>OZ038393.1:47769909-48969909 GCA_964036045.1 Eutreptiella sp. 'Long Island Sound 2002'
AGGTAAGGGAAAGGTGGTGGAGGAGAAGGCGGTGGGGGCAGGGCAGTGGCTGAGGGTTTTTTGGGGCCAGGGAGGCGGGGTCCATCAAGGACCTCACATGGGACCCGGCCGTCCTGGCCGGCCCCCACCCCCCAAACCTCGACCACCCCCTCCTCGTCCCCCCGCTAGAGTCTACTTTGGACTCTCTGTTTTTTGATGCACGGTGTGCATCACAAAATTTTGGGGCAGGGGAGGTGGGTATGGCTGGACGAGGGGAGGGTCCACCGCGACAAACCCCTGCGGGTGGGGGGGGGTTGCAGGGCCTGGTGGTGGCACCGGAGTTCCCGGGCGGAAGTTGGGGAAGGCCCCCCCCCCCCCCTTTCTGAAAAGGGGGTGAAGATGTTTGAATTGGCCCAACTCAACGTCTTCACCCCCCGAGGTGAGAAAGGGGGGGGCGAGCCAGTGGTGGTTCATGGCCCACTGCTGGCAGGCGATTGGACAGGTGGGTATGGACGCAGACGTGGTGGGCGATCATGGAGATCGGGGGGTTCGACCCGTCGGCGTCCAACCGGGGGGCGTATGCCAGAGTGGTGCACGGCATCGCCCCGCCCCAAGCCCAAGCCCAAGGTCCCCGCAACCCCCGCTATTGGGGGACCCCCGCAACCGCACCCCCCCAACCCCTGGGACGCCTTCGCCTAGGCCCTGGTGGCCATCTCCCCCGCCCTTGACCGGCAAGGCACGGTATGTTGAGTGCGTTTTAGCATTGATCGAGGGAAGCGTTCTAGCGTGGATCTAGCCAAACTGCCGCCGCCGCCGCCGCTAGAACGTCGCCAGAACAGTTGCCTAGAACGCCACCAGAACACACTTGCCTCTTGTTTCTATTCTTAGGTCATGCAGACGTGTGGAGCCGACCCCCGCGGGGTGTGGGTGGAGTGGCGCGATGGGGGAGGCCGGACACACCTCGTGGGGGTCACCGAGTTGGGCCGGATGTTGGGGAATTGTAATCTAATTAGGCAAATGAAATGTTTAGGAAACGTGGTTGAAAATTTTCTTGATTATGAATTATTTTATTTGATCGGATTAGGAAGCTAAACTTTAAGTTTATTTTGTATGCTGTATGAAAGGTGATTTTCACGTACAGTATTGAAGGGGTTTTTATAATCTATGTTGAATGTAAAAAAGTTAGTAGTAGTGCATTGCAACAAGCATTAGATAAGCTTACTATTTCTATGAATCCTTCATTACAGAAAAGAATCTTTAATAGAAATATTGACTTATTTAAAAAGTCTAGTTAATTAGTCAGTTTTAGTTTTGTATATTAATTTTATAATTTAATTAATCATGGTAAAAATTCTTCCTGATGAAATCAGTAGTATAATTCGTCAGCAGATAAAGCAATATAATCAACAGGTGAAATACGTTAATGTTGGAACTGTTTTACAGGTTGGTGATGGTATTGCACGTATTTATGGTTTAGAAAAAGCAATGGCCGGTGAGTTAGTTGAGTTTGAAGGTGGTACTGGTGTTTATATTTTAGGTAAGTTATAAAACTTTTATTCTTAACTTTATTTTTATTAAGTTTGTTTAATTAGAGAGTATTTTGAAAAGATTTTTCTCTTAAAGTAACTAGTAATTAGGTAGTCTTTTTATTTTTTATAAAGAGCAAACAAAATTTGAAAGTACAAGTATTCTGTATCTTAGATTTTAAGTTTTATTCAGTGTTAGAAATTTTGGAGTTGTTTACTTAAAAAATTATTTTACAGTTAATATATTGCAAAAGTTAAGTCAAATATTTTCCGTTTTTTGTAACGCCGTATGGAATGTAAGTTTCTTGTACGGTGTTTAATAAGGATTGAAAAGTTTCTTTCTATTTTTTTAGGTATTGCTCTTAATTTGGAACCTGACAATGTTGGTGCTGTTCTTATGGGTGATGGATTAAAATTACAGGAAGGTGCTTTAGTAAAGGCTACAGGTAAAATTGCTCAAGTTCCTGTAGGTGAAGCATACTTAGGTCGTGTTGTAGATGCTTTAGCTCGTCCTTTAGATGGTAAAGGAGAGATTTCTTCGACTGATTCAAGATTAATTGAATCTCCGGCAGGAGGTATTATTTCTCGACGTTCAGTTTATGAACCTTTACAAACAGGTTTAGTAGCAATTCATGCTATGATTCCAATTGGTCGTGGTCAGCATGAACTTATTATTGGTGATCGTCAAACTGGTAAGACTGCGGTAGCTACAGATACTTTTTTAAATCAACAAGATCAAAATGTTATTTGTGTTTATGTTGCTATTGGTCAAAAGGCTTCTTCTGTGGCACAAATCGTTAGTACTTTGGAAGAGCGCGGCGCTATGAGTTATACAATTATTGTAGCTGAAAATGCGGATTCTCCAGCAACGCTTCAGTATTTAGCTCCATATACAGGTGCAGCATTAGCTGAGTATTTTATGTACACTGGTCGTCATACGCTTGTAATTTATGATGATTTATCTAAACAAGCCCAAGCTTATAGACAAATGTCTTTACTTTTACGTCGCCCGCCAGGCCGTGAAGCATACCCTGGAGACGTTTTTTATTTACATTCTCGTTTATTGGAGCGTGCGGCTAAGTTGAGTGATGCTTTAGGCGAAGGTAGTATGACTGCGTTACCAATTGTAGAAACTCAGGCTGGTGATGTTTCAGCTTATATTCCTACAAATGTAATTTCTATTACTGATGGTCAGGTTTTCCTTTGTGCTGATATTCTTAACTCGGGTATTCGTCTTGCGATTAATGTAGGTATTTCGGTTTCTCGTGTAGGTTCAGCTGCTCAAATTAAAGCGATGAAGCAAGTTGCTGGAAAGTTAAAGTTAGAGCTTGCTCAATTTGCATAGTTAGAAGCTTTTGCTCGGTTTGCTTCTGATTTAGATCAAGCAACGCAAATCAGCTTGCCCGTGGTTCTCGTTTGCGTGAGCTTTCAAAGCAAGCTCAATCTTCTCCTCTTGTAGTTTCAGACCAAGTTGCTACTATTTATACTGGTGTTAATGGGTATTTAGATAAGATCCAAGTGGAAGATGTTAAGGCTTTTCTTTCTGGTTTAAGAGAGTACATTAGTGCTAATAAGATATAATTTAGCGAAATTATTAAGTCTACTAAGACTTTTACGCCAGAAGCGGAAGAAATATTAAAATCTTCATAGAAGAATATCAAAAAATTTTCTTAAAGTAATTTAAAATTTTTTATAATCAGAGAGTGGTCTTTGATTATTTTATTTTGTTTTATTTGGATAATTTTAGTAAGATTTAAGTTCCATTTTGTTTAGTTATATTTTGAAATTTTATTTAATTATGACTTTTTCTTTTAATAGACGTTCTTCTTTACGATCTTCGGAGATTATCGATTATAAAAATGTTGATTTGTTAAGGAGATTTGTTACAGTTCAAGGAACAGTTTATTTAAAGTAATTTTTGTATTGTTTCGATAAAATTTTTTCTTTTTATTTTTTTATTTAAGTTTTATTTTTTTTTATTTGGTTTAAAATTTTTATTACGATTTTTTTGCAATTAATACTTTAATTAAGCCGAATCGATTTATTCCTTATTCTGATTTTTGAGAAGAATTTTGATTTTAACTCTAGTATTTTGCCTCGTCGATTAACTAAGCTTAGTGCAAAACAGCATCGTGCTATAACAAAATCTATTAAGCAAGCTCGGATTTTGGGACTTCTTCCTTTTATTAGTAAGGAAATTTAGAAATTTTTGAATTTTTTTTATAAGATCCAAAATTTTTTGTTTAGTTATAGTGAAAAAACTAAGCCGTCTGGCAAAAAACGGTTAACTTCAATTAATGCTCCTGCTAGTAAAGTAAACTATAAAGTTGCTATAACAGGTGCAGTTGAAAGGTATGTTGCTAGGTCTTTCATTTTTAATATTATAAGATTTTACGGGTTGGGTGGGTGGGAGCCAGTGAGGATCGGGGGGGGGGGGGGGGGGCATGGACCCGTAGCACAAGGGTTGGGTGAGGGTGGGGGAGGAGGCAGGGGAGACCAGCAGCAGGCGGAGCAGCAGCAACAGCAGCACCAGTAGCACCAGCACCCGCAGTGGGGAGAGGACACCCCCCGCCAAAACCCCGAAGCCCCCCCCCCCCCCCCCCCAAGGTCCCCAAGAAACCCAAGAAGCCCCGCCACTTTGAGACCAGCGAGGAAGATGCCCCCCACCCCACAGCCCCCCCCGCCCAAGGCCAAGGCCAAAGCCAAGGGCAAGGCCCGCCCCTTGGAGAATAGGGGCCGGTACCCCTATGGGAATGTGCCGGGTGTGGGGGACACCCGGTGTGTCCCTTGGGCGGAGGGGGGCAATGGGGGACCGTCAACCAAGTGACAGTGTTGGGGGATGGGGATGAGGAGTTGGACCCGGGGGACTGGTGGGTGGTGTCGCAGGGGTCCACCGGTGAGGGGGAGAAGGGGAAGAAGGGGAAGAAGAGGAAGTGGGAGAAAGAGGGGGGCACCTTCCGGGTGCCGGGGGAGCTCCTCTTTCGCACCCCGGAGGAGGCGGAGGCCCACCTCCAGGCGGCCTTGGAGCGGGACGACACGGACGACGGGGACTACGGGGATGACGGGACGAGGGTGCCAACAAGGGGGAGGGGGGTGACAAGGGGGAGATGGGGGCAGACAAGGGGGGTGAGAATGAAGGGGACACGGGGGGTGAGAAGGGGGGTGCCAGGAGCATGGATGGGCCCCGCCAACCCCCACCCCGCAGGAGGGGTAACTTGCGTGTCACGACTCGCAAAAGGGGGCGTGGGGGGCAAGGGGGCTAATCGGGCTAACCGGGCTAACCCACCACCAAGTGACCCGGCGCCGGCCCGCCAAGTGACCTTCCAAGTGACCTATGGGGTGGGGTGGGGGGCTAACCGGACCACCCGGGGGGTGGGGGGGGGGAACCTGGTGCTCCGTGAGTCGGGTCGAGCATCGCGACCCTGTGATTGGCCACGGCTGGCCATGTTAGCTGGGGCAACTTCTCTTTGAGGAGTGGCGGAGCATTCATATATACTGTTCTAGCGAAGTTCTAGCGGCGCTCGCTAGAAGGTCTCTAGAGCGTCGCTAGAACGAAAATTTTTTGAACTCCAAAATCAGGTGACAACAATGAAATTGTAAAAAAAAAACCATGGGCCCCTGAGTACGGATAGGGGGGTCCAGGTTACGACCCTCAAATCCCCCCCCCCCCCCGTGGGGGGGTAACCAACTCTTTTTCCGTTGTAGCCTTCTAGCGCCATCTGGGCTAGAACGAGATTGGGTCTTCTAGCGTGTACCAAGGGACTTTGTGGCTCCCCTACGCACTCCCCATTGTCCAAGCTATGGCCGGTCTCCTTGTAGCGTTGGGGGCCGTTGCCTCACCGTCCAATATGCGCCGCGTCGCCAGGTTGACCCATGCACTCTTGTCCCACACCCCCATGTTGTAAATTGAGCCCACCATGGGAGAAATAGAGACACCGATAAGGTGCTGCACGAAGGGTTGGTCTCCCCCGATGACCAACCCACTTGGCACTGAGCGCGATGCCCGGTAAAACTTCTCGCGGTCGTGCATGGATTGCAATACCTATGAAAAAGGAATGGGTTAATATTTGGATTACTTTCTGGAGATTAATATTTAGTTAATTTTTTCAGTGGGCGTTAATATTAACCGAAAACCAGGTATTAATCTCAAGAAATTAACGCGAATATTAACAAATAATGAATGGGCCACAACCTTGCAAGTTCTCGGCCCATATCATTGCCAGTGCGGCCATGGCCTTGTCCCCGCAAACTTTGTGTTCTCCGGCCCCAATGCTTGGGTTTTCCCTAAGGGTCAGGGCTGGACATCATTGGTTGGCCTTTGGATACGGGCGGCTTACCGCTCACAAAAAAAGCATGCTAGGTGTATCCTTGGAATGTATGTTTGGGCTTTGCGGCCTTGTGCAAGCTATGTGCCGTTTCTAGCGGGGTGGTGGGCCCATTGTCAGTGGGGCGAAAATTGGCTACAAATCTGTCCCCTTTCGCTCCTCACCAACCTGCTGCACCACCTCATTATTTCTCGGAAGGGTTGGTCTCCAAAACCCCTACTGCCTTTGTCTGTGTGCGGAGGGGGGGTTTTGTTCGTTGATGGGAGGGTGTTTCACTGCTCCCCCTTCGTAGGGACACCACAAGAAGCGAAGTTAGAGGTGTTGGTGAGGGGAGTGCGCCTGTGCATCAATGTAGGCTGGCCTGTTTGGTGCCTTGTCGGCGATAATGAGTCGGCACTCAGCTACAGAGCTAGGCAGCCACACAGCTATGAGGGCGGGGGCAGGTCTGAAACGCCAAAACAAACACCTCCGTAGGTTTTTCTACCTCCTGCAACATTGTGTATATTGGATTTGTCCCGGGGGACCTCAACCCCGCATATTGCCTATCTAGGATTGATTCCGATTGGAATGGGTTTGTCACATCTACTCGTTGAGGGGCGCAGGTTAGGTATAAGGCGCTGGAGGCATCACTAGTGTGCCTTCCCTTGTGTGGGTTCTCGGGTTTTCCAAAGGACGCCACGGGGTGGCAGCCAATCTGGGGAATTCCCCCTTGAGCTCAGCAGAGCAGTTGTGTCCGAGGCGTCATGTTTGACTGATTCGCGAGCACGGGTCTCAGGTTGGGCCCTATTTTTCACTATGGAGCGGTGCATCCGGGTGGTTGTTTTTGGACCATACCTGTTGGGGGGGGGGGGGGGGGCAGAAAATCAGTGTCGGTGACCGTAATATGCTTGAATGCTCTTGTTTTGCTTTGTGATTGAAACCACTGTTTGCTGCAGGCAAACATGGGTTTCATGCCATGCATATTTTATTACTTTTTCACACTCTCCCAAGGGCCCACCCGCCCACCCATGAGGACAGTGTCGGTGACCGTAACATGCCTAAATGCTCTTGTTTGTGCTTTGTGATTGAAATATCATGCCATGCATATTTTATTACTTTTTCACACTCTCCCAAGGGCCCACCCGCCCACCCATGAGGACAGTGTCGGTGACCGTAACATGCCTAAATGCTCTTGTTTGTGCTTTGTGATTGAAATATGATCAATGAAAATAAGAAGGGCCGACCCCCTAATGACCCCCGGCCAACCGCTGATGTCATGTTTATCCCCCAAGCTTCACGAACACAAACACAGAGCAATCAACCCCCGTGGTGAGTTAATTAAAGCTGGGTAGTTTGACTTTCCCCAGCCCAAGCATCTGTTTTTCAAGCATAGGCAAAATGTCCCGCCACAATGATAGAAACACCCCTACACTTGCTGAAGGGGTGTCAGCAATTCTAGCATACTTTGAACAAAACCCAGTCTTCTAGTTCAGTAACTGTGATAGATTGGGACAACAGGTTGCTGATCCCGTTGTGTCAAAGCAAAGTGTAGACATGTTCGGTGCCATGATTGGCAGATTCACTCTAGAACATGCAGCCCCAGAGAACACAAAGATTTCCCCTGCCACACCTAAGAACCTCACGGCAATTTTCTCCGACATGAGTGCTTGAATGATAAGCACCGTTCGCACTCCAGCCCGAGAACGGGTCGATCACAGAATCAAGAAAGGGCTAATATGCTTGTGACTCTTGACAGGACTGTCAGACTCAACACATGCCTCGTCCTCCCCGAGCAAGAGAAAAAGGGCAATGCCACAGATTGGTCACATGCAGACACTGTTAGTCCTACACCACAACGTCCTCGAAGAAATACCGCCTGCCTACACCTTTACCAAAGTGCCGAAGAAGCTTCTAAGGAAAAAGAAAGGCACCGAAGAGCTCATAAACACACACCCGGAAAGAACAAACATGCCCCATACAGGGCAGAATATAGGGCAGCCGGTACCAGAGCCTCCCCAGAGGAGATCTCCCAAGATCTACTCAACCCATCTTTGACTTGCTTTGTTTCCCGATCTCATGAACGCTGCTATTGCTGAATTTTTCAACATTCCTCTGTTCTCACTCTCATGTTCTTTGACACACATCTTATGGACTATTTACATAGTGTATCACATTTGCTGTTGTCTATCTGATAGCTTGACGGTGAGTGATTGTCTGTCTAGAACTAGTTGGACTTGATGTACCTGTCATTCTGCTTTTGACACAGAAAGTGTCTTGAGGAGTAAGGAGCACCCCCCCCTTCCCCCGAGACCCCCCCCCCCCCTCTTCCAATTCAGGTGAAAAGGGTTGGGCAATCGGTAATAGCATCTCCCAATGGTGAAGCGTCATGTGGTTATACCTTCGCAAGGTGAACACAATGCCTTTGTCAAGAGTTTCACGAATCTATAGAGTGCTGTGTGCCATATTGGCCTTTGTTCTCTACAGATGCCTCAGACTCTTGACAATTTTTTTTTCTATTCGTGCCGCATGCTCCACTCCTGCTCCAACCTGTGAGCAGGTTGTGCTTGTGTTTTAGCACCAAGATCGCCTTCTCCTCTAGGCGGGTAGAAGAGTGTGATGATAGTTGAGTTGTTGAGGTACTGCACTTCTGAAAAGAGACTCCTTGGTTCAATTCCGTGTGGACCAATTTGGGATGAGGAGTGAAGGCAAGCCGTTTTTGCCATGATGCAGAAAAATTTCAAACACCTTTGCACCACCCATGTTTGGGAGTTTGTTGACAAGGAGGGTCAACCCCCTCCCCCCAGATCCCCCCCCCCCCCCCCTAGCACCGGTCTAAAAACCCTCATGGTGGTAGCAGGAGGGACGGCCCCATTGCACAGCCGCGAGAGGGCCTGAAGGTGCGAGGATGAGGAACATGGGAACCGGGGAGAGACGCGATGGTCAAGAAGCGGGAATTGGGGCTCACCAGGTTTCCGGCAAGGCGTGTTGGGTTTTGGGGGGGGGGGGGGGGGGGGGGGGGGGGGGGGGGGGTAGAGCCCCCAAAAACGGGGGGGTTCGGGAAAAGGGCTCAATTGACAAACACCATTCTCACTCAAGAAAAGGTTAGGATCCACGGGGGCAATTTTGATTTTGAGGTAGCCATTTTTGATCAGAGCTTTTGAGCGCCAGATATCGCAAGACGAGGCGCTATACAAATGTCGTTTGTTGCGAGGTGCTTCCAGCGGAGATCAGCAAGACGGGCTGCTATACAAATGTCGTTTGTTGCGCATTGAAGATCCTGCACTCGGAGCAAAACCGTGGCCCGAGTGCAGCGCCTAATTCTTTTTGGGGCGAACGCACTGGCTTCTTTCTTTCTTTCTTGTTTCTCTTTGCCACGCTTTGTTGTGTGGCCCCTCGAGTTGGGGTTAGGGACTTACAATCCACGCCTTGCTGCCTTTTGCACTACTGATGCCAAACATGTTGAGGCATTTCAAAAGTGGTTTGCCCACCGCCGTTTGCAACAATTTGCGAAGGCCGAGGAGCATCTCAAACGGCGGTGTGGCATGGTTGCGCCTGGTGTGAAGGGTGAAGTTGAACGGTTGCTCCGGCAAGCACGTGGTTGTTTGGGGATGAATGGGCAATGCACCGTAGCAAATTTGAAACGGTTGCTCACCTATTTGGACCTTAGCTGCTCTGGCCCCAAGGCGGAACTCATGCAGCGGGTCTATAACCATGCTGATTCCCTTCGATCTTACATGGGTTTGCCTACCAATACTACATCTGTCCCTAAGGAATCCATGGGTGAGGAAAATGAAGATGAGGATGAGGATATTGTTTGTGTTCACTGCCTCAGGGGTGATGCATCTGATGGGAATGACATTCTCATTTGTGAAGGTGCACATTCTAGCACGGTTGGTTGGCACCAGTTGTGCCTGACACCTCCTCTCCGGGAAATTCGTACGGGTTGTTGGTTGTGTCCCGAGTGTGTCTTTGCACAGGGTGGACCAGGTGGCTGCTTGGCTGATCCTGACTAAGCACCATCGACGGTTGCATCCTCGAGCTCGAGCTCTTCTAGCTCCACCTCTACCTCCACCTCTGACTCTAGCTCTAGCTCTGAGTATGACTCTGATTCCGACTCCGACACTGACTCTGACTCTGCTGGTGACTCTGAGTCCGACTAGCTCATGTGGTTCTAATGGGAGGCCATTGTGGGGCGCTACATACATGTAGCCGGAATTAACCGGGGGCCTTGTGTCCTTAGACACAAGTACCACCGCCATTGGAACCACGGATGTCCACGGGCCGGTTTTTGGGGTATTTGGGGGTCCCGTCAATTGAGCCCCTTTTGGGGGGGGTCTGGCCGGAGGGCTCTATCGACCCCCCCCCCCCCCCCCCGGAAACGAAAACCCGGTTTCCCCAGGTGGTTCTTCCTTCCTCCACAAGAGGGTCCTGGTGTCTATACTTGCGCGGTGCCGTTGTGCACAAGAGGCGCGGCTGTCAGCGGAGGATGAGATGCGCTCGGGCTACTGCCTTCGAGGTAGGGCTGAGTGGCATTGGTGAAGCATGGGGGCATATGGAGCGAGCCTGCGCTCCACTGCCCGGCCAGGGAAGACGATTGGAGCGCCCTCTAAGGTGCTGCAGGTGGCGCTTTGTGTGCCGGCCGTGTGCCCCCAGCCACCGAGGCAAGCCTGGAGTGCTTCGGGGGGGTCGCCCGGTGTGATGGGTTGTTTGCATCTCGCGGTGTGTTGCTTCGGCTCGCCGTGTGTGGGTGCGTGGGCGACATGTGTGGCGGTGCAGTGCGGTGACGGTGCAATGACGGGGCACAGTGACGGGGCCTTGCCCAGAGGAGGCACTGTTGGCGCGTGCATGACGCACAGATGAGAGTGTAGTGCTTTGAGAACTCCACTTTGACGGGGCACTGCCTAGAGGAGGCACTGCTAGCGCTTGCATGGCGCATGGATCGGAGTGTAGTGCTTGGAGAGTGCCACTGTGATGATGCAGTGGCCAGAGGAGGTGCTGCTGGCGCCTGCATAGCGCACGGGTGAGAATGTAGTCCTCTGAGAGCGCCGTTGTGATGGGGCAGAGCCCAGGGGTGGCGCTGTTGGCGCCTACACTGTGCATGCATGAGAATGTAGTGCTCTGGAGCGCCATTGTGACGATGCAATTCCCAAAGGACTGGCGCCTGTGTGGCGCATGGATGAGAGTGGAGTGCTTTGAGAGCGCCACTGTGATTGGGCAGAGCCCAAGGGTGGCGTTGCTGGCGCCTACACTGCGCACGGATGAGAGTGTAGTGCTTGGAGACCGCCACTGTAACGATGCAGTGGCCAAAGGAGGCGCTACTGGTGCTTGTACGGTGCATGCATGAGAGTGTAGTGCTTTGAGAGCGCCACTGTGACGATGCGATGCCCAGAGCAGGCACTGCCAGCGCCTGCATGGCGTACGGATGAGAGTGCTCTGAGAGCGCCACTGTATGGATGAGAGTGCTCTGAGAGCGCCACTGTGGACCGACGGAAAGGCACACGCCACACCAGGCGCACAAGGAGCGCCATCCCGCGGATGCGCTGTCACGGTGGTCTGGGGGCAAGAACAGCGTTCCCCCCCAAATCCCATGGATGTGGCATAGGTCTGCTGGGCGAGGTCCCCGACGGGGGAGCACCGCCGGCCGCCATAGCCGTGTCTTACAACCAACCAACCAACCAACCAACCAACCAACCCCCTCCTCCTCCGCGCCAATTCCCCCCCCCCCCCCAACATACCCACCCCAAGCCACCAACAGGGGAAAGCCAACAAGAATGAATGCTTCCAAGAAGCTATTCCAGAAATGCACCTCCAGAACGTGTTCTTCAAAGTGATAGCTCACATTGCTCCTTTGTGAAGGGTTCTCTCCTCTGCCTCTATTTCATTTCAAAGGTTTTCATTTCAAAAAGCAGCGTATTTCTGGTGGTGATGGATTTCCCCCTTCACAATCCCTTGCGGGCCCTTACCCCATGCCCCATCCTTTGTTCAGCATATGTCCACAGACAACACGCACAGGACATGCACATCCGACATCCAAAGCAAGTAATCATCAATCTGCCCATCTATACCAAGAAATTGGAGGGCCCTCCACTCCTGGGAAGCGACTGATTTACATTGCAACATACTTGCCATCTTGCTCAGTGCTCGCTGTTCGAGATCAACACTCTTCTTCTGTGGCCTGGTCCCCTGCACAGCCCCTCGGCCTGCCACTGAACGGTTGTTCAAGCCATTTTTGTCTCTGGCTTTTGAGGTACCAAATCCTCAAGGTTGTGGGTTCCAGCTGTGGAAGCGGTGTCAACAGTTACTCAAAGTCTGCACAGGATGCTTAGGTCTCACAGCAGTGCAGCGTGTGCAGCGTGAGTTTCCCCCAGTTGGGTTATACAGTGAGTGCTGGACCATAATCCTTTTGGATTCCTCTGCTCCCTCACATCTGTCTGCAATTGATGTTTTTGCGGTAAAGTGCTTTGTACACTAAGCAGCAAATGATACCGGCTGGTACACGTTTGAAAAGTGCACACACTCCATGACCAACTGGATGCCATTAATTCAGTTTGTTGACATTTGCAAGGTGCACTTCATGAGCTTGCGCTACTGAGTGGACAGCCTGCAATCCACGGCACCAAATTAGCAAAAGGGACACCTTTTTTTTCATTTTGGTTTCAAACGGTGTGTTTTCTACACTGTATTGCTTTGGAGTTGCTCTTGGAAGTCACGCATTTGCTAGGAGCTAGGAGGCTGCTGGTCCCCAGACCCAACACCGTCCTGTATCCTGTATCCCTTTTCTACTGCCCTAATTAGCACATTCAGGTGGTGATGCAGACATGCGTTGGCTGACTGGGCCACATGGGGATGTGGCAGGAGCCTGGAGCCCAGCCCCGCAACACCTGAAAATGAAGACATTTCCATACCTCCTTGCACTTGCAACCTCATTTAACGTCATGCCACTGTGGCCAGGTTTTGCTCTCAACCTCAAACCCTTCCCACTACTCTTCAAATGGTTCTTGCCATGGATCCAGAGGTAAGGTGGACTGGTGATTTGACGCTGGCTTGTGGTGATTCCAACAGTACCCTGTGTCCCAGAGGATGTGTGCCCTTAGTGTTAGTCCCCCCCCCCCCCCACCTCCCCCTGTCTTCCTGCGGTGGCCCGATCCAACATTCTGTTGAAAACAGAAGTTTTGTATACTGCGTTGCAGCATTGTGTGCAGGGACAGGTGTGGATCAGGGCGGCAACAAAACCTTCATTCATTTCACATTGGTAGTGATGTTTTTGCACCAACCTGGCCTGTCAGATGTTCTTTCTTGCGATTGTGGGTTTTTTTTCCTGGTGATTAGCCCCTTCGAAATAAGGGAATACGGGATGGCCTACACGCATATGAGAAGAGCAAGTTTGGGTAATATGGCCATTTTGTGTGTCCCATTCTAATTTTGTGATGCTTCTGGACCGTCGTATGAAATTGCGGGAGGGAGTGTGGCTACTAAGGTCCCATGAAGAAACTCATTGGCAGACATTCATTGCACTCAGTGAGGGTTACCGAGCTGGGTTTACCCTGTCGAGGTTTTACACTCTTTTTTAGGGTCCAAGGGTGAGCAACACATTTTGGCAAGCAGCAGTAGCAGCGAGCAAGCAGGCTGTTAAAAAGTCTTTTCGACGACACCGTGGCTCAAAACCGGCATCCAAGTAGCTCAAGACGACCGGGGAGCAATGGCGCATCACCACAGATAGGTTTCGAGCCGTTCCGAGCCGTCTAGCCTGTTCTATGGCCAATTTAGTGTCCAAAAATGGCCGTTTTGGGGCTGTTGGTCTGTTGCGTAGGTGTTTCCAATTAGGGCTGTTGTTCTTTCATAGCGATTGTGCCATCAAAGGAATGCAAATGGGTGGGGAATAAGGCGTGTGCCATGCGGTGGTTCCACGGGGTGGGCGATTTCGAGGTGAAAACAAGCCGTTTTTGACCCATGTTTCAGAACGATCGTAGTGACCATGAAGTAAAATTTGCGAAGCAAGCGGGCTTTGCTCCAAGGTGATTTCCAATGCGTTAACCAAGACTAGGACCCAGCTCGGTCCTAGTCGTAAGTGTTGCTTTTGTAGATGGCGAAGTAAACAACCAAAGTTAGCCATTTGGGGTGAGATTTGGGGGGATGTGGCATTTTCCCACATGTGCCTGCCTGTATGGTTTGCATTGTACACGATCCACAAAGCCCCCTCCCTCTGTGGGCTAACATGCAAACCGGCACTCCTGTTGGGGATGAGCTGCTCAAAATTAAAAAATACATCCGCATGCTGAGACGAGCTCAATCTTGTTATG
The DNA here is from genome assembly GCA_964036045.1 of Eutreptiella sp. 'Long Island Sound 2002'. NCBI lineage: Eukaryota > Euglenozoa > Euglenophyceae > Eutreptiales > Eutreptiaceae > Eutreptiella > Eutreptiella sp. 'Long Island Sound 2002'. The sequence continues at coordinate 47,784,019 of OZ038393.1, forward strand.
CAAAAATCACAATTTCCGAACGTGTTGAACATGCAATATGTCGCCCCCCCCCCCTCCCCGGGTTTTCTACTAGTGGGAATGTTAGCGCGCCGGGCATCTTTTGTGACCTGTGCCCCCCGGTGGCCTTCTAGGGGGTGCACTGGGGGGGCGCACTTAGATGGGACCCATACTTTGAGATACTAGGAACATCATGGTGACCCTTAGCGTACGGTTTGACTTCTGCTTTTGTGTTTTTTGTTGGGGACCTTCGATAATGCAGGGGTGACGTAGCATTTCCGCCCTTTTTTGGGCCCCAAGTTTCCTGTGCTATTGAGGAAACCGGGACCATCTCTAAATGCACGTTTTGTTGCCTGGCTTTTTTGAGTTGGGGTTACGGATTCGCAATGCAAGTCTTGTTGCGTGGCCCTTCGACTTGGGGTTAGGGACTCACAATCCATACTTTGTAGCATGGCCCTTTGAAATGGGGTTAGGGATTCACAATCCATGCTTTGTTGTGTGCCTTTTTGAGTTTGGGTTAGGGATTCACAATCCACGTTTTTTTGCGTGGCCCTTCCAGTTGAGTAAGAAAAACTGACTACCATGTCTTTCTTGGGGTACTTGATCCATGCCAAGCCCCCCCTGATCCTTGGGAAGTAATGATGAATAACAGCTAATCATTTTTATCACTGTTTTTGAAGCTTTCAGTACATTTTCCAAAGTAATTAGGATTACAACCCTAGCCCCCCATGAAGTTCACCCCTACCACTCAAGTGAGCGGAGGTATCTTCCTTCATGGAGGTAATACCCCTACCTTAGGACCCCTATACTCAATTGTTTCACCTACTTATTGTGGGCCTACTTTTTAACTGATTCTGAATTTAGTTGCTAGGCCATGCTAGCCAAGCCATATCCTGTGTGTGGTGCAACCTGCTTGCCCCAGATTCTTAACCAACTCCATTGTATGTCAAAAGGTGCACATGAAGTGCTTGGGACTACCTTGGTGGCCAGATTTATGTCAGTTTTCTTTATAAAATCATTTGTTTTGCTCTCATTTGACTGAAGCATTGTATTTTAGCCTGTGTTATCTTTGTGCAGCCCCTCTTTGTTACACATGCTTTGATTATGGAAGGACTTATCGTGATTTCATTTGATCCGTTGCCTTGACTTGCTCTACTTTATCGCGATGTGGACTTCATTTTGCATTGGAGAAAGTCATCAAGCTTCCTTTTGATAAAAACAAGGAACAAGCACAAGTGTGGGCAAACCTGAAACTTTTTCTGGTAGCAGAGGAAGGCCATAGAGGACTAAAGCAAAACACGAATAACACCAAGAAACACCTGTATCCTGAACTGTGGAGATGTTTGTCACATTCAGTGCTAAAACATTACCGATCACAAGCACCACATCAAAGACTCGTGATGTGAGGACCGTAACCTTCATTTACAAGTGGTGTACCCCGTGATACTGGTCCTCTAGGAGAACATGCAGAACCAAGAGGGGCGGAAGAGAAGACAGAAATAGATATAGAAGGAGTCCGTCCGGGCGCTAAGGTGCTTGGCTTAACGCAGACGAACCTCAAATGCCTTGAGGACAAAGACCCCGTGGTAGCCGCCTTAGCTTCTGTGGTGTCCTCACTGCCCCCGTCCAAAACCACGCCTGATCCAGGGTTTGAAGAGATGACCAAAGTGGCCGATGCCAAGGTCAAAGCCTGGAGACGAGCGGCAAGGAAAGGAAAAGGGAAAGATGCAGCTTTGGGGCCAATGTTCGGAGCTACTTGCGGCGACTAGCCGTTCGCGATACCTTACGGCGAATTGGATGCGTCGGCGTCGGCACAATCGTGAGAGTGGGAACCCTACCGGGTGTCCAAGGAACCTACGCCTTCGAAGGAACCGAAGGAACCCTTTCCAACTGGGGCAGCTTCTGGACCTTCATGCGTGGAACGAGGTTTGCCCCCACGCATGGCAGCCCCTAAGCTGCGTCTCGATGAGACCATGGAGCAGATTTCCCGGGTCATGGGTGCACGTGATGAAGACCGTGACCTGCAGCTCTCTGATTTGAAGAAGCCCCCCCTTACCATGTCCCCTGATGTGGAACTTTTGACGAGGGATGTGAAAAGCTGCAGAGGCATCCATAGCTCCCCTATGGACACTTGTCCTAGCCCTTTCCACCCTTGTTTGAGGACCGTGCCTGCCTGTAGTGTAGGTGACACTCCAAAGGACGAGATGGGGAGCTATGGCCTAGCTACACTAGCGTGTTGCTCGCCTATGAGCAGTAAAAGTTCAGAGAATTCCTTAGCCCACTCCGGCAATTTTTTGGGATGAAACTCGGGGAGTTCGATCTGAAAGTTCGCCGTGGCGATGGCCTTCGTTCCCGTACTTGGGACACCTGGGTCACCTGGTTCATCTGAAGGGGGCCAAGGGTGTGTGCGGCTCCGAGGATGAGGATTTGGTTTTGTGGATCACCGTCAAAATAGGTGATCAAGTTTACAAGGCATTCTTGGACATGGGCGCCACGCTTTCCATCGTTGCCCGCAGATAGCTGAAACAAACCAAGATCCCGAAAACCAAAACCGTGGCTATTAGGGTAGGGGATGGGAGAATTATCCATTCCCCGGGGGGGGTCGATGTGACGGTTTGTCTGGGCGATGCACAGGTGCCTCAACACTGCAAAGTGGTTGACACCGACGGCATTCACATTGTTATCGGCACAGATTTCCTGCGGCGTAACTCCGAGGGGAAACTGTTGTCTTTGCAACGTCCCTATGCCCTACACTGCGATTTCGGCAGTGGCCTTTTCTCTGTCCCCCTAGAGCTCTCACGACAAAAAGAATCCAGTCTCCTCTATGTGAACTGGTGTTATTGAACTTAAAACTATCAGTTGGTTTGACCCGTCTTGGAAAATAAACTGGCCGCCCTACATGTAGACCTGAATGAAGTTTAGGTAAAATTGTTCGCGAGTAAGGAGCAGCATATGATGCAGCTCTATTGTTCCCGATATCTCAATAACGCTTATCGCTTTTACTCGAGATCGATGGGGTTGTGCTATGCTAACCCCCCATTGTCCCAACTCTCGAAAGTGTTCACCAAAATCGCCCTTGAAGGAGCAAGGGTGGTGTTGTACACCCCAAACTAGGGTACCACAGGGTACCACGCCTATTGGGGGCGCTTGTTGGACCGTATGAAAGTGATAAGAACTGAACTCTCCGACGGCCCAATCTACTTTCCTCGGGACTCTCAGCAGACCATGCCCCCCCCCTTGAATGTGGCAGTTTCTTGTCCATCGTAGATGGCTCTCTAAACCCTGTACCGGTGAGTGACCTTGACCAGGTAGTACTCAAGGAGTTGATGGCCGAAAACCAAGGCCTTACCGTCCTAGATCTGAAGAAAAGATCCGAGTATTCTTCGGTCACCACCACGAGTGGTGATTGCTCCGATGAGCAGGAATCTTCAGCAGTCTGTACTCCTTTGGCTGATGCTTACGACCACCTAAGTGACATCGCCAGGGCTATACCACCCTTAGACCCCGAGGTGCTTACACTAAAGCACAGCGCCTTCCTGGCGCAATTGCTAATGGATGAGGTAGATCACGGTGGGTCCACCCGTGGCGGGTCTCATAACCCAGCCGTTTTCTTACTGCACGCCACAGATGACCGTAGAGGTGAGGTACCTGGCGCTAAACCCTCACCCAATGACATACCCGTCTCTTGGTACGACGTACAGGATCTCTAGGAGGTTCTATGGGCTAAGGTTGAGGGTATCGAGCGACGGACCCGCCTGGACCTCCCAAAGAGGGCGTTGAAAACGTCTACATGGTTGGAGGAGCATGATAAAGAAATGACTCTTCCCGATCTTGAGGTACCCCTGATATACTCACTTCACTATGGCCAGCAGGGTCGCCAAGACTGCGAGGATGAGTTGCCCCTTGAAACTATGGGGAGAATGAGAAAACAGGCAAAAGGGAAGAGCAACATCGACACTCAGGAGGATTGTTCTGAGAAACTGGAAAGCATGAACCTGGACACTCGTCGCAGTAATCTCATCGAAAAATATCATGACGTTTTTGGAGCATTGCCCCCACCCCTGTCTTGCAGGAAAACTGGTCCTGATGGACCTCAAACTCAAACCGAATTTGAAGGGTCTGTGGTGAGACGGCGTCCGCACCCCGCCGCACAAGACCGAATCGACGAGATCGAACGCCACATCCGGGAATGTATAGATGCTGGCCTCTCCAAGGAGTATAAATACGCGGACTGTCCCCGCCATTGTAGCCCTTGTTTCCTGGTGGCTAAACGTGGCTCCGCTGCTATGCGCTTGGTTGTTGACTATGGTGAGTTCAACAAAAAGTCCCAAAACCACTGATGGAGTATCCCCAACATGGCGAACACCCTAGAGAGAATGGCCAAGTGCCGATATAAGACAAAGATGGACAAGCGAAGTGCATTCCGGTAGGTAGACCTAACCTGAGCAGCGCAAGAACTGCTCGCCTTTGTAACCGCCGAGGGCCGCATCTTCTGCTGGAAGGTCATGCCTTTTGGTGTCGCGTATGCCCCCGCACTCTTTCAGGAGCCGATGAATAAAATCCTATGTATCCTGAGATGCAGACCTTTTGTTCCGGAACTGGTTTCCCGCGGGGCTGAGATGGAGGCACACATCGATGACCTGAGCCTGGGTACTAATACCGAGGAGGATCACATCCTCCTCCTCCAAGAGTTTTTCATTGTCTCTCACGAAAACCATCTCCGCATCAAACACGCGAAATGTGAGTTCATGCGTGAGGAGATTTGGACGTTGGGTATGGCGGATAGAAGCGAGCCGCATGTAAGATGCAACCCCTGCAGCACATGCAGATACGCGATGACCCTAAGAAGGGTCCCGAGGACGTTCGGAGTTTCATTGGCGCGTCCAATTTTTATCGGCGCCATATACCCAGCTTTACAGATTCATCAGCCCCCCTGGCTGACATTATAGAAAAGGCCAACCCTTGGCGGTGCACCGACAAGGAAGAGGCCTGTTTCCAGGATTTGGAGAAGAAAATGTCCTCTACCAACTGCCCTGGGGGTACGCCGCCCTAAGAGCGAGATAATACTCGTCACAGATACCTGCGATGCAGGGGGGGGTGGTACCCTATACCAGTGGCACAAGCTTGAACCGGGTGAGTTGTCTCACTAGCAGTTTTACACGGCAGGTTGAAACTGCGATGGTACTCTGAAACATGACTACCCTGCCAATTAATGGCGTCTGGTGCCTCTTGGGCACTACAACTGGAAAATCGAATCAAGGACGATCCACCTACAGTGCCTACAACCAAGATCTCATGGCTGGGATGCTCTTGCACACTTCCCGGTCCCACCTTCTTGACACTAACCCTATTGTGTGGCTCTGTGACCAAGAGCTTGTGAAAACATTTCAGAAGGGTCCCTCTGCTGATAAATCGGAACTAAAACGGTGGTGGACCTACCTCACTCACTTCAGGCTGACTATTCACCATGTACACAGTATAAAAAACGAAATGGTTGACTATACATCTCGCAATAAATTCGATGCCCTCTTAGGTAAGAGCTCGGAGGCGTTGGCCAAAAGAGGCGTTTTAGCGCATGGATGTTCAGCTAGACCCATCCATGTGCAGGTCCTGCAAACCAGGGGATATCAGGGACAGAGGTCTCTACTCGACCCTGCCCATCCCTCACTGTGCTAACAGTGTTCTATACGTGGACTACACGGAGATGCCGAAGTTCGGGGGCTATGCTTTTGCCCTCGTTGTAACCTGTGGGTGGACCAGGTTTGCCAGGGTATTCCCATGTACCAAGCACATTACCGGGGAGGAGACTATCAAGATACTCCTGGAGGAGTGGTTTTGTGTCTATGGGGCGCCCAAGGAGATCAACTCTGATGAGGACGTACGAGTACGCTCAGATACCGGTTGGTACAAGAGGGTCCTGAGATCACTCAAAGTCCAGGTGTCAACGGGGATTTCCTACTCGCACACGACCCCCCCCTCTCTGTGAGCGACAGATCCGTGTCCTCAAGGAGAATGTAAGGATATGGTGCAAAACTGAACGCACCAGAGACTGGGTGAGACCACTCCCCATCATATCCTTGATGATGAACTCCCAAGAGAGCTCAGCTACTGGCTACTCGCCCCATGAGCTATTCCTAGGGCGCCCGGCGTGGTTCCTACATGCCCACTATCCAGAGGACACCCGTTCTTCTGTGGGTGAACTGGTCCAAGAGCAACAAGCAAAGGTGGACAAGGCCAAGGCTATGCTCCAGAGAGTGAGGGAGCGTCAGTGGAAGAAGAAGAACAAGCAGCGAGTGCTGGCCACCTACCAAGAGGGGGACTGGGTGCTGGTGCATCACAGCCAACTTCCTGCCTGGCCACGCTCTACCAGCGATGATCCATACTTCGGGCCCTACAAGATTCTATCAGTGGATGGACACCGTATCACCGTGCGGTGTTCTCCCCGTCTAGGGGGGACCCTGGTGTGCGCTGCTCAACATCTGAAGAGCTACTATGATCCTGAAGACCTCTGTGGGGAGGAGTGGGAGCTTAACGACAAGGAGATCCCCGCGCTAGACCTACAAGAGGCTGCCAGCCCTATGGAAGTGGAAGGGGAACTCCCCGACATGAACGCCGAGGAGATGGCTAAGGAGGGTATCTACCTGGTGAAGTCTGTCCTACGCCACCGGTATCGCCAGGGTTGGCGCTTCCTCACCCTCTGGGAAGGGTTTGGAGTCGAAGAGGCCACCTGGGAGCCCTTCTGTGCGTTTGTTCTACCTGAGGGACACCTAAACTCAGTTCTGGTTGACTACTTGTCCCAGAACAACCTCGGTGAGTTGCTGAGGCTCGCTGAGACGCTTGCCTCCAAGACTAAAGCTAGGGACTGAACCTTACCCTTACCTGCCTAAGCGTATGTGTGAGTGTGCTATTCCTAAGGTCCTGAGAGCAAGCCGCAGAAGTGGTGTCCTATCTATACCCAAGTCTGCACGCTTGCTAAACCTGGAGGGTTGTCTTATTGATGCCACGGGGTACGCCCCAGGTCTCCCATACCCTAAGCGCACAATTTCTGTGCTGGCGCAAAACCTTGGGGGAATACCCAGCGTACTAATCCAGGTATTGTTTTCCCCACCTATCTGTCTACTACAGGGAGGGGTGGCCAAAAGCTATGAAGGCATGAAAACGCCGTTTTGCTCAGTGGCCAAAGCGCTGACCTAATCACTGCCACAGCCCACCAACCCTGCTAAAGTTGCAGGAAACGGGTGGGACAGTGACACACGCACTACAGGTCCTACACACCCTTCAGTGGCACCATCCTGGTGGGCGAGCGGTACTGCAACTGGCTCAAGCCCCCACTCAGGATTACCACTCCTACACTCACGCTCTAATGGGTGGTGTTGAGGATAAAGTCGTGGGTCCTAATGACCCTCCTGTGAAGAAGATAAGAGAACACAACGCTGCTAAGCAACTGTGGCCTAACAGGGATGCCACAACGCGTTTCCCTGCTAGGGCTTGGAGGGAAGGGGTGCTCTTGTTGCGTGCACAGCGTGAATGTTGAAGAGGTCGGGCTACGCTTGCCACTCCTGGCTGAGTCGTAGCTTGTTGTTTGTGTGATCAGCGCCGTATATTTTAGCACGGCTCAAGAGACTGCACCAGTTCACCCTGACCTGCCCACCTGTAAACCAAAGGCCAATGAAGGGGTGTTTGCGGCTGAGGAACCAAGCCACACTCCACGTATTATACGCTTCTCAGTGTGACCTATAATACGCTGTCCTCAAACACCCCTGTCAAGCAAGCAAGCGTTAAGAGACTCCTCAGGTTCTCTGAAAAAACATACCGAGGAGCCCCTGGGTAACCTAAAAAAGGTTTACCGCGCGCATTTTGCGTGGCCCACCCTTTAATGCGTGTATGAATGCACGAGCATGCACGAGTGGACGATCTGCCTTTGGCAAACCTACAAATCTTACCGACGATCACGAACTCCACCAGGGGGTGGCCCGTCCTGGGCTTACCTACCTTACCTACCGCTGGAGAGAGAGAGCAAGTGGGAACTTGACACGAAACACAAGCGAAGCAAATCGTTTATGCACACGTGTGTATGTTCTAATCGGTGCTACAAAAAAGGGAGGTTGGTGTGTAAGAGCAGTTGTCACGGTTGCCCCGCATTGCACCGCAGGACAGGACCGGTATCCCCCCGTGACAACCGCTCCCTGGTCAAAGGCCATCTGTTTTTCCCTAATCTCACCTCTAATCATCTGCAATTTTTCTGATCTATCCCTCTATCGTGTTCTTTGGTGCTACCAGGCATGAAAACGACGACACATGGCGAGCACTGTGCGTCGGGCAAACAGAAAGAGCACACCTGCAGTTTATACCTGATTCATTGAAGTCATATTCTTATTTTACGAATTCTTGATTTTAGGTTGGTTCTAGCAATGTGGCCGAAATCTTTAATCACCTCTATTTATGTGTGTCTCGTCATTTTCCTGTCTACGTGAGATATACGTTTATAATCTCATTGTTTCTGTATTTTCCGGCGCTTCGCTAGGAGCCGCTCCTGCGCGCCGCCCTTTTCTGCGTAGGAATTTCTTGATTTAAAGAAACAAGAGAAGACTACAAATTTTATAAAAATGTGCATCTGATGCACAATTGGATTCTGCTCAGGTATTTGTTCATAGAAAAATTCTAGGCCGTCATTTGACGGATTTAGGTGTTTGCGCTTCGCGTTTGCGTTGTTTCGTCCATCCTCCTCCCATTCCTCTCTGTACAGATACCTTTGCGAAGCGTCGCTGAGTAGGCCGCCGTTCGGGCCGAAAAGCAGCAGCCTAGGGACTGAGCAGAACCCAAGACCCCACCAAGGGCCAAATTAATTTTTTTAACAACTCCCTTCGCCCTAAGACAGGTCACAGGTCGCCTGCAGGTTTACGAGAACCCATGCGCGTGTGTATATTGCGTCTTGCGTTTGGTTTATGTTGCGCTGCGTCTTGGAGGGAGGGATGCACATTCACATGTTTTTGGCATGCTCCCAAACTAACCCAACCAAGCCACAGGAACCCCGGCAGCGCCATGAGCGCTGAGCTTTCTGTAGGAAATGTCACGAACAAAGCAGCAAAAAGGCGCCAGCCATGGTGAGCGCCCATTTTTCAAGTGTGAGGGAGGCCATAGGTATTTTAAAGTAGATGTGGAAACCAAGAAAAGGCCAAGAAAAATACCCTTTTTCCCAAACTGCGACAGTGGTGGCCACCACAGCACAAGGGGGGAGTAAGAAAAAGTGCTTCTCCAATGTTGTATTAGTTGTATTAGAGATGCATTAAGCACTCTAGCATTTTTATCTTAGTATTGGCCTAACCAAAATGGGTAAAAACACATTTTGACTTATGGAACCAAACACTAAATCAGGATATGGAGTGGACCCCTTAATCCCCTATCAATGTGAGGCTATTCATCTCTTCCAGAGTTGACTGAGAACTGACATATCCAGGGCAGAGCCTATGAATTTATCTATGTTTTCTCGTGAATTCTTAGCTATCCCAGTGGTATGCACCCTAGGGGGCTGGGGCACCTCTTTTTGAGAGGTCCTGGGTTCAATTCCCAGTCAGTCTAGCTAAGTAGGAATATCCCATGTGACATGGCAGTGACCTCAGCGCCACATGCCATGCCACCTCAGCACCTATGGGACCCAAAAACAAAGAGTGCACATCTCACGATGGCACTGTGGAAGAGAGTGAGCCCTTGGGGCAGTTTTCCAATCAGTGTTTCTCAAACATGTAAAATATTTCATCCTGAGTTGCAATGTATGCTAGTTGCTGTGGTCTATTGTTGATAGTTTTCTTTATCTAACTCTTTGTGACTGCAGCCCTTCATGCTTTGATCCTGATTGTCTTCTACTTGCTTATCCCCGGCTTTGGGATATCCCGGATTGGTTGTATTTCAGCAATAAAACATTTTCCTCATCAAAAAAAAGCAGCAGGAAACCTTACACCAGCAGCAAGCAGCAGGAGAGGCACAACAAACACACAGTGTTGAAATCACTATAAAACTTTCTAGTATGCCTCACGGGCTCCCTCCCGGAGCATGACGTGCGACGGGTAATGCTTCTACGCCTCTTGGCTTGCGCCCCCCCCTCCCCTGAAGCAGGTCACAACCCTACCCTGGCATTTTACCCCTAAGGGAGCATTATTTGGCCCTATATATGGGATATATGTGGGATAGGGTATATCATATTCCATTTCCTTGTTAGGAACATAGGATGTGGGATAGATAAGGCAATCTTGGATGTTTAGTAGTTATTCAATTAGTGGATGATAGGGTGGATTTCTCATATGTGTATATCAGGTATTTCATTGGCTATGTGTACCATATCTGTTTGCAGGATACTATTCAGTCAACACTATCGTTATGTCTTCGGTGCCAAGCAATGTTGCTGCCCATGCCACTGCAACCTCTGCTCCTGACCACCCGGTCTGGTTTCATGGTAGCAGAGGCGAAAATGTTTCGTCTCTGTTGGGCGTTTGGCATCGCGGAAAGCGATCGGTCCAAGACATCGTGGACCAAATTCAAATTAAAATCTCTTCCCCGGGAGGGATAGCTGAGGGTGTCCAGGTCCCCACCCTCAGGACCTCCTCGGCCCTGACCCCATCAACCGGGCAGGGGCCGCAAAAACGGGCCAAGCCCCAAGTGGCTACAACTCCTAAGTTTCCGAAATCCCCGAATGTTCCCATCGGGGCCCCCCATCCTCGAAATCCAGCTGGTGTACCTGGGATGGTTGGGGGGGAAATAGACGGCCACCCTCAGGGAGCGATAAGAGGACCACAATCGCCTATTATGGGCTCGGGAACCGTTACTAGCGCCGAGAATCGGGCAGTAATCGACCTATCTACTGGGGTGATCGAGCGTACGAACGCTGCGCCCTCACGCGCTGCCGACTGGGGTACGATGGCTTCGCCAATGGGGCCTATCGTGGTCGACTCTGGCACTCCTCCGTCGCTAGGGGGGTTGCCAGAGCCTCAGGTCAGAAAAAACCTGTTTGCGGCAGGGCCCATCAGCCCCATTGTTGACCAACTCGACGCTGAAAACCGTCGAGTCCTCGCGCTCACGCCTGATCCCCATGGCCATCTGGGTCCGGCTCGAGAGGCCGTGACCCTGATCCAGCAAGCCCTGTCGGGAACTAGGCAGAACCCCACTGTGGTGGAATCGTCGCCCACTCCAATGAGTGGATCGCGGCGGTTTCCCTCCCTGGTGGAGGAATCTCCTGCCTTGGGAGCGTATCCCAATCCCCTGAGCGGATCCAGGCTAAATCCTACGATCATCGAGGAATCCCCCACGCAAATCGAGGCGGATGAGTGTGACCAGTGTTTCCCCCTGGCGGTGGAGCAGTGGAACGACGATGAGGAGGAGGAGATTGGAGTGTTGGAACGTCATGAACTCCATCATTCCCCTATTTCCGTTGCCTCGTCGCCTGCACCTCCTGAACCTATGTCAGGGACCAGGGATCGCCCCATGCTTGTGGAAGAATCCCCGGCCCCCCACTACATCACGGTGGAGGACTCTCCGGTCCCTCAGTTCATTGCTGTGGAAGAATCCCCGGTGCCTATGAGCGGCGTCAAAAACCGCCCGTGTCTTGTTGTGGAATCTCCGGAGCCTACGGAGGACCGGGCCGGTACTACATCTCCGGTGCCTATGAGTGGCACGAAAGATCGTCCATCCCTAGTGGATGATTCTCCGGCAATGCCGAAGGTCAACGATCTGTGCTGGGGGGGAGGGAATCAGGTGGAGGGAGGTTCAGCAACCCTCCCAAAAAATTTGGTCTCTCCCCCCACAAATACATCTCCTACGGAGGACCCCCAACTGCCCAATTGGGGGGGGGATCCAGAGGTTGCAACGGGATCGGAGCCTGTTTTTGCTTCCCATCCGAGAACTCGATCACCTATGGTGGTTCATGAGTCACCACAGTATATTGTGGTGGACGATTCCCCACCCCCACCGCCGCGACCGAATACTGTTGGTCATGTTCCCCCTCCACCGTCACCCCGCCACCGCCAGGTGGCTTACATTGAGCACGTGCAAGGAATCCCGCACCTGGTTCGGCCATCTAGTGGTGGGGGTTCGGGGGGGGGGCATCCCTCTAGTGGGGGGGCGCCAGCACCTGTTGCTGCGCGCCCCGCACCCCCGTCTCGCCCTGCGGGGGGGGCCCTCTGGTCCCTCCGTGGCAGGGGGGGCTGCTGGGGGGGGGCGGTGGTGGGTCATCTCCTCCTCGTGGAGGGGGGGGTCCATCTTTTCGACATTCTGTGGGCCCCACTCCTACACGGGGGGAGGAAGACGTACAGCACACCTGTGGCTGTCCCCGGTGTGTGGTGCACTACGAAACGTGCATCCAATCTCTGATGGCACAGGTGAAGGACCTGCGAAATCAGAATCTGGAGTTGCAGCGATCCCATCAGGAACTTTCTCAGGCAGTAGCCTCTACCGTGGGCATCAGTCAGTCCTACGGGGACCGGATGACCCAAATCTTGTCTACATTGGCTAAATTTGACGCGGCGGTTCAGGGCTACCGCCGGGATTCTAAGGTGGTGGAGGCTAGCGTGGCAGATCATCTTAAGATGTCCAACGGCAACACGGCTAAGTGCTTTAGCGCAGTGGAGTCGCTCGCTACACGTTACGCCGCCGTTACATCTAGGATCGATGCGTGGGACCACTGGTACTCCACGCCTGCGGAACCCGTTACGGTGGTCCTACCCCCGCCATCGGCGTCTCCGCCCGTTCCTGATCCTACACCGGCGGCGCCTACGGCGCCCATGGGCGCGCCATCCGGTTCATCCGGTGGTGGGTGTGTCCTTCCTTTCTCCGTCCACCCATCCCACGATTGCATCTACCATCCGAACGCTTGTCCGGATTCGGGGTGGCCGAGGGGGGGGGAAGAACACCACGAACACCCCCACCCCCAAGAACCTACATCGTGGAGGGGAATCGCCGAAAAGCAGAAGGAACGTGCTGTTCCCGAGTGGAGGGCGACGCCTAAGGGCGAAGAACACCCCACGGAGCCTACGGCCCCGTGGGCCAATGAAGAGGAGAACACCTCTTCGTTGGGGAACATTAATCCCCTCACAAAAAATGTTTTCACTTCCCCTGGGAAACCTTCGTACACGCCCTCTCATCCTACGGATACGTGTACAGTCTCTCCAGTGAAGGTTGCACCAAGTGCAAGTGGAGGTGCACCCCCAACCATGGCTCCCCCTGCTTACCACCCGTACCAAATGCCTATGGTGCAAAATAGTTACACCAAAGCGGTGGAGGATAGTGATATGCCTAAACCGCAATTTAATGGGCAGCTAGAGTGCTACGACGAGTGGGTGGAGAAGCTTCAACAATCGTTGGGGGGGTGTGATCCCATGTACCGAAAGGCCAACGAGGCAAAAATGATTTTGAGTACCTTGCCCCCATGGCTAAAGGCGATCATCACGCCCGGGTAGCCGAGGCCACCCGCCACACACGCACGGCCCCCACCCTCAGAGAGTTGTGGGACTTTTTGGAACAACATTTCCACGAGTATGACCCCTCAAGGGCTGATGAAAGATGGCGAGCCCTCACCCCCAGGGTGGTTAAAGGGCAAGTGACCCTCATCGACCTTGAAGATTTCTATGCTCGTTGGCAACGTTTATTGCCTCTGAGCAATGAGACTCGTCCCCACGTGATCCGGGAGCAGCTCCTAAGCAAGCTCCCGTGGATCAAGGAGAAGGTCGTCAAGCAAGAGGCTAAGAATAGCCCAGACAGCTATGTGGTGGATTTTAGTGGCCTTGACCCTTCGCCGGGTCGCGCCCCATTCGAAAAAGAACTCAGGAAATATAGCGCTCAAGCTTGCACTACGGTTCCTGAGATTGTTTCCTATTCGGGGCCGGGGGTGATAGTTGACTGCAAAGACCCGGCTCTCCAGGAGTGGATCTTGAAACTCAACAACACACCTCACACACGCGGCTACACTATGAAAGTGGAGCAACGTAGGCCTCGTTTGAAGCCTGCGGAAATCTACGCCCTTGCCCATAAAAGCGTATCGGAGAGGGAAGCTCTCGAACGCCTCAATAAAGGACACAAGACGACGGTGACGTACACTCATCGCCCTTCTCACAATAAAACCGCGGTGAATGCGGTTAATGCGGAGGCTACAGCGGACCCTGACACCTCCGAACCCGCTGACACCTCCGTCAACGCCGTGGGTCACTCTAAACCTCCGGCGAAGAAACCCGTCGACCCCGGGGCTAAACCGCCACCTACCTTTTGGGTTCCGTGTTCCAAACATTGGAAAACACGTAAACAAACGGAGATGGACATGTCTTGGATTGATTGGGGTGCCACCAATACCACCCTTTGGACGTGTAAGCCTAATTCTCCGTGCAATGACACTCATTGGAACATTGCGGGTAAGTCTAAAGGTGGTAAGCCTAAGGGTGGCGATAAGAGTGGCGGTGGTGATAAGGGTGGTGGTGGTTATAAGGGTGGCGGCAGCAAGGGTGATAAAGGAGGCAAGGGAGCGCCGAACGGGCGTGGACGTTGGTAGGAGTGCCCAGAGGCGCCCCCGTCGAAAGAAGAAAACCTCGGACACCCCTGTGACACTACCGTGGATCTCGTGCCATCGAGAGTCATGAAGGGGCATATAGTGACTAGTGAGATTCAAACCGACCTTTCTGTTCAGGTTGTTTTGCCCAATGGAGAACGCAAGGCCCTCCGTGTTTTGGTGGATTTTGGGTGCCAAGCGGTCGCTTTGGCCAACCCCAATGTTTTTGGAGACCAACTCTCCGAAAAATATGAATCCCCTCAACGGAGGCGCCTACTCCAAGCAGATAATGAGACGCCTTTGCCAGGGGGGGACGAGCAAATAGACGTCAAAATTCAACTTGCGGGGGTTGTGGATGGTAGTGTTTCACTTCCTCGTGTTGCCCAGTATGGCGTGTCCCCGTACCTTGTCCCGAATTTACCTTGGGATATGGTTTTGGGGCACCCATGGGGTTACGAACATTGTGTGAGCCATTTTGCCCGTTTCAATTGTTTGTACTCTCACCATCCAGTGCACCCCCGTTTTTGGATTGAGGACTTCCGTGAGGCTCCACGAACCGGCAAACCATTTTTGGTGAAACCTATTCATGGTAAGGTGTCACTTCAGTCCGTGTGGGGCCTAACCGTTCCAGTCGTTGGGGCGGTCGCTCCTACGCACCCTGCCCCGGCCATTGTGGTTACGCCCCCTGGTGGCGAACCGCCTAACCGTGTTGAGGCCGAGAAACACATATCTTATGCTTTGACCGCTTCCTCCGTGGCCCCCGTACAGGACCGGGCTTGTGCTTTGCAGCTCGTTGAATTTGCTCCCGAAACCCTTGCCCGCGATGTTCTACCTACGCGGCGTGATGGGTCCATGTGGACCCAGTCTGACTATGGCCTCACGCCATATTGGGCCGCACGTGTCAAAAAACAATTTGGTAAAAACCCCGACGTGGACGCCTTCAATAGGGTCCCGGGTATGGCCCAGGCTACCCGTTGGGTTTCGCCGCTTGAAGATTTCTTTTCCACTCCCGCGGACCCCTCCAAATTGTATTGGATGTGCCCTCCCTATCATCGGTTTTCCAATTGTGTTCGGAAAATTCGGCAAGAAAAACTACGAGCCATCGTCGTAGGGCCGAAGTGGACACATAGGGAGTGGTGGAAACCCCTTATGGAAATTACTTTGCAAGGGTACCACCTTCCTGGGCCAGAGACTAAAGCCTGTCTCTATCAGAATGACCACCTCACGCCCCTTCCTCAACGGGGTTGGTCCACGGTGGCGCTATACGTGGACGGTGGTATTGCGGAGGAAAATTTGGCGGCCACTAAATGTCATGTGGCCTCCCTTTTGGCACCGGCCGTCTCTAACCCCAACACGGATGGCGAGCCGGGCATGACCTCGGAGGAAGAGTCGGAGGATGAAAGGGTGCCTAACCATTTGGCTTCGGTGCGCACCCTCACGTATCAGGCGACCCATAAAAAACTCCTCGCACCCGTTACTCTTGATCCTACCCCCGAAGATTTGGAGGCACAAGAATGCGTGCGTTCACGCATTGCGAAAATTGAACGAGAGTTATTGGGTGGGAGGGCCACTACCGTTAAGCGTTACCGGAAACGTAAAGGCGCCACACGATTGTTGGCGGCTTCCCGTGTGGGTGGCGTTGTCACCACCCAAGAGCCTATTGTGTCTCCGGAGGTGGAGCTCATGAGGAAACGCATCCTCGAGGACTATGAGCGGGATGTTTTTAGTGGGGAGGTTCGTCTCCGTCCGGACCAGGAACAGCCTAAGGTCCGTGGTACGGAGCGGTTGGGGTTTGCTAAACTTGACCTATACCCGAACGCCAAACCCAAGTCCGTAAAATCTATACGGTTGGTGGGGGAGCGTGCCGCGGCGGAGCAGGAAATAGTGGAGGACTTTTTGGCTCGTGGCTGGATTGAGCCGTGCCCTGCCTCCGAATGGGCGTCCAACGGTTTCGTTGTGCCCAAGAAAGAGAAAGGAAAATGGCGCCTCGTGGTGGACTACCGCCAACTTAATGAGGCTACCTTGCTCGACGCACACCCCCTCCCCCTCATAGAAAACATGTTGGAAAATCAATCCAAACACAAGATTTTCACTATTGTGGACTTGAGTAAAGGGTTTCATCAAATTCCCCTTCACCCTGAATCCCGGGCTAAGACCGCCATGAATTTGGCGGGTAAGCGATACCAATGGCGTGTTATGCCTATGGGTATCAAGAATGGGCCCGCTATTTTTCAACGGGTCATGGACCATGTTTTGCAGGGTTTGGATTGTGCGGACGTATATATTGATGATATTATTATTGGTTCCTCCGGTGCGACGGAGGAGGAGCTATTGGCTAACCACGACCGGGAC
This sequence comes from Eutreptiella sp. 'Long Island Sound 2002', assembly GCA_964036045.1. Taxonomy (NCBI): domain Eukaryota; phylum Euglenozoa; class Euglenophyceae; order Eutreptiales; family Eutreptiaceae; genus Eutreptiella; species Eutreptiella sp. 'Long Island Sound 2002'. The sequence continues at coordinate 47,800,892 of OZ038393.1, forward strand.
GTGCGTGCCGTGTTGGATAGGCTACGAAAAGAGGAGTTGGTTGCTTCGGTTAGCAAAACCGATTTCTTTGTTCGTTCGGTTGAGTTTTGTGGCCATGTGTTGGAAAATGGCACACGTCGGCCGGCGCCAGGGAAAATGTTGGCGCTTGAGCGTTGGGACAAACCGGATAATGTTCGGGAGCTCCGGGGGTTCCTGGGGCTCGCCAACTATTATTCGGGCTATGTCCAAAACTACGCCTCCATAGCTACCCCTTTGATTAATATGTTGAAGGATTTGCCTAAGCATAAGAATGGCAAAAAGATAGGCCTAACATGGAATGCTTCGGCTAACGAGGCTTTTTTGAAGCTCAAGCGTGCTATTACGGATATTGTTCCCCTCCAACTAGCCGATTGGGATAAGGACTTTGTCCTCACCCCGGACGCTAGTAATTGGGCGGTGGGGGCGGCCCTACAGCAGGAAGGTCCCGATGGTGCCCTACGCCCCCTTGCCTTTTTCTCCCGCTAATTGTCAGGCAGCCAATTGAATTGGAGCCCTCAGGAGAAAGAATGCTACGCCATAGTGGCGGCGCTTTTGAAATGGCATGGTTGTGTGGGGAACAAGCGCGTGGAGGTCCGTACGGACCACCGTAGCATTGAAAATTGGGCTACGGAGGACCTCAAAACCGTGGGGGGTCCCTCTCCACGCCAAGCACGTTGGCATGAATTGTTCTCTAAATTCGACCTCCATGTGGTTTACAATCCGGGGCCAGTGAACCCCGTGGGTGATTTCTTGTCCCGTTGGGCTTACCCTGCTAACCCGGCGTTGGGTGATGTGTCCATACATGGGACGGCCCAAGCGGCCGGGGATGTGCGGGACATGATGGCGGCCGAGAAGGAGGAACTTCTCGCCCGCCCCCTTGTTTTTAGGGCGGTTGTGGCGCCCGTTGTTACTAGGTCTAAAGCGGCGCCTCGGGCTCAAGGGGCACCCGCGTGTGATCCACCCCCTCTGGCTTCGCCTCCAGTGGGGGGGGGGACGAAGCAAAAGAGAAAGCTTCGGAGACTGGAGCGAATTGTCAAGATAAAAAAATCTTGGAAGTCCCACGAGAAAGCAACTCCTATACATGGGGAGGATGCTCCCAATGTTTTTGAGATAAATTGGGCTAAACACTACCCAAATTGTCAACGCTACAAACAAATGTGGCAAGATGCCTTGAATGGGAGCTTCCAAGATGGAGTGAGGTTGGTGGATAACAAGCTCGTCCGTAATGGACGGTGGTGTGTTCCTACGCCGCTAGTGCATCGTTTGGTAGCCGAATACCATGATGCATTTCACTTAACTACCTCCAGTGTGGAAAAACACTGGAAGGAAATTAACCATGGCGTGGAAGGTGAGGGGTTGTACAAAGCAGTGGAACTGCAATGTCAAACGTGTCCCTCATGTGCCATTCACACGCATGACACCAAGCGCAAGCAAGGGTACATGACCCTTATGCCTATACCTATGGAGCCCATGGACTCCATAGCGCTTGATGTGTTTCACTACCCTTCCACCTCCCACGATGGAGAGGTGTATGACCGAATGCTCCTATGTGTATGCCGGCTTTCCGGCTACCTCATCGCGATCCCTATTCCTAAACCCCGTCATGAAGACAAGGATGAAGGGCTAACGGGGAGAAGAGTGGCCCATTTGGTAATGGAGCGCTGGGTGGATAGGTTCGGAGCCCCTTGTGAAATATGCTCCGACCGTGGGCCACAATTTGTGAGCCAATATTTCCAAACCCTTTGTTCTAAGATTGGTGCCCGCTCGACTATGTGTCTCGCGGGTAGGCACCAAGGTAATGGCAAGGCCGAAAATACTGGCAAGCAGCTAAGGCGTGCCGTTGTTAAAGCCATTACCTTGAAGAAAAAGAAAGCTAATTGGGTAGAGATTTTGCCCGCCGTTGTACGAGCGTGGCATGAGACTACAGGTCCTTCAGGTTATACATCTAACGAGATTGTGTTTGGTAAACACAACCGTACTAAGGGGCCTCCTCTTGCTGAGCCTAAGGGGGTGGCCCAAGACGCCGCTCACTACTTCCAACGGCGTGAGGAGCTTATTGCTCTTGCACGGAGGGCTATGATTCAAGTGCAAGAGACAATGGCTCGTAAGTATAATAAGAGTAGGAGGATGTCCCCCGATTTCTCAAAAGGGGACCCCGTATGGGTCCGTCGCCAACGCAAAAATCTTGGCGATAAGACTTGTCCCTATTGGGATGGGCCCTATGAGGTTGTGGCCAAGAAAGCGCACGACCTCTATGTTATTCAAGTGGACCAACGGAGGTTAGTTGACGTCCACGTTGATTGTTTAATGAAAACGGTCAACTCCCCTCGCTCCCCCGTGCCTCTAATTTACACGGAGGAGGTTGCTAGGGTGCCCTCCCAGTTTGAGGGGGACACCTATGATGTCAAGAAAATATTAAGTCACCGTACTTACCGCAAGAGACTTCTCTTCAAGGTGCGGTGGGAGGGTTATACCAAAGATTGGGATACCGAGGAACCCGTTGAAACCTTCTTACCGTCCTACAACAAAGTTTGGAGTGATTACTTGCAGAAACAGAATCTCACCCAAACCGTTGACATCCTTGCCCACCTTGGTGGACCGCTCTCATGAGCGTGCCACGAAAAGAAAACCCTAACCAATATGGATATATTATTGTTTGGGGAAGGGAGGAGAGAGCGAGAAGCGGTGGGAGACAGGAAAGAAGATGTGCATGCACGGCGCGCTCCTCGGTTACAAAAATCCCCACCGGAGCAGGGCGGTGGGTACCGCAGGTTTACCCCACCGTCTACCTCTCTCACCGCTAAAGGCTTGAGAGTCCTTGGGGTGGGGTGGCGTGGCATATAGCCTGGGGCGGAAGTGGGACGTGTTCTTTCGGGGGTCTTAATGCCATTCAAACCCCTATCCTTGGGTCTTACTGGAGCACTCCTACCACCACCAGGACTACTGCCACAAGTCCTGCCCACGATGACGCCCCCTGTCAAGGGTGCTAACAACGTGGCAAGCACTTCCCGAAGACTCTGCTGGGTTGTGCGCATGGTGGTGTTTGCAAGGTTTCGGAGTGCCGCCCCGTACCGAAACCAGGACCTGACGACCGTCCCTGACCCGTGATCCAAGCCAACGAGCTAAATCATTTGCTCAAAATTGCGAAGGCTTGAAAACTTCGTTGGGTTGGCGGGTACAACCCATTTTCCCTTTTTGTGTTGGGTGTGATGGTTTTCCACCGATTTGCCCTTGTCCACACGAGGGTAGGTATACAAGGTACGAAGTACTCGTGTGGCTCACATTACGTGAAAAAAAATTTCGTGGCGTGCAAAATTACCATTACATACGGCGAGGACTTAAGCCTAGAGGGAGGGGCCGTCCTCTACAATACAAGTATTCTAATATGAATTGCAATGGGTGCCTTTGCCCCGTCACTCTATGAGTGGGTGGGGTCTTCAAAGGCAAAGAGTGGCGTTGCGGATTTGGGCCGTCTCCGCCGCCTGGGTATTTGTCCCCGGTCGCTATGCGTGCCCAGGTTGGGAGTGGGTACCCTCCATTGCCATTGCATGGGGCCGCATGCTGGCTGGGTGTGCTCTTCATGTCCTTGATGAATTTCGCGGGGGAACTCCTGCCTGCAACGAGAGGGAACAAACAATATGATGAAAAGGGCGAGTGTGCACATGCATATGTTTATGAGAGAATATGTATATTAATGTTTTCTCTAGAGTTCCCCACGAGTGGACTTGGATTTCCACAACACCTGAGGGGTCCTCTATCCCAACACCCAACCAAACGGGTTGGGATATGGGCGTGGCATTTTTCTTTATAGAGACCCGTGCGTGGACTTGGATTTCCACAACACACACGAGTCTCTCTGTCCGAGACACACCAAAACCGGGTGTGCCCGTGGCCAATGGTAGCGTGTGTGTGCGCATGCCATTACTTTAGTTACGGGATTATATGGTTGCCTATTACGTTGGTTATCACCCGCCCCCCGAACAAGCAAGACCTAGGTTGACACCTACCTTTGGGGTTTTGTAGCCGTGTACACCGGCCCAAGTTTACACACGGAGGTGTAAACATGAACCGTCATACACGGTGTAGAGGGGTTGGGGGAGTAAAACTCCTTCGGGGCGTGTCATTGTGCCCCCGGGGAGCAGGGTGGGCTGATACACCAGCAGGACCGTACGGGCGACCTCCCCAATTTGCAACCTGGAGGTGACCCCCTGCGCTACGGCCCACCGGTGGCAGACCCACCGACAAAGGTAACACGCAAGCTAACCTAAGTGTTTATACGCACGCCCCCAAGACACACACGAACACCAAGCAACAAGGTGGCGTATCTATACACGTGTTCTATTGTGGATATGCTTACTGTTTGTTGTGTGAACGTGAGTAGTTTGTGGAAGCTCTTGCACGTGCCGTATGTGTGGAGTGCCCCCATTACGTGCCCCAAGGCCGCCACCGCGAGACCCACACTCTGTGATGCCCTCCGGGCGAGTGTGTGCCCCCGGGCCCTGCCAATGGGTGTGCGCCCACAAGTGTGTCTTGTGTTTGTCGGTGTGCATCGCTCTATTATGTGTATATATGATATATATACGTAGTATGGCTCCTAGGTGACGGGTTAGCAGTGAGGTCAGGTTATTATTACATGGTTATGAGGTTTGTCTATTTAAGTGTGTCTACTCACACCCTCATCCCATCTCCGTACCTCCTCCTTTACCCTCTATGTGGTGCATCACGTGTGACACACATGCTAAGTTAGACAGCCACACGGACACGACCCTTGGCTGAGCCGTGCCCGTATCGTACAGGCACAACCGTGACTGGTTCATTCATCCTGGTCCGCTCCACACGATCATCTTTCTTTGGTGTCTGGTCTGTTTGACAAGTGGGCCTTTGGCTAGGCCTTGTCTCGGCCTTTTACAAGCAAGTAATCAAGCAAGTTTACATCTTACAAGCAAGAGCTCACTCATTACTACAAGGGTTACGGGCAAGCGCATCAAGAACATGAAGCACATCAAGCCCTCATAAGCGATCTAAAGCACGTGGGTGCAAGGTGTGGGCTTCCTACCCGTGTTTTGGTTTGTGCCTAAATGATCGTCGATCGTTTACCCTGAGGCCATCGTGACCGCTTTTCTTTACTTAGTGAGCTACCGCGCGCACTGTGGGGCCATCGTGGCCGTGTTTATTAGTGGGCCTAAGCATGCACAAGACAGAGGCAGGCGCAAGACAGTACTGCATCGCAAGGCAACAATAAGACACAATCACAGTGTTCACCGTTCCAGGTTGTGAAAAAAGGGCTGTGGTGGCTGTAAGGACTGTTACCACGGTTGCCCCGCGTTGCACTGCAGGACAGGACCGTTAGCCCCCCGTGGTAACAATCCCCTGGCCGAGGGCCATCAGATTTTGTTGTGTACCTTGTGATCCTTTCCCTGGCCTCTATCTCTACTATCCCTCGTGCTCCCTTGTGCAGGCACAGTCCTACGTTGCTGTTTGACACTCCTGTCAATTCTCCTGGCAGTTTTTTCAAAAAGTGAAATTTTTGCACTTTCGCGTCGCGCCGCTTCGCATGTACCATTACCTTCAGTTTTGTTTAAAAGTGTGATTTCACTTTGCCTTTAGTTTTAATTCTTTGACAAACTACCTGCCCTTACCTGCTGGACCCCACATGCCTCATGCGACACGCAGGGACCAGACTCTACGCGCAACAGCTCGCGATTTCGCCTACTACTTAATGCGGGACCTGCGGGATCCCGTTCGTCAATTTCTGTATTTCGGCGGTGGTTCGATTCCCACCGATCGGAGCTACTTCAGCGGTCGTGCGGCCGGCTCCGAGTTTGCCTGCGTAGGTTCGATTCCCTGGGGAGGAAAACTGCTGACCTGTGATTTGCTGCTGTTTGTGACTGCTACGTTCCTCTTGGGCATGTACTTCGTGCCCGTGGCAGTCGTTTTAAGTGGGGGGGTGAAGCAGGTCACAACCCTACCCTGGCATTTTACCCCTAAGGGAGCATTATTTGGCCCTATATATGGGATATATGTGGGATAGGGTATATCATATTCCATTTCCTTGTTAGGAACATAGGATGTGGGATAGATAAGGCAATCTTGGATGTTTAGTAGTTATTCAAATTAGTGGATGATAGGGTGGACTTCTCATATGTGCATATCAGGTATTTCATTGGCTATGTGTACCATATCTGTTTGCAGGATACTATTCAGTCAACACTATCGTTATGTCTTCGGTGCCAAGCAATGTTGCTGCCCATGCCACTGCGACCTCTGCTCCTGACCACCCGGTCTGGTTTCACCCCATCAGTGGGCTACCACCCCTGCTCCTTCTGTTTGTTGGCTGTGCACGACCTGCCAGCCCATATTCGTGCTCATTGTGCGCAGGCTTATCTGGCAACACTGACTGTGGCATGTGCTCTGTGGCGCTCCACACCCGCGCTCAGAGTGTTACAGCGGCCCCAGACCGCCTCACACACCTCTGCAGCCCTGGAAATTGAAGGAGGTCTCACAATCTGTGACCCTGTGACTTTCACAGCAATTGGGGTGGGCGCCGATGCCGTGGCTGCCACACTCTGCGACACAGCAGGGGCTCGCAGGATAGAAGTTTGTTCTCTGGGTGGCCTTTGGCGCACTGCAGTGTACCCCCCAGACCGCGCAGCTTTTTCGGTGTCGGAGCGAGTTTATATTACGCACCAGTGGATGAGTGCTGCTGATGCAGCTCGACCCCGGCAGCAATTCTTGCCGGTCGCACTGACGCTCCCTCTCACGCTGGCGGGGCGCCCTGTCCGCTGGATGCCCACCGTGCCCCACGCCCAGCCTCATGTGCTGGTGCGGAGCCCGGCCAGCGCTATGGACGTACAGCACAGCCTACTTCTGTCCGTGGTGCTGCGGTCCCTTCCTTGGACCAAGCTGTACACTTTTGCCTACCCTGACCTCCCCATCCCACCGCCACGTACTGCCCCACCCACTACCCCTTTATATGTCATATGTGCGCTGGGTGCAGATGCAGTAGAATGGCGGCACCTGCAGCGCTGGGCGGCAGGCACTACACCCTGCCTTGCGACTCTGCCTGCCAACTGGGACCCAACGCAAGCCATGTCCGCATGGGCCCCAGTGCGTGTCGTATATGCGTGCCCTGGGCTGCAAATAGCCTGCTGACATGGAGTCTCGTGGGACAACGCTGCACTGAGAACGGAATAACAGCTGGAAGAGTACCACCAACGCTCAGTGCTCGTGTTGTGAGGGGGGCAACGGGTTGGAGGAGGGCAGAGGTCAGGACAAGGCGCCCCAGAGGTGGATCCCGGCGTGCCTGAACACACGCAGCCGCACACCCGCCACGACGAGAATGCTTCGAGCGCGAGACGCACGCACCAGACTACGCGCAAACCCCTGAGCACGCTCTCGGCCCCCTGAGGGTGGGGTGAATGCCCTAGCGTACGCCGGAGGCCGCCACCGGCAGAGCGAGAGGCCACTCCCGAGGAGCCAATACCGCACGGCCCAACTAACCTAACCTAACCTAACCCTCCCCTCCCTCCCTCCCCCCCGCGGAGCACTGCACGGGACTGCCCACGGCACACCACAGATGCACTAGGAGGTAGTGGGGAGGACACGCCTGCCACAACGCATGCCTACCAGGATAACAGTGACGTCGGACTCCAATGGCTCCCCCCAGCGGGAAGACCGCCACCGCCGCCGGTCCCGCTCCCGCTCCCCCGTCTCCCCAGGATGCGCGGGGGAGACCCTCGCGGAGCGCGAGGGGCAGCGGCTGGTGGAGGCAGCGGTGCCGGTCGGGCCGCCGGCCAGGCAGCCCCGGGCGGCCCTCGCCAACCCCGAGCTGTCGACTCAGGGGCCTGCGCTGGCCGAGGAGACCGCCCCCGCCGCCCAGGCCGCGAACCCCGCCGCTCCGCCCCCGGAGGGGGCCACAGGCGCACAGGGAGATGACACCGCAGCCCCAGCAGGCCGCGCCACGTCCCCGACTGACCACGCCGCGGCCCCCGGCACGCCGCCAGCGCAGGGGGTGGCCCCGGCGCGGGCCCCGAGCGCCTCGACGGGAGCCGCCCCAGCCGCAGCGGGGGGCAGCGAGGGCGCTAAGTACCGCGCCCACACCAACCCCAGCCACACCCACACCAGCTCCCCCAAGCCGTACCCCCCCAAGGCCGCCTTCCCTGAGTGGAGGCCGCGGCCCGTCTGCCCCCCAGCGCCCGTTCGTACGCCGCCAGGCGTCACGCTGCCGCAGCTGCGGCGGCAACACGATGCCCGGCGCGTGATCTGGGAGGTGGGGGACGGCGCGCAGGCGGGGCAGGGTGCCGGCCACGGGAGCGCTGGGCGAGGGACGGGAGGCGACAGGGGGAGTGCCCAAGGACAAGCGCAGGGGACAGGCCTGGGCACACGCGGCAAGGAGCGAGGATGAAGGCATGGACAAGGCGCGGAGGCCAGCGGCAGCGTAGGAGACAGAGCACGGGCAGCGGACGGCACGACGCAGGACACGGAGCAGGGAAAGGGCAAGGGCACGGGAGGGACACGCAGGGGCGCGAGCAGGGCGCCAAGGCGGGCGGCCACGGAGCGCATGGAGCGGAGCGGGTTGCGGTCGGCGAACAAGGGCGCAACCAAGGACATGGGCACGGGCACTGGAAGGATACGGGCACTGGTGGTGCGGGCACGGGCGCAGGTGACAGTGGGCGGGACCCGCGACGTGGGCAGGGAGAAAAAGGCATTGGAGCGGGTAAGGGACCCAAGGGCAAGGGCAAGGGCAACGTAGGCCCCCGGAGACAGGCAGGGTGGGGCATGGGAGCCGCGGGGGGAGGGCACGGCGAAGTGAGGGGGACGGGGGGCGGGGCACCCCCGCAGCCGGACGTCCAGCCGCTGCGGTGCATCCCCCCCGGCATCCAACAAATACCAGCACACCACACCCACAACCACCACCACCACCACGCCCACCTCTACAAAATCGACCCCGACGCAGGGGACCTCATCCCCCCCCCAGCTCCAGATTCCAGCACCAGCCAGCCCCTCCCGCGGCGCCGGAGCCGGGGGCGGAGCCGGCGCGGATGGCCGCTGCCCCGGCGGCGGGGGGACAGGGCGCGGCGCCGGCGCCGCAGGCATGGGGGCCGCAGGAGGAGCCGGCGCGGGGGGCAGAGGGGGCCCGGCCCTGGGGGCGGGACTGGGATGCGGTCCCGGACCCCCTGGGGAGCGAGGCCCTCCCCCTGGTGGTGGAGGTGTTTGGGTGGCTGAGCCGGGCCTCCTCAGGGACCACCAGGGGGATGAGGAATTCGCCCTTTGATGCCGTGCTCCTCCGGAGGGAGGAGGGGAACCAGGAGGTGCCCCCGGGGGGCCGGGCGGCCCCAGAGGACCACGAGAGGGTCCTCTGCGCGGTGATTCGGGCAGGGTGGCCCGACAGGCAGCCGACGTGGCCGGCTTTCCTGGAGGGAGGGGCGGTGCTCCGCATCACGGATGCGGAGGCCAACAACACGCTCCCCCGGGCCTTGCGCAACGCCCTCACCCACAGGTGCTACCGCTGGCAGAACCCACCGCCGCCGCCACCCTAGCCCCCACGCAAGCGGCGACGCAGGTGACGGCCGCGCCCGGCCGTCCCAGGTGATGGGCGCGAGGGGGTTGAGAAGGCACAGTGCCGCGGGACACCCCCCCCAGCTGGGCCGGGCCCCCCAACCCAGTGCGCACCCCCCGACCCCGCCACCGTATGGCGCGGCGGGGGGGCGCGCGTCGCCTCCAGTAAGGGAGAGGGCGGGGGCAACAAACGCGGAGGGGGGCCCACTGCCCCGCAGCCCGCTAACCCTAACCGCTGACCCGAACCGCCGCCCCCAGCACCCGCCGCCCCCCCCCCCCCCCGGCCAACCGGCACCACGCGGCGGTAGCAAGGAGAGCGGGGGGCCCGGGTGAGGGCCTGCACAACGGTCTGGCCCTAAGGATGGAGGGGGGCAGCTGAAGAGTGCGCCGTGCCTGTTGGCGGCTGGCCCCCCGGGACCGGGACAACCAGGCCGCCCCCCAGCGACCGCCAGGGAGCGGCGCCAGGGGACCAGGTAGGGACTACGGGGAACCTCCCCCTCCCCCCCCCCCCCCTCTCCCTCTCCGGCCCGCGGACAGCCGGAGGCGTGCCAGGGGGGCGGCGGCCCCGCACCCCCCCGAGTGGGCCGCGGCGCCCAGGGGGGGACGCCACAGCCGCGTTCACGTGGGGGAGCCTGGCCACGGGATGCTGCGACGCACACGCACAAGCAAGCAGGCAGGCAAAGCACTGCGCTCACAGGGGCATCCTCATGCTCATGTCATGTGACAAAGCGTTTCAGGATCCTTGCCACTCTGAAACAAGGGAACAAAAGTATGTACAGCAACACATCAGGATGTGTACACATGGGGTTAAGACTGGACTGGGGTAAGGGCATCACCGGACAATAGACACTCAGTCCCAACTCATATCCCAATCCCAGGTCCGACCCCCCCAGTGGCTGGCAGGGGCGGGGGCTCAAACACAACCAATGCCCTGCTCAGTCCGGACCCTGAAACCCTGCCAATAGGAGAGGGTGTCCCGCCCAGCCACAGGCGAGCTCCTGGGAACCAAGGAGCTCCAAGGTCAAGCGACAGTGGTCCCCCCTGCTCCCTTAACCGCAGGTCCCAACTCCTCTCTGAGCCAGAGATGAGGCCCCGCCATTATCCCCTAGGAGTTGGTAGCTGAAAATGGGCTGCTTCAGCCCAAACTGATATTAGCTCGAAAACTCCAAAATTGACCCCTCGTTCGGAGCATCCAGAGGTAGGGACAAGGCAACTGACTCTACGCCCTTCAAGTACAAACACTGTGGAGCCCTCACCCAACCTGGCTTCCTCTGAGTCCCCGACATCAGGGCGCTATTGCTTTGCCATGTGGGGTCATGATGTCAAAATCACCAAAATTGGAGTCATTCCCACGGAAGGCTCGCTCTGCCAGGGCAAGGCCAATAGCTCACGGGCTAGAAGGCAGGACCTAGGACCCATATCTAGGTGCAAAAAGTAAAATTGGGTCCGGGCTCCTCATGGGCATAGATAGATATATGGGACCGCCAATTGACCACACGGGGGGCTGAAATTGGGGTCCCAAAAGGGGGTCATTTTGGCTGCTCAAAATGAGCCAAAATTGGGGGTATCCCCAATGGTATATCTCCACGCCGGCTTGGAGATCGGATCCGCCATTCCATATGCAATCCACTGGGGGTTCAAAAAAGACTAACATGTGCTTGGCTCCCAAGGATCTCCATTGCCCTCGGCGTGGTGATGATCCAAACTGGATCCACAAATGCCAAAATGGCAAAATCGGCCGTCTCGGGCGACCGGCCAGGGTAGGAAACCTTGGCGACCTCGTCGCGCCAAGCCTTGATTCACGACCCTTGATATCCCCTTTGGTCCCCTGCCCTGGGATTAGGGTCGCTGTCACATTGGCTGCTTACTGTTCACCGAGGGGATGACCACGCGGATGGGGCCGAAAGCAGCATGCGCTGCAAAGGGGGGGATCATGGATCACACCAAAAGTTGAATAACTCCGGACGAGCCGGAGGAGCAAAGAGGAAGCTCAATGATGTTCAACCCTTGGTCATATGCCACACCAATAAAGAAGGTCCCTACCAGGACCGGCCCCTGCTGTGCCCCTTCCGCCTGTCACCCCTGCTGACTTGCTCCTGATCAGCGATTGCATTCCTCAAAATCCTGGGTCCAAAATCCAAAAATATATAAAATACAATCCTCCTTCAACCCTGAATAGCAACCAGATCCCACAAATACAGCAATAACCCAATCGACAATCCAATCCACGCTGCGGGCTTGGTTCAGCACACCGGTCGTCCCACGGTGGCGGGCATGTACAAGAATTGCACCAAAGAGGAAAGCCCTGAAATTGGCATATCAACACAAAAAAAGCAAAGTTGGGGAAAGATGGTAAACATACACAGACTCAGCCATAGACCCCTCATTCCCTGGACTCAAGACCTTCCCCTGACTCACCAACATGATGCCCTCAACCCAGTCAAATAAGATGGCTAAATGCCATGTGTCAAAGGTCACTACAGAAACCCCAAAAATGTATTAACTCCGAAGCCTCTAAATCCTAGCTCAATAAGGGACGTGGCGTGTCATGGCCTACAGTGGCACTCAGGACCATGCCCTACCGTGACATAACCTTGGTTGGACCTGGAGTCGGATGGGCTTGGAGAACGGCCCCATGAAGATGACCTCATAACCTAGCAAAATCAGGCAAATCACACCATAGTGCCAAAAACTTAATTATATACTCAAAAATGCATCCGGCAAATGTTCAAATCCTCCATGCATGTGTCAAACCGGAAAGTAATATACAAGGGTTATATAGACCAAAGGTCCGTGCCCAAGATTATCCAATCATTGGCTCCGAAACCCCTCCAGTTATGTACATGACATGCTTCACAAGTCAACTCATGAATTTGAGACCTAATTTTGTGAGGCCTCGTGTGCCAAGCCAAAGTGACCACATGATCCTCCATATGGTGAGGTACAACACCGAAGCATATGCCAACATATAAGCAACATACCATAGTTCACGAATCTCTAGGCACTTTACTGTTAGCCGACCAGTTGAGCACATAGAACACAAAAATGAGCATAAAATGAGGTCAAAAACATGCAAATAATGCCAAATTCAAGATATTTACAATAGTATATAACTTCGCTCACCCAATGGTATCAACATATGATTCAAAACACGATTGCTTGGGACCATTTGCAAACAATCCCCCCACTTGGATCCCCACATGGACGCAGAGGGACACCTTCGAATCTCCTCCCAACACGCACCACAAGAATGGGGAAATTGATAATGGCACTTGTGGGTCGCTCCGTAAGCCCTCCCACATGCACTATATGAGCGGTAGACTTGGTCTGGCGCTATGGAGTTCACCATTGGGACATGGGCGAAGCCCTTGCCACTTATGACTCCATATATCTTCCTACAAACGGGGATATATAACACGGGTGTGAGCATATCCAAGCACATACCATGCACATAACACATACCCTCAAGACGTGGCTCCCACCATGATATGCCATTCCCCTCCATGGACATAACTTCACGTTAAAAATACGTAGGAACCCAAAGAAAGTATCTATGCAACCCGAACACTCATGCGGTACACTCGAAAGTCGCATTAAAATATTCGGTTGCACGGTCCAAGAGTTATATATCACTTTCTACCCTCTTGACCATTATCCCTTGCTAGACCCGGCATGTGTACACACCAAAGGCGTTTGATGCTCCTCAAATTAAGTTGAGACCAAGGCGGTTCTAACCCAATTCTCGAAATTCATATTCCTCGCCATGAGACGGAGGGATGATTCTTCAAAGTGGCCTCACGAATCACTTTTCTTTCGACTATATCTCCAAGCAAAATGAAGGGCACAACAAAAAGAAGGTTGATTCGTGATCGGGGAAAAATGTATGACCACTCGAGATTCATCATATCAAGTGCGGCGATGTCGAAGTCAAAAATCCGATTCTGAATGTCTGAAAAAATCGGATTAATTTTGCGAGTGTATAATATGAAAATTGCGGAAGCAACGAACCCTTTACTGATGGAATCTGACCCTTCATCGGGGTTTCCGCCAAAATATCTGTAAATAACAGTTAACCAATCGGTTACCGCAAAATTGCGAGCCAACTGACAGTCGCCGATACATTGACGATCAGAACGGAAGGCTGAAAAAGTACAGAAACTTTATGATAAAAAAACCCTGTTGATTCCTGATATTCTGATATATAAATCTCAGCTGGCGGCGCCTCGGTACTGAATATGGCCGCTCATAGCCGGAATGGCCAAACCTATCACACTATCACATCGGGTTAGGCCAGGTGGATGGGAGAGTATGATATCAGCCAATGGCGGCTTGCCGGCACATAGATACACACCCCAAGTGACCCCAAGATGGCCACAGGGTTCCGAACCGGCTTCACCCCCCGTCTCAGAGCGTCGTTACCGCTCGGAAGTCATTGAAGAGAGGACGGGAGGACCCCAATGTGCTCCACAGCCCCCCCCCCCTCATTGTCCCAAGGACACATGGAGTCCCCACACACGTCGTAGGCGTCCCCCATGCCCCAAGGGAGGGGTGAGGACACTCTTAATCGGTGCCCTACGCCATATCCAGTCTCCTCTTGATCTACAACATGGACCAAGGGGATCAAAGATAGAGAAACGTCGTCGGTCGACCTAAATAAGTATACCACAATGAAATATATATGTGGACATCGTGTGAAGGGGGTATATGGCCAGTCAAGGCCCAAACATCCCCGGATGAACGCCCTCATCCGTCTCCCATGCACAAAAACAAACAAAAATGCCAAGGGGAATCCATTACGGTGCTACAGCAGCCACCTAATGGACCAACACGTCCTTCACATCCAAAGAAATGTTCTTTTTCTTCAGATAGTCCATCCAGACCGTGGTGTACCTCGGCACAAAGCTGCTCGGAGGCTCCCACGAGTCGCTGGATGCGGCGAATCCCTTCCAACGGACTTTATAAAGCCGCCTCCCAGGCGTCCCCGGGTCCGGCTCGTCCGCCAGGATCTCCTCGGCGGTGAAGTCGTCGTCCTCACCCTCGTCGTCCGAGTCCACATCTCCAGCCGTGAACTCGAAGGTGACGGGACGTCCGCTGGGGTCTGGTGCTCGGGGACGAAGCTGGGTATGGTCGCGGTCCAGGATCTTGTTATCCCCCACAAGAACCGCATACACATCCTGCCCGACCTTCCGCACGATTACCCCCGGCACATACCAGGACGCCTGCCGATGCCTGGACAGGACATCCTTGCGGTGCCGCTCCACCCACACGGTGTCTTGGAGAGCATACTTCTGGACTTTTCCCTGCTTGAAGTACTTGGCCCTCTTCTCATGCTCGTCCTGAAGTGCTTTGCACACCTTGGCCGCCGTGTCGTCGGCCTCAGCCATCATAGCATTCGCATCCCGGGCCACTTTGCCATGGTTCAACCACGGGAGAGTGCGTGACACTCGATCCCGTAGGAACAGGATACGATGGGGCGACAGTCCAGTGGGTCCCGGAAGGTCGTGATACGCTTGGAGTACTCTCCACAGCGAATTATACCAATTCCGGCCCGGTTCGTCGATGTGCAGCTGGCGGAACTTCTCGAACATCTGCCGCCCGGCCACCTCAGCCCGGCCATCCGACCGGGTGTGGTACGCCACGGTCTTGGCGTGCCGAATGCCCATGTGCTTGCACATCGTCTTGAACCACGTCCCCAGAAATTGACTGCCCCGATCGCTGCAGATGACAGCTGGGACATCGAAAATCGTCAGCCAATGCCTGATCATGGCATTAGCGACGGTCTTGGCCTGCAGCCCCACTCCATGCTTGTCCTTATTGTCCTTCTTCTTGGACTTCTTGCCAGGGACCGCCACGATATACCCGCTGTGCCTATCCCCCGCCAGGATGACACAGTCGTAGGTCTCTCCTTCCACGGTGACCTCAGGCATGGCGAATACATCCATGGCCACGGACCGCAGGGGCCCTCCGGTATAGCCGTATACACCAGCCTGCTGTGGAGTGGTTGGGGCTCTTCGTGGCCCGACACACAGCACAGTCGCTGCAGTACTTGTCCAGGAGGGCGTAGTACCCCGGTGGGAACTTGAAGCGCCACTCCAGGTCCTGCTGCATCTTGTCCCGACCAAGATGCATGAGCGGGGCGTTATGCCAGTGGTCAATGAGCTCCTCCATTCGGTTCTCTGGGACCAATAGCTTGTCCTTGAGGAACAGTTTGTCCCCATCCTCGGTCAAGCCCTCAGGCCATTCTTCGTCCGACGGGGCGCTCACGGCATTCCAGTACTTGCTCCAGTGGTCGGATGCCGCATAGTCATCCGACCAGTCCTCTGTGAGCACCGAACTAACTAGCTCTACAGGGGCCACCATCCATTGCTTGAGGGATTCCTCTCGAATAGCTTGGACTCGGGCGCCCCGAAACTTGGCCAGGTCCGTACAGTTTGCCATCACCACAAAGCACTTGACCCCCTCTTGCTCCATGGCCTTCTCCATCTCGATGATGCGCTCGGCCTCCTCGGTCTCCTCGGCGTCCCCATGGCTGGATATGTCCATCCAAGCCTTGCCCGCGGGGTAGGCCCATCGACTGAGGCAATCTGCCACAGTGTTGTCCTTCCCTGAAACATACACGACGCTGAGGTCGAACTTGGCGAACGTCTCATGCCATTGGGCCCTCTCTGCCGCCGGTCCTGAGGGGGTGTCGACGTGCTCCTTGTGCCAGCTCTGCAACCACTGATGGTCCGTACAAACCACCACCGGTTGCAATCCGATGTGGCCAGACCACTTCCTGAGCGCACAAACAATGGCGTACGTCTCCTTCTCCCTCGCGGTCCAGGTGCGGCGTTGGCCCTCGGCCAGGATCCGACTTCAAAACGCCACGGGTGCGTGCGACCCGTCGTCCCGGATCTGCTCGAGGACTGCCCCTACAGCATAGTCCAAGGCTTCCGTCCGTAGCACGAATCCCCTGTCCGGGTCCACCAGGAATAGCCCCAGCCGCCCCAGGAGTCGCTCCTTCAGGCGGCTGAACGCATTTTCGGCCTCAGGGGTCCAGGCAAGCTTCTTCTTGCTCCCCTTCCGGCCATCGAACTTCCCCACCTGCAGCATCTTGTGCAGCGGCCCCGAGAGTTCTGCATACATCCGGACGCAGCCCAAATAGTAATTGCAGAACCCCATGAAGGACCGGAGTTCGCTTATGGTCTGGGGTCTCTCCCAGTGGTTCAGGGACGCCAGTTTCCCAGGCATGGGACGGCGTTGCCCGTGGCCAACCACGTGACCCGCGAACTCCACTTCCTTCACGAGGAGTGAGGCTTTGGTGGGCTTTTGACGCGTTAGCGTGGGGGGCCGGCCACGGGACGCTGCGGGTGACACGCACAGGTGAGCAGGCAGGCAAAGCACTACGCTCACAAGAGAATCAATACGCTCGTGTCATGCGACAAAGCGTTTCAGGATCCTTGCCACTCTGCAACAAGGGAACGAAAGTATGTACAGCAACACATCAGGATATGTACACATGGGGTTAAGACTGGACTGGGGTAAGGGCATCACAGGACAACAGACACTCAGTCCCAACTCATATCCCAATCCCAGGTCCGACCCTCTCAGTGGCTGGTGGGGGCGGGGGCTCAAACACAACCCATGCCCTGCTCAGTCCGGACCCTGAAACCCTGCCAATAGGGGGGGTGTCCCGCCCAGCCACAGGCGAGTTCCTGGGAACCAAGGGGCTCCAAGGCCAACCGACAGTGGCTCCCTATGCTCCCTAATGGCAGGTTCCAACTCCCCTCTGAGCCAGAGATATGGCTCCGCCATTATCCCCTAGGAGTTGGTACCTGAAAATGGGCTGTTTCAGCCCAAACTGAAATTAACTCAAAAATCCCCAAAATTGACCCCTTGTCTGGACCCGTCAGAGGTTGGGACGAGGCAACTGACCCTATGCCCTTCAAGTACAAACGATGTGGAACCCTCACCCAGCCTGGTTCCCTCTGAGGTCCCGGCATCAGAGCACCACGGGTTCGTCAAGTGGGGTCATGATGCCAAAATCACCGAAATTGGCGTTTCCCCCACGCATGGCTCCCCCGGCCAGGGCAAGGCCAATGGCTCACAGGATAGGAGACAGAACTTAGGACTTCTATCTCAGTGTACAACCTGGAATGGGGTCCGGGCTCCCTGTGGGCATAGAGGAATGGGGCCGCCAATTGACCACATGGAGGGGTGAAATTGGGGTCCCAAAATGGGGTCATTTTGGCTGCTCGAAATGAGCCAAAACTCGGGGTGCCCCCAATAGTGTATCTCCACGCTGGCTTGGAGATCGGATCTGTCATTCCATACGCGATCCACTGGGAGTCCAACAGAGACTTCCATGCTCTTGGCTCTTGGAGATCTCCATGCCACTTGGTGTGGTGACAATTCCGATTGGGTCCACAAATGCCAAAATGGCAAAATTGCCCACACTCACTTTGGGCTAGCGCCTTAACGAAGGTTGCTCCGCTTCGCCCACGTGGTGTGTGAACCAGGGGGACCAATATGCATAACACCCATGTCATATATGGTCCATTGGTCCATGCGTCCGGCGTGCACGGGTGGGCTGAACATAGTGCACGGCGGGCAGCAAAAGTGGAAAATTGCTCAAAACGGCCAAAAATGCGCACACTCATGGTTAGGGCAAATGAGGCACGTCCCCGACTTGGACCGGAGTGTGCCATAGGATTGGTATCAAGTCATATGTGTCCAACATATCTTTTGGGCGTCGCCCAACTCCTCCGGTTTTGGGAATGGCAGGGTCGCCAAGTGAGCCCATGATTTGGGATAGTCCCAAATCGCCAACATGGCGGCCACGGTATGCCAAGCCCAAGAGGAGTTATTCGCCGGGTCCATGATATGTTGGGCACCGAAGTGTGTACCCCCAAAACATACTTGGGTCATGATGTCAATTGAGCGCAACCCTGAGATACACGGTCGCCACTTGACATCATGACGGGCCAAAAACGGCAAAATTGGCACAAAGATACACAAAAGTGCCTTGAAAGGTGCACAATTATATTATAATATCTTCGGCTTGGATCGTGCAATCAACTAATCCTTCTAAACATAATGACTTGACACCATTGACCTTCGATTCCACATATGTGCTCCACTAGGGGCGCTTTGAAAGGTCACGAGCGCTACTTCCGAAGTGGGCACATGAAATTATGGAAAATTGCAAAACACACACCTTGCTCCCAACGCATCGCTTCGGGATCGCCACACAAGCTTCCCTTCAGGAATGGTTAGGCTTGCAATTCATCGTAGGGAGTATGGAGAAGAGGCTTGCACAATATGTGGTCCATTGGCGGGTTTGGCTTGGAGCGATGGACCCGCCAAATGGGCACGCAACACAACACAAGGCACATACTCCATACTGCCCAAAAAGGTAGCTCCCCCCACGATATGTCATGCCCCTCCAAGGGCATAACTTTGTGTCAGTCGCTCATAGGAACTCAAGGAGAGTTCCTATGCAACATCAACACTCGCGCGCTACACTCGATAGTTATCTTAACGCACGCAATATCATGGCCAAAGAGTTACAACGCAAACTCTACCCTCTTGACCATGATCCATTACGCTAGCGCGCACGTGTGGAGACGCAAGGCATATAATGCTTCCTGAATTACGTCAGGAGTATTCTGAATACATCCCACGTTTCCTTATTGTCATTCCTCGCAAGCGGCACGAGATATGACCCTCACAGGTGGCCTCACAAATCAACCTTGTTTTGCCCATATCTCTAAGACAAATGGAGGGCAAGATAAAAGGAAAGTTGATTCGTGCATAGGGAAGCACGTAGGTCCACTCGAAAGAGGTCAAATCAAGTGCGGGGATGTCGAAGTCGAAAATCCGATTTCGACATCCTGAAAAATTTGGATTAAGGTTGCGAGTGTAAAATGTGAAAATTGCGGATGCATCAATGCAATTCCTGAAGACTTTAGAGTCTTCGTCACGATTTGCGCTAGAATATCTGTATATAACAGTTAAACTGGCGGTTACGCTAAAGTCGCGAGCTAACCGCCAGCTGCCAAAACAGAAAATTGACGGAAACAATATGAAAATAAAACCCTGTTGATTCCTGATGTTCTGATATATAAATCTCTGCTGGCGGTGCATCGGTTGCCGATGCGGGGCTTTACGGAACGGAACACGCTCCCGCCGGGCTCGCACCGGGCGTCAACGGGCGCCTTCCGTAAATGGGGTTAGTGGACCGGAGACCGGTCTTCCCTTCCGTACATGGGGTTAGTGGACCGGAGACCGGTTGTATGCCCTACCCTAGCCATGGGGTTCTGGGTACCGCTTCACCCCCCTCCTTAGAGCAAACCCTGGGGGGGGCTCGATAACATCCACGCATGGCAGCGGGTACCCAGGACCATTCCCTGAAGGGGGGGGGTGTCACATCCTCACTTCAGGCTGATTCGCAGGGTAGGCCGCCCAAATCCCACAGTAAGACAGGTATAGTGCTGTAGGGTCTTGCAACTTCAAGTATAGTATCAAGTATCAATTCCCGGGTCCTGGCGGTGATTGTTTGGCATCCAAAGGACCCGTTAACCCATACCAGGCGCACCGGCTGCCGGCTGCTACGGTCACCACCACAGTGGCAGTGGCATACACGGCCAACATGGGCGTCACACGACGACCGAGGTGGTCCCACAGGTCGAGAGCGACCACAAAGATCCATCAGGCTACCCCAAGCTTCCCAAGGCCCGCCGACTGGGGAGAGTCCCCACGGGTCCTTCCTCGGGCGCACCATGTCCATATCCATACGACGCGAGTCCAGAGTGGTACAGCCGAACGAGCTCCTCCTTAAGGGATCGGGCATCAAGGCCGTCTTTTCCCTCGCCCTATTACCACGAAGGCAATACATGAGGGAGTCCTCATGCAGTGTGGGCGGAGGCGTCGACTCCTCAAACCAGCAGTTTCCCAGGCAGACTGACCGAGGTCAGGAGCACCGGAGGCCGCCATCCGACTGCAAGTGCGTCTGCGAGTCGGTAGGCTCACACTGGGACTGACAGTGGCGGACCGCTGGGAGTGTAGTCAGGCAACTTGGCTTCCCGCCTGGCGCCATCAGGATCTTCACATCACAGCGAATAGGGCAGACGGTATCACGGGCACTCAAACAGAAGAATCTGTACTTAGGTACTGGTCCAAGCTGGACCCTATGTAAAAACATGTAAACGGCGACTCAGGGCGCCTTCGTAGTCGATTCGCATCAAATTGGGGAAAAAAAGTCCACATCTCAGTGATGGGCTGACAAACTGAACATACAGAAGCACATATCCTGGAGGGGCGGAAAAGCAAAACAAGCGGGGTAAAGAGGCGTGTGAACACACTCTGGGCAGAGCGCCAAACAACGCCCCGGTTAGGATAAGGCATATGCAGGAGGGTAGACAGGAAAACGCCTGAGTGCAGGCCATATATAGTCAGCTGACACACGTCGACTGGTCTGGATTCCGCAAGTGCCATGGAACCAGACCACACACCAAAAAATCACAATGCCGATGACAGCGGCATCCTTTGCGCAACGTCGTATGGGGTTCAAGGCCCCAAGAGCTCAGAAATATGAAGGTCAGTCGCCCTACCTGGTTTCCCAAGGATTCAGCAGGGGGGGAGTGACGAATAGAAGAAGAGAGGGGCCATCCTCCTCTGGATTCAGCAGGGGGGGGTATATGGCCACTCTGATGGCAGGTCACCGGAAGATGGAAGAGAGCAAGCAAGTAAGGGACGATCCGTCGGCCTCACAAGAGCTCAAAACGCATCAGGGGAGAGCTGGGGGCGCTGATCAGGCACCCCTGGCTGCAATCGCCCGGGTGAGTGCTGCCAAGTCCGAAACGTGGATCTTGGTCTTGTGCTTGCGGATGTACTCCATGAA
Organism: Eutreptiella sp. 'Long Island Sound 2002'; assembly: GCA_964036045.1. NCBI lineage: Eukaryota > Euglenozoa > Euglenophyceae > Eutreptiales > Eutreptiaceae > Eutreptiella > Eutreptiella sp. 'Long Island Sound 2002'. The sequence goes on from OZ038393.1 coordinate 47,822,349, forward strand.
GGGAGTATTGACCCGCGGCACGAACGAGGAGACCCTTGAACTCCAGACCTCCGGGTGCCGAGGCTTTCGGACGCTGAGCCAGGACCTTCTCGACGATGTAGTCGTCCTGTTCAGCATAATCGTCGTCCGAATCAGCCTCATGTGCGGCATAGTTCAGGGACACATGTTGGCCACGGAGGTCGGGTTCCCGCACACGGATTCGACTCTCGTGGCGTTCCCGGAACTGTCCGTGACCCACCTTGATGCGGTAGGTGTCCTCACCAATCCTGCGGACCACCTCGCCGGGTGTGAACCAGGTCTTGGTGCAGTGGGTGCCCATAGGGCGGGGTCTGATCACCCACACCGGGTCTCCCACCCTGAACTTCTGCGCTGTCGAGCTTGGGGCGGACTTCTGAAGCTCAGCATGCTCCTTCTCAAGCTGCTGGCGGATGTCCCGCGCCGTTTGCTCTTGCCGCGTGAAGAATTCCTTGGCATCCATAGCCATGCCATCACCAGACACGGGAACTCCCCTACCCAGGGGGTCCCTGCCGAACAGAATCTGGTGAGGGGACAAACCACCCAGAGTGGGGGTGTCATGATGGGCCTTCAGAGCAGGCCACATCTCCTCAAACCAGTTCCGACGTGGATTGGTGATGTGGATCTTGCGCAGCTTCTCGAACAGCTGCCGTCCAGCCACTTCAGCACGGCCGTTAGAGCGGCTGAGATAGGCGACGCTCTTGGCATGACGTATCCCCATGAGGGAACACATAGCCTTGAACCAGCCACCAGTAAACTGGGGCCCTCGGTCACTGCAAATGGTGCGGGGGATGTCAAAGACGGTAAGCCAATGACGAATCATCATGACTGCCACTTCCTTGGCAAGCAACCCCTTTTTGCGTGCCGGAACAGCTACAACGTAGCCGCTGTGGCGGTCCACACAGAGAACCACACAGTCAAAGGTCTCCTTGCCAATGTGCACTTCGGGCATGGAGAAGACGTCCATGGCCACGCTCTCCATGGGCTGGTCAGGAACCGTGGTCCATTGGGCTTCCCCCTTGACGTTCCGGTTATCGGGATTGCAGGCCTGACAGACCGAGCAACCCTTCCTGACCTTCTTGATGGCGGTGTAGAGAACGATATGGTCGATCTCGAACCGACACTGCATGTCAAGAGCTTGCTTCTTGACCCCTGGGTGCAGCATGTGGTGGTGCCAAGCTTCACAAAGCTCGAGCACCCGGGACTCCGGGACTAGCAGCTTACCATTCCGGTAGAGCTTGCCATTCTCCTCGGTCAGCCTCTTTGGCCACTTCTGCCCGTCATCAGGGTCGGTCACAGCCCTATACTCGGCCGCAAAGGCCTCAGACTTGCCGTAGTCGTCGGTCCAGTCGTCCTGGAGGCAAGACTCCGGGAAGAGGTGCTTGTCGGACTCAGCTCCCTCAGGGGCGAGTACTCTGACCGCTCTGCTCACCCTCTTTCCGAGGGGGGCATCCGCAGCCATGACGACGAAGCATTTAACACCCTCCTCCTCCATCAGGCGCTCCATCTCAATGATCCTCTTGGCTTCAGCGGTCTCAGCCTCATCGCCATGGGCAGACACGTCTGTCATGCCCTTGCTGGCGGGATAGGCCCACCTACTGAGACAGTCCGCCACGGTGTTATCCTTTCCAGGAATATACACAACCGTGACATCGAACTTGGCCAAGGTCTCATGCCATCTTGCCCGTCGGGAGGCGGGACCAGAGGGGGTGTCCACGTGCTCCTTGTGCCACGACTGCAGACTCTGATGGTCGGTGCAGACGGTGACGGGATGGAGGGCTATGTACCCAGCCCATTTCCTGAGAGCCATGACGATGGCATACGCCTCCTTTTCACGGGGCGTCCACGTCCGTCTCTGGCCTTCCGCCAGGACTCGGCTCCGGAAGGCCACGGGCACGTGCCTCCCATCGTCAAGCACTTGCTCCAAGACAGCGCCAACGGCGTAGTCGGAAGCGTCGGTGCGCAGGACGAACCCTCGGTCGGGATCCACGAGGTGCAGACCCACTGCGGATAGCAGCGCCTGCTTCATCCCCTCAAAGGCACGGTCGGACTCAGCTGTCCAGACCAGAGCCTTCTTGGACCCCTTTTTGGTCTCCTCTCGGTTGCCCTTGAGCATGGTCGTCATGGGGGCTGCATACTCGGCATACATCTTGATATACCCCGAGTACTAGTTGCAGAACCCCAAGTACGCCCGTAGCTCAGAGACCGTTTTGGGCTTTTCCCAGTGCTCGATCGCAGCCACCAGGCATGGGCTTTCGCTGCCCCTTCCCGACTACGTGGCCAGCGAAGACCACCTCGCTTACCGCAATGGTTGCCTTGTCACTGCTGCCCGTGAGTTTGTGCCGAACAAGAAGGTCCAGCACTCGAGTGACGTCCCTTTCATGTGCCTCCAGGAGTTCCTGGTAGCTCATACTGGGGTCCCCGGACGCGATGATCACGTCGTCCACGAAGGGGTCCGCACAGTCACGCACCGGCTCAAGCAGGTTTTTCCAGCATCCGCTGAAAAGCTGCATTGCCGTTGGTAACGCCCATGGGCATCACCTTCCACTGGAGAGGTCCAAGTGGGGTGCTCATGGCTGTGCAGGCACGGGACTCCTCGGCGAGAGGCATCTGATGATAACCATGTTTCAGGTCAATCACCGTGAAGATCCTCCGCCGGTGTTGTTTTTGCAGCATGTCGTCAATGAGGGGCAGCGTATAGCTGTCATGCTGCCTTTGGGCGTTTAGGCCGCGGTAGTCGACCACGAGCCGCCACTCACCGGCCACCTTCTTGGGGAAGACGAAGCACGGAGAGGCCCACTCGGAGTGGCATGGCTCAAGCCAGCCTCTCTGGATGAAGTCACGGAGGATCTTCTCCATGGCATCCTTCCTCTCGCCCCTCAGGGCAAACTCCCGGTGACGATACACACGGGGGTCCTGCTTCAGTCGTATCTTGGCCTCGCCATACGGTCCACGCACCGGTGGGGGAAACACAGGCTTACCGCTGAAGAAGGTATCACCATACTTCTGCTTCAGCCTGGCCCTCAATGCCTGGATCTTGGGGCAGTCATCGGACTCCGCCTTGGCTTTTCCGGGCACTTGAACCACGGAGCTTACTTGAGGGGTAATGACCCCGCTCGGCTTCGGCTCAGGTGGTCTTCCCAGGTGGCCCAAAGGGCCATCTCTGGTCTTGCCTCGGAATAGATCGCCGTAGGTGGGTGGGTTACCGCCGGGCGGCTCGTCCTGGCTGGACATATGATCCAGCACCCTCTGAACGAAGGTGTTCCCATGATAGGAACCGGAGACGATGGAGTCCACTTCCCACCAGGCTTTGTCCTGGCCCTTGCCCGCACGCTGGTTTCCCCAGTCATGAAAGAGGCTGATCTATATACCCCTGAACCAGATCCAACTCCTCTTCAGTGAGGGGGTCTTCCGATTCTCCGATGTCAACAGGGGGAACGGCAAAGCATTGCCGCCAGGGCTCTGCTATGATACGGTTGACACACACGAAGTCCGTGGCGTCGGCCTGATGAAGGCCCCGATCCACATAGTGGAATTCCGTTGGCCATCTCTGGTGTGGCATGGGCTGTCCCTTAGCGTCCTGATAGACACTCTCTCCAGCCGGTAGGACGACCTTGTTTAAGGTCATGTTGGTCAATGAGGCTACCCAATGTCGGGTACTTTCCTCCTCGGTGCATCCCACAGGAACAACCAGCACTGCCCTGGAGCGGTCCTTGCGAATTTTCGCTATCGCTCTTGGAATGTCCCATCGAGGGCAATGGATCCACATCAAGCCCTGATGCGGACCCCAGTGCTTCTTCCACGCGGAGTCCTGTGCGCTCCAGTACTTCTCATACACCCGAAGATGGGCGGAGGTTCCTGATGAGAACGCATCCAGGGCCGGATCCGAAGCTCCCAAGTCCGCGACAACTCGGCCCGCCACTTCCGGCATTACGCCGTACTCCTGGTTTGCAGGACCAGTTGGCTCAGTGTCCAGTGCGGCCACTTCGAGCTGATTGCGTTCCGGGTGGATCCATTGGCATTCCACATGGTGCTCAGGTGACGAAAGCCACGAGAGTTGGTCGTCCTGGTACAGGGTCATGGAGGCCTGGGCTGGTAGAACGCGGGAGTCCGTCTCCATCATGAAGTCGTACCCAACGATCATGTCCCAGTCCATCTCGGCCTCGTAGAAGCGACCGTGCAGGAGGATTTCCTTGCCGAGGTCTGGGCGGCTCAGCTCACCGTGGTTCACGAACTGCAGGCCAATGGCCGCTTCCTTCGTGCCTCCCACCATGTACTGGCTGTTCGCCACCTTCAGCCTGACAGGTTTCCGACTGTCGGTCAGACACTCTGGTGGAAGTAGGCCAGCCTTGACCAAGCTGACTTGAGCTCCCGTGTCGACCAACACGTCGAAAACCTTTTCCACTTCCCCGCATAAGGCACGGACCTTAAGATGCAACTGCCGCTCGCGACCGACACGGCGCACGGCGTGCAAACTCAGGATCTCCGGCCGTTCCAGAAGCTCAACAATCAACTGGTGCAGGTCGTGGACAATGGGCTCAGGCTGCCCATCTGCAGCATCCAGCTGCGGTCCGGGTGATCCTCCGATACTCTCGGATAGATCCTGAAGTACATCAAACACATTCTTGGTCGCGAAGGACGGACGGGTGCAAGGGTTCGTGCCTTCACTTGCCCTCACCCCGCCTCCGCGACTGGGTGCCGGACCGGGCCTTCCGCCCGCGGCAGTCCCTTTGTGCTTATCGACTCCCGACTGGGATTGTTCGGCGCTTCCCACGTCACCATCCTGCGACGGCCCTAGCTGGGGCCCTTGGCTGCAGGGGCTCCGCTAGGGGGCGTCGGTTGTGGAAGAGGGGGTGTTCTCCTCCGCATCAAACTCGTTGACGCCCTTCTTCCTTCCCCCTTTCTTACCCTTCTTGTCCTTGTCTTTGTTCTGGTCATTCTGGTTGTTCTCCTTGTTCTTGTTGTCCGACCTGGGGACCCAGTTCCGCTTGATCTCCTGGATCACCTTGGCCAACTCGGTCCCCACCGACGACATCAGTTTGACCAGCTCGTCCTTGTCGACCTCCACTTTGGCTTCCCGGATACCCGCGGGCGCACGCTTCTTCGACCCGTGCGCCTTCTTGTAAGCCTCCGTGTCGGCCTTGTGGGTGGGGCATGTTCGGTGGTCATGGTTGAAGCCTTTCTTCCTCCCATAACACACAAAACAGCCCTGCGGGTGAGCTCGTATGAACTCCCCAAAGGACAGCGGAGGGTCGTCAACGCGGCGAGGGTCCCTCTTCTCCTTCTTCTTCCAACCCTGCTGCAAGGGCTTCCAGTTTCCCCGGTTGTTCCCCACGCTCAGGTTGTTGGCCACGAAGGCGCAAACGGCCACCTCGGCGGGCTCATCGTCGTCGTCATTGTCGACGAGAGTCTCATCGCTGTCGGCTCCCGCTGGGTCCATGGCAGCTTCCCCGCCAGGTCCCTCGCCAACGTAGTTGACGTCGCGGTCGCCGGGCCTCAACCCGCGGGTGTGGTGGAGGTTCCGGTACTCCTTGAGCACCTCCTCTCCAACCCACTCCAGGATCTCGTCGCAGCTCATCCGCGCCGGGATGGCCTGCAGACGGATGGTCTTGCCGCTCAACTCACACTCGTCAAGGCGCCACATCGCGGTCTTCTCGCGATCGCCCGAGACGGTGATGACGAGAGCGTTCCGCAGGGAGTGCCGTTTGACATCCCCGGCCACGTTCCTCCTCGTCCAAGCCACCACGTTCGTATGATAGTCTGTTTCAGCCCAAACTGAAATTAACTCAAAAATCCCCAAAATTGACCCCTTGTCTGGACCCGTCAGAGGTAGGGACGAGGCAACTGACCCTATGCCCTTCGAGTATGAACTCGCCGGAACCCTCACCCAACCTGGTTCCCTCTGAGGTCCCGGCATCAGAGCACCACGGGTTCGTCAAGTGGGGTCATGATGCAAAAATCACCACAATTGGCGTTATTCCCACGCGTGGCTCGCCCGGCCAGGGCAAGGCCAATGGCCCACAGGATAGGAGACAGGACCTAGGACTCATATCTCAGTGTACAACCTGGAATGGGGTCCGGGCTCCCTGTGGGCATAGAGGAATGGGGCCGCCAATTGACCACATGGAGGGGTGAAATTGGGGTCCCAAAAGGGGGTCATTTTGGCTGCTCGAAATGAGCCAAAATTCGGGGTGCCCCCAATAGTATATCTCCACGCTGGCTTGGAGATCGGATCTGTCATTCCATACGCGATCCACTGGGAGTCCAACAGAGACTCCCATGCCCTTGGCTCTCAAAGATCTTCATGCCACTGGGCGTGGTGACAATCCCAATTGGGTCCACAAATGCCAAAAATGGCAAAATTGCCCACACTCACTTTGGGCTAGCGCCTTAACGAAGGTTGCTCCCCTTCGCCCACGTGGTGTGTGAACCATGGGGACCAATATGCATAACACCCATGTCATATATGGTCCATTGGTCCATGCGTCCGGCGTGCACGGGTGGGCTGAACATAGTGCACGGCGGGCAGCAAAAGTGGAAAATTGCTCAAAACGGCCAAAAATGCGCACACTCATGGTTAGGGCAAATGAGGCACATGCCCGACTTGGACCGGAGTGTGCCATAGGATTGGTATCAAGTCATATGTGTCCAACATATCTTTTGGGCGTCGCCCAACTCATCCATTTTTGGGAATGGCAGGGTCGCCAAGTGAGCCCATGATTTGGGATAGTCCCAAATCGCCAACATGGCGGCCACGGTATGCCAAGCCCAAGAAGAGTTATTCGCCGGGTCCATGATATGTTGGGCACCGAAGTATGTACCCTCAAAACATAACTGGGTCATGATGTCAATTGAGCGCAACCCTGAGATACACGGTCGCCACTTGACATCATGACGGGCCAAAAACGGCAAAATTGGCACAAAGATACACAAAAGTGCATTGAAAGCCGCACAATTATATTATAATATCTTCGGCTTGGATCGTGCAATCAACTAATCCTTCTAAACATAATGACTTGACACCATTGACCTTGGATTCCATATATGTGCTCCACTTGGGGCGCTTTGAAAGGTCACGACCGCTACTTCCCAAGTGGGCACATGAAATTATGGAAAATTGCAAAACACACACCTTGCTCCCAAAGCATCGCTTCGGGATCGCCACACAAGCTTCCCTTCACGAAGGTTAGGCTTGCAATTGATCGTAGGGAGTATGGAGAAGGGGCTTGCACAATATGTGGTCCATTGGCGGGTTTGGCTTGGAGCCATGGACCCGCCAAATGGGCACGCAACACAACACAAGGCACATACTCCATACTGCCCAAAAAGGTAGCTCCCCCCACGATATGTCATGCCCCTCCAAGGGCATAACTTTGTGTCAATCGCTCATAGGAACTCAATGAGAGTTCCTCTGCAACAACAACACTCGCGCGCTACACTCGATAGTTATCTTAACGCACGCAATGTCATGGCCAAAGAGTTACAACGCAAACTGTACCCTCTTGACCATGATCCATTACGCTAGCGCGCACGTGTGGAGACGCAAGGCATATAATGCTTCCTAAATTACGTCGGGAGTATTGTGAATACATCCCACGTTTCCTTATCGTCATTCCTCGCAAGCGGCACGAGATATGACCCTCACAAGTGGCCTCACAAATCAACTTTGTTTTGCCCATATCTCTAAGACAAATGGAGGGCAAGATAAAAGGAAAGTTGATTCGTGCATAGGGAAGCACGTAGGTCCACTCGAAAGAGGTCAAATCAAGTGCGGGGATGTCGAAGCTGAAAATCCGATTTCGACATCCTGAAAAATTTGGATTAAGGTTGCGAGTGTAAAATGTGAAAATTGCGGATGCATCAATGCAATTCCTGAAGACTTTAGAGTCTTCGTCACGATTTGCGCTAGAATATCTGTATATAACAGTTAAACTGGCGGTTACGCTAAAGTCGCGAGCTAACCGCCAGCTGCCAAAACAGTGAATATCAGAACGGAAGCGTAAAAATTGACGGAAACAATATGAAAATAAAACCCTGTTGATTCCTGATGTTCTGATATGTAAATCTCTGCTGGCGGTGCATCGGTTGCCGATGCGGGGCTTTACGGCACGGTACACGCTCCCGCCGGGCTCGCACCGGGCGTCAACGGGCGCCTTCCGTAAATGTGGTTAGTGGACCGGAGACCGGTCTTCCCTTCCGTACATGGGGTTAGTGGACCGGAGACCGGTTGTATGCCCTACCCTAGCCATGGGGTTCTGGGTACCGCTTCACTTGCACACCATGTTGTGCTTGTCCAGCTCGCTGAGCACTCGGCGCAGATCCTTCTCATGCGCGTCGATGAGCTCGTCCTCAGTCATGTTCTCCGTGCCGGACCCGATGATGATGTCATCCACAAAGGGGTCGGCACAGTCCCGGACAGTACCGAGTAGGTCCTCCATCATGCGCTGGAAGACGGCGTTGCCATTCTTGGCGCCCATAGGCACCACTTTCCACTGCATGGGCCCCAGCGGCGTCGACATCGCTGTGCAGGGCCTGGAGTCCGGGTGTAGCGGCATCTGGTGATAGCCGTGTTTCAGGTCTAACACCGTGAAAATCCGCTTTTTCTGTTGTTTTTGGAGGATGGAGTCGATCAGGGCAAGCAAGTACGAGTCGTGCTCGGTCTGCTCGTTCCAACCCCTGTAATCCACCACCAACCTCCACTCGCCCTTCTCCTTCTTGGGCACGATAAAGGCTGGGCTGGCCCACTCACTGTCGGAGGGTTGGATCCATCCCCGCTCAATGAACTCGGCCAACAGCTTCTTCATGGCCTCGGCCCGATCGCCCTGAAGTTGGTACTCCCGATGACGATAGATCTTGGCGTTTGGCTTCAGCTTGATTCTCGCTGTGCCAAACCTCCCACGATCTGGAGGGTTCTTGTTGGCGACGCCACTGAATAGCCGCGGATAGGCATTGATCAGCCTCTCCTTCAGCTCGGCGACCTTCGGGTTCTCCTGGGCCTCTTCAGCCGCTTGCTTCGGTATCGATACAACCGACCGCACTGCGGTATAGGTCTCTTCCGGGTCCGAATCCGACTTCTGCTCGTCCGATATACCGTCTTCATCGTCGTGGGGTGAACTTCCCACCGATAATCTTCGAAATTTGCGGCGTCGGGCTGGTTCTTGTCGCTATCGGCCCCCATTCTTGGAAAATCCCACATCGGCGGGTCCGACCCAACCGGACCATCATATTGGTCCGCGATGTGATCCATGACCCTCGCCACGAACTCATCCTTCTCGTACTTGCCGGTGACCAACATCTTGTCATCCCACCAATGCGGGTATGTGAACATGGCCCGCCTCTTCTTGGCAGCCACACGGTCGTGCATCCCCATCCGCATGTAGTTGACGATGTCGTCGATCTCGGCGTGGGACAGGACGTCAATGCCATGAATAGGCTGATCCGTCCGCTCCTTGGGCTCAAACATGACCTTCATGGGCACCGCCTCCACCCTACGGATGAATGCTTCATCACCCGTGGGCTGGGCTTGCGCCCCATCCACCAAGAAAGCCTTGGTACCCCACGCTTGACCCTGGGAGGGCATTGATACACCCTTGGCATCGATGAACAACTCCTTCTCTGGCCCGAATGACATCTCGTTCAGGGTGATGGAGTCCAGCGTCGACTTGAGACCCTCCAGCGGACATGGGGTGGATCCTATGCCGGTTATGACCAGGATCCCCTTCGTGCTATCCGCGACGATCTTCTCCACCGTACGTCTGGTATTGTCCAGGGAGCCATGCCAATACATGGGCCCCCACTCCTTCAAACCCCAATGCCTGTGCCAGGCTGAGTCTCCTCGATGCCAATGCCTCCTACACTTCCGCAAAAGTGGGGCATCCCGGGAAGCGAAGACGTCCGTCTCGGGCGCTTCGGCTCCCAGCGTCTGGATCATCCTGTCATAGACCTGCGGCGCCATTCCATGCTCCGTGAGCTGAACTCCGCGGTCTCCCCTGGACTTGGCACCCACAGCTTGCACCGCTCGGACGATCCGATCCTCTTCCTCAGCATTCCATTGGGATGATCCGCATGCATAATCCGTGGACAGCCATGTGAGGCATTCATCATCCTCCCAGACCAGCGTTGCGCGATGGGGAAGGGCTCCAATGGCATTTGCCACCATGAAGTCATACCCCATGATCATATCCCAATCTGTAATGTCGGCCACATAGAAGTTCCCAGAGAGAGTGCTTCTCTTCGCCAGATCAGGGCGGTTCAAGCGCTCATGCTCCCAGAATTCCATACTGATAGTGGCCTCATGGGTACCACCACCCATGATCTCTCCATTGTCCACCTTCAGGCGCACCGGTCTACGGCTGGGCTGCAGGGATTCCTCCTTGAACAACCCTCTCCGGACCAGGCCCACCTGGGCACCCGTATCCACCAAAACATCCACCACCAACTCCTCTTGTCCGCACCGTACACGCACCTTCAAGTGCAACTGCCGCTCGTCACCATGCGGTGTATGGACGATCTCACGGCATGCAACTCTAGCACATCCGGGTGCATCAGGACTTCGAGGGTATGGTCACGGATGGTGTAGATCTTGGGCTGGTCCTGCCCGTCCACGGGGCTCTCCGTGGTCGCTCCTTCCTTCTTGCCACGTCCCTTGCCCACATCAACTTCCCTTGGCAGGGCGCTCCAGGGGTTGGGAGTGGCGAAACTCCGTGGTTTTGGCTCTTCTGGAGCCTTCTTCGGCACCCGATGTGTCTTTGCTTTCTCTGGGATTCCACTGATTTTCGGAGGACAGACCTCCGAGGTCCCACTCCCGTGGGGGCTCCTCTAGACATGGCCCGCAGCAGCTCCCTCCTGCTGCGATCTGCTCAGACTTTGTCCACCACGTTGCTGGGCTTTGAGTTCCTTCAAGGTCCTCAGCATGTCCTCAGCAGCCTCCTCGATCGACCTCACGCGTCGGTCTGGGCCGGGTCCACCACCATAGCCTCTTTCTCCGCCTTTCCCTTGGCCTTTGCCTTGGCCTTTTCCCCCGTCTCCGCCCTTTGCCTTCCAATCAGCAATCCGCTGCTCCTTGGGCTTCATCCCGGGGTGGGCGGTGAAGTAGGCCTTCTTGTCCGCCTCATACACCTTGCACTGACGGTGGTCGTGTGCATGGTTGTTTCCCTTGCCATAACAGACCCAGCACCCATCGTGCTGAGACCTGTACTCCCGGAACGAGAGCGGTGGGTTCCTGATCCTCCTTGGCTCTTTGCCCTTCTTGGGTCCCATCCGGCTCCATCTGGACCGATCCTGCCCATGGTCCCTCACGTTGTGCGCCACAAACGCGTAGAAATGGGCCTCCTCGTGATCCTCCCGGGACCCGGTCCAGTGGTCTTGGCCACTTCCACTACCATCCTCCGCGGAGTTGGATGTGTCCTCCTGGATCTCCTGATGATGGCGGTCTTCTCAGTGGCCTCGTTGTCCATGGCCTTGTCCATCCTGCACGTGGGCCTCGTTCTTGGCGTTGAGCTTCAGCTCCACCGTGATGTACTTCACGATCTTGTCCAGGCTCGTGCGGGCGAAGATGACCTGCATCCTCAGCGGCTCTCCGCGCCTCCACTCCACGTTGTTGAGGCGCATCAGCCTTTGCCCCATGGTGTCGCCGAACACCTCCACGTAGACGGCGTTCTTCAACCCCAACATTCGGCTGGGCTCGCCGAGGTTTCGCCGGAAAAACTCCATTATTCCGGCGTGGCTGTCCTCCGATGCCATGATCCGTACGGCCACGCGCTTCTTTGCTCTCTTCTTTTCCTCATCCTCCACTCTTCCCTTCCAGTTCTCCGGGAGGACGTCTCTCAGCAGGTGGCGGATCTCGCTGGCCTCATTCCAGTCCTCCACCAGCTTGAGGCTTCTTCGGTACTTTCGGATGTACCGATTCCATTCCCGGACCCTCAGCTCTCCGCGCTCCAGCGGCAGCGGAATGGACCACAAATCCTCCAACTTCTGGTTGGGGGCGTCCACTCGCTCCTCGTCCTCCAGCCACTGGAGGCAGGCCTGCTCCGTCTGGATCATTCCCTCGCGGATCTGATCCCTGAGCTCCTCCTTCAGGTCCTGCGCCAGCCTGTGTGGAAATGTCCGGCATACCCACTTGTCCCTTGGCGCCCCTCTCATCTCGCCGACGACCTCCTCGGCGAAGTCCTCCCAATCCAGGATGAAGTCGTCCAGGTTGGAGGGGTTGGCGTCGTAATAGGGGATTTTGATTCCCCTGAGGTTGTCAATCCTGATGGCGTCTCCGACGTCCGCAGCCACTACTCCACCGAGACAGATACCACCTGTGGCCGGGGGGTGTGAGTACACTCCCTGTACATCCCTCTCCTCCATGGAGTGCGGTCCAGTTGGGCCTGAACCCATGGTGTTTGGAATGCGGGAAGGACTTGCTCCACCGGCTGTCCATATCCCCGAATGGGGGTCCTTCACCCCCAGGTTTCTGCCTGGGTGGCCTCGACCATGTCCGTCGGCGCTTCCCATGGTTCGTCCCTGCATGGTCTGGCTCTGGATCTCCTCGGGTCCGTGGTTGCGTGCCCTTCCCGCATGGACCCAGCCGGTGCCGTGTGGTCCCGGAGCATTGTGGATTCGCTGAACATGGGAACAAACGCCAGCGCACCCGGGTCAACACGCGGAGGCGCGTAGGGTGCCTCTGCCGGGCCGCCCATCGGTTTATCCATGGCGCTCCGGAGGGTCTTAACCTGCTCCACCAGCTCTGCCGCTGCTGGCTTTGCCGGGAGCTCCAGACCCGAGCTGAGGGGCTGTCCCTCCTCTAGCCTTTTCAGGCGTCCCGACATGTCCTTCACTAGGTGGAGGAGGCTGTCCACCACTCTCTCTTGCTTCTGCAGGCCCAGCTCTAGATTCTCCCGGTACCGGTCCTGTTTCGCTCGCAGCTCCGCCATGTCTCTCTCCGCGGCCGACTGGTCATCCAGGATCATGGCAACGTCCTCCTGTAGGCCGTCCTTCGCGTTGTCCAGGCGGTCGAGGCGATGCACGATGGCGTCCATCCCCATCTTTGGGTACTTGCCCATGAGGAAGGACACGTGCTCGCAGTGGCACTCAGCGTGCTTTCCACCTGATCCGGCGCATCCCGCAGTTCCCGGCGCCTCGGACTCTTCCGCCATGGGTGTGTCGCCCATGCTATCCCGCGTTGGCTCGGTATCGATACAACCGACCGCACTGCGGTATAGGTCTCTTCCGGGTCCGAATCCGACTTCTCCTCGTCCGAAATACCGTCTTCATCGTCGTGGGGTGAACTTCCCACCGATAATCTTCGAAATTTGCGGCGTCGGGCTGGTTCTTGTCGCTATCGGCCCCCATTCTTGGTAAATCCCACATCGGCGGGTCCGACCCAACCGGACCATTATATTGGTCTGCGATGTGATCCATGACCCTCGCCACGAACTCATCCTTCTCGTACTTGCCGGTGACCAACATTTTGTCATCTCACCAATGCTGAGATGTGAACATGGCCCGCCTCTTCTTGGCAGCCACACGGTCGTGCATCCCCATCCGCATGTAGTTGACGATGTCGTCGATCTCGGCGTGGGACAGGACGTCAATGCCATCAATAGGCTGATCCGTCCGCTCCTTGGGCTCAAACATGACCTTCATGGGCACCGCCTCCACCCTACGGATGAATGCTTCATCACCCGTGGGCTGGGCTTGCGCCCCATCCACCAAGAAAGCCTTGGTACCCCACGCTTGACCCTGGGAGGGCATTGATACACCCTTGGCATCGATGAACAACTCCTTCTCTGGCCTGAATGACATCTCGTTCAGGGTGATGGAGTCCAGCGTCGACTTGAGACCCTCCAGCGGACATGGGGTGGATCCTATGCCGGTTATGACCAGGATTCCCTTCGTGCTATCCGGGACGATCTTCTCCACCGTACATCTGGTATTGTCCAGGGAGCCATGCCAATACATGGGCCCCCACTCCTTCAAACCCCAATGCCTGTGCCAGGCTGAGTCTCCCCGATGCCAATGCCTCCTACACTTCCGCAAAAGTGGGGCATCCCGGGAAGCGAAGACGTCCGTCTCGGGCGCTTCGGCTCCCAGCGTCTGGATCATCCTGTCATAGACCTGCGGCGCCATTCCATGCTCCGTGAGCTGAACTCCGCGGTCTCCCCTGGACTTGGCACCCACAGCTTGCACCGCTCGGACGATCCGATCCTCTTCCTCAGCATTCCATTGGGATGATCCGCATGCATAATCCGTGGACAGCCATGTGAGGCATTCATCATCCTCCAGGACCAGCGTTGCGCGATGGGGAAGGGCTCCAATGGCATTTGCCACCATGAAGTCATACCCCATGATCATATCCCAATCTGTAATGTCGGCCACATAGAAGTTCCCAGATAGAGTGCTTCTCTTCGCCAGATCAGGGCGGTTCAAGCGCTCATGCTCCCAGAATTCCATACTGATAATGGCCTCATGGGTACCACCACCCATGATCTCTCCATTGTCCACCTTCAGGCGCACCGGTCTACGGCTGGGCTGCAGGGATTCCTCCTTGAACAACCCTCTCCGGACCAGGCTCACCTGGGCACCCGTATCCACCAAAACATCCACCACCAACTCCTCTTGTCCGCACCGTACACGCACCTTCAAGTGCAACTGCCGCTCGTCACCATGCGGTGTATGGACGATCTCACGGCATGCAACTCTAGCACATCCGGGTGCATCAGGACTTCGAGGGTATGGTCACGGATGGTGTAGATCTTGGGCTGGTCCTGCCCGTCCACGGGGCTCTCCGTGGTCGCTCCTTCCTTCTTGCCACGTCCCTTGCCCACATCAACTTCCCTTGGCAGGGCGCTCCAGGGGTTTGGAGTGGCGAAACTCCGTGGTTTTGGCTCTTCTGGAGCCTTCTTCGGCACCCGATGTGTCTTCGCTTTCTCTGGGATTCCACTGATTTTCGGAGGACAGACCTCCGAGGTCCCACTCCCGTGGGGGCTCCTCTAGACATGGCCCGCAGCAGCTCCCTCCTGCTGCGATCTGCTCAGACTTTGTCCACCACGTTGCTGGGCTTTGAGTTCCTTCAAGGTCCTCAGCATGTCCTCAGCAGCCTCCTCGATCGACCTCACGCGTCGGTCTGGGCCGGGTCCACCACCATAGCCTCTTTATCCGCCTTTCCCTTGGCCTTTGCCTTGGCCTTTTCCCCCGTCTCCGCCCTTTGCCTTCCAATCAGCAATCCGCTGCTCCTTGGGCTTCATCTTGGGGTGGGCGGTGAAGTAGGCCTTCTTGTCCGCCTCATACACCTTGCACTGACGGTGGTCGTGTGCATGGTTGTTTCCCTTGCCAAAACAGACCCAGCACCCGTCGTGCTGAGACCTGTACTCCCGGAACGAGAGCGGTGGGTTCCCGATCCTCCTTGGCTCTTTGCCCTTCTTGGGTCCGATCCGGCTCCATCTGGACCGATCCTGCCCATGGTCCCTCACGTTGTGCGCCACAAACGCGTAGAAATGGGCCTCCTCGTGATCCTCCCGGGACCCGGTCCAGTGGTCTTGGCCACTTCCACTACCATCCTCCGCGGAGTTGGATGTGTCCTCCTGGATCTCCCGATGATGGCGGTCTTCTCAGTGGCCTCGTTGTCCATGGCCTTGTCGATCCTGCACGTGGGCCTCGTTCTTGGCGTTGAGCTTCAGCTCCACCGTGATGTAATTCACGATCTCGTCCAGGCTCGTGCGGGCGAAGATGACCTGCATCCTCAGCGGCTCTCCGCGCCTCCACTCCACGTTGTTCAGGCGCATCAGCCTTTGCCCCATGGTGTCGCCGAACACCTCCACGTAGACGGCGTTCTTCAACCCCAACATTCGGCTGGGCTCGCCGAGGTTTCGCCGGAAAAACTCCATTATTCCGGCGTGGGTGTCCTCCGATGCCATGATCAGTACGGCCACGCACTTCTTTGCTCTCTTCTTCTCCTCATCCTCCACTCTTCCCTTCCAGTTCCCGGGGAGGACGTCTCTCAGCAGGTGGCGGATCTCGCTGGCCTCATTCCAGTCCTCCACCAGCTTGAGGCTTCTTCGGTACTTTCGGATGTACCGATTCCATTCCCGGACCCTCAGCTCTCCGCGCTCCAGCGGCAGCGGAATGGACCACAAATCCTCCAACTTCTGGTTTGGGGCGTCCACTTGCTGCTCGTCCTCCAGCCAATGGAGGCAGGCCTGCTCTGTCTGGATCATTCCCTCGCGGATCTGATCCCTGAGCTCCTCCTTCAGGTCCTGCGCCAGCCTGTGTGGAAATGTCCGGCATACCCACTTGTCCCTTGGCGCTCCTCTCATCTCGCCGACGACCTCCTCGGCGAAGTCCTCCCAATCCAGGATGAAGTCGTCCAGGTTGGAGGGGTTTGCATCGTAATAGGGGATTTTGATTCCCCTGAGGTCGTCAATCCTGATGGCGTCTCCGACGTCCGCAGCCACTACTCCACCGAGACAGATACCACCTGTGGCCGGGGGGTGTGAGTACACTCCCCGTACATCCCTCTCCTCCATGGAGTGCGGTCCAGTTGGGCCTGAACCCATGGGGTTTGGAATGCGGGAAGGACTTGCTCCACCGGCTGTCCATATCCCTGAATGGGGGTCCTTCACCCACAGGTTTCTGCCTGGGTGGCCTCGACCATGTCCGTCGGCGCTTCTCATGGTTCGTCCCTGCATGGTCTGGCTCTGGATCTCCTCGGGTCCGTGGTTGCGTGCCCTTCCCGCATGGACCCAGCCGGTGCCGTGTGTTCCCGGAGCATTGTGGATTCGCTGAACATGGGAACAAACGCCAGCGCACCCAGGTCAACACGCGGAGGCGTGTAGGGTGCCTCTGCCGGGCCGCCCATCGGTTTATCCATGGCGCTCCGGAGGGTCTTAACCCGCTCCACCAGCTCTGCCGCTGCTGGCTTTGCCGGGAGCTCCGGACCCGAGGTGAGGGGCTGTCCCTCCTCTAGCCTTTTCAGGCGTCCCGACATGTCCTTCACTAGGTGGAGGAGGCTGTCCACCACTCGCTGCTGCTTCTGCAGGCCCAGCTCTAGATTCTCCCGGTACCGGTCCCGTTTCGCTCGCAGCTCCGCCATGTCTCTCTCTGCGGCCGACTGGTCATCCAGGATCATGGCAACGTCCTCCTGTAGGCCGTCCTTCGCGTTGTCCAGGCGGTCGAGGCGATGCACGATGGCGTCCATCCCCATCTTTGGGTACTTGCCCATGAGGAAGGACACGTGCTCGCAGTGGCACTCAGCGTGCTTTCCACCTGATCCGGCGCATCCCGCAGTTCCCGGCGCCTCGGACTCTTCCGCCATGGGTGTGTCGCCCATGCTATCCCGCGTTGGCTCCGTGTGCCGGGCCACAGGCGCCGTTCTGGCTCTGGCGGACCTCTCCAACGCCTAGGCGTCATGCTCCAGGCTGGGTTTTGGGGCCGTGTTTCGCCATTGTGGGCGGTCTGGCCGTCTCCTCCGACTCCGAAGGTTGCTCATAAGCTGTCCGATAGCCCTTGGAGTGCCCCTCGGAGTTCCACAGCCTGACCGGGCTGGGGTCCGTATCCATAGCCCCGGCGTCCCCTGCCGCGGGCTTGGGTGACCCGCACTTCCGGTAGCGCCGGGCTCGTCCTCCACTGCTGCCTGAATGGCAGGTCTCCTCAGAGTCCCCCGCAGCGGGACTGAGGTTGCATGCCTTTCGGCAGAGACGCTCACACATGGAGACCAGGTCCTCCATGTCAAGTCCTCCTCTTCCCGAACGTCATACTTATCTTCGGGCTTCAACTTCCGGAGTTCGCCATGATCCTGAGCGTCTCGGCTCTTCACTGCCCCCATCCGGTGTGGTCTCCACCGAGTCCACAATATGCACTCGGGGCGTACTTGGGCAGGGCTCATAGGGGCCCAAGTCCCCGAGTCGGCGGTAGGTAGGGGCAGCAGGTACGCCTCTGCTACCATAAAGAAGGTCCCTACCAGGACCGGCCCCTGCTGTGCCCCTTCCGCCTCTCACCCCTGCTGACTTGCTCCTGATCAGCGATTGCATTCCTCAAGATTCAGGGTCCAAAATCCAAAAATATAGAAAATACAATCCTCCTTCAACCCTGAATAGCAACCAGATCCCAAAAATACAGCAATAACCCAATCCACAATCCAATCCACTCTGCGGGCTTCTGTTCAGCACACCGGTCGTCCCACGGTGGCGGGCATGTACAAGAATTGCACCAAAGAGGAAAGCCCTGAAATTGGCATATGAACACAAATAAAGCAAAGTTGGGGAAAGATGGTAAACATACACAGACTCAGCCATAGACCCCTCATTCCCTGGACTCAAGACCTTCCCCTGATTCACCGACATGATGCCCTGAACCCAGTCAAATAAGATGGCTAAATGCCATGTGTCAAAAGTCACTACACAAACCCCAAAAATGTATTCCCTCCCAAGCCTCTGAATCCTAGCCCAAGGAGGGGCGTGGCGTGTCATGGCCTAGAGTGGCACTCAAAACCATGCCCTACCGTGACATAACCTTGGTTGGACCTGGAGTCGAATGGGCTTGGAGAACGGCCCCATGAAGATGACCTCATAACCTAGCAAAGTCAGGCAAATCACACCATAGTGCCCAAAACTTAATTATATACTCAAAAATGCATACGGCAAATGTTCAAATGCTCCATGCACGTGTCAAACCGGAAAGTAACATACAAGGGTTTTATAGACCAAATGTTCATTCCCAAGAATATCCCATCATTGGCTCCGAAACCCCTCCAGTTATGTACATGACATGCTTCACAAGTCAACTCATGAATTTGAGACCTGATTTTGTGAGGCCTCGTGTGCCAAGCCAAAGTGACCACATGATCCGGCATATGGTGAGATACAACACCGAAGCATATGCCAACATATAGGCAACATACCATAGTTCACGGATCTCTAGGCACTTTACTGTTAGTCGACCAGTTGAGCACATAGAACACAAAAATGAGCATAAAATGAGGTCAAAAACATGCAAATAATGCCAAATTTAAGAGAATTACAATAGTATATAACTTCGCTCACCCATGGTATCAACATATGATTCAAAACACAATTGCTTGGGACCATTTGCAAACAATCCCCCCACTTGGATCCCCACATGGACCCATAGGGACACCTTCAAACCTCCTCCCAACACGCACCACGAGAATGGGAAAATTGATAATGGCACTTGTGGGTCGCTCCGTAAGCCCTCCCACATGCACTATACGAGCGGTAGACTTGGTCTAGCCCTATGGAGTTCACCATTGGGACATGGGCGAAGCCCTTGCCACGTATGACTCCATATATCTTCCTACAAACGGAGATATATAACATGGGCGTGAGCATATCGAAGCACATACCATGCATATAACACATACCCTCAAAACGGGGCTCCCACCATGATATGCCATGTTCCTCCATGGACATAACTTCACGTTAAAAATACGTAGGAACCCAAATGAAAGTATCTATGCAACCCCAACACTCATGCGGTACACTCGAAAGTCGCATTCAAATATTCGGTTGCACGGTCCAAGAGTTATATATCACTTTCTACCCCGTTGACCATTATCCCTTGCTACACCCGGCATGTGTACACACCAAAGGCGTTTGATGCTTATTAAATTAAGTTGAGACCAAGGCGGTTCCAACCCAATTCTCGAAATTGATATTCCTCGCCATGAGTTGGAGATATAATTCTTCAAAGTGGCCTCACAAATCACTTTTGTTTCGACTATGTCTCCAAGCAAAATGAAGGGCACAACAAAAGGAAGGTTGATTCGTGATCGGGGAAAAATGTATGACCACTCGAGTTTCATCATATCAAGTGCGGCGATGTCGAAGTCGAAAATCCGATTCTGAATGTCTGAAGAAATCGGATTAATTTTGCGAGTGTATAATATGAAAATTGCGGAAGCAACGAACCCTTTACTGATGAAATCTGACCCTTCATCGGGGTTTCCGCCAAAATATCTGTAAATAACAGTTAACCAATCGGCTACCGCAAAATCGCGAGCCAACTGACAGTCGCCGATACATTGACAATCAGAACGGAAGGCTGAAAAATTACGGAAACTTTATGATAAAAAAACCCTGTTGATTCCTGATATTCTGATATATAAATCTCAGCTGGCGGCGCCTCGGTACTGAATATGGCCGCTCATAGCCGGAATGGCCAAACCTATCACACTATCACATCGGGATAGGCCAGGTGGATGAGAGAGTATGACATCAGCCAATGGCGGCTTGCCGGTACAAATATACACACCCCAAGTGACCCCAAGATGGCCACGGGGGTCCAAACCGGCTTCACTAATTGCCCTTCTCTCCTGGCTAGGTTCCTTGCCCCATGGAGATATGGTAGTTCCAATATGGCATAAAATGGCAAAAACAGGGAAATTCGGTTAAAATGGCCCGCACTCATGATTCCATATCTCCATGGCCACGGCGAGGATCCTTCCAACCAAAGATGCTTTAGACACAGAGGACTTAGGTCCCGATATATGCCACTTGCCAACCCTCAAGGTCGCCTCTATCTATTTTCCCCCTTGGAGGGGAAATGACACACAAATGGGGCAGAATGGCAACATACCCCAAATTGGGTGACTCACAACTCTCCCTTCATGAGGAGAGGCCTCATGGGGAACACCCCATTTGATGCGGGTTTATGTGCCCTCCCCGAATCGCCCTTACCCTTGGTCAAGTGGCGCACACAACCTCGGTGGTAAAATCAGGGGGAGAATGAGTTTTTGGCCATTCTGGGCAAAACGGCCAAAATTCACCCAAAAGTGGTCACTCGAAAAATCATATCTCCGTATCACAAGAGATATGAGCCTCCGGCTTTCGCATGGATGCATACTGAAGCTTTGCTTCCGTTTTGCATCAAGTGTCGGGGTTCGAAGCATAATGAAAGCATTTTTAACACCCCAATCCTTGAGGCACACTATTTATGGGAGAAAGTGCATATATCGGCGATATCGGTATGTACATATCTTTGGGTCATTGAGGAACACAAATATGAGTAAACATTTTTGGAGTAGGCCCATAGTATCTGCCTTCAAATATGCCCACTATGGTCAGATTGTCTCCGCCCACTCATGTCATTAGTGCTTGCATATGAGCGCGTGTGGAGAGAGGCAGTATGGCGCGCGTGCTTACAAGGCGACATTATGAAAAAAAGAAGACAAGATTGTAAAAATCAACCAAGCCATCCACGAAGTCATTCGTGGTCTCCACTTTTACATATTGCCTTGGTTCAAGGTTCAACTCCATAAAGGCTTCGATTACGAGCCTCGGGGGATTGGCCATGTTGGCCTAATTTTCGACCAAAGTTTGCCCTTTTTCAAAAAGTGAGTTTTGGTACGCATTGAATTCATGGAGCCATCGTTGAGTTGGCTCAAAAAACGAGAATGAAATAGGGCTTTTGGTCTTGTGAGCATTGTGTTCGGTCATTAATGTTCATGCTGACAAGGCCACAAAGTTAGCGTTTGCGCACGCAAACGACTTGGGTTTACAACACCCATAGGCTGCCTAAAACATCTCTATTGCCCTCTTCCCCATGCAAAGTGATATGCCCGCGTGAAAGGGGCATGGATGAGAGGCATAGGAGGGGAATGTAGGGTTCCGTCTGAACTCATGGTCCTTGAGAACCATGAGTTCGAGCAATTGACGGAAAAGCTTGCGCGCTGATTTTCTCTCAGACGCAAAGGCGAAAAATTCTTGTGAACACACCAGATGAAAGTACAAGAAAAACCCTCTAGATCCAGCCCTTAAGTTCCTCCAGAACCTCAAAAGTACTCGGGAAAAATCCATCACAAAACTCGCCACGGAGAAGCGACGAAAGCGCGTGAGCAGGCGGCATCAGGCGGCGATTTCACGACAATTCGAAATCACGGTAGAAATCGGGTATTTCATCGATTTCTAACCGAAAATCGACCAAGACAATGAAATTATGGTAATTCTACATCGATTTAATGGTTAGGGATCGGGTTCCAGATCTCGCGGACTAGAGAATAGGGATATCCCGGTGACAGCCGGTGTCAACGGCTTACGCACGGGTGTGAGGGCTCACAGGCCTCCGGGCCATGGGCCGTAGGTTCTGGGTACCGCTTCACCCCTCTCCTTAGAGCAAACCCTGGGCGGGGGCTCGATAACACCCAAGCATGGCAGCGGGTACCCAAGACCATCCCCTGAAGGGGAGGGGTTTCAGACCTCACACTGCAGGCTGGTTTTGGGTTAGGTTGCCCAGTACAACTTATGGTAAGACAGGTATGGCGCTGTAGACATCTGTAGTGCATGTATAGTATCAAATATGAAGTTCCGGGTCCTGGCGGCGATTGTTCGGCATCCAAAGGACCCGTTAACCCATACCAGGCGCACCGGGTGCCGGCTGTGACGGTCACTACCACAGTGGCAGTGGCATAAACGGCCAACATAGGCGTCACACGACGACCGAGGTGGTCCCACAGGTCGAGAGCGACCACAAGGATCCATCAGGCTACCCCAGGCTTCCCAAGGCCGCAGGCTGGAGGAGAGTCCCCACGGGTCTTCCCTCGGGCGCACCATGTCCATATCCACGACGCGAGTCCAGAGTGGTAAAGCCCAGCGAGCTCCTCCATAAGGCATCGGGCATCAGGGCCGTCGTTTCCCTCGCTGCATTACCACAAAGGCCATGCATGGGGGAGTCCTCATGCAGTCTGGGCGGAGGCGTCGACTCCTCAAACCACCAGTTTCCCAGGCAGACTGACCGAGGTCAGGACACCGGAGATCGCCACCCGACTGCAAGTGCGTCTTCGAGTCGGTAGGCTCACACTGGGACTGACAGTGGCGGACCGCTGGGAGTGTAGTCAGGCAACTGGGCTTCCCGCCTGGCGCCATCAGGACCTCAGCACATCACAGCCACTCGGGCACACGGTATTACGGGCACTCAAACATGACAATCTGTACTTAGGTACTGGTCTAGGCTGGACCTTATGTAAGCGCATGTACAGGGCGACTCAGGGCGCCTTCGTATTCTGATTTGTGTCCTCTCGGGGGGGAAAAAGAGTCCATATTTCGGTGATGGGCTGATAACACTTGACATACAGATGCACATATCCTGAGGGGTGGAAAAGTGAGCAAGAAATGGATAAATAGGCGTGTAAACACACTCTGGACAGAGCGCCAAACCACGCCCCGGTCAGGATAAGGCATATGCAGGAAGGTGGACAGAACAACGCCTGAGTGCAGGCCATATATAGTCTGCAGACACACATAGACTGGTCTGGATCCCGCAAGTGCCATGAGACCAGACCACACACCCAAGAATCGCAATGCCGATGACAGCGGCATCCGTTGGATAACGTCGTATGGGCCTTAAGGCCTCAATCTGGAATAATGAAAGGGGTGCCAACGGCTCTGGGGGGTATGGCCGACCAAGCATGCCGGAGAAATGTCAGCAGGAAAATGCTTACGGACAATGTTTGCCGAGAGCATCTAAGCCTGAACTGACCATCCGGCATGTGCACAATCCAGCCCCATAAACATTGATATGCTTTGCAATGTCATGGAGCGTGGATTCCGAAATTACACTGGAAAGTCCAGCGATACTCACAGGGGGGAGCCCAGGGCGGTGATCAGGCGCCTCTTGCTGCAATCGCCCGGGTGAGTGCTGCCAAGTCCGAGACATGGAGCTTGGTCTTGTGCTTGCAGATGGAGTTGACTCTCGTGGCGCTCCCGGAACTGTCCGTGACCCACCTTGATGCAGTAGGTGTCCTCACCAATCCTGCGGACCACCTCTCCGGGTGGGAACCAGGTTCCGGTGCGGTGGGTACCCATAGGGCGGGGTCTGATCACCCACATCGGGTCTCTGACCCTGAACGTTTGCGCTGTCGAGCTCGGGGCGGACTTCTGACGCTCCGCATGCTCCTTTTCGAGCTGCTGGCGGATGTCCCGCACCGTTGCTTCTTGCCGCGTAAAGAATTCCTTGGCCTCCATGGCCATACCATCACCCGACAAGGGAAGTCCCCGACCCAGGGGGTCCCTGCCGAACAAAATCTGGTGAGGGGACAATCCACCCGGAGTGGGGGTGTCATGATGGGCCTTCAGAGCAGGCCACATCTCCTCAAACCAGTTTCGACGTGGGTCAGTAATGTGAATCTTGCGTAGCTTCTCGAACAGCTGTGTTCCAGCCACTTCAGCCCGGCCGTTAGACCGGCTGAGATAGGCAAAGCTCTTGGCATGACGTATTCCCATGAGGGAACACATGGCCTTGAACCAGCCGCCAGTAAACGGGGGCCCTCGGTCACTGCAAATGGTGCGGGGAATGTCAAAGACGGTCAGCCAATGACGAATCATCATGACTGCCACTTCCTTGGCAAGCAACCCCTTTTGCGTGCCGGAACGGCTACTACGTAGCTGCTGTGGCGGTCCACACAAAGGACCACACAGTCAAAGGTCTCCTTGCCAATGTGAACTTCAGGCATGGAGAAGACGTCCATGGCCACGCTCTCCATGGGCTGGTGAGGCACCGGAGTCCATTGGGCTTCCCCCTTGACGTTCCGGTTGTCGGGATTGCAGGCCTGACAGACCGAGCAACCCCTCCTGACCTTCTTGATAGCCTTGTACAGACTGATCTTGTGTATCTCGAACCGGCGCTGCATATCCAGGGCTTGCTTCCTGACCCCTGGGTGCATCATGTGGTGGTGCCAAGCCTCACATAGCTCGAGCACTCGGGACTCTGGGACCAGCGGCTTACCATTCCGGTAGAGCTTGCCATCTTCCTCAGTCAGCCCCTTTGGCCACTTCTGCCCGTCATCAGGGTCGGTCACAGCCCTATACTCGGCCTCAAAGGCCTCAGACTTGGCGTAGTCGTCGGTCTCGTCGTCCTGAAGGCAAGACTCAGGGAAGAGGTGCTTGTCGGACTCAGCTCCCTCAGGGGCGAGTACTCTGACCGCTCTGCCCATCCTCCTTCAGAGGGGGGCATCCGCAGCCATGACGACGAAGCATTTAACACCCTCCTGCTCCATCAGGTGCTCCATTTCTATAATTTTCTTGGCCTCAGCGGTCTCAACCTCATCGCCAAGGGCGGAGACATCCGTCATGCCCTTGCTGGCGGGATAGGCCCACCTACTGGGACACCCCGCCAGGGTGTTGTCCTTGCCAGGTACGTACCCAACCGTGAGTTCGAACTTGGCCAAGGTCTCATGCCATCTTGCCTGTTCGGGAGGCGGGACCAGAGGGGGTGTCCACGTGCTCTTTGTGCCACGACTGCAGACTCTGATGGTCGGTGCAGACGGTGACGGGATGGAGGGCTATGTACCCAGCCCATTTCCTGACAGCCATGACGATGGCATACGCCTCCTTTTCTCGGGGCGTCCACGTCCGTCTTTGGCCTTCCGCCAGGACTCGGCTCCAGAAGGCCACTGGCAGGTGCCTCCCATCGTCAAGCACTTGTTCCAACACAGCGCCAACAGCGTACTCCGAAGCGTCGGTGCGCAGGACGAACCCTCCTTCAGGATCCACGAGGTGCAGACCCACTGCGGATAGCAGCGCCTGCTTGATCCCCTCAAAGGCACGGTCGGACTTTTCATTCCAGACCAGAGCCTTCTTGGACGCCTTCTTGGTCTCCTCTCGGTTGCCCTTGAGCATGGTCGTCATGGGGGCTGCATACTCGGCATACATCTTGATATACCCCGAGTAGTGGTTGCAGAACCCCAAGTACGCCCATTGCTCAGAGACCGTCTTGGGCTTCTCCCAGTGCTCAATCGCAGCCACCTTGCCAGGTATGGGCTTCCGCTGCCCGTTCCCGACTACGTGGCCAGCGAAGACCACCTCGCTTAACGCAATGGTGGCCTTGTCACTGCTGCCCGTGAGTTTGTGCCGAACCAGAAGGTCCAGCACTCTGGTGACCTCCCTCTCATGTGCCTCCAGGCGCTAATCATAGCTCATACTGGGGTCCCCGGACGCGATGATCACGTCGTCCACAAAGGGGTCCGCACAGTCACGCACCGGCTCAAGCAGGTTCTCCAGCATCCGCTGAAAAGTTGCATTGCCGTTTGTAGCGCCCATGGGCATCACCTTCCACTGGAGGGGTGCAAGTGGGGTGCTCATTGGTGTGCAGGCACGGGACTCCTCGGCGAGAGGCATCTGATGATAACCATGTTTCAGGTCAATCACCGTGAATATCCTCCGCCGGTGTTGCTTTTGCAGCATGTCGTCAATGAGGGGCAGCGTATAGCTGTCATGCTGCCTTTGGGCGTTTAGGCCGCGGTAGTCGACCACGAGCCGCCACTCTCCGGCCACCTTCATGGGGACGACGACGCACGGGGAGGCCCACTGGGAGTGGCACGGCTCAAGCCAGCCCCTCTCGATGAATTCACGGAGGATCTTCTCCATGGCCTCCTTCCTCTCGCCCCTTAGGGCGAACTCCCGGTGTCCGTACACACGGTGGTCCGGCTTCAGTGGTATCTTGGCCTCACCATACGGTCCACGCACCGGTGGGGGAAATACAGGTTTTCCGCTGAAGAAGGTATCACCATACTTCTGCTTCAGCCTGGCCCTCAATGCCTGGATCTTGGGGCACTCATCGGACTCCGCCTTGGCTTTTCCGGGCACCTGGACCACTGAGCTTACTTGCGGGGTACCACCACAAGATCGCTCAGGTGGTCTCCCCAGGTGGCCCAAAGGGCCATCTCTGGTCTTGCCTCGGAACAGGTCGCCGTAGGTGGGTGGGTTACCGCCGATTGGCTCCTCCTCGCTGGACATGTGGTCCAGCACCCTCCTTACGAAGGTATCCCCATCATAGGAACCAGAGACGATGGAGTCCACTTCCCACCAGGCTTTGTCCCTGCCCTTGCCCTCACGCTGGCTTCCATGGTTGTGGAAGGGCTGATCCATATACCCCCGAACCAGGTCCAGCTCCTCTTCAGTGAGGAGGTCCTAGGATTCTCCGATGTCAACAGGGGAAACCGCAAAGCATTGCCGCCATGGCTCCGCTATGATGCGGTCAACACACACGAAGTCCGTGGTGTCGGCCTGTTCAAGGCCCCCATCCACATAGTGGAATTCCGTTGGCCATCTCTCGGGTGGAATGGGCTGTCCCTTAGCGTCCTGATAGACACTCTCTCCAGCCGGTAGGGCGACCTTGTTTAAGGTCATGTCCGTCAGTGGAACCACTCAATCTCGGGTGCTTTCCTCCTCGGTGCATTCCATAGGACCAACTGACGCGTTCCCGTGGGGAGCCTGGCCACGGGACGCTGCGGTGACAAGCACAGGCAAGCAGGCAGGCAAAGCACTGCGCTCACAGGGGCATCATTACGCCCGTGTCATGAGACAAAGCGTTTCAGAATCCTTGCCACTCTGCAAACGAGGGAACAAAAGTATGTACAGCAACACATCAGGATATGCACACATGGGGTTAAGACTGGACTGGGGTAAGGGCATCACAGAAAAATAGACACTCAGTCCCAACTCATATCCCAATCCCAGGTCCGACCCTCTCAGTGGGTGGTGGGGGCGGGGGCTCAAACACAACCCATGCCCTGCTCAGTCCGGACCCTGAAACCCTGCCAATAGGGGAGGTCTCCCGCCCAGCCACAGGCGAGTGACTGGGAACCAAGAGACTCCAAGGCCAACCAACAGGGGCCTCCCATGCTCCCTCAACCGCAGGTCCCAACCCCCCTCTGAGCTGGAGATAAGGCCCCGCCATTATCCCCTAGGAGTTGGTAGCTGAAAATGGGCTGTTTCAGCCCAAACTGATATTAGCTCCAAAATCCCCAAGATTGACCCCTCGTCGGGACCCGCCAAAGGTAGGCATGAGGCAACTGACCCTATGCCCTGCGAGTACAAACTCTATGAAGCCCTCACTCAACGTGGTTCCCTCTGAAGTCCTGGCATCAGGGCGCCACGGGTTCGCCAAGTGGGGTCATGATGCCAAAATCACCAAAATCGGCATCATTCTCACGGGTTGCTCGCCCGGCCAGGGCAAGGCCAATGGCTCAAAGGATAGGAGGCAGGACCTAGGACCTCTATCTGAGTGCACAACCTACAATTAGGTCCAGGCTTCTCATGGGCATAGAGATATGGGGCCACCAATTGACCACACGGGGGAGGTGAAATTGGGGTCCCAAAAGGGGGTCATTTTGGCTGCTCGAAATGAGCCAACATTTGGGGGGGCTCCCAATAGTATATCTCCACGCCGGATTGGAGATGGTATCCGCCATTCCATACGGGATTCACCAGGAGTCAGATGGATACTTCCATGCCCTTGGCGCTCAAAGATCTCCATGCCACTTGGCGTGGTGACAAACCCAATTGGGTCCACAAATGCCAAAATGGCAAAATTGTCCACACTCACTTTGGGCTAGCACCCTAACGAAGGTTGTTCCGCTTCGCCCACGTGGTGTGTGAACCAAGAAGACCAATGTCCATAACACCCATGTCATATATGGCCCATTGGTCCATGAGTCTGGCGTGCACGAGGTGGCTGAACATGGTGCACGGCGGGCAGAAAATATGGAAAATTGCTCAAAATGGCCGAAAATGCGAACACTCATGGTTGGGGCAAATGAGGCACATGCCCGACTTGGACCGGAGTGTGCCATAGGATTGGTATCAAGTCATATGCGTCCAACATATCTTTTGGGCATCGCCCAACTCCTCCGGTTTTGGGAATGGCAGGGTCGCCAACCGAGCCCATGATTTGGGATAGTCCCAAATCGCCAACATGGCGGCCACGGTATGCCAAGCCCAAGAGGAGTTATTCGCCGGGTCCAAGATATGTTGGGCACCGAAGTGTGTACCCCCATAACATACTTGAGTCATGATGTCAATTGGGCGCAACGTTGAGATACACGGTCGCCACTTGACATCATGACGGGCCAAGAAACACCAAAATTGGCGAAAAAACACCCAAAAGTGCCTTGAAAGGCACACAAATGTATTATAATATCTTCGGCTTGGATTGAGTAATCGACCAATCCTTCTAGACACAATGACTTGACACCACTGACCTCGGATTCCACCTATGTGCTCCACTTGAAGGGAAAGGTTAAGGGAAGGGTTAAGGGGGGATGAAGGCTAACAATATCCCCTATCAAATCCCATAGTGTGGGCCTTTAATAGGCTACACAAAGGGATGACGGGGGTCAGCACAAGGAGGAGTATGTGTCCCCATAACCGGGGATCAGGCCCCACAGGGGGGGCCGAGGGGCGCAGGGCATGACGGAAACCAGTTTGAAGTCCTCTGTTGCATTGCAATGGGCTTTGGCCTATACATCCAACATTTTCCCAAAAAACACAAACAAACCTCCTCCAAATCCCCAACACCGACGACGTACAAGGCAAGGTCATGACCACGAAATCCGAAGGGATTTCGAAACGATCCCTTTCACATGTTCTGAGAAGAAATGAACAAAGGGGGGCATATAACATTGTAATATAAGCAAAACAATGCATACATGCACTATGAACACGGGTCTCCCCCCAACGTGTGGTGCCGGTGCACCGACGCGTTTGGAAACCCAATCAACCTATGGATGCAAAGCCCAACTGATGGGCTGTCATTTGGTGCCTATAACTTCAGGATCTGTGGCACCTACGATTTTATAAAAAATCGTGAACATGGCCTACTTGGGCCAAAAAAACTAGCGCGGAACGGCGTCGCGATAGTGCCGTAACATCCGCTTATACTTAAAACTGATATACAAATAATCTAAACAATAAAACTGATTGAAATCTCTTAGAAAGCGTCAGAAATCGAGAGTTTCTGGATCGGCGCGCGCAATTTCAGGACTGGCCGTCGCCGACCCAAACTCAGTTTTATACTGCAATAAATGGTGAAAACACCATCAATGTAAAACTACAGAAATTGCTGATCCACTGATACCAACACTGTCCAAAACAGTGCTGGAATCGCGGAATTCTGTGTGTGTACATATATCAGGATTTTGCACTGAAAAAAGCGAAAATATGGGTTGCACGAAATCCTTACACTCCCCTCCCAGGTCCTGAGATACATCTCAGGCTGAAAAGCACAAAGAAGGTGTAGTGCAACAAAAAAATTGGGTGGGAAAAATGCAAAGCATTTGGGTTTGGTCTTAACCACCACATAGTTCTACCGGGTTAACACTCCCCTCCCAAGGTCAGACACACCCAGCCAGAACATGGGTGGGGTCTGGGGCTGATTCTCCCAAGACAACCCGGAGAAATATGTGTTTTTCTCGAAAGAAATATTTTCGACAAAAACAAAAAAATGGTAAACAAACAAATAACCACAAAAATGCACTTGTGTCATGTCCTGACCCTGAAATCAAAGACATCACAAAGCAAATTCAGCGCTGCAGCTGAGAAAATGGCGTAAAGAAAGCACAAATTGCTTAAGATAATAATAAAAAGATTCACATATAAGTGTCTATGCAAAAATTGAACAAATGGACACAAATGAGTCGATTTGGCTCAAAGATTCTTCTTTAACTTCAACCAATCGCTTCAGCACGTCCCCAGTCAAGGTCAGTTGTAGGCGTATGAGATGTCCCATCCGGTAACAATCTCCATCAAGTCAAACCATCCAAATAGTAGGAAACCATCCACCTTTGTAGAGTAACCCTTGGGGTAAGTCTTGATGGCCTTCAAGTGTCAATCCATGGGGCATACCAAGTCCAATGGCTGTCGTCGTAGAATTCTGTCTTCTACCAAGTCGTCGACAGCGCTGTATGTCGCTGCCATAGCTCATAGGTCTTCAATTGCTTCAATAAGTTCAAAGGTGTCCTCCAATAATTTTTTTGGACTCCTTCAACTCAAACATGTTGTTGGAGTTTGCTAATTCCTTCGCGTACTCCATCCATAGACCTCGTCATCGTCGTCTTCAGCGTCGTCGTCGTCGTCGTCGTCGTCGCTGAGGGCGTTTCGAAATTGTAAGAATTTTTGAAGTCCTTTGTTGCGTTGCAATGCGCTTTGGCCTATACCTCCAACATTTCCCCAAAAAACACAAACAAACCTCCTTCAAATCCCCAACACCGACGACGTACAAGGCAAGGTCATGACCACGAAATCCGAGGGATTTCGAAACGATCCCTTTCACATGTTCTGAGAAGAAATGAACAAAGGGGGGCATATAACATTGTAATATAAGCAAAACAATGCATACATGCACTATGAACACGGGTCTCCCCCCAACGTGTGGTGCCGGTGCACCGACGCGTTTGGAAACCCAATCAACCTGTGCATGCAAAGCCCAACTGATGGGCTGTTATTTGGTGCCTATAACTTCAGGATCTGTGGCACCTACGATTTTATAAAAAATCGTGAACATGGCCTACTTGGGCCAAAAAAACTAGCGTGGAACGGCGTCGCGATAGTGCCGTAACATCCGCTTATACTTAAAACTGATATACAAATAATCTAAACAAAGAAACTGATTGAAATCTCTTAAAAAGCGTCAGAAATCGAGATTTTCTGGATCGGCGCGCGCAATTTCAGGACTGGCCGTCGCCGACCCAAACTCAGTTTTATACTACAAGAAATCGTGAAAACACCATCAATGTAAAACTACAGAAATTGCTGATCCACTGATACCAAAACTGTCCAAAACAGTGCTCAGATCGTGGGATTCTGTGTGTGTACATATATCAGGATTTTGCACTGAAAAGAGCAAAAATATAGGTTGCACGATAACCTTACAGAAGCGCTTCACGAACTCAAAGGCAACAGGTACTTCGCCGCCCAAAGTGGGACTGCAACGCGCTGTAATACCGCCACTGCTGACTCCATTAACAAGGTAGGGACTATACCACATAACATCCTACGTGGCACCCTGAGGTACCTCGAATCGCTTGAACCTCCTTCTGCTCACAAGCACGTAGTCGCCAGGGGTCTCGCGCGCAATCACCAATGGCTACAACAATTTATGACAATTCAAGACAATGGCCCGCAATTCCAGTGTAAGGGGTAAATTCACATTCAATTTCAATATTTATTCACTTAAATACTCGATTTCCAAACGCCGCGACAGAAATGCATTTCTCCGCAGTTATCAAGACTCTCTTGCATATCATTATCGCACAGACCCCTAATAAGGACCGACCATTTTGCAGATACACAGAACGTTGCCGCTTTGGCAATAAATGTCCTCATCATCATTCGGAACCACATCCTACCCACAGCCCTTACGCGCTCTCGCACAGTTCAATTGGAGCGACAAACTCCGCTACGCAAACTAGCGAGTTCACCGATTCATCCAGTCAGACTGAACAGAGCTATACATCAACAGCAATCAGAAGCACTCAATAACCACAACCACCGCAGGCTGTAGCACCGACAGGTCTGCCTTCTTCTCCCTTGACGAGTCTGCGTCAGCCACAGCCAGTCACAAGTCAAATAACAACCACCAACGCGTTTGCAGCTTTAAGCGATGAAGACCCATCTGATGATCAAGCCTGGGATAAAGTCGCTAAGCGCCGAACACATCGCCGGATACCAAAGAAGGAAGACCCTGAATCTAAGACTCAACAATGCAAGGACTGCAACGTTGACGTCACCTTGGAAAACGATCTTATTCTCTCGTATCTGCAGAAAGAATTGCACGTTCCGCTTCGCTGCGAGGCTTGCAGGACATTAAACAAAAAAAGGAAAAGTCAGCAATCTCCATCTCGACCAGCATCACGACCAACCAAGCTATCGTTCATCCCTGACACAAGACCACCACTCATGAGCCCGAAACCCAAAGAAGTTCAACCTTCGGTACCCGAAATTAACACCATCAAATATCCTGCTTTGCAGAGCACCAAGAACAAATCCCCGTGCCAACAGCAACATGAAGTGTCGTCCGATGAACAAGACGATGACGTGGAACACGACGCCCAGGATTCCGAAGTGCCCGATCCCAATATTGACATGAATTTGGAACACGAGGATCCACCCGATGAGCAACATAGTGATGAAGAAAACGACTCTCAGGACTCCGAATTACCATCCTTGCAAAGTTCCAGTTCCTCGACCAATAGCGGATCGATTCAAGAAAGCAGGCCATCAGGCGTGTTCTGGGATATGCCATCTGAAGCAAGCTCAATCCCCTGAACCAACCAACAGTCCAACTCTTATTGGGAAGAAGGATCTATCACCGCTTGAGATCATCGTGCCGACCAAGAGAGGTTTTGGAACCAGATGCCCGACCACATAAGAGATGATAAATCACCTGTCACCTTACCTGATATCCACCAGTGGAAAAATGATCGAGATCTTCGCCTACGCAACAAGATGGAGCAACCTGTATCTGGTGGGGCCAAACATGAACTTAAATTGGATGCCTGGCAATGGGTCATCAAAAGCTATCCCGAGGCGTATAATTCACACCGATACTCAGCGGATATGATGGAACTGTTTCTCAGACGTCTCAAACGGAACATACAACAAGATGAAAGTTGACTGGCTGTGTGTGCACTCGTCTTGGGAGGAGAGGGATCTGCTGTGCACCTTCTAAGCACTGCTTTTGACTTTCTTTTTCATTTTCTGTTTCATCTCCAAATCATGTATTCACACACCACCAGCATAACACTCCGAAATAAACTGCACAGTCATCGTCTTCTCCTTCTTCCCTGAAACAACTTCAGTGACCATGCAGCACAAAACCACACTGCCACTCACCAGGTCCACATATTGCGAACAAGATAGGCCTGCTCATAGCCCATCCCTACGTGCTCATTTGGATCAGGTACTTCACACAGTGGTTTTACCCGGTTTAACCCGGTTGAACTCGGAAGGGGCGCGGTTGAACCGCTGAACCGCGGTTGAACCGCGGTTGAACCACCGCCAGCGCTGGCGGCGGCGGCTGCGCCAGCGGCGCGCGCTTTTCTGAACAAGATATTTGCATAACCACCTGAAACTGACGCGTGACAAACCTTTTTTAAAAAATGTCCCACCACTGGCTGCAAGTGGTGAACGACCACTACAGCGGGTTAGGGGACCAACAGCTGGTGGACGACTTGTTCACCTTTTTTTGCACAAACGGCACGACAAAACGCCTATGGAAACAACTTGCTGACCGAATTGGTAACACACAGAAGGCTTCCACACAGACAAAAAGGGCTACAAAAAAAGCTTTCACAGGATCTGACGCTGTGCGCCTCATTTTGGACCTTGGGATGCCGAAGCGAAGGTATGTGGCATAATGCACACATGCCTACAAGTGGTTCAACGTGGTTCAACGTTACGGTTGAGACCTTATCACAAGGGACCAATTGTGATTGTGCTTCATGACAACGTTTGCACGGCAAAATAATTGCTTAATGTTGCCCAAAGCATGAACATATGAGTTGCATCGTGTTGCCCGCGTCACGAATGTGAATACTTTGTGGTTTGTACCATTGGACGCTTTTTGGTGCCATGACGGCAACCCATTCAACCGCAGGTTCAACCGCGCACTTTATCCCATTTTCTCGGTTCAACCGTCCCTAGGTACAAGAAGCTTATTTCGTGGGCCGATGCCAAAGAGAAGAAAACCCCCGCAAGCACCGTCCCATGGACACATTGCTTTCCGTCGTATGCAAAGATGGAGAAAAGCTTGGTCCACGTTAAGTGAGAGACAAGTACTAAAAACGACCATAATGGATGGAAGAGTTGGGGTTCGTTGGGATGTGGATGATTGGATACAATATATAGGTGATCAAAGGCATGGGGACGTCTGCGTGTGGCGATGCAGAATGAACTGGTCACGTTTGGCTTCCCAAGGTGAAGATTTGTTTTTTGTGTAGCGCTTCGTGCAACAGCGGTTGAACCGGTGAAGCCGGTGCAACCGCGCGCCTGTCCAGCGGTTGAACCACTCGAAAGCCGGTTACATTTTAGTGCAATCCATGAGGAAACAAGCTTCTGACAATCAAGTGTAGGCTTGCATGTACTTGTTGTTCACTAAAAAGCGTCCAAAGTCCTAAAGAAATCCAAACAAGGCGCAGGGGTGTATGTCACCACGCCTAACGAAACGTTGATGCTGAAGCCGTGCGGTTTCACCAATACAGCCGCCGCCACTGGCACCTACACCACCACCGCCGTGAAATATGATCCAAGAGAAATAGGTCCCCAGTGTTTTGCACCAATGAGGTAAGAAGGCTTTCAAAAACATTGTTTTTAGGGTGTGTGGCATCTCTTGCAGGGCTGAAAAATAGCACTTTTCAGGTTGCAATTTAGCAATTTGTTGCTGCACCACGATAGGGGTTCAACCGTGGGGAAGCCGTAATGAAAGTGCGCGGTTGAACTTGGTTGAACCACGGTTTCACTTGGGTAATTCAAGGGTACGTGATCCAAATGAGCACGTAGGGATGGTTTCTGTAGTGAAAGTGCTTCGCATCTCCGGCAGGTTGAAACCTTTTTTGTACATAGGCGGCTGTCCGTCGGTGAACCTCACATGGGGGCAATGTTTTGTGTTTCTTCGGCGGAGGACCACCATACATAAAAAAAAAGCACGTAGTCGCCAAAGTTGAAACTTGCAGGTTTCCTCCTTCTATTGACGCCCTCAATCCAACCCGCTGTTCCTTTCCTCAAGTCGGCTTGCACAACTTGGGCAGATTTTTTTTCTTCTTTGACCCAGTCTTGCACCTGAACGTTGCCTTCATGTGGAAAGGGTAGGTCCAAACGTAGAGTAGGCCTTCCACCGAAAATGTCTCCTCGTGAATAGCAAGATTTTCCTCTCTGCTTGTGGTTCATACATATGACCACGTAGCCGTTCAACTGGACCCAATTGCTGGTTTTAATACTCTGCCTCACGATACAGAGCTCTTCCTGGCACTCATCATTCATAGGCTTGCATTTGACTGAGGGCGGTAAGGTTGTGACAAAGGTACTTCCACGCCCATTGCAGCAAATACGTTGCAGTACCAGCCACAGTCTCCCTTAAAGCGAATATCCTTGTCACTGTGGATGCGAACAGGTGGGCCATAGAAACGAATCCAATGGTGTTTGAAGAGGTTCAGCACACCTTCTGGATAAATAGTCTTCTTGCAGGGCACAACTTGACAGAAAGCAGTCAGAGCGTCCACAATCATCAAGGCATAGTCGTAGTTATGACACTTGGGTCTGTCAATGAAGTCCACATACAGCAGTGCATTGACGATGTGTGGAAGTCGCAATACACCAAGTAAGCCTCGGTCGCTGGGTCGGTTCCGCTTGCTCGTGACACGTTCCTTGCATGTCCTGTGCATGTCCTGAATTTTCTGTGTCAACTCTGTGTCAGGTACGCGAGTATGGAACATCTTCTCGAAAGCCCAGAGCCAGGAATCCGGTTCAGGGTGACCAACAACATCGTGGGTCCACTGCAAGGCTGCGCCCAACGCGTTCTTGGGTATGCAGGTTTGCAATTCCTTCCGTAAAATACCACTTGAGGATAACCACCATAATTCTTCGCCAACCAGTGCATGGGATCCATCACCAACGGCTTTCAAAACATCTCCATACTCCTCCACATAGTCAGACTTATGTACAGAACTGAGTAGTTCCGCTTTGCTCATGGTGAGGTCAAAATGGACATCCATTTTCTGAAAAGCTTCCCGAGAGAGCGACTCTGAGCTTGCATAAGTTTTCTCGTTGATATTTTCACCTGATAGCCAATCACATAGCTCATTTTTCAGACCCGGTACCCCGTGGATGTTGAGCTTCAGCTGAGCCAGAAATGTCAACCAACGTCTGAGCTTTCGGTTTTCAGCTGGAGCCCCCTTGAGAAACGTCCTCGTGGACTCCTGATCACAAAACCACACCACAGAATTGCTGCCAAAAAATCGGCTTTGTCCAGAGATAAGCAAAATTCCTGAGAGTAATTCAAGCTCATACGTGCTGTAGTTTGCTCTGGTTGAGGACCATTTCCACTTCCAGTGTCCAATGGGTACGAGATGGAATTCCTGCGAATCGTAGTTGTGCTTCAGTGAACCGTCACAATGGACTCCGGCTGTACGCAATTCATTCTCTTTTCAGCTGCTCTTGGAATTCGTTGCAACTGCAGAACTGTACCTCCGCCTCCCACCAGAGATGCATCAGTGATGACAACGAACTCACCGTCAGGTGCAGGTGTGCCCAACAACCTCAGAGAACACAGTTTTCCCTTGATCTCCTGAAACTGAGCTTCATGCTCTGGTGTCCACTTCCTAGGTACAGTTTTCTTTGTCAAGTTGAGAAGGTGGCTACTGTACGTGAAAGTGGGGATGTGTCTCCCGTAACAATTACACGATTCTAGGAAAGCTGTGACGTCCTTGACGCCACGGATCTTGTCATCACGGATGGTAGCCTTCAAAATTGGGGCAACTTTATCCTTTGCAGGTGTCCACCATCTGCATCCAACTTGGAAACCCAAATATTCAATTTCCTCTTGCATGAATTCACGTTTTTCCAACTTCACGCGGGTATTGCATTCCTCACAAATGCGTGAAAAATCATCCACCAAACCTAAATGATCATCAGCGTCATTGGTCCCTTATAGTACATCGTCTATATAGACCTCATTGACAGCCACCTTTTTCAGTAGTGCCTGCACCGTAGGGTTCAGCTTCATACGGGTCACGACCTGGTTCATGAGCTCCTGGGAAGTTGCCGGAGCATTTGTCAGCCCAAACAGCATGACTTTCCATTGCAACACTTGAACATTAGGAGCAATAAATGCGGATAGATCCTGCGCTCGTTTTGTTAACTCCACTTCCCACAAACCACTGCGTCTATCCCATTTGGATTTGAAACGGCAATGAGCAGCTCTTTCCAGCGCTTGTTCCAAACTTGGTAGACTCCCTGAATGTTCAGCTTCCCGTAGCGGACAACCAGTCTTTTTGCAATGCTCCCCCGTTTGTCTACCAAGACACATGGAAAGCAGTGTTTTTGATACTCTGCTTGTTCATATTTTTCAGCGAGGCTCGCTGCAATGTATTCAGTGATCTCACGCGTTATTTCCTCACTGTTGGCCTTGCTAGCTGGAAATGCCTTTGAACGCACGGTGGTATTTTTGTGTTCATCCATCAATTCGGAGTCCATGGTAACCAACTTCTCACATGAACCATGTGCCATCAACGGTCCAAAAGCTACCTTCCTTCGACGTAGGACTTCTTGAATTTTGGAAGGCAAATTTTTGATCTTCCCCTCGAAATCATCTGCGGCTGCCAAATTTGATTTCCCGTACTCATCCCTGGATACAGAGTAACACGGACTGAGTAGGGCCGAGTCGTCCAGATAAACGTCATCGCCCTCCATGATGAAGCGGTCCTCATCCAGATATTGGTAGAGCAAATCTGTTTCATCTGCGTCAACACTCCTGCCCGTGAACTAGTTGTAATGGCTGGTCAATCTGTCCTTGAGCCTTAGCCTTTGTTGTTCCTCAGATATCTGGAAGATTCGGAGTTCAATGTCCTCCTTCAAAAGAGCGTAAGTCGTCCTTCGAGACTGGCCATGCACGTGAGTTGGCAATTCTTGCCTTGTCCTCCTCAATTTGCATGGTCACGTCATACTCTTGCATAGCATGTAGGGCCAGACACGACATGGTAAACGTTTCCACACCTCCCATAACTGAATATTCGTGATCGACTTCACTCAGTAAATTTTTCGATTCAGTCCGAATAGTCTTGGTGGATGCTTGGGAATGGGTCGTACTTCAGGGGCTGAGCGATATTGAGATCCGCCAGATAGCTGTCTTCACTGACTTCATCTCATTGCAGTTCTGCAGTTTCCTCACTGACCTCTTTCCACTGAATGTCGACCTTGTCCACTTCAGCATCTCGAACCCCAGTGGTCCTGTTCTTCATCTGATTCCGTTGGAGGGTCAATTTCTTGGACTTCAGACTCGTCCTCCAGTGTTGTTGCAGGTGTATCGTGCCCGTATGGCTTCAGTGAATCAGACCGGGTTAAACCACGGTTCACTCGATGGAGAAACTTGACCACTTGGGAATTAAGTTCATCCAACAAAATATTACATTTATTGCCATGGGTGAGAGATGCAATGCTTCCCCAGCGTGGGGCTGGTAATGGGCTGGTCGCCCCATCTGGGAGATAAAGGGGTACATCTGGGATAGGTACACAAACCTTCGTCATGCGGTCCAAAAATGGTCGCCATGCAGCAGCTTCCCCGGTTTCGCCCCAATCAGGACAAATAACCACGATTTGCGCTCGGCCCAGCAGGGCCTTGGTAACCATCTTCTCGAGGGGTGACCAAGGGGGGTTGGCCAAGCATAACTGAAAGTCGTGCCAGTTGTAGGCATAACATGAATTGAGGGGAGTGCAATACAACGGTTCGGTATTATTTTTTGGGTTGTCGTACAAGTCCACGGTGGGTCTCAAATCACCAAGGTCGATGAGGACTTGCTCACTCAGTGAAGGTAACAAATTGTAGGCTTTTCTCCGGGAAATTCTCAAAGAAGATTGAGCAGGTGGCAATGCGTTTCCTCCTTCCTACTTACAGGACTTCGGAGATAACGATACCAAGGATAATTCATCAGTCTCTGGATTTTTGACAATGAGTCTCGATGCAGTAAAAATCAAACCCAGAATTGTCTGGGCGTTTTGAAGGATGTAATTAATGCCCTGGCATACCTGAAAAGCTGAAGTCCCCATAAGGATACAAACATGAAGAAGATTGAAATTGGCCATGCACACATCCACGGATTTTTCTCCTTCACTGTACGTGTAGTGCCCATCTCCCACCTTGACTGCACAGTAACCCCTGCGATTCAGATCTGACACCAATGATGAAGCCACAATCGAATCAGTTGCAGCAGTATCCAAAACAGCGTCACACATCTCCTCCTCCACAACCACGGGTAGTCACAACGTGAGACCGTCCTTGACAGCTGCTCGGAGCAGGTGCACAATTTTCTCAACCTCTGAAAATGCCAGATCTCTGTTCCTCTTCTTGGCTGGACTCTCAGTGTCCTCCTGCATCAGTTTGGTCTCTGCTGAGGGGGCGCCAGCACCAGCACTTGCTGTGGAGGGGCCAGATGCATCTTTCTTTCTTGAGAGAGCTTTTGGTCCCTTTTGCTTGTGGTCCTTCCATTTATTCTTGGCGTATTCTGGCGCCTTTTGGGCTGCCTCCTCACTAAGACCGGATTGGAGCAGGAAGGTCTTGAGTCAATCCTCTTCCTGTTTTTTTTGGAACTCAAAGCAGTGATCGCTGTAGTGGTTCGTCTTACCACAATGTTTACACTGAATGCGTGCTTTAAATTCCGTGATCAACGCGTTGGGGTCCAACTGTCCGTTGCCTCCCCTGCCTCCTTGGCCTCTTCCTCTTCCTCAACCTTTACCTCTGCCACAGCTTTTTTCTCCTTTGTCACATTTGCCTTCTTTCTCAGAGACTCGTAGCTCTGCAATCATCGAGTGGCATTGGGAGAGGAGTTTGGTGATGTCCCACTCGGGGACAGAACTTCCAGACGATGGCCCTCCAGAGAAAGAGGTGTCCTTTTCCTTAGCTCTCTGCATTTCTTTGTATCGACCTGAAGCAGTGCGCCCGACTGCAGAACCACGAGAAGCGGCAAGATGTTTGAAACCGACAGAAAGCTGTGGGCGCTCCTTCATGAGATCCTTCACTGAACCATAAGAGTGCATCCTTGCAAAAAGGTTATCGTTCTTGGTCCACTCAACGAATAGTTTATC
Source organism: Eutreptiella sp. 'Long Island Sound 2002' (assembly GCA_964036045.1). Classification (NCBI taxonomy): domain Eukaryota; phylum Euglenozoa; class Euglenophyceae; order Eutreptiales; family Eutreptiaceae; genus Eutreptiella; species Eutreptiella sp. 'Long Island Sound 2002'. The sequence goes on from OZ038393.1 coordinate 47,862,926, forward strand.
ATTGATCTTCGAAGAAAGCTCCATATGTTTGCACTCCTCAGTCATAGCTCCTGGGTTCAACTTGTCAAACAGCCTTTCCAGTGTTTCCAACAATTTGACCACCTGCTCTGGTTTCGGGTCATAAGGTAAATGGTACACCTTCGAAATCTCAGCCAGAATTGAGAGGTCGGTCTGAAGCCCGGGATAGAGGTTCTGGATTGTTCCCAGAAAATCAACGCTGGTGGCCGTTATGAGCAATTTGGAGACTCTTTCTTGAAGTTCAGGATCCTTGATGCCCTGAACGATGAGGTTACCTTTCACCCGATCCTTGGCTTTGGCCTCCCCAGTGAGCACCAGGTATCTTCCGAATTGTTCAGCATACATCTCAGCGTTGCGCCCACCGAACGGTGGAATTTCCATTTTCAGATCGTTAGTCTTATACTTACCCCTAACACCCCGGGGATTGAGGGGATGCAGAGTGCAAAAAAAGCGTTAGTCTTATCCTCTTCTCTGTCATTCAACCACTCATGTTTGTTCATACCTCCAAACACTGCTGTAAGTGAGGCAAAAGCTGATGATTCTGGCGTAACAAAGGGACTTTTCTTAGCTAGGCAGGTAGGTATCTTCGGGAGCTCGGGATGCCTCCTTTGACATTGCAGGAAGAAGGTCTTACCAAAGGGACGTCCTGTCCCTCCCACTGCCCTATGTCAGGTGCCTCTTGAGCCGCTCCTGCATGTGCTTGGGAAGGCATTGTCGCGGCCAACCGGTCCATGTGTCCCAGGTGGGAGGGTGTCCCCACATGAGTCCATGGGTAGGGCCACATGCCCCCTCCTTTGGGCGGCAGCTCTCGGGGCTGCCCAGCCGTGTGGAGTATCTCTCACCACAAGGGGTATTGCTCCCGCTAGTCTACGGTACGACCGCCTCACCCTTGTGGCTTGAGTTGCGGGGCCACTCTGCTTGGCAGGCAACCCCCTCCTGGACTGTGTACCGGCTCGCCTGTCACCGGTTGCTTCCATGGCTCCAGGTGACGTTTGCCATGGTCCCCGATGCAGCCTGGCCGGGCTCGGACCAGTGGCCTTGGAGTACCGCTCCAGCCACTGGCCCGGTGGGTCGGCTGGGTCTCCCCAGTGCGTCCGACCCATGGGGTGTTGGTTCTTTCCTGTCCCTCGGCCGCCCTACGTGTGTGCAGTGTCCTGGGCCGCTTGGCTCCTGTTCACCGGTGTGCCCGCGCGATTTGCTGTGTTGTGTCTGCGGTGTCCTGGGCCACTTGGCTCCTGTTCACAGGTGTGCTCGCTCGGTGTGTTGTGTTGCGTCTGTGGTGTCCTGGGCCACTTGGCTCCCGTTCACCAGTGTGCGCGCTGTGTGCGGTGCGGGTGTGCCATGGCTGGTTGTGTCCCTTTTCCTCCCCCCCTAATTTTCGTTTTTTTTTTTTGATGGAAAAAAAAAAGGAAAACAGTGGCGCGCGTACACTGCAGGCACAGGCACGGGCAGCTGGTGCGGCGGTGCAATAGTGTTGTGTCCTCTGGCGTGTGTCGTCGGTGCTGTGGCGGCGGTCGCGCCCCAGGGGTGCGGCTCGCGCGTCCTGATGTACACGGGCTTGGGCCAGGGTTGGTTTGGTTAGGTGTCTCTTTGCTTCTGGAGCTGGCTGGTTAGGCGGCTGTGTGGGCTGTTGGTGTGGGCTGTGGGTTCGTTGTTCCCTCGGCGGGCCTGGTTAGGAGTCAAGGGTTAGCGGTTTCGGGGTGTGGCTCGCGTTTGATTTGTGTTTGGGTTTTGGCTCGGTTAGGCGGTTGCGACGGTAGCGGGCCTGGGTTCGGTGCCTTTGGGCGTAGTGGTGCCTGTTGTCGTGTGCGTTGGCGTCCTTCGGCGTCTGGTTCGTTCGGTGACTTTTTTAAGACGTCACAAATTTCTCAGTGCGGAGCCAGTGATACTATCATACAAAGCCAGAAGCTAATGTACAAAGTCATGGACTCGCATAACCCACGGGCCCCAAAGGCGCCCAGCGGTGTCATGTCGGAGCGGCGGCGGTAACTGAGGGGCATTGGGGACCCGCTGGCAGGTGTAGGAATGAGTAATTGAAGGGCAGCACGACTTGAGAGCCGCGCAGCTTGTATTGCATGCACCGAATACGTATGACATACGGAGGGAGGCACATAGGAGCGTTAAGGGTGCGGACACAGGGTGCGATGCGTGGAACCGGAGGGGCGCCGTAGGCGCCACAGACGAAGTAAAAGACTTGAGAGAATGATGTGAGGGAGATGTCAAGGCGCTGCCTATAGCGTCTTAATTGTCGGGAGTTCCGAGGTGAAAAGGGGGGGGATAAGCGGAAATTCTGTCGGTCTGGACCCTGAAGAAACGCATTTTGGGATGTCCCAGCGCTTGGTTGATGAGAATTGAGCTGATAATTGAATTCAGCACCTCCGAATTAGGGGGGGTGGATACCTGAAGTGCCCTGCCGGGCTCATGAGATGAAAAAACCCATTTTTGGCACCGTTTGAGGGGGGTGGATAAACGGAAATTCTGTCGGTCTGGACCCTGAAAAACGCATTTTAGGATTTCCCAGCGCTTGGTTGATGAGAATGAGTCTCACAATTAAATTCAGCACCCTCAAATTAGGGGGGGTGGGTACCTAAAGTGCCCTCCCGGGCTCACGAGGTGAAAAAACCAATTGTCGGCACCGTTTGGGGGGGGGGGGGGCGTGGAGAAACGGACATTCTGTCGGTCTGGACCTGAAAAACGCATTTTGGGATGTCCCAGCGCTTGGTTGATGAGAACTAGGCTGATAATTGGACTCAGCACCCCCAAATTAGGGGGGATGGGTACCTGAAGTGCCCTGCCGGGCTCACGAGATGAAAGAACCCATTTTTGGCACCGTTTTGGAGAGGGGGTGGATAAACGGAAATTCTGTCGGTCTGGACCCTGAAAAATGCGTTTTGGGATGTCCCAGCGCTTGGTTGATGAGAATGAGCTTCATAATTGAATTCAGCACCCCCAAATTAGGGGGGGTGGGCACCTGAAGTGCCCTGCCGGGCCCACGAGGTGAAAAAACCCATTTTCAGCACCGTTTGGGGTAGGGGTGGATAAACGGAAATTCTGTCGGTCTGGACCCTGAAAAACGTATTTTGGGATGTCCCAGCGCTTTGTTGATGGGAATTAGGCTCATAATTGAATTCAGCACCCTCAAATTAGGGGGGATGGGTACCTAAAGTGCCCTCCCGGGCTCACGTGGTGAAAGAACCCATTTTCAGCACCGTTTGGGGGGGGGGGTGGATAAACGGAAATTCTGTCGGTCTGGACCCGGAAAAATGCATTTTGGGATGTCCCAGCGCTTTGTTGATGAGAATTAGGCTCATAATTGAATTCAGCACCCTCAAATTAGGGGGGATGGGTACCTAAAGTGCCCTCCCGGGCTCACGAGGTGAAAAAACCCATTTTCAGCTTTCGTTCGTTCGGTGACTTCTGGGCGGGGCCTGGCGGGGCGCCCCCCGGTGGTGGTTTGCTGGGTAACGGGTTTAGGTGGCGGCGCCGCTGGCCGGGGGGTCAGGCGCGTCGTGTTGTGTGGTGCGCAGGGCTCCTGGGGTGCTGTGGGTGCCGCCGGTGTCGGTGCGCCGACGCTTGTGGGGTGTTGAGGGGGTGTGTGTGTGCGGGCCTGGGCTTTGGGTGATGTCCCACAGGCGGATGCCGTCTCGCTGTGTCTCCTGGAGGGTCTCCCGCAGGCGCCTGAGGACATACGGTTGGTCCTGGGGCGTGGGGAGGTTGCAGGGGTGGACTCCCAGGGGGTGGAGCGCATCGGCCAGCATGGCTTCCCACGCGGCCTACGGCATCCACCCCCCCGCCGGCCGGAGGCGGCAGTTCTCCACCGACCCCTTGCGGGGCCGATGGACCAGGCCCTCGAGGGAGGGCTCTCCCCGGGCCCACTTTCGCAGCTCCCAGAGCTGCGTGTGGGTCCAGCGCTGCCACCACTGTCCCTGGGCGGGCCTGCGGTCTTGGGCGGAGGAGTGGGTGTTGGTGGGTGTGATGGGGTCGTGGGGACCGGTGGCGCTGGCAGGCCTAGGGGATTCCTCGTAGTCCTGTTCCGTGGGGGTGCGCGGGGAGTGGGGGCGCGCGCGGATGTGGACCCGCAGGTGTGCGCGCACGTGTCTCCGCCTCGGGGTTGGGCGGGGACATGCGCTGTATGTGGGCTGTCATCGAGGGTTGGTAGGGGGGCGGGGACGCTGCTGGCGGACCCTGGCGTCGTTCTGGCCTGGTCGGGGGCTGTCCGTGGGCCTGGGGTGCGGGCTTTGAGAGGTGGCGGGACGAGGTGCGTCGTGCTTCGGCCGCGGCGCGCTCCGCTATGAAGGTGGTGGTGGTGGCGTCGGTGACGGTTGGGGGGCGCCGAGCTGGGCGCTGCTGCCTCCGGGCCTGGGACGGCTGGGGCTGAATGTCATAGAGGACGTCCCCGGGGGGCCGGGCTCGCGCTGCCCTCGTGGCGCCGGGTTTGGACTTGGGTTTGGGCTTGGCTGCGGGTTGCGGTCGTGGCGCGCTGACGGGTTTGGGTGGCTGTTTGGCGGCGGTCTTGGGTTTCGGCTGGGTCGCGGGTGCGGGCCTTGTCGGGGCGTGGGCCTTGGCGGCGGCGGGGACTTTTCTTAGTAGGCGCTGAACAACTGCATGTTGGCATACGCCGAATGTCTTCGGACGTCTTGGAGATTTTCTCGTTCATCGGATCAATACACTGGAGCACCTTTGAAAGAAGTGGGTCATCCGTCTCCAGGATTTCTTCCTCAGAATCGTCAGAGAGAGTCTTGTGGAACTCAACTTTGGATTTTCCCTTAAGTGTCTTGAGCGTACGCTTCTCTCATACTTCGGTCGCTTTGTGCTTCACTTTCTCCTTGAGATCCGTCAAAAAATAGTCTGCCGGCCAGCCGCTCATTTCTTCGTGCTCTACTTGCGTCAACTTGCCAATTTCAGAACGTTAGAACAGGCTTTCACTGTTGATGGCTTTGAGGATATTCTTTTGTTTGTGCCCTTGCTTGCTCCTGCTGCGTATTGATTTAGTTCAGGCTTTCCAAACAAATATGTGTTGATGAAATCCACCAGAAATAACTAATAACAGTGCAAGGCAAAGGACCACAGGATCAAATCCACAACATGAAGGGCAGCAGTCTAAGGAGATTGTGTAGCAACAAAGGAAACTCTCAATAACTACAGATTTAGGAAACGATAGTTGGAAAATATCCTACAATCCTGGAAAAACTGCCCACATGGGCATCCTCTCTTTATAGAGCCATCTAGAGATGTGCACTCTTTGTTGCGGGTCCCATAGGTGCTGAGGTGGCATGGCTTGTGGCGCTGAGGTCACTGCGATGTCACATGGGATCTTCCTACTTAGCTAAGCTGACTAGGAATTGAACCCAGGACCTCTCAAAAAGAGGTAGAACAAACCCCTAGGATGCAGACCACTAGGATAGCTAAGCAATCATGAGAAAACATAGAAAAATGTATAGGCTCTGGATCAATGTCAGCGCCTCAGTCAGTCCAGGAAATGGTGTATAAATCCAATCAGTTGGGGGGTCAGGGGTCCACACAACATCCAAAGTTCAATGCTTGGTTTTATAGGCCAAAATGTCTTATTACCCCTTTTGTTTAGGCCAATACGAAGATAAAAAGGTGTTATGCCTTTAGGTCTCTCTAGAACAACTGAAGCTAATACACTTTTTCGTACTCCCCCCTTGTGCTGTGGTGGCCACCACTGTCGCATTTTAAAGGAAGAAAGGGACTTTTTCTTGGCCTCCCCATGGCTTCAACATTTATTTCAAATTTCCTATAACATCCCTAACATTGGTAAGAAGGCGCTGCATCAGGGGAGGCGCCAGGTTTTGCTTAGTCATAACAAGCACCTACAGCTCCCACGGCGCTCATTGGCGTCGCTGGGGCAGCTGTGGCTTGGTAGGGGGTTAGAATGGGCATGCCAACTCATGTGTGCATAACCCCCTCCCTCCAAATGGCAAGGCACAGTGCAATACACCAAACCCAACGCAGGATACGATCAGGACACACTGTCTGGGGTCCCCATGAACCTGCTGTCTGACCTGATCTGCCCTTAGTCGCGTTGAAAATTAATTTTCCCACATGGGGGTTTGGGATTCGGGACAGTGGTCCAGGAGTCAGTTTTTCTGGCCTGAACACGGCCTACTCCACTGTTTGCGTTCCAGGATATCTGCAGAAAAAGGACCAAGGGTTGAGGGACTGACAAACACACAACCCAAACAGCCAAATCCGTCAAAAGACGGCCTAGAATCTTTCTGACGTCACACACCTGTCCAGAATCTCCATGTGCATTAAATGCACATTTTTACGCAATTTTATTACATCACAGGAATTTTCAAATTCCTGGATTTACACGCAGTGAAAAGCGGCACGCCGAAGCGCATCGTAATTGGGTGCTGGAAAATACAAAGAAAATAAGATTATAACAGTATGTCAGGCATTAATCAAGAAATGACGAAACACACAATAAAAAATAAACGTAGCCATTGCAGGCTTGCTTCTAGGAGCAATCAAAAAGAAGAATCCGAAAAAGTCAATATGCATTCAAAGAACAAGTTATAAACATACAGGTCTTGTTTGCTTTGTATGCAGCATGCACATTGCTTGTCTTGTGTTATCGTGAACTCGCCGTGTAGCAACGGAAACATAGTGTAGAGGGACAGATTAGAAGATTGCACGATGATTAGAGGTGAGATTAGAGAGAAACAGATGGCCTTTGGCCAGGGAGTGGTTGTCATGGGGGGCTAACGGTCTTGTCCTGCGATGCAATGGGGGGCAACCATGACAAGTGCTCTTACACACCAACCTCCCTTTTTGTAGCACTGATTAGAACATACACACGTGTGCATAAACCATTTGCTTCGCTTGTGTTTCGTGTCACGTTCCCACTTGCTCTCTCTCTTCAGCGGTAGGGAAGGTGAGTAAGCCCAGGAGGGGCCACCCCCTGGTAGAGTTCCTGATTGATAGTGGTATGGATTGTTCGAAGAGGAATGGTTAAAATTAAAGATTGGCGAACTCCTGCACACCAGTGCATGCATATGGCGCATTAAAGGGTAGGCCAGGCGTGTAGCGCACGGTATAACACTTGTTTGGGTTACCCAGGGGCTCCACCCTACGTTCTCTAAGAGAACGGGTGGAGTTCCTTAAGCTTGCTTGCTTGCACCTTGGTTTGGGAACAGCGTATTATAGGGCTGCCTGAGAAGCGTATCATACTTGGAGGCTGTCTTGGTTCCTCGGTCTCAAACCCAGGCCATTTGCCTTTGCTTTACAGGTGGGCATGCAGCTAAGGGTGAATTGGTGCACTTCCATGCCGTGCTAAACCATGCGGCGGAGATCACAACAAAGAAACGTTACCTCTGTCGTGCGTGGCGAGGGCAGTCCGACCTGTTCATCATACACGCTGTGCACTCAAACAGAGCACTCCTTCCCTTCCAGCCCTGACAGGGAAAGGCGTAGTGGCGCCCCTGTTAGGCCACAGTCGCTTAGTAGCGCTGTGTTCTCTTGTCCTTTCACAGGTGGGCCACTAGGGCCTGAGACAACTTCTTCAGCACCACCAAGTAGCGTGTGTGTGTAGGTGTGGCAAGCCAGGGTGAGGGCCTGAGCCCAGTGGTCGCTCATCCTTTGATGGCTGGTGCCACGGTAGTGAGTGTAGGACCTGTAGTGCGTGTGTCACTGTTCCGCCTGTTGCCTGAAATTTTATCAGGGCTTTGGTGGGTAGTGGCAGTGGTAGTCTAAGTTTTGGCCACGTACCAAACAGGCGTTTTCATGCCTCAAAGCTTTTGGCCACCCCTCCCCTGTAGTAGGCAGGTATGTAGGAAAACCAATACCTTGGCGTTAACGCTTGGTATTTCCCCAAGGAGGTCTGGTGCCAGCACAGAAATTGGGCACCTAGGGGCAGAGAGACCCAGGGCGCACCCTGTGGCACCGTGTAAAGACATCCGCCTGGTTCAGCAAGGGTGGAGAATTAGTTATAATTAGGACACCATTTCTGCAGCTTGCTCATAGGTCCTCAGGATCAGCACACTCACACATACATAGGCAGGTATAGGAAAGTTTCAGTCCCTAGGTTTCTTCTGAGAGGCAAGCGTTTCAGCGAGCCTCAGCAACTCTCCTAGATTGTTCTGGGACAACTAGTCTACCAGAACAGAATTCAGGCGTCCCTCAGGAAGTACAAAGGCAGAGAACGGTTCCCAGGTAGCCTTTTCAACTCCAAACCCTTCCCAGAGGGTGAGGAAACGCCACCCTTGGCAATAGCGGTGTCCGATAACCGACTTCACCAGGTAGATGCCTTCCTTAGCTATCTCCTCGGCATTCATGTCGGGGAGTTCTCCTTCAACTTCGATTCGGCTGGCAGCGCCCTGTAGGTCCAGAGTGGCGATCTCCTCGTAGTTTAGTTTCCATTGTTCCCCACAGAGGTCCTCTGGGTCATAGTAACGCTTGTGCTGTTGAGCACCGCACACCCGGGTCCCTTCTAGTCGGGGAGAACACCGCACAGTGATGCGGTGATCATCCGCAGACATGATCTCGTAGGGTCCAAAGTAGGGGTCATCGCTGGTGGAGCATGGCCAGGCGGGTAGCCGACTGTGGTGCACCAGCACCCCGTCTCCCTCTTGGTAGGAGGCGGGCAGCTGGTGCTTGTTCTTCTTGTTCCACTGGCGCTCCCTCACTCTCTGGACCGTTGCCTTGGCCTTGTCCACCTTGTCTTGTTCCTCCTTCACCCACTTACCCACAGTGGAGTAGGAATCCTCAGGATAGGGAGTGTGTAGGAACCAAGCCGGGCGTCCCTTTAACAGCTCATGGGGCGTCTAGCCAGTTGACGAACTCTCTTGGAAGTTCATCATCAAGAATATGACGGGGAGTAGTCTCATCCAGTCTTTGGTGCGCTCAGTCTTGCACCATATCCTTACGTTCTCTTTGAGAACTGGTATCTGTCGCTCACATAGGGGGTTACACGTATAAGTATAGGGAATCCTCATTGGCACCTGGACATTGAGGGACCTCAGGACTCTCTTGTACCAGCCAGTGTTGGAGCGTACTCGGACGTCTTCGTCTGAGTCCATCTCTCTGGGTGCCCCATAGACACAGAACCACTCATCCAGGACAATCTTGATGGTCTCCTCCACGGTGACTTGTTTAGTGCATGGCAACACCCTGGTAAGCCTGGTCAGGCCACAGGTTACGACTAGAACAAAGTCATAGCCCCCAAAATTGGGCATCTCCGTGTAGTCCACGTAGAGAACACTGTTGGCGCAGTGGGGAATAGGGAGAGTGAAGCAGAGACCTCTGTCCCTGATATCCCAGGGTTTACAGGACTGACACGAGCCCTTGTCCACGATAGGCTGGAGGGTTTTCCGCAGCTGGTCATCCGTCCATGTAGAGTGGAACCACTGCTTGAACAGCCTCAGGGTACGATTAGGCCCCACATGACCACTGGACTCATGGGTCCATTTGAGGAGTGCCGGGATACGGTCGCTAGGCACGACTATCCGGTCCCCATGCCAGAGGTAGGTCTTCTCCTGCTTCCACTCTTCCTGGTTGACGAGGACGGGTTCCAGACGCTTCTCCAGGTGTTTGTAGATGTCCCAAACTCTTTCAGGTACCCCACTTGTTGGAGTCCATCTAGAGGTCTGATCGTGGTCATGTTCAGGTACAGGTGTACTTCCATACGGCTGAACGCCTCCTTCGCTAGCTCCTCAGACCTGGCACCAATCATGTCGTGAAAGCTGTTGCGGCTGATGTAGTCCGCACACTCGTTCTTGACGCCCTGGATATGATGTACTGAGAGCTGTAGCTGGCTCAGGTAGGTCCACCAGCATCGGAGCTTAGCCTTCTCAGGTGGCGGTCCCTTCTGGAAGGTGCGGACCGGGTCTTGGTCACACAGCCAAGCCACTGGGTTACTCTCCAACAGTCGGGACTGAGAGGATAGCAGTAGCATACCCGCGAGCCCCTCCTGCTCATAGGTAGAGTAGTAACGCCTGGCCCCGTTTCATTTCCAGTTCCAGTGACCCAGGGGAACCAGGACCCCTTTGTTGTCAGGGTAGGTGTGCTTGAGGGTACCGTCTCGGTTTAGTCCATTAGTGGCCAATTGGGAAAGGGCCGAGTCGAACTCCTCCTTCTCTAGTGCTTGCCACTGGAACAACGTTCCACCTCCGCCCACATTGCTTATGTCCGTCACCAGGATAATTTCCCCTTGTGCTCTAGGCACGCCTAAGCACTTAGCGTTGCCCACTGTCCTTGAGCTCGTCAAACGCTTGTTGTTCTTGAGGGCCCCAGCGCCAGAAGGTACTCTTATTAATGAGATCCGTCAGGATGGGGCTGGTCTAGGTGGAATTCGTGATGTGGCGGTGGTAGAAGTTGCAAGCCCCAATGAGACTGCGTACATCATGGAGTCCTTTCTTGGGGTCTTCATGTCGTACCTTAGCGTCAATCAAGGGTTTGGCCTTAGAGGCCGCAGGGGTCCACCACCCATAGCCAACATCGAACCCCTCTTACTGAATAGTCTCCTGCATGAACTCACACTTCTCCAGCTTGAGTCGGGTGTGGTTCTCCTGGTAGACTGCAAAGAACTCGCCCAAGAGGATTAGGTGGTCCTTTTGGGTGTTCGTTCCCAGGCATACATCGTCGCTGTGTGCTTCCATCTGGGCACCCCGGGATATGAGTTCTTGCACCACAGGTCTTCGACGTAAGATGGCACCGTCATCCTTAAGCTGACCCTTCGTCACAAAACTGATTTCACTTCTTTTTCAGAACCTTTTTCACTTTTTTCACTTTTTTCACTTCCTTCTAACTTGCCACCTTGGGCATAAATTCTTATCGTATAAGTGTTCCCCACAGCCAAATTGCGCATTAGCCCAACCGAGATGGCACCTCTTGGCACCCCATCTTTTTTCACTGCTTGCACTGATTCCACTTCTTTTTCAGAATTTTTTTCACTGATTTCACTTCCTTCTAACTTGCCACCCTGGACATAAATTATCATCGTATTAGTGTTCCCCACAGCCAAATTGCGCATTAGCACAACCGGGATGGCACCTCTTGGCACCCCATCTTTTTTCACTGCTTGCACCGATTCCACTTCTTTTGCAGAACGTTTTCACTGTTTTTACTTAACGCCTTCATCCTTCTAACTTGCAATCATTATTTATCCATACCATTCTCAATGCGTTGTTAATCTTTCGGGGAGCACCCTAGTACCCAAACCTCTAGGCGGAAGCTGATTTCACCTACAAAAACCAAGCATAAGTGATTTGTGCGCAAAAATCACGTAGTTTGGTTGAATGCACAACACCAAGGCACATCTAAGCAAGGAAACGAAGTTCCATTGCAATCATTATGTACCACTACCATTCGCAATGCGTTTTTCACCTTTCGGGGAGCACCCTAGTACCCAAACCTCTAGACGGAAGCTGATTTTACGTATCAAAACCTAGCATAAGTGATGTTTGCGCAAAAAAGTGTTGCAACTTTTTTTTGACCTTTCGTACAATGTTCCAACTGGTGTAGTAGGTGCAACTCACTTTCCGAAGGCTGCAAACCAGCTTCTTGGCTGGTGGAATTGAGTTTTCATCTACTGTCATGCTGGTGAAGTGCTGAATGGTACTTCCACATGAGGCTCGCAAGCACAATGTATCGATTGGTTTCCAACGCTACTCCTGGCTTTGTGACTCAGTGATTTTTATTCGGACCTTGGATCTTGCCCATCAGCTCTTGAAAAAGAGCGGATGCGTTAGCCACGCCAACGGGCATGACCGTCCACTTGAACACCCTCCCCTGAGGGGTGATGAAATCTAGGAGCTCCTGGGCATTGGGCGTCAGGTCCACTTGCCAGGATCCACTTCGCTTGTCCATCTTCGTCTTGTAGCGACAGGAGGCTATTTTCTCGAGGGCTGACTCCATATTAGGAATGGACCCTGAGTGGTTCAACCTCTTCTTGTCCAGCCCTTCATAGTCCACTACAAGCAGTTTGGCTGTAGACCCAGGCTTAGCCACCAGGAAACGGGGGCTGCAGTGTAGGGGCTAGTCCCAATTCTTGTACTCCAGGACCAGGCCAGCGTCGATACACTCTTGTATCGTTCGCTCCATCTTGTCGGCGTGCTCTTTTGGGGCCGGGTAGGGTCTCCTACGTATCTTGTGACGCACCAACTCGGGCTTCAGCTTGAGGTCCATGAGGACACACGGGTCGCGGAACCCCGGCCGCCCGCTCCAGAGGACGGGCGGTCGGGGGAGGGACAGCGCCTGACACCAGGCGCCCCTCACAACACGGTGGAAGGCGCCCGACCCGGGGACGCCCTTCCGCCACCCCCACAGCGAGCAACGCCGGCCCGCAAGGGCGCACGCTGTGGGGCCGGTGCCGGGTCCACACGCCCGCATCGACCGCACCCGGGACACACGGGTCGCGGAACCCTGGCTGCCCGCTCCAGAGGACGGGCGGCCGGGGGAGGGACAGCGCCTGACACCAGGCGCCCCACACAACGGTGGAAGGCACCCCCCCCGTGGACGCCCTTCCGCCACCCCCACAGCGAGCAACGCCGGCCCGCAAGGGCGCACGCTCTGGGGCCGGTGCTGGGTCCACACGCCCGCATCAACCGCACCCGGGACACACGGGTCGCGGAACCCTGGCTGCCCGCTCCAGAGGACGGGCGGCCGGGGGAGGGACAGCGCCTGACACCAGGCGCCCCTCACAACGGTGGAAGGCACCTTCCCCGGGGACGCCCTTCCGCCACACCCACAGCGAGCAACGCCGGCCCGCAAGGGCGCACGCTGTGGGGCCGGTGCTGGGTCCACACGCCCGCATCCACCGCACCCGGGACACACGGGTCGCGGAACCCTGGCTGCCCGCTCCAGAGGACGGGCGGCCGGGGGAGGGACAGCGCCTGACACCAGGCGCCCCTCACAACGGTGGAAGGCACCCCCCCCCGGGGACGCCCTTCCGCCACCCCCACAGCGAGCAACGCCGGCCCGCAAGGGCGCACGCTGGGGGGCCGGTGCAGGGTTCACACGCCCGTATCGACCGCACCCGGGACACACGGGTCGCAGAACCCTGGCAGCCCGCTCCAGAGGACGGGCGGCCGGGGAAGGGACAGCGCCTGACGCCAGGCGCCCCTCACAACGGTGGAAAGCACCCCCCCCGGGGACGCCCTTCCGCCACCCCCACAGCGAGCAACGCCGGCCCGCAAGGGCTCACGCTGTGGGGCCGGTGATGGGTCCCCACGCTGCACCCACCGCACCCGGGACACACGGGACGCGGAACCCTGGTTGCCCGCTCCAGAGGACGGGCGGCCGAGGGAGGGACAGCACCTGACACCAGGCGCCCCTCACAGCGGTGGAAGGCACCCCCCCAGGGACGCCCTTCCGCCACACCCACAGCGAGCAACGCCGGCCCGCAAGGGCGCACGCTGTGGGGCCGGTGCTGAGACCCCACGCCCGCACCGACCGCACCCGGGACACGCGGGACGCGGAACCCTGGCTGCCCGCTCCAGAGGACGGGCGGCCAGGGGCCGCCGCCCCAACAACCCCAAGCCAAGTAGGGGGGAACCGGGACCGGACCGCCCCCCCCCAAGCACGCCAGACGGAGCACGGGACCGGGGCAGGACACGCGGAGGGGCACGGACCACGTGGAACGGCCCTACCAGCGCCCAGTGCCGGGACCACGCGAGATGCGCGCGCCACACCACCCAGCGGGGGGGGTGAGCGGACACCACGAGAGCGCGAGCGCACACACACCAAAAGGACACGCGGGGACTACCAGACCGCATGGAATGGCGTACCAGCGAGCGAGGGTAAGGGACACCCGGACGGGACGGCCCGCCACACGCAGCGCTGAACACGCGGGGCGGGAAGGGGGAAGCAGGAGAGACACACCACCAGGTACCGGCCCGAACCCCCCCCGAACCGGCCGCGAGCGACGCGCACACACAGACGGGACACTGCACCCGCCAAGGCAGTAGTGGCGCACAGCGCCACGCCCAAACCCCTAGGCTAGGCAGCCTCCGCGCCAGCCCAAGGGGGTCCAACTGGCGACAAGCCAGTAGCACGGGCCCGGCGGCGCCGGCGCCCCGGGCGACCACGCATTAGGGGGGCGACGCAGTGGGTAAGCACCCGCAGCCACGGCTGCGAATTGACGCACTGACCGAGGAGTGGCGAAACGGGGACGCCGGGGAAGGACGGGGCTCCGAGCTCTGTGAACCCGGGGGACTCCGCCACCAGGCAGGAGGTGCGTCTTGGAGGGCCCCCCAATTAGGACCCGGTGGGGAGGATATCACCTGGCCCGACCAGGTGGCCCCCCGGGGCCGAAAGGCGTCTAGTACCCGCAAAATCAAACCTCCAACCTCAAACATTGAGGTCCATCTGTACCAGCTTGTCACAGGAGGCTGGGTGGAGTAGTTCTCCGAATACCTCCAGGTAGGTCCTGATTTGCTTCTGTACTCTAGGGTCTAACAGTTTGATCTTCTCCTCCATGTCCTCGTCAGAGTGTAGATTGCTTGCCCCGTGGTGTATAGAAGCAGGGAGGTGGTTGTCAACTTCCAGTGTCCTTGGTCTTATCCTTCAGCCCTTGGTAGGCGTAGAGAAGGTCTCGCTCCTCAGTCTCAGGAGGTCGGTGACAACATGGGCACATTCAAGGGCGTTCACATACGCATTCCTCTGAGAGTTCATCCTCCTCTGGGGTCCTCACATGGGCACCCCATACGCTATTCATAAGCTTCAGATCCACCTCTCGCTGCCGGGTGGTAATTTTCTTTTCGAGGTCCTCCTTCAATTGGGAGATATCTCCCGGAGATATCTCCCATAGACCCTTGTTTCAACGGCCAGGAGCGGCGGGGAGGCCTAGCGTAGCATAGCTTTTTTGCCACCAATCGCCTCTTGGAGTCCAAGTACTCTCTTAGCCTGGATTGAGGATCCAGCTCCTCGTCCAGGGGCTCCTCTCCCCTCATGGACAGCAGGGGTTTCAGTGGGGCAGCGTACTCGGCGGTCTCCACTTCCTCCACGCACGTCTGCACAAAGAAGGTGTCATGCTCAGTCCCGTCATCAGAGTGTATAGAGCTGGGTAGCTCGGATAGCCCACACTCTGAGACTACATGAGGATTACATACATGGCAGGGGGAGTTGGGGGCAACAGTGTCAGGCACGACGTACTCGTCTCCCCCAGGAGTAGTCTCCACTGCGTCTCGAGGTCGTAGGTGATTTTTCAGGACGTCCAGGTGTAGCCGCGGCTCTCAGGTTGAATTTCCTGGACCATAGCAGGGTTCAGATCTTCCCAGGGCCCTGGAGCTAGGCTCCGGTCCACCACGCCTAGCGTGCTCCCTCATCCAGGCTTCTCGACGAGCGTCTTGCGGCCCAGAGGCACGTTGATGGCCACATCTGGCAGCTGAATGGAGGTGAGCATCAGGTTGTGCAATAGAGTACGCCAGTACTCATTTCTCCCATGGGCTCCCCAATCAGGGGAAGACAGGACCATACGGGAACATTCCATAACATCCATCGGGTGTGGGATGTCGCGCGCGCTTGATTCCTCTCCCAGAACGAAATAAAAGGATAGGTAAAACACGTCAAAAAAGGTTTCTAAATAGTCGAAAATAAAGATAATTAGCATAAAAAACGCTTAGGCCAAAAAGCGCGCTGCGAAACGCATAAAAAAATGACAAAAAAGTTTTGACGTGAAAGAGGTGAATAGTTAGCTCCGTAAACACCGTAACGCTCCTAGGACCCTAACGCCGTCCCTCTCGATGTTTAACTAGCCACAGGCGCAAGGAAAAACGCGTCGCGAGCAGCGCATAAAACTCGAAATCTTTTTCCCAGCCGCCGCGTCACTTCGCCCTGCTTCCCTTCCTTTTCGCTCCTTCTCCATGCACCTACCTCCCCTCCCTCGCGTCCCCCGTCACTCCTTTTTCGTCAGCTTAGGCGACCGGCCCTGGGGGAAAAGCGGTCAACCCCTTGCAAGCAAGACCACCATCTTCGCGGCCGCGTGGCAACACGTAAGTCAGAAATTTAACCTTGGTATTGCTGCTTGCCTGCGTGCATGAGTTGCGCTGTGTTTAATTTTCCACTGAGAACTATTTTAATTTTTGGTTTTCAGAAAGTTTTCAAAGGTACGGAAAAACAGCAAGGGGTTTTGAGCAAGGGAAAAGAGGACAAAAGGAAAAACAAACACCAGCAGCGCAGACAGCCGCGCAGCAAAGCCAACCAGCACAACACCGCAAGGCAGCACAGCACCGCAGGACACAGCACAGGGCGCAGGATACCACAGGACAACACACGGCACAGCAAGACACCACGACACACCACAGCGGCACAACGGCACCGCAGAACGCCCAGGGAGACACCACAACACACAGTGACACGCCACAGCGCGAGGCGCCAACAAAAGCGCGGACCAAACCCGCACAGAACAACACGACGCGCAGCGCAACACAGCACCGCACACACAGGGAAAAGACACAAACCAACACCACCAGCAAAGGACAACGCACGGCAGGGCGCCACAGCACGGCACCACACGGCAACAAAGCAGCACACAACACAGGATACAGCACAGGGGAGCGGGGCACCACAACAAACCACAGCACACAGCAGGGCAGCAAGCCACGCAGCCAGGCAGGAGCACCCGCGGCAACAGGGGCCAGCGGGAAACAACGGCGAGCACCAGACCCAGCAGCGAACAGCCAGAAACCGGAGACAACACCACACAGCACCAGCCAGCGCGAACGAAACAACACGGCACTACAGCAGCACACCGCACGAGAGGCGGCACACCAGAGCAACGCAGCACCGCACCCCAGGACGGAACACAAACACGGGCCACAACAAGGGACCAAGAGACGGCAACAGGGGGCAGCAGCGCAGAGCAAGAACCAAGCCCAACACAGGCACCCCACACAGCACCAGGCACAACACAAAACGCACCTCCACACCGCAACGCGACAGGCAACAACACACAACGCACGGGCACAACCAGGGAGCACCCCACGACACAGCAACACACACCAGCACACCCCACAGCCCAGGACACACAAAGCAGCCCGAGAACCGCACAACCGGCACACCAGGGCAGGGGAAGGAAAAAAAAACACAAAAAGGCGGAAGTGGAAATAGGAGAGGAAAAAACAAAAAACAGAAAAAAAAGGTAAAAGGGAGGGGGAGGGAGGGGAGGAGGAAAAAAAAAGCAAAAGGGGAGGGCCACGTGGGAGGACCACAGAGCGCCAAGGCCCACGGCACCCCGGGCCGGGAACCAACGATGGCAAGAGACAAAGGAGCGCCAAAGAAGGGGAAAAAAAAAGAAAAAAGAGGGGGGCGGGCGGAGGACCACAAGACGCTCTGGCCTAAGGCACCCCGGCCCGGAACACAGGGAATGCCGGAGACAGCAGGGGCGCAGAAGGCGAAGAAAAACACAAAAAAAGAGAAAGAAAAGCCCAACAACAACCGCAAACAGGGTAATCCAAGCCCGGAGGGGGCCGAGCAAACAAAGAGCGCACCAAAACCAGCCACAGGAAAAGGTGAGGCGCACCCCAATGCGCCCGGGAGGCCAGCCCGCCCGACCCGGCCAGGAAGAGCACACGAACACACACACGCGGGACCTGGGCGTGGCGTCCTCTGACCCAAAAGGGGAGGTGTTGGTGTCCACAGGAAGCAGCCCCGGCGTACCGGCCGAGTCCCCCGTCGAAAGACGGACGGTACGGGAAACCAGACGCGTCAGTTTCCAGGTCCACACACGCCGAACCACTGCAGCGCTCGCAGCCCAAGACCGAAGCCGGAGGGACCTGCCTTGGACAACCCCATCGCGGGGCCCCGAACGGGTACGATGCGGAGCGCGCCCAGCGCCCTTGCCTCGGCAGGGGCCAGCGGCAGGCACAATGAGCCCTGTTCGTGGCCGGGCTCGACGTGCCCCGCGTAGCCATCCAGTAACGCCGGGGGCGACAGCCCCCGTGGTGGGGGAAGGCACCACGGCCACGGGGAAGCCGACCAGAGCACCGAGAGTGAGCGGACCAGACGAGGCGCGGTGCACCAACGCGGGGCCATGAGGCACGCCCGAGAGGCACGCTGCCGGCCACAACCACGGCAAGAAGACAGGTGCCAAGCCACAACAGCCAGCGGGTGCCGCAAACCCAGGAAGTGCGCACAACACACGACGAACCACGGCACGAGAAAAGGTGCCAAGAACAGCCCGGCGCCCGCGCCCGCACACCGCACCCACAGCCAGTGGGTAGAGAGCCCTGGCCGCACGTACCAAAGGACGAGCAGTCAGGGGTGGGAGAGCGCACGACCCCGGACGCCCCACACACAGGCAGGAGGCGCCCCCCCCGGGGGCTCTTGTGTCGGCCCCACAGCACGCAAAGCCAGCTCGCAAGAGCTCCCGCGGTGGGGTCGGTGACGGGTCCCCACGCCCGCACCCCCCGCACGCACAGCCAGTGGGTAGTGGGCCCCGGCAGCACGTCCCAAAGGACGAGCTGTCGGGGTTGGGAGAGCGCCCGACCCCGGACGCCCCTCAACCACGCAAGAGGCGCCCCCTCCGGGTGCCCTCGTGCCGCCGTGACAGAACGCAAAGCCAGCTCGCAAGAGCGCGCTCTGTGGGGTTGGTGACGGGTCCCCACGCCCGCACCCCCCGCAACCACAGCCAGTGGGTAGTGGGCCCTGGCAGCACGTCCCAAAAGAAGAGCAGTCAGGGGTGGGAGAGCGCCTGACCCCGGACGCCCCACACACAGGCAGGAGGCGCCCCCCCCCGGGGGCTCTTGTGTCGGCCCCACAGCACGCAAAGCCAGCTCGCAAGAGCTCCCGCGGTGGGGTTGGTGACGGGTCCCCACGCCCGCACCCCCTGCACCCACAGCCAGTGGGTAGTGGGCCCCGGCAGCACGTCTTAAAAGACGAGCGGTCGGGGGTGGGAGAGCGCCCGACCCCGGACGCCCCTCACCCACGCAAGAGGCGCGCCCTCGGGGTGCTCTCGTGCCGCCGCCACAGCACGCAAAGCCAGCTCGCAAGAGCTCCCGCGGTGGGGTTGGTGACGGGTCCCCACGCCCGCACCCCACGCACCCACAGCCAGTGGGTAGTGGGCCCCGGCAGCACGTCCCAAAGGACGAGCGGTCGGGGGTGGGAGAGCGCCCGACCCCGGACGCCCCTCACCCACGCAAGAGGCGCCCCCTCCGGGTGCCCTCGTGCCGCCGCCACAGCGCGCAAAGCCACCTCGAAGGAGCGCGCTCTGTGGGGTTGGTGACGGGTCCCCACGCCCTCACCCGCCGCACCCACAGCCAGTGGGTAGTGGGCCCTGGCAGCACGCCCCAAAGGACGAGCAGTAAGGGGTGGGAGAGCGCCCGACGCCGGACGCCCCACACACAGGCAGGAGGCGCCCCCCCGGGGGCTGTTGTGTCGGCCCCACAGCACGCAAATCCAGCTCCCAAGAGCTCCCGCGGTGGGGTTGGTGACGGGTTCCCACGCCCGCACCCCCCGCACCCACAGCCAGTGGGTAGTGGGCCCCGGCAGCACGTCCCAAAGGACGAGCAGTCAGGTATGGGAGAGCGCCCGACCCCGGACGCCCCACACACAGGCAGGAGGCGCCCCCCCCGGGGGCTCTTGTGTCGGCCCCACAGCACGCAAAGCCAGCTCGCAAGAGCTCCCGCGGTGGGGTTGGTGACGGGTCCCCACGCCCGCACCCCCCGCACCCACAGCCAGTGGGTAGTGGGCCCCGGCAGCACGTCCCAAAGGACGAGCGGTCGGGGGTGGGAGAGCGCCGGACCCCAGACGCCCCTCACCCCCGCAGGAGGCGCCCCCCCCGGGTGCCCTCGTGCCGCCGCCACAGCGCGCAAAGCCAGCTCGCGGGAGCGCGCTCTCTGGGGTTGGTGACGGGTCCCCACGCCCACACCCTCCGCACCCACAGCCAGTGGGTAGTGGGCCCTGGCCGCACGCCCCAAAGGACAAGCGGTCGGGGGTGGGAAAGCGCCCGACCTTGGAGGCCCCACGCCCAGGCAAGACACGCCCTCCCCGGACGCCCTCGTGCGGCCCCCAAAGCGCGCAAAGCCAGCTCGCAAGACTGCGCGCCGGGGTTGGTGATGGGTCCCCAGGCCCGCACCCACGCACCCACAACCAGTGGGTAGTGGGCCCTGGCAGCACGTCCTAAAGGACGGGCGGTCGGGGGTTGGAGAGCGCTGGACCCCGGACGCCCCTCATTCACACAAGAGGCGCCCTCCCCGGGTGCCCTCGTGCCGCCCCCACAGCGCGCAAAACCAGCTCGCAAGACTGCGCGCGGTGGGGTTGGTGACGGGTCCCCACGCCCGCACCCGCGCACACACAGCCAGTGGCTAGTGGGCACTGGCAGCACGCCCCAAGGGACAAGCAGTCGGGGGTGGGAGAGCGCCTGACCCTGGACGCGCCACGCCAAGGCCAAAGGCGCCCCCCCCGGGCACCCTTGTGCCGCCCCCACAGCAGGCAAAGCCAGCTCGCAAGAGCGCGCGCTGTGGGGTTGCTGACGGGTCCTTCTTCATGCACCTACCTCCCCTCCCTCGCGTCCCCCGTCACTCCTTTTTCGTCAGCTCAGGCGACCGGCCCTGGGGGAAAAGCGGTCAACCCCTTGCAAGCAAGACCACCATCTTCGCGGCCGCGTGGCAACACGTAAGTCAGAAATTTAACCTTGGTATTGCTGCTTGCCTGCGTGCATGAGTTGCGCTGTGTTTAATTTTCCACTGAGAACTATTTTAATTTTTGGTTTTCAGAAAGTTTTCAAAGGTACGGAAAAACAGCAAGGGGTTTTTAGCAAAGGAAAAGAAGACAAAAGGAAAAACAAACACCAGCAGCGCAGACAGCCGCGCAGCACAGCCAACCAGCACAACACCGCAAGGCAGCACAGCACCGCAGGACACAGCACAGGGGCAGGATACCACAGGACAACAAACGGCACAGCAAGACACCACGACACACCAGAGCAGCACAACGGCACCGCAGAACGCCCAGGGAGACACCACAACACACAGTGACACGCCACAGCGCGAGGCGCCAACAAAAGCGCGGACCGAACCCGCACCGAACAACACGACGGGCAGCGCAACACAGCACCGCACACACAGGGAAAAGACACAAACCAACACCACCGGCAAAGAACAACGCACGGCAGGAGGCCACAGCACGGCACCACACGGCAACAAAGCAGCACAGAACACAGGATACAGCACAGGGGAGCGGGGCACCACAACAAACCACAGCACACAGCAGGGCAGCAAGCCACGCAGCCAGGCAGGAGCACCCGCGGCAACAGGGGCCAGCGGGAAACAACGGCGAGCACCAGACCCAGCAGCGAACAGCCAGCAACCGGAGGCAACACCACACAGCACCAGCCAGCGCGAACGAAACAACACGGCACCACAGCAGCACACAGCACGAGGGGCGGCACACCAGAGCAACGCAGCACCGCACCCCAGGACGGAACACAACCACGGGCCACAACAAGGGACCAAGAGACGGCAACAGGGGGCAGCAGCGCAGAGCAAGAACCAAGCCCAACACAGGCACCCCACACAGCACCAGGCACAACACAAAACGCACCTCCACACCGCAACGCCCTGCGCACCCACCTCAGGGAGCACCATGGGGACATGGCCCTCCTGGCGCCCCACGGCCGGGCAACCGACCCCCCGCGAGTGATGGCCCCTGAGACTCGCCCAGGCGTCTGGTTCCATGACCTGCCTGCGCTGGCGACCCTCCGAGGCAGTGTCGTGGCGGTGGATGCAGGAGCCACGCAGGCGGGTATGGCCATGGCCGGGGTTGTCCAGAGGGGGCTTGAGGAGTATCAGGCCCAGGTGGCCTCAGGAGTGGGCACCTCCCAGGAGGGGGAAGCGATGGCCCTCCTCTCGTATGCCCGCCGGCTGGCGACACAGCGGGGGGTTTACTGGCTGGTGCCGGACTCGGAGGCAGCAGTGGGGGCCCTCCGCACGTACCAGGAAGGAGGGCACTGCGGAGATGGCATGCACCACCTCTACGCCACTGTCCTGGGGGGGCAGCGCCTCTCCCCGAGGTCTGCCATCAATGTGGTGACCGCACCGTCGCACTGGATCACGGACCTCAACGTCCGAGTGGACGCGGCAACGCGGGAGCCGCCGGAGGTAGACCTCACGTGGCTCCTCAGGCGCCCCTACTCATTTATCCCCCCAGTGTCCTTCCGCAACCAGTGTCAGCTCTCCCCGACGGCGCTGAGTGACTGGTTGCAGAACCGGGCCTCCATACCGGCGCAGGCCATCTACGAGGCCCGCTGGGGGGTAAATTTCATGCCAGGGGGGGGCCTCCCCCTGGACTGGTTCGATCACGACCAGCAGCGCCACATCACGGCGCATCGCATGGACAACGTCCCGACCATGACCGTCCTGGCCCACCGTTCCTCCCACCGGGGCACGGTGCTGGATACAACATGTCTCCTGTGCGGGACACAGCCTGAGACGGCGCCCCACCTGTGGGCCTGCTCGGCTCAATCGCACGAGTGGGGGCCAGCTCGCCGGCGCCTCGCAGCGTGGCTTGACCAGAAGGTGGGGCCACGGGCGGCTCCAGTGCGTCACCAGCTGTGGGAACCGACTGTGCTGGAGCAGTGGGCGGCAGCCCTGCGGACCCCCTCCATGCAGCTGGCCCACCTGGAGTGTACGGGCCCCCACTCGCTGGACACGGAGTTCCTCCGCCACGTCGTGGAGGAGTCCATACGGATCTGGTACGCCCACGCCAAGGCGCGTGCCACACTGCTGAAGGCCCGCCTGGGCCCGGGCAGCACGATGGCGTGGGCGTTGCAGGAGCTGCGCTTGCACCAGCAAGCAGAAAGGGAAGGGGTGCAGCGGGAGCTCCTGGAATAAGCGCGGTCGCCAGAGGCGAACTCACCAGGTCTCCCCGACTCCCCCTTCCCCTGCCGAGGCCTACACACTTACGCGCGGCGCGCACACAACACACACAGCCCAGCCCGTTTACCTGTACCCGTGGGTAGACATCCCGGCCTTTTGCCCTTTGGTAACAGCGCCTTCGGCACACCGCAACGCGACAGGCAACAACACACAACGCACGGGCACAACCAGTGAGCACCCAACGACACAGCAACACACACCAGCACACCCCACAGCCCAGGACACACAAAGCAGCCCGAGAACCGCACAACCGGCACACCAGCGCAGGGGAAGGAAAAGAAAACACAAAAAGGCGGAAGCGGAAATAGGAGAGGAAAAAACAAAAAAAAGAAAAAAAAGGTAAAAGGGAGGGGGAGGGAGGGGAGGAGGAAAAAAAAAGCAAAAGGGGAGGGCCACGTGGGAGGACCACAGAGCGCCAAGGCCCACGGCACCCCGGGCCGGGAACCAACGATGGCAAGAGACAAGGGAGCGCCAAAGAAGGGGAAAAAAAAGAAAAAAAGGGGGGGCGGGCGGAGGACCACAAGACGCCCTGGCCCAAGGCACCCCGGCCCGGAACACAGGGAATGCCAGAGACAGCAGGGGCGCAGAAGGCGAAAAAAAAAACAAAAAAAAAGAGAAGGAAAAGCCCAACAACAACCGCAAACAGGGTAATCCAAGCCCGGAAGGGGCCGAGCAAACAAAGAGCGCACCAAGACCGGCCACAGCAAAAGGTGAGGCGCACCCCAATGCGCCCGGGAGGCCAGCCCGCCCGACCCGGCCAGGAAGAGCACACGAACACACACACGCGGGACCTGGGCGTGGCGTCCTCCGACCAAAAAGGGGAGGTGTTGGTGTCCACGCAAAGCAGCCCCGGTGTACCGGCCGAGTCCCCCGTCGAAAGACGGACGGTACGGGAAACCGGACACGTCAGTGTCCAGGTCCACACACGCCGAACCACTGCAGCGCTCGCAGCCCAAGACCGAAGCCAGAGGGACCTGCCTGGGACAACCCCATCGCGGGGCCCCGAACAGGTACGATGCGGAGCGCGCCCAGCGCCCTTGCCTCGGCAGGGGCCAGCGGCAGGCACAATGAGCCCTGTTGGGGGCCGGGCTCGACGTGCCCCGCGTAGCCATCCAGTAACGCCGGGGGCGACAGCCCCCGTGGTGGGGGAAGGCACCACGGCCACGGGAAAGCCGACCGGAGCACCGAGAGTGAGCGGACCAGACGAGGCGCGGTGCACCAACGCGGGGCCATGAGGCACACCAGAGAGGCACGCTGCCGGCCACAACCACGGCAAGAGGACAGGTGCGCGGCCACAACGGCCAGCGGGTGCCGCAAACCCGGGAAGTGCGCACAACACACGACGAACCACGGCACGGGAAAAGGTGCCAAGAACAGCCCGGCGCCCGCGCCCGCACACCGCACCCACAGCCAGTGGGTAGAGAGCCCTGGCCGCAGGTACCAAAGGACGAGCAGTCAGGGGTGGGAGAGCGCCCGACCCCGGACGCCTCACACACAGGCAGGAGGCGCTGCCCCCGAGGGCTCTTGTGTCGGCCCCACAGCACGCAAAGCCAGCTCGCAAGAGCTCCCGCGGTGAGGTTGGTGGCGGGTCCCCACGCCCGCACCCCCCGCACCCACAGCCAGTGGGTAGTGGGCCCCGGCAGCACGTCCCAAAGGACGAGCAGTCAGGGGTGGGAGAGCGCCCGACCCGGACGCCCCACACACAGGCAGGAGGCGCCCCCCCCGGGGGCTCTTGTGTCGGCCCCACAGCACGCAAAGCCAGCTCGCAAGAGCTCCCGCAGTGGGGTTGGTGACGGGTCCCCACGCCCGCATCCCCCGCACCCACAGCCAGTGGGTAGTGGGCCCCGGCAGCACGTCCCAAAGGACGAGCGGTCGGGGGTGGGAGAGCGCCCGACCCCGGACGCCCCTCACCCACGCAAGAGGCGCCCCCTCCGGGTGCCCTCGTGCCGCCGCCACAGCGCGCAAAGCCAGCTTGCAAGAGCGCGCTCTGTGGGGTTGGTGACGGGTCCCCACGCCCACACCCTCCGCACCCACAGCCAGTGGGTAGTGGGCCCTGGCCGCACGCCCCAAAGGACGAGCGGTCGGGGGTGGGAAAGCGCCCGACCTCGGACGCCCCACGCCCAGGCCAGACACGCCCTCCCCGGGCGCCCCCTTGCCGCCCCCTCAGCGCGCAAAGCCAGCTCGCAAGACTGCGCGCGGTGGGGTCGGTGACGGGTCCCCACGCCGGCACCCACGCACCCACAGCCCGTGGGTAGTGGGCCTCGGGAGCACGTCTCAAAGGGCGAGCGGTCGGGGGTGGGAGAGCGCCGGACCCCAGACGCCCCTCATTCACGCAGGAGGCGCCCCCCCCGGGTGCCCTCGTGCCGCTGCCACAGCGCGCAAAGCCAGCTCGCAGGAGCGCGCTCTCTGGGGTTGGTGACGGGTCCCCACGCCCACACCCTCCGCACCCACAGCCAGTGGGTAGTAGGCCCTGGCCGCACGCCCCAGAGGACAAGCGGTCGGGGGTGGGAAAGCGCCCGACCTTGGAAGCCCCACGCCCAGGCACGACACGCCCTCCCCGGACGCCCTCGTGCCTCCCCCAAAGCGCGCAAAGCCAGCTCGCAAGACTGCGCGCCGGGGTTGGTGATGGGTCCCGACGCCCGCACCCACGCACCCACAACCAGTGGGTAGTGGGCCCCGGCAGCACGTCCTAAAGGACGGGCGGTCGGGGGTTGGAGAGCGCTGGACCCCGGACGCCCCTGATTCAGACAAGAGGCGCCCTCCCCGGGTGCCCCCCTGCCGCCCCCACAGCACGCAAAACCAGCTCGCAAGACTGCGCGCGGTGGGGTTGGTGAAGGGTCCCCACGCCCGCACCCGCGCACCCACAGCCAGTGGGTAGTGGGCCCCAGCAGCACGCCCCAAGGGACAAGCAGTCTGGGATGGGAGAGCGCCTGACCCTGGACGCCCCACGCCCAGGCAAGAGGCGCTTTCCCCGCGCGCCCTCCTGCCGCTTCCACAGCACGCAACACCTGCTTGCAAGAGTGCGCGCCGTGGGGTTGGTGACGGGTCCCCACGCCCGCACCCCCGGCACCCACAGCCAGTGGGTAGTGGGCCCCTGCCGCAAGCCCCAAAGGACGAGCGGTCGGGGGTGGGAGAGCGCCCGACCCCGGAGGCGCCACGCCCAGGCAAGAGGCGCCCCCCCCGGGCGCCCTCGTGCCTCCCCCACAGTGCGCAAAGCCAGCTCGCAAGAGCGCGCATTGAGGGGTTGATGACGGGTCCCCACGCCTCCAGCCCCCGCACCCACAGCCAGTGGGTAGTGGGCCCCGGCAGCACGTACCAAAGGACGAGAGGTTGTGGGTGGGAGAGCGCCCGACCCCGAACGCCCCACACCCAGGCAAGAGGCGCCCCCCCCCGGGGGCCCTCCTGCCGCCCCGAAAGCCTGCAAAGCCAGCTCGCAAGAGTGCGCGTCGTGGGGTTGGTGACGCGTCCGCACGCCCGCAACCTCCGCCCCCACAGCCAGTGGTTAATGGGCCCGGCAGCACGCCCCAAAGGACGAGCGGTCGGGGGTGAGAGAGCGCCTGACCCCGGACACCCCACACACAGGCAAGAGGCGCCCCCCCCAGGCCCCCTCGTGCTGCCCCCACAGCGCGCAAAGCCAGCTTGCAAGAGCGCGCGCTGTGGGTTGGTGACGAGTCCCCACGCCCACATCCCCCGCACCCAGAGCCAGTGGGTAGTGGGCCTTGGCCGCACGCCCTAAAGGACGGGCCGTCGGGAGTGGGAGAGCGCCCAACCCCGGACGCCCCACGCCCAGGCAAGAGGCGTCCACTCCGGGCGCCCTGGTGCTGCCCCCACAGCACGCAAAGCCAGCTCGCAAGAGTGCGCGCAGTGGGGTTCTTGACGCGTCCCCACGCCCGCAACCCCCGCATCGACAGCCAGTAGGTAGTGGGCCCCGGCAGCACGCCCCAAAGGACGAGCGGTCGGGGATGGGAGAGCGCCCGACCCCGGACGCCCCACATTCAGGCAAGAGGCGCCCCTCCCAGGTGCCCTCGTGCCGCCCCCACAGCGCGCAAAGCCAGATCGCAAGAGCGCGCACTGTGCCGTCCCCCAAGGGGGCCACACAACCCCAAGCCAGGCAGGGGGGGAACCGGACCGGGCCGCCCCCCCCCCCCCCCCCAAGCAAGCCTAACCGAGCACAGGACCGAGGCAGGACTCGCGGAGGGGCACGGACCGCTCGGAACGGCCCTACCGGCGCCCAGCACCGAGACCGCGCGAGCTGCGCGCGCCAAGCCGACCGAGGGAGGGGGGGGGCGCGGATGCCGCGAGAGCCCGAGCGCACACACACGCAAAGGACACGCGGGCAATACCAGAAGGGCGACCGGACCGAGCCCGCGAACGCACATACCGCATGGAATGGCGTACCAGCGAGCGAGGATAAGGGACACCCGGACGGGACGGCCCGCCACACACAGCGCAGGAAACGCGGGGCGGGAAGGGGGAAACGGGGAAGACACAAAACCCGGCACCGGCCCCAACTTCCCCGAACCGGCCGCGAGCGCCGCACACACACCACCAGGGCACTGCATCCGCCAGGGCAGTAGTGGTGCACCGCGCCACGCACCAGCCGCAAGGCTAGGCAGCCTCCGCGCCAGCCCAAGATGGGCCCACTGGCGACAAGCCAGTAGCACGGGCCCGGCGGCGCTGGCACCGCGGGCGACCACACATTAGATGGGCGACGCGGTGGGTAAGCGCCTGCAGCTACGGCTGCTAAACGATGCACTGACCGGGGAGTGGCGAAATGGGGAAGGCAAGGGAGGGACAGGGCTCCGAGCCCCGTGAACCCGGGTTACTCCGCCACCAGGCAGGAGGTGTGTCATGACGGGCCCCCAACTAGGACCCGGTGGGGAGGATATCACCTGGCCCGACCAGGTGGCCCCCCGGGGACGAAAGGCGTCTAGTACCCGCAAAATCAAACCTCAAACCTCAAACCTTGCTTCAACAGTCAGGAGCGGCAGGTAGGCCTAGCGTAGCATAGCTTTTTCGCCACCGATCTCCTCTTGGAGCCCACGTACTCTCTTAGCCTGGATCGGGGATCCAGCTCCTCGTCCAGGGGCTCCTCTCCCCTCATGGACAGTAGGTAGGGGTTTCAGTGGGGCAGCGTACTCGGCGGTCTCCACTTCCTCCACGCACGTCTGCACGAAGAAGCTGTAATGCTTAGTCTCGTCATCAGAGTGTATAGAGCTGGGTAGCTCGGATAGCCCACACTCTTGGACTACATCATGATTAGATACACGGCAGGGGGAGTTGGGGGCAACAGTGTCAGGCACGACGTACTCGTCTCCCCCAGGAGTAGTCTCCAGGCGTCTTGAGGTCGTAGTTGATTTTTCAGGACGTCCAGAGTGTAGCCGTTGCTCTCACGTTGAATTTCCGGGACCATAGCAGGTTTCAGATCTTCCCAGGGCGCTGGAGCTAGGCTCCCGTCCCCCACGCTTAGCATGCTCCCCCACTCAGGCTCCTCGATGGGCGTCTTGCACCCCAGAGGCAAGTAGATGGCGTCATCTGGGTGCTGAATGGAGCTGAGCGTCAGCTTGTCCAATAGAGTACGCCAGTACTCATTTCCCCCATGGGCTCCCCAATTGGGGGAGCAAAGGACCATACGGGAACATTCCAGGGCCACCTTGGTCAGGACCTTCCCCAGTTCGCTGAATCTTGGGTTCCCGTAAGCCATCCCGAAGGAGCGCCAGTAAGATTTATAGCAGCTCTTCGCTGCCGTAGGAACCGGGCTTCAGTTGGCCTACCCAGTGGTCCAAGTCGGCACACATAGGATTTTATGACGTCCAAAATCCCAAAAAAAAACAGAAAAAAACACCCATTCAAGTATTTAGCATGCTGTAAATTGTGTTTGGGCGATCTGTGTCCCCATACAACATGCTTCTTTGCATCTAGCACCCTCAAAATAGGGGTGGGGAGGTCTTCAACTGCTTGGCTCAGGCCAGAAAACACAATTTTTCACCAAAAAGAGGCCATTTTTTGCCGTTTTTTTCCATGAAAAATGGCACATTTTGGTGCATATACATGCTGTAAATTGCTTTTTTGTGATCTGCGTGCCCCTACAACCTGCTTCTGAGCATCTAGCAGCCTCAGAATAGGGGGAGGGGGTCTTCAACTGCTTATCTGAAGCTAAAGAAAACTCAATTTTTGGCCAAAAAACAACCATTTTTGGCGGTTATTTTCATGAAAAATGGTAAAAATTGGTGCATACACATGCTGTAAATTGTGTTTTCCTGATATATATGCCTCTCCAACCTGCTCCTTCGTATCCAGCACCCTCCAAATGGAGAGGCGGGTCTTCAACTGCTTGTCTGAGGCCAAAAGAACTCAATTTTTGACCGGAAAACGGTCATTTGTTTTTTCGATTTTTCATGAAAAACGGCAGATTTTGGTACATACGGATGCTGTAAATTGTGTTTCCCTGCTCTGTGTCTGCCTACATCCTGCTTTTTCGCATCCAGCACCCTCAACAAAGGGGGGGGAGGGGTCTTCAACTGCTTGTCTGGGGCCGAAAGCCTTCAATTTGTGACCAGAAAACGGCCATTTTTGGCCGGTTTTTCATGAAAAATGGGAAGTTTTGGTAGCAGCTCAGGAGTGCTCGCAGGCTTGGGATTGCTGGGCAGCACCGCCAGGTTCTAGATCTCAGCCCTGATGGAGAGGTCGGTCTCGTAGGTAGGATACTGCCTCTAGAAAGATGTCCTTGATTAGTGCCCTAGAGATGTTGATGAAAGTCTGCAGGTTTTGATGTTGAAAACCAAACCCAAGGCAGCAAGTAGAGCAAGAACAGGATATGGATCGAATCAATGAATAGTTCTGAAATCCAGTGTAACACAGAAGGGCTGCAGATAGACAAAGCAGGTTTAAATACAAAGGTTGAATTCCAAATGTATAGAACAAATGATTTTAGGTGAAAACTTGCCTGACTCTAGCCTCCACGTTAGCATCAGGCACTTCATGTGCACTCTTTTGGATGAAATGGTGCTGGTTAGGAATGTGGGGCAAAGGAGGTAGGCCAGACACAGAAAATGAATTGGCCAAGCAACTGAATTGAGAAACAGTTAAAAAGTGGAACCACAATAAGTGGTAGAAACAGTTGAGTATAAGTGTCTTGGGGTGGGGGACCACTAGGCTTAACCTCCAAGGCCTGAGGCACGAAATGCCTATTTCATTTCGGTATAACCTCCATGAAGGAAGATACCTCCGCTCAGTTGAGTGGTAGGGGTGAACTTCATGGGGGGGCTAGGGTTATAACCCTAGTTACTTTGAGAAAGTGTACTTGAAGCTTCAAAAGAGAGATAAAAATACTTAAGTAAGTCTTGGCATCAACAAAAGGGTCTTAAGGGGGGTTTGGTCTGGATCAAGCCCTCCAAGAAACACATGGCAGTGACGTTTTCTCACTCCCCTTTTGGAGTACTAGTTGATCACGCTAGTAGGACCAAGGAAAAAGGCTCAAATACTCCCAAAGTTACCTCAGAAAATGCAATAAACCTACCAAAAACATTTCCATCAGTTCATAGAAGCCTATCACACTGTAGGTACCCTTGAAAAACAGTGTAATGTACCGTGAATGATGTCCTTTCGATGGGGCATTCCTCAAAAGTCGCCAGCGTGCGACGAAAACGTTTGGTAAAAATTTTGGGGGTAGTGGGGTTTGAACCCAGAACTCCCTCCGTAGAGCACACATGCTTCCCCACTAGGGTACAGTCGAACGCTCTAATGCGGAAGGCTATCGCTGCATGAACAGCGTTGTAGTAAACGTCCTGACCAAGGGCCAGGGCGGAGCAATACTGCCAATGGAGGACACAAATCTCCAGGAGCTGAAAAAAAAAAAGAAAACGGCACCAACAGGGAGTGAATCCTGTGGTTTGGCGAAAGGGGTTGCGATTTAAGAAATCAAATCGCTCAAAATTGACGAAACGACGTTAGAAATCGTCACTTTAGACTAAGACCGAAAGTCGCAGACAAGCGCAACAGAAGCAGACTCCAGAAAAAGGGTTGCGCAAGCGTAAACGGCTCTGGAAAAAGAAGGTATGAGCCGCAGTTTTTAAAGTTCTAAAAGAAATTTTTGCACAGGTGCATCAAAATTTTTATAAACCTTAGCAAAAAGTATTGAAAATGAACCCAAACGACAGAGCAGGTGGACAATTCACCTCTCAGGTATGTCAGTTTCATTTCACAAGCATGCTTTGCGTTCGTGTTGGTTGCTTCGTTAAAACGTTAGGGTTGTCACCGCTGTGTTCGTTGGGGGTTCGGGTGCTCACCTCCTTTGCTCTGCACACGTCAAAACAATAATGAAAGGTATGCGAAGCGAATGGAGCGCGCAGCGCGCACGTAGGGTTAGAATATGCGCTGTGCCTGCGATGCATGTGCCTAATTCAGGCATTCACACGCTGTGTCGCTTTCCCTGTGACCCAATCCACCCTTGTTCTCCCTTCACAGGTAGGAAAAGAAAGTGCTTGCTCGTGTTCGTGTTTCCGTAGCGCTAAAATAGGGTTGCTTAAAACGCTTAGGCTTGTTTTGCGCTGTGTAGTGCGCCATTCTCTCTCATTTTTCTGCAGGGAACAAAGTAAGAAAAGCGTGCATGACACACGATGCATTAATCGCTTAGTGTTGTTTATGATTCGCCGTAAGATTGTTTAAGCGCTTAGGGTTGTTTTGCGCTCGTGTCACCTTCGACATTTACATGATGCGTGGTGAGTAAGGTAGGTAAGCCCAGGAGGAGCTCACCTCTTGGTTGAGTCATGCTGTGATTGGTTGTGATGGTTATGATTAGGACTAAAGGAAACCCTATGCATACCTCTGCATGCATATGGCGCATTAAAGGGTAGGCCACGTGTGTTGCGCACGGTAAAACTCTTGTTTAGGTTACCCGGGGACTCCACCCTACGTTCTTCAAGAGAACGGGTGGAGTTCCTTAAGCTTGCTTGCTTGCAACCTGGTAAGTGGACAGTGTATTATAGGGCAGCCTGAGAAGCGTATAATACGTGGAGGCTGTCTTGGTTCCTCCGCCACTTGCCAGGTCCATCAACCTTTGTTCTACAGGTGGGCAGGTGAGGGTGATTGGTGCAGCTGCAGTTGCCTTCGGCGACTTTCAATTTTTCTGCCGTAGCTAAAACGGGTGGTGATCACACAATCAACAAACTGCAACTCAGCCGTGAGTGGCGAGTGCAGTCCAACTTCATTGACATACACGCTGCACACAACTGAGCACTCCTTCCCTCCAAGCCCTGACAGGGAAACGCGTAGTGGCGTCGCTGTTAGGCCACAGTTGCTTAGTAGCGCTGTGTTCTCTTGCTCTTTCACAGGGGGGTCAATAGGGCCCGAGACCTGTTTGACAGCAACCCCAAGTAGCGTGTGTAGGGGTTAGGGTCAGCAAGCCTGGCAGGTGATGAATGCAAGTGATGAGTGCTCACCCTGCCTTCGAAGGCTGGTGCTGGCGTTAGTGAGTGTAGTGTAGTGGTGTCTCCTGTCCCGCGTGCTTTTCCACGTGGGCAGGGGAGTGCGTTAGCTTTTGGCCCTTAGAAAAATGGGCGTTTTGTATGCCCTTAGCACACATGGCCACCCCTCCCCTCTAGTAGGTAGGGCATTTGCCATCTTCCCCCAAGGATAGGCGCCAGCACAGAGATTGGGCGCCATAAGAGTGGTACTAGTACCTGATTAGGACGTTCGGTCCAACGTTAGTGAAGCCCGGTCTCCGGGAGCCACGACTGGGAGTGAAGTGAGAAGCACACAGACATATGTAGGACACTTAGGGGTATGGTAAACCCTGTAAGGAGTGGTAGAACCCCATGGGTCTGGACCAATCAGGGGTCCTAACTGTGGGCACGCTTGTCCCCAAGCGGGAAGACACATCTTGCTACATAACACCTTGCTTGTCATTCCCCCCTGGAGTCGTAGGCCACCGTTCTTCGTTGGCTCTCCAGGGTCATTACATCAGGGCAGTTTTCATGCAACACATGGTGAACAAGGCATACACCCGCTGGGTGGCTGCAAATCTGATAAGCGGCCACCTGGTTCAGGCTGGTAACCATAGGCATGGGACTGCAGGGCACAGACAGGGTAAATGCAGTGCTCTGAAAGCAGTGGTCTCAGTAAAACCAATGGCCTTCGGCCAGGGTGTGTTTGTCACGCGCGGCTAACGGTCCTGTCCTGCGATGCAATGCGGGGCAACTGTGACAACTGCTCTCACACACATATGCGGACACATCTGCACAAGAGTGCTCAGTGCCCCTGGAAGGTTAGAAGACAGTCAGTAGACTGACACAGTGAAATTAGTTTCTCTTTTTACGCTGGGACAGAGTCTCAGCACCGGTTAGTAGCTGTCCCTCACTCTTCTCAACGAGGTAGGAGCGGAAGATGGGGTTGATGCTCCCATCTGGTTTTACAAAGGTCGACATGGGTTCCCAGGTCGCCTCAGATAGCCCATAGCCATCCCAAAGGGTCAGGAATTTCCAGCCCTGTTTATACTCGTGGCGGGAAATACCTGCAACCACGTAGTAACCATCGACTGCCATCTCATCGGCAGTCATCTCTTCGAGTTCGTCTGCCTCCTCTGGGCTGGCAGCGTTCTCTAGGTCGATGCGCTCTACCTCACTGTCGCTGAGGCGCCACTCATCCGAGGACAAATCGTCAGGGGAGTGATAGTGCCTCAACTGTTTAGGCGCACAAAGCAGTTCACCACCTAGACGTGGACTGCACCTGACATGGATCCTAGATCCATCTATCCTGATGATACAATCGGGCCCAAAATAAGGGTCCTGTAGCCAGTTACGAGGCCAGGAGGCGAGGTGTTAATGGTGAACCAAAACAAGGTCACCAACCGTGAAGCTGGCAGGTCGCCGAAGGCGATTCGGCTGGCTCAGTTCACGGTCACGGATGTGTCTCAGGTTAGTCCCAGCCTGGCCATAGACTGCTTGTGTTCCAGCCAATCCCCAAAAGGGCTCTGGCAGTCCTCAGGAAAGGAGGTTTTGAAGAACCAAGCAGGTTGTCCTCCATGGATCAGTTCGTGGAGGGTGAAACCCGTAGAAGAGCTCCTCCGAGAGTTCATTGTCAGCACTGCTCAGGGCACTAGGCGTACCTAGTCTTTTGTGCGCTCCTCTTTCAACAGGATTCTCAGGTTCTGTTCCACCACACGGTTTTGTCTCTCACAAAGAGGGTTAGATGTGTTCGCATACTGTGGGACGGAGTATCCCACACGTGTTTTCCTTGGGGGTGATTCACCTTGGCTTCGCCATGTCTTGGGTATCACTACACATTGGATGGTGGCTAGTCTCTACAGTTTTGGGATTTGGGAAAATGGATCATTGGAGGGTGCTGAAGTTCCACGCTTTGCACAG
Organism: Eutreptiella sp. 'Long Island Sound 2002'; assembly: GCA_964036045.1. Lineage (NCBI taxonomy): Eukaryota > Euglenozoa > Euglenophyceae > Eutreptiales > Eutreptiaceae > Eutreptiella > Eutreptiella sp. 'Long Island Sound 2002'. Next base: position 47,897,145 of record OZ038393.1, read on the forward strand.
GCCAATGCCCTTTGGCATGACCAAGTGCGCAGCAGGAGAATGCTGCCCGTTCAAGGCCGTGGTTGTACACATAAACCTTTGCTTCAGGTGCCTAACCCTTATTTTCAGGTTGTGACTGCAAGCGTGTGGTGCAGAATATTAAGCCCTATGGCATGGGTATGTTTTGCGGTGATCTTCTGGAATCAGCGAATGCTGTCATCAAAGACAAGCACAACAACTATAGTAACAGGGCCGGGGGTCGTGGTGCAAAAATTGATTTGCCTGAGGCTTCCCTGAGGGTTGTGCAACAGTGTCAAAACCGAATTGTTTTGCGCACTGCGTTGCCTAGGTGGCTGGGCAAGACAAAGGCACAAGAGCTGCATGTTGCTCAAGTGGTGAATGCACATGGGGACTCCGACTCTGACTGTGATGGGTAGGCCTGAACGTGTGGTGGCTTTCTTTTGTGGTGCCTTTTGCGTGCATGGCGTGCATATGTGCATGGCGTTGCGCTCTCCCTGCATCGCGCCCCACGAATACAAAGTTGCACCCAACATTGGAAAACGGAACTGCAACTTTCTGGAGGAGTTGTGCAAATTTGTTTTGGTTTTTCTTCCTATGTTGCATTCAACTTAGCACCACCAGCCGGAAGTTCAGACCTCTCTCTTACTCATTACTTCATTTGTTTCGTATTACTTCCGCGGTGCTTCGGCGTTGCTTTGTTGCTTCGGCATTGCTTCGGCGTTGCTTCTGCGTTGCTTCGGCGTTGCCCCCACGTTGCTTCGGCGTTGCTTCGGCGTTCGTTTGGCGTTTCTTCAGCTTCGGCGTTGCTCTAACGGCGTGCGCTGCAACTTCGGTGCAACTTCGGTGCAACTTCGACTCAACCTTGGTTCAACAAAGAGTTCGGCTCAACAAAAACCTCACGGACAGCTGCCCCGATGCTCATTTGTGTGATCTTCAGGTTGCCTGTAGTTTGCAAGAATGAGAGCTGTTGAAGGCACTCAACACGTTCCGGTGTTTCAACCATGAACGACATAACAACACCTGTTTCGAAGTATTTTGGACTTAGTCAATCTTGCCGTTCAATTTTCATTCAACATTGCCAATTTTCATTCAACATTGCTGTCACTGAGATCCCCATTCCTGAGCGCACGCGGATGGGGAGTAAAGCGCGTCGGTGTGTCTCAAAGTTATTTCCCGAGTGGGAAAACTTACGTAACTAGTAAATGGCACGGATTCTCGTTGCAAAAAAACACCCTTTCCTGGGCGTACTCCACTGGTGTTCGGGGACAGGGTTGTCCACCATGGCTGGGACCAATGACCCATCGGCAGAGGACCTTAGCAGGCTAAGAAGCTTACTACGGCAGACTCACACTGGAACAGCTCATGTATGCACTGTGAATGCATTTTTTTTCGGTTTTGGTGATTTTGAATTTTGGTGCTGCAATTTTGATTTACGCGTCGATCGCATCTGCAATTTATAAGGCGTAACTGCAATTTCGTATGGATTTTGAATGTTGCGTGCAATTTTGTATCTGTACTGCGGCGACTGTGAATGGCGCGCGTGCTACTGTAGTTTCAACAGGAGCAAATCGTCCCCAAAGACAACGACGATGACGATTCCAATATTTCCACCGTGCCGTCCCAGCCCTCCCAGCCCTCTTCTTGCTTCCCCCTTAGTGAGGAGCTTCTAGCAGGGCCCCATCCCCACCCCGACACCCCCATCATTGGTAGTGGCCGCGCCAAGGCCTTGGGCTACCGCTGGTTGGCAAACATCGCCCTTAGGGCATTGTTCGAAAGAATCTTGTATAAGTGGAAAAGGCTCAACACGAAAACAGACATGAATGGGCAGACACTTCCAGCCCCGTACACATCCGAGGTGGTTGACGGCCTCCAACTTGTCCACGTGGCGGATGCTCAAGCCCAGCACCAAAGTATCACAATGCCAACAAGTCTATCCGCCCGCTCCCAATGGAGTGGGCCGACATTTTGGGAGCATTTGAGGGGTACGGATTAGGCAAAGTGTGCATGGCCGGTGCGCGCGGTCGTAAAGGGGGACACGCTCCACAAGCCAAATTCTACTTCTATGACCCGGCTTTGGAGGCGTTTCCGTGGGGGACCAGGAAGTTGCCGAGGACGGGTGGTGTGAAAACACGTATCCAAGCATCGAGGTGGTGGGGGGGTGTATGACCACGGGCCGCACACTCTTCCCCGAACCCAAGCAACCCCAACCCAAGAAAGAGAAGAAGGAGAAGAGGGAGAAGAAGGAGAAGGACAAGAAGCACAAAAAAGCCAAGAGAGAAGAGCCAAGGGTGAAAGAGGAGGAGATCAATCGAGAGGTTGAGGAACATGTAGTGGCCCAAGCGACCGAGCAAGGGAGGCCCCTCTCTGACGAGGTAGTACCACAATTTGCCATTTGGGGTTCCTGGGGGTTACATGGCCTTAGTTAGACAATGTTTAGCCAATGTTGAGTGCAACTTTGTGTAGTGCATTAGTGTGATAACAATGTTGCATGCAACGCTGCTTCAACTTTGATTCCATTCTAATGTTCAGGACGTAGTGGTGGTCACCAAAAGCGGTGTATGGGCGCTCCCAAGCCAAGCTCAAGAACCCGTGGCATGGGCCCAATGGTCCGCGACCCAAGCAAGTTCCGTGGTGGGCCCCCTCGTGGAATCCTCCCACTTCATCGGCCTCACGTTCACCCCGCTTCAAGGCTCACCTCGACAACTTGCCCTACTCCGACAACTCCAAACCTCTCAACTACTCCAACAATATCCTCAACCACCTCATGCCCAAGGAATGCCTTTCCCCCAAGTTCCGCAACTTCAAGACCAACCCCAAAGCAATCAAGCCCAACCGAAAACCAACGCACACGCTCAAGCCCCCCAAGCGTCGGTAGCCAACGTGGCCGGGCACACGAGGCCCACCAAGGACGCCTTGGCATGGATCCATTCCCGGCATAAGGAAAAGCCAAGCCACCCCGAGAAGGAAACGGAGAAGGCGCGGTCCCATGGGGTGGACACAAGGGCCCGACGCCCCGCGGAAGAGGACGCCGGTGTGGCGGAGACGTAGAAGATGATTGCGGACATGATCGCCCAAGACAAGGCCAAAGAGAAGGCAAGGGAAGAAAAGAAGGATGAAAAAGAGCGGGACAAGGAAGGGAGAAGAGCGGAGGAGCAAAAGCGCGCGAAAGAAGCCGAGAAGAAAAAAGAACAAGAGCGCCAGTACCGAAAGCACCGCACGGAGGAACGCACTGCACACAATGAGAAAAGCAAGAAGGTATGGGCAACGGTACGACGGTGGTGCAACGTTCCTTCAATCTTGATGAATTTGCATTATATACCATGCATGTCACATCCACATGCCTCAACTTCGACTCAACATCGATGCAACATGGCCGGCACTCTCATCACCTCACTCTCCTCTCCAAAGGGCGACCCGATCCAACAAGAAGTGCCCACGCAAAAGGCACCAGCGGACGATGGTCACCAAGAGCTGTTGGATGAGATAGTTCAAATATAAGATGGGCGGGAGGTACACCACGTGTGAGTGGGTGTGGGACACCGAACGACTCGCACATGTGAATATTTCAATGCGATTTATGTTTCGCCTTTGGGAACAGTCTTTTTTTTTGTTGTTTTAACACATTGCCACATGTCCTTAGGTACCCGGCCGCCGGGAGACGACGGTGCCGGAACGGTGTGAAATCGGCGACATCGAAAGGGGGCTGGCAAGAGAGACGGATGGCCACCCAAAAGCAAAGTGCGATGGGTCTTGTGGAAGACAAGCTTGGAGTGCGGTGCGGACGGGAGCAACGAATGGGGACGCGCGGGGCCGGGGTGTGTACAACCGGAGGCTGGCGTGGTGACCAGAGAGAAGGGGAAAAAAGTATGGATTGACACACCCTCCCAACGGGAGGGATCTTGGGGGGCTTGTAAACTCAAAATTGATCGTACGGTGTGTGCACTCTACACTTCCCTTACCTCGGACAGGGAGGAATGGCTTTGGTGGGATTGTCAATGGTGTGGCTCAACACCAACCCAGGAAGACTCACCCCCCTCCCCACTCCGCAGAGAGAGGTCCGTTGCCTTTGAATCTCCATAACCGGGATCCGTTGGAGTGAAGGTTGTTATCTTCCAATTATAAACCTAATTATAAACCTATCGTGTGCTCCTTTGCGGAAAACCAAAGTTGAGCCAATGTTGCATCAAAATTGCAATGCTCAGCATTGTTGAGCCAAATTTGCACTCAAGGTTGCCAATGTTGCACCAAAGTTGAGGTTATTTACACCAACGTTGCATTCACTTGTCCCAATGTTGAGGCCCAGTGCTGCTAGTGCTGCTGGGAGGCTGTTGGGATGGGATTGCCATGGTGCTGGGTGGTGTTGAACCTTTAAAACGGCAATGACGGGAGTCAGAAAAATGGGGCTTCATAATGTCCTCAACCTATCACCGGTGGAAAGGGTAAAAAAATACAGATTCTCAAACACCAATAAAAACCAAAATTGCACCAAAATTGCGCTTGGCAAAAATACAATCCTTTTGGGTTTTGGGTACTCAACTTTGACGTTTATGTCAAAACGGGCCCCTAGGGTACCATCACCTGTGCATTCTGCGGGAAGCACTACGAGGATGAGGCCTACCATAAGCAACGCCTATTGGTGAAGCTTAAGACCGGGAACACGAGTTGCAAGGGCGGTGGCAAGGGCAACGCCAACAAGGACGATGGTCACGGCAAGTCCAAGGGGAATGGCAAAGGCCAAGGTGGCAAAGGCAAAGGTGGACGAGGAGGCAGCGACCACAAGCCTGACAAGAACAAGAACGTGAACCCGTCTGGAGGAAATCCGAATTCTACGCCAGGGGGGAACCCTGAGCCCTCTGGTTGGCAACCCAATACGGGACCTACGACCCGTTCTCAGAGGAGAGGCCAACAAGAACAAGGGACCAAGCAGGCTAACGAAGATGGGGACCAGTCCAATGCCATGAAGCGCTCCCGCTTCATGGGCATGGCGCGTAAACTCCAGAAGAAGGGGTTTGAAGTGACCTTCCCCGCGATGCTCTGACAGGGACGCTCCGGGGGGCCTACAGACCTGGTGTTCTGGGTACGTATCCGTCTTTGGGGACGTGAATACCTGGGGGTACTGGATACTGGGGCCACCATATCTATCGTGGCCAAGAAAACTTTACCTTGTGGGGACCTGAAGAACATCTTGCCTACCGCAGCCATCTGCATGGGAGATGGGTATGTGGTGCACAGTTGTGGGGACTGTGAGGTCGAAGTGCCTATGGGTTCTAGAAGTATTGCCCATCGATTCTACGTGATCGACACTGAAGCCTTCGACTTCGTACTTGGTACTGACTTCTTCGTTGAGCACTCCGAGAGTCTATCCCTCACCCTGCAAGCACCCTACGTCCTCCAGGTGGACCATGGTGACGGCTGAGAATCTGTACCCCTGGAGCAGTCCGAGCACAGGTCTAGATACCTGAGGGTATGCAAGAGGGAGCCCTCGACCATGATGGTTGCCTCCAAAACTGACGATTATCAGCTCCTGGGTGATGTCCTGGACCAGGGTCTGAGGGAATTCGGATATTCCCCGGAAGACCTGAACGTGGAGCTATTCGCCAGCGACAAGCAACATGTCCTGGACCTCTACTGCAGCAAGGCAAAAAAACTGCTGCTGTAAATTTTACTGGCCCTCTTTCGGGATGGCCTACGGGAATCCAAGATTCAGCGGGCTGGGGAAGGTCCTGACCAAGGTGGCCCTGGAACGATCACGTATGGTCCTGTGCTCTCCGGATTGGGGAGCCCATGGGGGAAATTAGTCCTGACGTACTCTATTGGACAAGCTGACGCTCACCTCCATCCAGCTGCCAGATGACGCCATCTACGTGCCTCTGGGCCGCAAGACGCCCATCAGGAAACCTGGATGGGGTAGTATGCTAAGCGTGGTGGATGAGAGTCTAGCGTCATTGCCCTGGGAGAATCTTGACTCTGCTATGGTCCAGAAATTCCAACGTGAGAGCAGCGGCTTCACCTTGGACGTTCTGAAAAATGACCTACGGCCTCGAGACGCCGTGGAGACTATTCCTGGGGGAGACGAGTACGTCGTGTCTGACGCTGTTGCCCCCAACTCCCCCTGCCATGTATCTAAGCCTGATGTAGTCTCAGAGTGTGGGCTATCCGAGCTACCCAGCTCTATACACTCTGGTGACGAGGCTGAGCATGACGCCTTCTTCGTGCAGACGTGCGTGGAGGAAGTGGAGAACGCCGAGTACGCTGCCCCACTGAGGCCCCTACTCTCCATGAGGGGAGAGGAGCCCCTGGACGAGGAGTTGGACCCCGAATCCAGGCTAAGAGAGTACGTTGACTCCAAGAGGAGATTGGTGGCCAAAAAGCGATGCTATGCTAGGCCTACACGCCGCTCATGGCCGTTGAAGGAAGGGTCTATGGGGGATATCTCCAAACTAAAGGAAGACCTCGAACATAAGATTACCACCTGGCAACGAGAGGTGGACCTGAAGCTCATGAAGAGCGTATGGGGTGCCCATTTGAGGACCCCTGATGAGGATGAACTCTCAGAGGAATGCGTATGCGAACCCGCTCGAGTGTGCCTATCTTGTCATCAACCACCTGAGACTGTGGAACGAGACCTTCTCTACGCCTACCAAGGACTGAAGGATACGACCAAGGACGCTGACCCGGTTGAGGATCATCTCCCTGCTTCTATACACCAAGGGGCAAGCAACCTACACTCTGACGGGGACATGGAGGACAAGAGAAAATTCTTGGAACCTAGAGTACAGAAGCTGATCAGGACCTATCTGGAGGTATTTGGAAAACTGACCCCTCCAGCGTCCTGTGACAAGCTGGTACAGATGGACCTCAAGCTGAAGCCCGAGTTCGTGGGTCACCAGATAAGGAGGAGACCCTCCCCTGCTCCTAAAGAGCAGGCCGATGAGATAGAGCGACAGGTACAAGAGTGTATCGACGCTGGCCTGGTCCTAGAGTACAAGGATGGGGACTATCCCCAACACTGCAGCCCCTGCTTCCTGGTGACTAAGCCTGGGTCAACAGCCAAACCGCTGGTAGTGGACTGCCGAGAGCTGAACAAGAAGACGTCGAACCACTCAGGGTCCATTCCTAATATCCAGTCTACCCGTTGAGAAGATCGCCTCCTGTCGCTACAACACCAAGATGGACAAGCGAAGTGGATTCTGGCAGGTAGACCTGACGCCCAACGCCCAGGAGCTACTAGCCTTCATCACCCCTCAGGGGAGGGTGTTCAAGTGGAAGGTCATGCCCTTTGGCGTGGCCAACGCACCCGCTCTATTTCAAGAGCTGAAGAACAAGATCCTGTCCATGCTACGGCGAAGACCTGGGGTGCAAGAACTGATATCCCGTGGGGCCCAGATGGAGGCGCACATCGACGATGTATGCCTCGGGACCAATACCCAGGAGGATCACTCAATCCTCTTCGGTGAGTTCTTTGCGGTCTGCCAGGAGGACCACACACGACTCAAGCCGGAGAAGTGTGAGTTCATGCAGGAAACCATGCAGTACCTGGGGTTTGACGTTGGCTATTGGTGGTGGACCCCAGCGGCCTCTAAGGCCAAACCCCTGATAGATGTTAAGTTACGACATGAAGACCCCAAGAAAGGACTCCATGATGTACGCAGTTTCATTGGGGCGTGCAAGTTCTACCACCGCCATATCAAGAACTTCACTTACACCAGCGCCATTCTGACGGACTTTACTCAAGAAGAGTACTACTTGGTGCTGGGGCCCACAAGAGCAATAAGCATTTGACAAGCTCACAGACAAGGTGGCCAATGCTAAGTGCTTGCGCGTGCCTAGAGCACAAGGTGAAAGTATCCTGGTGACCGACGCCAGCAATGTGGGCGGTGGTGGAACGTTGTTCCAATGCCAAGCACTAGAGAAGGAGGATTTCGACTCGGCTATTTCCCAATGGGGGATGGAAGGTCTGAACAGAGATGGCACTCTCAAGCACAGCTACCCTGACGACAAGTGGGTCCTAGTAACCCTGGGCCACTGGAACTGGAAATGGAACCAGGCCAGGGGGAAGTACTCCGCCTATGAGCAGGAGTTGCTCGCGGGTATGCTGGTGCTATCCTCTCAGTCACGACTGTTGGGGAGTAACCCTGTGGTCTGGCTGTGCGACCTAGAGCCGGTCCGCACTTTTCGAAAGGGTCTCTCACATGAGAAGGCCATGCTACGGCGCTGGTGCACCTACCTCAGGCAGCTACGGCTGACGGTACAAAATATCCAGGGAGTGAAGAACGAGTGTGCGGACTACATTAGCCGCAACAACTTCGACGCCCTGATTGGTGCCCGGTCTGAAGCACTGGCTAAGGAGGCGTTCAGCCGTATGGACGTACACTTGGACCTCAACATGACTATGATACGACCCCTAGACGGACTCCAACAAGCGGAATACCTGAAGGAGTTTCGGGATATTTATAAGCGCCTGGGGAAGTGCCTTGAACCCCTCCTGGTCAACCAAGAGCAGTGCAAGAGGGACAAGAGCTACCTCCGGCACGAGGACCGCATCGTGGTCCCCAGTGACAGAGTCCCAGCGCTACTGAAGTGGACCCATGAGTCCAGCCGTAATGTGGGTGCTGACCCCACCCTGAGGCTATTCAAGCAGTGGTTCGGCACTACGTGGACTGATGACCAACTGCGGCAGACCCTCCAGCCTATCGTGGACGAGTACGCGTGTAGGTCCTGCAAACGTGGGGATATCAGGGACAGCGGTCTCTACTCGACCCTGCGAATTCCCCATTCTGCTAACAGTGTTCTCTATGTGGACTACAGGGAGATGCCGCAGTTTTTGGGGGCTACGACGTTTCCATCATGGGGACTTGTGGGCTGACCAGGTTTACCAGGGTGTTCCCATGTACCAAGCACATTACCAAAGAGGAGACTATCAAGATACTCCTGGAGGAGTGGTTTTGTGTCCATGGCGCGCCCAAGGAGATCACCTCCGATGAGGACGTACGAGTACGCTCACATTCTGGCTGATACAAGAGGGTCCTGAGATCCCTCAATGTCCAGGTGTCTACAGGGATCCCCTACTCTCACACGGGCAACCCCCTATGTGAGCGACAGATTCGTGTCCTTGAGGAGAATGTAAGGATATGGTGCAAAACTGAACGCAACGGAGACAGGGTGAGACTACTCCCCGTCATATCCTTGATGATGAACACCCAATAGAGTTCGGCGGCTGGCTACTCGCCCCATGACCTATTCCTAGGACGCCCGGCGTGGTTCCTACATGCTCCCTATCCAGAGTATACCCATTCCTCTGTGGGTAACTGGGTCCAGGAGCAACAAGCGAAGGTGGACAAGGGCAAGGCTATGCTCCAAAGAGTGAGGGAGCGTCAGTGGAACAAGAAGAACAAGCACCGGCTGCCCGCATCCTACGAAGAGGGGGACTGGGTGCTTGTGCTTCACAGCCGACTACCCGCCTGGCCACACCCTACCAGCGATGACCCCTACTTCGGACCCTACAAGATTGTATCTGTGGATGGACACGGTATCACAGTGCGGTGTTCTCCCGGACTAGGGGGGACCCTGGTGTGCGCTCCTCAGCACCCGAAGCGCTACTATGATCCTGAAGACCTATTTGGGGAGGAGTGGGAGCTGAACGACGAGGAGATTGCCGCTCATGACCTACAGGGGGCTGCCAGCCTTTTGGAAGTTGCAGGGGACCTCTCCAACATGAACGCCGAGGAGATGTCTGAGGAAGGCTTCTACCTGGTGAAGTCTGTACTACGCCACGGCTATCGCCAGGGCCGGCGCTTCTTTACCCTCTGGGAAGGGTTTGGAGTTGAAGAGGCCACCTGGGAGTCCTTCTACCTGAGGGACGACTAAACTCAGTTCTGGTAGACTACTTGTCCCAGAACAACCTTGGGAAGTTGCTGAGGCTCGCTGAGACGCTTGCCTCCAAGACTAAAGCTAGGGACTGAACCTTACCCTTACCTGCCTAAGCGTATGTGTGAGTGTGCTATTCCTAAGGTCCTGAGAGCAAGCCGCAGAAATGATATCCTAATTATACCCAAGTCTGCACGCTTGCTAAACCCGGCGGATGTCTTATTGGTGCCACGGGGTACGCCCCGGGTCTCTCTGCCCCTAAGTCCCCAGTTTCTGTGCTGGCGCAACACCTTGGCGGAATACCCAGCATACGAGTCCAGGTATTGTTTTTCTACCTACCTGCCTACTACAGGGGAGGGGTGGCCGAAAGCTATGAAGGCATGAAAACGCCAGTTTGCTATGAAGGCCAAAACCTAGACTAACAACTGCCACTGCCCACCAACCCCGCTAGAAATTGCAGGAGAAGGGTGGGACAGTCACACACGCACAGGTCCTACACACTCTACAGTGGCACCATCTTTGGTGGGCGAGCACTTGCTCAACTGGCTCAAGCCCCCACTCAGGACTATCGCTCCTACACGCACGCTGTAATGGGTGGTGTTGATGAAGACGTCAGAGCCCTAATGGCTCATCTGTGAGATGGCAAGAGAACACAGAGCTACTAAGCGTCTGTGGCCTAACAGGGACGCCACAACGTGTTTCCTTGCTAGGGCTTGGAGGGAAGGAGTGCTCTTTTGGCGTGCAGGGCGCATATGTCGATGGAGTCGGACTCCCTGCTCTGCCTCAGGCAGAGGCGGACTTATTTGTTTGGTGTGTTCAGCGCCCTTGTTTAGCAGGGCAGAAGTAAAAGTCGCTGCTGCACCAATCACCCTGACCTTCCCACCTGTAAAGCAGAGGCAAATGAAGGACAGTTTCAGACTGATGAACCAAGACTACCTCCACGTGTTATACGCTTCTCAGGTAGCCCTATAATACGTTGTTCCCAAACTGCCCTGTCAAGCAAGGAAGCTGAAGGAACTCCACCCGTTCTCTTAAAGAACGTAGGGTGGAGCCCCCGGGTAACCTAAACAGCGTTTACCGTGCGCAGTACGCGTCGCCTACCGTTTAATGCGTGTGTGAATGCACGAGCATGCACAGGTTGTTCTTTTTTATTCAAGTTTTGTCCAGATCATACCAATCCACTCCACAATCCCGAACTCTACCAGGGGATGGCCCCTCCTGGGCTTACCTACCTTACTCACCGCTGGAGAGAGAGAACAAGTTGGAGTGCAAAACGAAACACAAGCGAGCAAATCATTTATGCGCTCGTGTGTATCTTCTAATCACCAAATCTCACCTTCAATCATCTGCAATCTTACTAATCTAACCCTCCATCGTTTGTTAGCGCTGCTACAAGGCTCGTTCACGGAGACACGAGGCAAGCAATGTGCATGCTGCATACGAGACGAGGACAGACCTGTGAGTTATACCTGTTTCATTGAAGTCATTTTTGATTTTTGAATTCTTTGACCTTGACTTCTTGCTGTCAGCATGGGTGAGATGCCTATGTTTACCTATTTATGTGTGTCTTGTCATTTTTGTCATAATACGTGACATACTTTTATAATCTTATTAATTCTTTGTTTTGCAGCGCTTTGTCAGGACCCGCTCTGGCGCTCTGTCTGTTTCTGCGTGGGAATTTCCTGACTTAAAAAATCAGGAGATGACCGCAAATTTTAGAAAAATGTGCATCTGATGCACAATCGGATTCTGGTCAGGTATGTGCTTTCAGAAAAATTCTAGGCCGTCATTTGACGGATTTAGGTGTTGTCGCTTCGTGTTTGCGTGGGTTCGCCCCTCATCCTTCCATTCCTCTGTTGTACAGATATCCTCGCGAAGCGTCGCTGAGTAGGCCGCTGTACGGGCCGAAAAGGAGCAGCAGGAGACTGAACCAGAACCCAAGACCCCACCAAGGGGCAATTTTGATTTAATCGTCGCCCCCTCGAAAAAGGATCAGGACAGGTGTCTCCATCAGGTTCCAGGAGACTCAAATCGAGCATCCTATGAGAGTCTGGCGTTGTGGGTTGTGTCACGCTGCAGCTTGGAGGGAGGGATGCATATGCATATGTTCTTGGCATGCCCTATTCCAACTCCATCAAGCCACAGGAACCCCCGCAGTGCCAAGAGCGCAGAGCCTTCTGTAGGTAATTGTCACAAACAATGCAGCAAAATGCACTGGCCATGGTAAAGCGCCCTTTTCTAGTGTAAGGGAGGCTATAGATATTTTAAAGTGTATGTGCAAAACCAAGGAGAGGCCAAGAAAAATACCCTTTTTCCTGAAATTCGACGGTGGTGGCCACTACAGCACAGGGGGGGACTAAGAAAAAGTTCTCCTCCATTGCTTAGGAGTAGAATGTAGTTGTATTAGAGATGCTCAAAGCTATCCTGCATTTTTATATCAGTATTGGCCTAACCAAAATGGGAGATAACACATTTTGACCTATAGAACCAAACACTAAATCAGGATGTTGTGTGGGCCCCTTAATCCCCAAACAATGTGAACTAAAACATCTTTTTCTGGACTGACTGAGGCGCTGACATTGATTTAGAGCCTATGTATTTATCTATGTTTCCTGATGAATTCTTAGCTATCCTAGTGGTATGCACCCTAGGGGGCTGGGGTACCTCTCTTTCAGAGCAGCTGGGTTCAATACCCAGTCAGCCAAGCTAAGTAGGAAGTTCCCATGTGACATGGCAGTGACCTTAGCGCCACAAGCCACGCAACCTGAGCACCTATGGGACCCAAAAACAAAGAGTGCACATCTCAAGATGGCAGTATGGAGAGTGTGAGACCTTGGGGCAGTGTTTGTCAATCATGAAAAACATTTCAACATGAGTTGCATTGAATGTCTATTGCTGTGGTCTATTGTTGATATCTTTCTTCATCTAACTCTTTGTGACGGCAGCCCTTCATGCTTTGATCCTGTTTGTCTTCTACCTGCTCATCTCTGGCTTGGAGTAACCTGAATTCTTTGTATTTCATCAGCAAAACATTTTCCTCATCAAAAAAAAAAAAAGCAGGAAACCTACACCAGCAGCAAGCAGCAGGAGAGGCACAATAAGAGCTGAAAGACTGTCACAAAAACTTTCTCACCGGTGCCTGGTCACAAAAGGGACAATAGGGTTACATTCCAAGAGTCGGGACTTGGATGGGAGCACCAACATACCGGCCAGGAGTCCCTGGTCATAGGTGCTGTAATTGGAATGCGCTTGGTTCCATGTCCAGTTCCAGTGTCCCAGTAGCACAAGCCGCCACTGACTGCTAGGGTAGTCATGCTCCAAGGAGCCATCACGGCTCAGTCCGCTAGTACGATAATGGCAGTGGGTTACTTCAGCTGGGTTAAGGTCCTGCCATTGGTAGATGGTTCCACCCCCTCCTACGTCACTGGCATCAGTGATCAGGACTATCTCGCCCTTAGGGCGTGGTACTCCCAGGCAGTTTGAGGAGGCAATTTTCTTCTTCAATTCGTGGAAACACTCCTCCTCTCTGGCGGTCCACCTCCAGGGAGTAGTTTTCTTCATTAGGTCAGTGAGAGGGGCAGAAGACTAGGTAAAATTGTGGATGTGGCGCCTATAGAAGTTACAGGCGCCCACAAAACTGCTCACGTCGTGTAGACCCTTCTTAGGGTCATCGTGAATCTGCATGTCCTGCGAGGGGCTGCATCTTAGACGCGGCTGGTTTCCACCAGCCATACCCCACGTCGAAACCCAAATACTCCATCTCCTCTTTGATGAACTCGCATTTGTCGAGGTTTATTTCGGAGATGGTTTTCCTGACAAACAATGACAAATTCATGGAGGAGAACGGTATGGTGCTCTTGGGTATTGGTACCCAAACTGACGCCATTTCTGCACCCCGAGAAATCAACTCCTCTACTAGAGGTCTGCGCCTCAGTATGTACAAAATTTTGTTCATTGGTTCTTGGAAGAGTGCTTGGGCATTAGCCACCCCAAAAGGCATGATCTTTCACTTAAACACACAACCCTTAGGGTTTATAAAAGCCAGGATTTCCTGAGCTGCGGCGGTTAGGTCTACCTGCCAGAAACCACTGCCTTTGTCCATTTTGGTCTTGTACCGGCATTTGGCAATACGGTCCAGGGTATTTTCTATGTTAGAAATACTCCCTGAGTGGTTTTTGGTTTTCGTATTGACCTCATCATAGTCAACAACCAATTGTAGGGCAGTTGATCCTGGTTTAGCAACCAGGAAACAGGGACTGCAGTGATGGGGGTAGTCCCCTTTCTTATATTTTTCAACGAGGCCAGCATCGATACATTCCTGGATCTGGCGCTCGATCTCTTCAACCTGTTCCTGAGGAGCGGGATAGTAACGACGCCTCACTCACGTCTTCTCAAATTCAGGTTTCAGTTTCAGATCCATCTGGACGAGTTTTTTACAAGAAAGGGGGGGCGGCAGGGCGCCGAACACCTCCTCATAGGCTGGGAGCAGTTTCTTCAGTCGGGGATCAAGGTTAAGACTCTCGATTTTCTGCAGGAAATCCTCCTCTGCAGGGAGGGTGCTCTTTCCATGCTCTTTCTTTTTCTGCCAATCAGCAGTTTCGACAGGTACTGAACCATCGTCCGGCTCAGAGGGACATTGCTGCCCATAGTGCAGAGAATACACTAGGGGTATCTCAGGGTCAGGCAGCGTGTGGGAATCATCGTCCTCCTCAGACCAGATGGAGGATTTCCAGGTCTGTCTGAGGTATTGTAGCCGCTCTTGGCGCTCATTACCTTCGGCTATCAGGTATAATACCCGTCGGAGTTCCTGAGTGTCATGCTCAGACGGTGGCATGTTATTAGAAGCAGGCCGCACTAGAGCATTAGGACTCTGAGCCACGGGTTCACCTGAGTGAATATAGTTCATGTGCAGCACTGGTTTCCCAACAGGGGAAGTTGGTTCTGAGGTTGACTCTAGATCTACCTCCTCCAGCAACAGCTGGGCAAGGAAGGCACTGTGTTTTAGTTCAACACAGCTAGGATCAACACGAGGGATAGTGCTGGCGATCTCAGACAGTTGGTCGTCAGCATCCTCCTTTACAGCTGCAGGTTCCAAATAGCCATCGCTAGATTCACACCCTGTAAGTGTGGCAGATAGGTGCTCAGGAGATCGTTTTTTGAGATCAGAAAGGGTCAGGCCACGATTCTCGGCCATGACCTCCTTCAGTAGCACCTGATCCCGATCACACAGGGGTACAGGAATGAGAGATCCATCGACAATGGATAAGAAACTGGCCCACTCAGGGGCCTGCATAGCTGTGTCTGAGTCCTCAGGCACGTACATGGGACCGTCGGGGATTCACACTCTTCCCACGGTCATTCGGTCTAGCATACGGCGCCAATAAGCGTGTTCACTTGAGCAACCCCAGTCAGGCGTGCACATGACAACCCTTCCTCCCTCATAGGCGATCCTGGTTAGAACCTTGGCGAGCAGGGAGAAGGGAGGGGTAGCATACGCTAGGCCCATTGCTTTCCAGAAGGAACGGAAAGCGTTGTTCAAATGTTTTGAGCAGTACAACTGCATGAAGTGCTGTTGTTGGCTCGCGAACAATTCTACCTGGATCTCATATGGGGTTACCTGAAGGGCCACCAGTCCATTTTGAAGAATGTGACGGGCCAATTGATAGTTTTCAGTACGATAGTTAGTCTTGGCTGCGTAGCGCAGCCCAGAATCTTTTCGTCCTGACAGCTGCAAAGGTACGGAGAAGAGCCCACTGCCAAAGTCGCAGTGCAGAGAAAAGGGGCGCTGGAGAGACAGCATTTTTACCTGGGGGTTTCTTCGCAGGAAGTCGGTACCAATGACGATTACAAAGGCGTCGGTGTCCAGCAATCTGCAGTGTTGGGTCACAGTATCGTCGCCAAGACAAATAGTCACATTGACTCCCCCCAAGGAATGGATGGTACGCCCATCCCCTACTAATATGGCCACTGTCTTAGTTTTCTTGAAAGTCTCTAGCAGGCGCCCGGCCACTATAGAAAGTCCTGCGCCGGTGTCAAGCACTGGTCGAAAAAGTTGATCCCCGATTTTCACGAGGATCCAGAAAACCAAGTCCTCCTCTTCGGAGCCGCCCCCCTACTCCTCAGCAGGGAATTTGACATCCATCCGTGCAGCTTTGAGGGACTCGGCCATCCAGGCCAGTCGCCTCTTCTTGGAGTTTTTCCCCTCAAGGGAGGCGTTATCCCCCTGTGGGCGCTTCTTGGGGTCACCTTCGGCAGGAGAGGGAGTAGTAGCGGGCGCTGATGAGCGCCTCTGGGGGTTAGGGGTTCCACCTTTGCCACCCCCCTTGGCACCTCCTTTACCAACTCTTTCCCCATTCTGGGGAGTTCTGGTGGGTTTTTTTTTGGGTCTTCTGGCGTTCAGCCTCCTTCCGCTTGAGTTTGTCACTCTCTCGTTTCTTTATCTGACATTGGTCCGCGTAGTGACGACGTTTGGCACAAAAACCAAAGGTGATGGTATATCTGGGGTTCTCCTGATGGGTCAAAGCTTTCCCATCCTTGGTGTGCTGCTGTCGTTTCATCTGCAGCATACAACTACTGCGGTGGTCGCAGTCAGAGGCATGACAAGGTCCCCCCCTGTCATTGACAGGTTTACAGTGGAACAGCGGGGGTGTACCTGCTCCAGGTTTAACCTCGTCCATGGCACCCAGGTTACCCCTTCCTCTACCACCTCCCTGGTTTGCGTTAGTGGGACTTTTAGGTTCTTTCTCTTCGCCACATTCGGGGGTAGGGGTACCATCTCGACCCAAGTGTTTCTTGAGGAATTTCTCCATGTGGGAGTCATTCTCCCTCTCAAGGTCCAGGTCGATCAGCAGGTCCACCAGGTTCTTGTATGTGTGGTTCCGACTCTTCCTCTCAGAGGTAGTGCGGCAATCATCCCACGTACGTGAAGGGATCTTACTCATGAGCCACAGGAACCCACATTCATCCGTGGAGACAGATACTCTAGGTCGCATACGTATTCGAAGACTCGCTCAGCGGAAAGAAACTCAGGGAGCATAGGTAGCTCCTCTATCTGTGTCCGCACACTGAGGTAAGTCTCATAGACTGGGAACGTTTTCTCCAGTCTTTGGAGCACCCCGGCCCATGTTGAACAGGTTTTCACCATCTGCTTCACCTGTTTTTGCAAAAAAGTTCTTTTTGCATGAGCGTTTCGGCAGTGAACATTTAGTGGCCACATCCACATGGGATTGGTCAGTCAGTAAAAGGAAACTCAGCAAATTCATCTGCCCATTCAGGCAGATTTTTCGGGTCGAACTCCGGCAATTCCAGCTCGATGTTTGCCTGGGTAATAGGTCTGCCACTCTTCCCACCGCCTGGGGTCAGACCTGAAGGGGGGAGAGGTACGCCGGCGAGAGGTGCCAGGGCTGTTAGCCCCCTTTTCTCAGTCTCTGTCACAGGTACGTCCCATAGTTCAGCGATGGGGACTGTCCTGGCGCGAGGGTGAAAAGGGCTGGGGCAATTGACCTTGGGTAGCAACCTGGATATCGTTGATTGTTAGAGATCCTCAGCCAGCGAGCTCAGTCTGGGTGAGGGTGAGAATAGTGCTCGCTTGGGTAAGGGTTCGGTGATACCCAACTTTGCCTTGACAGCTTCTGAAAGCGCTGTCACATCCGGGTCTTCAGATCCGGATGGGAGCTTGGCCAGAAGTTCGGCCGTGCGACCCAGAGCCCCATGGGTTGGCTCTTGGTGGAGAGGATCCGGACTCTTCTCAGGCGCCCTTGAGGTTGTCAGCAGGTCTGGATGCCATGCTCCCGGGTACTCGTGTACTCTTGGTCGTCTCAGTAGTGATACTGTCTCCGCTGTATCTGTAGATGGCCCCGAATAAGGGAAGGACCCCATCTCTGTTTGGGGCGGAGACCCCAGGGCTTGAAGAGGTATCTCTCCATCTTCCCCTCTGATGGACTTGTGGTACTCCTCGTGGAGCGTATACTCGTCCATCCTCCTTCGTTGGTCCTCTTGTTTTTCAGGACCCCCTAATGACGTAGAAGAAGGGGCCGGGCAGGCCGACCTTGCGATGGAGGCGGCGACTCGCCGACGGAGATGTTGCAGGCTGTCATCACCATGTTCCGTTAAGGCCTCCATGGTTAGAGAGATTTTTCTGGGTGGATCTTGATTCGCCCTTCTGTGATCTGGATCTTCCTGAGACCCAGATGCAGCTCTGAGTGGCAGTTCACTCTTTGGGTGAGCTACACTGCCAAGTTGGACTTGTACACTTCTGATCGGCCAGGTTCTGGAGGACAGTTGAGTGGACATGTTCAATGTGCTTTTCAGTGTGCTTTCCCTGTGCTTCTGCTCAGAGTCAGTTCAAAAAGTCACAAGGGCTTGCCTCTGCTACCGGAAGGATGTCCTTGATTAGTGCCCTAGAGATTTTGATGAAATCCTGCAGAATTTGATGTTGAAAACCCAAACGAAAGCAGCAAGTAGAGCAAGAACAGGATATGGATCGAATCAATGAATAGTTTTGTAAACCAGTGTAAAACCGAAGGGCTGCAGATGGACAAAGCAGGTTTATATACAAAGATTCAATAACAAATGTATAAAACAAATGATTTTAGGTGAAAGCCTGCCTGACTCTAGCCCCCAGGTTAGCATCAGGCACTTCATGTGCACTCTTTTGGATGAAATGGTCCTAGTTAGGAATATGGGGCAAAGGAGGTAGGCCAGACACAGAATATGACTTGGCCAAGCAACTGAATTCAGAAACAGTTAAAAGGTACAACCACAATAAGTGGTAGAAATAGTTGAGTATAGGGGTCTTGGGGTGGGGGACCACTAGGCTTAACCTCCAAGTCCTTAGGCACGAAATGGCTATTTTATTTCGGTATAACCTTCATGAAAGAGGATACCCCCGCCCAGTTGAGGGGTAGGGGTGAACTTCATGGTGGGCTAGGGTTATAACCCTAGTTACTTTGAGAACGTATACTGTAAGGTTCAAAGGAGAGATAAAAATACTTAAGTAAGTCTTGGCATCAACAAAGGGGTTTTAAACTGGGCTTGGCCTGGATCCAGCCCACCGAAAAAGACATGGCAGTGACTTTTTCTTACTATACTGCCTCTCCAGGGCAACCATCACGTCGGTGAATGTGGCAGACGTTGTCACGATCTGCTTGACCTGCTTCTCCAGGTACTTGCAGCACTGCTGGAGCAGATCGCACTTCACTCGCCCACTAGCACGGGTTTGGCCGGTCATCCTCAAAAACCGGCCAAAGTTCTCAGCGAACTCGCTGAGGTCCTTCCCCGTGAACTCCGGCAATTTCACCACGATCTGGGAGGTGGCTATAGCCTTAGCCTCCTGGGACCTGCGTCCCTCACGGACCCTGGTCCTCCTCTTTTTCTTCTTCTTCTTGCCGCCCGGGTTCTCGGGGTCCTCAGGGCCATCGTCCTCAGAGGGTGAAGCAAACGTCATAGATGGCGGCTCATCATAGGATAGGGTCTTCACGCAGGTCACTTGAGCCGTAGGGCTCAACATCAACCATAGCCCTGAGGGCTGTCAACCCCAACCGGTGCAGCTCGGCTCGCGTGGAGTTCCCAACGTGGCATCAGGGGGGCTGGGCCATTCTTGGTATGAAAAGGCTTCTCGGTATCACAGCAGGGGTAGGCATACGTCGGCTCCTCAAGCTTCCCAGGGTGTTCGTCAGCCCTGCCACCAAATGATTGGGTTGTACAGGATGAGGGCCAGCTCCCACGGTGGTAGGTGACGCTTGGGGCGGAATCAGGGGCTCCAATTTGGCCTGAATTTCTTGAGTTAGATCACCAACTATCTCAGAAGTGGCTCCTGGAAGAGCCTCTCGTATCTCCGACTGCGTCAGGGATCTGTTTGAGGATCTTTCAGATCCTCTACTCATTCCACCGCAAGACTCAGGGCCACGTAGGCCACTTAGAGAAGTGAAACCAGGTGCTGGCATAGTATAGCCAGGATCGGGCGCCGCATAGCCAGGTATCCCAGTCATGTACATGGCCGCCGCGGGTCTGTGATAGCCATCCTCATAGCGGCGCGGGATAGCCTCAGGAACACCAGTGTAGGTGGAGCTGGATGCCACTGGTTTGCTGACTGCAGTTGCCATAGGTGGCACAGTCGCGGCTGGAGTCACACCATAGGTGGGGTGAGGCATACCAGTAAAGCTTAGACTCTCAGCCATAGGTGGAGTGGTTGTGGGTGAGGATGTAGCTGGATGTGTGGCTGGGAGTGTAGTGGTTGTTGGAGAGGGTACTGCAGGGTAGTCTGAGGTGCTCGGCGCGCTCCCAACAGGTGTATCGTTGAAGGGCATCTCGTCTGATGGTCCGTGCCCATCTCCA
The DNA here is from genome assembly GCA_964036045.1 of Eutreptiella sp. 'Long Island Sound 2002'. Taxonomy (NCBI): domain Eukaryota; phylum Euglenozoa; class Euglenophyceae; order Eutreptiales; family Eutreptiaceae; genus Eutreptiella; species Eutreptiella sp. 'Long Island Sound 2002'. Next base: position 47,917,347 of record OZ038393.1, read on the forward strand.
GGATCTACCTCCTCGGCTAGCATGTCCACCACTTGCTTCTCCTTCTCCTTCTCTTTGCCTTCAGGTCCCCCAAGGGAGAGTACATTGAAGGCAGCTCTCAAGCCCTCCAGGGAATCATCCCCCAGCCCACTTAAGGGCACTGAAGTGCAGGCTCCTCAGGTTCAGGTTCACCAGCAGGTATGAGCGCTGGCGCTGTCTTGGCTGGTGCCACTGAGGGAGCTTTTGTCTCGGCAGTGTCCTTGGTGTCCATATTATATTTATTCGCCCTTCAGTGGAGTCAGTCTCGACGTACTGCTTGTACTGCAGGGGGTTGCAGGTACGCAAAGACTGAAAACCCCTGCTACCAGAAGGTTAGAACTGGCTTTCACTGTTGATTGCTTTGATGATATTCTTTTGGTTCTGCCCTTGCTTGCTCATGCTGCTTCCTGATGTAGTTCAGGTTTTCCAAACAAATATCTGTTGATAAAATCAACCAGAAATAAGAACCCCCAGTGCAAGGCAAAGTACCACAGGATCAAATCCACAACATGAAGGGCCGCAGTCAAAGGAGATCGTGTAGCAACAAAGGAAACTCTCAATAACTACAGATTTAGGAAACAATAGTTAGAAAATATCCTACGATCCTGGAAAAACTGCGCACATGGGCATCCTCTCATTTTGTGGTGCCATCTAGAGATGTGCACTCCTTCATTTGGGTTTCATAGGTGCTGAGGTGGCATGCTTTGTGGCGCTGAGGGCACTTCCATGTCACATGGGATCCTCCTACTTAGCTAGACTGACTAGGAATTGAACCCAGGACCTCCCAAAAAGAGGTAGCACAAACCCCTACGATGCAGACCACTAGGAGAGCTAAGCATTCATGAGAAAATATAGAAAAATGTATAGGCTCTGGGTCAATGTCAGCGCCTCGGTCAGTCCAGGAAATGGTGTATAAGTCCAATCAGTTGAGGCGTCAGGGGTCCGCACAACATCCATAGTTCAATGCTTGGTTTTATAGGTCAAAATGTCTTATCACCCCTTTTGGTTAGGCGAATACTAAGATAAAAATGTGTTATGCCTTTAGGTCTCTCCATAACAACTAAAGCTAACCTTTTGGCAGGGAAGTACACTTCTTCTTACTATTTCATCTTTCAGCTCCTTTGCAAATTTTGTCTCAGGTAATTCATAAGAACCTACGGAGAAATCATGACCAACCTCGGAACTCGACGTCCAAACAGGTACTCTGTGATAGTCTCCTGAACAGTGACCCTTTGGTGACGACGTAGGTTCCAATATAATGGTTCGCGGACTGAAAGGAACTGGTGTTGTCGTAGATCCTGACGGGAAACGCGGTGAACGCATACCTGCTGAAACCAGACCGAGTGGTCAGGAGCAAAGGTCGCAGTCGCATGGGCAGCAACATTGCTTGGCACAGAAGACATACCGATAGTGTTGACTGAATAGTATCCTGCAAACACATTTGGTACACATAGCCAATGAAATACCTGATATGCACATATGAGAAATCCAGCCTATCATCCACTAATTGATATAACTACTAAACATCCAAGATTGCCTTATCTATCCCCCATCCTATGTTCCTAACAAGAAAATGGAATATGATATACCCTATCCCATATATATGCCATATATAGGGCCATACAATGTTCCCTTAGGGGTAGTATGCCAGGGTAGGGTTGTGACCTGCTTCACCCCGCCACTTAAAACGACTGCCACGGGCAGGAGGTATATGCACAAGAGGAACGTAGCAGTCACAATCAGCAGCAAATGGCAGGTTAGCAGGATTCCCTCCCATAGGGAATCGAACCTACGCAGGCAATCTCCGAGCCAGCCGCACGGCCGCTGAAGTAGCCCCGATCGCTGGGAATCGAACCACTGTCAAAATCCGGAAATCTATAAACGGGATCCCGCAGATCCCGCAATAAGTAGTAGGCGAAATTGCGAGCTGTTGCGCGCAGAGTCTGGTCCCCGCGTGTCGCATAAGGCATTGTGGGGTCCAGCTGGTAAAATTGGTATTTTTTTTCAGAATTAAAACTAAAGGCAAAGTGAAATCACACTTTTAAACAAAACTGAAGGTAATGGTACATGCGAAACGTCGCGACGCGACAGTGCCAAAATTTTATTTTTGACAAAGAAGAGCCAGCAACGGGGACGGGAGACACTGACAGTAACTTAGGACTGTGCCTGCAGCACCGGAGCACGTGGCATAGTAGAGATAGAGGTCAGGGAAACAATCACAAGGGACACTACAAAACGTCATGGCCTTCGGCCAGGGGACTGTTACCAGGGGGGGCTAACAGTCCTGTCCTGCAGTGCAAGGCGGGACAACCGTGGTAACAGCCCTTACAGCAAGCCTGTTTCTTTTTTTACACATCTGAACAATGAACATCGTGATGAACGACTTGCCCTGCGCTGTTGTCTTGCGATGCATGACTGTCTTGTGCCCGCCTCTGCCTTCTGCATGCTTAGGCCACTTAACAAACACGGCCACGATGGCCCACCGTGCGCGCGGTAGCTCACTAATTAGAGGAAAGAGGGCAAGATGGCCTCAGGGTAAGTACCACCAACACTAGGCACAAAGAACAACACGGGTACGATGCCCACACCTTTCACCTTCGTGCTTGGAACAGTTTATGAGAGGTTGCATGTGCTTGACGTGCTTGACGTGCTTGTTTAACCCTTGTAGTAGCGAGTGAGCTCTTGCTTGTAAGATGTAGGCTTGCTTGCTCACTTGCTTGAAAGTTCCCAGACAAGGCCTAGCAAAAGGCCCACTTGTAAACTGACCCGACACACAACAAAGATGAATCTGTGGGGTGTCAGAGGAGTCAAACGGAGTAAGGTGAACGGATCGTGGAGTCCCAGAAACCAGCCACAGTTGTGGCTGAATGCTACGGGCACGGCTCAGCCAAGGGCTGTGTCCGTGTGGATGCTTAGTCTAGCATGTGTGTCACACGTGATGCACCATGTAGAGGGTAGAGGAGGAGGTACGGAGATGGGATGAGGGTGTGAGTAGACACACTTAAATAGACAAACCTCATAACCATATAATAATACCCTGAAGTCTCTTCCAACATTCCACCTAGGAGCCATATTACGTATATATATATATCACATATACACATAACAGAGCGATGCACGCTGACAGACGGAGAACATACTTGTGCGCGCACAGCCTTTGGCAGGGCCCGGAGGCACACACTCCCCCGGTGGGCATCACAGGGTGTGGGTCTGGCGGTGGCGGCCTTTGGGCACATGTTTCCACACGCTCAGACAAAGAAAATCTCCCACAAACCACTCACGTACATACAACAAATGATAAACATACTCACAATAGAACACTTGTATAGATATGCCACCTTGTTGCTTGGTGTTCGTGTGTGTCTTGCGGGCGTGCGTATAGACAGTTAGGTTAGCTTGAGAGTTACTTTTGTCGGTGCGTGTGTTACCGGCGGGCAGTAAGTCAGGGGGTCACCTCCGTGTGCAAACCTGTCGAGGTCACTCGTACTGTCCCGCTGGTATATCAGCCCACTCAGCTCCCCGGAGGCACGATGACACGCCCCGAAGGAGCCTTTTACTCCCCCTACCCCCATACACCGTGTATGACAGTGCATGTTTACACCTCCGTGTGTACAATTGCTACCGTGTACACGGTTACAAAACCCAAAGGTAGGTCAACCTAGGTCTTGCTTGATCGGGGGGGCGGGTGATAACCCACGTAATAGGTAACCATATACTCCCGTAATCAAAATAAGCGCATGCACACACACGCACGCGATCAAACGGTCACGGGGCACACCTGATTTAGGTGTGTCACGGCGAGGGAGGTCCGTGTCTGTTGTGGAAACCCAAGTCCACGCACGGCCCTCCACAAAAATATGCCACGCCCATATCCCAACCTGTTCGGTTGGGCGTTGGGATAGAGGACCCCTGGGGTGTTGTGGAAATCCAAGCCCCCCCGTGGGGAACTCTAGATAAAATATCATCATACATATCCTCTCATAAACATATGCATGTGCACACTCGTCCTTTTCATCATGTTGTTTGTTCCCTCTCGTTGCAGGCGGAAATATCCCCCGTGAAATTCATCAAGGACATGAAGAAAACACCCAGCCAGCATGCGGCCCCATGCAATGGCAGTGGAGGGTACCCACTCCCAACCCGGGCACGCATAGCGACCAGGGACAAATACCCAGGCGGCGGAGATTTACAAAAACCCGCGGGCGGATCCTACTGAGCCTCAACATGTAACAATTCGAAAGCCAGCAGCAGGACTTTTCACACGGGCTTTCCCCCGGGTTTTTACCCTGTGAAATGATGGCCACCGTGAACTGATCAGCCCCAACACCGAGATCCAGGATGTCGCCCTCGCGAGTCGCCAGCCTTACCAACAGCGACATATTACAAGCTCTGCTCTTAAATGCTACGCACCTCACCAGCCCACTGCTGCACGAAGCCCAGGAAACGAAGCTACATTATCTACACGCAAATTCGCATCTTTTCTCGCGCATTCCCCTTCAGGCCTTTCCGCGCTACGCTAATGGCGCCTGTCGAGATTTGTGTTCACCGTCCCCTTGGCCTGCTTACCGGACATGGACAGACGCCAATCAGAGCACCACCAGTTACTACCCAGATGATCCTTTTGTAGAGCAGCCCTGTTCAACGTCCCCCTGGACTGCTTACGGGCCGCGAACCGACGCCACTCAGAACACCCCCAGTTACTACCAAGACGATACCTTAGTAGAGCAGCAACGTCCGTGTGCCGACAGCTCCGCCGAGGCGTACCAGACTCACGCGTACTACGATGCCTACTCGCCTGCCGCCGTGCCTGAAAGTCCCGTGTCACCATACTATCCAGAGAACACTGCCGCGTACGACGTTCCGGGTACGTTCTCCAACACAACGGGACAACCTGTGGCGAACGTCGGTCAAACTAATGTCAATTTTGCCCACTCCCCTTACTGTCTGCCTAGCTGTGAAGCCCACGGTCCTCAACATCCTGAGCCTGAGCCCCGTCTACCGTCGCCTACCTGCAGTGCGGCACCTAGCATACCAATAGTCACGCGCTTGGCAGACCAGTTTGCCACCCTGCACAGCTGTGCACCGCCCCCCGGCTCGTATATGCTACAGGGGATCACAATCTGCCCTCGTTTGATATCAGAAAGTTGACCAAGACCGCCCGAGTCACCGGCCCTTCGACGCCGCAGTAGCCGCGCCTCTCCAAGATCTTCTCGTGCATCTAGCACAGATGACCCAACATGTATCTCGCCCCTTCCTACGACCCACCCGTTCCAAGCGCTTGCTGACCTCGCAGCACCCGACTTAGATGACCGCCAAGAGTTCCCGGCCGAGACTGTCCCGCTGGTATATCAGCCCACCCAGCTCCCCGGAGGCACGATGACACGCCCCGAAGGGGCCTTTTACTCCCCCTACCCCCATACACCGTGTATGACGGTGCATGTTTAAACCTCTGTGTGTACAATTGCTACCGTGTACACGGTTACAAAACCCAAAGGTAGGTCAACCTAGGTCTTGCTTGATCGGGGGGCGGGTGATAACCCACGTAATAGGTAACCATATACTCCCGTAATCGAAATAAGCGCATGCACACACACGCACGCGATCAAACGGTCACGGGGCACACCTGATTTAGGTGTGTCACGGCGAGGGAGGTCCGTGTCTGTTGTGGAAACCCAAGTCCACGCACGGGCCTCCACAAAAATATGCCACGCCCATATCCCAACCTGTTTGGTTGGGCGTTGGGATAGAGGACCCCTCGGGTGTTGTGGAAATCCAAGCCCCCTCCTGGAGAACTCTAGATAAAATATCATCATACATATCCTCTCATAAACATATGCATGTGCACACTCGTCCTTTTCATCATGTTGTTTGTTCCCTCTCGTTGCAGACGAAAATATCCCCCGTGAAATTCATCAAGGACATGAAGAAAGCACCCAGCCAGCATGCGGCCCCATGCAATGGCAGTGGAGGGTACCCACTCCCAACCCGGGCACGCATAGCGACCAGGGACAAATACCCAGGCGGCGGAGATTTACAAAAACCCGCGGGCGGATCCTACTAAGCCTCAACATGTAACAATTCGAAAGCCAGCAGCAGGACTTTTCACACGGGCTTTCCCCCGGGTTTTTACCCTGTGAAATGATGGCCGCCGTGAACTGATCAGCCCCAACACCGAGATCCAGGATGTCGCCCTCGCGAGTCGCCAGCCTTACCAACAGCGACATATTGCAAGCTCTGCTCTTAAATGCTACGCACCTCACCAGCCCACTGCTGCACGAAGCCCAGCAAATGAAGCTACATTATCTACACGCAAATTCGCATCTTTTCTCGCGCATTCCCCTTCAGGCCTTTCCGCGCTACGCTAATGGCGCCTGTCGAGATTTGTGTTCACCGTCCCCTTGGCCTGCTTACCGGACATGGACCGACGCCAATCAGAGCACCGCCAGTTACTACCCAGATGATCCTTTTGTAGAGCAGCCCTGTTCAACGTCCCCCTGGACTGCTTACGGGCCGCGAACCGACGCCACTCAGAACACCCCCAGTTACTACCAAGACGATACCTTAGTAGAGCAGCAACGTCCGTGTGCCAACAGCTCCGCCGAGGCGTACCAGACTCACGTGTACTACGATGCCTACTCGCCCGCCGCCGTGCCTGAGAGTCCCGTGTCACCATACTATCCAGAGAACGCTGCCGCGTACGACGTTCCGGGTACGTTCTCCAACACGACGGGACAACCTGTGGCGAACGTCGGTCAAACTAATGTCAATTTTGCCCACTCCCCTTACTGTCTGCCTAGCTGTGAAGCCCACGGTCCTCAACATCCTGAGCCTGAGCCCCGTCTACCGTCGCCTACCTGCAGTGCGGCACCTAGCATACCAATAGTCACGCGCTTGGCAGACCAGTTTGCCACCCTGCACAGCTGTGCACCGCCCCCCGGCTCGTATATGCTACAGGGGATCACAATCTGCCCTCGTTTGATATCGGAAAGTTGACCAAGACCGCCCGAGTCACCGGCCCTTCGACGCCGCAGTAGCCGCGCCTCTCCAAGATCTTCTTGTGCATCTAGCACAGATGACCCAACATGTATCTGGCCCCTTCCTACGACCCACCCGTTTCAAGCGCTTGCTGACCTCGCAGCACCCGACTTAGATGACCGCCAAGAGTTCCCGGCCGAGACTTCCCAGACATTCAACTCTGCTCCTCCGGGTTACACCCTTGTACGCAAGCCGCTTCGCACAGAGGCAGCCGCCCCAATGCAATTGCCCAAGAAGGGCAACGATGCGCCACCCCCGCGAAGATCTCGACGGGTGGGCACGAGAAAACACCCACGTGGCCACCGCAAAATCAAAGGGACGCCCTTTTGCAGATCACTTGCGGCAGCCGAACCGCGAATTGTCCAACCACAACCAGTCGGCCCTCCTACCTACCCGTGGCGCCCCTTTCTGGCTGATGACCTCCCAGAGCAGCCGCCTAGCGATCAGTCTGTCTCTGCATGCGATCTACCTAGTCTGCAAAGTTCATCCGACTCCAGCCTCGCCTTGGAGGACATTTCTACACCCCATCATCCCACGTGGAAAGTTCTTGGACTACGATAGTACATCAGAGCCAGACGCTCCACTCCATGTACTGTCTGGGCCGTATAGTACTGCGCTGTCGGCCTCAACAGTAACACAAGACCTGGATTGGCTACATCCGGACCCTCTCGACGCCAAGATTGAGTCAACACCGCGGGGCGTGTGTTCGTACCCACGGTGCGGCTGTAATGCTGCTTGGGCCGACCCATTGGCCTTTCACGTGTTGGCATCCAGTGCCCCCACTGGCACCCCTGGCCAGCCTCGCGGGTCAGCCAATCAGTTCCGCTCCCATCTTCTTTTTTTCGGCAGCCGCTAGTGCTGGATGTATCAGTCCCTTGATCTTTTTTTTTTTGCAGACTTCTTGATCTGTTTATGCTGATACTCCTGTCTCCTGCCAGTGGGCTGTGCTTGCATCCGCCAGGGGTCTTTTCCCCCAGGGGTGAAAGCAGGGCTTTTGCAAAACGCATTGCGGAGGCATGGCAGTAGTAGCCCTTTTGTGCAGAGACTGTGTGCCTACAGCTTGGCCAGTTCACCTTTCTGATACTTAGTGCTACTCTGCTGACATTTCTCAGCTTCTCTGCACATTGATGTGCCTGAATGTCTTTTCTTGCTCTAGTCTGCCGTGCTGCAATCTGCCCGTGTCCTCTTCCCCTAGGGGTGAAAGCAAGGCTTTTTGCAAACAGCAGAGTTGGCGGGAATACCAAACAACCTTTGGTGCAGAGACTCTGTGCCCACATCTATCGCGTTTTGTAAACTCCATTTAATTTTCAACAGGTCCTCACTCCTTTCACTTCGTGGACAGACCACTTGCTACACCATAAACACAACAGACAACACACACCAGCACACTTCTTCACTGAATTCCCACGTACGGAGCAAGTACACACATGACCAACACCACACACACACCAGTGCACACAGCAGACCACACGACATCTAGGCGAGTTTCCCCTTGGGTCTCTGACCCTGAGTTCTGCTCCGGGGTCCTCAACCCTTTACTTCTCTGACCTGTGCCCATTCAACAGCTACAACTAGCGTCTGTAAATTTCTGGACCACTTCCTGAGGGGGACGTCAGCCCCTGAACAAGTCTATGCGATTGAGAACATTCAAAAATACCAAGGCGGCGGAGATGGCCCAAATCCGCAACGCCATTGCCTTTGAAGACCCCACTCACTCCTGGAGTGACGGGGCAAGGGCACCCATTGCAATTCATATTGAAATACTTGTATTGTAGAGGACGACCCCCCCCCCTAGACTTAAGTCATCGCCGTATGTAGTGGCAATTTTGCACGCCACGAAATTTTTTCCATGTAATGTGAGCCACACGAGTACTTCGTACCTTGTATATCTTACCCTCCCGCCGACAAGGGTAAATCGGTGGAAAACCATTACGCCCAACACAAAAAGGGAAAATGGGTTGTACCCGCCAACCCAACGAAGTTTTCAAGCCTTCGCCATTTTGAGCAAATGTTTTAGCTCGTTGGCTTGGGTCACGGGTCGGGGCTTCGGTATGGGGCGGCACTCCGAAACCTTGCAAGCACCACCATGCGCACAACCCGGCAGAGTCTTTAGGAAGTGCTTGCCACGTTGTTAGCACCCTTGACGGGGGACGTCATTGTGGGCAGGACTTTGTCCTGGTGATGGTAGGAGTGCTCCAGCAAGACCCAAGGATAGGGGTTTGAATGGCATTAAGACCCCCGAAAGAACACGTCCTACTGCCGCCCGAGGCTATATGCCACGCCACCCCAACCCAAGGACTCTCAAGCCTTTAGCGGTGAGAGAGGTAGAAGGTGGGGTAAACATGCGGTACCCACCGCCCTGCTCGGGTGGGGGTTTTTGTAACCAAGGAGCGCGCCGAGCATGCACGTTATCATTATTTTCTTTCCTGTCTCCTACCGCTTCTCGCTCTCTCCTCCCTTCCCCAAACAAAAATATATACCCATATTGGTTAGGGTTTTCTTTTCGTGGCACGCTCATGAGAGCGGTTCACCAAGGTGGGCAAGGAGGTAAATGGTTTGGGTGGGATTCTCTTTCTGCAAGTAATCTCTCCAAACGTTATTGTAGGACGGTAAGAAGGTTTCAACGGGTTCCTCGGTATCCCAATCCTTGGTATAACCCTCGCAGCGCCCTCTGAAGAGAAGTGTCCTGCAGTGAGTACGCTGACCCAATATTTTCTTGACATTATAGGTGTCCTCTCCGAACTGGGAGGGCACTCTAGCAACCTCCCCCGTATACTTTAGAGGCACGGGGGAGCAAGGGGAGTTGACTGTATTCATTCAGCAATCAACGTGGACGTCAACTAACATCTGTTGGTCCACCTGAATAACATAGAGGACGTGTGGCTTCTTGACCACAACCTCATAGGGCCCATCCCAATAGAAGCAAGTCTTATCGCCAAGATGTTTGCGTTGGCGACGGACCCATACGCGGTCCCCTTTTGAGAAATTGGGGGACATTCCCCCCCGTCTTATTATACTTATGAGCCATTGTCTCTTGCACCTGAATCATAGCCCTACGTGCAAGAGCAATAAGCTCCTCACGCCGCTGGAAGTAGTGAGCAGCGTCTTGGGCAACCCCCTTAGGCTCAGCAAGAGGGGGCCCCTTACTACAGTTGTGTTTACCAAACACAATCTCGTTAGGCGTATAACCTGAAGGACCTGTAGTCTCATGCCACGCTCGTACAACGGCGGGCAAAACCTCTACCCAATTAGTGCCCTTCTTCAAGGTAAGGGCTTTAGCAACGGCACGCCTTAGCTGCTTGCCAGTATTTTCGGCTTTGCCATTACCTTGGTGCCTACCCGCGAGACACATAGTCGAGCGGGCACCAATCTTAGAACAAAGGGTTTCGAAATATTGGCTCACAAATTGTGGCCCAAGGTCGGAGCATATTTCACCAGGGGCTCTGAATCTATCAACCCAGCGCTCCATTAGCAAATGGGCCGCTCTTTTCCCCATTACCCCTTCATCTTTGTCTTCATGACGGGGTTTGTGAATAGGGATCGCGATTAGGTAGCCGGAAAGCTGGCAAACACATAGGAGCATTCAGTCAAGTGGAAGGGTAGTTAAAATACATCAAGCGCTATGGAGTCCATGCGCTCCATAGGTATAGGCATAGGGGTCATGTACCCTTGCTTGCACTTGGTGTCATGCGTATGAATGGCACATGAGGGACACGTTTGGCATTGTAGTTCCACTGCTTTGTACACCCCCTCACCTTCCACGCCATGGTTAATCTCCTTCCAGTGTTTTTCCACACTGGAGGTAATTAAGTGAAGTGCATCGTGGTGTTCGGCCACCAAACAACATCTTCCCTGGCGCCGGCCGGCATGTGCCATTTTCCAACACATGGCCACAAAACTCAACTGAATGAACAAAGAAATCAGTTTTGCTAACTGAAGCAACCGACTCCTCTTTTCGTAGCCTATCCAACACGGCACGCACATTGCGGTCGTGGTTAGCCAATAGCTCCTCCGTCTCAACGGCGGAACCAATAATAATATCATCAATATATACGTCCCCACAATCCAAACCCTGTAAAACATGGTCCATGATCTTTTGCAAAATAGCGGGCCCATTCTTGATACCCATAGGCATAACACGCCATTGGTATCTGTTACCCCCCAAATTCATGGCGGTCTTAGCCCGGGACTCAGGGTGAAGGGGAAGTTGATGAAACCCTTTACTCAGGTCAAGAATACGCCACCGACACGAAAAGCCGCCAACAATCATGTGGCGCCCTTAGTTTTTCGGTAGCCCTTAACGGTAGTGGCGGCCCCACCCAATAACTCCTTTTCAATTTTCGCAATGTGTGAACGCACGCATTCTTGTGCCTCGAAATCTTCCGGGGCAGGGTCAAGAAGAACGGGCGTGAGGAATTTTTTATGGGTTGCCTGATATGTGAGGGTGCGCACCGAGTCCAAATGGTTAGGCACCCTTTCATCCTCCGACACTTCCTCTGAGGTCACGCCCGGCTCGTCATCCGTATGGGGGTTGAAGACGGCCGGTGCCAAAACGGAGGCCACATGACATTTAGTGGCCGCCAAAATTTAATCCGCAACACCATCGTCCACGTATAGCGCCACTGTGAACCAACCCCGCTGAGGAAGGGGTGTGAGGTGGTCATTTTGATAGGAGCGGGCTTTAGTTTCCAGCCCAGGATGGTGGTACCCTTGCAAAGTGATTTACATAAGGGGTTTCCACCACTCCCTATGTGTCTACTTTGGCCCTACGACGATGGCCCGTAGTTTTTCTTGCCGAATTTTCCGAACACAATCGGAAAACTGATGATAGGGAGGGCACATCCAATACAATTTGGAGGGGTCCGCGGGAGTGGAAAAGGAATCTTCAAGCGGCGAAACCCAACAGGTAGCCTGGGCCATACCTGGGACCCTATTGAAGGCGTGCACGTCAGGGTCTTTGCCAAATTTCTTTTTGACACGTGCGGCCCAATATGGCGTGAGGCCATAGTCAGACTGAGTCCACATGGACCCATCACGCCGTGTGCGTAGAACATCCCGGGCAAGGGTTTGGGGAGCAAATTCAACGAGCTCCAAAAGACAAGCCCGATCCTGTACGGGGGCCACAGAGGAAGCGGTCAAGGCATTGACGCGTTCCCGTGGGGGGCCTGGCCACGGGACGCTGCGGCGGACACGCACAAGCAAGCAGGCAGGCAAAGCACTGCGCTCACAAGGCTATCCTCATGCTCTTGTCATGTGACAAAGGGTTTCAGGATCCTTGCCACTCTGAGACAAGGGAACGAAAGTGTGTACAGCAACACATCAGGATATGTACACATGGGGTTAAGACTGGACTGGGGTAAGGGCATCATAGGACAATAGGCACTCAATCTCAACTCATATCCCAACCCCAGGCCCGACCCTCCCAGTGGCTGGCAGGGGGGGGGGGCTCAAACACAACCCATACCCTGCTCAATCCGGACCCTGAAACCCTGCCAATAGGAAAGGGTGTTCCGTCCAACCACAGGCAATTTACTGAAAATCAAGGATCTCCAATGCGAGCCGGCAGTGGCTCCCTCTGCTCCCTTAACGGCAGGTCGCAACTCCCCCTTGAGCCAGAGAGAAGGCCCCGCCATTATCCCCTAGGCGTTGGTAGCTGAAAATGGGCTGTTTCAGCCCAAACTGATATTAGCTCGAAAAGCCCCAGAATTGACCCCTCGTCCGGACCAGCCAGAGGTAGGGACGAGGCACTTGACCCTATATCTTTCAGGTATAAGCCCCCTGGAGCCCTCACCCAACCTGATTCCCTCAGAGTCCCCGGCATCAGGGCGCCACGGGTTCGCCATGTGGGGTCATGATGCTAAAATCACCAGAAATGGAGTCATTTCCACGGGTGGCTCGGCCAGCCAGGGCAAGGCCAATGACCCACAGGATAGGAGGCAGGACCTAGGACCTATATCTAAGTGCACGACTTTAAATTGAGTCCGGGCTTCTCATGGTCATAGAGATATGGGACCGCCCATAGACCACACGGGGGGCAGAGATCCCCATGACACTCGGCGTGGTGACGATCCGAACTTGATCCAGAACTGCCAGAATGGCAAGATTGGCCGTCTCGGGCGACCGTCCAGGGTAGGAGATCTTGGCGATCTTGTCGCGCCAAGCCTTGATTCACAACCCTGATATCCCCTTTGGTCCCATGCCTTGGGATTTTGCATGGATGCAAACCGAAGCTTTGCTTCCCTTTTGCGACAAGGGTTGGGGTTCAAAGCGTAGGGGAAATATTTTTATTACTTCAATCCTTGAAGCACACTATATATGGGGAAAAGTGCATATATTGGCGATATTGGCGCGCATATATCCATGGGCCCTTGAGGAACAAAATTATGAGAAAATGTTTTTGGAGTAAGCCCATAGTAAGTGTTTCAAATGTACACACTATGGTTAGATTGTCCCCGCCCACCCATGTCATTAGCGTTTGCATATGAGCGCGTGTGCAAAGAGGCAGTATGGCACGGGTGCTCACAAGACGACGCTATATAACATAGAAGGCAAGGTTGCAAAAATCAACGGAGCCATCCACGATGTTCTTCCTGGTCTCTACGCGACATATTGTCTTGGTTCCAGGCTCAACTTCTCATGGGCTTTGAGTACGAGCCTCACGGGATTGGTCATTTTGGCCTAATTTTGGACCAAACTTTGATCTTCCCCCAAAAACGGGTTTTGGTACGCATTGAATTGCGTGCAGCCATCGTTGAGTTGGCTCAAAAAACGAAAATGGCATAGGGCATTTGGTCTTGTGAGCATTGTGTTCGGTGATTTACGTGCATGCTCACACGCACACGAAGTCAGCGTTTGGGCACACCAATAACCTAGGTTTACAACATCCACATGCTGCCTACAACATCCCTATTGCCCGCTTCCCTATACAAGGTGATATGCGCACGTGAAAGGGGCATGGATGAGAGGCATAGGGGGGGGATGTGGGGTGCCGTCCGAACTCATGGTCCTTGAGAACCATGAGTTCGAGCGATCGACGGAAAACCTTGCGCGCTGATTTTCTCACAGATGCCACGGCGAAGAATTCTGGTGAACACACCAGATGAAAGAACATTAGAAGACCTCCAGATCCAGCACTTGACTTCCCTTGAAACCTCAAACCTACAGGAGAAAAACCCTTCGCAAAACTCGCCACTGAGAAGCGACGCAAGCGCGTGAACAGGCGACAACAGGCGGCGATTTCACGGCAATTGGAAATCGCGTTAGATATCGGGTATTTCACCGATTTCTAACCGAAAAGCGATCACGAAAGTAAAATTATGGCAATTCTACATCGATTGAATGGTTAGGGATCGGATTCCGGATCCCGCGGATCAGAGAAAGGGGATTTACCGCTGACGGACGGTATTGATGGCGTCAAGAACCTCCGGGCCTCCGGGCCATGGGCCATGGGCTTTGGGTACCGCTTCACTCCCCTCCTTAGAGCAAACCCCGGGGGGGCTCGATAACACACACGCATGGCAGCGGGTACCCAGGACTATCATCTGAGGGGGGGGTCACACTCCACATTCAGGCTGGTTGTGGGTGAGGTTGCCCATTACATTCCCACGGCAAGTTAGGTATGGTGCCGTAGGTGCCTGTATTGCAAGTATAGTATCAAGTATCAAGTCCTAGGTCCTGGCGGCAATTGTTCGGCATCCAAAGGACCCGTTAACCCATACCAGGCGCACCGGGCGCACAGTGGCAGTGGCATACACGGCCAACATAGGCGTCACACGACGACCGAGGTGGTCCCACGGGTCGGAAGCAACGACAAGGATCCATCAGGCTACCCCAAGCTTCCCAAGGCCACAGACTGGGGGAGAGCCCCCACGGGTCTTTCCTCGGGCGCACCATGTCCATATCCACGACGCGAGATCAGAGTGGTAAAGCCGCACAAGCTCCTCCATAAGAGATCAGGCATCGAGGCCCTCCTTTCCCTCGCCCCGTTACCACGAAGGCCATGCATGGGGGAGTCCTCATGCAGTCTGGGCGGAGAGGCCGACTCCTAAAACCACCAGTTTCCCAGGCAGACTGACCAAGGTCAGGACACCGAAGGTTGCCACCCGACTGCAAGTGCGTCTGCAAGTCGGTAGGCTCACGCCAGGACTGACAGTGGCGGACCGCTGGGAGTGTAGTCAGGCAACTGGGCTTCCCGCCTGGCGCCTTCAGGATCGCAGCACTCATAGCCACTAGGGCACACGGTATCACGGGCACACACACGTGACAATCTGTACTTAGGTACTGATCCAGGCTGGACCTTATGTGGGGGCATGTACAAGGGGACTCAGGGCGCCGTCGTATCCCGATTTGTCTCCCTCGTGGGAAAAACTGTCCATCCGTCCGTGGCGGGTCGTTGACAACCAACATACAGATGCACATATCCTGGAGGGCGGAAAAGTGAGCAAAAATTGGGTAAAAAGGCGTGTAAACACGCTCTGAACAGAGCGCCAAACCACGCCCCGGTCAGAATACGGCATATGCAGGGGGGGTGCACAGAGAAACGCCGGGTCCAGGCAATATATAGTCCGGAGACACACAAAGATAGGTCCGGATCCCGCAAGTGCCATGGGACCAGACACCACACCCAGATTGGCAATGCCGATGACAGCGGCATCCGTTGCGCAACGTCGTATGGGCTTCAAGGCCTCAAGAGCTCAGGAAATGTCAGAGTCAGTCGCCCTGCCTGGTTTCCCAAGGATTCAGCAGGTGGGGAGTGACGAATAGGAGTAAAAGAGAGGGGCCATCCGCCCGTGGAATCAGCAGGGGGGGGGGGGTATATGGCCACTCAGATGGCTGGTCACCGAAAGATGGGAGAGAGCAAGCAAGTGAGGGACGATCCGTTGATCAAACAAGCGCTCAAACCGCATCAGGGGAGAGCTCATGGCGGTAATCTGGCGCCGCTGGCTGCAATCGCCCGGATGAGTGCCGCCAAGTCCGAGACGTTGAGCTTGGTCTTGTGCTTGCTGATGTAGTCCATGAAGGGGGTGTTAATCCGCGGCAGGGACGAGTAGACGGGTTGCCAGGTGTCGTGGGACGGCCCATAGCCTCGCCAACGAGCCTTGAGCTCCAGGCCTCCGGCTGCTGAGGCGTTCGGACACTGGACCAGGATCATCTCGACGGTATAGCTGTCCTGCTGAGCGTAGTCGTCGTCCGAATCGGCCTCATGTGCGGTGTAGTCCAGGGACACATGTTGGCCACGTAGATCGGGTTCCCGCACACGGAGTTGACTTTCGTGGCGCTCCCGGAACTGTCCGTGACCCACCTTGATGCGGTAGGTGTCGGTGCGGTGGGTACCCATCGGGCGGGGTCTGATCAGCCACACCAGGTCTCCCACCCTGAACTTTTGCGCTGTCGAGCTCCGGGCGGACCTCTGGCGCTCGGTATGCGCCTTCTCGAGCTGCTGGCGGATGTCCCGCGCCGTTGCCTCCTGCTGCGCAAAGAATTCCTTGGCATCCATGGCCATAACATCACCCGACAAGGAGAGTCCCCAACCAAGGGTCGCTGCCGAACAAAATCTGGTGAGGGGACAATGCACCCAGAGTGGGGGTGTCATGATGGGCCTGTAGGGCACGCCACATCTCCTCAAACCAGTTTCGACGTGGGTTGGTGATGTGGATCTTGCGTAGCTTCTCGAACAGCTGCTTTCCAGCCACTTCAGCCCAGCCGTGCGACCGGCTGAGGTAGGCGACGCTCTTGGCATGAAGTATCCCCATGAGGGAACACATGGCCTTGAACCAGCTGCCAGTAAACAGGGGTCCTCGGTCACTGCAAATGCTGTGGGGGATGCCAAAGACGGTCAGCCAATGACGGATCATCATGTGGACTTCGGGCATGGAGAAGTCGTCCATGGCCACACTCTCCATGGGCTGGTCAGGTACCGGAGTCCATTGGGTTTCCCCTGTGACGTTCCGATTGTCGGGATTGCAGGCCTGACAGACCGATCAACCCTTCCTGACCTTCCTGATGGCGTTGTAGAGACCGATCTGGTCGATCTCGAACCGGCGCTGCATGTCCAGATCTTGCTCTTTGACCCCGGGGTGCATCATGTGGTGGTGCCAAGCCTCACACAGCTCGAGCACTCAGGACTCCGGGACCAGCAGCTTACCATTCCAGTAAAGCTTGCCATCCTCCTCGGTCAGCCCCTTTGGCCACCTCTGCCTGTCATCAGGGTCGGTCACAGCCCTATACTCGGCCTCAAAGGCCTCAGACTTGCCGTAGTCGTCAGTCCAGTCGTCCTGGAGGCACGATTCAGGGAAGCGGTGCTTGTCGGACTCAGCTCCCTCAGGGTCGAGTGCACTGACCGCGCTGCCCACTCTCCTTCCGAGGGCGGCATGCGCAGCCATGACGACGAAGCATTTAACACCCTCCTGCTCCATCAGGTGCTCCATTTCTATGATCTTCTTGGCCTCAGCGGTCTCAGCCTCATCGCCATGGGCGGACACATCCGTCATGCCCTTGCTGGCGGGGTAGGCCCACTTGCTGAGACAGTCCGCCACGGTGTTGTCCCTGCCAGGAACATACAGAACCGTGAGGTCAAACTTGGCCAAGGTCTCATGCCATCTTGCCCGGAGGGGGTGTCCACGTGCTCTTTGTGCCACGACTGCAGACTCTGATGGTTGGTGCAGACGGTGACGGGATGGAGGGCTATATACCCAGCCCATTTCCTGAGAGCCATGACCATGGCATACGTCTCCTTTTCTCGGGGCGTCCACGTCCGTCTCTGGCCTTGTGCCAGGACTCGGCTCCAGAAGGCCACGGGCACGTGCCTCCCATCGTCAAGCACTTGTTCCAACACAGCGCCAACAGCGTAGTCGGAAGCGTCTGTGCGCAGGAGGAACCCTCGGTCAGGATCCACAAGGTGCAGACCCACTGCGGATAGCAGCGCCTGCTTCATCCCCTCAAAGGCACGGTCGGACTCATCATTCCAGACAAGAGCCTTATGGGACCCCTTCTTGGTCTCCTCTCGGTTGACCTTGAGCTGGCCATCATGGGGGCCGCATACTCAGCATACATCTTGATATACTCCGAGTAGTAGTTGCAGAAGCCCAAGTACGCCCATTGCTCAGAGACCGTCTTGGGCTTCTGCCAGTGCTCAACTGCAGCTGCTTTGCCAGTATGGGCTTCCGCTGCCCGTACCGAGCCACGTGGCCAGCGAAGACCACCTCGCTTACCGCAATGGTGGCCTTGTCACTGCTGCCCGTGAGCTTCTGCCGAACCAGGAGGTCCAGCACTCCCATGACGTCCCTCTCATGTGCTTCCAGGAGCTCATCATAGCTCATACTGGCGTCTCCGGACGCGATGATCACGTCGTCCACAAAGGGGTTCGCACAGTCACGCACCGTCTCAAGCAGGTTCTCCAGCATCCGCTGAAAAGCTGCATTGCCGTTGGTAACGCCCATGGGCATCACCTTCCACTGAAGGGATCCCAGTGGGGTGCTCATGGCTGTGCAGGCACGGGACTCATCGGCGACAGGCATCTGATGAAAATCATGTTTCAGGTCAATCACCCCGAAGGTCGTCCGCCGGTGTTGCTTTTGCAGTATTTCCTCAATGAGGCGCAGCGTATAGCTGTCATGCTGCGTTTGGGTGTTTAGGCCACGGTAGTTCACCACGAGCCGCCACTCTCCGGCCACCTTCTTGGGAACGACGAAGCAAAGGGAGGCCCAGTCGGAGTGGCATGGCTCAGACCAGTCCCTCTCGATGAATTCACGGAGGATTTTCTCCATCGCCTCCTTCCTCTCGCCCCTCAGGGCAAACTCCCGGTGCCGATACACACGGGGGTCCGGCTTCAGTCGTATCTTGGCCTCACCATACGGTCCACGAACCGGTGGGGGAAACACAGATTTTCTGCTGAAGAAGGTTTCACCATACTTCTGCTTCAGCCTGGCCCTCAATGCCTGGATCTTGGGGCACTCATCGGACCCCGCCTTGGCCTTTCCGGGCACCTGAACCACTGAGCTTACTTGCGGGGTACCTCCGCATGGCTTCAGCTCTGGCGGTCTTCCCAGGTGGCCCCAAGGGCCATCACTGGTCTTGCCTCGGAACAAATCACCGTAGGTGGGTGGATTCCCGCCCATTGGCTCGTCCTGGCTGGACATGTGGTCCAGTACCCTCCTTACGAAGGTATTCCCATCATAGGAACCAGAGACGATGGAGTCAACTTCCCACCAGGCTTTATCCTGGCCTTTCCCCTCACGCTGGCTTCCCCAGTCGTGGAAGGCCTGATCCATATACCCCTGAACCAGGTCCAGCTCCTCTTCAGTGAGGAGGTCTTCCGATTCTCCGATGTCCACGGGGGAAACCGCAAAGCATTGCTGCCAGGGCTCCGCTATAGGTAGGTAGGTAGGTGCACTCGGTCGTGGAGAGGTGCCCCTTGGTTCCCCCTGGCGTCGCCCCTGTGAGGAACAGGAAGAGGCTCCGCGCGTGAAGAGGGGAGGCGGTTTACATCCCGCTAGACCTGACTGTTGGCCCCCAACGAAGCGGCCCCGGGCAACACCAGGAGGGCTGATCGCCGCCGGCGTGACGTGCTTGTCTCGCCCGAAGGGTGTGCCCCCGTGCTTGCCCACGTCCCCTCCTTTGGGCGGAACCCTAGAGGTTCACCGGACTAACTGGCGTATCCCGTTCCCAAGGCATGCATGCACGTTCTTGGTACTAGGGTTCCGAGGCACTTGGGTGTCGCACGCTCCGCCTTGAGTCCCAAAGCAGCGCAGGCCTTAGGATGCAGCCTTACCCCCGGTCTCCGGATCTCGTTTGGCCGGGTCACCTGCATGGCACGGGCTGCCTCAGTGCCCGGGCTGTGGGCACTGGGTTTCCTACTGTTGTGCGGTGTTTGTGTTTGGGTCCGGTTCGCGGTTGGGTGTGGGTTTTGTTAACCCCGCCAGTCCTGGCTGGGGTCTTGGGTGGGTGTGTTTGGGCACGGTTTGTGGTGTTGTCCCTCCAGTGCCGGCTGTTTGTGGTGTTCGTGGTTGGGCTTAGGTTCCGGCCTGCTTATGGAACGTGTGTGGTTTCGTGCACGCTCCGCTTGCCCCCCGCCGTTTCCGGTGTGCAGTGTGGGCGTGCGTGCTGGGCCCGGGTCTCGGCTGTGCCCCGCCCTTCTTGGCTGGGTTGTCAGGGTGTGTTGTTTGCGCTTTTTTTTTTTTGCTTTGTGGTGTCGGTTGCTGCGTGTCCCTGTCCTGGGCCTTGTTGTCCCTGTCCCCCCACCCCCTTTCTTTCGGGCTGGGCTGCTGGCTCTTTTTTTTTTCGGTGTGTGTGTCTGCATGTTTCGGTGTCCCTTTT
The DNA here is from genome assembly GCA_964036045.1 of Eutreptiella sp. 'Long Island Sound 2002'. NCBI lineage: Eukaryota > Euglenozoa > Euglenophyceae > Eutreptiales > Eutreptiaceae > Eutreptiella > Eutreptiella sp. 'Long Island Sound 2002'. The sequence continues at coordinate 47,937,714 of OZ038393.1, forward strand.
CCCGGTGGGCCGCTGTTCCCGGCTTGGTGTTGCCGGTTTTGGCTGGGTGGTCCCCCTGTGCCCCCCCTGGGGGTCCTGTCTTCGGTGCCTTCTGGGTGGGGGGTTTGGCAGCCTCTGGTGGTGTTGGTGGGCGGTTTGATGGCTGTGGGCTGTTTTCGCGAGCCCCCCCCCCCCTCCCCCCTCTGTTTTTTTTGGGGGGGGGGGCTGCCTGTTCCTCTCTCTGCCTTCCCTAGGCTGGCGCACGCACTGGCCCGCATTCAGTGTTGTCTTCGGGGGTGCTGTTGGCGGTTGTGTTCCGTGTGGCCATGTTCCGGCCCCATGGGTTGGGTGGGCTATGTACACGTTGGGCTTGGCGCCCCTTCTTGCCGGGTTTGGTCCTGGCTCTGCCCGCTGGGCTGCTGCGCCAGGCGGCTGCGTGTGGCTCTGGATTAGGGGGCTGGGGTTGTTCGTGTCCTTTCCCCTCTCTGGTGCCGGTTTTAACCTTCGGGGTGGTCCGCCACCGTTGTTGCTGGGGGCGCGGTGGCCCCGTGTGTGGCCTGGGGTTCCGGTGTGTGGCGTGCTGGTGCGGCGCCTTCCGCGGTGTGCGGTGGCTTGTTTCACTTAGTCCTTCAGGTTAGGGTCAGTCAGGCCGTGTTGTGCCGCCCTGTGCCGCGTCGCGTCGCGTCGTGCTGTGGCGCGTTGCACTGTGGCGCGCTGTGGTGCGGTGTGCCGTGGTCTCCCGTTGTGCCGTGGTGGGTCAGTGGGGGTCAGCCTGGCCTGTGTCGTGGTGCGGAGTGCGGGCCGGAGTGTGGCTGGCTGGTGGCTGGGGGGTGCGGTTAGGTGTGGGTGTCTCGCAGGGTCTGTGCTGTGGGGGCCCGGGCGTGCCGCTCGGGGTGGTGGGTCGGGTAGGCGTCCGTGGGGTTGCCCTCCCTGGGGGCCTGTGTCTTGGTCCCGTGTCCTCTGGGGGTTTCGGTCACTAGCCCTGGTCGCTGTTGCCGTGCCGTCGTCCTCTTCCGGTGCCAGTGAGGTGCCCTTGTGGCGGCCGGGGTCGTCGCCTGGTTGTGAGGGCGTGGTGGTGCGCCGTGCGGCGGCGTTCCCTGCGGCTTCTACTGTGGGTGTGGCCCGTTCTCCCCGTGTAGGTGTGCCCTCCATTCCCCGTGTGGTTTCCGATGGCTGGTGGGTGTGCGCTGCTGTGATCCGTACGGCATCCGATGCTTGCTTCGGCGGTGCGTGTTGGGGGGTGCGCCCCCGGGAGTCGTGGCGCGTTCGGTGGGGGTGCGGCGGCGCTGGTCCCCCCGTCGTGGTATGCCCTTCCTGGGTGTGGGTCGTGGCGTTTGCCGTGGTGCCCTTTTTCTCCGCGCCTTGGTACCCGCTCCTGACCCTTCCTGGTTCTTGGGTGGTTTCGTGCCCCCATGTGGTGTCTCTTCGGCGCCCTGTCCCTACGGGTGCCTGCCCTCACTTCGGGCCCCTCCGTGCCCTCTTGCCTGAGTGCCCCTTGGTGTCCCTTGCCCCCCCCTTGCCCTTGTCCTTCCCCTTCCTGGTGTGGTGGTGGTGGGAGGGGCGGGGTGGGGAGGGGGCGCCGTTGGCCCAGGCCTGGGGGTGGGTGGCCTGGAGCCATTGGCGGAGGGCTTGGGGGGTATAGGGGGGGCGGAGGCCCTGGACCGCATCGCGGAGGAGGGCCTCCCATGCCGCTTGCGGCATGATGGCCTCCGGGGCGGCCTTGTTGGGGTCGGCGGGGGTGCGGGTGCGTATCTCCTCGAAGGTATGCACCATGTGCACCCCATCTTGCCTTCCCCCTCCCCCGGCCCACTTCACCCAGGTTAGGGTTCACCCAGCGGCAGAGCTCCTGCAAAGCGGGGGCAGACCACCAGGCGAGGAGGGCGGGGGCCTGGGGGGGGGGGGGGGTCCGTGCCCGGGGTCCTGGAGCGGCGGGGGGAGGACGTGGACCTGTGCTGGTGGTGGGGCTGATGGTGCCTGGGGGAGCGGGAGCGGCGGTGGCTGGAGGACGGGTACGGGCAGAGGGGGCAACGGGAGAGGGAGGTGGACATGGGGCGGCGGTGGCGCGCTTGGTGGCATCCGGGGGAGTGGGAGTGGTGGTGTCGGGGGCTGGGGGTGGTGGATGGGTACGGGCGGCGGGGGGAACGGGGAGCCCGGCGCGCCCGTCTGGGGGGAGGGGGAGGTGGACGTGGGGCGGCAATGGCGTGCCTGGTGGCGCCGGGGGGAGCAGGAGCGGTGGTGGCGGGGGGTGGGGGTGGGGGTCTTGTATGGCCGGAGGGGGGAGGGGGAGGTTGACATGGGGCGGGGGTGGCGCTCGTGGTGGCACCCGGGGGAGCGGGAGCGGTGGGAGCGGGGTCCCGGGGGGTCGTGGCGGCACCTGGGGCAGCGGGAGCGGCGCGGGTGGGTGGTTGAGGCGCGGTGGCGGTGTGGGGAATGTGGGCGCCGGGAGCCAGTGTGCCGTGCGGGGGGGGAGCGGGAGCGCACCCGTTTGCAGGACCAGGCCTCATCGCTCGAGTCCGGCCAGTCAGGAGGTGTCCGCGGGTCCTGGGGGGCTTCGCGTGGTGCCGCCTGTTACTGGGGGGGGGCGGGAGGTCCACGTCGTCCCTGGATCCGCCACGTAGGGGTGTGGTGGCGGCAGCGGCTGGTGGTATGGGTCGAGTGACTGTCCTTGGCGGGGTTGGGCCCGGGGGGCCCCTTCGGCGTGGACGTGGTGGCCAGGGGGATACGGTTCCTGTTGGCCCAAAGGGCCATCACTGGTCTTGCCTCGGAACAAGTCATCGTAGGTGGGTGGATTCCCGCCCATTGGCTCGTCCTGGCTGGACATGTGGTCCAGTACCCTCCTTACGAAGGTATTCCCATCATAGGAACCAGAGACGATGGAGTCAACTTCCCACCAGGCTTTATCCTGGCCTTTCTCCTCACGCTGGCTTCCCCAGTCCTGGAAGGGCTGATCCATATACACCTGAACCAGGTCCAGCTCCTCTTCAGTGAGGAGGTCTTCCGATTCTCTGATGTCGACGGGGGAAACCGCAAAGCATTGCTGCCAGGGCTCCGCTATAGGTAGGTAGGTAGGTGCACTCGGTCGTGGAGAGGCGCCCCTTGGTTCCCCCTGGCGTCGCCCCTGTGAGGAACAGGCAGAGGCTCCGTGCGTGAAGAGGGGAGGCGGCTTACATCCCGCTAGACCTGACTTTTGGCCCCCAACGAAGCGGCCCCGGGCAACACCCGGAGGGCTGATCGCCGCCGGCGTGACGTGCTTGTCTCGCCAGGAGGGTGTGCCCCCGTGCTTGCCCACGTCCCCTCCTTCGGGTGGAACCCTAGAGGTTCACCGGACTTACTGGCGTATCCCGTTCCCAAGGCATGCATGCACGTTCTTGGTACTAGGGTTCCGAGGCGCTTGGGTGTCGCACGCTCCGCCTTGAGTCCCAAAGCAGCGCAGGCCTTAGGATGCAGCCTTACCCCCGGTCTCCGGATCTCGTTTGGCCGGGTCACCTGCATGGCACGGGCTGCCTCAGTGCCCGGGCTGTGGGCACTGGGTTTCCTACTGTTGTGCGGTGTTTGTGTCTGGGTCCGGTTCGCGGTTGGGTGTGGGTTTTGTTAACCCCGCCAGTCCTGGCTGGGGTCTTGGGTGGGTGTGTTTGGGCACTGTTTGTGGTGTTGTCCCTCTAGTGCCGGCTGTTTGTGGTGTTCGTGGTTGGGCTTAGGTTTCGGCCTGCTTATGGGACGTGTGTGGATTCGTGCGCGCTCCACTTGCCCCCCGCCGTTTCTGGTTCTGGTGTGCGGTGTGGGCGTGCGTGCTGGGCCCGGGTCCCGGCTGTGCCCCGCCCTTCTTGGCTGGGTTGTCGGGGTGTGTTTTTTGCGCTTTTTTTTTGTCTTGCTGGGTGTCCCTGTCCCGGGCCTTGTTGTCCCTGTTCCCCCATCCCCTTTCTTTCGGGCTGGGCTGCTGGCTCTTTTTTTTTCTTTTTCGTTGTGTGTGTCTGCATGTTTCGGTGTCCCTTTTCCCGGTGGGCCGCTGTTCCTGGCTTGGTGTTGCCGGTTTTGGCTGAGTGGTCCCCGTGTGCCTCTTTGGGGGTCCTGTCTTCGGTGCCTTCTGGGTGGGGGGTTTGGCCCACTCTGGTGGTGTTGGCGGGCGGTTTGATGGCTGTGGGCTGTTTTCAGCCCCCCCCCCCCCTCTGTTTTTTTTTGGGGGGTGGGGGCTGCCTGTTCCTCCCTCTGCCTTCCCTGGGCTGGCGCACGCACTGGCCCGCATTCAGTGTTGTTCTCCGGGCTGCTGTTGGCGGTTGCGTTCTGTGTGGCCGTGTTCCGGCCCCATGGGTTGGGTGGGCTATGTACACGTTGGGCTTGGCGCCCCTTCTTGCTGGGTTTGGTCCTGGCTCTGCCGCTGGGCGGCTGCGCCAGGCGGCTGTGTGTGGCTCTGGGTTAGGGGGCTGGGGTTGTTCGTGTCCTTTCCCCTCTGCGGTGCCTGGTTAAACATTCTTGGTGGTCCGCCACCGTTGTTGCCGGGCGCGCGGTGGGCCCGTGTGTGGCCTGCGGTGCCGGTGTGTGGCGTGCTGGTGCGGCGCCTTCCGCGGTGTGCGGTGGCTTGCTTCGGTTAGTCCTTCAGGTTAGGGTCAGTCAGGCTGTGTTGTGCCGCCCTGTGCCGCATCACGTCGCGTCGTACTGTGGCGCCTTGCACTGTGGCGCGCTGTGGTGCGGTGTGCCGTGGTCTCGCGCTGTGCTGTGGTCGGTCAGTGGAGGTCAGCCTGGCCTGTGTCGTGGTGCGGAGTGCGGGCCGGAGTCTGGCTGGCTGGTGGCTGGGGGGTGCGGTTAGGTGTGGGTGTCTCGCAGGGTCTGTGCTGTGGGGGCCTGGGCGTGCCGCTCGGGCTGGTTGGTCGGGTAGGCATCCGTGGGGTTGCCCTCCCGGGGGGCCTGTGCCTTGGTCCCGTGTCCTCTGGGGGTTTCGGTCCCTAGCCCTGGTCGCTGTGGCCGTGCCTTTGTCCTCTTCCGGTGCCTGTGAGGTGGCCCTTGTGGCGGCCGGGGTCGTCGCCTTGTGGTGAGGGCGTGGTGGTGCGCCGTGCGGCGGCGTTCCCTGCGGCTTCCTCTGTGGGTGTGGCACGTTCTCCCCGTGTAGGTGTGCCCTCCATTCCCCGTGTGGTTTCTGGTGGCTGGTCGGTGTGCGCTGGTGTGATCCGTACGGCGTCCGATGCTTGCTTCGGCGGTGCGTGTTGGGGGGTGCGCCCCCGGGAGTCGTGGCGCGTTCGATGGGGGTGGGGCGGCGCTGGTCCCCCCGTCGTGGTATGCCCCTCCTGGGTGTGGGTCGTGGCGTTTGCCGTGGTGCCCTTCTTCTCCGCGCCTTGGCCCCCGCTCCTGACCCTTCCTGGTTCTTGGGTGGTTTCGTGCCCCCATGTGGTGTCTCTTGCGGCGCCCTGTCCCTACGGGTGCCTGCCCTCACTTCGGGCCCCTCCGTGCCCTCTTGCCTGAGTGCTCCTTGGTGTCCCTTGCCCCCCCCTTGCCCTTGTCCTTCCCCTTCCCGGTGTGGTGGTGGCGGGAGAGGCGGGCTGGGGAGGGGGCGCCGTTGGCCCAGGCCTGGGGGTGGGTGGCCTGGAGCCATTGGCGGAGGGCTTGGGGGGTGTAGGGGGGGCGGAGGCCGTGGACTGCATCGCGGAGGAGGGCCTCCCATGCCGCTTGCGGCATGATGGCCTCCGGGGCGGCCTTGTCGGGGTCGGCGGGGGTGCGGGTGCGTATCTCCTCGAAGGTATGCACCATGTGCACCCCATCTTGCATTCCCGCTCCCCCGGCCCACTTCACCCAGCGGAGGAGCTCCTGCAAAGCGGGGGCAGACCACCAGGCGAGGTGGGCGGGGGCCTGGGGGGAGGAGGGGTCCGTGCCCGGGGTCCTGGAGCGGCGGGGGGAGGAAGTGGACCTGTGCTGGTGGTGGGGCTGGCGGTGCCTGGGGGAGCGGGAGCGGTGGTGGCGGGGGCTGGGGGTGGAGGACAGGTACGGGCAGAGGGGGGAACGGGAGGGGGAGGTGGACATGGGGCGGCGGTGGCGCGCTTGGTGGCATCCGGGGGAGCGGGAGTGGTGGTGTCGGGGGCTGGGGGTGGTGGATGGGTATGGGCGGCGGGCGGAACGGGGAGCCTGGCGCGGCCTGTGGGAGGAGGGGGAGGTGGATGTGGGGCGGCAATGGCGTGCCTAGCGGCGCCGGGGGGAGCAGGAGCGGTGGTGGCGGGGGCTGGGGGTGGGGGTCTTGTATGGCTGGAGGGGGGAGGGAGGGGTGAACATCGGGCGGCGGTGGCGCTCGTGGTGGCGCCCAGGGGAGCAGGAGCCGTGGGAGCGGGGTCCCGTGGGGTCGTGGTGGCACCCGGGGCAGCGGGAGCGGCGCGAGTGGGTGGTTGAGGCGCGGTGGTGGTGTGGGGAGTGTGGGCGCCGGGGGCGAGTGTGCCGTGCGGGGGGAGAGCGGGAGCGCACCCATTTGCGGAACCGGGTCTCATCGCTCGGGTCGGGCCAGTCAGGAGGTGTCAGTGGGTCCAGGGGGGCTTCGCGTGGTGCTGCCTGGTACTGGGGGGGCGGGGGAGGTCCAAGTCGTCCATGGATCCACCACGTAGGGGTGTGGTGGCAGCAGCGGCTGGTGGTATGGGTCGAGTCACTGTCCTCTGCGGGGTTGGGCCCGGGGGGCCCCTTCGGCGTGGACGTGGTGGCCGGGGGGATAGGGTTCCTGGTACATGAGGGGTTGCTGGTACGGGGGGGGGTGGCCCCTGGTGGTAGGTGGGGTATGCGGGTGGAGCGCTCGGTGGCTGCCATCCCATTCGTTGGTGCTGTTCGTGCAAGGGGGGTTGTGGCCCTGTGGGGTAGGGTCGTGGGCAGTGGTAGTGGTGGGGGTGGTGTTGGTGGCCGCGGTGGTGGGGCCACTGGTGGTGGTGGTGTTGGTAGTGGTGGGGTTGGTGTTGCGGGTATGGCCCTTGGACCCCTTGTGGGTTTTCCGGTCCCCCTACCGGGGGTGGGGGGTTGGGCATTGTGCGCAGCCCCTGGGGCTGCACTATGTGGTGGGCAGGGAGGGCGGGTTTGGGGCCGGGTTTGACGGTGACGGTGGTCGAGGGGTCCCACGTCCCTGGGTCGGTTTGGCCGGCGGTGGTGATGGTTTGTCAGGGATTGATGACGGGGCGCTTGATGACGGGGATGTGGACGAGGGTTTGGACGGGGCCGTGTTGGGTGGCCGCCTTCGCGGTGGTGGTTGCTGCCGGTGGGAGGGGGGCGTGGGTTGTGGTGGGTGGGGGGTCCTGGCTTGGGTGAGGGTTTGGGTTGGGGCGGTGTCGGTTGGGTTTGTGTCGTTGCGTTTGTGGTGTTGTGTGTGCTCGCGTGGGCGCCCGCCTGGGTTTGGGGTCGGGTTTGGGGTTGGGGTCCGGTTCCAGGTTGAGGAGGACCTCTGTCCGGAGGTGTGAGGGCGCCGATGTCGGGTCGGGGGTCTTCCCGGTGCGTTGCCGGGGTGCCGGAGTCGCCTGTGTGGGGGTTGGGGGGTCGGTGTGTGCCGCCGCGGCTTTGGCTTTTGCCGTGGCCTTGAGGATGAGGGCGGCGGGGAGGGGGGGGTCGGAGGATGAGGTGGAGAAGGTGGATGAGGCTGAGGATGAGGAGGAGGAGGATGGAGGGCATGTCCTCGGGCTGTAGGTTGGGGCTGGTCGGCTGGGGGGGCCGGGTCGTGACCTGGCGGCCCGGCGGGCCGATCTGGTCGGCAGGAGCGGGGGAGGGGGGCGCGGGGCTGTGGCCTTCCCCTTCTGGGCTTGGCTGGGCCGGGGTCCTGCAATGTGTGAGGTTGTGTGGATTGGCGTCCTCGGGGGGGAACAGTTCGCGTGGGCTGCATTCAGGGGCCGGGGGGCTGGGCCTGGGTCTTCTGGGGTGTGTGCGGGGGGCGTGGGCGGGCCACTGGGTGGGGTTGGCGTGCCCCGGGGCGCGCAGCTCCTCTCGGCGGGTGTGTGTGGGTTGTCGAATGTGGGGGGTGGTGAGGGATGTCCGGCGGGTGGGTGTGTGGCGGGCGTGTGCTGGTGTTCGGGCGGGTGGGGGAGGTCCGTTTCGCGGGGCCGAGGGATGCGCGCGATGGTGGGCGTGTGCGGGTCTCCGGGTGAGCAGCGAGAGGGGGGAAGCTTGGGCGGGGATCGTGCGGTGGGGTGTGTTGTGTCGGTGTATGTGTCCGCTCGCCGTGGCGCGCTTGCGTGGCCAGTTGTAGGCCTGGCGTTTTGGAGGAGAAGCTTGCTGCCTTCTGCTGCCGCGGCAACGATTTCGCAGACAAGCTTGAATATCTGGTGGACCTCTTGGTCAGTGGTAGGAAGGGGGTATGCTAGCTTTCGGCTAAGACCCACGCAGCTGAGGATGGCGTGGTACCCGCAGGTGAGGGATTGCTGCGGTCTGGGAGGGGGGGTTTGTCCGCGTTTCTGGGCCCGCCTCGACTTGTGTGTGGGCGGTGGGGATGGCCCAAATCCAGGGCACGCTCCCCGTGGGGGCAGTGGGTCAGGCAGAGCATGGCCAATCCCAGGTGGTAGCCCGCCTTCCCTGAGGTGATTTGGACCAGGGCGCGGGCTGGGGGCTTGTCCCCTGGCTGGGGGACGCCCCTGAGGACCCTGTGCTGGGTGGTGGGGTCCCCTACTGCCCCTGGCGGGGGAGTTCCTGGGGCGAGCATGGTGTCTGTCCCTTTGACGAGCCATTGCGGGCTGGGGGACGTAGCCGTAGGAGCTATCACGTAGTAGTGCCCGCGCTCGAGGACTGTAACCGAGACCTCCGGCGGGGGGTCGTCACTGTCTGTAGGTGGGGGGGGGAGGTCGTCCTCTGGGGTGCGGAGGCCGGCGGCGCGGAGGGCGGTTTCGCGGGTTGGTGCAGTGGCCTGTTCCCACTGCTCCGGGCGGTTCGGGTCCACCGGGTGGTCCTTCTCCGCTGTGGCCCGTCGTAGGCGTACGGTCCCTCGACGCGTGACGTTGATGTCGTTGTCGTGTGTCAGGGCCTGGCCCGACTCGATGGGGGGGATCCAGACGTGCTGGCCCTGGGTGTGTTTGCGGGCTCGCCAGAGTACGAGGTCTACGATGGTCTCGTGGAGGCCGTTGCCTGGGGTGGTCAGGTCCCGGAGGGCTTTGACGGTGAGCTTGGTCCAGTCGTCTTGTAGGCGGTACCAGCCCAGGGGGGTGGTCGGGGCCCTGCCTTGGAGGGTTGCTCGGAGGAGGTCGGGGTCGCAGATGGTGGCCGGTGTGAGGGGGGAGTGCCCCGGGTCCGGGATGGGTGGGCTTGATGGGTTGCCGGGGTCTTGCGCGTCTACGTCGACGTATGGTTGGCCCTGGCTGGGCTCCGCCGGGCTGGGCGGTGCCGGGTGGCTTCTTCGGTGTGAGATGGGCCTCGGGGCGCTGTGGTGGTGTCTTGGAGGCCTGCAGAGCCAGATGGGGGGCGCGTGCGGGGCGCGGAGTGGGTTAGTGGACGTCTGGGGCATGCACAGCATGGTAATGGATGAGACGCTGCATGTGTTCCCTGGCAGTGGGGTCGGTGAGTTGCTCCGCGTGTGTTAACAGGAGGTTTTTGCGATGTACCATTTGGGCCGCTGCTCTGCGGACTGCCTCTAGCTGGAGGTGCGCTGCTGCGTCCATGGGGCTTTCCGTGTGTTTGGTGAGGTGTCGGTGCAGGGCCTGTGTCACCGCCCCTCTCATGGTGGCTTCTTTGACCAGGGGATCCCGGAAGAGGTGTTCGGTGGCCTGGTGTGCGTGGCTGTGGGTTGGCCATCCTTCGTGTTGTCGTAGCGTTTCCGCCGGGGACCAGCCCACTAGCGTGTCCCTGCCTGTATGGAGGGGGCATTTCTTGAAGTGTTCCCGGTCCTCCGGGGTGGTGTGGTCGCACGGGCAACGGGTGTGTTCTTCAGGGACGTGGATGTGTTTGCGGGCGAGCCATCTGGCGACCCTGGTGAGGATTGGTAGTTGCTCCCTGAGGAGCTGCCTGCGTCATTTTTGGAGGTGGGCTGGGACGTTTGCTGGGCGCAGCGCTGATTGGTAGAGGGGGATTTGCAGTCTGTCCTCGAGCTCCTGGATGTGCGCCCTGCTGTCTGCGTCGCCGAGCACGCGGGCGAGATGTTGGATGGGGTTGGGGTAGTGGTATGCTCTGTCGTGGGAGGAATAGGGGGCGTCCTCTGGTACCCAGTCCGGGGTCTGATGGGGCTCGGGTACGGGGGGTATGTGTTGGAGGTGTGTGTGGTGTCGGCCGAGGTCAGGGATCTGGAGGGCTGGTAGGTGCGTTGTGCGCTGGTGTACTGCCTGGTTGTCGACCTTACCATCTCTGTATTGGTGTCTGTGGGACTCTTGTTTCAGGATGTGGAGTTGCACGTAGGGGGGAAGGCTGCGAAGGGCTTTCCAGAGCAGCAGTGCCTGGGTGCTGAGGCTCGTCGCGGTGGCTTTGTGAAGTGGTTGCCTTGCTATGCGGAGGAGCAGGTGTGTGTCGACAGTGGCGTCTACCACGAACCAGACCCGGACAATGTGCGGGAGGTGGGCGGGTAGGTGGGCTGCGATCTCGGCGATGGCGTTCAATATGGCCCCTAGCTCCCCGTGGGAGGAGGCCCCATAGGTTGTGTGGCCCGTGTGGTGGTCCATGTGGTAGTGTCCCCCGGTGTAGGTTAGCTACAGGGTGGCCCCCCCGGTGATGGGCGTAAGGGCGGATTCGCCTGAGGCGTCCCTGTTGAAGAGCCGGTCCGCCGGTGATGGTTGTGGAAGGCAGCATGGGTTCATGGGTAGGTAGGCGTATATGGCGAGGCCCGTGGCGAGGTGGGCTACTGGGGTTGTTGGCTGCAGCATGGGGGTGGCGTACACCCCTATTCCTTTGGAGATGATGTGTTTCGCTTGGGGGGGATAGGGCTATGAGTCCCTGCTCCGGCTGTCCTTGAGTGAGGTAGGAGTAGATGTAGTGGCGGATGTAGGCTGTGTCTGGGTTTAGGTCGTGGCATCTGAGGGTTTGTGTTTGGTGCTCTGGTGTGTGGCAGGAGTGGTTGAGCGGATAGTAGGGGTGCTCGTGCTTGCCCGTTCTGCCTGGCTCGTACATGCTGTAACGGATGGCGACCCCTGCCGGGTCGGGGCGGGGCCATGTGTGTGTAGTGGTGAGGAGCCATTTGGGCGCGTGGTCGGGGTTCCATGCTACCGTGGGGTTAGTGTCGGTGTGGTGGAACCATGGGGCTACCCATGCGTAGGCCTGTGGTGGTAGGTGGGTTGTGGGGCGGGTGTGGTGGCGTGCTATGAGGTGTAGTACGGGCCATGGTGTGGTTGGTGCCTCGGGGTCACAGGCCCAACATGTGCGTGGCATGCTCCGGGAGTCATGGGGGACCCGTGGTAGGTCTCGGGCGGTCATGTGGTGTTTCGGTATGCGCCATTTTGCCCCGTGGTATATGACGGTGGTCTGCGTGGGTTTGGCTTCATTTGGGGCCAGTAGTAGGGTTATTGGTGGGACTGGGCCCGTCACCGGGGGGACGGGTTCGTGTTTCGAGCCGGTGGGTGCGTAGGGCGGTGTCACTGGGATGGGTCGGGGGTGTTGCTTTGTGAACTCTCGGTAGGCTGTTTGCATGTCTTCCCTTCCCGGCAGAGTGTGTCCCGCTGCTCGTGCCGTCTGCGTGAGGTACTGCCGGAAGAGGCGGTATTGAGGCCATTCGGGAAGCTGTAGAAAGGGGGTGTGGTGTGCCCCGCTGTGGTGCAGGACCCGCATTCGGGGGAGGGTGACGTATACTACGGTGATGGAGGCCCCGACAAGGTCTATGGTGTGGATGGTGCCCTTGGGGTGATGGTGGAGGTCCCCGCAGAGGTCCGCTAGAGGCCCTTCCTCAGGGCACGTGTGGTTGCTGAGTATGGCGTGGTGTGGGGATCGCAGGAGAAGCTGCAGGTGGTTCCACAGGCGCGTGTTCATGTTGGTGGGCATGCCCGTCTGGTGGAGTACCCAGTGCGGGCATGTGTTGCGGGCCCGTTGTGCGGCTTGGAGGCGGATTGTGCTGACCTCGCGGACCTCCGGTGAGTGGTTGTGGGTCATGCTGTGAAGGAGGAGGGCGGTGTGTCTGGTGTAGGCCGCTTTCACCTCGTCCCCTATGGCGTCCCCAATAGTGGGGCCATGCCACTCGGATGGCGCGGATGGGTATGGAGGTGGGCCAGCCCCCGTGTGCTGCCCATGCCTTGGTCACGGCGCGTGTGGGCGGCTGGAGGGCGGTGGTGGGGTGTGTCAGGTGGAGTGCTTGGAAGCCTATGGAGGCGTTCAAGACCCCGGTGAGGTAGTACGCCCGGCTCTGGTGGGACAGGGAGAGGGCCTTGGTTGTCGGGGACGCATATCTCGGGAGATGGGCGAGGTGTGATTGCAACTTAGGAGGGAGGTTGGCGTCCTCAGGGTTGGCGGCCTGGATTACCCCCAGGTGGGTGGTGGTTGTCACGACTTGCATCGGGGGCCCTTGTGGCCCTAGGGTGGGGGGTGTGGCAGACCCCTTGATCATGGCCACTGACGTTGTGGGGTGGACGATGAGGTTGTTGTGGGAGAGGTAGGAGACGGTCACGTCCAGTAAGTCATTGGCCTGTTGGGTGACCGTTGGCCCGGGGTCCGGGGCATGGGGTTCGTGTGGGGTGTGCGCGACCGTGAGGTTGGTGTCGTCCGCGAAGCCCACCAGGGGGGAGAGGAGGGGGTAGGGTGCTTAGGCCAGGTAATCCTGCTCGATTGCGAGGGCCAGGGGAAGCGTTACTAGAAGGTGCAGGAAGGGGCCCTGTGCTCCTCCTTGGGGGACCCCGCTGCCTGGCTCCAGGCAGGGGGTGAGGCCTGCTCCAGTGCGGACCGTGTATTTGCGGGTGCGGATGTAGCCGGAGGCAAAGTTGTAGAAGGGGAGGCCCAGGCGTTTCCACACCGCTTCTAGAAGGAGCCAGGGGGTGTTCGGGAAGGCTCCCTTGACGTCGAGGGAGGCAATGATGAGGTCCACCGGGTCCATGTCGGCGATGGTGTCCTGGAGGAAGATGGCCTCGTGTGGGGACCGGCCTGGGATGGCCCCCCAGAGGCTGGCTGGTATGTGGGGGTCCAGGTGGGGGCGGATGCGGCGTAGGAGGATGGTCCAGACGATTTTGACCTCCAAGACCGCACAGACTATGGGACGCCAGTTGTCCGGGTTTGCCCAGTCCCCTTTTTTGTAGAGGCGGCGGACAACGTTTGCCCAGTCTGGTGGCAGGGGGGCCTGCCCCGTGACGATGTCCCAGAGGCGGTGGGCGAGGATGCGAAGGAGGTGGGCGGGGAGGTGGTAGTATGCCTCCGCAGGGAGGCCGTCGTAGCCTGGGGTTCTGTGTTGTCGGAGACTGTGGATGGCCTTCCGGACGGTGTGGATGGTGAAGGGGCGCTTTTCCAGTTGCCTCCTCTGGGCGTGGTTGAAGACCCAAGGGAGGCGGTCGATTTTGGCCTGGGTGTCTGGGTCCAGTGTGTCTTGGGTGGGCGTGTGTTGCCGGAGGAAGCTGTCTTGGGTGGCTTGGAGCACTGTGGCTGGGTCGTTGGTGAGAGAGCCGTCCTCCTGCCGGACCGTGGTGATGGTGCCGTGGCCGGTGTCGGTCATGGCATCGTGGAGGTGGCGAATGGCCTTGTAGGGGAGTTCATGTTGCGCATACTGTTCGTGTTCCTGGGCGATGCACTGTTGCCTGTGGATGTGCCACCGCTGCAGGTCTTCCCTGCTGTGGGCTATCTGCGTCCTGCAGTGGTGTATCTGGCGGCGGGTTTGGGGGGTGTCGGTGTGGAGGAGGGTCGCCAGTTGTTGCTTCGCATGCCAGAGGTCATGGACCATGTCCCCTAGGGCCGTGGGTGGTTGGTCATCGTCTGTGTTCGGGTGTTGCTGGAAGCCGCAGGCGACGGCGGCCGTGCGCATGGCTGTGAGTAGGTCGGTGGGGTCTGATTGGATGCGTCGGGCGCGGTCTATGGCCCTGTGATATTGGGACCAGGCATGCTTGTCATGCGTCGGGGGCATCTTCAGGGGGGACGGTAGGCCTTGGTCCGCATCCTCTGGGGGGCTGGGGGAAAGGTTGGGGATGGTGAGGCGGATGTGCAGGGGGCTATGGCCTGTGGGTCCCAGCAGGAGGGGTCCATATCGGGCCTCCGCCCAGATGATGGTGGTGGGGTCGCCATAGCATACGTCGAAGCGGGATGGGGCGGCATCTGTTTGGTGGGGGAAGTGGGATGGTTGGCCTTCGAGGTTGGCTGTCAGGTCCATGAGCACCAGCATTTCGATGGTGTCGTGGACTGCATGGTCCTGGGGTGTGGCCTGTTCCCCTCGGTCCGCCGGGGTTGGGGCGGTTCATGTCGCCGATGATGATTGTGGGGGCGAGCATGGCCATCTGGCGGTATGCCTCAGCCAGGGCTTGGAGGAAGGGTTCCGTGGCGTCGCCAAAGGGGACGTGGGCGTTGATGACTTTGAGTTGCCATCCCTCCCCGACGGCCTCATAGACACCTAGCTTCCCTGGGACGCTGAGGTGGTGGACAAGGTGGACGTGGATGCCGGTTCGGGCGTATAGGGGGGTCCCCTTGTGCCAGTAGCATTTGTACGCTTTCCGGTCCGGGGTATATATGGGGGTGGTTTCTGGGGGGTCGTCGCGTTGTAGGCCTTGTTCCTGGAAGGTGAAGAGGTGGGGAACCCACCCCGGCCCCTGTGCCATCAGGAGCTGCTGGAGGGCGGTTGTGGCGTCCTTGGAGTATGTGACGGCCGGGTGGTTGAGGTCGAGGAGGTTGACGGTGGCCTCGGTGGGGGCGGGCCGGGGCTGTGGAGGCTTGTGCCGTTGGCCCTTGCCCTGTCAGGGAGGGGGACTGGGGCTCGGGGACGTTTTGCCGGTTGGTGGGCGCTTGGGTAGGCGCGGTGGGGGGAGGCCTTGGCTCCACTCCGGGCAGAGCTCCGCAGTGTATTTGGTGCCTCTGTCGGCCTTGTTCTCGTCGGTGCGGAGCCAGATTGGGTGGGCGCTGGTGAGCTCCAGGGTGTGGTCTTCTGGCTTGTCCGGGGCGCTGCTGCCTTGGTCTAGTTCCTTTTGGCGGTGCCAGACCACCCGGATCTGTGGCCCCCCGTTGTCCCCCGGGTCGCGGAGGCGGTACTGGATCGTGCCCTCACACCAGATCCAGTCGCCTGTGTGGTCGTTGCGGAAGGGCTGCTGGACCTTCGCGCCCTTTTCGAATCCTGGGTACGCCTCGGGCGGGGGCGGTGCTGGTGGCGGGAGGGAGGATGATGAGGATGCCTGGTCCGGGTGGAGCGGTGGTAATGATGGGAGGGAGGATGACGAGGATGCTTGGTCTGGGTTCGCCGGGTGGGTCGGGTGGGGTGCGGGGGGTCGGGAGGTTGCTGCTTTTCCGGCTTGGTTGGGGGGGGGTGCGCACCTTTTTCGTCTCGCTCTCTTGGGTGGGACTGGAAGTAGCGGGGTTGGGGGGGCGTGGGCTTTGAAGAAGGGGTGCGTTGCTTGCTGGTCCGGATCCCTCAGTGGGGGTTCTGCCGGCGTTTGCATGTTCGCTTTCGCGTGGCTGCGCATGAGGTCCGCGAGCTTGCGCACGGTCTCCGGGCCTGTGAGGGTGGTGGCCTGGAGGAGTCGCTGCCGGCCCCGTGGGGGGTCTTCAGGGTCTATTTCCGGGGTATAGGCCTGGGCTGCCATGAGGACTCCGTGTGCGCAGTGGAGGACCCACCATTGGGAGTCCGCTTTGAGGGTGTGGATGGCGGGTTGTGGGGGGGGCGTGTCCAGGGTGTACCACAATGCGATGGCTAGTTCTATCCTGGAGGGGTGGAGGTGTGGGGTGGCCCTGCGGCTTAGGAGTTGATCGATGTGGAAGGGGCTGACGGGATCTTTGGGGCCCTGCGGTGGTGGGGGCATCGCTGGGAAGGTTGTGGGGTCCCAGTGGCGGCCGTGGGTGGCGAGGGTGTATAGGGCGGCGGTGATGATGTGGTGGGCTTGCCCCTCCAGGACGATGTGGCGCTCCGTGCCAAAGTCCTTTGGTAGGTGGGCTGCGGGGTGGACGGTGATGTGCCTAGGGCGCGTTGGTGGGCCTTTTTTCCCCCGTCTGGCGCCTGTGTCCGTTTGTCCCCCGAGATGTTCTGGTGTTGGTTCTTTGGTGGGGGCGGTCCCAGGGCGAGGGATTCTACACTGTGGAGGGGGATGGCGTGTTCCCTGGACCTGTTGGGCAGGATGTATATGCCCGGGTCTCCCGGTACGGTGCGCAGGTACATGTTGCCTGTGATGGTGGGGGCCGGCAGCGGTTGGCGCAGGGGTGAGGTGCATGGGGTGGAGCAGGGCGGGTCATGGTGCTCACACCGGGGTTGGTTGATGCCGTACGGGGTGACGTGTACGGCGAAGGGTCCGACGGCGCTTTGGAGTTTGTGGGGTTGGATGTTGTGGAGGCGCGCCACCGCCCGTTTGTCGGAGCGCCCTTCGCTGATCCACACGGCGTCTGCCCGCGACGCTGCTGGGTTCCGGCAGTCTGTGGTGATGCCTGTGATCGTGCGGTTGTGGGTGGCATCTGACACTCTGGCGGGGGGGGCGCTGATGCAGGGGATGGTGTGGTCGTCATGGAGGGTGCGGGCCTTGCGCCTCGCATCGTGTCGGTGCTCGGCCTCCTGGGCGGGGGTGTGCATACCTGTGTGTTTGGGCTTCTTGTTGGGGCAATCTGCTGTGTTGAAGGGGGTGGGCCAGGAGGGGGCGTGGTGGAGGGTGGGGTGTGGGAGGTCCCTCCGTGTTGCCCATGTGTACAGGGTGGCCGCGGCGGCCCCTTCCGCCTGTATGATGTAGTGCTATTGCTTCGCCATCTCTTCTTTCCTCCTCACCTATTCGGGTAAATCCGACGTCGTGTCGGCGACGGGTGACGAGGACGTTGGAGGCCGTCAGCTCATACACCTGTGTGGTGTGGGGGAGGTGGCGGGTGACGGTGATCTTGGCGGCGTCGTTCTTGCGGGTTGTGGTGTGGGGGATGATGTAGTGGGTTGCCCATTCGTCCTGGGGGGTGTGTTCCGTCGTGTCTAGGTTGAGTGGTGGGTCGAGCGGCTTCGGTGTTGGGGGCTTTTCTTGGGCCTTCGCGTGGGGCGCCACTTTGGTCTCGACCAGGTATTGTGGGCCCCAGGTTTCCAGGGGCCCTACCTGTGTGGCTGCCGTTGCTGCGGCTTGGAGGAGGCCGGTTGTGTTGGTGTCCAGGGGCAGGGCCCCCGGTTGGGGGGTGAGGGTGTCGTGGTCTTGGTATGCCCACCTAATGGTGTAGCCTCGTTGGGTGTTGCGGTGCGGGGTTTGGGTCTGGGCTTGCTGGATGGATAGGGCGGTCTTGATGTCCTCCGCTGTTTGTGGGTTTAAGGGTGTGGCGTACGCCCATAATCCCGGGGTGTGTATGCCGTGTGGTGCTTGGCCTACTCCTCTTATCGGGTGTGAGGTGTGGTGGGTGCGCGTGAGCCCTAGGTGTTCTTGGAGGAGGTCCCCCCGGATGTCCTCCCACCGTTGCTGCCAGGTGTGTGTGTGGTCGTTTGGGGCGGGATAGGTGATGACGATGGCTTGCCATGGGGTGGGGCCTGGATGTACCGTCATAGGTGCCGACAATGCTTGCGGGGGTATGTGGACGGCATGGGCGGGGACTGCTGTTACAGGGTCTCCCTCTGTTGGTGTGATTGTGGCATCGCCTTGGACGGTGAGGATGAGGTGGTGGCGGCCCGCCCGTAGTGCCGAGGTGGTGGTGGGCTCGGTGATCGATTGGAGGCGGATGGCCTGGAGCCCCGGTGTGATTTCGTCCCATCGGAGTATGCCGTTGTGGACCGCCCATTCCTGTGGCAGGTCTCCAAATCCCGTTGCGGTCCGGGGTGGTGCGGTGTTGTGGGGGGAGCTCCATTGTGGTGATGGGGTGGGTGAGGGGCTCTGTGCGGGGTGTTCCTTGTGTGGTTGGTGGTGATGGTGCCTGGGGCATCTCTTCGTCCAGTTGTTGTGGGGCGTTCGCCTCCTGGAGTTCTGTGGTGATGGTGGCGAAGACATCTGGGAGGGTGGGGGAGGCGGGGGGTCGGGGTGCCGGATCGTTCCAGGTGATGCGGTATTCCTCCGGGTTCTCGGGGCTTTGCTGTACGGTGATGGCGGAGGTGGCGTTGTCTTCAGGTGTCCATGGGTGTGGATTGTGGTCGAGGGGGTGGAGGGTGATGGTGTGGCGGTGCTTCCAGCTGTGGAACGCTAGGAGGGCGTGGAGGCCGTGTCTAGTGTCCCCGGGCGGGCGGGGCTAGGTTTCGGCTGCTGCTTCCAGGAAGGCGTCCGTGGTGCCTTTCCAGGTGTCTTCCCAGAGAAGGTCTTCCTCTGTGCCCCACTCGTTGCCGTTGTCTTTCTCCTGCTTCCACCCCTCGAGGGTCGCGTGGTCCTCAGGGACGTCTCGTTGGATGGACTGGTAGTACTGCTCAGCGTCCATGGGGGCTAGGGTGCTGGCCAGTGTGGCGTAGATGTCCTTTTGGGGGGGGGGGCGGTCGGGGTCGGGCTCCTCTCGCTGGTGTTCCGCTTTCTGGTCTGCGGTGGACGCGGGGGATATGGAGCGTGGTGGCATGGGGTGGTCGGGCTCCTGCGGTTCCGTGGGTTGCTGTTGGGCTTGTGGGCGCGGGGCCGTGGCTGCCAGTAGGTGTCGGATGGCCGGGAGGACGTTGTAGTCGTCGTCCCAGCAGCGCACGTCCTGTCAGGGGAAGGCGGGGGGGCGTGTTGCGGAGCGGTGTACGATATGGTGGGCGACGCGTGCGGGTGGTGGCGTGCTTGCTCTGCCGTTCTGTTCCCCGTGAGCCCTGACCCTTGGGGGGTGGTGGTGATGTTGGTGGTGAGGGTGGTGTGGGTGCCGGAGTGGATGATTGTGCCGCTGGCGGTGTTGTTGGCGAGGGTGGTATGGGTGTTAGCGTAGATGAGGTTATTGCTGGGCTAGTTGATGGTGGTTAGTTGGTGGGTCAGCTGTTGTCGCTGTTGTGGTCGCCGGTGGTGTTGGTGCCTCTGATGTCGCGGACACTGATGGCGAGGGTGATGGTTGGTGACCATGGTGAGGGCGGCGTATGGGGCGTATGTGGTGCTGCCGGTAGTGTCGATGGTGAGGGTGTTGTTTCTGGCCGTTGGGGCATAACGTTTGTGGGCCGGACGCGGCGGTGGTGGCGAGGGTGCTGTAGATGACGGGTGATGTGGCCCACGTCGCCTCCGGTGGTGGAGGTGCGATAAGTGCCGTGGTGGTGAGGTTGGTGTTGGCGACGGTGGGGTGCCGTGGGTTGTGTATTGGTTGTTGGTGGTGGAGCTGTTCTTGGTTTGTGGGTAGTCCCCGTCCGGCGGTGGTGGTGTTGGTGGTGTTGATGTTCGTCGAGGCCGTTGGCGATGCCAGTGGTTCCTGACTTCGCGCGGGGTGGTGGTGGCACTGCTGAGTGTAGGTGGTGCCATGGGCGGCGGTGCCATTGACGGCCCGGCCTGGTGTTCTGGCAGTGATGCTGACGGTGGTGGTGCGGTGGCGGCAGTGTTGCCGTCGTTAGTTCATCGAGGTTTGTGTCTTTCCGGGTGTCGGTGAAACTGATGGTGGGTCGGCGTAGGCGCTGCTGGTGGGTGTGGGTCCGGGTGTGGGAGGTTCTTGGGTTGTTTTGGGCGCTATGGGCTGGCTTTCCTGCTGGTGCTGATCATCGTCTTCTGGCGGAGGGTGATGTCGCTGGTGGGGTGTCCGCTGGTGCTGCTGCAGGTTTCGGGTGTAGGTGTGGTTTAGGGTGCGGCGTTGGTGGGTGGCGCCGACGGTGGGTGGCGTGACTGATGGCAGGCAGCAGTTGTGGGGGTGTCCGTTGTTGGTGAGGCTGCCGTCGTCGGTGTTTCAGTTGGTGCTGGTGATGGTGTCGCTGGTTGTGCAGATGGTGGGGGGTAGGAAGGGGGACCCGTATCCTGGTCGTTTGTGAGGGTGTCGTGGCTATCGGTCGACGGTGCTGCTTTTGGTGGTGTTCTTGAGGGCGTTGCGGGTGTTGGCCGGGAGTGTTGTCGGCGATGCTCTGGTTTTTAGTGCCTGCGGTTCGTGGTCTCAGGTGACTAACCGAGCTTTGTCGCTGGTGAGGGTGGTGCAAGTAGTGTCGGTGACTGCTCGGCTGGTACCGTTTGTGCGGGCTGTGTGGTTGTTGCGTCAGGGGTCGGTGGCTTTGGTGACGGTGACGGTGGTGCGTTGGGGGTTGCTGCCGGTGGTGGCGCTCTGATGGTGAGGGTGCCGAGGACGCTGGGTAGCTCCGCGTTGTTGGGTTTTCTCCTCGCCATTCCTGGCGGAGGGTGCCGCTGGTGTCGCTGGTGGTGAGGGTGGTGGATGTGGTGGTGTTGCTGCGGTGTTTTGTGCTGCCTGGGTGGTGGGGACCCCTGGTTGATGTTGACGATGCTCGGGGGGATGTCGATGCGGTGGGTGTGACGGTGTGTGCTGTTGCTGTTTCTACCCCTGACTGGGGGCCCGGTGGGTGGCGCTGGTGGCATTTGTTCGCCAGCCGTGCTGGCGTCTTTGGTGATGCCGTCGGTGGGGGCGCCCTAGGTGTCACTCTGTGCAGGGGTCGTGGTGGTGGTGGTAGGGGTGTTGTAGGTGACGGTACCTCGGCACGTTGTTGGTGGGGTTGGTGGTGGTGTGGATATTGCCGTGGGTGTTGGCGGCGTTGGTGTTGCCAACGGCAAGGGTGTCACGATGGTGGTTGGCGTGTCTCGTGGTGGTCTGATGGCGTGGGTGTTGTTGGTGTTGGTGCTGGGCGCCGCCTGCATTTGGGGGGTCGGCGGTTCCGCGCGTGCCACTCGTGGCTGGTGTTTGGCCGGCTTGTGGTCCTGGTGGTGCCGGTTTCCTCTGGTATTGGGTTTTTTTCATTCGGCTGTCCTTGGGTCTGTAGAAGCAGGTGTTGCATCGGTTGTGGTCGAGGGTGTCGATGCTGCGGGTGGGTGGCGGTGTCGCCATGCTGCCGCTGTCGGTGGTGCTGGTGATGGTGTTGGTGAGGGCGCCGCTGGGGGAGCTGTGAGTGTTGGCGTTGTAGGGCGTTGTAGGTGATGCCCTGGTGGTGTTCTGACGGTGGAGGCCGGAACTCGCCACTCCTGGCGGAGGTTCCCATGGGTGTCTCTGGCCGGTGTGTTGGCCCTGGCCCCCTTGGTGTCGTTGTTGCCGATGGTGTCGTACCAGGTGGTGTCGCCGTGGTGGCTGTCGTTGACGCTCCGGGTTGCTTTTGGTGAGGTCGCACTGTCGGTGGTGCCGTCGGTGATGCCGGTGGTGAGGTCGTTGGGGGCGTTGCTATGGTTTACGGCGTCTCTGATGTTGTTGATGCTGCTGGTGGTTGGTGTGGGTCTGTGTACGGGTTGTCAGTGGCCTGTGTTCGGGGGTGGGCGTTAGCTGGTTCCTGTGGCACTGTCTTGGAGGGTGTGCAGTAGGTGACCTGGGCTGCTGGTGATGCTGTTGGTGAGGGTGGTGCCGCCAGTGGTGTGGGTGCCGCTGGTGACTGCGTGGTGGATGGCGCCCTGTGGTTGCTTTGGTGGCGAGGGTGTTGTTGTTGATGGTTCTAGGCGTGTGTCTTCGCCTCCTCTGGCCGGGGGTTGGTGGTTTGCACGTTCACCGGTTGTGGTGGCCTTGGTTTCCTCTGGTGGCGGAGGTTGCCAGTGGCGACGCTGATGGTAGGGTGATGCTGGCGATGGTGTGTTTGATGCCGTTGACTTGGGTGATGAAGGCGTTGTATCCGGTGCTGGTCGGTGCGTAGGTGTCGTAGGCGATGGTGAGGACGGCGGTGCCGCCTGTGATGGTGATGGTGAGGGTGTTGTGTTGGCTTGATTGTTCCGATGGTGTGGATGCTGTTGGTGGTGGTTCTGGGTACGGGTCTGTGGGTGGCGCGGTTGTAACGCCTTGGGTGTAACATGGTCGTTGGGTGGTTTCCTGTGTTCGTTCGATGTTGGCGAGGGTGTCTCAGGCGTCGTGCTGGGTGTTGGGGTTGCTGGTGTTGCCAACGGCGTCTCCGTTGGTCCCGGGTGTTTCTGCTGGTGAGGGTGTTGTGGCGTTTGGTTTTAGGTGTTGGTGGCGGTGCAGGTGTGGGTGTCGCAGTTACTGGTCCTGGGTTTGGGCGTAGTTGGTTGGGTGTTGCTGGCTGAGGGCTTGGTGGCGTTTGTTCGCCAGCCGTGCTGGTGTCCTTGGTGACGCCGATGATGGGGGTGCCCTGGGTGTTACTCGGTGCCGGGGTCGTGGCGGTGGTGGTAGGGGTGTTGGTGTTGTTGGTGTTGGTGCTAGGCGCGGCCTGCGTTCGGGTGGTCGGCGGTTCTGGGGGTGCCACTCGTGGCTGGTGGTTGGTCGGTTTGTGGTCCTGGTGGGGTGGTGCCGGCTGTTTCGGGTGTTGGGGAGGTTGGTGCTGTGGGTGGTTGGCGGTGGCGCTGTGTTGCCGCTGTCGGTGGTGCTGGTGACGGTGTTGGCGAGGGCGCCGCCGGCGGAGCTGTGGGTGATGTCGAAGGCGAGGGAGCTGTAGGTGATGCCTTGGTGGACGGTGGTGTTCTGACGGTGTAGGTGGGACCTCGCCACTCCTGGCGGAGGTTCCCATGGGCGTCGCTGGCCGGCGTGTTGGCCCCCTTGGTGTCGTTGATGTCGATGGTGTTGTACCAGGTGGTGTCGCCGTGGCGGCTGTCGTTGATGCTCTGGGTTGTTGTTGCTGAGGTCACACTGTCGGTGGCGGTGTCTGTGATGCCGGTGGTGAGGTCGTTGCGGGCGTTGCTATGGTTTACGGCGTCTCTGATGTTGCTGATGCTCCTGGTGCTTGGTGTGGGTCTGTGTGTGGGTGGTCAGTGGCCTGTGCTCCGGGGTGGGCGCTGGCTGGTTTCTGTGGCTCTGTCTGGGAGGGTGTGCAGTAGGTGGTGTGGGCTGCTGGTGATGCTGTTGGTGAGGGTGGTGCAGGCAATGCCCCGGGTGGTGTTGTGGGTGAGGGTGGTGTTGGTGGCGCCGGTGGCGTGGGTGCCGCTGTTGACTGCGTGGTGGATGGCGCCCTGTGGTTGCTTTGGTTGCGAGGGTGTTGTTGTTGATGGTTTCGGGCGTGTGCCCTCGCCTCCCCTGGCCGGGGCTTGGTGGTTTGTTGGTTCACCCGTTGTGGTGGCTTTGGTTTCCTCTGGTGGCGGAGGTTGCCGGTGGCGGCGCTGATGGTGGGGTGTTGCTGGCGATGGTGTGTTTGATGCCGTTGGCTTGGGTGATGTAGGTGCTGTAACCGGTGTTGGTGTGCGTAGGTTTCGTAGGCGATGGAGCCGGCGGTGATGGTGTTGGTGAGGGTGTTGTGCTGGCTTGATTGTTGGTGGTGTTGGTGTTCCCGAAGGTGTGGAGTCTGGTGGCGGCCGTTCTGGGTGCGGGTCGGGGGGGGGCGCGGGTGCGGTCGTTCGTCAGTGTTGGGTGGCTTCTTGTGTTGGTTTGTTGTTGATGGGGGTGTCTTAGGTGTTGTGCTGGGTGCTGGGGTCGCTGGTGTTGCCAACGGTGTCTCCGTTGGTTCCGGGTGTTTCCGCTGGTGAGGGTGTTGTGGCGTCCGGTTTGGGTGTTCGTGGCAGTGCTGATGTGGGTGTCGTAGTGCCTTGTCCTGGGTTTGGGCGTGGTTGGTTGGGTGTTGCTGGGTGTGGCCGCTCGCCACTCCTGGCTGAGGGCTTGCTGGGTCCACCTTTGTGTCCTAGCAGTGTTTCTTGCGTCCCTGCAGCTCCCCCGGCGGGGTGTTGCTGGGTTCTTGTTCTTTGGGTTTTCGTGTGTTGCGTGCGTTTGTGATGCGGGCGGTGCTTGCGCTTTGGTGTGTGTTGTGCGTTTGTGGGGCTCGTGTCGGTGGCGGTTGTGGTAGTGTGTGTTGTGTGCATGCGCGGGCGTGTGTGCGGTGTGTTGGTGGTGCGTTTGGGTGCCTGTCCTCGCCTTTCTGGGCTTGGTTTGGCGGTTCTGTGTGGGTGTGGGGGCTGTGTGTCGTGGCCCCTCTCCGGTCTCGGCTGTGTGGTTCCCCGTCCCCCCTGGCTGGGGTCTGTTGCTGGTGTGTCCCCCCGCCGCCCCCTTTGCGTGCCCTCCCCCCTCTGTCTCTTTTCCGCGTCACTTGGGGCGGTGTTCCCCTGGTGCCGTGCCCGGGCCTTCCCGGCTGTGGTGGGTGGGGGGGGGGTCCTTGTCGTCGGCTCGGGTCCCTTCCCCTGGTGTTTCCCCTTGGGGGGGCCGATGCTTGCACTCCCCGTCAGGGTGTAACTCTGTTGTACGGGCCGTCCATTTGTACCCGCTCGGTACAAATGGACCTGCTCCGTAGCCGGGTACTCCGGCCGTTCCCCACACCGGGGTCGGGTACACTGTGGGTCGCAGGGGAGTCCTTGCGGGATAGGCGTGTCTCTTGCCTGCCCCGATGGACGGTGTGCCCTACCCACAGCCACTCGCTGGGCCCGAACCGCAGTACGTGCCGTGGGGAGTGCTCTTGGATAGGCTCATTGGTCACCCCCCCAGGCCGGTGCCACCGCAGGCCGCTGACCAACGGTCCCGGGCATATCCCACCTTATTGTGTGTGCTCAGGTGGGGCCAATACGGTCACCGGGGTGGGCCCCAAACCCCTGAGGTTGGGTCCCTCACTTGCGTCTCCCGTGGGCCCTTTTCGTCCCGCCCCCCTTTTCGCTGTGTGGTTTGCGTTGGTGGGTATCCCGTCTCTCCCGGGTGGGGTGGTGGTGGTGGGGGGCGCTTTTCGCTTTTCCTGGCCGTGTTGCTTGTGTGCCTGTCCCCACCCCCCCTGGTTGTGGTTCGCCGTCGGTGTGTGTGTTTGTGGCGCCGTGCGTGCGTGCGTGGTGTCTGTGTTGGTGTGTGTGTCGTGCGTTCGTGGTGGTGTGGGTGTGGGTGTGCCTTCCTTGGGTATTGGTGTGTGTGTGTGCGTGTGTGGGTGTGTGGCTGGGGCCGGCTGGGGCTTGCTGCTGGTGTGGGTGTGGGTGTGGTTGGTGTGTGCCGTCATTGGTCCCTCGCTGGCTGGGGTCCGCTGGCGGCGGTGGTGTGTGGTGTGTGGTGTGTGGTTTGTGGTGTGTGGTGTGCGGCGGTGGTGTGTGGCCTCTGGCTGGTGTGTGGTGTGGTTGGGCCAACGCCACTCCTGGCAGAGGTTCCTGTGTTCTACTCCCCGCCACTCCTGGCTGGGTTTCCCGGGTGCGGTTCCCTGCCACTCCTGGCTGGGTTTCGCTGTCGGCGGTGGTGGGTGCTCCTCACCTCTGCTGGCTGAGGGCCGCGGTTGCGGTTCCCCGCCTCTCCTGGCTGGGGTCGGCTGGCGGCAGTGGTGTGTGGTTTGTGGTGTGTGGTGTGTGGTGTGTGGTGTGCGGCGGTGGTGTGTTGGTGGGGTTGTGGCTGGTGTGTGGTGTGCTTGGTCCCTCGCCACTCCTGGCGGAGGTTCCTGTGTGCTACTCCCCGCCACTCCTGGCTAGGTTTCGCTGCCGGTGGTGGTGGGCGTTCCTCGCCACTCCTGGCTGAGGGTCCCGGGTGAGGTTCCCTGCCACTCCTGGCTGGAGTCTGCTGGCGGCGGTGGTGTGTGGTGTGTGGCGTGTGGTGTGTGGTGTGTGGTGTGCGGCGGTGGTGTGTTGGTGGGGTTGTGGCTGGTGTGTGGTGTGGTTGGTCCCTCGCCACTCCTGGCGGAGGTTCCTGTGTGCTACTCCCCGCCACTCCTGGCTGGGTTTCGCTCCCGGTGGTGGTGGGCGTTCCTCGCCACTCCTGGCCGAGGCTCCCGGGCGCGGTTCCCCGCCACTCCTGGCTGGGTTTCGCTGTCGGCGGTGATGGGTGCTCCTCGCCACTCCTGGCTGAGGGCCCTGGGTGCGGTTCCCCGCCACTCCTGGCTGGGGTCTGCTGGCGGCGGTGGTGTGTGGTGTGTGGTGTGTGGTGTGTGGTGTGTGGTGAGAGGCGGTGGTGTGTTGGTGGGGTTGTGGCTGGTGTGTGGTGTGGTTGGTCCCTGGCCACTCCTGGCGGAGGTTCGTGTGTGCTACTCCCCGCCACTCCTGGCTGGGTTTCGCTGCCGGTGGTGGTGGGCGTTCCTCGCCACTCCTGGCTGAGGGTCCCGGGCGCGGGTCCCCGCCACTCCTGGCTGGGTTTCGCTGTCGGCGGTGGTGTGTGGTGTGTGGTGTGTGGTGTGTGGTGTGTTGGTCGTGGTGTGCAGCGGTGCTGTGTTGGTGGGGTTGTGGCTGGTGTTTGGTGTGGTTGGTCCCTCGCAACTCCTGGCGGAGGTTCCTGTGTGCTACTCCCTGCCACTCCTGACTGGGTTTCGCTGCCGGTGGTGGTGGGCGTTCCTCGCCACTCCTGGCCGAGGGTCCCGGGCGCGGTTCCCCGCCACTCCTGGCTGGGTTTCGCTCTCGGCGGTGGTGGGTGCTCCTCGGCACTCCTGGCCTAGGGCCCCAGCTGCGGTTCCCCGCCACTCCTTGGCCGGGTCCGCTGGCGGCGGTGCTGTGTGGTGTGTGGTGTGTGGTGTGTGGTGTGTGGTGTGCGGCGGTGGTGTGTTGGTGGGGTTGTGGCTGGTGTGTGGTGTGGTTGGTCCCTCGCCACTCCTGACGGAGGTTCCTGCGTGGTACTCCCCGCCACTCCTGGCTGGGTTTGGCTGCCGGTGGTAGTGGGCGTTCCTCGCCACTCCTGGCTGAGGGTCCCGGGTGCGGTTCCCCGCCACTCCTGGCTGGGGTCCGCCGGCGGTGGTGGTGTGCGGCTCCCCGCCACTCCTGGCTGGGGCCCGCCGGTTGTGGTGGTGTGTTTCGCGGGTGGGGGTGTCCCTTGTTGTGTGTGTTTGTGGTGTGTGTGGGTGTGCGCGGTGGCCGTGCTGTGTTGTGTGTTGTGTGTTTGTGGTGTCTGCGTTGTTGGTGGTGTGGTGTGGTGGTGCGGTGGGTGTGTCTTCCGTGTGTGCTGGTGTGCGTGGTTGCGTGTGTGTGGTGTGCTGGTGGTCTGCGGTTTGGTGTCCCCGCCCCTTTCCACTCCTGGCTGTGGGCCGTGGGCGTGGTTCCCCGCCACTCCTGGCTGTGGTCGACTGGTTGTGGTGGTGGGGGCCCTGGGTGCCCTTCTCCTTGGTCTTGGTGTGTGTGTGTGCGCTGTGTGGCCCTTCGTGTTGGTGTGGGTGGCGTGGGGGGGGTCGTGCGCGGTGTGGCTGCCTTGCGTGTCCGTGTGTGTGCTTGCGGTGTGTGTATGGTGGGGTGTGTCATACCTTGGTTAGTTCTCGTCGTCGGTCGGCATGGTCGTGTTCAAGAAGCAGAAGAAGAGGTCCGGTAGACGTGTAGCAGAAATGCGTGGTATGCGTGACACGTATTACGTACCTCTCTATTTGTCCCACCGTGTTTTCTTCCCCTGTCGAGAGAGAGCGTGTGCAGGTCTTTGAGGGGTTGGTTGGTCGTTTTTGCGTGTTGTGCCTTGTGTCTCCCCCTTTCTTTTTTTTCTTAGCGTCTTTGATAACATACCTCTTTGCCTTGCGTTTCCCCTTGTGTAGCTTCTTCTAGGGCTCTGCTATAATGCGGTTGACACACACGAAGTCCGTGGCGTCGGCCTGTTCAAGGCCCCCATCCACATAGTGAAATTCTGTTGGCCATCTCTGGGGTGGCATGGGCTGTCCCTTAGCGTCCTGATAGACACTCTCTCCAGCCGGTAGGACGACCTTGTTTAAGGTCATGTTGGTCAGTGGGACCACCCAATCTCGGGCACTTTCCTCCTCGGTGCATCCCATAGGAACGACCAGCACTGCCTTGGAGCGGTCCTTGCGAATCTTCGCTACCGCCCTTGGGATGTCCCATGGCGGCAATGGATCCACATGAAACCCTGATGCGGACCCCAGCGGTGCTTCTTCCACGCGGAGTCCTGGGCGCTCCAGTACTTCTGACACACCCGAAGATGGTCGGAGGCTCCTGAGGAGAACGCATCCGAGGCCAGATCCGAGGCTCCCAGGTCCGCAACCACTCGGCTCGCCACTTCCGGCATTACGCCGTACTCCTGGTTCGCTGACCCAGCTGGCTCAGTCCCTAGTGCAGCTACTCCAAGCTGATTGCGTTCCGGGTGGATCCATTGGCATTCCACATGGTGCTCAGGTGACGAGAGCCACGAGAGCTGGTCGTCCTGGTACAGGGTCATGGAGGCCTCGGCCAGGAGAACGCCAAAGTCCGTCCCCATCATGAAGTCGTACCCGACGATCATGTCCCAGTCCATCTGGGCCTCGTAGAAGCGGCCTTGCAGGAGGATTTCCTAGCCGAGGTCCGGGCGGCTCAGCTCACGGTGGTTTCCGAACTGCAGCCCAATGGCCGGTTCCTGGGTGCCTCCCACCATGTACTGGCCGTTCGCCACCTTCAGCCTGACAGGCCTCCGACTGTTGGTCAAGCAATCTGGCGGAAGCAGGCCAGCCTTGACCAGGCTGACCTGAGCACCCGTGTCGACCAACACGTCGAAGACCTTATTCACTTCCCCGCATATGGCACGGACCTTAAGATGCAACTGCCGCTCCCGCCTGACACAGCGCACGGCGTGCAAGCTCAGGATCTTTGGCCGTTCCAGAAGCTCGATAAGCGACTGGTGCAGGTCGTGAAGAATCGGCTCAGGCTGCCCATCTGGGGCATCCAGCTGCGGTCCAGGTGATCCTCCGATACTCTCGGAAAGATGTTGGAGCACATCAAACACGTTCTTGGTCGCGAAGGATGGCCGGATGCAAGGGTTTGTGCCTTCACTGGGGACCTTGGTCGGACCCGAGGATCCGCTTAGGGCGCTCATCCCTCCAACACTTGCCCTCACCCTGCCACTGCGACAGTCTTTTGTCTTGGGTGCCGAGCTGGGCCTTCTGCCTGCGGCAATCCCGTTGTGCTCAGTATCTCCCGAATGGGATGGTGTGGCGCTTCCCACTACACCATCCTGCAACCGCCCTTGCTGGGGCCCTTGGCTGCAGGGGCTCCGCTAGGGGTGGTCGCTTGTGGGGGTCGGGGTACTCTCCTCTGCGCCAACCTCGTTGAAGCCCTTCTTCTTTCCCCCTTTCTTACCCTTCTTCTCCTTGTCCTTGTTCTTGTCGTCCGACTTGGGGACCCAGGCCATCTTGATCTCCTGGATTTCCTTCGCCAACTCGGTCCCCACAGACATCAGCTTCGAGAGCTCGTCCTTGGTGACCTCTACCTTGGCCTCCCGGACACTCGCGGGTGCACGTTTCTTCGACCCGTGCACCTTCTTATAAGCCTCCGTGTCGGCCTTGTTGACAGGGCATGTCCTGTGGTCATGGTCAAACCTTTTGTTCCTCCCATAACGCACAAAACATCCTTTGGGGGTGAGTTCGTATGAACTCCCCAAAGGTCAGGAGAGGGTTGCCCATGTGGCGGGCTCCGTCCTCTCCTTCTTCTTCCAACCCTTCTGCAGGGGCTTCTAGCTTCCCCGGTTGCTCCCCGCGCTCAGGTTGTTGGCCACGAAGGGACAAACGGCCATCTCGGCGGGCTCATCGTCGTCGTCATCGTTGTCGAGGGCCTCACCGCCTTCCGCTCCCGCTGGGTCCATGGCAACTTCCCCGCCCGACCCTTCGCCAACATAGTTGATGTCACGGTCGCCGGGCTTCAAGCCGCGGGTGTGGTGGAGATTCCTGTACTCTTTGAGCACTTCCTCTCCGACCCACTCCAGGACCTCATCGCAGGTCATCCGCGCCAAAATGGCCTGCAGACGGATGGTCTGGTCGGCCACCTCACACTCATCAAGGCGCCACATCGCGGTCTTCTCGCAAATGCCCGTGACGGTGATGAGGAGGGCATTCCGCAGGGAGTGCCGCTTGACATCCCCGGCCACATGCTTCTCCGTCCAAGCCACCCCGTTTGTATGATACTCCTTGGGGAGCATCGTCTTTACCGTGTGGTTGGACTTGGCTCTCTTGGCTTCCTCCTTGGTGACTCTCTTGATCCATGCTTCCGGCAGCATGGAGAGCAGGCAGGCCTGCTCGTCATCCTGATTCCAGTCCTCCACGTTGCGGCGGAAGAGGGTGTATTGCCCCCGGAAGTCCCGCCAATCTCGTAGGGGGATCTCCCGACCATCATGCTGAAGCTTCATGGCCTTCCACCGCTTGGCAGCCACCTGCAGAGCGTCTACCCGCTCCTGCTCATTGCGCCACTTCTTGGCTTCCTTGGTGGTCTTGATTTTCCCCTGCTTGGTCGCCACGAAGTATAGCTCTTGGAGCACCTCCGGCAGGCGCCACCTGAACCGTTTGAAGACATATTTCTCCGCATCTGCGGGATCCATATCTTCAGTGACGGTCATCCCCCAATCGTCCAGCTTCTCCAAGAAGCGGTCGAGGTTGCCGGGTTTGCCATCGTACGAGGGGGGCTTGATGTCCGTCAGGTCTTCCCACACGGCGGCATCCGCGGCCTTAGAGACCATGAACGCCGGCCGCGAGGTCGACCGAGGTTCCCATCGGCGTGTTACACGGACTCCCACGGCTGCCACTTCCATCTCCTGCACGGTGTCCATGTAGCCATGCCGTGGTTCCTCCATGTACGCTGAATCTAGATGTTCGCGCCGTACTCCCTCGTTTTATGTCTCCTCTACACGGCGACGGCTGCTTGCTACAGCGGCCTCCTGTCGTACACCATGCGGCGGGGTAATGTCGAACTCCTCCAGTTCTTCCTCGCCTCCGCAGATCTCCCACTCCACGTCCCCTCCGGGGACCTCATCTCTGAGCCCACCATATCGTCCCCCTGCCGTTGGAATTGGCTCTGGGACTGGTGCGGGGCGTCGGGGGCGTACCGGTGTCCGCGGCGGGGCACGACGGCTGTGGTACCCCGCACTGAGCCACTCGTCGCGCCACTCTTCACTGCCACTGCTGGACCGCACACGCTCACCACGACGGCCCGCGCTGTGATGAGAGGGGGCGCTGTGAGAGGGGGCGCTGGTGCCGGGGCGACTCCTGGGGGCTCTGCCGGGGGCGTGGGGTCTGCCCGGACCTCGTCCAGGTCCCCAGCCGTCGTCCGACGAGGCGGACTCCAGGAGCGGGAGGTCGCTGCCGACGCTTTCCCGGCCTTCCAGCCCGTCCAACCTCCGCTGCAGGCCGTTAATGACGGTGTTCAGTAGTCTGGTCTCGCCCCTGGCGATGTTCAGGTCCCTTTGGGCGGCAGCGGCGACCTTGGCGATCTTGACCATCTCCGCTTTGGCAATGTCCAGGTCTTTCTGGGCGCTCGCGGCGACCCTGGCGATGCTGATCATCTCGTTCCTGCCCGTGTCCACCTCACGCTCGAGAGCCTGGACCCTCCTGCGGAGGTAGACGATCCACCGCCAGGTGGCCTCCGGGACACCATCTCCCGTCGGGCCGTCGGCGTCACCAGGGGGTCCTCCAGGAGGGCCTCCGCTGGGCCCGCCCGGTCCAGGGGGGTCCTCCTCTGCCAAGGGGTCCGCCTCTGGGTGGTCCGCCTGGTGGACGTCCTCCACGGGGCCATGGTGGTCCCCGACTCGGGGGTCCCGGCGGCCCTCCGCCAGGGGGTCCTAATGGCCCCCCACCGGGTCGTCTCGGTGGACTCGGGGGTGGGGGCTTCTCCGTGTAGCCGAAGTCCATGTCGTCATCCTCGTCCACGTCGCCCCACCTGGGCGTCTTGGCCCCGCACGCGGTGGGCTCCGAACTCCGGTAGGGAGGAGGGGGATCCTCATCCTCACCTTCCGGCTCCATGGGGACATCTTCGCCTTCCCTGCCAGCCACTCCTCGGCAATGTCAGTGGTCTCATCCTTCCCCGTCGCTGGTCGTGAAGAAGGGGTCGGAGTCGTGGGGATATCCCTTCGCGGGCCTCCGTGCCCTCTCGGGGGTCTTCCCCTTACCCTTCCTTCGTCGGTGGGTAGTGGGGCCACTGTCCCCGCTGCTGCCGGTGTCTTCGTCCTCCAGGTCCAGCTTCATCTTGGAGGAGGAGTCTCCTTCGAAGAGCTTCCGAAGGGTCTCCACTCTGGATCCTCCCGGGGGCGTCTCGCGCCTGAGCTTGGCCTCCGCCTCCTCCATTGCGGCGGCGGTGGCTGCGGCAGCTCGCCTCTCGGCCTCTTCTCGGTCATGGGCAGCCTCAGCTTCCCGAGCCCGCTACAGCCGAGCCTTCTCCGCTTCTAACGCCGCTAGCTCTGCCTCGGTCGTGGCCCTATCCTCAGCGACCTTCCATCGCGCGGCCTCGATGGCGTCCCTCTTGATGGCGCCCGCTTGCACTTTGGCCGTACCCTCGGCATGTGCCCTTTCCTCCGCCTTCTTCTCTGCCCTCTCTTGGGCAAGCGCCTTTTCAAACGCTTTTACCTCGGGCTCCTTACAGACAATGGCCTCCTGGGCCAGGCGGGCTTCTTGGGCAGCCGCCGCTTCCTGCGCAGCTGCCTCCACCTCACTCCTGATCTGGGAAGCCGCTGCTTCCTGTGCGGCTGCAGCCGTGACTCCGGCCGCAATGGCCGCCACGGCCGAGGCATGGAAGGCCATGCCTCTGCCCCACTCTGCAGCCTCCTGCTGGGCGATGCCGACGGCGCCCTCCACGGCAGCGTTCTGCTCCGTGGCTCGTTGCCGGGCAACCCGAAGGTTGCAGGGCACCCCGCAGGCACGCTCGCAGGCGCGGGCCACATCCCCTTGGTCCGGGGCGAGGCAGTTGCTGCAGCTGGCCTCGTCGGTCGGCCTCCTTCCCCGGTGGGCCAACTCCACGTCGCTGCTGGGGCCTGACTTCCTCAGCTGCAGCTGACGGGGCTTGGCTTTGGCCTTCTTGGCGACTTCAAGGAGGTCGCCTAAGGGTGATGTGCCCGGTTGGTGAACGCCACTGGCCCGCTGGGGGCTGGGGGCTGGGGTTTTGCCCTTGGTTTTGTTCTCCGCGGCTTAGGCGGCTTTGGCAGCCGGGGATTCCTGGTACTCCCGCCACTTCTTGTCCCGCTTCCTGTCACCAGCGGATCGCTTCTCCTTCCCGGGAGACGCGCTGCTGCTGCCCTGCAGCGTGCGCTCTTCCCCGGGTTCGCGGAACTTCTTTTCGATCATGTCCCATATGGAGATGTTGATTGTGGCACCTGACGGGTACTCGTTAGGGTTCTCGTCATCCTCAATCCCGTCAGGGCGCAGCCCTTCGCCGGGCCTGTCCGGGCGGGTCCAGACCCTCCAGCGCTTGTGGCGGAAGCGGTAGGCGTATCCTTCTGCCTGCAGCCAGCCTTCCACTGCCTGCAGGCGGTCAGCGCCGATATCCTCGCGGAGCTCGAAGCTCCGGACATGCCGCCTTTGCACTGAGGGTTGCTGTGGCGGTAGTGTTGACCCCACACCAACCCACGCAGCAGGTACGACGCATGGGGGTGGGGCTGCGGCCATGTCTTGCCCGCCTCTCCCCAGTTCACCATGGGAGCGGGTGCTGGAGTGGATCTTGAGATCCTCGGTGGGCGCTCGTTCCCCTCGATGGACTAGTCCTGGGGGTGGCTGCCGAAGCGGTTGCTGCGGTCCACTCTCTCTACAGGGCTGGGACCCAGACGGCCGATGGTGGTTGTGGAGGTGGGTGATGCAGCTGGGAGTGTGGCCGGTACTGGTTGGCCGAAGGAACTTGCCGACGTGGGAGTTCTGGTCGCTACACTTCCTTCACGGACTCGGCGCTGCTGCTGGTACTCGGGGCGATGCTCCGGGCGGCGCTGCGAAGCCCTTGGTGCTGGCGGTTCAGGCGGCCCTGAGTGGCACGCGAGGGATGGGTAACCCTGCGGCGGTGAAACGCTTTTCACGCTTTCCTGTGGAGGGCCTGGCCACGGGACGCTGCGGCGGACACGCGCAAGCAAGCAGGCAGGCAAAGCACTGCGCTCACAAGGCTATCCTCATGCTCTGGTCATGTGACAAAGCGTTTCAGGATCCTTGCCACTCTGAAACAAGGGAACGAAAGTATGTACAGCAACACATCAGGATATGTACACATGGGGTTAGGACTGGACTGCGGTAAGGGCATCGTAGAACAATAGGCACTCAGTCCCAACTCATATCCCAATCCCAGGCCCGACCCTCCCAGTGGCTGGCAGGGGCGGGGGCTCAAACACAACCCATACCCTGCTCAATCCGGACCCTGAAACCCTGCTAAAAGGGGAGGTTGTACCGCCCAACCAAAGGCGAGTTCCTGGGAACCAAGGAGGTCCAAGGCCAGCCGGCAGTAGCTCCCCATGCTCCCTCAACAGCAGGTCCCAACTCTCCCTTCAGCGAGAGTAGAGGCCCCGCCATCATCCCCTAGGAGTTGGTAGCTGAAAATGGGCTGTTTCAGCTTAAACTGATATTAGCTCGAAAAGCCCCAGAATCGACCCCTCGTCTGGACCAGCCGGAGGTAGGAATGAGGCACCTGACCCCATGCCCTTCAAGTACAAGCCGCTTGGAGCCCTCACCCAACCTGGTTCCCTCAGAGTCCCCGGCATCAGGGCGCCAGGGGTTCGCCATGTGGGGTCATGATGCTGAAATCACCAAAACTGGAGTCATTCCCACAGGTGCCACGCCCGGCCAGGGCAAGGCCAAGACCTCACAGGATAGGAGACAGGACCTACGAACAATATCTAAGTGCACAACTTCTAATTAGGTCCGGGCTCCCCATGGGCATAGAGATATGGGACCGCCAATTGACCACACGGGGGGCTGAAATTGGGGTCCCAAAAAGGGGTCATTTTAGCTGCTCAAAATGAGCCAAAAATTGAAGGTATCCCCAATGGTATATCTCCACGCCGGCTTGGAGATCAGATTTGCCGTTCCATATGCGATCCACTGGGAGTCCAACTGGGACTCACATATACTTGGCTTTCGAAGATCTCCATGACACTTGGCGTGGTGAAGATCCAAACGGGGTCCACAACTGCCGAAATGGCAAAATTGGCCGTCTCAGGCGACCGTCCAGGGTAGGAAATCTTGGCGATCTTGTCGCGCCAAGCCTTGATTCACGACGCTTGATATCCCCTTTGGTCCCATGCCTTGGGCTTTTGCATGGATGCAAACGAAAGCTTTGCCTCCCTTTGGCGACAAGGGTTGGGGTTCAAAGCGTTAGGGAAACATTTTTAACACTTCAATCCTTGAAGCACACTATATATGGGGAAAAGTGCATATATTGGCGATATTGGCGCGCATATATCTATGGGCCCTTGAGGAACAAAAATATGAGCGAACGTTTTTTGAGTTGGCCCATAGTAAGTGTTTCAAATGTACACACTATGGTTAGATTGTCCTCGCCCACCCATGTCATTAGCGTTTGCATACAAGCGCGTGTGCAAAGAGGCAGTATGGCACGCGTGCTCACAAGGTCGCGCCATCTAAAATAGAAGGCAAGGTTGCAAAAATTAAACACAAGCCATCCACAATGTTATTCTTCGTCTCTACTCAACATGTTGCCTTGGTTCAAGGCTCAACTCCCCATGGGCTTTGAGTACGAGCCTCGGGGGATTGGTCATTTTTGCCTAATTTTTGATCAAACTTTGCCCTTTCCCAAAAAACAGGTTTTGGTACGCATTGAATTGCGTGGAGCCATCGTTGAGTTGGCGCAAAAAACGAAAATGGCATAGGGCTTTTGGTCTTGTAAGCATTGTGTTTGGTCATTTCTGTGCATGCTCACACGCACACGAACTTAGCATTTGCGCACGCCAATAACCTCAGTTTACAACATCCACATGCTTCCTACAACATCCCTATTGCCCGCTTCCCTATACAAGGTGATATGCCCACGTGAAGGGGGCATGGATGAGAGCCATAGGGGGGAGATGTGGGGTGCCGTCAGAACTCATGGTCCTTGAGAACCATGAGTTTCAGCGATCGACGGAAGACCTTGCGCGCTGATTTTCTCGCAGATGCCACGGCGAAGAATCCTGGTGAACACTACAGATGAAAGTACATCAAAAATCCTCCAGATCAGGCACTTGATATCCCTTGAAACCTGAAAGTTACAGGAGAAAAACCCTTTGCAAAACTCGCCACGGAGAAGCGACGCAAGCGCAAGAACAGGCAACAACAGGCGGCGATTTCACGGCAATTAGAAATCGCGTTAGAAATCGGGTATTTCACCAAATTCTAACCGAAAGTCGATGACGAAAGTAAAATTATGGTAATTCTACATCGATTGAATGGTTGAGGATCAGATTCCGGATCCCGCGGATCAGAGAAAGGGGATTTACCGCTGACGGACGGTATTGACGGCGTCGAAGCCCTCCGGGCCTCCGGGCCACGGGCCATGGGCTCTGGGTACCGCTTCAGCATAGGATATGTGTTTCTCGGCCTCAATACGGTTAGGCGGTTTGCCACCAGGGGGCGTAACCACAATGGCCGGGGCAGGGTGCATAGGAGTGACCGCCCCGATGATTGGAACGGTTGTGCCCCACATGGACTGACGTGACACCTTACCATGAATGGGTTTAACCAAACATTGCTTGCTGGTTCGTGGAGCTTCTCAGAAGTCCTCAATCCAAAAACGGGGGTGTACTGGATGGTGAGAATACAAACAATTGAAACGGGCAAAATGGCTCACACAATGTTCGTAATCCCATGGGTGCCACAAAACCATATCCCAAGGTAAACTCGGGACAAGGTACGGGGACACGCCATATTCGGCAACAGGAGGGAGTGAAACACTACCATCCACAACCCCCGTACATTCAATTTTGACGTCTATTTGCTCGTCCCCCCCCCCGGCAAAGGCGTCTCGTTGTCGGCTTGGAGTAGGCGCCTCCATTCGGGGAGATTCATATTTTTCGGAGATTTGGTCTCCAAAAACATTGGGGTTAGACAAAGCGACCGCTTGGCACCCAAAATCCACCAAAACACGGAGGGCCTTGAATCCTCCATTGGGCAAAACAACCTGAACGGAAAGTTCGGTTTGAATATCACTAGTCACTATATGCCCCTTCATGAGTCTCGATGGAACGAGAGCCACGGTAGTGTCACAGGGGTGCCCGAGGGTTTTTTCCTTCGAAGGGGGCGCCTCTGGGCACGCCTACCAACGTCCGCGCCCGTACGGCGCTCCCTTTCCTTCTTTATCGCCCTTGCCGCCGCCACCCTTATAACCACCGCCACCCTTATCACCACCGCCACCCTTATCGCCACCCTTAGGGTTACCACCCTTAGACTTACCAGCAAAGCTCCAATGAGTGTCATTGCATGGAGAATTAGGCTTACACGTCCAAGGGGTGCTATTGATGACACCCCAATCAATCCAAGACATGTCCATCTCCGTTCGTTTGCGTGTTTCCCAATGTTTGGAGCACGAAACCCAAAAGGTAGGTGGTGGTTTAGGCCCGGGGTCGACGGTCTTCTTTGCCAGAGGTTTAGGGTGACCCACGGCGTCGACGGAGGTGTTAGCGGGTTCAGAGGTGCTAGGGTCCGCTGTAGCATCCGCATTAACCGCATTTACCGCGGTTCTATTGTGAGAAGGGCGATGAGTGTACGTCACCGTCGTCTTGTCTCCCTGATTGAGGCATTTGAGAGCTTCCCTCTCCGATACGCTTTTATGGTCAAGGGCGTAGATTTCCTGAGGCTTCAATCGAGGCCTACGTTGCTCCACTTTCATAGTGTAGCCGCGTGTCTGAGGTGTGTTGTTGAGTTGCAAGATCCACTCCTGTAGAGACAGGTTTTTGCTGTCAACTATCACCCCCGGCCCAGAATGAGAAACAATCTCAGGAACCGTAGTGCAACGTTGAGCGCTAGATTCCCTGAGTTCTGTTTCGAATGGGGCGTGACCCAGCGAAGGGTCAAGGGCACTAAAATCCACCACATAGCTGTCAGGGCTATTATTAGCCTCTTTCTTGACGATCTTCTCCTTGATCCACGTGAGGTTGCTTAGGAGCTGCTCCCGGATCAAATGGCGAGGAGTCTCATTGCTCAAAGGTAACAAACGTTGCCAACGAGCATAGAAATCTTCAAGGTCGATGAGGGTCAGTTGCCCTTTAACCACCCTGTGGGTGAGGGTTCCCCACCTTTCATCGGCCCTTGAGGGGTCATACTCGTGGAAACGTCATTCCAAAAAATCCCACAACTCTTTGAGGGTGGGGGCTGTTCGTGTGGGGTGGGTGGCCTCAGCAACCCGGGCGTTGATGATCGCTTTTAGCCATGGGGGCAAGGTACTCAAAAACATTTTTGCCCCGTTGGCCTTTCGGTACATGGGATCACACCCTCCATTCCATTGTTGAAGCTTCTCCACCCACTCGTCGTAGCTCTGTAGCTGCGCATTGAATTGCGGTTTAGGCATATCACTATCATCCACCACTTTGGTGTATATTTTTTGCACCATAGGCATTTTGTGCGGGTGGGAAGCAGGGGGAGCCATGGTTGCGGCCGCACCTCCACTTGCACTTGGTGCAACCTTCACTGGAGAGACTGTACACGTGTCCGTAGGATGAGAGGGCGTGTACGAAGGTTTCCCAGGGGAGGTGAAACTATTTTTCGTGAGGGGATTGATGTTCCCCAACGAAGAGGTGTTCTCCTCCTCATGGGCCCACGGGGAGAAAGATGTCCTTCAATTATGCCCTAGGTCTTTTGATGTATTCCTGCAGGTTTTGTAGTTGAAAACCCCAAACCAAAGCAGCAAGTAGAGCAAGGACTGAATGTGATTCGAATCAATGATTGGTTTTGTAATCCAGTGTAACACAGAAGGGCTGCAGATAGACAAAGCAGGTATATGAACATAGATTAAATCACAAATGGATAATACAAAAGGTTTTATAAGAAAATTGGTCAGACTCTAGCCTCAGAGGGTGCAATAGGCACTTCATGTGCACTCTTTTGGGTGAAATGGTGCTGGTTAGGACTGAGGGGCATAGATGTCAGGACCACACAGAAAATGACTTGGCCAAGCAACTGAATTCAGAAACAGTTACAAAGTAGGACCACAATAAGTGGTAGTAACAATTGAGTATAGGGGTCTTGGGGTGGGAGACCACTTAGGCTTAACCTCCAAGGCAAACAAGCATGTAATGCCTGATTTTTTTTGGTATGTCCTCCATGAAGGAAGGTACCTCCGCTCAGTTGGATGGTAGGGGTGAACTTCATGGGGGGGCTAGGGTCACAACCCTAGTTACTTTGAGAAAGTGTACTTTAGGCTACAAAAGAGAGATAAAAACACTTAAGTTTGTCTCAGCATCAACAAAGGGTTTTAAGGGGGGCTTAGCCTGGATCAAGCCCTCCAAGAAAGACATGCCAGTGACTTTTTCTTACTCCCCCCATGAAGTACTAGTTAGCTAAGCTAGTAGGACCAAGGAAAAAGGCTCAAATATTCCCAAAATTACCTCAAAAAAAATGCATTAAACTTATCAAAAACATCCTCATCACTTCATACGAGCCTATCACACTGTAGGGACCCTTGAAAAACAGTGTAATGTACCGTGAATGATGTCCCTTCGAAGGGGCATTCCTCAAAAGTCGCCGGCGTGCGGCGAAAACCTTAGGAAAAAATGTGGGGGCAGTGGGAATTGAACCCAGGACTCTCTCCCTAGAGCCAATGTGCTTGCCCACTAGGGTACAGTCGAACGCTCTAATGCGGACGGCTATCGCTGTATAAACAGCGTTTTAGTATACGTCCTGACCAAGGGCCAGGGCGGAGCAATACTTCCAATGGAGGACACAAACCCCCAGGAGCTGGAAAAAATAGAAAATGGAACCAGCAGGGAGTGATTCCTGCGGTTTTGCGGAAGGGGTTGCGATTTAGCAAGTGAAATCGTTGAAAATCGACGAAACCACGCGGGAAATCGTCATTTTTACACATAACTTAAAGTCGCAGACAAGCGCAAAGGAAGCGGACGCCAAGAAAAGGGTTGCGCAAGCGAAAACGGCTTTTGGAAAAGAAGGTATGAGCCGTAGTTTTTAAAGTTTTAAAGAAAATTTTTGCACAGTTGCATCAAAATTTTTATAAACTTCAGAGTAAAGCATTCAAATTCAGCTTACACCACCGAGCAGTTCAACAACCCGTCTCTCAGGTATGTCCGTGTCACCTCACACTCACGCTTTGCGTTCGTGTTGGTTGTTCCGTCAAAACGTTAGGGTTGTCAACGCTGTGCTCGTTGGGGGGTCGGGTGTTCATCTCTCGTGCTCTGCACAGGTGAAAGCAGGAATGAAAGGTATGTGATGCGAATGGAGCGCGCAGCGCGCACGTAGGGTTAGAATATGCGCTGTGCTCGCGATGCATGTGCCTAATCGAGGCATCCACACGCTGTGTCGCTTCACCTGTATCCCTAAATTCACCCTTGTTTCCTTCTTCACAGGTAAGCGTTTGTTCGTGTGCGGCCGTGGCGTTCAAGTTGAGTTGCTTAAAACGCTTAGGTTTGTTTTGTGTTCGTTTCAATGCGGCATTCACACGATGCATGGTGAGTAAGGTAGGTTAGCCCAGGAGGAGCTCACCTCCTGGTTGAGTCAATGGTTCAGCCTCCCTTCCCTGCGTGCACATGATGCATTAAAGGGTAGGCCACGCGAATTGCGCACGGTAAACCTTGTTTAGGTTACCCAGAGGCTCCTCGGTACGTTCTTTAAGAGAACCCGAGGAGTTTCTTAAAGCTTGCTTGCTTGACAGGGGTAGCTGCATCTGCAGCGTGTTTGCAAACAGTGTATTATAGGTCACACTGAGAAGGGTATAATACCTGGAGTGTGGCTTGGTTCCTCAGTCGCAAACGCCCCTTCATCTGCCTCTTTTGTACAGGTGGGAGAGGTTAAGGGTGATTGGTGCACGCAGCAGCTGCCTTCGGCGGCTACCATTTTTCTGCCCCAGCAAAACAGGGGCGCTGATCACAAATCAAATCACTGTGCCTCAGCCAGTACTGGCGAGGGCAGTTCGACCTCAACGACATCTGCGCTGTGCACGCAACGAGAGCACCCCTTCCCTCCAAGCCCTAGCAGGGGAAACGCGTTGTGGCGTCTCCTGTTAGGCCACAGCGGCTTAGGAGCGCTGTGTTCTCTTGTCCTTTTCACAGGAGGGCCGCTAGGGCCTGAGTCTTCCTGGACAGCAACCCCAAGTAGCGTGTGTAGGGGTTAGGGTCAGCAGGCCTGGCAGGGGTGGAGTGCAAGTGATGAGTGCTCACCCTGCCTTTGAAGGCCGGTGCTGGCGTTAGTGAGTGTAGTGTAGTGGTGTCTCCTGTCCCGCGTGCTTTTCCTTGTGGGCAGGGGAGTGCGTTAGCTTTTGGCCTGTAGCAAAAATGGGCGTTTTGTATGCCCTCAGCACACTTGGCCACCCCTCCCCTCTTAGTAGGTAGGGCTTTTGCCGTCAAACCCCAAGGATAGGCGCCAGCACAGAAATTTGGCGCCATAGGAGTGGTAATAGTACCTGATTAGGACCTTCGGTCCGACGTCAGCGAAGCCCGGTCTCCAGGAGCCACGCTGGGGAGTGAAGTGAGACACATACAGACATACGTAGCACACTTAGGGGTATGGTAAACCCTGTAAGGAAGGGTAGAACCCCATGGGTCTGGACCAGTCAGGGGTCCTAACTGTGGGCTCGCTTGTCCCCAAGGAGGGAAGACACACCTTGCCTCATAACACCTTGCTTGTCATTCCCCCCTGGTGTAGAAAGCCACCGTTCTTCGTTGGCTCACCAAGGTCATTACATTAGGGCAGTACCCATGCAACACATGGTCAACAAGGCAAACACTCGCTGGGTGGCTGCAATCTTGATAAGCGGCCACCTGGCTCACGCTGAAAACCATAGGCATGGGTCTGCAGGGCACAGACAGGGTCAGTAGACTGACACAGGGTAATTAGTTTCGCTTCTTACGCTGGGACATAGTCTCAGCACGGGTTAGGAGCTGCCCCTCGTTGTTCTCAACGAGGTAAGTGCGGAAGATGGGGTTGATACTCCCATCTGGTTGTATGAAGGCTGACATAGGTTCCCAGGTCGCCTCAGACAACCCATAGCCATCCCACAGGGTAAGGAATTTCCAGCCCTGTTTATACTCGTGGCGAGCAATACCTGCAACCACGTAGTAACCATCGACTGCCATCTCATCGGCAGTCATCTCTTCGAGTTCGTCTGCCTCCTCTGGACTGGCAGCGTTCTCTAGGTCTATACGTTCAATCTCACTGTCGCTGAGGCGCCACTCATCCCAAGACAAGTCGTCAGGGGAGTGATAGTGCCTCAACTGCTTAGGAGCACATAGCAGTTCACCACCTAGACGTGGACTGCAGCTGACATGGATCCTGGATCCATCTATCCTGATGATACGATAGGGTCAAAAGTAAGGGTCCTGTAGGCAGTTACGTGGCCAGGAGGGTAGGCGTGAATGGTGTACCAAAACAAGGTCACCAACCTTGAAGCTGGCAGGTCGCCGTAGGCGATTCTGTCGGCTCTGTTCACGGTCACGAATGTGCCTCAGGTTAGTACCAGCCTGGTTAGCCAGAGACTGCTTGTGTTCCAGCCAATCTCCCACGGGGCTCTTGAAGTCCTCAGGGAAGGGGGTTTTGAAGAACCAAGCAGGTCGTCCTCCATGGAACAGTTCGTGGGGGGTGAA
Source organism: Eutreptiella sp. 'Long Island Sound 2002' (assembly GCA_964036045.1). Classification (NCBI taxonomy): domain Eukaryota; phylum Euglenozoa; class Euglenophyceae; order Eutreptiales; family Eutreptiaceae; genus Eutreptiella; species Eutreptiella sp. 'Long Island Sound 2002'. The sequence continues at coordinate 47,979,972 of OZ038393.1, forward strand.
ACCCGTAGAAGAGCTCCGCTGTGAGTTCATGGACAGAACTGCCCAGGGCACTAGGCGTACCCAGTCCTTGGTGCGCTCCTGTTTCATCAGGATTCTTAAGTTTTGCTCCACCACACGGTTCTGTCTCTCACAGAGAGGGTTAGACGTGTGAGTGTAGGGCACACCTGTGGTTACCTCCACGTTGAGGGCATTTAGCACTCGTTTGTACCACCCAGTGTCACTGCGGATGCGTACATCTTCATCAGAGTGCACCTGTTTAGGTGCTCCATAGGGTTCGAACCATTGTTCGACCAACATTTTTACAGTCTGCTCACCTGTGATTTTCTTATTGCAAGGGAACACACGGGTGAAGCGAGACAGACCACACGTGACCACGAGGCAACTATCACAGCCGCCAAAGCGTGGTAGGCCGTGGATGTAATCCACGTAGAGAAGAGAGTTAGCACAATAGGGTATGGGTAAGCTGGAGATCAGGCCCCTATCCCTACTGTCGCTCTGCTTGCTGGCATGACAGCCACAAGCATCCTGAAAGTGCTGCCCTGGGTCGATGTTTGTTTTGGAGGGCTCGGGGCCGGCAAGACCGGTGGGGCAGGCACGCGAGGAGTCTCCCTGGACGTTGTTATTGGGGGTAGAACCGGATACTCGAACACCAACGGAGGCGAGAGCAGCGACAACAGAAGCAAGGTCCATGCTGATTGTTATCCGGCAGAAAATCCCAGTCTATGAAGAAAATTGATGCGGATTTTACTATGCACATCTGAGTGTCCATATCTGACTGAAAAGATTTAAATAAATCCGATTGTGAAAAATATTTGGCCGATCTGGCCCGCGAGCGCGCGTCAGCGGCAAATGGCGATTCCAGCTAAATTAGCGGAACGCGGCGGATTTACGGAGAATGGACCGCGGAATCAGATCCGGCATATCAGAAATATATAGGTCTGATCCTGAGACTGAGCTGCGAGGCGGCGATTCCGCTGAAGCAGAGAAAATGACCAAAATGTAGCCAATCTGGGTTAGATCAGTGAAAATCTGAGCAGATGGGGGTTAGCCGCACTTACACTCCCCCTCCAAAAACACACTGGGGTGTGTCGCTACGTCAACGAAGAACGTAGTGCGGGTAAGTCCCAGAAAAGAATAGAAATGTAGCCTCGATGGGGCGAAATCTGCTTGATCTGACCTGATTTGGGCTGAATTGACACTGAATCAAGGTGGATGAACCTGAAATGAGACAGAATGAGGAGTGACGAACAGTCCTCCGTGCAGTAAAACATTAGGTTAAGGGCTAAAAAGCATGTAAACGTATCGAGAATCGATACCAAACCATGCACTGGTTGAGAATGAGGTAGATTATTGGTGGATTGAGTGGGGGAATCAAGAAATGGAGTGACATCTCAGCGCTCTGGCACAGTTTCGCTGTCGCGGGCACGCTACGGTGTCCTCGTCGAACTCTACATCGTGTTACTCCCGCTTTTCTCGTTCTGAAAAGTGCAGCATGTGCTTCAGATTTGGCGCATCTGGTGGATGATCACAAGATTCAGCAAGATTGGGAATCAAATTGAGCAGAGATGAAGGAGATTAAACAATCACAGAGAGGGAAAACAAATACAAATGTAGTCTACAGACCCTAAGTGCACCGAAAATCATAAGCGTCAACGAAGTTAGGCAAAGCCGTCGACAGATCTTCAAGGAATGAGAGGAGATGACAAGGAAATCAACCTAAATTGTCCTAAAATCAGCAAATTCCCTAAGATGAAGGTGAAATGAAGCGGAATGTCTAGAACTGAAACTACTAACACTTTCGTTTAGACTAGAGTTAATATATATTGTCGTTTATTCAGCTCAATTGTGCTTTCCGGCACGTTGGTTCGCGAGCATCCAACAGATTCCATCAAAATGTGGATCATGTGATGATGCATCATGATGGGACATGATAGCCCTGGATCCTTGGCATGTAACGCGCCGAAGGTTCGCTGAAGGCGCTTTACTGACAGTATATAACTGAGAGACACCGTATTTACAGTGGCGGTGGTGTCAATCGACTTGGACAAGGCCAATCTTTCGATGGAGTCCCACAAGACACTTGGATTCACCATTTTCGACAGTTTCAGGTCGGATTGAGCTCACATTGGCGTGTGCCAAAAATACAACGAAGCTTACGGACTTCAGAGGTTGCTGTTAGAAGTCCCTAGAGCTCCTATCTGAAGGTTGTCTGAACAATTGACGTCTGGGTTTCGTGCAACAGTGGCAGAATGATGGACAAACCTGAGGAATTCAAGGTAAATTCAAGGAATCTGGATCTGAATCTGGACTTTCGCTTCAGCATCACGGCAATTGAAGGTAAGATCTGAGTTCCTGGCGTCGCAACTGGTGCAGCCAGTAGTACAGGGGGTGCCTGTAGGGGTGAATGTCACCGGCCGGTGTTTTTACTATGTACATTTGCTTCCATCTGCACGAGTAGCCAAATTCCAAAAATGCACAGACCAACAGAGACAAGATTACCCCGAATCTGCCTGAATTAAGCCTGAGTTTGGTTTTTTCTGAACACGGCAGCACACTCCGTGGCTTTCGGCAGCGCATCTACGCCTTGTCTGCCGAACGGAGACCAAAGAAAAGTTGATTGACGTCAAATTATCAAACATTTGCAGTTCTCCACATCAGTTCGAAATCAGGAAGAATGAACAGTGGATTGAGCAGAATGTGGTTGGGGCGAGGCTGAAGTCGGCCACGCACGAATACATGTGACCACCAACCTGTCTGGTCGGGCCCTCGTACGGCTTGGGCGCTGCAAATCAGCGGCCGAGCTTGAAGCTTGGTCTTCATTTGGCTCCTGGGCTGGCCTGACCGCAGGAGGGGGGATCGACGGATCAGCCCTGGAATGTGACGAATGAGGGCCGTAAAAGGCTGGATCTCGATTCACCACAGGTCTTTTTCCGTCGCTCTCCACTTGTCTGTCTGGTTTCGACAGACAATCTGTCAGGAGTACGCCAATTTCGGGGTGCTTCTTGAGGAAGTCAATGAACCCCTTGGTGTACCCATGGACAAAAGAATGGGCTGGTTCCCAGTTGTTGTGACTGGAATCAAAGCCCCTCCACTCACATAGAAATTCCCATTCGCCCTTGGCGTCACGTCTTGCTTCTAAAATCCTCTTGAGTTCGTACTTCCCCCCTTCGATGACCCGATCAGACAAAATTTTCGAAGTCCAAAAAAGGGGTTTAACCCGATCCTTGGGGGAGGGGATCTCTCTCTTGAGGCGATCGCCCGAAACGTCAATTTCCCTGCTGACATCCACACGAATCCTCCACCTGTTCTCACCAAGACGCGCTGTAACAGCGAATGGCCCCTCCCACAAGGGAAGAAGCTTATCATCTCCGTCCAGGCTGGTTTCGGATTTTCGAAGCCAAACTCGATCATCGACTTCAAAATTGTGGGGGTTTTTTCGGCCTTGATTCTGGACCCAAAGCCAGTCAGCTTGATGCTTCTCGATTAATTTGGAGACAGTTTTATCTGCTCGTTGGACTTCGTCCAAAAACAGCGAAGCATCTTTACAGGGGCGAGGATTATTCAACGGCATGTTCCACCAACACTTCTTTCGTCCAAAGACAATTTCATTTGGAGAAAGGCCATGATACAAAGGCGTGTTATGGTAACGGCGAAGCATGGCGAAAAGAATCTCAAGCCAATGGAAATCCTTTTCACTCGCGAGCTCCTTACGAAGCATATTTATAAGTGAGCGGCCGGCTCTTTCGCCAGGCAGCGCTCGATGCGAGTTGATTTCACATCGGAGGTGGTGGATTCCAAGGCGAGCACATAATTCTCCTCACCATTCGGAGGTGTACTCTTTGCCTGAATCCGTCACCACCTCGGATGGGACGTCCCAGCCTCCCATCCAGGTCTGCGCGCACCATTTGGCGGCAGCCTTGCCAGTCATCGACTCAATGTTGCAAGGCAACACTTGAATGTAGCCGGAATGACGGCACTGAAAAAGGAGCACACCATTGACCTTTTTATTGGTCCAATGGCACTCTTCGTCATCGAGTTCACCGAGATAGAAAAAATCACTGGTGACTCTGTTAAAGAGGCGCTCCGGAATAGGATGAGGCCTCAGATGGCCGTGCTTCTTCGCGCTGGGGGGCGTCGAGACAGCACATTGGGCACATCCGGCGGCTACTTTCATGCAGTGAGTATATAGCCGTGAGCCAAACAACCTATGTTTAATCATCGACCACAGTCGACGGCCATGTGCGTGGGGGGACTCCCATTTATGCCACCAGTTTAACACTCGGGGGGCCCGGGCGTCTGGTACGCACAATTTACCCTCCATCCACAGTTTCCCCCCATCCAACGAATACTCAGAAAAAATCCCATCCTTGTGAGCATCTTTGGATTTGAGATTTCCAAAGACCTCTTTAAACATGGGATCCTGCAGATAATCGGACGTCCAGTCACGGATGATCAGGGAATCTTTAGGCAGGGGTGGAGTTTTGGCCGGATCTCGACGCTTAATGCCCTGGATCAACCGAAATCGACTTACTCGTCGGGTGTAGTCAAACCGTTTCACACTCCCTGAGGAGGGATCGGTGACTTTTTCCACGACTTTCAGTGTTTTGGTGCAGATCTCATGAGCATGCGCCGGATCTGAAAAGGCCGTGATGTCGTGACACGGCAATGCATGCTGTTTAACTGCGCATTGCATGCATTCACGTCGGAGGAGCTTTTTTTCCTCTTGATCCCACTCGATCACGACGTGGCGGTCCTGCTCCGTACCATGGATGTTGGTACTTTGTAGCCCCTCTGAAGCGGGGTAAGCCCATCGGCTCAGAGCATCCGCTACCGTGTTGTGTTTTCCAGGCAAATACGACACATGGAGGTCAAACAGAGAGAGAAATTCGTGCCATCTGGCCCGTCGACCAGCTGGGCTCGCGACAGTATCAATGTGTTCAGTGGCCCAATACTCCAGAGATCGATGATCCCTCAGGACCTCGACTCGATTGGTGCCAACCCACGATTGGTACTTTTTTAAAGCACAGATTATGGCGTAGGTTTCTTGCTCACGCGGCGACCATTGCATTTGGCGTGGAGCTAGCTTCCGCGACCAAAATGCAAGAGGGTAATGATCACCTGTGGCTTCATCAACCTGTTCAAGGACAGCTCCGATCGCGTACCTAGAAGCGTCGGTTCTAATGTAGAAGGGTCGGTCGAATTGGGGCACATGCAACGTGGCGACTTCGCAGAGGGCCGCCTTCAAGTGATGGAAGGCCTCCTCGCACTCGTCAGTCCACTTGACACGAACCTTTGAACCTGCCTTGCCTGCATCTCTCCCTACCTTCAATAATTCAGTGAGGGGGGCAGCAAATTTGGCATAATTCGGCACAAAAGTGTGGTAAAAATTGCAACAACCCAGGAATCCTCTCAACTCCGTGATCGTCTCAGGGCGCTTCCACTTCTGAATAGCGACGAGCTTCCCTGGACTGGGTCGTCGGGTGCCATTCTCTAGGAGAGAACCACAAAATTCGACTGATTTTAAAAATAATTTTCCCTTCTTTGGCCCACAAATCAGCTGATTGGCATCAAGAATGTCCAAGACTTGGTTCAGCTGCTTTTCATGTAGGGCCACCAGCTCGGCTTCGGTCAGTCCCTCCCCCTCCGTCGCGATGATTATGTCATCTATGTACACACTCACGAAGGCACGAAGCTCAGAATGGGCTGTAAAAAGCACATCTTCCATCATTCTTTGAAAAAAAGATGGGGCGTTCTTCAGGCCCATGGGCATGACCGTCCACTGGACTGGGCCACATGGCGTGCACATACAAGTGAGAGGTCGGCTGTCCCTCCTCAACGGCATTTGGTGAAAGCCGTGACGGAGATCCAGCACAGAAAACAAACGACCTCTTGCCCTCTTGGCGATTTCCTCCTCAATGAGGGGCAGGGGGTGCAAATCCGCCTTGGTTTCGGCGTTGAGATTGCGAAAATCAACAACCATTCGCCAACCATCAATAGTGTTCTGGTCTGCAGGCGGCGGTTTCGGGACTGTGAAGGGTGCACAGCACCATTCGCTGGTCATACAACCCTCAAGCCAACCAAATTCCCTGAGATTTCTCTCAATGATTTTTCTGAGGATCTCATGTTTATGTCCATGGTTCTCATAAGGACGTTGTTTCTTCGCCTTGTAACCTTCACGAAGCTCGATGAAGGCTTCACCGAACTGCCCACGGACAGGGGGGTCTTTGATCAACTTACCCGAAAGGGTTGTGTCCTTCCGTTCCTCAAAAATCTTTTCTCTTGACTTGGAACACAACTCAGTGTCCACCTGATCGCCAGGAATTACTGTCGAAAAAACTTTGGCAACTTCTTCGGCCTTGGCAGGAAGAATCTTCTTACGGATGTCCCTAAACAGGTCCGTATCAACTGCCTCTTGAAGATAGGTGGGTCGAGTGTCGACATTCCAGAGATTATCTTCGTGATCCAGCTCCTCGAAAGGATCTATGAAAGCTTCCACAGGGGGTTTTTCATAAAAAACTCTGAATTTGCGGCGCGATTTGAAATTTTTCTTCGCCCGTGCACCGAAGATTCTTTTCGATGTCGATCGTATTGGGGAAGAGGGAGACGAGGCGGATCCATTTGACGTTGGATCACCTTGGGTATCTGACGGACAAAAATCAGAAAAAATAGATTCATCATCAGTACCACGCTCAACCTCAGATTCAGACCCAACACAGGAATCAGTACCAGAATCAGCAGAATTAGAGTCAGAAAGCTTTCCATCCACCAGGAATGCAAGCGAACTCCAGGACCGCTGTGGCAGGGGACCTGTGTCGTCCCTGGCATACAGCTTAATCTTCCTGGGAAGTTCGATGTAATCTACACAAATGTCTTGTAATTCATGAAACCAAGGCTTGTCGTCCCACAAGGGCACAACTAAAATTGCCTGGGTTTTATCTTGCTTGATTTTGTGGATGACCTGCTGGATTAAGTGAAACGGAGGATTAATCCACAACTTCTTGTCCCATTTATGGGTCCAAGCGTCGCGAAAGTGCTTATCAAAGCGCTTGTTCTCACGGTTAGCAAAGGCATCATACTGTGGCCAAAAGGAATGGTGTTCATGAAAATACTCACAAATTGCATCGCGCCATTTGTCGACAACTCTGTAGGATGAAGAGTGCCAGCGCGAAGGGCGTCGTGGCTGGGAGTCCCTACGAAGACATTCTAACTCTCGGGAGTAATCGGCACTCCCATTCACCTCTGCAATGGTGACATCTTCACCAAATTTTGGTGTAACTTTTTGCTTCAAAAATTCTTCTGCACTTTTAAACCCTGCGTGCAAAAAACGAAATTCAGGACGCTCCAAGGGACCTGACTCCAGCAAAAAACAACGCCGATGACCTACGGGCGCCACCCTGTTCTTGCGAAGCCAAGGATGCCCCAAGTAAAGGTCATACTTTATGTCGGCACGATAGAAGTAGTCATCCTTAAGGACAACTTCCTCCACATTACCTTCTTCCCAAAGGTCTTGAGCGACCAAATGAGTTGATATATAACAACCGCGTTGCCCACCTGCGAGAGAATGTCCAGAAACTCCCTCGAGGGTAACAGGATGGGGCGACTCAAACACGCAGTCGTCGGGTAAGAAAGAATTGGATCGGAGATTTACCTCTGATCCATTGTCACACAAACAAGTGGCGAGGTTGAAATTTCCCTTGCAATCAGAGACCCACAGCTTTGTGACAAACTGACGGGCCCTGTGCTTGGACTGTACACCAACCTCGTCCACTACAACAGAAGGATCCGCTGCCGGATCCAGGGGAGAGGAGACAAGCGACCCTACATCAAGTAGTGGTCGAGATGGAATCTGGGGATCATGCCTGAAATCGCCTGGGGAGGGGCGATTTTCGGGGCTCCCCTAGGCGTTCTGACCTACAGTGGATGCGTTAACATTGTGAACACACCCTGATTCGTCGATCCACTCATCTTGGAACGGATCATCTGCTGGGTTCAAGGCATTTTCAACGTAATCTCGATCCGCATCGGACACCTAATTCACGGAGGGGGGTAAATAATTCACGGAGGGGTCAAATAATTCACGGAGGGGGGTAAAAAATTCACCGAGGGGGGTAAATAATTCACGGAGGGGGGTAAATAATTAACGGAGGGGTCAAATAATTCACGGAGGGGGGTAAAAAATTCACAGAGGGGTCAAATAATTCACGGAGGGGTCAAATAATTCACGGAGGGGGGTAAATAATTCACGGAGGGGTAAAATAATTCACGGAGGGGGGTAAATAATTCACGGAGGGGTCAAATAATTCACGGAGGGGGTTAAACAATTCACGGAGGGGTGAAATAATTCACGGAGGGGGGTAAATAATTCACGGAGGGGTCAAATAATTCACGGAGGGGGGTAAATAATTCACGGAGGGGTCAAATAATTCACGGAGGGGTCAAATAATTCACGGTGGGGGGTAAATAATTCTCGGAGGGGTCAAATAATTCACGGAGGGGGGTAAACGATTCACGGAGGGGTCAAATAATTCACGGAGGGGGGTAAATAATTCACGGAGGGGTCAAATAATTCACGGAGGGGGGTAAATAATTCACGGAGGGGTAAAATACTACACGGAGGGGGGTAAATAATTCACGGAGGGGTCAAATAATTCACGGTGGGGGGTAAATAATTCACGGAGGGGTCAAATAATTCACAGAGGGGGGTAAACAATGCACGGAGGGGTAAAATAATTCACGGAGGGGGGTAAATAATTCACGGAGGGGTCAAATAGTTCACGGAGGGGGGTAAACAATTCACGGATGGGTAAAATAATTCACGGAGGGGGGTAAATAATTCACGGAGGGGGCATTTGAGGCATGGCAAGGCCTGTGGAGGGAAGGGACAGTGACATCAGAACCACAGGCCCTGTTGCAGTTGCACACAGGGCGGGCACGTTGATCCATGGCAGTCCTGTACTTCCAGGCGCATGCTGTGATACATGCCTCATGGTGGAGCCAATGGGGTGGAACGAGAAGCAAACTGCACGGAATAGTGTCTTATTTGGGATGGAATGTCCTTTCCGGTGCAAGAATCAGCGCTCATATTTGGGGGTCCAAAACATGCACGCGGTATAAATCCGGTACAGGGGTTTGGCCTGGATTTCGATTTCCGCCTCCGGCGTTGCCATTGGGACTTTTCTGGCCGTTCGGCTGCCCACCGGAGCCGGATGGAGTCCGATTTCCTGTGCCTTGGGACCCGCCAGGGCCTCCAGTATTTTTGTTTCCACCGGAGGGGGTCGGATTCCCTTTTCCCCCCTTTCCACCATGCACCTGTCTGTCATTTCTGTCTGAATTCTGCGGATTACTGATATTTTCACCAATCACCTTGTGATCGTAAGAAGACCATCGGTGATTACCAGTCGAATGCGTCTTAGCTCGGTTCGTAGAACCTAAAAGAAGGCAGATGCTACAGTGATCCTGAACATTCCGGGTGTCATTCACCTTTTTGTTGCCCTTTTGGGCCCCATTTTGGGTGTTTTGCTGGGTATTCTCGTTTCCCCCAAGACCCTCATGGAAATTTTGATTGGCGGCGTCAGCGAGCCGCTCAACCTCTTCCCACAATTCCTTCGGGGTGAACGAAAACACCCAGTTTCTGGCCTTCAGGCGATGGCCATGGAAGCTTACTCCCTTGTTGAGGACTTGGACAAACAAGTCCCGATCCTCGTGTTCATTGAACTTGATTTTCCACGTGTTTTCAGTGAATTTCACCTTAGAAAACGACGTGGGGGAGCACTTTTGAAGTGCCTCCCTGACGGTAAACCTGTTGGCCGAGGCATCGAAGCCATCGACCTCCGCCCACCAGGTCTTGACCTCTTCTTCGGACTGTTTATTCCGAAGGGTGGCGGCAGTTTCTGAGGGGATCTTATCAAAAATCAGATTTTTCAGCTCGGCACTAGAAAATTTTTCGCCTGAATGTTCGGATTCTTCCACTAAGTTCCAGAAGCGCTGTCTCTTGTCTTGCACTTCGTGCAAGATTAATCGCGAGAATGAAGGAAAATTCTTCAACATCTGGTGGTAATGGTCCTCTGGCAGCCGGGATCCACGTACCTCCAACTGTTCCCACACCTCATCAAAGGTAAGGGGGGAACTTGAATCCTCACGATCACTCCAGGTCCTGAGCCAAGTGTTGGCCGGCGCTCCCTCAAGGCAGTCCAAGAGGGCCATCAGGAACTGATCATCTTGGAGTTTTTGAGTCTTAACCCACAGTTTAAATTCCCGTTGGAACTGAGGCCAAGGTCTGGGGTTTCCATTATACTTTGGTTGCTTGGCAACCTGACGAAGTCGCAATGAAGTAGGATTAAGAAGTGAATCAAGCCCAACACCGGCCGTAATGGCAGACACTTTGGCGGCATCATTCGCCACACCAGCTCCGGCGAGGGTCTGGGCGAGCAACAGCTGGGCTAAGGCATTGGAATCAGCAGCAGGAGGGGCAGTACGGGAGGCAGTTCGCTTGGCATTCTGAGCCTCAGTCCTAGCCTTCGCCGTCCTACTCTGAAAACGAGAGATTGTAACCCTTTCCTTTAGTTTGGTCCTGCTGATCCTTGCATCGGTGTTCTTGGAGTCCACCGAAGGAGCAATTGAAAAAATTTCTGTCGACTCCTCCGACGGTTCTGTTGCTTGTTCCACCGATGATGCGCCCTCAGATCGCATGTGCGTCTTGAAAAGATCTTTAATTCCCAGCGTTTGAATGATGAGTTGCATTTGATCCTTGAGCAATTGGAGCTCAGTATCTCGCTGGGATCTGCAGGAGCAGTCGGCAGGACAGTACATACCGTGTCCTGAAGGGCCTGAGCAGGCTGTCGGACCGCTAATCTCGGTGGTTCGCAGCCAGGAGTCCACTTGGGGAGCTCCTTCAGCCCTAATTTCCAGACTTGCCTGCCTGGCTGCCTCTAAAATTCCTTCCTCAACCGCGGCGGCTAGATCGTCGCGGATGGAAACAGGGGGATGAGGGGCGAGGGCCCGGCAAAAGGTGCCTTGGTCTTCTCCTTTGGGAAGGGGCTTGCCTCCCAGATCTGCAAAAAAATGGCAAAAGAGTCATCTTCTTGAGAACGCAACCACATCCTGGTATTAATTTCTTCTTGAAGAAGGAAAAAATATTCCATTAAAAAATCAGAGGCGATTCTTTCTTGTCCTATCAGCTTAGACGTGGCTAATAGACAAAGGGCCTCAAGCGCCTCAAGGTTACGGGTCACTTCTGAAGACAAATGGTCGTCCCATTGTGCCCAAGAGGCTGGTCGATTATAGCTAGGTACCTCACCTGGACCACCCATCTCAATGTCGTCAATGTCGGCTTCGATGGTCTCGAATGTTGGACATTGGTGAGGAATGTGGGTACCTGCCAGCTCCGTAAGGTCCACCGGAGCGTTGCCATCGCCGTAGGCTGGGAGATTCCAGCTGCTTGATGGCCAATTTCGACTGGGATTCGGAAAATTTGGGTCCCCACAGCTGCTGATTTGTGCCCTTCTTGGGCAGCTTGGGCTTGCACAAGGCATTCCTCTCAAGGCCTCGTTCGCACAGCACCAGGGCAACGTAATCGTTACTTCTCCGGAGGTGGCGGGGTCTACGGGGCCGTATTGGGGAGCTAGCTGTGATTGGGACACCAAAGGAACAACATTCAGGTAGCCTCTGCTACCATGAAAGTGCTGCCCTGGGTCGATGTTTGTGCCGGAGGGCTCGGGGCCGGCAAGACCGGTGGGGCAGGCACGCGAGGAGTCTCCCTGGACGTTGTTATTGGGGGTAGAACCGGATACTCGAACACCAACGGAGGCGAGAGCAGCGACAACAGAAGCAAGGTCCATGCTGATTGTTATCCGGCAGAAAATCCCAGTCTATGAAGAAAATTGATGCGGATTTTACTATGCACATCTGAGTGTCCATATCTGACTGAAAAGATTTAAATAAATCCGATTGTGAAAACTATTTGGCCGATCTGGCCCGCGAGCGCGCGTCAGCGGCAAATGGCGATTCCAGCTAAATTAGCGGAACGCGGCGGATTTACGGAGAATGGACCGCGGAATCAGATCCGGCATATCAGAAATATATAGGTCTGATCCTGAGACTGAGCTGCGAGGCGGCGATTCCGCTGAAGCAGAGAAAATGACCAAAATGTAGCCAATCTGGGTTAGATCAGTGAAAATCTGAGCAGATGGGGGTTAGCCGCACTTACACATCCACAATGGTCTGCATACGCGACCTCAGTTCAGTCAGGGTTAGACTAGAGTAGAAACACTCGCGGAATAAGTCCACTGAGCGATTAGCGCCAGTGTGGCCAGAACTGAGATGGGACCATTGTAGGCACCCATCTAGTCGTGCCTCAGGCACAACAATTCGGTCCTCGTAGAAGAGGTACTGATTGTTTTTATACCACTGGTGCCCGTCAATGACACGGGGTTCGAGACCAGTGCTGAGGGTTTGGAGAATTTCTTCATACTCTGACTGATAGTCGGTTAGACTCCAACCCTCCAGGATTCCAGCAGTGCGCATGGACAGGTCAAGCTGGACATCCATACGCTGGAAAGCCTCTTTGGCGAGCGCCTCAGGGCTCTCACCAATAAGCGCATCGAAGTTGTTGCGCGATATATAGTCCGACAGTTCATTCTTAATCCCGGGGATATGATGCACTGTCAGCCTGAACTGGCTCAGGTAAGTCCACCGCCGTTTTAGCTTCGCTTTTTCTGGTGGTGGGCCCTTCTGAAAAGACTTCACAGGCTCCTGGTCACACAGCCAGACGATAGGGTTAGACCCCAGGAGTCGGGATTGTGACGATAGCACCAACATACCGGCCAGGAGTTCCTGGTCATAGGTGCTGTAGTTGGAACGTGCTTGGTTCCATTTCCAATTCCAGTGTCCCAGTGGCACCAGTCGCCGGTCACTGGTAGGATAGTCATGTTTCAACGAACCATCACGGTTCAGTCCAGTAGTACGATAATGGCAGTGGGTTAGTTCAGCGGGGTTAAGCTCCTGCCATTGATAGATCGTACCTCCCCCCCCTACATCACTGGCATCAGTGATCAGGACTATCTCCCCCTCAGGGCGGGGCACTCCCAGGCAGTTGGAGGAGGCAATCTTCTTCTTCAACTCCTGGAAACACTCTTCCTCTCTGGAGGTCCACCTCCAGGGAGTAGTTTTCTTGATTAGGTCAGTGAGGGGTGCAGAGGAGTAAGTAAAATTATGGATGTGACGCCGATAGAAATTACAGGCGCCCACAAAACTCCTCACATCGTGTAGACCCTTCTTAGGGTCATCGCGAATCTGCATGTCCTGTAGGGGCTGCATCTTAGACGCGGCTGGTTTCCACCAGCCATACCCCACGTCGAAACCCAAATACTCCATCTCCTCTTTCATAAACTCACATTTTTCGAGTTTGATTCGGAGATGGTTTTCTTGACAGACAGTGAAGAATTAACGTAGGAGAAGGACATGGTCCTCTTCAGTATTAGTACCCAAACTCACGTCGTCGATGTGAGCCTCCATTTCTGCACCCCGAGAAATCAACTCTTGTACTAGAGGCCTGCGCCTCAGTATGTACAAAATTTTGTTCATAAGCTCCTCGAAGAGCGCTGGGGCGTTAGCCACCCCGAAAGGCATAACCTTCCACTTGAAGACACGACCCTTAGGGGTTATAAAGGCAAGCAGCTCCTGAGCTGCGGCGGTTAGGTCAACCTGCCAGAAACCAGAGCGTTTGTCCATTTTGGTCTTATACCTGCATTTGGCAATACGCTCCAGGGTGTTTTCCATGTTAGGAATACTCCCTGAGTGGTTCTGGGTTTTCTTGTTGACCTCACCATAGTCTACAACAAGACGTAGAGCAGTCGACCCTGGTTTAGCAACAAGGAAACAGGGGCTGCAGTGATGGGGATAGTCCCCATGTTTGTACTCTTCAACGAGGCCAGCATCAATGCATTCTTGGATCTGGCGCTCGATTTCTTCAACCTGTTCCTGTGGAGGAGAATAAGGACGACGCCTCACTCGCGTCTTTTCAAATTCTGGTTTCAATTTCAGGTCCATCTGGACCAGTTTTTTACAAGATAGAGGAGGCGGCAAGGCGCCGAACACCTCCTCATAGGTTATAAGCAGTTTCTTCAGGCGGGGGTCAAGGTTAAGACTCTCGACTTTCTGAAGGAAATCCTCCTCAGCACGGATGTTGCTTTTTCCATGTTCTTTCTTTTTATGCCGATCAGCAGTTTCGGCAGGTACAGTACCATCGTCCCACTCAGGGGGACATTGCTGCCCATAGTGTAGAGTATACACTAGAGGTATCTCAGGATCAGGCAGCGTATAGGACTCATCGTCCTCCTCAGACCAGATGGAGTATCTCCAGGTCTGTCTGAGGTATTGCAGCCGCTCTTGGGGCTCAATACCTTCGGCCTTCAGGTACAACAGCCGTCAGAGTTCTTGAGTGTCATGCTCAGACAATGGCATGTTATTAGCAGCAGGTCGTGCCAGAGCATCAGCACTCCGGGCCACGGGTTCACCTGTGTGCACAGGCTGCATGTGTAGCACTGGTTTCCCAACAGAGGAAGCGGGTTCAGAGGTCGACTCTAGATCTACCTCCTCTAGCAACAGCTGGGTCAGGAAAGCACTATGTTTTAGGTCAACACAGCTGGGATCAACAGAGGGAATAGTGCTGGCGATCTCTGACAGTTGGTCCTCAGCATCCTCTTTTACAGCTGCAGGTTCCAGATAGTCATCAGGGGACTCACACCCTGTAAGTGTGGCAGATAGGTGCTCAGGAGATCGATTTATGAGATCATAAAGGGTCAGGCCACGATTTTCGGCCATGACCTCTTTTAGTAGCACCTGGTCCAGGTCACACAGGGGTACAGGATTGAGAGATCCATCGATGATGGACAGGAAACTGGCCCACTCAGGGGCCTGCATAGCTGTGTCTGAGTCCTCAGGCACATAGATGGGGCCGTCGGGGAGTTGCACTCTTCCCACGGTCATTCGGTCAAGCATACGGCGCCAGTAGGCATGTTCACCAGAGCAACCCCAGTCAGGGGTGCACATAACAACCCTTCCTCCCTCATAAGCGATCTTGTTTGGAACCTTCGCGAGCAGGGAGAAGGGAGGTTAGCATACGCTAGGCCCATTGCTTTCCAGAAGAAACGGAAAGCATTGTTCATTTGTTTCGAGCAGTACAACTGCATGATGTGCTGTTGTTGGCTCGCAAACAATTCCACCTGGATCTCATCCAGGTTTACCTGAAGGGCCGCCAGTCCATTTTTGAGAACATGACGGGCCAGTTGGTAATTTTCAGTACGATAGTTCGTCTTGGCTGCGTAGCGCAGCCCAGACTCTTTCCGTCCTGACAGCTCCAAAGGAACGGTGCAAAGAGTAAGGACGCTGTAAGGACAGCATTTTAACCTGGGGGTTTCTTCTTAGAAAGTCAGTGCCAATGACGATGTCAAAGGCGTCAGTGTCCAACACTCTGCAGTGTTGGGTCACGGTTTCGTCGCCCAGACATATGGTCACATCGACCCCCCCCAAGGAATGGATGGTACGCCTATCCCCTACTCTTATGGCCACGGTCTTAGTTTTCCTGAAAGTTTTAAGCAGGCGCCGGGCCACTATGGAAAGTGTTGCACCGGTATCAAGCACCGCTCGAAAAACCTGATCCCCGATTTTCACGAGGATCCAGAAAACCAAGTCCTCCTCTTCGGAGCCGCCCCCCTATTCCTCATCAGGGAATTTCACATCCACTCCTGCAGCCATGAGGGACTTGGCCATCCAGGCCAAGCGCCTCTTCTTAGAATTATTCCCCTCAGGGGTAGCGTTATCCCCTTGGGGGCGCTTCTGGGGGACAACTGCAGCAGGAGCGGGTGTAGCAGTAGGAGTAGGTGTAGCAACGGGCGCTGATGAGCGCCTCTGGGGGTTAGGGGGTCCAGTCTTACCACCCCCCTTGCCACCTCCTTTTCCTTTATCCCCATTCGGGGGATTTCTGGCGGGCGTCTTCTGGCGCTCCGCCTCCTGACGCTTGAGTTTGTCACTCTCGCGTTTCTTGATGTGGCATTCGTCCTCATAGTGACGACGTTTGCCACAGTAACCACAGGTGATGGTACACCTGAAGTGGTCCTGATGGGTCACAGTTTTCCCATCTTTAGTATGCTGCTGACGTTTCATCTGCAGCATACAGCCACTGCGGAGATCGCAGTCAGAGGCATGACAAGGTCCCCCCTTGTCATTGACAGGTCGGCAGTAAAACAGAGGGGGGTGCCTGCATCAGTTGGAACCTCGTTCATGGCACGTAGGTTGCCCCTCCCTTTACCGCCTCCCTGGTTAGTGTTTGTGGGATTTTTATGCCCCTTCCCTTCGCCACGTTCGGGGGTAGGGGTACCACCTCGTCCCAAATGCTTCTTGAGGAACTTCTCCATGTGGGAGTCGTTCTCTCTCTCAAGAGCTAGCTCAATCAGGAGATCCACCAGTGTATCATACGAGTGGGTCCTTCTCTTCCTCTCAGAGGTTGAGCGGCAATCATCCCACGTACGCTAGGGTATCTTACTCATGAGCCACAGGTGGGGCTCAGTGGCTCCGTAGGAGCCCACATTCATCCTCGAAAATAAGTACTCCATGTCGCACACATACTCAGAAATTCGCGCAGCAGATGGAAACTCCGGGAGCATAGGTAGCTCCTCGATTTGTGTGTGTACGCTGAGGTCAGTCTGATAGACTGGGAATGTTTTCTCTAACCTCAGGAGTACCTCCGCCCAAGTAGAACAGGTTTTCACAATCTGTGTGACCTGTTTTTGCAAAAATTTCTTTTTGCATGAGCGTTTTAGCAGTGAACATTTGGTGGCCACATCCACATGGGATTGGCCAGTCAACAAAAGGAACTCCGCAAATTCTTCTGCCCATTCAGGCAGATTTTTAAGGTCGAACTCCGGCAGTTCCAGCTGGATGTTCGCCTGGGCTATTGGTCTGCCCGTCTTCCCACCCCCCGGAGTTAGGCCTGAAGGCGACACGCCGGCAAGAGGGGCCAGGGCTGACAGCCCTCTTCTCTCACTCTCTGTGACAGGCACGTCCTGTAGATCCGCCATAGGCACAGTCCTGGCACGGGGGTGAAAGGGGCTGGGGCAGGTAACCTTAGGCAATAGCCTTGAGACCCTCGATCTCTTGAGATCTTCGGCCAGGGTACTCAGCCCTGGAGAGAGAGAGAGGAACTCAGGCTTGGGTAAGGGTTCTGCAATACCCAGTTTAGCCTTAATGGCCTCCGATAAGGCCGTCACATCTGGATCTTCTGATCCAGACAGGAATTTGGCCAGCAGCTCGGCCGTCTGATCCAGGGCACCGTAGGTTGGCCTTGGATGATGTTCTTCGACTCGTGTTGGGCCCACTTCGGGGGCCCTTGGGGTGGGATACTCAGGTCTTAGTCGTCTTGGCAATGATGCAGTGGACGGAGGACCAGAGTGTGCATAGGACCCTAGATCTGTACGTGGTCTGGATCCATGTACAGCCAAGGGTTCCTCTCCATCTTCCCCACGGATGGATTTATAGTACTCCTCATGCATGATGTACTCATCCATCTTCATCTTCAGCTTCTCATATTCCTCAGGTCCTTCAATGGCAGTTGAGGATGAAGCTGGACAATTGGATCTTGATACTGAAGCAGCCACACGTCTGTGGAGGTGACTGAAGCTGTCTCCACCGTGTGCTGCTGAGGCCTCGGTGGTAAGGCCTTTATTCTCTTCCGCCCTTCTGCGTTCTGGATCTCCTTGGGACCCAGATGCGCCACTGAGATTATGTGGAGCTCGGTGTGGTGGTTCACTCATTGGGTGGACCACACTGCCCATTTGTACTTGGACAGTTCGGATAGGCCAGGTCCTGACGCTTGGCGTGGACATGTTGGACTTGTTGTTGAGCTTTTGTTCTGCACTTCTTCTCAGGGTCGGTTCAAAAGGTCACAAGGGACTGTCTCTGCTACCAGAAAGATGTCCTTGAATTATGCCCTAGGTCTTTTGATGTATTCCTGCAGGTTTTGTAGTTGAAAACCCCAAACCAAAGCAGCAAGTAGAGCAAGGACTGAATGTGGATCGAATCAATGATTCGTTTTGTGATCCAGTGTAATACAGAAGGGCTGCAGATAGACAAAGCAGGTATATGAACATAGATTAAATCACAAATGGATAATACAAAAGGTTTTATAAGAAAATTGGTCAGACTCTAGCCTCAGAGGTTGCAATAGGCACTTCATGTGCACTCTTTTGGGTGAAATGGTGCTGCTTAGGACTGAGGGGCATAGATGTCAGGACCACACAGAAAATGACTTGGCCAAGCAACTGAATTCAGAAACAGTTACAAAGTAGGACCACAATAAGTGGTAGTAACAATTGAGTATAGGGGTCTTGGGGTGGGAGACCACTTAGGCTTAACCTCCAAGGCCAACAAGCATGTAATGCCTGATTTTTTTTGGTATGTCCTCCATGAAGGAAGGTACCTCCGCTCAGTTGAGTGGTAGGGGTGAACTTCATGGGGGGGCTAGGGTCACAACCCTAGTTACTTTGAGAAAGTGTACTTTAGGCTACAAAAGAGAGATAAAAACACTTAAGTTTGTCTCAGCATCAACAAAGGGTTTTAAGGGGGGCTTAGCCTGGATCAAGCCCTCCAAGAAAGACATGGCAGTGACTTTTTCTTACTCGGGGCCGTAGGCTCCGTGCGGTGTTCTTGGCCCTTAGGCACCACGCTCCACTCGGGGATAGCATGTTCCTTCTGCTTTTCGGCGGTTTCCCTCCACGAAGTAGGTTCTTCGGGGTGGGGGTGTTCGTGGTGTTCTTCTGCCCCCCTCGGCCACCCCGAATCTGGACAAGCGTCCGGATGGTAGATGCAATCATGGGATGGGTGGACGGAGAAAGGAAGGAGACACCCACCACCAGATGAACCGGATGGCGCGCCCATGGGCGCCGTAGGCGCTGCCAGTTCAGGATCAGAAACGGGTGGAGGCGGCGATGGCGGGGGCAGGACCACCGTAACAGGTTCTGTAGGTGTGGAGTACCAGTGGTCCCACGCATCGATCTTAGATGCAACGGCGGCATAAGGCGTAGCGAGGGACTCCACTGCGCTAAAGCACTTAGCCCTCCTGCTGTTGGACATTTTAAGATGATCCGCCACGCCAGCCTCCATCACCTTAGAATCCCGTTGGTAGCCCTGAACCCCAGCGTCAAACTTAGCCAATGTAGACAAGATTTGGGTCATCCGGTCCCCGTAGGACTAACTGATGCCAGCGGTAGAGGCTGCTGCCTGAGAAAGTTCCTGATGGGATCGCTGCAACTCTAGATTCTGAGTTGACAGGTCCTTCACCTGTGTCATCAGAGAGTGGATGCATGTTTCATAGTGCACCACACACCGGGGACAGCCACAGGAGTGCTGTGGGTCGTCCTTCCCCCGTGTTTGAGCGGGGCCCCCAGAATGTCAAAACAATGGACCCCCCCCTCAACGAGGAGGAGATGACCCACCAGCGCCCCCCCCAGCAGCCCCCCCTGCCACAGAGGGACAAGGGGGCCCCCCCGCAGGGCAAGACGGGGGTGTGGGGCGCGCAGCAACAGGCACTGGCCCTCCCCCACTAGAGGAATGTTCGTACCCCAAACCCCCACGTCAAGATGGCCGAATCAGGTGCGAAGTTCCTTGCACTTGCTCGATGTGAGCCACCTGGCGGGGGCCGGGTGACGGTGGAGGCGGAACAGGACCAACAGTATTCTGCTGCGGCGGTGGAGGTGGGGACTCCTCCACAACAATATATTGTGGTGACTCATGAAAGACCATAGGTGATTGGGTTCTAGGATGGGAAGCAAAAACAGGCTCCGATCCCGTTGCAACCTTTGGATCCCTCCCCCAATAGGGCAGTACCGGCAGTTGGGGGTCCTCCGTAGGAGATGTAGTTGTGGGGGGAGAGACCAAGATTATTGGGAGGGTTGCTGAACCTCCCTCCACCGGATTTCCTCCCCCCCAGAACGGATGGTTAACCTTCGGCATCGCCGGGGAATCATCCACTAGGGATGGAAAATCTTTTGTGCCACTCATAGGCACTGGAGATGTAGTACCGGCCCGGTCTTCCGTAGGCTCCGGAGATTCCACGACAAGACAAGGGCGGTTTTTGACGCCGCTCATAGGCACCGGGGATTCTTCGACAACAATGCACTGAGGGGCCGGAGTGTCCTCCACCATGATGTAGTGGGGAGCCGGAGATTATTCCACAAGCATGGGGCGATCCCTGGTCCCTGACATAGGTTCAAGCGGTGCAGGCAACGAGGCAACGGAAATAGGGGAATGATGGAGGGCGCGACGTTCCAGCACTCCAATCTCCTCCCCCTCATCGTCGTTCCCCTGTTCCAACGCCAGGGGGAACCACTGGTCACACTCGTCCTCCTCGATTTGCATGGGAGATTCCTCGATGATCGTGGGCTTTAGCCTGGATCCGCTTGGGGGATTGGGATACGCTCCCAAGGCAGGAGATTCGTCCACCAGGAAGGGAAACTGCGGCGATCCACTCATTGGAGTGGGCGACGATTCCACCATAGTGGGGTTCTGCCTAGTCCCCGACAGGGCTTGCTGGATCAGGGCCACGGCCTCTCGAGCCGGTCCCAGATGGCCATGTGCATCGGGCGTGAGCGCGATGACTGGACGGTTTTCAGCGTCGAGATGCTCAACAATAGGCCTGATGGGTCCTGCCGGAAAGAGGTGTTTTCTGACGTGAGGCTCTGGCAACCCCCCTAGCAACGGAGGAGTGCCAGAGACGACCACGATGGGCCCCATTGGCGAAGCCGTCGTACCCCAGCCGGCAGTGCGTGAAGGTGCAGCGTTTGCAAGCTCGATCACCCCAGTAGATGAGTCAATTATTGCCCGATTCTCGGCACTAATAACGGTTTCCGAGCCCGTAATACGAAATTGTGGTTCTCCCATCGCTCTCTGAGGGTGGCCGTCTATTTCCTCCCCAACCATCCCAGGTACACCAGCTGGATCTGGAGGATGGGGGGCCCCGATGGGAAGAGTCGGGAGTTTTGCAAACTTAGGATTTGTAGCCACTTGGGGCTTGGCCCGTTTTTGCGGCCCCTGCTCGGTCGATGGGGTCAGGGTCGAGGAGGTCCTGAGAGTAGGGACCTGAACACCCTCAGCTATCCCTCCCGGGGAAGAGATTTTAATTTGAGTTCGGTCCAGGATGTCTTGGACCGATCGCTTTCCGCGATGCCAAACGCCCAACAGAGACAAAACATTTGCGCCTCTGCTACCATGAAACCAGACCGGGTGGTCAGGAGCAGAGGTCGCAGTGGCATGGGCAGCAACATTGCTTGGCACAGAAGACATAACGATAGTGTTGACTGAATAGTATCCTGCAAACAGATATGGTATACATAGCCAATGAAATACCTGATATGCACATATGAGAAATCCACTCAATCATCCACTAATTGATATAACTACTAAACATCCAAGATTGCCTTACCTATCCCACATCCTATGTTCCTGACAAGGAAATGGAATATGATATACCCTATCCCATATATATCCCATATATAGGGCCATATAATGTTTCCTTAGGGGTAATATGCCAGGGTAGGGTTGTGACCTGCTTCACTCTTTTCCAAAAATGTTTCCAAAACTTTTTCCAAAATGTTTCTAAAATTTTTTCAAAAATATTTCCCAAAATTTTTTCAGAAAATGTTTGCAAAGTTTTTTCTGAAGATTTTTCCAAACTTTTTTCCACAATTTTTTCCAACATTTTTTCCAACATTTTTTGCAAAATTTTTTCCAAAATTTTTTGACCTTCTGCACTTGCCCTCGTGTTTGAAGCTGCGAAGCACTGCAGGCACCTCAAGCAGGTTGAACACCAATCTTGGCTTCTGGGATTCTGAATAAGAAAAAGTCACTGCCATGTCTTTCTTGGAGGGCTTGATCCAGGCTAAGCCCCCCTTAAAACCCTTTGTTGATGCTGAGACAAACTTAAGTGTTTTTATCTCTCTTTTGTGGCCTAAAGTACACTTTCTCAAGGTAACTAGGGTTGTGACCCTAGCCCCCCCCATGAAGTTTACCCCTACCACTCAACTGAGCGGAGGTACCTTCCTTCATGGAGGTCATACCAAAATAAGTCAGGCATTCCATGCTTGTGGGCCTTGGAGGTTAAGCCTAAGTGGTCTCCCACCCCAAGACCCCTATACTCAATTGATTCTACCACTTATTGTGGTCCTGCTTTGTAACTGTTTCTGAATTCAGTTGCTTGGCCAAGTCATTTTCTGTGTGGTCCTGACATCTATGCCCCTCAGTCCTAACCAGCACCATTTCACCCAAAAGAGTGCACATGAAGTGCCTATTGCAACCTCTGAGGCTAGAGTCTGACCAATTTTCATTAAAAACCTTTTGTATTATTCATTTGTGATTGAATCTATGTTCATATACCTGCTTTGTCTATCTGCAGCCCTTCTGTGTTACACTGGATTCCAAAACCAATCATTGATTTCATTGATTCGATCCATATTCAGTCCTTGCTCTACTTGCTGCTTTGGTTTGGGGTTTTCCACTACAAAACCAACTTGCAAGAATACATCAAAAGACCTAGGGCATAATTCAAGGACATCTTTCTGGTAGCAGAGACAGTCCCTTGAGACCTTTTGAACCGACCCTGAGAAGTGCAGAACAAAAGCTCAACAACAAGTCCATAATGTCCACACCAAGTGTAAGGACCTGGCCTATCCGAACTGTCCAAGTACAAATGGGCAGTGTGGTCCACCCAATGAGTGAACCACCACACCGAGCACAACATCACCTCAGTGGCGCATCTGGGTCCCAAGGAGATCCAGAACGCAGAAGGGCGGAGAAGAATAAAGGCCTTACCACCGAGGCCTTAGCAGCACACGGTGGAGACAGCTTCAGTCACCTCCACAGACGTGTGGCTGCTTCAGTATCACGATCCAATTGCCCAGCTTCATCCTCAACTGCCATTGAAGGACCTGAGGAATATGAGAAGCTGAAGATGAAGATGGATGAGTACATCATGCACGATGAGTACTACAAATCCATCCGTGGGGAAGATGGAGAGGAACCACTGGCTGTACATGGGTCCAGACCACGTACGGATCTAGGGTCCTACTCACACTCAGGCCCTCCGTCTACTGCATCCCTGCCAAGACGACTACGACCTGAGTACCCAACCCCAAGGGCTCCCGAAGTGGGCCCAACTCGAGTCGAAGAACATCATCCAAGGCCAACCTACGGTGCCCTGGATCAAACGGCCGAGCTGCTGGCCAAATTCCTGTCTGGATCAGAAGATCCAGATGTGACGGCCTTATCAGAGGCCATTAAGGCTAAACTGGGTATTGCAGAACCCTTACCCAAGCCTGAGTTCCTCTCTCTCTCTCCAGGGCTGAGTACCCTGGCCGAAGATCTCAAGAGATCGAGGGTCTCAAGGCTGTTGCCTAAGGTTACCTGCCCCAGCCCCTTTCACCCCCGTGCCAGGACTGTGCCTATGGCGGACCTACAGGACGTGCCTGTCACAGAGAGTGAGAGAAGAGGGCTGTCAGCCCTGGCCCCTCTTGCCGGCGTGTCGCCTTCAGGCCTAACTTCGGGGGGTGGGAAGATGGGCAGACCGATTGCCCAGGCGAACATCCAGCTGGAACTGCCGGAGTTCGACCCTAAAAACCTGCCTGAATGGGCAGAAGAATTTGCGGAGTTCCTTTTGTTGACTGGCCAATCCCATGTGGATGTGGCCACCAAATGTTCACTGCTAAAACGCTCATGCAAAAAGAAATTTTTGCAAAAACAGGTCAAACAGATTGTGAAAACCTGTTCTACTTGGGCGGAGGTACTCCTGAGGTTAGAGAAAACATTCCCAGTCTATGAGACTGACCTCAGCGTACGCACACAAATCGAGGAGCTACCTATGCTCCCGGAGTTTCCATCCGCTGCGCGAATTTCTGAGTATGTGTGCGACATGGAGTACTTATTTTCGAGGATGAATGTGGGCTCCTACGGAGCCACTGAGCCCCACCTGTGGCTCATGAGTAAGATCCCCCAGCGTACGTGGGATGATTGCCGCTCAACCTCTGAGAGGAAGAGCAGGACCCACTCGTATGATACACTGGTGGATCTCTTGATTGAGCTAGCTCTTGAGAGAGAGAACGACTCCCACATGGAGAAGTTCCTCAAGAAACATTTGGGACGAGGTGGTACCCCTACCCCTGAACGTGGCGAAGGGAAGGGGCATAAAAATCCCACTAATACCAACCAGGGAGGCGGTAAAGGGAGGGGCAACCTACGTGCCATGAACGAGGTTCCAACTGATGCAGGCACCCCCCTCTGTTTTACTGCCGACCTGTCAATGACAAGGGGGGACCTTGTCATGCCTCTGACTGCGATCTTCGCAGTGGCTGTATGCTGCAGATGAAACGTCAGCAGCATACTAAAGATGGGAAAACTGTGACCCATCAGGACCACTTCAGGTGTACCATCACCTGTGGTTACTGTGGCAAGCGTCGTCACTATGAGGACGAATGCCACATCAAGAAACGCGAGAGTGACAAACTCAAGCGTCAGGAGGCGGAGCGCCAGAAGAACCTGACGCCCGCCAGAAATCCCCCGAATGGGGATAAAGGTAAAGGAGGTGGCAAGAGGGGTGGTAAGACTGGACCCCCTAACCCCAGAGGCGCTCATCAGCGCCTGTTGCTACGCCTACTCCTGCTGCCACACCCGCTCCTGCCTCAGGTGTCCCCCAGAAGCGACCCCAAGGGGATAACGCTACCCCTGAGGGGAATAATTCTAAGAAGAGGCGCTTGGCCTGGATGGCCAAGTCCCTCATGGCTGCAGGAGTGGATGTGAAATTCCCTGATGAGGAATAGGGGGGCGGCTCCGAAGAGGAGGACTTGGTTTTCTGGATCCTCGTGAAAATCGGGGATCAGGTTTTTCGAGCAGTGCTTGATACCGGTGCAACACTTTCCATAGTGGCCCGGCGCCTGCTTAAAACTTTCAGGAAGACTAAGACTGTGGCCATAAGAGTAGGGGATGGGCGTACCATCCATTCCTTGGGGGGGGTGGATGTGACCATCTGTCTGGGCGACGAAACCGTGACTCAACACTGCAGAGTGTTGGACACTGACGCCTTTGACATTGTCATTTGCACTGACTTTCTAAGAAGAAACCCCCAGGTTAAAATGCTGTCCCTACAGCGTCCTTACTCTTTGCACTGCGACTTTGGCAGTGGGCTATTCTCCGTTCTTTTGGAGCTGTCAGGACGAAAAGAGTCTGGGCTGCGCTACGCGGCCAAGACGAACTATCGTACTGAAAATTACCAACTGGCCCGTCATGTTCTCGAAAATGGACTGGCGGCCCTTCAGGTAAACCTGGATGAGATCCAGGTGGAATTGTTTGCGAGCCAACAACAGCACATCATGCAGTTGTACTGCTCGAAACAAACGAACAATGCTTTCCGTTTCTTCTGGAAAGCAATGGGCCTAGCGTATGCTAACCCTCCCTTCTCCCTGCTCGCGAAGGTCCTGACCAAGATCGCTTATGAGGGAGGAAGGGTTGTTATGTGCACCCCTGACTGGGGTTGCTCTGGTGAACATGCCTACTGGCGCCGTATGCTTGACCGAATGACCGTGGGAAGAGTGCAACTCCCCGACGGCCCCATCTATGTGCCTGAGGGGTCAGACACAGCTATGCAGGCCCCTGAGTGGGCCAGTTTCCTGTCCATCATCGATGGATCTCTCAATCCTGTACCCCTGTGTGACCTGGACCAGGTGCTACTAAAAGAGGTCATGGCCGAAAATCGTGGCCTGACCCTTTATGATCTCAAAAATCGATCTCCTGAGCACCTATCTGCCACACTTACAGGGTGTGAGTCTCCTGATGACTATCTGGAACCTGCAGCTGTAAAGGAGGATGCTGACGACCAACTGTCTGAGATCGCCAGCACTATTCCCTCTGTTGATCCCAGCTGTGTTGACCTAAAACATAGTGCTTTCCTGGCCCAGCTGTTGCTAGAGGAGGTAGATCTAGAGTCAACCTCTGAACCCGCTTCCTCTGTTGGGAAACCAGTGCTACACATGCAGCCTGTGCACACAGGTGAACCCGTGGCCCGGAGTACTGATGCTCTGGCACGGCCTGCTGCTAATAACATGCCCTTGTCTGAGCATGACACGCAAGAACTCCGACGGCTGTTGTACCTGAAGGCCGAAGGTATTGAGCGCCAAGAGCGGCTGCAACACCTCAGACAGACCTGGAAATACTCCATCTGGTCTGAGGAGGACGATGAGTCCTATACGCTGCCTGATCCTGAGATACCTCTAGTGTACTCTCTACACTATGGGCAGCAATGTTCCCCTGAGTGGGACGATGGTACTGTACCTGCCGAAACTGCTGATCGGCATAAAAAGAAAGAACATGGAAAAAGCAACCTCCATGCTGAGGAGGATTTCCTTCAGAAAGTCGAGAGTCTTAACCTTGACCCCCGCCTGAAGAAACTGCTGATAACCTATGAGGAGGTGTTCGGCGCCTTGCCGCCTCCCCTATCTTGCAAAAACTGGTCCAGATGGACCTGAAATTGAAACCAGAATTTGAAAAGACGCGAGTGAGGCGTCGTCCCTATCCCGCTCCACAGGAACAGGTTGAAGAAATCGAGCGCCAGATCCAAGAATGCATTGATGCTGGCCTCGTTGAAGAGTACAAACATGGGGACTATCCCCATCACTGCAGCCCCTGTTTCCTTGTTGCTAAACCAGGGTCGACTGCTCTACGTCTTGTTGTAGACTATGGTGAGGTCAACAAGAAAACCCAGAACCACTCAGGGAGTATTCCTAACATGGAAAACACCCTGGAGCGTATTGCCAAATGTAGGTATAAGACCAAAATGGACAAACGCTCTGGTTTCTGGCAGGTTGACCTAACCGCCGCAGCTCAGGAGCTGCTTGCCTTTATAACCCCCAAGGGTCGTGTCTTCAAGTGGAAGGTTATGCCTTTCGGGGTGGCTAACGCCCCAGCGCTCTTCCAGGAGCTTATGAACAAAATTTTGTACATACTGAGGCGCAGGCCTCTAGTACAAGAGTTGATTTCTCGGGGTGCAGAAATAGAGGCTCACATCGACGACGTGAGTTTGGGTACTAATACCAAAGAGGACCATGTCCTTCTCCTACGTGAATTCTTCACTGTTTGTCAAGAAAACCACCTCCGAATCAAACTCGAAAAATGTGAGTTCATGAAAGAGGAGATGGAGTATTTGGGTTTCGACGTGGGGTATGGCTGGTGGAAACCAGCCGCGTCTAAGATGCAGCCCCTACAGGACATGCAGATTCGCGATGACCCTAAGAAGGGTCTACACGATGTGAGGAGTTTTGTGGGCGCCTGTAATTTCTATCGGCGTCACATCCACAATTTTACTTACTCCTCTGCACCCCTCACTGACCTAATCAAGAAAACTACTCCCTGGAGGTGGACCTCCAGAGAGGAAGAGTGTTTCCAGGAGTTGAAGAAGAAGATTGCCTCCTCAAACTGCCTGGGAGTTCCCCGCCCCGAGGGCGAGATAGTCCTGATCACTGATGCCAGTGATGTAGGGGGGGGAGGTACGATCTATCAATGGCAGGAGCTTAACCCCGCTGAGCTAACCCACTGCCATTATCGTACTACTGGACTGAACCGTGATGGTTCGTTGAAACACGACTATCCTACCAGTGAGTGGCGACTGGTGCCACTGGGACACTGGAATTGGAAGTGGAACCAAGCGCGTTCCAACTACAGCACCTATGACCAGGAACTCCTGGCCGGTATGTTGGTGCTATCTTCACAATCCCGACTCCTGGGGTCTAACCCTATTGTCTGGCTGTGTGACCAGGAGCCTGTGAAGTCTTTTCAGAAGGGCCCACCACCAGAGAAAGCGAAGCTAAAACGGTGGTGGACTTACCTGAGCCACTTCAGGCTGACAGTGCATCATATCCCCGGGATTAAGAATGAACTGTCTGACTATATATCGCGCAACAACTTCGATGCGCTTATTGGTGAGAGCTCTGAGGCGCTCGCCAAAGAGGCTTTCCAGCGTATGGATGTCCAGCTTGACCTGTCCATGCGCACTGCTGGAATCCTGGAGGGTTGGAGTCTAACCGACTATCAGTCAGAATATGAAGAAATTCTCCAAACCCTCAACACTGGTCTCGAACCCCGTGTCATTGACGGGCACCAGTGGTATAAAAACAATCAGTACCTCTTCTACGAGGACCGAATTGTGGTGCCTGAGGCACGACTAGATGGGTGCCTACAGTGGTCCCATCTCAGTTCCGGTCACACTGGCGCTAATCGCTCAGTGGACTTCTTCCGTGAGTGTTTCTACTCTAGTCTAACCCTGACTGAACTGAGGTCGCGTATGCAGACCATTGTGGATGCTTGTGGCTGTCATGCCAGCAAGCAGAGCGACAGTAGGGATAGGGGTCTGATCTCCAGCTTACCCATACCCTATTGTGCTAACTCTCTTCTCTACGTGGAGTACATCCACGGCCTACCACGCTTTGGCGGCTATGATAGTTGCCTCGTGGTCACCTGTGGTCTATCTCGCTTCACCCGTGTGTTCCCTTGCAATAAGAAAATCACAGGTGAGCAGACTGTGAAAATGTTGGTCGAACAATGGTTCGAACCCTATGGAGCACCTAAACAGGTGCACTCTGATGAAGATGTACGCATCCGCAGTGACACTGGGTGGTACAAACGAGTGCTAAATGCCCTCAACGTGGAGGTAACCACAGGTGTGCCCTACACTCACACGTCTAACCCTCTCTGTGAGAGACAGAACCGTGTGGTGGAGCAAAACTTAAGAATCCTGATGAAACAGGAGCGCACCAAGGACTGGGTACGCCTACTGCCCTGGGCAGTTCTGTCCATGAACTCACAGCGGAGCTCTTCTACGGGTTTCACCCCCCACGAACTGTTCCATGGAGGACGACCTGCTTGGTTCTTCAAAACCCCCTTTCCTGAGGACTTCAAGAGCCCTGTAGGAGATTGGCTAGAACACAAGCAGTCTCTGGCTAACCAGGCTGGTACTAACCTGAGGCACATTCGTGACCGTGAACAGAGCCGACGGAACCGCCTACGGCGACCTGCCAGCTTCAAGGTTGGTGACCTTGTTTTGGTACACCATTCACGCCTACCCTCCTGGCCACGTAACTGCCTACAGGACCCTTACTTTGGACCCTATCGTATCATCAGGATAGATGGATCCAGGATCCATGTCAGATGCAGTCCACGTCTAGGTGGTGAACTGCTATGTGCTCCTAAGCAGCTGAGGCACTATCACTCCCCTGACGACTTGTCTTGGGATGAGTGGCGCCTCAGCGACAGTGAGATTGAACGTATAGACCTAGAGAACGCTGCCAGTCCAGAGGAGGCAGACGAACTCGAAGAGATGACTGCCGATGAGATGGCAGTCGATGGTTACTACGTGGTTGCAGGTATTGCTCGCCACGAGTATAAACAGGGCTGGAAATTCCTTACCCTGTGGGATGGCTATGGGTTGTCCGAGGCGACCTGGGAACCTATGTCAGCCTTCATACAACCAGATGGGAGTATCAACCCCATCTTCCGCACTTACCTCGTTGAGAACAACGAGGGGCAGCTCCTAACCCGTGCTGAGACTATGTCCCAGCGTAAGAAGCGAAACTAATTACCCTGTGTCAGTCTACTGACCCTGTCTGTGCCCTGCAGACCCATGCCTATGGTTTCCAGCGTGAGCCAGGTGGCCGCTTATCAAGATTGCAGCCACCCAGCGAGTGTTTGCCTTGTTGACCATGTGTTGCATGGGTACTGCCCTAATGTAATGACCTTGGTGAGCCAACGAAGAACGGTGGCTTTCTACACCAGGGGGGAATGACAAGCAAGGTGTTATGAGGCAAGGTGTGTCTTCCCTCCTTGGGGACAAGCGAGCCCACAGTTAGGACCCCTGACTGGTCCAGACCCATGGGGTTCTACCCTTCCTTACAGGGTTTACCTTACCCTTACCTGCCATAGCGTATGTGTGAGTGTGCTAGTCCTAAGGTCCTGAGAGCAAGCCGCAGAAGTGGTGTCCTAATTTTACCCAAGTCTGCGCCCTTGCTAAACCTGGAGGGTTGGCTTATTGATGCCACGGGGTACGCCCCGGGTCTCCCCTCCCCTATGCGCCCAATTTCTGTGCTGGCGCAAAACCTTGGGGGAATACCCAGAGTGTTAGTCCAGGTATTGTTTTCCCTACCTATCTGTCTACTACAGGGAGGGGTGGCCAAAAGCTATGAAGGCATGCAAAACGCCTGTTTGCTATGTGGCCAAGAACACTAACCTAACCACTGTCACAGCCCACCAGCCCAGCTAAAATTGCAGGAAAAAGGTGGGACAGTGACACGCCCCCTACAGGTCCTACACACCCTACAGTGGCACCATCCTGGTGGGCGAGCACTGGGCAACTGGCTCTAGCCCCCACTCAGGACTACCACTCCTACACGCACACTCTACTTGGCGTTGCGAAGGTGAAGTTCTCATGGGTCCTAACGACCCTCCTGTGAAAAGGACGAGAGAACACAGCGCTCCTAAGCAGCTGTGGCCTAACAGGGGACGCCACAACGCGTTTCCCCCGCTAGGGCTTGGAGGGAAGGGGTGCTCTCGTTGCGTGCACAGCGCAAATGTCGTTGAGGTCGAACTGTCCTCGCCAGTACTGGCTGAGGCACAGTGATATGATTTGTGATCAGCGCCCCTGTTTTGCTGGGGCAGAAAAATGGTAGCCGCCGAAGGCAGCTGCTGCGTGCACCAATCACCCTAACCTCTCCCACCTGTACAAAAGAGGCAGATGAAGGGGCGTTTGCGACTGTGGAACCAAGCCACACTCCAGGTATTATACCCTTCTCAGTGTGACCTATAATACGCTGTTCGCAAACACGCTGCAGATGCAGCTACCCCTGTCAAGCAAGCAAGCTTTAAGAAACTCCTCGGGTTCTCTTAAAGAACGTACCGAGGAGCCTCTGGGTAACCTAAACAAGGTTTACCGTGCGCAATTCGCGTGGCCTACCCTTTAATGCATCATGTGCACGCAGGGAAGGCAGGCTTAACCACAGACTCAACCAGGAGGTGAGCTCCTCCTGGGCTAACCTACCTTACTCACCATGCATCGTGTGAATGCCGCATTGAAAGGAACACAAAACAAACCTAAGCGTTTTAAGCAACTCAACTTGACCGCTACGGCCGCACACGTACAAACGCTTACCTGTGAAGAAAGAAACAAGGGTGGATTAGGGATACAGGTGAAGCGATACAGCGTGTGGATGCCTAGATTAGGCACATGCATCGCGAGCACAGCGCATATTCTAACCCTACATGCGCGCTGCGCGCTCCATTCGCATCACATACCTTTCACTCCTGCTTTCACCTGTGCAGAGCACGAGAGATGAACACCCGACCCCCCAACGAGCACAGCGTTAGCAACCCTAACGTTTTGACGGAGCAACCAACACGAACGCAATGCGTGAGTGTGAAGTGACACAGACATACCTGAGAGACGGGTTGTTGAACTGCTCTGTGGTGCGGGCTGATTTTGAGTACTTTACTCTGAAGTTTATAAAAATTTTGATGCAACTGTGCAAAAATTTTCTTTAAAACTTTAAAAACTACGGCTCATACCTTCTTTTCCATAAGCCGTTTTCGCTTGCGCAACCCTTTTCTTGGCGTCCGCTTCGTTTGCGCTTGTCTGCGACTTTAAGTTATGTGTAAAAATGACGATTTCCCGCGTGGTTTCGTCGATTTTCAACTATTTCACTTGCTAAATCGCAGCCCCTTCCGCAAAACCGCAGGAATCACTTCCTGCTGGTTCCATTTTCTATTTTTTTCAGCTCCTGGGGGTTTGTGTCCCCCATTGGGAGTATTGCTCCGCCCTGGCCCTTGGTCAGGACGTTTACTAAAACGCTGTTTATACGGCGATAACCGTCCGCATTAGAGCGTTCGACTGTACCCTAGTGGACAGACACATGTGCTCCAGACATGGAGTCCTGGGTTCAATTCCCACTGCCCCCACACTCTTTCCAAACGTTTTCGCCTCACGCCGACGACTTTTGAGGAATGCCCCTTCGAAGGGACATCATTCACGGTACATTGCACTGTTTTTCAAGGGTCCATACAGTGTGATAGGCTTCTATGAAGTGATGAGAATGTTTTTGGTAAGTTTAATGCATTTTTTTTGAGGTAATTTTGGGAATATTTGAGCCTTTTTCCTTGGTCCTACTAGCTTGATCAACTAGTACTCCAGGGGGGAATAAGAAAAAGTCACTGCCATGTCTTTCTTGGAGGGCTTGATCCAGGCTAAGCCCCCCTTAAAACCCTTTGTTGATGCTGAGACAAACTTAAGTGTTTTTATCTCTCTTTTGTGGCCTAAAGTACACTTTCTCAAGGTAACTAGGGTTGTGACCCTAGCCCCCCCCATGAAGTTCACCCCTACCACTCAACTGAGCGGAGGTACCTTCCTTCATGGAGGTCATACCAAAATAAATCAGGCATTCCATGCTTGTGGGCCTTGGAGGTTAAGCCTAAGTGGTCTCCCACCCCAAGACCCCTATACTCAATTGATTCTACCACTTATTGTGGTCCTACTTTGTAACTGTTTCTGAATTCAGTTGCTTGGCCAAGTCATTTTCTGTGTGGTCCTGACATCTATGCCCCTCAGTCCTAACCAGCACCATTTCACCCAAAAGAGTGCACATGAAGTGCCTATTGCAACCTCTGAGGCTAGAGTCTGACCAATTTTCATTTAAAACCTTTTGTATTATTCATTTGTGATTGAATCTATGTTCATATACCTGCTTTGTCTATCTGCAGCCCTTCTGTGTTACACTGGATTCCAAAACCAATCATTGATTTCATTGATTCGATCCATATTCAGTCCTTGCTCTACTTGCTGCTTTGGTTTGGGGTTTTCCACTACAAAACCAACTTGCAAGAATACATCAAAAGACCTAGGGCATAATTCAAGGACATCTTTCTTTCTGTCTTCAAATCATTGGTATGCTACCATGGTTGCGGCCTGACTGCAGGCCCTTGTCAGCCTGCCAACTGTTAAAAGCATGACACATAATATACAAATCTCAGGTTCATTAACACATAAATAAGCAGAACACCGTCCGGATTTCCTCGCTGGACATAACGCGAAATCAGGATTCAGCGCATCAAGTCGCGCTCTTGAACTGACGCTGCGGTCTTGTTGAAATCCAGCGTTTCCTGTAGATAAAAGAAATTTTGCATGTTCTCTTCTTCGACGCGTAAAACACGCTCGCCTTCTTCCAAGCCGGCCAGTAAGAAACCATAGGGATCACCAATCTTGCTTTCCCATGGGTTGAGAACTTTCATATGATTGAAATAAAGGTTGCTTTTCTTGATTCGCCCCATCGTCTTCCTGTGCGCCGTGAACGAAAGACCCCAGTGACGCTTGTTGATCGTCGGCATTGCTAGAACTCGCGAGATCGACGCTTCGACGTGTGGAATCGATATCGTGCACAGTCGCATCCATACCTCTGCTACCACTATTCAATTCCCGCTTAGCATCTTGATCCACTATTCGAATAGTCTCAGTTCCCCCTGATTGAACTTGCTTTGGTGTTTGTTCCTGCTCCATTTATGTACACAAAGATTTCGATGGAAAAAAAAACCAGACCAAGACTCCAAGAAAAGCAGAATTGGGATCAATAAAACCAATAAAGGGTAGGTAGGTAGGTAGGTGCACTCGGTCGTGGAGAGGCGCCCCTTGGTTCCCCCTGGCGTCGCCCCTGTGACGAACAGGAAGAGGCTCCGCGCGTGAAGAGGGAAGGCGGCTTACATCCCGCTAGACCTGACTGTTAACCCCCAACAAAGCGGCCCCGGGCAACACCGGGAGGGCTGATCGCTGCCGGCGTGACGTGCTTGTCTCGCCGGGAGGGTGTGCCCCCGTGCTTGCACACGTCCCCTCCTTTGGGCGGAACCCTGGAGGTTCACGGGACTTCCTGGCGTATCCCGTTCCCAAGGCATGCATGCATGTTCTTGGTACTAGGGTTCCGAGGCGCTTGGGTATCGCACGCCCCGCCTCGAGTCCGGAAGCAGCGCAGGTCTTAGGATGCAGCCTTACCCCCGGTCTCCGGATCTCGTTTGGCCGGGTCACCTGCATGGCACGGGCTGCCTCAGTGCCCGGGCTGTGGGCACCGGGTCTCCTACTGTTGTTGGGCGTTTGTGTTTTGGTCCGGGTTGTGGTTGGGTGTGGGTTTTGTGAACCCCTGCCAGTCCTGGCTGGGGTCTAGGGTGGACGTGTTTTGGCATGGTTTGTGGTGTTGTCCCTCTTTTGCCGGCTGTCTGTGGTGTTCGTGGTTGGGCTTAGGTTTCGGCCTGCTTATGGGACGTGTGTGGTTTTGTGCGCGTTCCGCTTGCCCCCCGCCGTTTCCGGTTCCGGTGTGCGGTGTGGGCGTGCGTGCTGGGCCCGGGTCTTGGCTGTGCCCCGCCCTTCTTGGCTGGGGTGTCGGGGTGTGTTTTTTTTGCGCTTTTTTTTTGGCTTTGTGGTGTCGGTTGCTGGGTGTCCTTGACCCGGGCCTTGTTGTCTGTCCTGCCATCCCCTTTCTTTCGGGGTGGGCTGCTGCCTTTTTTTTTTTTCTCGTGGTGTGTGTCTGCATGTTTCGGTGTCCCTTTTCCCGGTAGGCCGCTGTTCCTGGCTTGGTGTTGCCGGTTTTGGCTGGGTGGCCCCCCTGTGCCTTTTTGGGGGTCCTGTCTTCGGTGCCTTCTGGGTCGGGGGTTTGGCCGCCTCTTGTGGTGTTGGCGGGCGGTTTGGTGGCTGTGGGCTGTTTTCGCGCCCCCCCCCTCCCCCCCTGTTTTTTTTTCTTCGGGGGGGGGGGGGCTGCCTGTTCCTCCCTCTGCCTTTCGTGGGCTGGCGCACGCACTGGCCCGCATTCAGTGTGGTCTTCCGGGCTGCTGTTGGCGGTTGCGTTCTGTTTGGCCGTGTTCCGGCCCCATGGGTCGGGTGGGCTATGTACACGTTGGGCTCGGCGCCCCTTCCTGCCGGGTTAGGTCCTGGCTCTGCCGGCTGGGCGGCTGCGCCAGGCGGCTGCGTGTGGCTCTGGGTTAGGGGACTGGGGTTGTTCGTGTCCTTTCTCCTCTGCGGTGCTGGTTTTAACCTTCTGGGTGGTCCGCCACCGTTGTTGCCGGGTGCGCGGTGGCCCTGTGTGTGGCCTGCGGTGCCGGTGTGTGGCGTGCTGGTGCGGCGCCTTCCGGGGTGTGCGGTGGCTTGCTTCGGTTAGTCCTTCAGGTTAGGGTCAGTCGTGCCGTGTTGTGCCGCTCTGTGCCGCGTTGCGTCGCGTCGTGTTGTGGCGCGTTGCACTGTGGCGCGCTGTGGTGCGATGTGCCGTGGTGTCGCGTTGTGCCGTGGTGGGTCAGTGCAGGTCAGCCTGGCCTGTGTCGTGGTGCGGAGTGCGGGCCGGAGTGTGGCTGGCTGGTGGCCGGGGGGTGCGCTTAGGTGTGGGTGTCTCGCCCGGTCTGTGCTGTGGGGGCCTGGGCGTGCCGCTCGGGCTGGTGAGTCGGGTAGGCGTCCGTGGGATTGCCCTCCCTGGGGGCCTGTGCCTTGGTCCCGTGTCCTCTGGGGGTCCCGGTCCCCAGTCCTGGTCGCTGTGGCCGTGCCTTCGTCCTCTTCCGGTGCCTGTGAGGTGGCTCTTGTGGCGGCTTGGGTCGTCGCCTGGCGGTGAGGGCGTGGTGGTGTGCCGTGCGGCGGTGTTCCCTGCGGCTTCCTCTGTGGGTCTGGCCCGTTCTCCCCGTGTAGGTGTGCCCTCTATTCCCCGTGTGGTTTCCGGTGGCTGGTGGGTGTGCGCTGGTGTGATCCGTACGCCGTCCGATGCTTCCTCCGGCGGTGCGTGTTGGGGGATGCGCCCCCGGGAGTCGTGCGGCGTTCAGTGGGGTGGGGCAGCGCTGGTCCCCCCGTCGTGGTATGCCCTTCCTGGGTGTGGGTCGTGGCGTTTGCCGTGGTGCCCTTTTCCTCCGTGCCTTGGTCCCCGCTCCTGCCCGTTCCTGGTTCTTGGGTGGTTTGCTGCCCCCATGTGGTGTCTCTTCCGGCACCCTGTCCCTATGGGTGCCTGCCTTCACTTGGGGCCCCTCCGTGCCCTCTTGCCTGAGTGCCCCTTGGTGTCCCTTGCCCTCCCCTTGCCCTTGTCCTTCTCCTTCCTGGTGTGGTGGTGGCGTGAGGGGCGGGGAGGGGAGGGGGCGCTGTTGACCCAGGCCTGGGGGTAGGTGGCCTGGAGCCATTGGCGGAGGGCTTGGGGGTTGTAGGGGGGGCGGAGGCCCTGGACCGCATCGCGGAGGAGGGCCTCCCATGCCGCTTGCGGCATGATGGCCTCCGGGGCGGCCTCGTTGGGGTCAGCGGGGGTGCGGGTGCGCATCTCCTCGAAGGTATGCACCATGTGCACACCATCGTGCCTTCCCGCCCCCCCGGCCCACTTCACCCAGCGGCGGAGCTCCTGCAAGGCGGGGGCAGACCATCAGGCGTGGTAGGCGGGGGCCTGGGGGGGGGAGGGGTCCGTGCCCGGGGTCCTGGAGCGGCGGGGGGAGGACGTGGACCTGTGGTCGTGGTGGGGGTGGCGGTGCCTGGGGGAGCGGGAGCAGGGGTGGCGGGGGCTGGGGGTGGAGGACCGGTACGGGCATAGGGGGGAACGGGAGGGGGAGGTGGACATGGGGCCGCGGTGGCGCGCTTGGTGGCGTCTGGGGGAGCGGGAGTGGTGGTGGCGGGGGCTAGGGGTGGTGGATGGGTATGGGCGGCGGGGGGAACGGGGAGCCCGGCGGGGCCTGTGGGGGGATGGTGAGGTGGACATGGGGCAGCGGTGGCGCTCGTGGTGGCGCCCGGCGGAGCGGGAGTGGCGGGGGCGGGGTTCTGGGGGGTCGTGGTGGCACCTGGGGGAGCGGGAGCGGCGCGAGTGGGTGGTTGAGGCGCGGTGGCACTGTGGGGAGTGTGGGCGCCGGGGGCGAGTGTGCGGTGCGGGGGGGGAGCGTGAGCGCCGCCGTTTGCGGGACCGGGCCTCATCGCTCGAGTTGGGCCAGTCAGGAGGGTTCGGCGGGTCCTGGGGGGCCTCACGTGGTGCCCCTTGGTACTGGGGGGGGGGGGAGGTCCCCCGTCGTCCATTGATCCGCCACGTAGGGGTGTGGTGGCGGTAGCGGGTGTTGGTATGGGTCGAGTGACTGTCCTTGGCGGGGTTGGGCCAGGGGGGCCCCTTTGGCGTGGACATGGTGGCCGGGGGGATACGGTTCCTGGTACGGGGGGGGTGGCTGGTACGGGGGGGGTGGCCCCTGGTGGTAGGTGGGGTATGTGGGTGGAGCACTCGGTGGCAGCCATCCCATTCGCTGGTGTTGTTCGTGCACGGGGGGTTGTGGCCCGGTGGGGTAGGGTGGTGGGCAGTGGTAGTGGTGGGGGTGGTGTTGGTGGTGGTGGTGGTGTTGCTGCTGGTGGTGGTGGTGTTGGTAGTGGTGGGGTTGGTGTTGCGGGTATGGCCCTTTGACCCCTTGTGGGTTTTCCGGTCCCCCTTCTGGGGTTGAGGGGTTGGGCATCGTGCGCAGCCCCCGGGGCTGCACTATGTGGTGGGCAGGAGGGGCGGGTCGGGGGCCGGGCTTGACGGTGATGGTGGTCGAGGGGTCCCACATCCCTGGGTCGGTTTGGCTGGCGGTGGTGGTGGTTTGTGGGGGATGGATGACGGGGCGCTTGGTGACGGGGATGTGGACGAGGGTTTGGACGGGGTCGGTTTGAGTGGCCGCCTGTGCGGTGGTGGTGGCTGCCGGTGGGAGGGGGGCGTGGGTTGTGGTGGGTGGGGGGTCCTGGCTTTGGTGAGGGTTTGGGTCAGGGCGGTTTCGGTTGGGTTTGTGTCGTTGCGTTTGTGGTGTTGTGTGTGCTCGTCTGGGCGCCAGCTTGGGTTTGGGGTCGCGTTTGGGGTTGGGTTCCGGTTCCAGGTTGAGGAGGTCCTCTGTCCGGAGGTGTGAGGGCGCCGATGTCGGGTCGGGGGTCTTCCCGCTGCGTTGCCGGGGTGCCTGAGTTGCCTGTGTGGGGGTCGAGGGGTCGGTGCGTGCGGCTGCGGCTTTGGCTTTTGCCGTGGCCTTGAGGATGAGAACGGCGGGAAGGGGGGGGTCGGAGGATGAGGTGGAGGTGGTGGATGAGGCTGAGGATGAGAGGGAGGTGGTGGACGCGGGTGGGGCTGTGATGCGGGCGGGCTTGTGGGCGGCAGCTTCTGCTGCGGCCACGGCGGGGAGGATGGAGGGCATGTCCTCGGGCTGTAGATTGGGGGTGGGCGGCTGGGGGGGCCCGGTCGTGACCTGGCGGCCCGGCGAGCCAATCTGGTCGGCAGCGGCGGGGGACGGAGGCGCGGGGCTGTGGCTTTCTCCTTCTGGGCTTGGCTGGGCCGGGGTCCTGCAA
Organism: Eutreptiella sp. 'Long Island Sound 2002'; assembly: GCA_964036045.1. Lineage (NCBI taxonomy): Eukaryota > Euglenozoa > Euglenophyceae > Eutreptiales > Eutreptiaceae > Eutreptiella > Eutreptiella sp. 'Long Island Sound 2002'. The sequence continues at coordinate 48,018,376 of OZ038393.1, forward strand.
TGTGTGAGGTTGTGTGGGCTGGCGTCCGCGGGGGGGAACAGTTCGCCTGGGCTGCATTCAGGGGCCGGGGGGGGTGGGCCTGGGTCTTGTGGGGTGTGTGCGGGGGGCGTGGGCGGGCCACTGGGTGGGTAGGGCATGCCGCGGGGCGCGGGGCTCCTCTCGGCGGATGTGTGCGGGTTGTCGAGTGTGGGGGGTGGTGAGGGGTGTCCGGCAGGTGGGTGTGTGGCGGGCGTGTGCTGGTGTTCGGGCAGGTGGGGGAAGCCCGTGTCGCGGGGCCCGGGGCCACGCGCGATGGTGGGCGTGTGTGGGTCTTCAGGTGAGCAGCGAGAGGGGAGGGGCATGGGCGGATTGTGCGGTGGGGTGTGTTGTGTCGGTGTATGTGTCCGCTCGCCGCGGCGCGCTTGCGTGGCCAGTTGTAGGCCGGGCGGTTGGGAGGAGAAGCTTGCCTTCTTCTGCTGCCGCGGCAAGGATTTGCAGACGAGCTTGAGTATCTGGTGGACCTCTTTGTCAGTGCTGGGAAGGGGGTACGCTAGCTTTGGGCTAAGACCCACGCGGCTGAGGACCCTGTGGATGGCGTGGTCCCCGCAGGTGAGGGATTGCTGCCGTCTTGGGGGGGGGTTGGGCCGCCTGTACGGGCCCGCCTCGACTTGTGTGTGGGCGGTGGGGATGGCCCAAATCCAGGGCACGGTCCCCGTGGGTGGCCAGCGGCGCTGGATCCAGTGGGTCAGGCAGAGCATGGCCAATCCCAGGTGGTAGCCCGCCTTCCCTGAGCTAAATTGGGCCAGGGCGCGGGCTGGGGGCTTGTCCCCTGGCTGCAGGACGCCCCTGAGGACCCTGTGCTGGGTGGTGGGGTCCCCTACTGCTCCTGGTGGGGCGGTCCCTGGGGCGAGCATGGTGTCTGTCCCTTTAACGAGCCATTGCGGTCCGGGGGAAGTAGCCGTAGCGGCTATCACGTAGTAGTGCCCGCGCTCAAGGACTGTAACCCAGACCTCCGGCGGGGGGTAGTCACTGTCTGTAAGTGGGGGGGGGGGGGGGGTCGTCCTCTGGGGTGCGGAGGCCGGCGGTGCGGAGGGCGGTGTCGCGGGTTGGTGCGGTGGCTTGTTCCCACTGCTCCGGGCGGTTCCGGTCCGCTGGGTGGTCCTTCTCCGCTTGGGCCCGTGGTAGGCGTACGGTCCCTCGACGCGTGATGTTAATGTCGGTGTCGTGTGTCGGGGCCTGGCCCCACTCGATGGGGGGGATCCAGACGTGCTGGCCCTGGGTGTGTTTGCGGGCTCCCCAGAGTACGAGGTCTAGGATTGCCTCGTGGAGGCCGTTGCCTGGGGTGGTCAGGTCCCGGGGGGCTTTGACGGTGAGCTTGGTCCAGTCGTCTTGTAGGCGGTACCAGCCCAGGGGGGTGGTCGGGGCCCTGCCTTGGAGGGTTGCTCGGAGGAGGTTGGGGTCGCGGATGGTGGCCGGTGTGAGGGGGGGGTGCCCCTGGTCCGCGAGGGGTGGGCTGGATGGGTTGCTGGGGTCTTGCGCGTCTACGTCGACGTATGGTTAGCCCTGGTTGGGCTTGGCCGGGCTGGGCGGTGCCGGGTGGCTTCTTGGGTGAGAGATGGGCCTCGGGGCGCTGTGGTGGTGTCTCGGAGGCCTGTGGATGGAGATGGGAGGCACGTGCGGGGCGTGGAGTGGGTTAGTGGACGTCTGGGTCATGCACGGCATGGTAACGGATGAGACGCTGCATGTGTTCCCTGGCGGTGGGGTTGGTGAGGTGCTCCGCGTGTGTTAACAGGAGGTGTTTGCGGTGTACCATTTGGGCCGCTGCTGTGCAGACTGCCTCTAGCTGGAGGTGCGCTGCTGCCTCTATGGGGCTTTCCGTGTGTTTGGTGAGGTGTCGGTGCAGGGCCTGTGTCACCGCCCCTCTCATTGTGGCTTCTTTGACGAGGGGATCCCGGAAGAGGTGTTCGGTGCGCCTGGTGTGCGTGGCTGTGGGTTGGCCATCCTTCGTGTTGTCGTAGGGTTTCCACCGGGGACCAGCCCACTAGCGTGTCCCTGCCTGTATGGAGGGGGCATGTCTTGAAGTGTCCCCAGTTCTCCGGGGTAATTTGGTCGCACGGGCAACGGGTGTGTTCTTCGGGGACGTGGATGTGTTTGCGGGCGATCCGTCTGGCGACCCTGGTGAGGAATAGTAGTTGCTCCCTGAGGAGCTGGATGCGTCGTTTTTGGAGGTGGGCTGCGACGTTTGCTGGGCGCAGCGCTCAGTGGTAGAGGGGGATTTGCAGTCTGTCCTGGAGCTCCTGGATGTGCGTCCGGCTGTCTGCGTCGACGAGCACGCGGGCGAGATGTTGGATCGGGATGGGGTAGTGGTATGCTCTGTCGTGGGAGGAATAGGGGGCGTCCTCTGGTACCCAGTCCGGGGTCTGATGGGGCTCGGGTACGGGGGGTATGTGTTGGAGGTGTGTGTGGTCAGGGATCTGGGGGGCTGGTAGGTGCGTTGTGCGCTGGTGTACTGCCTGGTTGTCGACCTTACCATTTCCGTACTGGTGTCTGTGGGACTCTTGTTTCACGATGTGGAGTTGGACGTAGGGGGGAAGGCTGCGAAGGGCTTTCCAGAGCAGCAGTGCCTGGGTGCTGAGGCTCGTCGCGGTGGCTTTGTGAAGTGGTTGCCTTGCTTTGCGGAGGAGCAGGTGTGTGTCGACAGTGGCGTCTACCACAAACGGGACCCGGACGATGTGCGGGAGGTGGGCGGGTAGGTGCGCTGCGATCTCGGTGATTGCGTCGGCCATGGCCCCTAGCTCCCCGTGGGAGGAGGCCCCATAGGTGGTGTGGCCCGTGTAGTGGTCCATGTGGTAGTGTCCCCCGGTGTGGGTTAGCTGCAGGGTGGCCCTCCCAGTGATGGGCGTAAGGGCGGATTCGCCTGAGGCGTTGCTGAAGAAGAGCCGGTCCGTCGGTGATGGTTGTGGGAGGCAGCATGGGTTCATGGGCAGGTAGGCGTATATGGCGAGGCCCGTGGCGAGGTGGGCTATTGGGGTTTGTAATGAAACAGTGATACACACCCCAACGTGAGTCAGAGAGTGCGCGCACAGCAGAGATCGCGCGCACATTATGGATGATCATTTGCACGTTGTTGATTGTTTATAATTAAACTCAGATCACGCTTTATTTATAAGATTGAACGCTCCGTGACTTGCAAAAGACGCTGCGAAGTAGGACAGAACTAACTGTGCATAATGTTGTGAGTTTTCTGTACTACACTGCAGGGTCTTGCATTTTTAATGATGATTTGGACTCAATCTTGTATGTGCCATTGCTGATTGTGTATTCCGTGGGATCCGGAGTAGTTAGCCCAAAACTCTGCAATTTCGGAAATCTCAAACTAAGATGGAGGTTACATGAATCTCAAAACATGGTAGCAAGCATAAGCGTTTCGAATCCGTGACTCCAAGCCCCGGATATGGCTCAACCTACAACAATGATGAGTCAATGGACCCATTCGAAAAATTCGAAACATCACTTGGTCCCAACATCCTTCCCTCAACTCGCCTTTCGTTTGGCAAGTCGTATGTGGAGGAGTTCATGAACGAAGATGAAACGGGTGATGTTGACAATTTGGAGAAGCCATCACGAGTCCAACAATTGGTGGAACAATTTGAAGAACATCAACGACAAATGTCATCGCGTTCCGAACATTATCACTCTTCACAAGGCTCACAACAAGATGAATTTGAAGTTCTTTTGTCACAATCTCCCAAGGTACACGCCATTCAACAACGCATTGATGGTTGTGAGGCAATGAGCAAGAAAGTTTATACAAAGTGCACCCTACAACAAGGAACACTTGCTACAGAGATTGAAAAATTCAAAAAGGTTGTGAGAAGCCGTGTTGAACATTGATACAAACAAGTGGTTGTTCGGGTTGAGCAATTGGAGAATAATGCTACGAACTCTTCTCAAAGTTATCCACCTCATGAGTCCCAACGACACTCCGACCGAATTCGTTTTTTAGAGCAAAATTCGGTTGATTCAGAGAGCCTTAAGGACATTTTGGGGCTCGTGGAACAACGAAGGGAACAAGTGGAGGCCAATCTTGACATGATGTTGAAGGGTGTGGCAAGTGCAAGCAAGGTAGACGAGACCGTGACGACTATTCATGGGCGCTTTTCGAACTTTGCTACGCGTGGTGATATTCAATTGATGAATGTTCAACTTGAAGAAATGCAAAATATTTTCGCTTCTTCTTTGCAAATGGCGAAAAATACCATGCACACAAGAGAGAGCACTTTGGCATCCCATTCTTATGCATTTGATTCGTTTCGTTCCGATTATATATCGCATGAATCCGTGCCTGGTGGCTCCATTATGAATTTTTTGCATTTAATAAGGGAGCATGTGGACATTGGTGATAATCATGTTAGGGATGTGTTGACAAATGAAGTCGGTTTGCAATTGAAGCAATTACAAGACCGTGTTGAACAAGTCAATGAAAGGGTTGATGCTTTGCAGGTTCTTTGTGAATCTAAGTTGCGTGAGCTACATTCTTCTTTCGAGAGTCATTTTGCACAACGTTTGCAAGCAGCTTTCGACACGATAAATACACGCGTTGAGTCCTTAGTGCAAACACGCATTGGTGAGCATCTCAAGGCTCTAAACGCACGCATCGATGAATCATTTCGGAACAATCAATCTCAATTTCGGTCTATTAATTCTCATTTAGATGAACCAATTGGAAAAACGTTTTCACAAGTTGAGGACACCATCACCAAGCGAAGCGTTGAAATCGAGAAACGCCTCAATTCTACAATGAATTTGAGGTGTGACTCTTTTGCTCGCCAAATAGGTGATGGTGTGAGACCAACCAGCCTCGATGAACACACATTGACTCGTATCCAACAATTGCATGACACGTGTTCCGGTTTGCATGAGCTAATGGGACCTCTTGAGCGGCGAGTTTCTAAGGTTGAAGAATTTGGAGTCACTCACAAAAAGTCCCTTTTGGAGGTTTCTAGTGCTATTGATTCCATGAGTGCACAATTGAGTAGCACTAGCGGAGACATGAAACGTGGATTACAAGCGCTTACCATGCGTAGAACGCTCTTGGAAGAGCGTGAATCTCCTCTTTCGAGTCAAGTTGAGATGGTTAAAAGTGCTTTGGGTAAAATGGAGCATGAACACGCAACTACAAAGTCCCAGTTGCACAATCATATATCATTCACTTCTCAACAGATTGCCGAAGTGAGTGCTCAGGTGGTGAGTGATCCGCCATCACCATCGGGACCCCATTCTTCATCCCAAATTCACTCACACCCCAATGGTAACGCCATTCGTGATGAACTCTTGCAGTTGCATTCGGTTGCCGAGTCCAAAATGCTTGTTTTTTTTCAGCGGGTTGAACACTTCAATTCGGAAGTGGACACTTCATTAAATACCGTTCGTACTCGTGTTTCCGGTTTGGAGTTGAAAGTCAATGCTTTAGGTAACATGCAAGGCCTTTCGCCTCAAGACGTTGATTCTAAATTGCAGGCCTTAGAAGCACGCGTAGGAACTACATTTGATGGTGTACAAACCGCGTTCCAAGAGGGTTTCCGGTTATTGCGCACGGACGTTGACACAATACATCAACGTATTGCGGGTTCCAATAGCATTGGCCGTGCCTCCTTACAGGCTGGACAAGCTACTTCCTCAACCCAAGAAGTTTCGAGTTCACAAGCGCATTCGACAAACCGCATGCACGATAGGGATAGAGGTTCACAGCCCTCTCCTCAGTCAGCATTAGCATCAACTGCAGCGGCGCCTATTACGGCTCCACCTTCATCGAGTGGTACCAACCCACGTCAGTCCGTTGGGCGTGGTTGTGAATTGGAATTCCCCTCTTCTCCTACTCCCGCCATGTCTGCAAATTCACCTTTGTTACATTGGTTGTATGATCCCGAAGGATACTTGAAGCCTTTTCGGGGTCTTGAGCCGCCTTCGTTTATTGATGCAACTACTCTTTTACCGTCTGGAATCACGCCCGGTTTCGCATTCCATGAGGTGCGTGAATGGAATGATAATATCGAGCTCACCTCCCCGCCGCCTGGCCGAGAGTTTAGGGGTAAAGGTATTTTTGGTTCCAATACCGACGGTTGGATAGACCCAGATGTTTTAAGCAGCTTGCGCCGTCAATTCGCGATTCCCATTTGGGATAGAAAAAAAATGCTTTACGTTGATTGGGAGTTGCTCTACATCGATTGGTATGAAAATACTGGTCGATGGTTCGAGATGGGGTATCAACTAAAATTGTTCGTAGCTACACAGCCTGAGGACAGACAAGTTGAGTTGATTACCCAGATTAGACAGGAACGTTGGCGTATTGGTGAAGTTTTCCAGCTTATCCGGTTGTACGGTAGGCATCACCAGAACCCTTACGTCCCTGGAACTTTTTCTAAAGCATTGGCGCTACCTGGGTCACTGCAGGGACAAGTGGGTCCTGAGGAGTGGTATAACTTCTTTGTTAGAGTTCTGAAGCATGGGCGCCGAACAGCAGCATATGGAGGAACATCCATGTGGGAAGCACACTCAGTGCTCATAGGTACAATTATTGCGTACACTTCTAAAATGCGCCCAGAAGAGCCGTGGTTTCAGATCAAGAATGATTTGTTACAAATTCAGGCTGCCAGGGGCAACAAAAAATTTACATACATTGAGTTGTTCATGTTTGTAATGCCCCGTTTGTTGGCGGTTCGTGATGCAGAGTGGGTGGAGCAGGGTGTCATTGATGGTATGCATGCTCAGCCCACTGCTGTCAGTGCGGTTAGTAATGTACCCAGCAGGACTGAGAACCGCAGTGACTATGGTTCACAACGTCCTCGTGATGAACGGCGTACAGGCAGGAGTGGTGAACGACGATATAGCAGTGGTCGCGGTCGAGGATATAACAGTGATCGTGACCGGGGATATCGGAGCGGTCGTAGTGATAGTGAATCACGTAAAGAAAAAGGATATCGTAGTGGTCACAGTGGGTACCGTAGTGGTCAAGGTAGTGGTAGATATCGTAGCGGTCGCAGTGGCAGTGAAGGTCGTGATAAGTCAGACCGCAGTCCATACAAAGACAGGAGACAGTACAGTAAAGGTCGTGGTAGTGATAAGGAGAGTGAATCAGGGACGGATCGAAATGACCGTCGATCCTTCCGCGAACACAGATCTGATGGGAAAAGAACAGACCATGAGCGCAGGTCCAGTGGGAATGGAACGGACCGTGGTTCAGCGAACACGAGAACCAGGGATCGCGATGGAAAGCGGTCATCCGGCGATGAGCGTGGGCGTGACCGCCATTACCGCAAGACCACAGCAGATACCAAGGGTCCTGGTGCTACAGCTGTCTGTTTTCGCTGTGGGGGTCGGGGGCATATGGCGGCTCAATGTCCGACACCGAGCCGGTACGCGCGTGAGAATGCCCGGGCGCGTAGTATTCAGGATGAGAGTGCCAGTGCCATCAGTGAAACCCCACCCCAGACAGTACTATCTGAGGATTCTCAGCCCAAGCAATCTGTACCTTAGGGTATAGGCAGGCAGCCATACGCCCGGAGTGCCAGGCCAGACAAGCATGTTCGGTGGCTGCAGTTACCTCCCCTTTTCTATTCGCAGAACCAGGGAGTTGAGATCAGGTCACTGGACTTTGAGACAATGCCCTCGGTTATTCGATCCCCCATTAAACCCCCCAATAAATATCATTCGGGTAAGAGTGAACTTTCATTTCATGTTCGAATTTCCTTCCAGGATCAATTACTTTTGCCTGGGACTGAAGTACTGACACTGGCGGACATAGGGTGTCAGGTTTTGGCAGTGGGGCCGTCAAAAACGTTTCCCAAAGCTAGCTGGGTGGACGCCCCACGCCCGTTACGTTTGTTGGGGGCGGGGAAATTGCAGATTACAGGAGGAGACAAGGGCGTCATTGTCAATATGTCATTACCTGTGACAGGGAAGCGCGGAGTGGTTATCTTCCAGTGCCTAAATGTGTTCATTCACCTCGCAGATGTAGGGGACAAAATTCTGCTGGGGTTTCCTTTTTTCCAGCAGTACCGCCTTGCTTTTCTGCCAAATCAAAAATTTCTGGTCCCCATGGAGGAGCTGAAAATGGTGAAATATCCATCAAGGTATCAAGGGTTATGCCCTAAGTGTCATGGAGACCAGACAGCATGTCCCTGTGTACATCAGCGTGTTTTGGTCAGCATTTTGAAGCAATCTGGACATGGACAGCCTGTCCTTAAACAAAAATCTGTACGCTTCTCAGAACTGCTGGTCGCAGATTGGTGGTGTCCTGAGTGTAATCCAACAGCACCACCTCAGGCATTATCTGCATGTACGCATTATGGACATGTTGTATGCATAAATCATTTAGAACGCATTTGGTTTGAGAAGATATGCTCCAGGGAATATGATCAGGTTTTCCTTTTGCAGGATGGGTCATCACTCCAAGTCAAACGACTTCAGGACGACGTGATATTACCCAAGCAAGCAACCGGTCATTCCGCCGGGTATGATCTGTTTTCCCCCACCAGATGCACCTGGAGGAATCCAGTCGTTCCTTGACCGCATTCATCACGCCTTTCGGCGTGTATGAATGGAAGGTGCTGCCCATGGGGGTTAAGGTGGGCCCGCAGGTTTTTCAGCGACTGGTTGCGTGGGTTGTACGTAACTGCCCTACTAGTGGGCCGTCTATTGATGATGTCTTGACGGGTACAGGAGTGCCGCGCAACTATGCACCTTCTGATCATGGCCCTGGCAAGCTTTTTGACAGCCATGCTTATGCAGACAAACCAGCTGATACATTTTTGAACCCCTGTTTTTCACCGCCGCCAATTTTGCCTGATGGCACAGCAAATTCCGATATGGTCACCCCCTTTTCATATATCATTCCTTCCCACCCTTCAAGTCAGGATAAGTTGTATTATCATTATCTTTGTATGCGTGAGCTGTTTCATGCATTTGCATCTGCTGACCTCACGGTCAAGCCTGAAAGGTGTTTTTTGTTGCGTCGTCAAGTACAGTATGTAGGGCATGTACTTTGTAACGGTAAACGCTTCCCTAACCCGAGTAAAACACAGGCCCTTCGCGATTGGGAAATTAAACACATTACCAATGCCAAAGCCCTGAAAGGGTTCCTGGGTTTGGCAAATTGGTATAGTATGTATATACGTAACTATGCCAAGTATGCTGCCCCCTTCATGGAGGCCCTAAAAGGTATTTTTTTGAATGTTCTTAACCGCATCAACTTGTTCTGGGGCTGACGTCCCCCAATGAAAGTATTTACATCAACATATAAGGATATGTACACGGCTGCTCTGATGGTTGGGTTAGATGAACGCTGATTTACCCTGTGGGTAAGGGGGGGGGTTCCGGAGGGGGCGGAGGGCTGAAGGGGTCGAGAGGAGGAGACAGAAAATCGCTGGATGGGCGGAAAAAATTCCGGATGTCCCGGGAGGCGTTGGAGTGGGGGGGGGCAGGAGCAGACGGGCCTGGGCACCTAGTAAGGGTGGGCCTTGAGGGGAGGGGTAGGCGTGTTTGACGGTAGCGTGCCTTGGAGCTTGGGGGTGGGAGGGGGAGAGCGGTCTTGGCGCGCTTCGGGGGCGCCCAAACGATTGTGGCCTGATGGGTTTGTGGTGATCGATGGCGTTTTTGTGGTGGCCGTGGGCGTGAGTGCTGAGGAGGGCGGGGAATGGCCGAGAAGGGGGGGGGGGTGTGGTGCGGATGCGCGGCTGGACGGGCGTTTGGAATTTTTCGGCGCGCGGCGCGCGGTTGGTTGTGCTTTGGCTGACGCCGGCTTGGACGGTGTTTTTAAGGCGTGTTTAGGGAGAGGTGGGGGGTGCTGGTATACGGGGCGGGCCCGAGGGGGCATGTCGACGGAGGTACTGAACACACCGTGCGAAACCGAGAAGGGGTTGAGAGGGTCGGAGGGGTGCGCCCAAAGTATTGGGTCCCAAGGGAGAGGATTCGAACACAGCCAATCATGTGCTTGGTGGACAGCCTTGTCCAGGTGCTTTACGCGTTCCTCCAGGGCTAGGCCAAGCATGGCTCTGTGCTCGGCACGGGTGGAGCCCGGGATTGGCTTGGAGAGGCAGGACCATAGGGACTTTGGTACCAGAGTTCTCATGAAGTTCCTGCGGTCAGCTTTTGAGGGTCCAGAGAGCCACCAGTGCAGGACAATGGGGCTGAAAAGGGTTCCCCAGGAGGAGACGTATGCCTGGACGTGCTGGTCCAACGCTTTGCAGAAGGCCAGGCATGATACAGGGTCGAAAGGATGGTGCTGTCCGCACCTGGAACAGTGGTAGTCGTGGAGCATATTGCTCCACTGGTACCCGTGCACATTGTAGCACCCAGACGCCAGTTTGAAGAACAGGGACGAAAACCAGGAAGTTTTGTTGTACAGGCTGAAGCTGGGGCCGGCCGCTATGCTGCTATGGGAATGCCGCGGCAAAAGGTGGCGGAATTGCTGTACCTTAAACTTGTGGAGGACAGGCAGGTGGTGTACTGCCACTGAGCCCAGTGGGGGGGGGGGGAGGAGGTCCGGGGTAAAAATCAGGCTGTGAGCTGCCCATTTAGAAAAATGGTCGCAGATTTCGTTGCCAATAAAATTGGGGTGACCTTTAATCCACATGATGTGGAGGGGGTCCGTAATGAGACGTAGGGCGCTGTGTACGGCGACGGTCCATGTGTTGTCTTGGAATGGGCTGGGGTTACGGACTTGGCATTTCTGGAGGGTGGACACCACCTGTTCGTTGTCAATCAACAAACCTACTTCGTATTGGGAAAGTTCCCTGTGGATCCAGCGAATGGCTGCTACCGCCCCCCAGAACTCCGAACCCAGAGAAGAGGGATGCGGTGAGGATAGGCACAAGACTCTGGTTGTACCGTCGGGAAGAAAGGCCGTGATGGCGGCCGCATGGCCGGACTCACCGGAGGAGCCATCAGAATATAGCCAAACCTGCTGTAGGCCGGGGGTCGGCGGCCTGGTTAGTGCCTCCGCAGCATCGTGGCATCCCCACTCGTCGAGAGACTTCTTCTCTAGGTAGTGTTGTGCCTGCAGAGCGAAGAGATGGCCGTGTTGGCTGATTCCCAGTGAATGTGCGTTGTGCGGTGGCGCTGGCGATTCGGGGATGGTCTCCTGAGGGCCCAAAAATTCAGGTACTAGCTGGAAGTGAGAGGGGCGGGAGTAATCCATGACGGCGTGGCATGGCATGTGCATGGTGTAGGACGTGTGGGTATCCACCGAGTAGACCCCGTTGTGGAACGAGACGTTGGCCCATTTGGAGGTGGCCTCGGTCACTCTTCCTGTGGCCTGTCCTGACTTGAACCTAACGGTTAGCTGGGTACCAGGCGTTAGATCCCGAATAGCAGTGGGTCTCCACGGGCCTATGCTGTGGAAAGATATGCCAAGGGCATGGATGGAGTCCATAAAAGAGTATTGCACCGGGTCCGAGGCCCTCTGGTTCGAGCTAAGTAAAGACTGGACGTACAGGGGGCCAACTGACTTTGGGGCAAGGCCGCAAAGGGCCCGAAGTCCATAGTTCACTGTGGCAACGTGGACGCTGTGCGGTAGGAACTTCATTCCCAACCCTCCCTTTTGGGCGAGCCGCGAAACAGTCTTTGGGGGAGACTAGACGTGTGATGCTGCGAGACGCGACTCCCGCCCAGATGAGTGCCTGAAGCCTTTCGAGCTGGTAGGGGGAAAGAGAGTGGGTGATTAAGCGGTTGGCGAGTGCTAGGACCAGCTGAGAGTTCGTCAGTCGGACCTTCTCACTAAGTGTAAGAGGCAAGGGAGAGAGCCGGGCAAAATAACTCTGGATCTCCGCCTTGAGCATGTGAAACAGGCCCTTTGCCTGGTGGCAAGTAAAAAGATAAACCCCCAGGTATTTATAGCATGTGTGCGGGCGATCCGTTTTTTTGTTGTACGTGTGGAACTCCGAGCCCCTGGGTGTCAGAAACTCTTTTTGGGGGGCTGTGCCATTGGCGTGGACTTCGTTCTTAGACACATTCATGTCCAGTCCCCAGTCCCTGGCTGGCCCATCGAAGCAGTTGAGGCTGTTTTGGACGTAGTTGACGTCCTCCCTTCTGATCAGGATGTCGTCGATGTAGGCGTGGTGGCTAGTGCGGGCATTTGCCCGGGGGGGGGGGGGCACAGTGGCGAAAAAATGGTGGAAGAGGGAGTTGAGATAGAGAATGAAGAGTAGGGGGGAGAGGGGACATCCTTGTCGGAGGCCCCTGGTTTGGAGGTATGCGTGGGGAGTGCGGCCATTGATGATGGGGCTGTCTTGAGGGAAGGAGTATAATTGCTTTATGAGAGAAATTGTGGAAGCAGAAAAGTTCGCCCGTTCGAGGACGGTCCAGAGTGTGCCATGAGGCACTGAATTAAAGGCTTTATTGAAATCGATGAACAGCGAGTAGCTCTTCTTCGATTTTGCATAAAGGGCTTTGAGGTGATACAGATGATCAGCGCATTGGTGGCCGGGAAGGCCACCGTGCTGGATTTCTGAAAGGATGTCGTGTGCAAAAGCCTGAGCGCGCAGGTGTTTGCAGGCAAAAGTGGCCAAGAGTTTGTAAATACAGTTTAAGAGGGCAATAGGGCGGTAGTTTGAAGGGGAGAAAGGGTCGCCTTTTTTATAAAGCAAACATATTTTTGCGCATAGCCAGTGCGGTGGCAGCGGCGAGTGGAGGAAGCGGTTTAAAATGGAGTGGAAAAAACGTTGAATGGGTTCCGGACAGAGGGCCAGGACGTAGTTGTTTGTTTTGTCCGGCCCCCCGGCTTTTGATGGCTTACTGTGCTTTAAGTGGTTCTGGAACTCCTGCCAGGTCACAGGAGGTATGTGGTCGTTCTTGGCAGAAACGGGGCATGTGGGGGAGTGGGACAGGACCTCGTCGACGAAGTTCTGGGGGGGGGCGTAATCTGGATGCCCTCCAAGATGAAGCAGGGTGTCCCCGAAAACTTTGGCTACATCCGCCGGGTCACTCAGGAGCTCTTTGGTGGCTGGATCTCTGACTACGAGAGGCTCTAGGTCTTTAGGGCAGAGGGTGCGAGCAACTGTGGTTTTCATCTGGACCCCTCGGACCAGACTACTGTGAAGCTTTCTCTTCGCTTTGGTGTCGTCCTAGGACCGTAGGGTGTTTACCACGGACTGAACTTCCGCAATGTGCTCGGGAAATGCTGGGGAAGAAGGAGGCGGGGCTGAGCGTAATAATTTCCTGAGCTTACCGTAGCCCTCTTGGTCCTTGCGCTGCGGCTTCGGACGCGTAATTTTGTGGTACGCAGACCCAACCTGCATGAGGAGAGAATCAGTGGCGGTCGATGACCTCTTCCAATGGGGCCCTGGCAGGGGCGTCCTGGAGGTCCCGGCAGCAGTCGGAGATGAGCCGTATGCTGTTGGAGAATTGTTGCTTTTCGTCACTAGAAAGCTTCCGAAAAATGCAAGGGGGGAGTGGGGGCTGAGACAGAAGGATCGGGGAGGGGCACTGGAAGACCGCAACCACTGGATGGTGGTCAGAGATTGTGTAGTCCGTGAGGACCGACGCATCCAGAAGGGGAAAGTGCGACACCAGGCGAGGGGACGCAAAGATGTAATCCAGCCTTGCTTCGCTGTCCCAGCGGTCGCTTGCGTAGCGGGTGTACTGCCTGAGGGAGGGGTGCTCTGACCTGAAGGTGTCCACCAACCTAGATGGGAGGTACTCCACTTCCCCCTTGAGCCAGTGCCACTCATGTAGATCGACCAAGCTGTGCTGGTCAAGTTCAGGATCCAGAACGCAGTTAAAATCACCCCCCAGGATGTGATTCGGATGATCGTTGAAATAAGAAGCAAGAACTCGCTGTATGGTGTCGCGGTAAGGAGCTGGGGCCCCCGTGCGCACCGGGGGGGAGTAAACTGAGAAGACGTGCAAGGGAGTTGCCTCCGGAAGGGATATTTTGGCACCACAGATAAGGCCGTCGCTGTCTCTGGGCGGGACACAGCTGGTATATCTCGCGATGCGCGGGCCTGCAATGACCGACACCCCGTGTCTGTGGCCGCAGACATTTGAGAAGACCTTAGCGCGGTCATTGCCGAAGGCGTACCGCTGTGGGAGGAGAGGGGGAGAGTTGAGCTCCTGAAGGAGTATAATGTCATACCCTTCGTTTAGGAAGTGCAAGATTGCCGTGGGTGTGTTCTGGCTCTTTGCCGTGTTGGAGGACACGACACGGATGGCCGGGACGGAGGGAAGAGAAGGGGGGGGGCGGCGCAAGCGTTTAGGTTTGAAGGGCTTGTGCACTTGGGGGAGAGGGGGGAAGGAGGGTGTCCGAATGGAGGAATAGCGGGCACCCAGCGGGGAGTCCGGTGTCAGAGGCGTTGGTATGTGGGCAGGGTCCTCATTCTGTATTGAGGGGTCGGGTTCGCACTGTTCTAGTGCAGAAATCCGAGTGTGAAGTGCTTGTGCGTATGCTTTGGGCGAGTGGCGTAAGGCCGTATCACAGGCAGTGCGAAGAGAGGGGTGTATAGCCAGGTCTGTGGAGACACTTGTGTCTGGGACCAATATTCTCGAATTGATGCGTACTTGCTCCACGGGGAGAATCTCCGCGATGCGAGAGACGGTGGCGGTGAGGGAGGCACCGTGCACGCCCACGCGGGCGAGAACCTCTTGACACCGTCTCATGTTACTACTACTGCGGTGGCATTGACGGGCGGAAGGGGGGCAGAAAGAATATGGGGACGGGTAGCATTCGGTAGACTCATCAGAGCTAACCACAAGGGGGACCACAGGATTTTGTGGTCTGGTACACAGTGAGCACAGATCAGCCCGGTCAGGGCATACCTGGCGGTCACAGGGGTTGAGGAATTCATGTTACGTACAAGGGGAGTGGCAGAGCGATGGCCTTGCCATGCCTGAGGCCCTAAAAGGTATGTATCAGTTTGAGGATGTACAAGGGGGGCCGGCAGTAGATGGTAATGGGTTGCCTTGTAAGGCACGCAAACGTGTTAAGCTTACCCCCAAACAATCAGAGATCACGTGGACTCCTGAAATGGAGTGGGGATTTCAGCAAATCAGAGATTCTCTGATTGAGAAAGTTGAGTTATATCTACCGCGTCCTGGTGCACGGTGGCGGCTGTCCACTGATGCATCAGATTTCGCTGTAGGGGGAGTGTTAGAACAGGAACAGGACGACGGGAATTGGCATCCTGTCGCTTTTTTTTCTAAGAAAACTGCAGGGCAGTAAAACAGCAGGTAAGCATAAAGATAAAGGTATAGGACAGGTGGGATGGACAGTGAGGGAAAAAGAGACGTAGGCTGTTGTATGTAGTTTGTTAAAGTTTCAGTCATGGATAGGACATCAGGAAGTATTGGTACGTACAGATCATAGTAGTATTGTACAGTGGTATAAGGAGGATTTGTGTACTGTGTCTGGGCCTTTGGGTCGTCGTGGCCGATGGCACGAGTTTTTAAGTCGTTTCAATCTTGTAATACTGTATCATAAGGGAGCTGAAAATGAAGCCCCTGATGCGTTATCACGCTGGGCATACCCGGCAGGGTTATCTCAGGATGTATCTTTTCACGGCAGTGTAAATGACCTTGAGGGTTGGAACCAGTGTGAACAGCGTGAGCGTGAATACACACAACGTAAGTTGCGTGAACGGCACCCGAATGATTTTGGAGAGTATCGTACTGTACGTGCCTGTATGGTTCCTGACTGCACTGAGTGTGTTGCGGTCCACATACCTCATCAAACTGAGGCAGGTGAGCTTCCTCTTGAGGCCCGTGCGGTTGCAGAAATTCGTCACATTTCTGATCACCCCTCCCTTGTGCATGCATCAGCTTTTGCTGATATTGACGGATTTCACTTATACTGCAACCCTGCAGTTTTTCAACAGAGCAGACCTTCTCGAGTAGTCAAGCGTGAGTTACGTCACACAGAAATTTCTACAGTTTCATGTGGCTCAGTGGGTGACGGGCACGAGCTGCCCATTGACAGAGTGGAAGATTTACACATACACACACTAAATACAATCAAACTCCCCCCTGATACCGCTGTGTTGTATAGTGATTGGGATCCAGAATATGCTGCTGACCCAGTGCTGGGTCCACATTGGACAACATTACAGGCAGATGGTGTCAGTGGTCAGTACAGATTACATATGGGTCGTGTTCGATTGGCAGGGCGTATTTGTGTTCCTTTGTCTCTGTTGGACAAAGTCATAGTGGCGACACATACATATGCCCATCCAGGCATTCACAAAACACACCAGCTCATTGACAGAAAATACATTTTTCAGGAGCTTGATAAAGGACAGCCACAAAAATTTTCATACACCAAGCTGAAAGAACACATTGCGCTGCAGTTAGGACATTATCAGGTCTGTCAGGCTGTCAAGGGTCGCAAGGGTCTGCAGCCTGACACTATGCATTCATATCCAATACCTGAGTATCCATTTAGTTCTATCTCAGCAGATTTTTGTAAATTGGATGAAGTGAAACAGGGAGCTGTTGTATATGACTCAGTTTTTGTAATTGTCTGTCGTTTAACAGGATATGTAATGGCACTGCCATGCAGCACCACCATTACCTCATCTGAGCTGGCTTCTTTATTTCTGACGCGTTTTGTTACTTTCTTCGGGCTGCCGAAGGAAATTTTTAGCAACGTGGATAAAATTATGCATGCAGATTTTTTCTCCACATTCTGTCAGCTCTCAGGAACTGAGGAGTAAAGATCCCCTGTGTATCGTAAGAAGAGTAATGGTAGGGCTGAGCGGGCAGTACAGGTAGTTGTTGACAGCTTACGCAAGTTGTTACAGCAGGCAGGCAGAAATCGTAAGTGGACTGATTTATTGCCTCTGGCACTTTGGTGTGCTAACTATATGCCTGGGGCTGTATCAGGCTTCAGTCCACATAGACTTGTTTTCGGTAGGGATCCCATTGGGTTTGGGGATCACCCCCCAATGGCACCTGATTACGGGTCAGAGGATGCGTACCAATTTTTTCAGCGTGTGCGTAGGGAAAGAGAATATGTGAGTGCCAAGCTCACAAAAATACATGATGAATTCAGTGCCAAATACCTGACGGAACACCCGCCTCTCAATTTTGAACCTGGTGATCATGTTTGGTTGATAACCATTCGTAAACCGGGGGAGAGTAAATTGGACCGTCTTTGGGTTGGTCCTGCTGAAATTTTGGAGAGGCTAAGTGCAGGTAGGTATAGAATTGCTGGTCTGTATGGTGAACAACAGGTTGAGTCATTGCGGCTGAAACCATACAACCCCCCCTTGACACACGGAGCTCCACCCCTACACTTTTACACCGAAAAGGAGACGTTGGTGGATGATGAGAAATTCATCGTCGAAAAAATTTCAAAACATGCAATTCACAAAAACAGAGGTAAGGACAAGGCACGCCGCCCCAACATTGTTAAATGGTTTGTAAAATACAAGGGGTACGACAAACCTGAGTGGAGGGAGGCATCTGAATTCATGCATGACATAAATGAGGAATGGCTGCGCTACAACATCAAACACAAGATTGATGTGGGGTTACAGGACATACGACAAGTGTTGTCATCAGTACATCCAAAATTTTTACAATGGCGCACAGATTTCGGGGGACAGGTGCATATGCGTGATCACCGATGTGTTTCCTCCTTATGTCGTGTATATTACCGCCTTTGATGCTCTGATTGCTCTCCCCTTTCTGTACAGGTCTTACAGAGTTCAGGAAGTCCTTACAGAATTCAGAAGTGGGTTACACATCCTTTTGTTTCAATACTTCAGACTGGTATGTCTGACTGCAGGGCGTGGTGATGACAGTTTTGCATTGGCTTGGCGAATGGCACGCTGTCTCACTGGTGTCTACGCCATGGCCCTTGCGACGTCGTCAGCCCCCCCCCCCTTTTTTTCTGAGGTTCTGTCACAGGACAACAGTCTTTTTCTTCCCCTCTCATGTATTATTGTGTATGAACTGTTAATCAGTTGTTTCTATTTTTTATCCCACCGTTGGCACGTGGGCCCTTCCTTGGGAAGTGGGAGTTCAGAACTGCCAAATTTCATTGAATGTATTGCATGTCTTCTGTGTGTTGACACGAATCATGTTGACCTTGTATATAGCAGTATCAGCCAGTTTTCAGGTTCACTCTGCAGGTCATCGGTGAATTCGCCTACACCGTATAGTACGTAACCGACGCCCCCTGTGAGATTTAGCTTCCCCTGGCACTGCAGCTGGTTTGTAGCTGATTCCCTTCTCCCAGCACCAGGCGCCAGTTATTTTTGGTCAGAGAGCGCAAAGCAACCCCCTGGTCCCCGGCCCAAATGTTGCAGACAGTGCGCCCTCTGAGGATGCAGCATGTGTTTACCAGACATCAAGCCCCCTTTGCCCTAGGCATAAGAGGTACTGGCCTGAGTGGCCCCGTGACAAGTAATAGGATTACATTCCCCTTCGCCGATGCTTTGGTGGTTTCTTTCGGACGTCGTTTCTTTTTTTTGTGTGTGATTTTGAGATAAAACAATCATCGGTGTTGAACAATCAAGAATTCGATTTATGCCCTCCCTAACTAAAGGCATTGAGTCAGGCATACATTATGCTGTGTCCAACTTTGTAGTCACAGTGGTGCGGTGACATGTTTTGTGTGCTTTCATTCTTGTGCAGACGTGGAGTGATCCAGAGAACAGAGATGATCGGAGTCCAGAGAACAGAGCCGATCGAAATCCAGAGACCAGGATTCACCAGAATTCACAGGCCAGAGATCATCAGCATCAGGGTCCAGCGTACAGGGATGATTATGGTTGGTCAGTGGTTTATATATGCATGTCCACAGTGATGTTTCAATTTTTTATTTGCTTCTGTCAGACATCTGTTGCTTGCTTCGCAGGTGTACAGATGTCTTGTGAGGTGAGTGTAATGAAACAGTGATACACACCCCAACGTGAGTCAGAGAGTGCGCGCACAGCAGAGATCGCGCGCACATTATGGATGATCATTTGCACGTTGTTGATTGTTTATAATTAAACTCAGATCTCGCTTTATTTATAAGATTGAACGCTCTGTGACTTGCAAAAGACGCTGCGAAGTAGGACAGAACTAACTTTGCATAATGTTGTGAGTTTTCTGTACTACACTGCAGGGTCTTGCATTTTTAATGATGATTTGGACTCAATCTTGTATGTGCCATTGCTGATTGTGTATTCCGTGGGATCCGGAGTCGTTAGCCCAAAACTCTGCAATTTCGGAAATCTCAAACTAAGATGGAGGTTACACCAATCTCAAAACAGGTTTTGGGCTGCAGGATGGGGGTGGCGTACACCCCTATTCCTTTGGAGATGATGTGTTTCGCTTGGGGGGACAGGGCTATGAGTCCCTGCTCTGGCTGTCTTTGTGTGAGGTAGGAGTAGATGTAGTGGAGGATGTAGGCTGTGTCTGGGTTTAGGTCGTGGCATGTGAGGGTTTGTGTTCGGTGCTCCGGTGTGTGGCAGGAGTGGTGGAGCGGATAGTAGGGGTGCTGGTGCTTGCCCGTTCTGCCTGGCTCGTACATGCTGTAACGGATGGCGACCCCTGCTGGGTCGGTGCGGGGGCATGTGGGTGTAGTGGTGAAGAGCCATTTGGGCGCGTGGTCGGGGTTCCATGCCACCGTGGGGTTAGTGTCAGTGCGGGGGAACCATGGGGCTACCCATGCGTAGGCCTGTGGTGGTAGGTGGGTTGTGGGGTGGGTGTGGTGGCGTGCTATGAGGTGTAGTACGGGCCATTGTGTGGTTGGTGCCTCGGCGTCACAGGCCTAACATGTGCGTGACATGCTCTGGGAGTCATGGGGGACCCGTGGTAGGTCTCGGGCGGTCATGTGGTGTTTCGGTATGCGCCATTTTGCCCCGTGGTGGATGACGGTGGTCTGCGTGGGTTTGGCTTCATTCGGGGCCAGTAGTAGGGTTAGTGGTGGGACTGGGCCCGTCACCGGGGGGACGGGTTCTTGTTTCGAGCCAGTGGGTGCGTAAGGCGGTGTCACTGGGATGGTTCGGGGGTGTTGCTTTATGAACTCTCGGTGGGCTGTTTGCATGGCTTTGCTTCCCGGCAAAGTGTGTCCCGCTGCTCGTGCCGTCTGCGTGAGGTACTGGTGGAAGAGGCGGTATTGAGGCCCTTTGGGAAGCTGTAGAAAGGGGGTGTGGTGTGCCCCGCTGTGGTGCAGGACCCGCATTCGGGGGAGGGTGACGTATACTACGGTGATGGAGGCCCCGACAAGGTCTATGGTGTGGATGGTGCCCTTGGGGTGATGGTGGACGTCCCCGCAGAGGACCGCTAGAGGCCTTTCCTCTGGGCACGTGTGGTTGGTGAGTATGGCGTGGTGTGGGGATGGCAGGAGAAGCTGCAGGTGGTTCCACAGGCGCGTGTTCATGTTGGTGGGCATGCCTGTCTGGTGGAGTACCCAGCGCGGGCATGTGTTGCGGGCACGTTGTGCGGCTTGGAGGCGGATTGTGGTGACCTCGCGGACCTCCGGTGAGTGGTTATGGGTCATGCGGTGAAGGAGGAGGGCGGTGTGTCTGGTGGAGGCCGCTTTCACCTCGTCCCCTATGGCGTCCCCATAGTGGGGCCATGCCGCTCGGATGGCGCGGGTGCTTTTGGAGGTGGGCCAGCCCCCGTGTGCTGCCCATGCCTTGGTCACGCCGCGTGTGGCCGGCTGGAGGGTGGTGGTGGGGTGTGTCAGGTGGAGTGCTTGGAAGCCTTTGGAGGCGTTCAAGACCCCGGTGAGGTAGTACGCCAGGCTCTGGTGGGACAGGGAGAGGGCCTTGGTGGTCGGAACGCATATCTGGGGAGAGGGGCAAGGTGTAATTGCAACTTGGGAGGGAGGGTGGCGTCCTCAGGGTTGGCGGCCTGGATTACCCCCAGGTGGGTGGTGGTTGTCACGACTTGCATGGGGGGCCCTTGTGGCCCTAGGGTGGGGGGTGTGGCAGACCCCTTGATCATGGCCACTGACGTTGTGGGGTGGACGATGAGGTTGTTGTGGGAGAGGTAGGAGACGGTCACGTCCAGTAAGTCATTGGCCTGTTTGGTGACCGTTAGCCCGAGGTCCGGGGCATGGGGTTCGTGTGGGGTGTGCGCAACCGTGAGGTTGGTGTCGTCCGCGAAGCCCACCAGGGGGGAAAGGAGGGGGTAGGGTGCGTAGGCTGGGTAATCCTGCTCGATTGTGAGGGCCAGGGGGAGCGTCACTAGAAGGTACAGGAAGGGGCCTTCTGCTCCTCTTTTGGCGACCCCGCTGCCTGGCTCCAGGAAGGGGGTGAGGCCTGCTCCAGTGCGGACCGTGTATTTCCGGGTGCGGATGTAGCCGGAGGCGAAGTTGTTGAAGGGGAGGCCCGGGCGTTTCCACACACCGCTTCTAGAAGGAGGCAGGGGGTGTTCGGGAAGGCTCCTTTGACGTCGAGGGAGGCGATGATGAGGTCCACCGGGTCCATGTCGGCAATGGTGTCCTGGAGGAAGATGGCCTCGTGTAGGGACTGGCCTGCGATGGCCCCCCAGAGGCTGGCTGGTATGTGGGGGTCCAGGTGGGGGCGGAAGCAGCGTAGGAGGATGGTCCAGACGATTTTGACGTCCGTGACCGCACAGACTATGGGTCGCCAGTTGTCCGGGTTTGCCCAGTCCCCTTTTTTGTAGAGGGGGCGGACAATGTTTGCCCAGTCTGGTGGCAGGGGGGTCTGCCCCGTGACGATGTCCCAGAGGCGGTGGGCGAGGATGCAGAGGAGGTGGGCGGGGAGGTGGTAATATGCCTCCGCAGGGAGGCCGTCGTAGCCTGGGGTTCTGTGTTGCCGGAGACTGTGGATGGCCTTCCGGACTTCGTGGATGGTGAAGGGGCGCTTTTCCAGTTGCTCCCTCTGGGCGTGGTTGAAGACCCAAGGGAGGCAGTCGATTTTGGCCTGGGTGTCTGGGTCCAGTCTGTCTTGGGTGGGCGTGTGTTGCCGGAGGAAGCGTTCTTGGGTGGCTTGGAGCACTGTGGCTGGGTCGCTGGTGAGAGAGCCGTCCTCCTGCCAGACCGTGGTGATGGTGCGGTGACCCGTGTCGGTCATGGCGTCGTGGAGGTGGCGGATGGCCTTGCAGGGGAGTTCATGTTGCGCATACCGTTCGTGTTCCTGGGCGATGCGCTGTTGCCTGTGGATGTGCCACCGCTGCAGGTCTGCCCTGATGTGGGCTATCTGCGTCCTGCAGGGGTGTATCTGGCGGCGGTTTTGGGGGATGTCGGTGTGGAGGAGGGTCGCCAGTTGTTGCTTCGCATGCCAGAGGTCATGGAGCATGTCCCCCAGGGCTGCGGGTGGTTGGTCGTCGTCTGTGTGGGGGTGTTGCTGGAAGCCGCAGGCGACGGCGGCCGTGCGCATGACTGTGAGTAGGTTGGTGGGGTCTGGTTGGATGCGCCGGGCGCGGTTTATGGCCCTGTGATATTGGGACCAGGCATCCCCGGGAGGCCCCACCCGGATAGCTGGGAGCCACAGAGCAAAAAAGGCATGCTTGTCATGCAGAGGAGGCAGCTTCAGGGGGGGTGGTAGGCCTTGGTCCGCATCCTCTGGGGGGCTGGGGGGAAGGTTGGGGATGGTGAGGCGGATGTGCAGGGGGCTATGGCCTGTGGGTCCCAGCGGGAGGGGTCCATATCGGGCCTCCGCCCGGATGATGGTGGTGGGGTCGCCATAGCATACGTCCATGCGGGATGGGGCGTCATCTGTTTGGTGGGGGAAGTGGGATGGTTGGCCTCCGAGGTTGGCTGTCACGTCCACGAGCCCCAGCATTTCGATGGTGTCGCGGACTGCATGTTCCTGGGGTGTGGCCTGTCCCCCTCGGTCCGCCAGGGCCCGGGGGCGGCGTTCATGTCGCCGATGATGATTGTGAGCACGCGCATGGCCATCTGGCGGTATGCCTCGGCCAGGGCTTGGAGAAAGGGTTCCGTGGCGTCGCCGAAGGGGACGTGGTCGTTGATGACGTTGAGTTGCCATCCGTCCCCGACGACCTCATAGACACCTAGCCTCCCTGGGATGTTGAGGTGGTGGACGAGGTGGACGTGGATGCCGGCTCGGGCGTACAGGGGGGTCCCCTTGTGCCAGTAGCATTTGTACGCTTTCCGGTCAGGGGTATATATGGGGGTGGTTTCTGGGGGGTCGTCGCGTTGTAGGCCTTGTTCCTGGAAGGCGAGGACCACCCCGGCCCCTGTGCCATCGGGACCTCCTGGAGGGCGGTTGTGGCGTCCTTGGAGTATGTGACGTCCGGTCGGTTGAGGTCGAGGAGGGTGACGGTGGCCTCGGTGTGGGCAGGCCGGGGCTGTGGAGGCTTGTGCCCTTGGCCCTTGCCCCGTCAAGGAGGGGGACTGGGGCTCGGGGACTCTTTGCCGGTTGGTGGGCGATTGGCTAGGCGCGGCGGGGGGAGGCCTTGGCTCCACTCCGGGGGGAGCTCCCCAGTGTATTTGGTGCCTCTGTGGGCCTTGTTCTCTTCGGTGCGGAGTCGGATGGGGGGGGCGCTGGTGAGCTCCAGGGTGTGGCCTTCTGGCTTGTCCGGGGCGTTGCTGCCTTGGTCTAGCTCCTTTCGGCGGTGCCACATCACCCGGATCTGTGGCCCCCCATTGTCCCCCGGGTCGCGGAGGCCATACTGGATGGTGCCCTCACACCAGATCCAGTCGCATTTGTGGTCGTTGCGGAAGGGCTGCTGGACCTTCGCGCCCTTTTCGAGTCCTGGGTACGCCTCGGGCGGGGGCGGTGCTGGTGGCGAGAGGGAGGATGATGAGGATGCCTGGTCCGGGTGTGGCGGTGGTAATGATGGGAAGGAGGATGACGAGGATGCTTGGTCTGGGTTCGCCGGGTGGGTCCGGTGGGGTGCGGGGGGTCGGGAGGTCGCTGCTTTTCCGGCTTGGTTGGGGGCGGGTGCGCCCCTTGTTAGTCTCGCTCGCTTGGGTCGGACTGGAGGCAGCGGGGCTTGGGGGGCGTGGGCTTTGAAGAAGGGGTGTGTTGCTTGCTGGCCCGGATCCCTCAGTGGGGGTTCTGCCGGCGTTTGCATGTTCGCTTTCGCGTGGCTGCGCATGAGGTCGGCGAGCTTGCGCACGGTCTCCGGGGGATCGGATGGCCATAGCAGTGCGGCCGGGCTGTCGTCGAAGGGGTGGTGAAGGTGGTAGTTCCTCATGGCCTTGGCCTGCATGACCCAGGCCTCCGTGGGTTCCGGTGTGTCTGGACTGTTGGGGGAGCCTTGAGCCCAGTAGAGTGCTGTGTGGAGGGCTTCCCAGGGGGCGCCTTCACGGCCTGTGAGTGTGGTGGCCTGGTGCAGTCGCTGCTGGCCCCGTGGGGGGTCTTCCGGGTCTATTTCCGGGGTATAGGCCTGGGCCGCCATGAGGACTCCGTGTGCCCAGTGGAGGACCCACCATTGGGCGTCCGCTTTGAGGATGTGGATGGCGGGTTGTTGGGGGGGCGTGTCCAGGGTGTCCCACGATGCGATAAAACCAAGAAAGAACTTGATGGGGCTGCCCAATAAGCAGACAAACAATGTGTGATGTTGGGTCTTGTACTTACTTGTATGCATGCATGTATGCTGCAGAACCACTCACGACTTTTAAACGGGCTTCAGTCTGCACTTTGGAAATGGCAGCAACAGTGAATAGTGACTTCAGATCAGGGGAAAAATGGTATATCTCAGAAATCAGGCCTTCTGCAAAAATAGTCAAACAGACGCAAGAAAAATGTATTCTCTGTGATAAAAAAAAGATAGAAAATCACTTTAAGTGTCTTCCAGGAATTTTCTGTAGCTCTGGAAAAAAAGATTTGTGTCTGCAGAACTCAGTAGGAACTGCCCTGATGACCTCATAACTCAGTAGGAATGGCCCATAATGGAAGCGGCGTGCTAACGGGGCAAAAAAGGTCAAAAAAGTGAAGTAGTCATATGACCACTATATAGATGCGGAATTTTATGCTGAGTCTGAAAGCCATATTCTTTATCTGTGAAACAACCATATGTTGGAGGAAGATGCAGACTACTGAAAAGCTCAATCTCAATGTGACTAGCCAAAAAAAAAAAGAAAAAGCAAAGGCCAACACCCATGTTCTGCTATATTACAAATACTGTTGAAAGAAGAAACAATGGAATAACAAACAATAACTCATCGGATATACTACAATAGACAAACCCTCTTTTGAATTAAAGGTAAGCCAGTAAGTGTCTTTCAGCCATATTGGAAGTGATCAAGCTCCATCGATAATATTTGCCCTAATGTCCCAACCAAACTCCAATAAAGAATAATACCATTGCTCCATATGAAACCAATGATTCGAGAAATTGTTGCTCATTCATGGACTTTTAAAACACCACTGGTCCAAAAATGTCCCACAAATAATCCACAAACGCGCCACGGTCCAACACGGGTCAAACAAAAAGGTCCACTAGTCCACGCGGGACGAGTACTGGTCCAAAGAAGGTCCACCCTTGAGAAACAGTAAGGAATTCACAAGCGCGAGTAAGACTGATCCTACTCTTCCCGACGGACCACATGCAATGCAAGAAAGGAGAGTTCATAGGCACAGGCATCACCCTATGGACTTAAGGTCATGCATGCAAAAGTGCAAACCAAAATTCACACTACTTTTACCCGTCGATATGGATGGTCTCACCAGGTGTGGACGAGCAGAAACAAATGATCGAAACCGCCGTCGGGCCATCTCGGAAGAGCAAATGAGTCACACTTGAATCTCCGGACCTCTCGACTACACCAACATGAGAGAGGCAAGTGCACATGCACATACATGGTCACATGGGGCATGTAAACGCACCAACAAAGGCTACAAGCCATGACCCGGTAGGCTCTTAGCCCCAACAACTATTCTAAACCAAATTAGCAAATGAGCAATACACCATTGACATGGAGATCCACCTCTTGGGCAAACAAGCACACAATAGGCCAATGGCCTCCCGTACTCATGGGACCTAACCTCCATGCAAAGAGAGCAACTGCATGGAGAGATGATCCCTCCCAAAGGGAGCACATGCACAACGAGTTGGTCACATCCTAGAGCGAGTACCTGCATTGAGAAGAAGTCACCTAAGCATGCCCGAGGAGAGTTATTCCCAATCAAAATCCCATAAGAGAGATTGACTTATCCATAATGAAAGAGGTCATGCATGGGGAGAGAGTTTTGCCTAGCCTTGACCAAAGAGAGCATGCATATGGAGAGGAAAGGTTTTATAGTGATTTCAACACTGTGTGTTTGTTGTGCCTCTCCTGCTGCTTGCTGCTGGTGTAGGGTTTCCTGCTGCTTGTTTCTTGATGAGAGAAATGTTTTATTTGCTGAAATACAACCAATCGAGGATAACCCAAGCCAGAGATAAGCAAGTAGAAGAGATTCAGGATCAAAGCATGAAGGGCTGCAGTCACAAAGAGGTAGATAAAGAAAACTATCAACAATAGAGCACAGCAATTAGCATACATTGCAACTCAGGATGAAATATTTTACATGATTGAGAAAATCTGATTGGAAAACTGCCCCAAGGGCTCACTCTCATCCACAGTGCCATCCTGAGATGTGCACTCTTTGTTTTTGGGTCCCATAGGTGCTGAGGTGGCATGGCATGTGGCGATGAGGTCACTGCCATGTCACATGGGATATTCCTACTTAGCTAGGCTGACCGGGAATTGAACCCAGGACCTCTCAAAAAGAGGTGCCCAGTCCCCTAGGGTGCATACCACTAGGATAGCTAAGAATTCATGAGGTCCGCATCCTCTGGGGGGCTGGGGGGAAGGTTGGGGATGGTGAGGCGGATGTGCAGGGGGCTATGGCCTGTGGGTCCCAGCGGGAGGGGTCCATATCGGGCCTCCGCCCGGATGATGGTGGTGGGGTCGCCATAGCATACGTCCATGCGGGATGGGGCGTCATCTGTTTGGTGGGGGAAGTGGGATGGTTGGCCTCCGAGGTTGGCTGTCACGTCCACGAGCCCCAGCATTTCGATGGTGTCGCGGACTGCATGTTCCTGGGGTGTGGCCTGTCCCCCTCGGTCCGCCAGGGCCCGGGGGCGGCGTTCATGTCGCCGATGATGATTGTGAGCACGCGCATGGCCATCTGGCGGTATGCCTCGGCCAGGGCTTGGAGAAAGGGTTCCGTGGCGTCGCCGAAGGGGACGTGGTCGTTGATGACGTTGAGTTGCCATCCGTCCCCGACGACCTCATAGACACCTAGCCTCCCTGGGATGTTGAGGTGGTGGACGAGGTGGACGTGGATGCCGGCTCGGGCGTACAGGGGGGTCCCCTTGTGCCAGTAGCATTTGTACGCTTTCCGGTCAGGGGTATATATGGGGGTGGTTTCTGGGGGGTCGTCGCGTTGTAGGCCTTGTTCCTGGAAGGCGAGGACCACCCCGGCCCCTGTGCCATCGGGACCTCCTGGAGGGCGGTTGTGGCGTCCTTGGAGTATGTGACGTCCGGTCGGTTGAGGTCGAGGAGGGTGACGGTGGCCTCGGTGTGGGCAGGCCGGGGCTGTGGAGGCTTGTGCCCTTGGCCCTTGCCCCGTCAAGGAGGGGGACTGGGGCTCGGGGACTCTTTGCCGGTTGGTGGGCGATTGGCTAGGCGCGGCGGGGGGAGGCCTTGGCTCCACTCCGGGGGGAGCTCCCCAGTGTATTTGGTGCCTCTGTGGGCCTTGTTCTCTTCGGTGCGGAGTCGGATGGGGTGGGCGCTGGTGAGCTCCAGGGTGTGGCCTTCTGGCTTGTCCGGGGCGTTGCTGCCTTGGTCTAGCTCCTTTCGGCGGTGCCACACCACCCGGATCTGTGGCCCCCCATTGTCCCCCGGGTCGCGGAGGCCATACTGGATGGTGCCCTCACACCAGATCCAGTCGCATTTGTGGTCGTTGCGGAAGGGCTGCTGGACCTTCGCGCCCTTTTCGAGTCCTGGGTACGCCTCGGGCGGGGGCGGTGCTGGTGGCGAGAGGGAGGATGATGAGGATGCCTGGTCCGGGTGTGGCGGTGGTAATGATGGGAAGGAGGATGACGAGGATGCTTGGTCTGGGTTCGCCGGGTGGGTCCGGTGGGGTGCGGGGGGTCGGGAGGTCGCTGCTTTTCCGGCTTGGTTGGGGGCGGGTGCGCCCCTTGTTAGTCTCGCTCGCTTGGGTCGGACTGGAGGCAGCGGGGCTTGGGGGGCGTGGGCTTTGAAGAAGGGGTGTGTTGCTTGCTGGCCCGGATCCCTCAGTGGGGGTTCTGCCGGCGTTTGCATGTTCGCTTTCGCGTGGCTGCGCATGAGGTCGGCGAGCTTGCGCACGGTCTCCGGGGGATCGGATGGCCATAGCAGTGCGGCCGGGCTGTCGTCGAAGGGGTGGTGAAGGTGGTAGTTCCTCATGGCCTTGGCCTGCATGACCCAGGCCTCCGTGGGTTCCGGTGTGTCTGGACTGTTGGGGGAGCCTTGAGCCCAGTAGAGTGCTGTGTGGAGGGCTTCCCAGGGGGCGCCTTCACGGCCTGTGAGTGTGGTGGCCTGGTGCAGTCGCTGCTGGCCCCGTGGGGGGTCTTCCGGGTCTATTTCCGGGGTATAGGCCTGGGCCGCCATGAGGACTCCGTGTGCCCAGTGGAGGACCCACCATTGGGCGTCCGCTTTGAGGATGTGGATGGCGGGTTGTTGGGGGGGCGTGTCCAGGGTGTCCCACGATGCGATAAAACCAAGAAAGAACTTGATGGGGCTGCCCAATAAGCAGACAAACAATGTGTGATGTTGGGTCTTGTACTTACTTGTATGCATGCATGTATGCTGCAGAACCACTCACGACTTTTAAACGGGCTTCAGTCTGCACTTTGGAAATGGCAGCAACAGTGAATAGTGACTTCAGATCAGGGGAAAAATGGTATATCTCAGAAATCAGGCCTTCTGCAAAAATAGTCAAACAGACGCAAGAAAAATGTATTCTCTGTGATAAAAAAAAGATAGAAAATCACTTTAAGTGTCTTCCAGGAATTTTCTGTAGCTCTGGAAAAAAAGATTTGTGTCTGCAGAACTCAGTAGGAACTGCCCTGATGACCTCATAACTCAGTAGGAATGGCCCATAATGGAAGCGGCGTGCTAACGGGGCAAAAAAGGTCAAAAAAGTGAAGTAGTCATATGACCACTATATAGATGCGGAATTTTATGCTGAGTCTGAAAGCCATATTCTTTATCTGTGAAACAACCATATGTTGGAGGAAGATGCAGACTACTGAAAAGCTCAATCTCAATGTGACTAGCCAAAAAAAAAAAGAAAAAGCAAAGGCCAACACCCATGTTCTGCTATATTACAAATACTGTTGAAAGAAGAAACAATGGAATAACAAACAATAACTCATCGGATATACTACAATAGACAAACCCTCTTTTGAATTAAAGGTAAGCCAGTAAGTGTCTTTCAGCCATATTGGAAGTGATCAAGCTCCATCGATAATATTTGCCCTAATGTCCCAACCAAACTCCAATAAAGAATAATACCATTGCTCCATATGAAACCAATGATTCGAGAAATTGTTGCTCATTCATGGACTTTTAAAACACCACTGGTCCAAAAATGTCCCACAAATAATCCACAAACGCGCCACGGTCCAACACGGGTCAAACAAAAAGGTCCACTAGTCCACGCGGGACGAGTACTGGTCCAAAGAAGGTCCACCCTTGAGAAACAGTAAGGAATTCACAAGCGCGAGTAAGACTGATCCTACTCTTCCCGACGGACCACATGCAATGCAAGAAAGGAGAGTTCATAGGCACAGGCATCACCCTATGGACTTAAGGTCATGCATGCAAAAGTGCAAACCAAAATTCACACTACTTTTACCCGTCGATATGGATGGTCTCACCAGGTGTGGACGAGCAGAAACAAATGATCGAAACCGCCGTCGGGCCATCTCGGAAGAGCAAATGAGTCACACTTGAATCTCCGGACCTCTCGACTACACCAACATGAGAGAGGCAAGTGCACATGCACATACATGGTCACATGGGGCATGTAAACGCACCAACAAAGGCTACAAGCCATGACCCGGTAGGCTCTTAGCCCCAACAACTATTCTAAACCAAATTAGCAAATGAGCAATACACCATTGACATGGAGATCCACCTCTTGGGCAAACAAGCACACAATAGGCCAATGGCCTCCCGTACTCATGGGACCTAACCTCCATGCAAAGAGAGCAACTGCATGGAGAGATGATCCCTCCCAAAGGGAGCACATGCACAACGAGTTGGTCACATCCTAGAGCGAGTACCTGCATTGAGAAGAAGTCACCTAAGCATGCCCGAGGAGAGTTATTCCCAATCAAAATCCCATAAGAGAGATTGACTTATCCATAATGAAAGAGGTCATGCATGGGGAGAGAGTTTTGCCTAGCCTTGACCAAAGAGAGCATGCATATGGAGAGGAAAGGTTTTATAGTGATTTCAACACTGTGTGTTTGTTGTGCCTCTCCTGCTGCTTGCTGCTGGTGTAGGGTTTCCTGCTGCTTGTTTCTTGATGAGAGAAATGTTTTATTTGCTGAAATACAACCAATCGAGGATAACCCAAGCCAGAGATAAGCAAGTAGAAGAGATTCAGGATCAAAGCATGAAGGGCTGCAGTCACAAAGAGGTAGATAAAGAAAACTATCAACAATAGAGCACAGCAATTAGCATACATTGCAACTCAGGATGAAATATTTTACATGATTGAGAAAATCTGATTGGAAAACTGCCCCAAGGGCTCACTCTCATCCACAGTGCCATCCTGAGATGTGCACTCTTTGTTTTTGGGTCCCATAGGTGCTGAGGTGGCATGGCATGTGGCGATGAGGTCACTGCCATGTCACATGGGATATTCCTACTTAGCTAGGCTGACCGGGAATTGAACCCAGGACCTCTCAAAAAGAGGTGCCCAGTCCCCTAGGGTGCATACCACTAGGATAGCTAAGAATTCATGAGAAAACATAGATAAGTTCATAGGCTCTGCCTTCAGTATATCAGTGCCTCAGCAACCCAGGAAATGATGTTTTAGTGCCCATAGCTTGGGGATAAAAGGGTCCACACCACATCCTGATTTAGTGTTTGGTTCCATAGGACAAAATGTGTTATCACCACTTTTGGTTGGGCCAATACTAAGATAGAAATGCCTGTGTGTTTAGACCATCTCTAATACAACTAAAGCATACCCTAAAGCATTGGAAAAGCACTTTTTCTCACTCCCCCCTTGTGCTGTGGTGGCCATCACTGTCGCACCTTCAGGAAAAAGGGATTTTTTCTTGGCCTTTCCTTGGTTTCCAAATCTACTTTCAAATACCTATAGCTTCCCTAACACTGGAAAAGAGCGCTTTACCATGGCGAGCGACTCTTGCTGCATTGTTGATGATAAAATGAAACTCCAACAGAAAGCTCAGCGCTCTTGGCGCTGCCGGGGTTCCTGTGGCTTGGTGGGGTTAGAGTAGGGCATGCCAAGACCATATGCATGTGCATCCCTTCCTCCAAGCTGCAGCGTAACACAACCCAACGCGATACTCTCATAGGACGCTCGACCCAAGTCTCAAGGAACCTGATGGAGACACCTGTCCTGGTACTGGGGCGAGGGTGCGCTATTTGAATTAGAATTGCCCCTTGGAGGGGTCTTGATTCTGGTTCAGTCTCCTGCTGCTGCTTTTCCGCCAGAACAGCGGCCTACTCGACGAGGCTTTGCGAGGAGGTCTGTACAACAGAGAGATGGGAGAATGAGGGACGAATACACGCAAGCGCGAAGCGACCACACCTAAATCCGTCAAATGACGGCCTAGAATTTTTCTGAAGGCACACACCTGGACAGAATCCAATTGTGCATCAGATGCACATTTTGATAAAAATTGTAGTCATCTCTTGATTTTTTAAATCAAGAGATTCCTACGCAGAAAAAGGCGGCGCGCCGGAGCAGCTCCTAGCAAAGCGCCGGAAAATACAGAAAAAATAAGATATTCTAAACGTATGTCTCACGTAGACAGGAAAATGACGAGACACACATAAATAGATGTGATTAAAGATTCCACCCACATTGCCAGAATCAACCAAAAATCAGGAATTCGAAATAAAAAGAATATAACTTCAATGAATCAGGTATAAACTGCAGGTGTGCTCGTTCTGTTTTCCCGACGCACAGTGCTCGCCATGTGTCGTCATTTTCAAGCCTGGTAGCACGATAGAACACGATAGAGGGATGGATGAGAAAGATTGCAGATGATTGGAGGTAAGATCAGGGCAAAAAAGATGGCCTTCGGCCAGCGAGTGGTTGTCATGGGGGGCTAACGGTCCTGTCCTGCGATGCAATGCGGGGCAACCATGACAACTGCTCTTACACACCAACCTCCCTTTTTTGTAGCACTGATTAGAACATACACATGCGTGCACAAACGCTTGCTTTGCTTGTGTCTCGTTTCTGCACTCCCTTGCTTCGCTCTCCAGCGGTAGGTAAGGTGAGTAAGCCCAGGAGGAACCACCCCCTGGTGGAGTTCGTGATCGTGGTATGGATTGTGGGATAAGAGAAAGATTGACAGTACCCTCGTGCATGCTCGTGCATTCACACACGGATTAAAGGGTAGGCCACGCGAAATGCGCACGGTAAACCTTTTTTAGGTTAACCAGGGGCTCCTCGGTACGTTCATTAAGAGAAAATGAGGAGTCTCTTAACGCTTGCTTGCTCGACAGGGGTGTTTGAGGACAGCGTATTATAGGTCACACTGAGAAGCGTATAATACGTGGAGTGTGGCTTGGTTCCTCAGTCGCAAACACCCCTTCATTGGCCTTTGCTTTACAGGTGGGCAGGGTAGGGTGAACTGGTGCAGTCCCTTGAGCCGTGCTAAAATATACGGCGCTGATCACACAAACAACCAGCTACGACTCAGCCAGGAGTGGCAAGCGTAGCCTGACCTCTTCAACATTCACGCTGTGCACGCAACAAGGGCACCTCTTCGCTTTCGAGTCCTTCCATCATTGTGATTGTTGACGTATAAAACCCGATAAATGAATCTTTTAAGCTCTTGCTCAACTTGAAGAACACCAATTCTCCAATAGACGAAGGCACGGAATACAAATGCACGAAAATCAGAATGTGAAATCCACGCGATCCTCAAATCCCCGTCCGAGTCGATGAAACATGAATAATCATGGCAAAGCCCCTAAATGGGAAAGCATTGTGAAATGCTGATTCATACTGAGGACTGAAGCTCTCATAAGCGCAAAATTCATGTATTCGATACAAGCATCGAGATCTGTCAATCAATTCTGAAATTCGTATCATAAACAACACCGTAAGGAAATTCTGAAAGACCGCGCACGCGTCTGAACTACTCAGCCGATCCGCACTGCCCTGCCAGCTCTGCCAAGGGCAGGAGCACACCCTAGCCATGCCAATCACACCCGCCGCCAAGGCTGAGCATCAGTGGATGACAGCCTGATGAATACTGAGAGGCAGTGGCGTCAGTAAAGGGCCAACAGCCCCCTGAGGCCGGCAGACGTGAAAAAAAGTACTGCAGACTGTCACATACACCAGCGGGGACGGCGTCCACCTGCCCGGCACGCACGACGGACACCTGAGAAGTGGAGGCTAGCCTTAGCAGCCCACGGTGTTGGACACAAGTACGACCCCAGCGACCTCTTCCCACATCCCCCGGACAGGGGCCGCACTTCCTGGACCCCAGCGACCCGCCTGCAACAAGGAAAGGGGGCAGCGCCACACCCGGGGCCCCCATCCCACCTGACCCTCCTCTCCCACGTAACGGGTCCGCGAGGGGCCGGGCAAAGGGGCCAGCCAAACACGCGGAGCCCGCGGCCGAACTGATGACCACGGGGGTGTTGTCGAACAGCGCACGCCACCGGATCCGGGCGCTGGCGCTGGGCAATTGACGGCAACACGCCGTCCGCACTGAGGCGGAGACCCGGGCGGCATGTCCAGCCCTTGTGCACGCAAACTTCAGTAACCTCCACGGCACCCCGGTGCGACGCATGGGACGCCCCCCCAGGACCCTGAGCCGCGCCTGGCCACAGGTCCTACAGCGACGACCCAGTGGCACACAGCCGCGCAACACACCCCAGCAACACCTGACGGTCCGACAAACCGACGAGACGGACGTCAACCTGCCCGACACATGCAACAGATGCCCGGAGAATGGAGGCCGGCCTTCGCAACCCGTGGTGTCAAGCACGCACGGAAACCCCACGACTTCCTCCTACAACCCCCCGGGCGAGGGCCACGCTTCTCGGACCCCGCGACCCACCTGCAGCAGGGAACGGGGCGGCGCCACGCCCAGACCCGTCCTCCCGCCTGACCCTCCTCTCCCGCGAGCCGGATCCACAAGGGGCCGGGCAAAGGGCCCGGCCAAATACGCGGAACCCGCGGCGGGGCCGATAACCACAAGAATGTTAACGAACCACCGGCTAGAGTATTACCGTCCAGGGCGAGCATCCGGAGATAAGTGCACCGCGGGGACCAGCACGCACCTCCTCCGGGGAGTTGAGCGCCTGGGACGCGCAGGGTTACTACACGTATAACCTATGCGAATGGTACGGGGGGCACACTCCCCGCAGACAGTTAACAGCGTCCATGAGAGGGAGGGGGGCTGCAACACTGCCCGGTACTCCTGTCCTCCACGACCCTACCCGGGGCATGCGGGGGGCCGCAAGCTCACCACACGGGGCCGCGCCGACCCCCCTGCCAACAGGCACGGGTGTGTTACGCCGAGCCCCACCCGCCACGTCGGACGGAGCGTCCCGACACCACAGCACAAGCCGAACCACCCTAACCATCCTAGCCACCACACCCAGCACGGTGACACAAACACGCCACTCGAATGACCCGCAACGCACGACACGAGAAGGCGCACGGCAGACAGACATGCACGAGCACGAGCACAGCACTACCAAGCTGGAACAACACCCTGGGGCTCCCATGGGGAGCACAGGGACACACCGAGGGGGACCGGCCGGGCCTTGCCACCGACGGGGGGTGTACATATGAGTGGCACAAGGGAAACTGGAAGTACGGCTACGGAGCACCACGAAATACCGGATAATGGATTGTGCATGCAACACTGCCAGGGCGGGGCAGGGAACAGGGCACCGACAGGGGGAAAAACCTTTTACAGCGGTCCGTCCACTTGTCATGGCTTTTCTCCCCCGCGGCGGGCGGGCGGCGCACAGTACAAACGTACCGTGCCGGCCCCACACACCTGGCACCGACCAACATCGCAACAAGCAGAACACCTGCACACCACAAATCCGACTGCGCGGGCGCCCGCTGCGACGACAAGGAACGAAAGCCGAACAAACCAACGAGGAGGCGACTAACACAGCCACAGACCGCCAGAACCACTACAGCGGACGCAACGTGACTGTGAACAGACCGCGCGCACACCGACCAGCGCCAAGCTGGCCGGGGCGTGCATGGACCGGTGCGAGAGCAACGTCCAACGAGCTAGCGACACCGTGGCGAGCCGCGCCCCCCGACCACCATGGCCACAAACACAGAGGAACACTGTGACTCTACCGCTGCGGACGCGGCCCACGAACGTGCCCAAACTACACTACACGACACTTGTACAAACCAAGACGCAACAAACCGACGCAGACACAAACGTGCTGGCTAAACGGGCAGGATTCGACGATGAGACCACCGGCAGCAGCGCAACGGAACCCACACGAACCCAGCCGACCATGAGGCGGCCACGACAACCGCGCACCAACCACACCACAGCTGCAGCCACCACTTGACCGTAAACAGACCACACGCAAGCCGGCCAACGCCGAACCAGCCAGGCGTGCACCGGTCGAAACTGAAACGGCGCCCAACGGGTTGGAAACACCGTGGTCCGCCACGCCCACCGACGACCGTACCCACGAACACAGCAGAAGGGCACAGCGCTGCCAATACAAACGCGACCAACCAACGGTAACAAACTACACAACACTACCTTTGGACAAACCACGACGCCACTGACCAGCGACGACACGGACATGCCGGCTGCATAAACAACATTCGGCGGAACGACCACCGGCAGCAGCGCAATGGAACCCACGCAAACCAAGCCGACTATGAGGCGGCCAAGACTACCGCGAACCAACAACACCGCAGCTGCAGCCGCCACTTGATCGTAAACAGACCACACGCAAGCCGGCCAACACCAAACCAGCCAGGCGTGCACGGGTCGAAACGGGAACGGCGTCCAAAGGGTTGGTGACACCGTGGTGCGCCGCGCCC
The DNA here is from genome assembly GCA_964036045.1 of Eutreptiella sp. 'Long Island Sound 2002'. Taxonomy (NCBI): domain Eukaryota; phylum Euglenozoa; class Euglenophyceae; order Eutreptiales; family Eutreptiaceae; genus Eutreptiella; species Eutreptiella sp. 'Long Island Sound 2002'. The sequence continues at coordinate 48,054,507 of OZ038393.1, forward strand.
GCCAACGACCATGCCCACGAACAAAACTTGGCTCTACCATCACGCAACCGACCAACCTACATTAACAAACTACACCGCAACCGTACCATACGACCGACCAACCGGCCACAACGACCTACTTCGAACTTCTGGCCCCCCGGGAGAGCGCAAGCTCAACCGAGTCAGGAGGTGTGAGTGTGCCCCACGGCATGCGAGTCCCGTAGCACGTGCTTCTTCAAGTCGCCTCACACCTACTGAAAACCAACCCAGGTGGGGGTGCCTGCAGGACAGGGCCTTTGGCCTGGCTTCCGGCCCCTGGGCCCCAGAATCCGGAGTTTGATGAGGATGTGCGGTGGGACCCTCCCCCACGTATCATCCGCCCGAAGGAGAGGAATGTGAGACTTCCGTCTAACATGGCTTACCTCTCTGGGCAGAACCCGCTGTCGGGTACTGCTCGCGGCGACCGCGCCCTTCCCCCATGTGGGGGGGCCGCTTTGTGGGGGCACGTGCAGTAGGGCCGTGGGTGGGTGAGCGAAAGCCCCTTGGTAAGTCCCCCCTGGGGGGCAACCCCAGTCCCGAGTCGACCTACCTACCTACCTGTCACAGATGGTCACTGTAGCAGAAATTGATCAAATCACATACTGGCTCACTCTGGCTCTTGATTCTGGCCATTATGGCCCTGCCTTGCGAAGATCTGAGACACAGAGCGTGAAAGAGATGACAAAAGGCAGGCAGAGAGAAGAACAATACGCAAATAAAGAAACAGACAAGTAGAGAAGGGACTGTGGACTGAAAACAGGCACAGAAATCACGATACATCAGACCAATCCACATGAATATTGTGACGACGGTAGTACTGTAACCACTTGTCAGTCACGTGATGGACAAACTGAGAAGCGGGCCCCCAAGAGGGCTGGTCGGCACCCTTCCAGTGCACGCGCCGGAACAGCCGCTGCTTACCACGGCGCTTGGGGTCAGGACGCCTCTCATGGCCTAAGATTTCCTGAACAACCCAACCATCATCATCGGGCGGCGCCACTATGTCAGCGTGATAATACAGGGGCACTTTCGCGCCACTCAGTGCGGGACGATATGGTTTCAAACGATCAATAGTGTACACACGGGGAGCCTGCGGCGTGTCCACCAGGTAGCGATTACACCCCTCCCATTTCAGGATCTCAAAGGGACCCTGCCAAACCCGCTTCAGCTTATCAAATTTTTTTTGCTCTGCCTTAGGCAGATCCCTCAACCAAACTCTATCACCCTCTTCAAAGCTCAGCGGAGAAATGGAGGACGAGAATCGCTTGGCCACAGCCGCATGCAGGGACTCCAGCTTGCTTTTCACGCGCTGACGCTCATCTGCCAGACGCGAAAAAAATCCAGGGCGTCCTCGCTGCCCTCCTCCGACACATACGGAGGACAGTCCCCAAAGCCAGGGGGGTCCCTCCCAAACACCAGGCGGTGTGGGGAATACGGGGCCACGATCCCGGGCAGATCGTTGATGCCCCACACCGCAACAGGCAATGCATGATACCAATCGGCCCCACGCTGATACAAATACTTACGAAGCACCATCATGACCCCCTGTACCGCTGACTCCGTCCTACCATTGCTGTTATGCCTGTATATAACACTGTGATATTTTTCTATCCCCGACAACTCCGCCAACGTGGTGAGGAAATCAGAATTGAGGATGGAAGCATTATCACACAGAAAGTTCTGAGGCAAACCCATAAAAAACACGCAATGGCGAAGGAAAAGTTCAGCAGCCTGCCTACTATCAAGGCCAGCCTTGGCACAGGGGATCGCCAACACATAGCCTGTGGGGCGACAAACAACAACCATACAACAGTCATACTGTACACTGTTGACATCAACAGACTTCAAATCCAGAAAATCAAGCGCCAAGCTACTGAAAGGCTCATCCGTGATCGGATAATAGTGCAAGGAGTCTGGATGAACCCCTACACGTGGCTTGGACTGCTGACAGACATGACAGGCATCACAGTGAGTCTTAACGGCGGCATACAGATCATCAAGCTGCAAACTGGGCACAGAAAAACGCCGTCGCACCAACTGATATGTCTTTTCTATGCCCCCATGCACGTAACTATGTACAGCAGCAATCACCCGTGGCACAAGGGCAGCAGGTACTAAAATCTTTCCTGCACAGCGCAGCTTGTCGCCAGAAATCACATGCTGCGGCAGGTGATCCCGCCAGAATGAAATACCTGAACTGAGTGCAGCGAATTTACCTGCCAAATCTGGATCTGCCAAATAGGAGTCTGTCCAGTCATCCAACAGCACCTGTACATCAGCTGCCAACTTCACGACAGCCTTAGGACGCACTCTACCACTCCTGAGAGGAGAAACAGGAAAATCAGGAAGCAGCAAGGCATCAGGAGAATGCACAGTAGCAGAAGCAAACGAGCTGGGACTCCAGCACTGATTTTTCAGACCAGTCTGTAAGGCCCGGAGGCGGCGTCTAACAGGCCTGGACCTACAGGAGGGCGTTCTGCCCAGTGACCGCACCCAACGTCGCACCCGCCGAGAGAACTGCAACTCAGAATCAGCCCAGGCCTTCACCTTCGGTTCATCCTGCTCCCAACCCAAAATATCAGTCTCACACCCATGTATGCTGACATCAGGTGCTGCCTGGTACGCAGGGTAACTCCAACGTGACAAAATATCAGGCACCTGCTGATCCTCACCTTTGACATAAATGACTTCTATGTCAAAGGTGGATAAAAACTGATGCCAACGGCCACGCCTACCAATGGGGCCGGCCATTGTATCTAACTGCTCAGTGTGCCACTGCTGGAGCGACTCGTGATCAGTGAGCACCTGAACCTTGATGGGGGAATTAGGCAGCCAACTGCGAAACTTGTATAACGTAGCCACAATGGCGTACATCTCCTTTTCCGCTATGGACCAGCCCCGCTGACCATACCCCTCTTTTCCCTGCAGCTTCCTAGAAAGGAAAGCCACAGGCCGCAGACTACCTGCAGACCCCATCTGCTCGCTCACACCACCCACCGCGTAGGTGGACGAGTCACAAATGAGTAGTGTTTTGTCGTTGACTCCTCAATTTGAATCATGGAATTCTCGTTTGGGTGCCGTTGAGGGAGATGTTATTGGTTTCAAGTCGCATTCGGAATTAATTGACAATACACCTCCGCCGCCGCCCTTACCTTCGAAGGATGGGGCCTCTTCCACCGCCTTTGATTCATTACACACACGTGTATCGGCGTTGGAATCCCGTCTCAATCCTTTGCATGATTCTTTTTTGCAGTGCACTTCTCGTTTACATGCATTGCAATCTCCAATGGAGAGTCACAAGGAAGTATCTATTCGATTAATAGAGCAAATTCGAGAAACAAATTCGAAATTGGAGATTTCCCATGGAGGTATGCGGAGCGAGTTCGAGGTTGTTGTGGCAAAGTTAGGTGTCTTGACAGCCCGAGTGGAAGAATTCAATGGGGAAGAGTTTTTGCGACGCTTTCCCATAAATGAGATCGCCCGCCCTCAATTGGATTTACTAGCTAAAACAGCATTGGATGCCTTACATTCTTGCGAGGCTAAAGTACAATTTGCTTTGGAGAATTTTATTGTATCTCCCGAGGCATTGCAATCCATGTTTGAGGGCTGTTTTTTACACGTCCGTTCGTCCTTTTGTGGCGAAGTGAGCGATCGCTTTGTTAATCGCATTTGCGAATCCCTTTCCACCTTCCAACCTGTGCCTACTATCCTTTCTCGCCTTACTAAGGTCGAGGAAGAAGTGAGTGCATGGGCCGAATGGAAAGGAGATGAAACAATTCCACCCGATAAGGCTGTTGAGGTTTCCCACACTCCCTATTCCTCCTCTGCATATCATGGTTCATTGGTAGAACACGAGAAAAAGGAAGCACCACACTTGGCGGGGGGTAGGGAGACAAGGCCATTGGTGTCTCAGCCTGTGGCCGGTTGTGAATTGCCTTCCCATAAATTGCCGCCTCAATTCCTGGATTCACAATTTTTTCGCGTTCATCCGGTCTTTGAAGCTATGGCCACCGGTAAGATGGAATTATTGCGACGCGACCCCATTCGGGACGTGCCGGGTGAGAACATTTTCTTGGACCGCTGGTCTTTTGCATCTTTTGTAATTAATGCTTCGAAGGCTAGCTTAGGGCAAGACGCTGTCCGTGATTATATGAAAAGGAATGCAGAGGCCGCCCCCCTGATTAATGAGGTTGACCTAAAGCAAGGCCTCGAACCCAAGGAGATCATCTGGTCTTCCATTTCTCGTGATTGGGATTTGTTGGATAATGACACAAGGAAAGACATTCAGGATAAGTTGAAACGTCCTACTTGGAAATTGGAGGATCCTGGACACGCACCCACTTGGCCTTCTTTCAAGCGGGAATGGGTCCTATTCGCGGCTTATTGGAAGCCACGTGTCCCGGAGGTTATCATGACCCATACACTTCTTTCCCTCTTGCCAGAGGCCAAAAAGGAATTGTATGGGGCCCTGCATAAGCATTTGGGCTGGGATTATGATCATATCTGGGATGATCTGGTGATTAGAGGCTCTGATCAGGAGGATCTTGGAGATTTGGGTGATCTATGGTTATCCAAACAACCACCAAAGGAGAAAACTGTGGATGGGCACACACAATGGGTCATTGTCTGGTGTGTGCATGGCCAGCGTGCATCCCTTGTTACCTCTGAGCGAGCACGTGATGTCTTTGTGCAAGCGCTCCTGAATCATGGGTCGTACGAACAGCAAATGAATGAGGTCTACCGTATCCAGCGGCAGACCGGCAAAGAATTGGATTGGTTAATGATTCATCGTGTTGTTCTCTGGGAAATGATTTGGCGTGAACAGGCTTTTAAGGAGAAGCTCAGGGCACAGACTTTGGCGAAAGGTGGTTCTGTGCCGTCGCAAGTGACACGTGGGGTGGGGTGCACCCACTGTGGATCCCAGGACCATGTTGCCGTTAACTGCAGGGCTGCAAGAGCACATGCTGGTAAAGGTAAAGGTGGCCCGACTATTCCCAAGGGGAGAGGTAAAGGATCTTCAGGGTCACTGCTGCCCCCAGGGTGTGATGCCTGGTCGGAGCTTAAAAGGAAAGCTTTTGATTCCCTGGTATCTAGTCTGGCTGAGCGTCTTACTGCAGGTCACTGTGGGTGGTGCGGATCTCCAGACCACAGGGCCCCACAGTGTCCATCTCAGAAGTCACCGTCTAAGCCAGGTAAGCCCAAGGCGCCCGCTGGACCCCAGCCTGGGGCTGGACCCCCTGCCGAGCCGTCTCCGAATGATGGTGGGGGATCGTCCCCTAAGCCCCCCCCCAAGAGTGGAGATGGGGGGGGGGGTGGCAAGGGAAAAGGCAAAGGCAAGGGTGATGGTAAGGGCAAGGGTAAGGGCAAGCCTCAGGGTTGTCAGAGGGTGTCGGTGAATCATTGTCTGGTGCGGCGCTGGGGTGAAACAACTGATTTCACCCTGGTTCAATCATCAATGACCCCGTCGGCGCTCCCTTCTGTTAATGAACCGACTGGGTCAGGACTGTTTCAGGTCTGCTTAACGCGTGTTGATGTGCCTGCCTGTCCTGAATCTGCGGATCGGCTTGGGGGCACTTTGGTGTGCCGCACCAAGGTAGCGCGGGTGAAAGCCCGGCTGCCGCAACCGGTCCACGGCAAGGCCACTGAGTTAATCGTACCAGCCACTGTCCAGTTTTCTCATTCTGAAGGCTGTGACCGCAGGGTGTCGCTCTTGCCCGATGATGGCTGTGAGGCCTTTGCCCTGGCGCCGTTTGCTTTTTTTCCGGCGGGGACTCTGATTCCCGCCCGTCGCCCCCTGAAAATTGTTGCCATTGAAGGTAGAAACATGGGGGGAGGCGCACAGGGAGCTGTGATGGATATCACTGTGCCAGCTCGGAACTCTTCGGGGCTGGAGGAGCTTATTCATTGCCAACGGGCCTTTGTGTACGCGGCCGACGTGCGTGGAGGCCTTGTTGTAGGGTACCCATTTTTGAAGGCATATGGGCTCTGTGTTGACCCAGTTGCCGGTTGCCTGCGGGACTGCCTGTCACAGTCACCGTTGGCGTCTCCTGCAAGTTCAGAGTTAGTACGGGATAATTCTGACAAGCAGGGTGATGTACAGTGTGCATGTATTTCACACTCTGCTCTGCATTCAGTCTCTGGGTGTGATCCAGGGGTATTGTTGGACGACGTTTTGCAGTTGTTTTTTCGGGGGGACGCCTTGGGGATTTTTGCATCTGCGCCCACTCCGTCCATTTTGCCTGTGGTCACGCCCTTTTTGAGTATGAGCCCATATGTTTTTGCATGCACGCTTGCATGGCGTTTTTTATTCTCTTTCTTCCTGTTTTCTGACATGTACCTTTCTACAGTGCTGTGGGGTACGCTGATGTGGACACCTTCGGCCTCTGCTGCCTCGTCGTCTGGTTCGCAACATGCGAGAATTTCTGCAGGTTCCTGTTCTTGTGGTGTGGGTTGTAAGTGTGTCGATGGGTGTGTGGAGTTGGGGCTGCGCGGCGCGTGGTCAATACCCATGCATGCAGAACTTATTCCACCGCCGCTGTGCGCCTGTGAGGACCCTGCAGTCAGGTGTCCCTGCGCTGTTTCGCCTGTGCCAGCAGCGCCTTCCAATTGTCCTCCTTTGTTGCCGCCGCAAGAATTTGTGCGGCGTTCCATTGTACATAGTGCTGATGCCACTGACGATGAGTCTGATGGCATTTCTGATTTGGAGTCCGACAGTGTCTCTGACGCTCGGGTCGTCCTGGAGCAGGACAGGCCCCCTGATTCGTTGCTGCAGGCTTGGGTCATTCTCAGTCTCATGGGGGAGCGTGGACTGCATCCCCTGGTGATTTTACAAGTCATGCCGTGCCTGTTACAGTTGGACCAGCCCTGCCGGAGAGGGATGATCCCCTTCTTGCTAGGGGTCTGGCTGTCAGTTCAGTACAGGATGATTTTTTTGCTTCCCGTTTCCCTCACAGTGCTGCTTCCTCTGAGGGATTGACAGCTCATGAGCGTCTGGCTCATAATAAAAAACGGTTCCGTATGACTGCCAAATATGTGTATGCCCGTGATCAGGCCTTGTTGGATTCCTCCGTGCGCGAGGATACTTTGTCATGGGCTGGATTGGCCTCTGATCGGAAGTCTATTCGTGAATTGTTCCCTAGGAGTTCGGATTCCGCCTTCAGGCCTTTTTTGTCTGGTGGTAAGGCGGATGTGTGGAATATGTGTTGGTCTGGCCCGTTGCTGTGGGTACAGGCCCCCCTGGGCGAAATGGGGGGCCGCGGTACAAAACATTTTGGTCCATCAAGCCAAAGGTATTGCCGTAATCCCGGTGGACAAGACCAAGTCTTGGTTCTGGGCCCTGGGTGAGGTAGCGGTAGACTGGTGGGATCTCCCAAATCAGGTGCCCATTTTTTCTGATGCTGAAGGATGGAGGTACCCACAGCAAAAGGGTGTGACCACCCGTGTGGTGTTGTTCGATGCGTTTGGGAATGACCAAGGGGATGACAAGCCGACTGAGGCGTGGGATGATGTCCAGCCGGGCAGTGCGGATCGGCTGAGTAGTTCAGACGCGCCAATCCAAAGTCACTAAATGCCTGGAAAACCGGTTGTTTTGCATACCAAAATGAATCAACAATGGATCAAAAACGTGTTTTTCCAAAGATGCTTGTGTACTATTTGGGATGCGCAGATGAATACAGCTCATGTTGAGCCCCTTTTGAGCCGCTCTCATCCACTTTCCGATACGCACCTCATTTGTCGTTGAAGTCTCCTAGGCGATGTTCCTTCCCCCACCACCTTGGTCCCAATATTCAATCCTGGTTAGGGTCACTGAATTTCCTTACGGTGTTGTTTATGATACGAATTTCAGAATTGATTGACAGATCTCGATGCTTGTGTCGAATACATCAATTTTGCGCTTCTGAGAGCTTCAGTCCTCAGTATGAATCAGCATTTCACAATGCTTTCCCATTTAGGGGCTTTGCCATGATTATTCATGTTTCATCGACTCGGACGGGGATTTGAGGATCGCGTGGATTTCACATTCTGATTTTCGTATCATAAACAACACCGTAAGGAAGTTCTGAAAGACCGCGCACGCGTCTGAACTACTCAGCCGATCCGCACTGCCCTGCCAGCTCTGCCAAGGGCAGGAGCACACCCTAGCCATGCCGATCACACTCTTCCCTCCAAGCCCTAGCAGGAGTACGCGTTGTGGCGTCCCTGTTAGGCCACAGGTGCTTAGCAGCGCTGTGTTCTCTTGTCTTCCTCACAGGAGGGTCATTAGGACCCATGACTTTATCTTCAACAACACCCAGTAGAGCGTGAGTGTAGGAGTGGTAATCCTGAGTGGGGGCTTGAGCCAGCTGCAGTAGCGCTCGCCAACCAGGATGGTGCCACTGTAGGGTGTGTAGGACCTGTAGTGCGTGTGTCACTGTTCCACCCGTTTCCTGCAATTTTAGCAGGGTTGGTGGGCTGTTGCAGTGGTTAGGTTAGCGTTTTGGCAACTTAGGAAAATGGCGTTTTCATGCCTTCATAGCTTTTGGCCACCCCTCCCTGTAGTAGACAGATACGTAGGGCAAACAATACCTGGATTAGAACGCTGGGTATTCCCCCAAGGCTTTGCGCCAGCACAGAAATTGGGCGCTCAGGGGAGGGGAGACCCGGGGCGTACCCCGTGGCATCAATAAGACAACCCTCCAGGTTTAGCAAGCGTGCAGACTTGGGTATAATTAGGACACCACTTCTGCGGCTTGCTCTCAGGACCTTATGAATAGCACACTCACACATACGCTTAGGCAGGTAAGGGTAAGGTTCAGTCCCTAGCTTTAGTCTTGGAGGCAAGCGTCTCAGCGAGCCTCAGCAACTCACCGAGGTTGTTCTGGGACAAGTAGTCAACCAGAACTGAGTTTAGGCGCCCCTCAGGTGGAAAAATTCCAAGAAGGGCTCCCAGGTGGCCTCTTCGACTCCAAACCCTTCCCAGAGGGTGAGGAAGCGCCAACCCTGGCGATAGCGTCGGCGTAGGACAGACTTCACCAGGTAGAAGCCCTCCTTAGCCATCTCATCGGCGTTCATGTCGGGGAGTTCCCCTTCAACTTCCATAGGGCTGGCAGCCCCTTGTAGGTCTGGGGAGGCGATCTTCTCGTCGTTAAGCTCCCATTCTTCCCCACAGAGGTCTTCAGGATCATAGTAGCGCTTCAGATGTTGAGCAGCGCACACCAGGGTCCCCCCTAGATGGGGAGAACACCGCACGGTGATACGGTGTCCATCCACTGATAGAATCTTGTAGGGTCCGAAGTATGGGTCATCGCTGGTGAAGCGCGGCCAGGCGGGTAGTCGGCTGTGATGCACCAGCACCCAGTCCCCCTCTTGGTAGGTGGCCGGTACTGGGTGCTTGTTCTTCTTGTTCCACTGACGCTCCCTCACTCTCTGGAGCAAAGCCTTGGCCTTGTCCACCTTCACCTGTTGCTCTTGGACCCATTCACCCACAGAAGAATGGGGTTTGAGGTTTGAGGTTTGATTTTGCGGGTACTAGACGCCTTTCGACCCCGGGGGGCCACCTGGTCGGGCCAGGTGATATCCTCCCCACCGGGTCCTAGTGGGGGGCCCTCCAAGACGCACCTCCTGCCTGGTGGCGGAGTCCCCCGGGTTCACAGGGCTCGGAGCCCCGTCCCTCCCCGGCTTCCCCGTTTCGCCACTCCCCGGTCAGTGCATCAATTCGCAGCCGTGGCTGCGGGCGCTTACCCACCGCGTCGCCCCCCTAATGTGTGGTCGCCCGGGGCGCCAGCGCCGCCGGGCCCGTGCTACTGGCTTGTCGCCAGTGGGACCCTCTTGGGCTGGCGCGGAGGCTGCCTAGCCTAGGGGTTGGGGCGTGGCGCAGTGCGCCACTACTGCCTTGGCGGGTGCAGTGCCCCGTCCGTGTGTGCGTGGCGCTCGCGGCCGGTTCGGGGGGCTCGGGCCGGTACCTGGTGTTGTGTCTCTCCCGTTTCCACCATCCCGCCCCGCGTGTCCCGCCCTGCGTGTGGCGGGCCGTCCTGTCTGGGTGTCTCTTACCCTCGCTCGCTGGTACGCCATTCCACGCGGTCTGTGCGTTCCGTGTGCTCGGTCTGGTTGCCCTTCTCGTAGTCCCCGCGTGCCCTTTGCGTGTGTGTGCGCTCGCGCCCCCCCCCCCCTCGGTGGTGTGGTGTGCGCCCCTCGCGCGGTCCCGGTACTGGGCGCTGGTAGGGCCGTTCCACGTGGTGCGTGCCCCTCCGCGTGTCCTGCCCCGGTCCCTTGCTCCGTCTGGTGTGCTTGGGGGGGGGCGGTCCGGTCCCGGTTCCCCCCTACCTGGCTGTTGTTGCGAGGGGCGTCTGAGGTCAGGCGCTCCCCCTCCCCCGACTGCCCGCCCACTGGGCGGGCTGTTGGGGTCCGCTACCCACGTGCTGTGGGCGCGGGTGTGTGGGTGTGGGGGCCCAACACTGTCCCCTTGGCCTGCATGCCCTGTGGGGGCTGCGTGCCGCGGGGGTGGTGTGGTGGGGGAGCGTCCCCGGGTGGGGTGGCCTGCCACTGTTGTGAGGGGCGTGTGGTGTCAGGCGCTGTCCCTCCCCCGACCGCCCGTTCTCTGGGCGGGCAGCCGGGGCCCCCTACCCACTGGCTGTGGGTGCGGGGGGGGTGCGGGTGTGGGGACCCATCACCAAACCCACAGAGCGCACTCTTTGGAGCTGGCTTTGCGCGCTGTGGGGGCGGCGGGAGGGCGCCCGGGGGGGGGGCGCCTCCTGCCTGGGTGTGGGGCGTCCGGGGTTGGGCGCTCTCCCAGCCCCGAGTGCCCGCCCCCTGGGCGGGCTGCCGGGGCCCACTACCCACTGGCTGTGGGTGCAGGGGGATGCGGGTGTGGAGACCCGTCACCAACCCCACAGGGCGCACTCCTGCGTGCTGTGGGGGCGGCAAGAGGGTGCCCGGGGGGGGCACCTCTTGCCTGGGTGTGGGGCGTCCGGGCTCGGGCGCTCTCCCACCCCAGACTGCCCGCCCTCTGGGCGGGCTGCAGGGGCCCACTACCCACATGCTGTGGGTGTGGGGGGGTGCGGGTGTGGGGACCCGTCACCAGCCCCACAGCGCGCGCTCTTGCGAGCCGGCTTTGTGCGCTGTGGGGGCGGTATGAGGGTGCCCGGGGGGGGCGCCTCTTGCCTGGGTGTGGGGCGTGCGGGATCGGGGGCTCTCCCAGCCCCGACTGCCCGCCCTCTGGGCGGGCTGCCGGTGCCCACTACCCACTGGCTGTGGGTGTTGGGGGGTGCGGGTGTGGGGACCCGTCACCAAACCCACAGCGCGCGCTCTTGCGAGCTGGCTTTGCGCGCTGTGGGAGAGGCATGAGGATGCCCGAGGGGGCGCCACTTGCCTGGGTGTGGGGCGTCCGGGGTCTGGCGCTCTCCCACCCCCGACTGCCCGCCCTCTGGGCGGGCTGCCGGGGCCCACTACCCACTGGCTGTGGGTGCGGGGGGGTGCGGGCGTGGGGACCCGTCACCAAACCCACAGCGCGCGCTCTTGAGAGCTGGCTTTGCGCGCTGTGGGGGCGGCATGAGGGTGCCCGGGGGGGCGCCTCTTGCCTGGGTTTGGGGCGTCCGGGGTCGGGCTCTCTCCCATCCCCGACTGCCCGCCCTCTGGGCGGGCTGCCGGGGCGCACTACCCACTGGCTGTGGGTGCGGGGGGCTGCGGGCGAGGGGACCCGTCATTAGCCCCACAGCACGCGCTCTTTCGAGCTGGCTTTGCGCGCTGTGGGGGCGGCACAAGGGCGCCAGGGGGGGGGCGCCTCCTGCCTGGGTGTGGGGCGTCCGGGGTCGGGCGCTCTCCCACCCCCGACTGCCCGCCCTCTGGGCGGGCTGCCGGGGCCCACTACCCACTGGCTGTGGGTGCGGGGGGATGCGGGCGTGGGGACGCGTCATCAACCCCACAGCGCGCGTTCTTCCGAGCTGGCTTTGCGCGCTGTGGGGGCGGCACGAGGGCGCCTGGGGGGGGGCGCCTCCTGCCTGGGTGTAGGGCGTCCGGGGTCGGGCGCTCTCCCACCCCCGACTGCCCGCCCTCTGGGCGGGCTGCTGGGGCCCACTACCCACTGGCTGTGGGTGCGGGGGGGTGCGGGCGTGGGGACTCGTCACCAACCCCACAGCGCGCGCTCTTTCGACCTGGCCTTGCGCGCTGTGGGGGCGGCACGAGGGTGCCCGGGGGGGGGTGCCTCCTGCCTGAGTGTGGGGCGTCCGGGGTCGGGCGCTCTCCCACCCCCGACTGCCCGCCCTCTGGGCGGGCTGCCGGGGCCCACTACCCACTGGCTGTGGGTGCGGGGGGCTGCGGGCGTGGGGACCCGTCACCAACCCCACAGCGCGCGCTCTTGCGAGCTGGCTTTGCGCGCTGTGGAGGCGCCATGGGGGTGCACCGGGGGGCGCCTCTTGCCTGGGTGTGGGGCGTCCGGGGTCGGGCGCTCTCCCACCCCCGACTGCCCGCCCTCTGCGCGGGCTGCCGGGGCCCACTACCCACTGGCTGTGGCAGCGGCGGGGTGCGGGCGTGGGGACCCGTCACCAACCCCACATCGCGCGCTCTTTCGAGCTGGCTTTGCGCGCTGAGGGGGCGGCACGAGGGCGCCTGGGGGGGGGCGCCTCCTGCCTGGGTGTGGGGCGTCCGGGGTCGGGCGCTCTCCCACCCCCGACTGCCCGGCCTCCTGGCGGGCTGCCGGGGCCGACTACCCACTGGCTGTGGGTGCGGGGGGCTGCGGGCGCGGGGACCCGTCACCAACCCCACAGCGCGCGCTCTTTCGAGCTGGCTTTGCGCGCTGTGGAGGCGGCATGAGGGCACCCAGGGGGGGGGCGCCTCGTGCCTGGGTGTAGGGCATCCGGGGTCGAGCGCTCTCCCACCCCCGACTGCCCGCCCTCTGAGCGGGCTGCCAGGGCCGACTACCCACTGGCTGTGGGTGCGGCTGGGTGCGGGCGTGGGGACCCGTCACCAAGCCCACAGCACGCGCTCTTTTGAGCTGGCTTTGCGCGCTGTGGGGGCGGCACGAGGGCGCCCGGGGGTGGGCGCTCCCTGCCTGGGTGTGGGGCGTCCGGGGTCGGGCGTTCTCCCACCCCCGACTGCCCGCCCTCTGGGCGGGCTGCCGGGGCCCACTACCCACTGGCTGTGGGTTTGGGGGTTGCGGGCGTGGGGACCCGTCACCAACCCCACAGCGCGCGCTCTTTCGAGCTGGCTTTGCGCGCTGTGGGGGCGGCACAAGGGCGCCCGGAGGGGGGCGCCTCCTGCCTGGCTGTGGGGCGTCCGGGGTCCGGCGCTCTCCAACCCCCGACTGCCCGCCCTCTGGGCGGGCTGCCGGGGCCCACTACCCAGTGGCTGTGGATGCGGGGGGGTGCGGGCGTGGGGACCCGTCACCGACCCCATAGCGCGCGCTCTTCCGAGCTGGCTTTGCGCGCTGTGGGGCGGCATGAGGGTGCCCGGGGGGGGGGGGCCTCCTGCCTGGGTGTGGGGCGTCCGGGGTCCGGCGCTCTCCCACCCCCGACTGCCCGCCCTCTGGGGGGCCTGCCGGGGCCCACTACCCACTGGCTGTGGGTGCGGGGGGCTGCGGGAGTGGGGACCAGTCACCAACCCCACAGCGCGCGCTCTTGCGAGCTGGCGTTGCGCGCTGTGGGGGCGGCATGAGGGTGCCGGGGGGGGCGCCTCTTGCCTGGGTGTGGGGCGTCCGGGGTCGGGCGCTCTCCCACCCCCGACTGCCCGCCCTCTGGGCGGGCTGCCGGGGCCCACTACCCACTGGCTGTGGTTGCGGCGGGGTGCGGGCCTGGGGACCCGTCACCAACCCCACAGCGCGCGCTCTTCCGAGCTGGCTTTGCGCGCTGTGGGGGCAGCACGAGGGCGCCCGGGGGGGGGCGCCTCTGGCCTGGGTGTGGGGCGTCCGGGGTCGGGCGCTCTCCCACCCCCGACTGCCCGCCCTCTGGGCGGGCTGCCGGGGCCCAGGACCCACTGGCTGTTGGTCCGGGGGGGTGCGGGAGTGGGGACCCGTCACAAACCCCACAGCGCGCGCTCTTTCGAGCTGGCTTTGCGCGCTGTGGGGGCGGCACGAGGGCGCCCGGGGGGGGGGCGCCTCCTGCCTGGGTGTGGGGCGTCCGGGGTCGGGCGCTCTCCCACCTCCGACTGCCCGCCCTCTGGGCGGGCTGCCGGGGCCCGGTACCCACTGGCTGTGGGTGCGGGGGGGTCCGGGCGTGGGGACCCGTCACCAACCCCACAGTGCGCGCTCTTTCGAGCTGGCTTTGTGCGCTGTGGGGGCGGCATGAGGGTGCCCAGGGGGGGGCGCCTCCTGCCTGGGTGTGGGGCGTCCGGGGTCCGGCGCTCTCCCACCCCCGACTGCCTGCCCTCTGGGCGGGCTGTCGGAGCCCACTACCCACTGGCTTTGGGTGCGGGGGGGCGCGGGCGTGGGGACCCGTCTCCAACCCCACAGCGCGCGCTCTTTCGAGCTGGCTTTGCGCGCTGTGGGGGCGGCATGAGGGTGCCCGGGGGGGCGCCTCTTGCCTGGGTGTGGGGCGTCCGGGGTTGGGCGCTCTCCCACCCCCGACTGCCCGCCCTCTGGGCGGGCTGCTGGGCTGCTGTGCGTGTGCGTGCCCTGCCTGGCCGGGTCGGGCGGGGCGGCCTCCCGGGCGCGTTTTGGTGCGCCTCACCTTTCTTTTGGCCTTTCTTGCTTCGCTCTTTGCTTGTTCGGCCCCCTCTGGGCTGGGGTTGACCTGTTTGTGGTTGTTGTTGGGTTTTTTTTTTGTTGCTTTTCCCCTTCTCCCCCTCGCTGCACCCCTGTTGTGTCCTGCTTTGCGTGTTTTCCGGCCCCGGGTGCCTTGGGCCTTGCCGTCTTGTCCCCCCCCCCCCTTTTTTTTTCCTCCCCCCCCGCTGTGCGCCCCGTTGTCTCCTGCTTTACGTGTTTTCCGGCCTGGGGTGCCGTGGGCCTTGGCGTCTTGTTCCCCCCCCCCTTCCTTTTTTTTTGTTTTTTTTTGCCCCCCCCCTCCCCCCCCCCTCCCCTGTTGTCTCTGGCGTTTCTTGCTTTCCGGTTGATTTGGCCTCTGCGCGCCCCTCCCTATTTTTTTTCTTGTCCGCGCGTCTGCTGTGTGTCTTCTGGGCTGTCGTGCTGTGTGTTCCCTGTCCTGCCCGTTTGTTGTGCTGTGCGCGTCGTCTGTGCTGTTTCTGGTGCTTGGTGTTGTTGGTTCCCGGTGTCGCTGCCTTTTGTTGGGGGTCTGCTGGTGGCTCTGGTTGCCCGGCGTTGTCGTTTGGTGCTGTGTGTCAGCTCTGGTGCACGTGTCTGGTCTGGCCGTCGCTGGGCGTCCACCCTGTGGTGTCCCGTTCCCCTGTGCTGTGTCCTGTGGCGCTGTGCTGCCGTGTGGTGCTGTGCTGTGGTGCCCTGTCTTTTTTCTTTTTTGTTTTTCTCCCTGCTGGTGGCGCTGGTTTCCTGTTGTTCCCTGTTGGTTCTGGGCTCCGGGCCGGTTCCGGGTCGTTTCTGTTTCTGTGCTCTGCCTGTGCGGTGCTGTGCTGGTGTGCCTGCGCCGTTGCTCTCTGTTCAGTGCTCTCTTGCCCTCGCGGGGCTGGCTGGTGTTTTGTGTGGTTGCCTGTTGTGTTTGTGTGTTTGCTGTTGGGCCTGGCTGTCCTCTGTTGTCTCCAGGTGGGTCCTGGTGGCTCCTGGTGTCGTGTCTTGGTGGCGTGCTGTGGTGTGTCCCTGGGTGCTGTGCTGCGCCGTGTTGCTGCGCGTTGTGCCGCCTGGCGTTGCATTTTTGTGCGCTGTGTTGTTTCGTTTTGATCCGTTTGGTGCTGCCGCGCGCTTTGTTGTGTCCTGGGTTGCTGTCCTTCGTCTCGGGGTCCTGTGCCTTCTGGTGCCGTGTTTTGTCTTGTCCCCCCGCGCTGTGTGTGTTTTGCTGTGGTGTGTCGCTGCGTGGTGTTGTTCGCCGTTTTGCTTTGTGCCGTGTGCGCCCTGGGGTGTCGTGTTGTGCGTTTCTTGTCGTCTCCGCCCTCGGTGCCCTGCTTCCCTGTGCTGTGCCCCGTGGTGCTGTGCTGCCGCGTGGTGCCGTGGTGTCCTGTCCTGCCGCCTTGTTGGGTTTGTTTCTTGCGTGGGTGTGGTTGTACCTACTTGAAAAACCGCTGCAAAATTTCGTTAAATATTTTTTTTCCTCTTCTTTTGGCTTTTGAAAATAAAATAAAATTATACACGACCCAACACACTCGCGTGCAGCAAGACCATGTTCGCTGCTGTGCCTTACGTGCTACCCGTCGTTCTTGATGTTCTCGGCCGTGTTCTTTTGCGTGGCGTCGTGGAGCGTGTTGGAGTCCGTTGCTAAGGGTTAACCGCGTTCCCCCAGGGCTGCCGCCTGAGCTGCAGGGCAAGGGGAGTGATGGGCACGAGGGTGGGGAGGGAGGTGCATGGAGAAGAAGAAGGAAAAGGCGGCAGGGCGCGACGTGAGGGGTCGTGGCGAGTTATGAAAAATTTTTTTGAGTTTTACGCGCTGCTCGCGACGCGTTCTTCTTTGCGCCTATATCGAGTTAGATGACGGCAAGGACGGCGTTGGGGTCCTACGAGCGTTACGGTGCTTACGGCGTTAACTATTCACCTATTTCACGTCGAAAATTTTTTCGTCGCGGCTTTACGCGTTTTGCAGCGCGCTTTTTGGCCTAAGCGTTTTTTTTGCTAATTAGCTTTATTTTCAGCTATTCAGAAATTTTTTTTGTCGTATTTGACCTATCTTTTTATTTCGTCCTGGACAGGACCCAGCGCGCGCGACAAAAAAAAATTGGTTGAAGCAGGACCCACAGAAGAATTGGTGTCCTCTGAATAGGGGGCATGTAGGAACCACGCCGGGCGCCCTAGGAAGAGCTCATGGGGCGAGTAGCCAGTAGCTGAACTCTCTTGGGAGTTCATCATCAAGGATATGACGGGGAGTAGTCTCACCCAGTCCCTGGTGCGTTCAGTCCTGCACCATATCCTTACATTCACCTTGAGGACACGGTTCTGTCGCTCACATAGGGGGTTGCTCGTGTGCGAGTAGGGGATCCCCGTAGACACCTGGACATTGAGGGATCTCAGGACCCTCTTGTACCAGCCGGTATCTGAGCGTACTCATACGTCCTCGTCAGAGTTGATCTCCTTCGGCGCCCCATAGACACAAAACCACTCCTCCAGGAGTATCTTGATAGTCTCCTCCCCGGTAATGTGTTTGGTACATGGGAACACCCTGGTAAACCTGGTCAGCCCACAGGTTACCACGAGGGCGAGGTCATAGCCCCCGAACTTCGGCATCTCCGTGTAGTCCACGTATAGAACACTGTTAGCACAGTGAGGGATGGGCAGGGTCGAGTAGAGACCTCTGTCCCTGATATCCCCTGGTTTGCAGGACCTGCACGGGCACTTGTCCACGATAGGCTGGAGGGTTTTCCGCAGTTGGTCGTCAGTCCAGGTAGTGTGGAACCACTGCTTGAATAGCCTCAGGGTACGGTCAGCACCCACATGATCGCTGCACTCATGGGTCCACTTCAGCAGCGCTGGGACTCTGTCACTAGATACCACGATGCGGTCCTGGTGCCAGAGGTAGCTCTTGTCCCTTTTCCACTGATCTTGGTTGACCAGGAGGGGTTCAAGGCGTTTCTCCAGGCGCTTGTAGATATCCCCCAACTCCTTCAGGTACTCCGATTGTTGGAGTCCATCCAGGGGGCGTATCATAGTCATGTTGAGGTCCAAGTGGACGTCCATACGGCTGAACGCCTCCTTAGCCAGCGCTTCAGACCGGGCACCAATCAGGGCGTCGAAATTGTTGCGGCTGATGTAGTCTGCACACTCGTTCTTCACTCCCTGGATATGGTGTACCGTCAGCCTCAGTTGACTGAGGTAGGTCCACCAGCGCCGTAGCTTGGCCTTCTCAGGTGGGGGACCCTTTTGGAAAGTGCGGACTGGTTCTTGGTCGCACAGCCAGACCACAGGGTTACTCCCCAACAGTCGTGCTTGTGAGGATAGCACTAGCATACCCGCGAGCAATTCCTGCTCATAGGTGGAGTAGTTCCCCCTGGCCTGGTTCCACTTCCCCTTCCAGTGGCCCAGAGGTACTAGGACCCACTTATCGTCAGGGTAGCTGTGCTTGAGGGTTCCATCTTGGTTGAGACCTTCCGTCCCCCATTGGGAAATGGCCGAGTCAACTCCTCCTTCTCTAGTGCTTGCCATTGGAACAACGTTCCACCACCGCCCACATTGCTGGCGTCGGTCACCGGGATAATCTCCCCTTGTGCCCTAGGCACGCCCAAGCACTTAGCGTTGGCCACCTTGTCTTTGAGCTCGTCGAAACCTTGTTGCTCTTGTGGGCCCCAGCGCCAAGTAGTACTCTTCTTGATCAAGTCCGTCAGAATGGCGCTGGTGTAGGTGAAGATTTTGATATGGCGGCGATAGAAGGTGCACGCCCCAATGAAACTGCGTACATCATGAAGTCCTTTCTTGGGGTCTTCGTGTCGTACGTTAGCGTCCATCAGGGGTTTGGCCTTAGAGGCCGCTGGGGTCCACCACCCATAGCCAACGTCAAACCCCAGGTACTGCATGGTCTCCTGCATGAACTCACACTTCTCGAGCTTGAGTCGTGTGTGGTTCTCCTGGCAGACCGCAAAGAACTCACCCAAGAGGATTAGGTGGTCCTCCTGGGTATTGGTCCCGAGGCATACATCGTCGATGTGTGCTTCCATCTGGGGCCCACGGGATATGAGTTCCCGCACCTTAGGTCTTCTTCGTAGGATGGACAAGATCTTGTTCATCAGCTCTTGGAATAGAGCGGGTGCGTTGGCCACGCCAAATGGCATGACCTTCCACTTGAACACCCTCCCCTGAGGGGTGATGAAGGCTACCAGCTCCTGAGCTTTGGGCGTCAGGTCCACTTGCCAGAATCCGCTCCTCTTGTCCATCTTGGTCTTGTAGCGACAGGAGGCTATCTTCTCAAGGGTAGATTGCATATTAGGAATGGACCCTGAGTGGTTCAGCGCTTTCTTGTTCAGCTCTCCGTCGTCCACTACCAGCCGTTTGGCTGTAGACCCAGGTTTAGCCACCAGGAAACAGGGGCTGCAGTGTTGGGGGTAGTCCCCGTCCTTGTACTCCAGGACCAGGCCAGCGTCGATACAGTCTTGTATCTGTCGCTCAATCTCGTCGGCCTGCTCTTTAGGAGCTGGATAGGGTCTCCTCCGGATCTTCTGACGCACGAACTCGGGTTTCAGCTTGAGGTCCATCTGTACCAGCTTGTCACATGAGGCTGGAGGGGGTAGTTCTCCGAACACCTCCAGATAGGTCCTTATAAGCTTCTGCACCCGCGGGTCCAATTGCTTGATCATGTCCTCCATGTCCTCGTCAGAGTGTAAGTTGCTTGCCCCCTGAGTAATAGACGTCGGGAGGTGATCCTCCACCGACTCTTCGCCCTTGGTAGTGTCCTTCAACCCTTGGTAGGCATATAGTAGGTCTTGTTCAACCATCTCTGATGGACGATGGCAACATAGGCACGCTCGAGGGGGTTCACATACACATTCCTCCGAGAGATCGTCCTCCTCTGGGGTCCTCACATGGGTGCCCCACACGCTCTTCATGAGGTTAAGATCTACCTCCCTTTGCCAGCTGGTGATCTTCTGTTTGAGGTCTCGCTTCAATTGGGATAGATCTCCCATACGTCCTTGCTTCAGTGGCCATGAGCTGCGGGTAGGCTTAGCGTAGCATGGCTTTTTCACCACCAACTTCCTCTTCAAGTCCACATACTCCCTTAGCTGGGATCGAGGGTCCAGCTGTTCGTCCACGGGGTCTTCCACCCTCATGGAGAGTAGGGGTTTCAGTGGGGCGACGTACTCGGCGTTCTCCACTTCCTCCACACAGGTCTCCACGAAGAAGGCGTCGTGCTCAGTTTCGTCATCTGAGTGGATAGAGCTAGGTAGCTCGGATAGTCCACACTCAGAGACTCCATCAGGAACAGGTACATGGCACGGAGAGTTGGGGGCGTTGGTGTTAGTCACGATGTATTCATCTCCTCCGGGTTTAGTCTCAATAGCATCTTGAGGTCGTAGTCGATCCTTCAAGTCACCAAAGGCGAGTCCATTGCTTTCTCGTTGTATAGCCTGGACCAGAGTTGGGTCCAGACCCTCCCAGGGCATGGAGGTAAGACCTCTGTCCACCACGCTGAGCATACTCCCCCATCCGGGTTTTCCAATAGGCATCTTACGCCCGGGAGGCACGTAGATGGCCTCATCAGGTAACCGAACAGAGCTGATAGTCAGCCTGTCCAGGAGGTTTCGCCAGTACTCATTGCCCCCATGGGCTCCCTAATCGGGGGAACACAGGACCATACGGGAACGTTCCAAGGCCACCTTGGTCAGGACCTTCCCCAGTTCACTGAACCTGGGGTTCCCGTAGGCCATCCCAAAAGAGGGCCAGTAAACGTTGTAGCTGCAGTTCTTCCCCTTGCTGCAGTAAAGGTCCAGTACATGCTGCTTGTCGTTGACGATCTTCTCTAGAGTAACCCAACTCCTTCAGACCTTGGTCTAGGACTTCCCCCAATAGTTGATAGTCCTCAGTTTTGGAGGCCGCCATCATGTTCGAGGGCTCCTCCTTCGATATCCTCAGGTAGCTCGAGGTATGTTCCGACTGCTCCAGTGGCACAGACTCTCTGCCACTGCCGTGGTTCACGTAGAGGAGGTAGGGCGCTTGCAGCGTCAGGGATTGTATCTGGGAGTGCTGCACGAAGAAGTCAGTCCCAAATACAAAGTCGAAGGCCTCAGTGTCCATCACATAAAACCAATGGGCGATAGTCCGGGAGCCCATAGGTACCTCCACTTCACAGTCCCCGCAGCTGTGCACCACATGTCCATCCCCCATTCGTATAGCCGCGGTGGTCATGTTGTTCTTCAGGCTCCCACAAGGTAAAATTTTCCTGGCCACTATAGATATCGTGGCGCCAGTATCCAATACCCCCAGGTATTCACGTCCCCTTAGTCGGATAAGTACCCAAAACACCAGGTCCTGGGCGCCACCGGAGCGTCTCCGTAAGAACTCCGCAGGACAAGTCACCTCGAACCCCTTGTTCCGCAATTTGCGGGCCATTCTCATGTAACGGCTCCTCTTCTTAGCGTTGCCGTCATCACCACCTTCATGCTCACGCTTGGCTCCCTGTTCTCGCTGGGCCTGCATCTGCGAGCGTGTGGCGGGACCAGACTGCCCTCCAGAGGGCTCGGAGTTCCCCCCTGGATTAGGGTTGGGGTTGCCTCTGTTCTTGTCCGTGTTCTTGTTTTCCTTGTCTGGCTGGCAGTTAGCGCCTCCTCCTCGTCCACCTTGACTCTTGTCTTGCCCTTGTCCATGTCCTTTCGACTTGCCCTTGCCGGAGTCGTTGCCTTTGCCTTTGCCTCCACCTTTGCCAGAGCCTTTGCCAGGATCCTCACCCTTCAGCTTCGCCGACAGGCGCTGCTTCTGGTAGCACTCATCCTCGTAGTGCTTCCTCTTCCCACAGAAGGCACAGGTGATAGTACACCTGTAGTGATCCGGCAGCTGTTTCTTGGCGCCGGTGTTGGTCTCCTGCTTCTTTCCTTGGACTACAAAGCAGTCTCGCTGCTCGCAGTCAGGGGCGTGCTGCAGGTGGCCCTGCTCGTCTCTGGCATCACACCAGAAGAGCTCCTTGACGTTTTCCATGATACGGGCGTGTTTGGGGGTGGTCCCCTGCCCAGGTCTGGATCCTTGGTACCCTTTGCCATGGCTTCCAGAGCCTCCACATCCAGGACGATAGTTGTTCAGGTGCTGGTCGCTTTCTTTCTCCAGCGCAGGCTCCAGGAGTAGTAGACATAGATCCTCGTAGTGGAGGGCTCTAGCCTTGCGTTCTGCCGTTGAACGGCACGCGTCCCACAGCTCACGAGGGAGCTTAGCCACCAACCAGAAAGGCAGGTCGTCGCTGCTGTAGGAACCGGGAGTCAGTCGTCCGGCCCAGTTATCCAAGTCAGCCAATAGCTCAGATACCCTGCCAGGTTTGGGGTTGTTGGGCAGCATGGGCAGGTTCTGGATCTCGGCCCTGATGGAGAGGTCGGTTTCATACGTCGGGTACTGCCTCTCCAAGGCAACCAACACATCGGCAAAGGTGGCGGACTTAGTCAGGATCTGTTTGACCTGCTTCTCCAGGTACTTGGTCTTGCAACACTGCAGGAGCAGATCGCACTTGACCCATCCACTAGCGTGGGTTTGGCCGGTCAATCAGAGAAACCGGCCAAATCTCTCGGCGAACTCGCTGAGGTCCGTGCCTGTGAACTCAGGCAGGTTCACCACGATCTGGGAGGTGGCAATAGCCTTAGCCTCCTGAGACCTGCGTCCCTCAGGGCGCCTGGTCTTCCTCTTCTTCTTCTTCCTCCTCCCACTTGGGTTCTCGGGGTCCTCCGGGTCGTCGTCCTCCGAAGGCGAAGCAGAAGTCATCGACGGCGGTTCATCATCCGGGGGATCTCGGCCTAGGTCACTGGAGCCGTAGGGCTCCACATTGACCATTGCCCTCAGGGCTGTCAGCCCCAGCCGGTCCTGCTCGGCTATCCTAGAATTCCCCACGTTACTGTAGGGTGGCTGGGCCGTCCTCGGCACGAAAGGGCTTCTAGGTATCACAGCAGGGGTCGGCATCGGTCGGCTCCTCAGGCTCCCCAGGGTGTTTGTCAGCCCTGCCACCAGGTGGTTGGCCTGTACTCGATGGGGTGACATTCCCATCGTGGTAGGTGACGCTTGAGGCGGTATCAGGGGCTCCAGTTTCTCTCGAATCTCTTGAGTGAGGTCGCCAACAATTTTAGAGATGGCTCCTCGGAGCACCTCGTTGATCTCCGACCGCGTCAGGGACCTGTTGGAGGATCTCCCCGATCCTCTACTCCTGCTCCCGCATGACTCAGGTTCTCTCCTCAACCGAATCAAGGTTGCATACCCAGGAACATCCACATAGGCTCCCTCAGCGGGTAGAGGATGGTGATAGTCAGCAGAAGACCATCGCGGTGCAGAACTGGAGGTCACCGGCTCACTGGTAGTAGTTGCCTCTGGAAACGCTGTGGTAGGTGGCTTCACACCATAGGCAGGGTAGGTAGGCATACCAGTAACGCCTGTGCCCTCAGCCATAGGCAGGTTGGTTATGGGTGTGGATGTTGCAGCGGCTGGGTCTGGAGTTGGGAGTGTGGTGGCTATAGGAGAGGGTGATGCGTGGAGGCCAGAAGCGCTTGGTGCGCCCTTGAAGGTAGGATCATTCGTTGGGTCGTGCCCTTGGTCTGCTCGTTCGTCTGCTATGCTTTCTCAAGCATCCTTCTCGCTCTCTCTCTTTCTCTTCACAGGATGGGTGTCCACCTCCTCGACTGAGAGGGCCCGGAAGGCCGACTGAAGTCCTTCCATCGAATCCTCCGCCACGTCCACTGGCCCATGTAAGGGCTCCGAAGGTACAGCGCTAGGTCCAGGTCCAGGTTCACCAGGTGCTGGCATTGCTGGTGCCTCAGGCGCCGTCTTCACGTCGGTGTCCTCTTTCTTGGTGTCCATATTCGTTCGCCCTTCTTGCTTATATATGACTGATCTCCGCGCACTGGATGTACGGCACGGGGTTGCTGCCAGTACGCAGAGACAGTCTGCCTCTTGCTACCAGAAGGTTTTATAGTGATTTCAACACTGTGTGTTTGTTGTGCCTCTCCTGCTGCTTGCCGGTGGTGTATGGTTTCCTGCTGCTTGTTTCTTGATGAGGAAAATGTTTTATTTGCTGAAATACAACCAATCCTGGATAACCCAAGCCAGAGATAAGCAGGTAGAAGAAATTCAGGATCAAAGCATGAGAGGCTGCAGTCACAAAGAGTTAGATAAAGAAAACTATCAACAATAGACCACAGCAATTAGCATACATTGCAACTCAGGATGAAATATTTTACATGATTGAGAAAATCTGATTGGAAAACTGCCCCAAGGGCTCACTCTCATCCACAGTGCCATCCTGAGATGCGCACTCCTTTTCTTCCGGTCCCATAGGTGCTGAGGTGGCATGGCATGTGGCGATGAGGTCACTGCCATGTCACATGGGATATTCCTACTTAGCTAGGCTGACCGGGAATTGAACCCAGGACCTCTCAAAAAGAGGTGCCCAGCCCCCTAGGGTGCAGCTGGCTCAGCTAGCACTACACAATCCCCATATATGGGCCAACTCGTTAAAACCGGTTTTAAGGAGTTGGCCCATATATGTGTCTTGTGTAGTGCTATTGCTTCGCCATCTCTTCTTTCCTCCTCACCTATTCGGGTAACTCCGATACCACTAGGATAGCTAAGATATCATGAGAAAACATAGATAAATTCATAGGCTCTGCCTTCAGTATATCAGTGCCTCAGCAACCCAGGAAAAGATGTTTTAGTGCCTATAGCTTGGGGATAAAGGGGTCCACACCACATCCTGATTTAGTGTTTGGTTCCATAGGTCAAAATGTGTTATCACCACTTTTGGTTGGGCCAATACTAAGATAGAAATGCCAGTGTGCTTAGAGCATCTCTAATACAACTAACGTATACCCTAAAGCATTGGAAAAGCACTTTTTCTTACTGAGAGAGCTTCGCCTAGCCTTGACCCAAGAGAGCATGCATGCACTTGGAGAGAGAGTGGCAAAAGCTCCACCAATGCCTCTCCTTGAGTCTAATCATAAGATGGCAAAACCAGGGCATGACTTAATTGGATTACTCCCAAGCCACGGGTACTTGACGAAAGTAAAAGGGCCCAGGAGTTTCAAAGGATCAAAGACAACGGTCACATGGCAAGTTAAATGTATAGTTGACCTGTTCAGGAGAATGACGAATCGGGAGAGAGAGGGAGAGTGAGGGAAAGCACCAAATCCACCTTGGGGAGAGGAGACACCACATGTTCACCTTGACGATGGAATCATGGGCACCACCAAATTTGAGTCACACCATGAGGACACAAATGAACCATGCATGAATGACAAATGCAATGTCCTCTTAGAATGAATGCATGAGACCTCAAAACCAAACATGGTGTGCGACCCTAATGGAATCCAATTGCAAAGCAACAGGCAATGTAGCCCACACCCAGCGGTGCGCCAACCTATGCTTCCCTTGGTCTCACGTCGCGTCCCCTTCGGAAGACACCCCATGTGACAGGTTTTTTTTACCCAGCCTCCTCACTACCACCATAGCATCGATAAGGACGGCCCTGGTTTCCCTGAAGGTACTCCCTCAACACTTGTCCACAGAAACCATCAACGTACGTACTATGGCTGTCACCTAGTCTTCCTTCAGTTGGACAAGTGATTCCAATTTCCACATGATAGATCCCACACTATTAACACCAGACTGGAAGATTTGATTGGCTGGTCTGCATTACGGCACGACCAAAGACGGCGCGCGCACACACACACACAGCAGCAGCCATTCGACAAATTAGAAACGCAAATAATGTTAGAACAATTGCCAACCAACCGCAGGATTGACCTGAAATCAATGCGACATCATAAATGCAAAAACAACACTCAAATCTGCTGTCCGAATTAATTTGTGCGATCGAAATCTGGTACTGGAATTAAATGCTGAGATTGCATAATAATTTACACCTGAAATGGCACACAGGAAGCAACATGTGTGTGCAAAAGAGAAATGAGCAACAAACATGGATTCTGACATGGCTATGCCCTGAGGTTTACACCCCCCCCCCTGACTCAGACATCCCCGATGCTCTGACACACCAAGGTCAGACAGCGAGGGTCAGAGCCAGGGAAACGACCACAAACAATCATCATAGGGCGGGTGGGTGGGTGCAAAATCCACACGGGTGTGGGCATTGCAGAAACACCCCCCTCTTTAGCCCTGAACACCCTGCATAACAGAATGCTGGTGTTTAGGCGATAAACTATCGATGCAAAGCCCCTACACGTGCCATTGACACCCTCCTCCCTAGCTGCAAATTCTCCGCATCAATCCGGGCCGCAGCAAACCAATGCCACCCAATGGCGCGGAGGGGAATCAACAAGCAGAATCTGAGACATACAATACTGAAATATGGCAAAACAGTGCTAAATGCACCTTGAAGTCACCAAAAAGAATAAATGGAGAAATTTGTTTTTGAAAATGTTTCTTCGACTTTTTTTTGTTCTTTTTCTCTTCCCCAAAATATAACATTGGGGACCCAGGTGGAAGCAGCAAGCAAACACATGCCATGGTTGCAACCGGGAAAGCCTTTTGATGAGATTAGGTAATCACGAAATCTTCCAACTCAACGATAGGTCGAAGAGATGGCCAAAACATGGTTTTGACCCGAGCTACCCCTACCCTACAAACTTCTTTACGAGGGTCTACCGGGGGTCACTGCTGCAACTGTAATGCAAACAGAGCCCACGGTTACGACCGGCACGCGGAAAAATAGTGGAGGGTGCGGTCAGAATGTCCCCAGGTGCCACCAATTTGGAGAAATGAGATAGCAAAAATTTACTAAAGCTGGTAACAATTGTTACTAAAAATAGCGAAGTGGAAAAATTTGAATCTCCAAATAGGGCAACCCTGGAAGGGAACAGACCTCACCAATGCGACAAAAGTGCAAAGTTATGGTCGCGGACGTTGAGGAAATGGCAAACCGGGCCAATGGGAAGGAGTTCTGAAAATAGAAACTTTGTTGCTAAAAAAAGCAAAAAAATTCAAAAAATTGAACGTGGTGTTCTAACAATAGAAACAACCATTTTTGAAGAAGTAAGCACCACTGGCGGCCTGCATCGCGTCCAGTAACCTCCAAGTACAGGCGAGAGCTCAAACAACATAACAAATCAGCACGTCAAGCCAAAATATATCCTAAGTACCCATAGTGGTTGGCACACCGTGGAACAGGCACCTAAACACCCACAACATTACAAAACAATAGCATGGTTGCATCTGGCAACCCAAAAATAGGGGGGAAATGCAAAGCAGGGCTGCGGAGGACATCACAATGCAGATGAAAGGAGTAGGTCAAGTAAATGGAAAAGACATTTAGGTAAGAGAGACAACCGCCATCAATCAATGGCAATGGATAAGGGCAAAGGGATCATAAGCTAAGGGGTTCAAAGCATCAATGCAAAACTGCCTGAAGAAAGTCTGAAGAGATGGCATTCCACTCCAACGGGGAAGATTTGATGAAAAAACTTGCTGGAGGGCCAACCTGCCAATAGTTCGTAAAAAAAAAGGGGAATCAACAATAATTCAGCGCAAATCTGACAAAGAGACAGCAATCGCTTCACGACGGTTATACCTAGCCCATGTTTCGTCGACATTCTATATTAAAGAGCATGCATAATGCCATTCATGCTCGGGAAAACCCCGAAACTTGACTCGCCACTGTCGCTTGCCCCTGACAACACGGTCCTCCAGAACACGCTCGACCACGTAGTCGTTGGTCTCAATCAACCCTCCCCTTGCCGTATAACAGTGCAAGGGCACTTTCTTGTCGTCCTTGTAAGGGACATAGGGCTTCAATCGCCGAGAGCTGAAGGTTCCTTCCCTTCCTCTGATATTTACAGGGTAGCTGCCTGGTGAAATGCGTCTCAACACTTCACAAGGGCCTTGCCAAACCCTTTCGAGGTTGCCATGCACAGGAGGTTCTGCAATAGGATTACATACCCATACTAGGCCCCCCGGCTTGAACGATTGCTCAGGACGTTTGGCCACAAAATAGGCAAACTCCTTGGCATGGAGGTCTTCAAGGCGGTTTTGAACTTCAGCACATTTGTACGAGAAGCGACCAAACAATTATCCTGCATCTTCAGCCCCATCCCGTAGGGATACGGGCAAACAATCCCCCCAACCTACAGAATCTCTCCCAAAAAGAAGTCGATGTGGGAAATACCCACTGACTGCCCCCGGCAAATCCTTCAAAGCCCAAAGGGCTAATGGCAAGCTTTCCACCCAACAGTGCTTGCTGGAACCCCCAGGCTGCTCACGGTACTGCCTAAGTGAGTTTACAATTCTTTGGACAGCTCGTTCAGCACGTCCGTTGCTCTGTGGTCGCTAGGCCACCGAGCTGTGTTGTTCAACTTTACTGGTGGCAAACAGATCCTTCAAAAAGTCAGAGTTGATAATGGACACATTGTCACAGATGCACTGTTTTGGCAACGCAAACATATGGACGCATCGATCCAAAAAAAGAGAAGCAGCATTCTTACTGTCCAATCCCTTCTCTTGACAAGGGATTGCCAATGCATACCCGGTTTGACGGCAGACATTGACCATAAGATAGTCCCCTTTCTTCCCAGTGGACTTCTGCAAACACTCAGGCAATTATCAGAAGTCAATTGCAAGGGTTGTGAAAGTATATTGCGGGACAGGAGCAAATTCACATGTGTCGGGTTGCTTGCCACGCCTTGCCTTCCTAGTTTGACACTCATGACGTCGCCCAAGAATTTTAGCAATGTCGGATGACAGACTACGGCTATCTCTTGGCAAATCATAGGCAAGGCACCAAAGGTTTCCTTCAA
Source organism: Eutreptiella sp. 'Long Island Sound 2002' (assembly GCA_964036045.1). Classification (NCBI taxonomy): domain Eukaryota; phylum Euglenozoa; class Euglenophyceae; order Eutreptiales; family Eutreptiaceae; genus Eutreptiella; species Eutreptiella sp. 'Long Island Sound 2002'. Next base: position 48,082,959 of record OZ038393.1, read on the forward strand.
ACACCTCCACAGTCTTCTCAAGGCCAAGGCTGGCCATAAGAATTTTTTGTCACCACCACGTCGTCACAAAGAGCTGTAGGGCATACAATCTTTCCCTTGAACGGAATCTTTTTTTCGTCATCGTCCGACCTCATACCGTAATCTGAATAATTCGGGTTTAAAATGGCTTGATCAGACTCAAAGTCCCAGAGTAAAAAAAAGTGCTTTTCCAATGCTTTGAGGCATACTCTAGTTGTATTAGGGATGCACTGAGCATCCAGGCATTTCTATCTTAGTATTGGCCCCACCAAAAGTGGTGATAACACATTTTGACCTATGGAACCAAACACCCAATCAGGATATGGAGTGGACCCCTTAATCCCCTTTTAATGTGAGGCAAATCATCTTTTCCTGAGTTGACTGAGAACTGACATATCCAAGGCAGAGCCTATGAATTTATCTATGTTTTTCCATGAATTCTTAGCTATCCTAGTGGTATGCACCCTAGGGGGCTGGGCACCTCTTTTTGAGACGTCCTGGGTTCAATTCCTGGTCAGCCTAGCTAAGTAGGAAGATCCCATGTGACATGGCAGTGACCTCATCGCCACATGCCCTGCCACCTCAGCACATATGGGACCCAAAACAAAGAGTGCACATCTCCAGAGATGGCACTATGGAGATAGAGTGACCATGGGGCAGTTTTCCAACTCTTTTCCAAAACATTTTCAGCTATCTTTGTGAATATGCATTCCGATTTGACCTGAGTTGCAGTTTCTGTGAATATCCAATCATCTTTCACTGTTTACACTGCAGCCCTTCATGCCTTGATCCTGATTCTCTTCTCCTTGCATACCGCTGGCTTGGGCTATCCTCGATTTACTGTATTTCAGCAAACAAAAGCTTTTCATCTCCAAAAACAAGCAGCAGGAAACCCTACACCAGCAACAAGCAGCAGGAGAGGCAAAGACACAGTGTTGAAACCACTATAAACTTTTCTGGTAGCAAGAGGCAGTCTGTCTCTGCGCACCGGCAGCAACCCCGCGCCGTACATCCAGTGCGCCGAGTACAGGCACATATAAGCAGAAGGGCGAACGAAGATGGACACAAGGAAGGAGGACGCCGACGTGAAGACAGCGCCAGCGCCTGAGGCACCGGCAAGGCCAGCATCTGGGGAACCTGGACCTGCACCTAGCGGCGCTGTACTTTCGGAGCCCTTACATGGGCCAGTGGAAGTGGCTGAGAGCTCGTTGGATGGACTCCAGACGGCCTTCAGGGCCCTCTCAGTCGAAGAGGTGGTCACTCAGCCTGTGAAGAGGAAGAGAGAGAGCGAGAAGGATGCTGGAGACGAAGCAGACGAAGGAGAGGAACAAGGGCAAGACCTGACGAATGACCCTACCTTCGAAGGCGCACCAAGCGCTTCTGGCCTCCACGCATCACCCTCTCCTATAACCACCACACTCCCAGCTGCTGCAACATCCACTCCCATAACCAACCCGCCTATGGCAGAGGGCACAGGCTTTACTGGCATGCCTCCCTACCCCGCCTATGGTATGGGCCCACCTACCACTGCGCTCCCTGAGGCAACTACTGCCAGTGAGCCGGTGGCTTCCATCTCTGCGCCGCGATGGTATGCGGCTGAATATCCCCATCCACTACCCGCTACTGGAACCTATGTGGATGTTCCTGGGTATGCACCTGGGTATGCAACCTTGAGTGGGTTGAGGAGAGGGCCTGAGCCTCTTGGAGGCGGGAGTAGAGGATCAGGGAGATCCTCCAACAGGTCCCTGACGCGGTCGGAGATCAACGAGGTGCTCCGAGGAGCCACTTCAAAAATCGTGGGCGACCTCACTCAAGAGATCCGAGAGAAACAGGAGCCCCTGATGATACCGCCCCAAGCGTCACCTACCACGGTGGGGATGTCACCCCACGGAGTACAGGCCAACCACCAAGGCTATGCTCCAGAGAGTGAGGGAGCGTCAGTGGAACAAGAAGAACAAGCACCGAGTACCGGCCACCTACCAAGAAGGGGACTGGGTGCTGGTGCACCACAGTCGACTACCCGCCTGGCGGCGTTCTACCAGCGATGACCCATACTTCGGGCCGTACAAGATTATATCAGTGGATGGACACCGTATCACCGTGTGGTGTTCTCCCCGTCTAGGGGGGACCCTGGTGTGTGCTGCTCAACACCTGAAGCGTTACCATGATCCTGAAGACCTCTGTGGGGAGGAGTGGGAGCTGAACGACGAGGAAATCGCCGCTCTGGACCTACAAGGGGCTGCCAGCCCTATGGAAGTTGAAGGTGAACTCCCCAACATGAACGCCGAGGAGATGGCTAAGGAGGGCTTCTACCTGGTGAAGTCTGTCCTACGCCACCGCTATCCCCAGGGTTGGCGCTTTCTCACCCTCTGGGAAGGGTTTGGAGTCGAAGAGGCCACCTGGGAGCCCTTCTCTGCATTTGTTCTACCTGAGGGACGCCTAAACTCAGTTTTGGTTGACTACTTGTCCCAGAACAACCTTGGTGAGTTGCTGAGGCTCGCTGAGACGCTTGCCTCCAAGACTAAAGCTAGGGACTGAACCCTACCCTTACCTGCCAAAGCGTATGTGTGAGTGTGCTATTCCTAAGGTCCTGAGACCAAGCCGCAGAAGTGGTGTCCTAATTCTACCCAGGTCTGCACGCTTGCTAAACCTGGAGGGTTGGCTTATTGATGCCACGGGGTACGCCCCGGGTCTCCCCTCCCCTAAGCGCCCAATTTCTGTGCTGGCGCAAAACCTTTGAGGAATACCCAGCGTACTAATCCAGGTATTGTTTTCCCTACCTATCTGTCTACTACAGGGAGTGGTGGCCAAAAGCTATGAAGGCATGAAAGCGCCGTTTTGCTAAGTGGCCAAAACACTGACCTAACCACTGCCACAGCCCACCAACCCTGCTAAAATTGCAGGAAACGGGTGGGACAGTGACACACGCACTACAGGTCCTACACACCCTACAGTGGCACCATCCTGCTGGGCGAGCACTGGTGCAGCTGGCTCAAGCCCCCACGCAGGACTACCACTCCTACACGCACACTCTACTGGGTGTTGTTGAAGAATATGTTGTGGGTCCTAGCGACCCTCCTGTGAAGAAGACAAGAGAACACAGCGCTGCTAAGCAACTGTGGCCTAACAGGGGACGCCACAACGCGTTTTCCCTGCTAGGGCTTGGAGGGAAGAGGTGCTCTTTTTGCGTGCACGGCGCAGATGTCGATGAAGTTGGACTCCCTGCTCTGCCACAGGCAGAGGCGAAGTTACTTGTTTGTGTGATCTGCGCCCTTGTTTAACAGCGCATGAAAAAAAAAACATGGTATGCTGCTGCACCAATCACCCTACCTGCCCACCTGTAAAGCAAAGGCAAATGAAGGGGTGTTTGCAGCGGAGGAACCAAGCCACACTCCAGGTATTATACCCTTCTCAGTGTGACCTATAATACACTGTCCGCAAACGCGCTGAAGATCAGCTCCCCTGTCAAGCAAGCAAGCGTTAAGGGACTCCTCAGGTTCTCTTAAAGAACGTACCAAGGAGCCCCTGGGTAGCCTAAACAAGGTTTACCGTTCGCACTTCGCGTGGCCTACCCTTTAATGCGTGTGTGAATGCACGAGCATGCACGACGGTGTTGGGCAAACCTGCCCATCTTAACCGCAATCTCGAACTCCACCAGGGGGTGGCCCCACCTGGGCGTACCTACCTTACCTACCGCTGGAGAGTGAAGCAAGGTGAGGAGAAAAACGGGGCGCACGCGAAGAACGTTGCTATGCACTTGTGTGTATGTCTAATCACCCTGATCTGACCTCTAATCATCTGCAATCTTCCTAATCAATCCCTCTATCGCGTCCTATCGTTGTTAGCGCTGCTACAAGACTCGTTCACGGAGACACGAGACGAGCAATGTGTATGCGGCATACGAGACGAGCATACCTGTAGTTTATACCTGATTCGTTGAAGTCTTTTTCGTTGAGTTTCGAATTCTTGAATTTTTGATACTTCTATTAGTGTAGGTGGAATCTGTATGTTTATTTATTAATGTGTGTCTCGTCATTTTCAAGACTACGTGAGACATACGTTTATAATGCCATTATTTCTGCATTTTCCGGCGCTTCGCTAGGAGCCGCTCCTGCGCGCCGCCTTTTTATGCGTAGGAATTTCTTGATTTAAAAAATCTAGAGATGACTATAATTTTTATAAAAATGTGCTTCTGATGCACAATTGGATTCTGCTCAGGTGTGTTGTCTTAGAAAAATTCTAGGCCGTCATTTGACGGATTTTGGTGTCGTCGCTTCGCTTTTGCGTGGATTCGTCCATAATTCTCCCATTCCTGCCTCTGCAGATACCCATGCGCAGCCTCGCTGAGTAGGCCGTGTTCGGGCCGAAACGCAGCAGCCTGGAGAGACTGAGCAGAACCCAAGACCCCACCAAGGGGCAATTTAGTTTTTTAGCGACTCCCTTCGCCCTAAGACAGGTCACAGGTCGCCAGCAGGTTTACGAGAACCCATGCGAGTTTGTATATTGTGTCTTGCGTTGGGTTTGTGTAACACTGCGTCTTGGAGGGAGGGATGCACATGCACATGTTTTGGCATGCTCCCAAACTAACCCAACCAAGCCACAGGAGCCCCAGCAGCGCCATGAGCGCTGAGTCTTCTGTAGGAAATGTTATAAACAGAGCAGCAAAAGAGCGCCAGCCATGGTGAGCGCCCATTTTTCTGTGTGAGGGAAGCTATAGGTATTTTAAAGTAGATGTGGAAACCAAGGAAAGGCCAAGAAAAAATCCCTTTTTTCTAAAACAAGGGGGGAGTAAGAAAAAGTGCTTTTCCAATGCTTTGAGGCATACTCTAGTTGTATTAGGGATGCACTGAGCATCCAGGCATTTCTTTCTTAGTATTGGCCCCACCAAAACTGGTGATAACACATTTTGACCTATGGAACCAAACACCCAATCAGGATATGGAGTGGACCCCTTAATCCCCTTTTTTTGTGAGGCAAATCATCTTTTCCTGAGTTGACTGAGAACTGACATATCCAAGGCAGAGCCTATGAATTTATCTATGTCTTTCCATGAATTCTTAGCTATCCTAGTGGTATGCACCCTAGGGGGCTGGGCACCCCTTTTTGAGAGGTCCTGGGTTCAATTCCTGGTCAGCCTAGCTAAGTAGGAAGATCCCATGTGACATGGCAGTGACCTCATCGCCACATGCCCTGCCACCTCAGCACATATGGGACCCAAAACAACGAGTGCACATCTCCAGAGATGGCACTATGCAGATAGAGTGACCATGGGGCAGTTTTCCAACTCTTTTCCAAAACATTTTCAGCTATCTTTGTGAATATGCATTCCGATTTGACCTGAGTTGCAGTTTCTGTGAATATCCAATCATCTTTCACTGTTTACACTGCAGTCCTTCATGCTTTGATCCTGATTCTCTTCTGCTTGCATACCTCTGGCTTGGGCTATCCTGGATTTACTGTATTTCAGCAAACAAAAGCTTTTCATCTCCAAAAACAAACAGCAGGAAACCCTACACCAGCAGCAAGCAGCAGGAGAGGCAAAGACACAGTGTTGAAACCACTATAAACTTTTCTCCCAGTGAGGAAGCTCATCCCAAAAATGCTCAGTCCAATCCTCATAGAAGACTTTGGACTGGGGTGGTATGCTCACCTTGGACACGGCACAAATGAGTCCTGCCGACTCAGGCCAATACGACAAATGACTGAGCCGAGCTTGAAGATGGGGTGCATAGCCAGAAATAGGGCCAGTGGACCAGTTAGCTGCACATCCCTTTACAGAAGCAATAGATGGAGCGATTTCATTTATCTCTCTGTCCTGTCTGTCCTGAATGTCCTGAGAGCTGTTCTGAAAACACTATAGAATGGAGAGGCAAGGGTGTAGCCTAGCTTGGTGAGCAATTGGAGCCTGCGCTATGGCATATCAAAGCCATTGGAGAGTTAAGACAGCCCGAGCGGCAGTGATGGCATAGAGAAGTCCTGAATCCGACTGGACTTGCATGCCTCTAGCGCACTGGGCCAAAATATTTCCTTCTCTTTCCTTCAGATCACATTCCTGCGTCATGACCCCCATTTTGATCGGCATCACTGCCGTGAAAATTGGTCTCATCCACAAATCCGGACGGATATGCCCACCGGGACAACCCATTGGCGACGGTGTTGTCCTTGCCGACTTTGTACATCTCATCAATGTGGTACGGGCTGGAACATTTTGTGCCACTGGCCACGCCTTCCGAAAGGCCCCGGGAAGGTGCAAAGATCTTCCTTGTACCAACTCTCCGAGGACTTTTGGTCGGTGTACACAATGACATTTCGTCCCCCAATCCAACTTTTTAATTTTAGCCAGCAAGAGACTAATGCATGAGTCTCTTGCTCGCGGGTGCTGCAAGCTTTTTGTCCCTTCCCATCCTTGAATTCAAGCTTGCGGCTACAAAATGTGCAAGGCTTCCACTCCCCTTCAGGGTTTGGTGGTTCCAGGGCAGCACCGACTCCATGATCGCATGCATCCACATGGATGCAATATTCACCGTCGGATGATGGTATGTACAACTCACACTCAGCACTGAGTGCTTCCTTCAAATATACAAAAGCAGACTCCAACTCGCGCGTCCACTGGATACTGTTACTCTCTCCTGGTACCCTACAACGTTCCTTACGACCATCTAGCCCCGGGACAAGCACATACCTACCTTGCAGCGACGTGATCAACGGGGCTGCAATATTGGAAAAATGTGTTGTGTAAATGAATACCAATTTACAGCCCCCAAGAAGGTAGGTAGGTAGGTCATGTCGGGACTGGGGGTGCCCACAAAGGCGATCTTACCATGGGGCTTTGGCTCACCCAACCGCGGCCCTAGTTCACGTGCCCCCACAAAGCAGCTCCCCCATGTGGGAGAAGGGCTCAGTCGCCGCTAGCAGTACCCTCCATTGGGTTCTGCCCAGAGAGGTAACCCATGTTTGACCGGGGTCTGACATCCCTCTCCTTTGGGCGGACGATACCTGGGGGTCGGTCCCGTTGCATCTCCTCATCAACATCTGGATTCTGGGGCCCAGGGGCCAGGGGCCGGGCCAGAGGCCTTGTCCTACAGGCACCCCCACCTGGGTTCGTTTTCAGTAGGCGTGAGACAGCTTGAAGAAGCACGTGCTACGGCACTCGCATGCCGTAACGCGTACTCACGCCTCCTGTCTCGGTGGAGTTTACACTCTCCGGGGGCCGGGGGTGCGTAGTGGTTTGTTGTCGTCGGTTGGTCGGTTGTATAATGGCAGAGGTCTCGTGTGTTGATGTGTTCGTGGGTGTCATCGTCGGGGGGGGTGGCGCACTGTGGTGTCGCCAGTCCTGCGGACGGCGTTCCCGTTTTGACCCTTGCATGTTCGGCCGGTTCGGTATCGGGCGGTTTGCTTGTGATCTGTTTGCGGTCGGGGTGTTGCATTTATAGCAGTGTGGTCGGTTCCTGGTGGCGCTGGCCTGCATGTGGTCGGTTGGCTTGCTGTTGGGCCTGTTGCGCTGTTGCCGGCGTCGGCGCAGTCGTTTCAGTGGGTCGTGGCTGCGGTAGTAGGGATGTGTGTAGCTCGTGAGTGGTCGGGGTGTTGTGGCGGTACAGTTGGCGGATGGTCGTGTGGTCGTCGTCCAGTGGTTGGCGTGCTTGTCGAGGGGCCTGCCACGTCGCGGCTGGTGGATGCCCATGCAGTCGCGTTGGCGGGCCCCGGATGTGGTGGTGGTTCGTCGGGCTCCCGTCACCACCTTTGGGGCTGCTGTGCCCGGCCCCACTTGGGCAAGGGGGGCCTAGCGGCCATGCTGTGGGGATGTGCACGCCTCGTGGCACAATGCGCTGGTCCGTCGCGGCGTTGCCCCGGGCGCACCCGCACAATGTGCCTCATCTCCCCGCCCCTGGGACCATTTCGGTGTGGCGGGCTGCGCCTTGTCATGGCTTTGACACTCAGGCCTCGCAAGGCAATGCCCTACCCGAAGGGCACGGTGATGGGGACGGCGCCCTGGACCATGGATCCTCTTGTACCCCCCGGTTCTCGGCCATGTTGCGGCGGGTTGGCGGGCCCAGGGTACACGATGTGGTGTGTGCAGTCCTGCATAGCTTTCTTGGCGCTCCCGGGCTGCAGCTGGTCTGATGAGCTTACTTGTCTGGTGCGCTGGATGTGTGGTGGGCCCCCTCGGGACCGCTGGGCATACATCACGGGGGTTTGACCAGAGCCGGCATCTCACGGGTACACACTGTAGCTGAACATCTGAGGCTTCGGCGCATAGTGGGTCGGGCCGTGTGGGAGTGGTCTTAACGGGGCCCCTCCGGTGCCTTATTCTGGTGGGTGGGCGGGGTTGCGGTCATGTCTGCTGGTCCCTGCGGTGGCGTGGTGGCCGGTGGAGTACGGCAGCGGTCTCGGTGATCCTCACGTCCTGGGGGTCTGGGCTGTGGCCTGTCGCCTGTTAGGGCATCTGGAAAGTCAGGGTTTCGGGGTTACCCGGATGTCTGGTGAGGGCCGTGCGGAGGGCGGCGAAGATGTCACTCAACACGGCTGTATGTGCTGCTGGTGCTTCTTCCTCAGTGTTGGATGGCGGGTGACACCTGCCCCGCCGCCAACGGCCGGATCTGGTGGATCGTGGAGACGGGGAATAAGTTGTCCGCGGTGGGCTGCTCCGTCGTCCGTTCGGGGGTTGTGATGGCCTCCATCTGTTGCCGGCCATCAAGGTGGAACCTCCATGCCGGTGACCAATCCCTGGTATGCGGCCACCTCCGTTGGGCCCACCGCCACAGGCAATATAGGGCGTGTCCTGGGTGCCATGTGCCGGCCGCGCCAGACACGATGGCTATTTGGAGGTCTGGGGTTTGGCCCGGGAGTAGGGGAGTGGGGCCATCCGGCAGGTCGACCTCCCTGGGGAGCATGGAGTCAGCGGCCTCCAAGTCCCAGTGGTTTTCCAGAGGTTTTGGCGTGATCGTCACCTGGTAGTAGTGGCCGCTTTCCAACACCACTATGGCGACGGTCCCTGGGATGTCTCGTGGCGGAGGCTCCGCGTGTGCCCCCGGCCCTCCCGTTTGCCCGCAGCGCTCCGTGATCGTCCGTAGGTTTTGCCCCTTCTCCCTGGCCGTCCTGCTTTCCCAGTACGCAAAGCCCCGATGCGGTGGGATGTTGAGGGCGTTGGCGTACAGTTGCGGTGCGGCTCACGTCCGGTCTCCGGGGCTGGGTGCAAGTCGGGGCTCGGTCGGCGGGGGGATGAGCGTGTGTGCCCATGCGAGGTGCGGGACCCATACCCGCCCCCGGTCTTGCTGGTGGTAGTTTAACCACCAGATCCACACGTCCATGAGATCGTCCGGGGTACGTTGTCGTAGGATGAGGAGCGCCTGGAGCTGACGCACACACATGTTGGTAGCCCCGTGTAGGAGGAGGGCCGCCGCGAAGCGCCGGTCGCCGTGGACGCCCTGGAACTGCACTCGGAGGGCGTCTACCAGGTTGCATGAGGGCGTTCTGTGGTAGATGTCGTATGCCCTTCGCAGTTGCTCCAGGTCGAGGTGCTCACCCACGTGTGGTGGTCTGGGTGGTGGGGGGGGCATGATTTCCCTGTCCTGGGCCGCAAGGGTGCCGGGCGAGGGATTGTCTCCTGACGCGTCGTTTTCAGGCTCTCTGTTCATGTTTGCCGCGTCGGGCCCGGGCCGCGAGGGCCCCGGGCTGGGGTGCACGGCCGGGGGTGGGGTGGTCCTGGACGTTCCCGACCCCCGGCTTTCCGTCATGTTCTCATCGGTGGTGGACGTCACGTCGCTGGGGTCATCGTGTGGGTGGAACCTGGATTCCGCGGAATTTGCCTGCACCGTAGCCCGGGTGGGAGGTGCCGCGCGTGATGCGTCTGGGTGGCCGGGCGGAGCCTGCTCGACCACAGTCGGTGATGCCGTAGCCACATTGGTGTCATCTGCCAATCCGGACGCATATGCCCACCGGGACAACCCATCGGCGACGGTCTTCTCCCTGCCGACTTTGTACACCAATTCAATGTGGTCGGGCTTAAAATTTTTGTGCCACCAGCCACGCCTTCCGAAAGGCCCCGAGAGGGTACAAAGATCTTCCTTGTACCAGCTCTCCATGGACTTTTGGTCGATGTCCACAATGACCTTTCGTCCCCCAATCCAACTTATTAATTTTAGCAAGCAAGAGACTAATGCATAAGTCTCTTGCTCGCGGGGGCTCCAAGCTTTTTTTCCCTTCCCATCCTTGAATTCAAGCTTGCGGCCAAAAAAAGTGCAAGGCTTCCACTCCCCTTCAGGGTTTTGTTGTTCCAGGACAGCAACGACTCCATGGTTGCATGCATCCACATGGATGCGATATTCACGGTCGGTGATGGTATGTACAACGCGCGCTCGGCACTGAGTGCTTCCTTCAACTATACAAAAGCAGACTCAATCTCGGGCGTCCACTGGATACTGTTATGCTCTCTTGGTACCGTTCAACCTCCCTTACGACCATCTACCCCGGGAACACGCTCATACCTACCTTGCAGCAACGTGATCAACGGGGCTGCAATATTGAAAAAACCTGTTGTGTAAATGAATACCAATTTACAACCCCAAAGAACCCCTTCATCTGCTTTGGGGCTTTACGCTTGGGCCGATTCCGTACCGCTTCCACCTTGGAGGGGCCGGGACTACGCATTCCCCCATGCAAAACATGCCCACAATACTTGATTCTCTCCATGAAAAGTAGACATTTCCCGAAGCGGACTTTGAGAAGGCATTCCTCTAACTTCTCAAACAATTGAACCGCATTTTGAAAGTGGTCTTCGAGGTATGCCTTTGAATCAAGTATTCCGCCCTTACCACAAAGCTTCGGTCGTGTCCCCATGAGTAAATCATCGATATAAATGTGTGTGTGTGCGGCTGTAGCTACTTCAAACAATCTCTCCCCATTCTCCGGAAAGCATGGGGTCCTACCTTCACCCCCACGGGTAGGACCCTCCACTCAAATACCCCAAAAGGAGTACGGAAGGCAGTGTATTGCCTACTGCACTCACTTAAAAGCATTTGGTGGAATCCATCCTCGAGGCTGAGGAGGGTCCAGGGCTGATTTCTAGCTTGTTTGACAAACAAGTCCTCGATTACAGGCAACGGGAGCTCACAGCCGCGAAGTTGCGTGTTTACGTACCGATAATCAATGACTAGTCGCCATTTGTTTGTGCCAGGCTTTGGCACAAGAAACCCCTGGCTGACCCAATAGATTTTGGCCACGCGAGGCAGGCAACGGCGAAATGCGGCAGGGAGCGACAGGAAGGCGACAGGGTGGCGACAGGAAGACGACAGGGTGGGGACAGGAAAACAACAGGAAAGCGGCAGGAAAGCGGCAGGGGAGCGACAGGAAGCGACAGGCAGGGGACAGGAAGGCGACAGGGGAGGTGCGACAAGAGGGCAACAGGGAAGCAACAGGGTGGCGACAGAGTGGCGACAGGGAGACGACAGGGAAGCAACAGGAAACAAGACATAGCGACAGGATAAGCGGTAGGAAAGAGAAAGGAAGACGGCAGGAGGGCGATAGGGCTAGCAGCGACAGGGAAGCGACAGGGAAGCGACAGGAGAGAGTAACAGGAGAGCGACAGGAGAGCGACAAGAGAGCGACAGGAGAGCGGCAGGGTGTTTTTTTGCGACAGGAAGGCGACAGGAAGGCGACAGGGATGCGACAGGAGAGCGACAGGCTTGTGGAGGACAACAAGTGAGACAATATAGTACATGGGTTTTTTCATAGGTGGATATATGTAAAGAAAATGAGAACCAATGTTTTAAATTTATTGGGATTCTTATGAAGATATCATTTCATTGTTACATGGATAAACATTTACCATTTGGTGAATTTTAATCTTTTATGGAATCACTACATTTAGCAGGTAGATTTCACCTGAAACTGAAAGCCAAATGATAAAGATAAAGATAAGTTTCAACCACCTATGATTTTAGCAGCTGTTTTTTCCCAAAATTCAAAGTCATGCATTTTCAGAACGGCGATATAAAACTGTACACAGTAGTACTGTTGTTTTTGTGTTTTCTCAAAATTTTAACAAAATTATGCTGGGGGAGAATGAGCGACAATCTGAGAACTTTGGGGGGGAGGGGGGGGGGGCTCCGGCGATTCCCATTCTCAAGTCCTTCATTGGGAATGCTGGAAACCCAAAAAACGACCCTCTGTAACTTGTTCTTTTCTGCTGTGTGTTTGCTTGCTTGTAAGACAACGAATCAATAGATCAACATGATTGTGATTTAATGGGCTCTTCAACAGTGTGGTATTGCCTTGTGTTTCCAACCCTTTTGGCTGGTTTTGGAAAAAGTCGTTTTTTCGTACTTTCTTTAAATTGGCGCCAATATGGCGCCAATTTTCACACTATGAAGACCAAGTTGGACACTGTAGCCACTGCTGCAATCCGTAAATCTAGTTGGATGACTTGTTGTAAGGTTCCAAAGTGTGACGTCCTTGCGTTATAGGAAATGTATGACACGGCTCGTAAAATTGAGAACAACTTGGTAATGTATTGGTGTTTGAGTAGGAATGACAAGAAGGTTACAGATTTTCGAAAGGAGATGCAGTGTGTTCAGGATGTTGGTCTTTATGTAGTGCTTGTGTCTTTTGCTACGGGAGTATACGGTGGTAGTAGGGAGTGTGGGGCCACCGACCTGTGTTGGAGGCAGGGCGAGAGGGAGGGGGGGGGGGGGAGGGGGGGGGGTCCGACAATTCCTATTCTCAACCGAAAATTCTCACATTGTCGCATATTCTTTCATAGGTGGATACATGGATAAACATTTACCATTTGGTGAATTTTAATCTTTTATGGAATCACTACATTTAGCAGGTAGATTTCACCTGAAACTGAAAGCCAAATGATAAAGATAAAGATAAGTTTCAACAACCTATGATTTTAGCAGCTGTTTTTTCCCAAAATTCAAAGTCATACATTTTCAGAACGGCGATATAAAACTGTACACAGTAGTACTGTTGTTTTTGTGTTTTCTCAAAATTTTACAAAAATTATGCTGTCGCTGGAGCTTCAGCCGCAGATCAACTGTCAACAACTGCCGCGTACGCGAGTTTCAGATTCCCGACCGCCGTGCGCAATAGAAAATCGCCAAAAAGTCCACTTTTTTTCGCAGTTGGAAGCAAAGTAAAGGCATGAGCATGTCCCTGAGATCAATACCCTGCTGCTGACCTAAAAAATTCCAGATTGGCAGGCACAGATTTTGAGAAATTCACACTTTTCTAGCCAAAAACCACTCTTTTTCATGGTTTTAGGGTCTTTGGAGGCCATGTAGAGGGCCTTACAGGGCTGGAAGAGGTGGTATAGAGGTGATATATGAACAAATTGTCATCACCATTGGTAGAAGCCTACATGACAAGCGATGTTTTGCCTTTATTCTAGGCTATTCATCCCTTTCTCATGCACCATGGGGCCCAATATCCATATGGTTCATAGGTAGGGTTTTGATCACCTATCACCGTCCACACACATGTTTGGGGCTTGGGTTGGTATTGTATGCATTTGAATGATAAGAACTACATAAAATATGATGCTATGTGCATAAAGAATGGGATAAACAATGAACATTTGAGGTGTTTTTGGCCCTATTTTGCACCGTTTGTGGTCCATTTCCATATGGTTCATAGGTAGGCTTTTGCGTGCCTATCACCGTACACACACATGTTTGGGGCTTAGGTTGTTATTGTAAGCATTTGTATGATAGGTGCTACATATAATATGATAGTATGTGCATAAGAATGGGATGAACGATGAACATTTGAGGTGTTTTTGGCCCTATTTTGCACCGTTTGTGGTCCAATATCCATATGGTTCATAGGTAGGGTTTTGATCACCTATCACCGTCCACACACATGTTTGGGGCTTCAGTTGGTATTGTATGCATTTGAATGATAATAACTACATAAAATATGATAGCATGTGCATAAGAATGGGATGAACGATGAACATTTGAGGTGTTTTTGGCCCTATTTTGCACCGTTTTGTAGTCCATTTCCATATGGTTCATAGGTGGGTTTTTGCGTGCCTATCACACATGTTTGGGGCTTGGGTTGGTATTGTATGCATTTGAATGATAAGAACTACATAAACTATGATACTACGGGCATAAGAATGGGATGAACGATGTAGATTTGAGGTGTTTTTGGCCCGTTTTTGCACCTTTTGCGCTCCATATCCATATGGTTCATAGGTAGGGTTTTGATCACCTATCACCGTCCACACACATGTTTGGGGCATAGGATGGTATTGTAAGCATTTGAATGCTGGGTAAGAAATAAAATATGATACTACGGGCACAAGCATGGGATGAACAATGTAGTTTTGAGGTGTTTTTGGCCCGTTTTTGCACCATTTGTGCTCCATATCCATATGGTTCATAGGTAGGGTTTTGATCACCTATCACCGTCCACACACATGTTTGGGGCATAAGATGGTATTATAAGTATTTGAATGCTAGGTAATAAATGAAATATGATACTATGTGCACAGGAGTGGGTTGAACAATGTAGATTTGAGGTGTTTTCGGCCCATTTTTGCACCTTTTGTGGTCCATATCCACGGTGGACAAGTATTGCAAATTTCTTGTCATACCTGACGTTGTTCCACACCACATATAATCATATACAAAGATTGTCTCACTGCCTTCATGCCATTGTTGCGTGCTTTCTGTGCCAAGAGGAGGTATTTCCTGTGTATTACGCCTTCCGAGGTAGGGTGAGCGAAGGGTGAAAAGACGGTGATCGAACATGACATTGCTCCACACCACATATTCTAATATACAAAGATTGTCTCACTGCCTTCATGCCCTTGTTGCGTGCTTTTTGTGCCAAGAGGAGGCTTGTCCTGTGTATTACGCCTTCCTAGGTAGGGTGAGCAAAGGGTGAAAAGACAGTGAACTAAGGGTGAACGAATGGTCAAAAGACAGTGAGGGAATAGTGAATTGCGAGCATGCATGGCAACCAAATGTGATTTCCCTTTGGTACAGCCCACAGGGCTAAGCAATGGCTCCTATGCTGACGTAGATGAGGCAGTTTGAGAACATTGCCTGGCTTTGTGTTTGCGCTGCCATTGCTTCATTGCCCACATCGCACTCATATCATGTTTGTGACCTAACGAGGTATGGGGGAAATTTCATCCGGTTTCAAATTGCATGGTTGCCCATGTCATGTGTCTCGTTATGGGCAGATGAAATATCACACACACAACACACACCACACGCACTCAGTGGAATGTACCAATGTGCATTGCAACGCGCGTTGCATGGCAACACAAAGAGCCGGCTTAGGCAATGTCCTAGAAACACTTGGTGGCAACAATCTCCCAAACAGCTGTATTTGCACTTTTGAACCCACAATGGTTGATTTCATTGCTGTCGCTGTGCTTTCGTGTGATTCGGCATTGATGAAATTTTTCCCTGGAGCTCGGTTAGGCTTGCCAAGCAACAAATTGTGACCCTACATGCCTTTTACTCAAGATCATCTTCCGGAGGGTGCAAAAAGTGCCCCTGAATAGCCATATTTGCACTTTTGAAGCCACAAATGTGGATTAGAGTGATTTCGTTGTGATTTCGTCGTGATTACCAACCTGAGTGATCTGTGGAACCCAACAAGATAACTCCATGCATGCACACACATTTGCATTTGCATATTGATGGTATGTTGGGTGAATTGTATGGGAATGCTTAAATTCGACCCAGTGGTGGAGGACAGAAGCAACCGTTAGGGAGCTTGTGGGTCCATGCTTGAAATATCATAGTTGAAATATCGCAGAGGAAATATCACAGTTGTGTCGGTCATTTTTTGCCCGCCTGTCCCATCTCTCCATTCAAGTGGTGGTTTGGCTTGCCGTTGTGGTGGTTGATAATTTTCGCTGCGGTTGCAATCCATGATGCATGATGCATGATGCTCCACTTCTCTTCTCAAAGCAATGTTGTCTATCCCGAAAATTGGCGGTACTCTTCCAGTGTTGGCAAGGGAGCAACTGTGCATGTGGCTGCTGTGTTGGAGTTCCTGAGCAATGAGATGTTGGAGCTTGCGGCCAACGCATCAAGAGAAAACAAGAAGTAGCAACGTATCACGCCTCGGCTCTTGATGGTATGCACTGTGTGCCCCGTGCACATCCCATGTTGCACGCACGCACCAACTGTGCACACTGCGCGCACGCATTGTGCACACTGCATGCACGCACGCATGCACAATATCAGTGTGTCACAATATTAGTGCCTTCTGTCTGCTAAGAGTTTCAGCGAAAATCTCTGGGTCTGGGTGACAGAACACCTTCGCTGTTTGTCCGTTCCCGACTCAGATTATGTCTTTTTGACACTGTGGAGCTTTTGCTCGTGCCTTTGGCATTGCGTTTTGCACTGTGCACACTGCACGCACACATTGTGCACGCTGCACGCACGCGGCAAAGGTGGGGCATGCATGCGTTGTGCGTGCCCTGTGCATGCTTTGTGCATGTTGGGGGGGCTTCGGGGCACAGGGCGGGTGTGCATCCAAGCATTCCGAAATGATGCCATGAACGACGCCAGCCAAGTGGCCCTGCACGACCTTGAAATGGAGAGAGATGGGAAAATGTTTTAGGGATGGGTTAAGGAAGCCAAAACGTTCCTCGAGTACACGAAGTATGCACGCACGCACGGTGCACACTGCACGCACGCATTGTGCACACTGCGCGCATCTTATTCTCTTGGCCATCGCCTCTTAACCCATTTTTTTTGTGGGGTGGACTCGATGCAAGGCATGCTGGAACGGCGCGTTCCTGACTGCAGATGCAGCAAATTCTGCGATCGCTTTGCGATAAATAGGGTGCCATGTGGGGGCGAAGACACTCGTTCAAGTCATCCTCCAAAAAGTGACCCACTGTGAGCACTCCTGCCCGAATGAGCACTGGCGCAAAAGGAAAGTTGAAGTCTGTTCATTGCGAAAGGCGGCATTGTGACAGACACGCTGATGAGCTTTGCATCCCCTTCTGTGCATCACACAGGGCCAGTCGCGGATACATGTTGCCGTCGGTTCATATGCCGCCGTTGAGGCGTTGAGGCCGGATGACGCCTTGGTACTGAGGATGCAAGAGGCCTTGGCGGCGTTCCTCCCCCTCCTGTTCAAGGTGCCGCGTGTCCAAGATACAACACGTGCATGTACCGCATTATTTTGGGACCTGGCTACAAGGGTACTGTTTCATGGGAATCAGTAACATCAAGAATGTGCTGAAGCTGCATTTGACGCTCTCTGGATTGCAATCCTTGGATTCATGACACTGGTGCTGCTGGCAGACACAGAGAGGGAGCCCCTGCTGGAGCACGTTGAGTGGGGCACCCTCTTGTTCTTTGCAGCACTCTTTGTGCTCATGCACGGTCTCGAAAAGCTTGGGCTCATTGAGTGGATTGGAAATGTTGTGGTTACGATCATTGAAGCGGTACGTTGTTGCATTGCGCATTGGTTATCAAGGCAGTAGGAATACGTAATGCCACCGCATGCAGGGATTCCATTTCATGCGAAAAAGTTGCATGGCCGCAACACATGACAGAATACAGTGATCAGTCTGTGGGTCTCACTGTTTTTTGAATTTTGTTTTGTGCAAGCAGGAATCCAGTTTCTGCCACCCTCGGTACCTACCCCCTGTGATGCGCGGTCGCTGGCATGGCGGTAAGTGAGTCCCTCACCGCCTCTCACAACACATTCCAACTTTTCATCCCTAGGAAAAGCGATGGCGGCAGTGCTTGCTATCATGGCAACCATTATGACAGCTCTTTTGATATTTGGGCAAATGGTTACGGCAGCGTCGATTGCAGGGTGGCGTTAACGCAACCAAATTGGGGATGGGGGCTTGATGAAAATGTTTGTAGTGTGCACGCACGCACTGTGCACGCTGCACGCCCGCCTTGTGCAAACTGCACGCACGCACTGTGCACGCTGCACGCCCGCATTGTGCAAACTGGACGCACGAACTGTGCACACTGCAAGCACGCACTGTGCACACGGCACGCACGCATTGTGCAAACTGCACGCATGCACTGTGCACGCTGCACGCACGCACTCTGCACGCTGCACGCACGCATTGTACACACTGCACGCACTCATCGTCGCCCGCATTGTGCACACTGCACGCACACACTGTGAACATTTGCACTGTGCGCATGCACGCATTCCGCACACTTCACACACGCACTGTGAACATGCGCACTGTGCACACCGTACGCATGCACCTCGCACACTGCACTGTCTTTTGGCAGGACCTCTGTATTTACTGATTTTTGTTGGCCATACCTGGGAACATTCTCTATGGGGCATCCGTTCTGGCCTACTCCATGGAGGCCTCCTGGATCTGAAAACAAATTCCACTCCTATTGGGGAGCATGGAGACCGTGGTCTTTAATTTAATTCTGGTGTTTCAGATCATCTTGTTTGGCAAGCCGTCGAGCAAACCTCTGCTAGCCAGTGCATACAGTCCAATGCAGTATGAGTATTGGCCTTGGGTGCAGGAATGCTGTGCTCCTTGGAGGAGGGAGGGACCCCATAGGGCAAATGCATTACTCAGTGCAGGCACTGCTCAGTGCACAATTTGGCCCAGAATTTCATGCTCAAGTTGTTGCTCTTTCCAAATGTCCTCAAATGATCAGTCAACATGTGCGGACCATGGTGCACACAGGGATGGATGCAGGTTCTGTATTTCTCAAGGTGGTCCCCTTCTCCACAAGGAAGATGTCTTGGGCATCATTTGTTGCGTTTGAAAAAAAGATTATCCCAAGCCCCCCCCCCCCCATATTTCAGGCTGTACCATGGGTCCAAAATGTTGCCTTTGCCCCCTGAACAACAGGTCAGAGACCCCCCTCCCCTATTTTGAGGGTGCTGGATGCGAAAAAAGAGATTGTAGGGACACACAGATCGTGACTCACACAATTTGCAACATCCGTATGCACCAAAATCTGCCGTTTTTCCATGAAAAAACGGCCAAAAATGGCCGTTTTTCGGTCAAAAATTGAGTTTGTTGGCCTCAGACAAGCAGTTGAAGACCCCCCCCCTATTTTGAGGGTGCTGGATGTGAAAAAGCAAGTTGTAGTCACACACAGGTCACACAAACACAATTTACAGCATCCGTATGCACCAAAATTTGCCATTTTTCATGAAAATAACGGCCAACAATGGCCATTTTTTGGTCAAAAGTTGTGATTTTTGGGCTCTCCCCTTTTTTGAGGGCGCTGGATGCGAAAGAGGAGGTTTTAGGGACACACAGATCACGCAAACACAATTTACAGCATCCGTACGCACCAAAATATGCCATTTTTCATGAAAACTGGCCAAAAATGGCGCTTTTTTCGTCAAATATTGATTTTTTGGCTTTGTACAAGCAGTTGAAGGACCCCCCCCCCCCCATTTTGAGGGTGCTGGATGCAAAAAAGCAAGCTGTGGTCACACAAAGATCACGAAAACACATTTTGTAGCATCCGTATGCACCACAATTTGCCGTTTCTCATGGAAGAAACGGCTAAAAATGGCCATTTTTTTGGTCAAAAAATGATTTTTTTTGGCCTCAGACAAGCGGTTGAAGACCCCACCCCCCTATTTTGAGGGTGCTGGATGTGAAAAAGCAAGTTGTAGTCACACACAAGTCACGCAAACACAATTTACAGCATCCGTATGCACCAAATTTTGCCATTTTTCATGAAAAAACGGCCAACAATGGCCATTTTTTGGTCAAAAGTTGTGATTTTTGGGCTCTCCCCTATTTTGAGGGCGCTGGATGCGAAAGAGGAGGTTTTAGGGACACACAGATCACGCAAACACAATTTACAGCATCCGTACGCACCAAAATATGCCATTTTTCATGAAAACTGGCCAAAAATGGCGCTTTTTTTGTCAAATATTGTTTTTTGGCTTTGTACAAGCAGTTGAAGGACCCCCCCCCCCCATTTTGAGGGTGCTGGATGCAAAAAAGCAAGCTGTGGTCACACAAAGATCACGAAAACACATTTTGTAGCATCCGTATGCACCACAATTTGCCGTTTCTCATGGAAGAAACGGCTAAAAATGGCCATTTTTTTGGTCAAAAAATGAGTTTTTTCGGCCTCAGACAAGCGGTTGAAGACCCCACCCCCCTATTTTGAGGGTGCTGGATGTGAAAAAGCAAGTTGTAGTCACACACAGGTCACGCAAACACAATTTACAGCATCCGTATGCACCAAATTTTGCCATTTTTCATGAAAAAACCGCCAACAATGGCCATTTTTTGGTCAAAAGTTGAGATTTTTGGGCTCTCCCCTATTTTGAGGGCGCTGGATGCGAAAGAGGATTTTTTAGGGACACACAGATCACGCAAACACAATTTACAGCATCCGTACGCACCAAAATATGCCATGTTTCATGAAAACTGGCCAAAAATGGCGCTTTTTTTGTCAAATATTGATTTTTTGGCTTTGTACAAGCAGTTGAAGGACCCCCCCCCCCTTTTTTTGAGGGTGCTGGATGCAAAAAAGCAAGTTGTGGTCACACAAAGATCATGACAACACATTTTGTAGCATCCGTATGCACCACAATTTGCCATTTCTCATGGAAAAAACGGCTAAAAATGGCCATTTTTTGGTCAAAAAATGATTTTTTTTGGCCTCAAATATATACAAATTTTTCTATAAAAAATTTCTCTGATTTGAAAAATGAAAAATTTAAATTGAAAAATATTCATCAAAATCTCTAAATTCTTATTATGAAATTAGAACAAAAATAGCCCTATTCTGGAACCGTACCAGCAAAATTTGCATACAGCTCTTTTCAATATGTATATCACATTCTTCTTAAAATTTAGGTTTAAATCAATAAACCACAAAACTTAATTAAAACAAAAATATAAAATATTACTAAGAGTTTTGTATTAAAAATTAATAAAATGGATTAAAAATTTTTTTTAAATATACTTTACTTAAATGATATGCTCATTCTTAGCTTTCTAAATAAAATAACCAAGTCTATTATAAACTTAAAACATTTCCTATTGTCAGAATAAAAGATTCTTCGCACTAATACTAAACAATGAGATTCCTCAAAATTTAACTTCTCTAAGAAAAAAATTGATTTTCTGTGAAAGAAAAAATTTCCTAAAAAAGACCGGGAATATAATAAAGCTTTCCACTCGGGCTCTAAAATAAGAAAAAGCAACAACTTTTTAAACAAATTTAAATAACTTTTTGAATTAAAAAAAGTATCTTCCTTATAGAAAAATTCAAATAAAATATTATTAAATAAAACACAAATTTTATCGTTTTCTGAAGCAAGAATTTTGTCTTCGTGAATTAAAATATATTTCAAAATTAATAAACGTAATTCCAAAACTTTCAATAACCTAAATTGAAGAAAACAAACAACATGCCTCTTCTTAAATAAACTAAAATAATATAATCTATATATCTACAAGCGGTTGAAGACTGCCCCCCTATTTTGAGGGTGCTGGATACAAAAAAGCAGATTGTAGGGAAACACAGATCACGCAAACACAATTTACAGCATCCGTACGCACCAAAATTTGCCGTTTTTCACGAAAAAAACGGCCGGAAATGGCCCTTTTCTGGTCACATATTGATTTTTTTTGGCTTCGTACAAGCAGTTGAAGGATCCCCCCCCCTATTTTGAGGGTGCTGGATGCAAAAAAGCAAGTTGTCTGCATGCACGGACTACAAAAGCACAATCTACAGCATCTGTATGCACCAAAATTTGCTATTTTTCATGGAAAAACTGCCAAAAATGGCCGTTTCTTGGTCAAAAATTGAGTATTTTGGCCTCAGACAGGCAGTTGCAGAGCCCCCCCCCCCCCCATTTTGAGGGTGCTGGATGCAAGGAAGCATGCTGTGTGGACACACAGATTGCCCAAACACAATTTACAGCATTCTTATGCCCCAAAATCAGCCATTTTTCAACAAAATCGGCGAAAAATAGCCATTTTTTTTATCAAAAATTGTTTGTTTTTTTTAGCCTGAAACAAGCAGCTGAACCACCCCCCCTCCCGATTGGAGGGTGCTCGTTGCAAAAAAGCGAAATACGCCAAAGAACAACATAAAATATGATAGTATGTGCATAAGAATGGGATGAGCGATGAACATTTGAGGTGTTTTTGGCCCTATTTTGCACCGTTTGTGGTGCATTTCCATATGGTTCATAGGTAGGCTTTTGCGTGCCTATCACCGTACACCCACATGTTTGAGGCTTAGGTTGTTATTTTTGGGGAACAATGGGGTAGGAGGAACCCCCCCCCTGCTATTTGGGGGGTGTATAATTACAACAAAAGGTTACTTTTGGTCTTTTTGGGTACAAAACCTATTTTCATGGTTTTTTCGTGCCTATACTATACTATACAGGTACACTGGTGTGCAGCACTGTTCTGCTGCACCACCCCGGAGCAGACAAAAATACTCCAAAATAGGCCGAATTCCAGGGTTTTTGATGGTTTGGGAGAACGCTCGGGTGTGAGGAACCCCCCCATCCCTATTTTGGGGCCAGAGAATCCAAAGAAAATTGGAATTTCTGTCGAAAATACTCTATAGGCAGGTACACTGGTGTGCAGCACTGTTCTGCTGCACCACCCCAGAGCAGACGAAAATACTCCAAAATAGGCCGAATTCCAGGGTTTTTGATGGTTTGGGAGAAAGCTCGGGTGGGAGAAACCCCCCCATCCTTATTTTGGGGCCAGAGAATCCAAAGAAAATTGGAATTTCTGTCGAACATACTCTATAGGCAGGTACACTGGTGTGCAGCACTGTTCTGCAGGACCAGCCCAGAGCAGGCAAAAATACCCCAAAATAGGCCAAATTTCAGGGTTTTTGATATTTTTGGACAAAATTCGGGTAGGAGGACCCCCCCCCTATTTTAGGGCCGTAGAAACCAAAAAAAATAGGTCATTTCTCGCGAAAAACCCCTTTTTGTCGACTTTTGAATTTGGGAAAAAACAGCTGCTAAAATCATAGGTGCTGCATTCTGTCCCGATCATAAATGGTCCCGGCTTCCCGACAACAAGAACTCACTCCCGTCCCGACAGCAAGAACTCACTATAAACAATAAACTGAAAATGTGGCAAGAACAGGACAAAAATAAACCAGTCAGAAACAAATAAGAGCAAGAAGGAAAGGTCCTTGTGTGTGTACAACTTAGCTGCTCGGTCAGTGTGCCGCAGTGATAGCCGACCCATTTCTATCCCCAAGATCAGGACCTACTTTTCCTCACAGGTTTCCTTGCACTGATCTATCGCCTATCCGAGGATTCTTCACGAGTGACAATCTGTGCCCGCTGGTGGCAGATCCCAACACTGCTGCCTTGCTCCCGGTTCTTCCGTTTTCTCTGAGGCCGAGAAGTCCCCTCCGCTGTCCTCCCTACCGGTATGCAAAGGAGTTTCGGCGTTGTTTATGTGTTGGTTGACTGGGTCCAAGTTACAACTGGGTGGCGGCTTCGCGGGTCCATGAGCATGGTGCGTTGCGTGTCACCTTGGCGGCTCCAGCACCCGGACACGAGGAAACCGGACGTGGAATGCACGAGTGACGATCACGTGAGTAGTGGTTGCTTGTGAGGCTTTTTTTTTTGCCTCACACACTGTGTCCCACAGAGTCCGACGAACTCGAGCCCACGAGATCAGCACAAGCCCGGCAACAAAGCGTTCACGACCCTAGGAACAGGCAACGTCTCTCGCCCGCCCGCCTGCAGCACATTCTGCGGCCAGTTTGTTGCTGCCCTCCAATTTTCTGTGGTGCACCCCGCACCCTGTACCCTGCAGCACAGTTGCAGCTGCCCATCCCTGCCCCCTTAATGGTGGTCCCCCCCCTAAACTGTCTGCTGCACAGTTGTGCTGTGCTGTGCCGTGCGGTGCTAAATTGCGCTGTGCTGTGCCATGCGGTGCTGAGCTGTGCTGTGCTGTGCCGTGCGGTGCTGAATGGTGCTGAGCTGTGCCGTGCGGTGCTGAATGGTGCTGTACTGTGCTAAATGGTGCTGTGTTGTGCCGTGCGGTGCTAAATTGTGCTGCTGTGCCGTGCGGTGCTAATTCGTGCTGTGCTGTGCCGTGCGGTGCTGAATGGTGCTGAGCTGTGCCGTGCGGTGCTGAATGGTGCTGTACTGTGCTAAATGGTGCTGTGCTGTGCCGTGCGGTGCTAAATTGTGCTGTGCTGTGCCATGCGGTGCTGATTGGTGCTGTGCTGTGCCGTGCGGTGCTAAATTGTGCTGTGCTGTGCCGTGCGGTGCTGATTGGTGCTGTGCTGTGCCGTGCGGTGCTAAATTGTGCTGTGCTGTGCCTTGCGGTGCTGAGTTGTGCTGTGCTGTGCCGTGCCATGCTGCATTGTGCTGTGCTGTGCGGTGCGGTGCTGAGTTGTGCTGTGCTGTGCCGTGCGGTGCGGTGCTGAATGGTGCTGTGCTGTGCCGTGCGGTTCTGAATGGTGCTGTGCTGTGCCGTGCGGTGCTGAATGGTGCTGTGCTGTGCTGTGCGGGAGAGCTCAGAGAGAGACCGGGGAAACAGGGCAGAGACGTTGCCTGTTCCTGGGGTCGTTGACGCGTTGTTGCCGGGCTTGTGCTGATCTCTTGGGCTGGAGTTCATCGGACTCTGTCGGACACAGTGTGTGAGGCAAAAAGAATGCCTCATGAGCAACCACTACCCACGTGATCGTCAGTCGTGCATTCCACGTCCGGTTTCCTCGTGTACGGGTGCTGGAGCCGCCAAGGTGACACGCAACGCACCATGCTCATGGACCCGCGAAGCCGCCACCCAGTTGTAACTTGGACCCAGTCAATCAACACATAAACAACGCCGAAACTCCTTTGCATACCCGTAGGGAGGACAGCGGAGGGGACTTCTCGGCCTTGGAGAAAACGGAAGAACCAACAGAGTAGAAAGAGTCAGCCGACGAGAGCAAGGCAGCAGTGTTGGGATCTGCCACCAGCGAGCACAGACTGTCACTCCTGAAGAATCCTCGGATAGGCGATAGATCAGTGCAAGGAAACCTGTGAGGAATAAAAGCTCCTGATCTTGGGGATAGAAATGGGTCGGCTATCACTGCGGCACACTGATCGAGCAGCTAAGTTGTACACACACAAGGACCTTTTCTTTCTTGCTCTTATTTGTTTCTGACTGTGTTATTTTTGTCCTCTTCTTGCCCCATTTTCTGTTTATTGTTGAAAGTGTGTTCTCGTGAGTTCTTGCTGTCGGGACGAGTTCTTGTTTTCGGGATGATGTCGGGACCATTTATGATCGGGACAGTTTGCAGTTGAAACTTATCTTTATCTTTATCATTTGGCTTTCCGTTTCAGGTGAAGTCTACCTGCTAAATGTAGTGATTCCATAAAAGATTAAAATTCACCAAATGGTAAACGTTTATCCATGTAACAATGAAATGACATCCTCATAAGAATCCCAATAAATCTAAAACATTGGTTCTCATTTTCTTTACATATATCCACCTATATAAAAAACCATGTACTATTTTGTCCCACTTGTTGTCCTCCACAAGCCTGTCGCTCTCCTGTCGCATCCCTGTCGCCTTCCTGTCGCCTTCCTGTCGCCTTCTTGTCGCAAAAAAAAACCCTGCCGCTCTCCTGTCGCTCTCCTGTCGCTCTCCTGTCGCTCTCCTGTTACTTTCTCCTGTCGCTTCCCTGTCGCTTCCCTGTCGCCGCTAGCCCCATCGCCCTCCTGTGGTCTTCCTTTCGCTTTCCTGTCGCTTATCCTGTCGCTATGGCTTGTTTCCTGTTGCTTCCCTGTCGTCTCCCTGTTGCCACCCTGTCGCCGCACTGTCCCTTCCCTGTTGCCCTCCTGTCGCACCTCCCCTGTCGCCTTCCTGTCGCCTGCCTGTCGCTTCCTGTCGCTTCCCTGCCGCTTTCCTGCCGCATTCCTGTTGTTTATCTGTCGCCACCCTGTTGTGTTCCTGTCGCCACCCTGTCGCCTTCCTGTCGCTCCCTGCCGCATTTCGCCGTCGCCTGCCTCGCGTGGCCCGAATCTAGTATGAAAGCTAAGCATTCATGAGAAAATATACAAAAAGGTATAGGCTCTAGATGTATGTCAGCGCCTCAGTCAGTCCAGGAAATGATGTATAAGACCAATCAGTCGGGAGGTCAGGGGTCCACAAAACATCCAAAGATCAATGCTTGGTTTTTTAAGTCAAAATGTCTTGTCACCCCTTTTTGGATAGGCCAATACTAAGATAAAGATGGGTTATACCTTTGGGCCTCTTTATAACAAATAAAGCTAACCTTTTGGCAGGGAAATACACTTTTTCTTCCTGCGACTGTCTGACGGACGTTTCTCCATCAGTTTCTGTTTTCCACATGAGTCACGAAGCGCCTGAGTTGAGAGCTCCGCTTGGAGAGCCCCAGCGAGACTCGGCGATTAGCGTCGGCAGCCAGGCAGGAATAACAGTGGCCATGTGTCGGCACTGTTCTGAACTTCCTGCATGGTCTGGGGAGGTTGGGAGCTGCTGCCAAAAACACCTGGTAGCTCAGGGGCCTACGGCACCTGACAGGGATGAGCAGGGTTCGCAGTGCTGTGCCACTGAGGTACTGCGACCAGTTTTATCTTCGTTGGCGCTTTTGACCCTACCCTACGCGCACCTAGTCCCAGCCATCACAACTGCCATACTTGCTTCTGTGACTGCTGCTGGTATTTCTTGTTTTCCTTCCACAGGATGCCCACGTCAGCATGAACGACAACCTTTGAGTCTGGATCGCCGGGGAACGGGAGATCCGGAGACAAGGAAGTCGTGCAAAAGTTTTCGCAGGTTTTGTATGTGTGCAATGGACTGTTTCCGTGTTAGACAGTGCATGAGTGAGGGGTTGCGTCCACCTGCAGCCCTCGTTTTAAATGACGAGTCAGAGCCTTCGCAATGCCCATGTACCATAGATGTGGGGTCTGACGCAAATTCCGAGGCATATGGCACAGATGAGCTCCAATCTGACATGGAAGACGTGCCTGATGCTCATTCTGTATATACAGCTCCGCCCCCCAATTCTTTTTCGGGGTGGTTTTGGGCTCCGTCGTGACTGCAGGGGCCCAGGCAAAGTTTCAGGAGGGGGGGGCACACAGACGCAGCCACCAGCCCCAGTTTCGTGTCTGCATTGTAAGTGTGAAGTGAATGAGGTGTGCGCCATGTGTTTGCCGGCAGATATCCTCCGGGATGATTTGGCTGATGACGAACCGGAGGGGGACCCACTGAAGATGGCCGATATCGGATCCACACCAGTCACATCACGATGGGTGCAGGCCCAGTACTCAAAATGTTTTCGGAAAATGGCACTTCAGACCCCGGGCAAATGCCGTCAGGCCGTGCGCAGGAAGATAAGAAGATCCACTAAATTTTTATACTCGCAAGGCGATCACATTCTTTTATTGTCAGTGCGAGACATGATTCTGAAATGGGCTGGGCTGCAAGTTGATCAGTTTGTTGATGTTTTTGCTTCCAAACAGGCACACGTGTTTCCGGACTATTGCGATTAAAGGAAGAATGGTTTGTCCCGTAATAGGGGTTCGTCGGACTCCAAAGGGCGACCAGAGCGAAACCTTTTATGGTTGCATCCACCGCACCATTTGCTGCAAGACACAATCACCAAAATCGTGCTGGACCAGGGCAGAGGAATCCTGCTGGTGCCGGTTTGTAAGCAGTGTCCATGGTTTTGGACGTTGGGAGAAGTGGCACTGGATTGGTGGGACCTTGACCCATCAGTGCCCTTACATAGGAAGACTGATGGGCTGATTCTGCAGCAATCTCCCCGCTGGACGACCAGGGTTGTGCTGTTTGATGCGCAGGGTATGGATCTGCATTAGCCCCCTGAGGGTAAGGAATGGGGGTGTACAGATGAGTCTGCCGCGGGAGAGACGGATGGCTGCTACCAGATATGTTCTGGGTGTTGCGTCTGCCATTCGAGTTACCACGTTTTGCCCCCGCCTTCGTCCATGAGGAAAGCACGGTTGCGTGTGCTGCGCCAGGACACTGCTGCACATTCCCTGCTTTCAGAAGACAGTTTGCAAGCTGTTGTTGAGGGCGATCGTATCGATCCTCGTTGTGTGCCGTATGAGAAGATGTTGGAGGAGAAATTTTCAACTGTTTTTGAGTTTGCAAAAAATATCCTAACGGACGTGGACCATTCTAAGCATGGTGAGGCTGGCATCGCGCGAATAAAATTGAAACAAGGAGCCGTTCCACAGAGGGTCGGTCGTTATAGAACTGTGGGAGTCCGAGATGCCCCTTTTCTTGAATTGATTTCCAAATTTTTTGAGCGCGGCATGCTCGAAAAATCGGCTTCGAGTTGGGCAGCAACGGCGTTTTGTGTGCCCAAGCTGGGGGGCAAATGGCGGTTAGTCATCAACTACCGCTACCTCAATTCGCAAATTGCGGATGAGGCTTTTCCGCTCCCGGTCATTGACGACCTTTTGTTGGAGCAGTCCAAAAACGCCATTTGGTCCATCTTCGATTTGGAAGATGGGTTTCACCAAATGGTTTTGGAGCCTGAGTCCGGGCCCCTTACGGCGTTTGTGACACTGTGGGGTCTTTTTCAATGGACAGTGCTCCCCATGGGGCTGAAAACCGCTCCACAGGCCTATCAGAGACTGGTCCAGCTCTGTTTGGAAGAAACGGGGGTAAACCTCCACATTGATGATGTGCTGAGGGGTACACCAGACACAGAGGATAACCCAGATCTGGATGCTCCGGTGACTGATTGGTGTATTCGTCAGCACTATGAAGATTTGTGCCATATTTTGACATGTTTGCGGGATTGGCAGCTGTCTATTAAATTGTCCAAGGTATTTTGGGTTTCTGAGACGAGTCTGTTTTTGTCGGCAGATTTTAGAGCGAGGAAGGAGATTAGCGGCTCCTGACAAGGTTCCTGCAGTCTCCAGGTGAGATTGGCGGGACATCCGGAACCTGGCCCACCTGAAAGCATTTTTGGGGTTAGCTGAGTGGTATGCATTTTACATTGAGAAATTTACAGACCACGCAGCGCCGCTGACGGATGCCCTCCGGGGTCTGGATTTGACGAAAAAGGGAAAATTCAAGTCTACACACCCACCCCTGAGCGCGTCCAGACGCAAAGCTGTTTTTCAGCAGTTTTCCAGTGTCGCAGAAGCAGAAAAAGTAATCTGTCGTTTAGAGCACAGGCTACACTGGACGCCGGAGATGATCCGGCATTCTGGACAGCTGAAGGAAAAATTGTTGAATCCCGTGCAGCTGTACATTCCGGGTACTCAGAGGCAGTTCTGAATTGGTACCGACGCCAGTGACTGTGCGGTCCGGGGTGTGCTGGAGCAGCACCGCTGCAAATCTCCTGAGCCTGATGAACCTACTCAGGGCTGCGGATGTCCCCCATTTCCTGTGGCGTTTTCTTTGATGAAGTTGCAGGGTGATAAGTCCCATGGCCAACGTGCCTGGCCAGTGAGGGACAAAGAAACGTATGCCATTGTTGCGACTCTCCACAAATTTCACGCATGGCTACAGCAGTCTAGACTTTTTTTGAAGTCGGCGTGGATCGCAACAGATCACCGCAGCCTGGAGTACATGACGAAGGAAGACTTCGTCACGGTGTCTGGGCTGGTCGGCAGACGGGGCCGCTGGCACCAGTTCCTGTCGCAGTTTTTGTTAGATGTAGTGTATGTGCCCGGACAGAATCAGGAAATTCCTGACACCCTCTCACGCTGGTCTTACCCGGCGTATTTGTATAGTCCTGAAACTAACATACACGGTACTGAGGAGGACGTTGAGGGCGTAGCAGCGAATGAGAGGGAGCAACGAGCCCATGCCGATCAGCTCCTGGAGAGGGCTGTTGGTCAGGGTGAGACTCAATTTTTATGCACCCTTGTGGCATGGCATTCCTCTTTGTCTGCATCAGGGTGACACCTTCAGATCAGGAAGTGGAAGTTTTCCAGGACGATGCTGAATTTTTTACTGAGTTTGAGGACGGGTATGCTACGTATTGCAGTCAGGTCAGAACTTTGTTTTCTGTTGAAGGCCTGCCACGTAAGGCACGCCGAAACGCACAACGCATCACGATTACGCAGGGACGCAGCCAGAATTGGTCTGCTCGTGCCCTTAGGGCTGCACTGCAATGTGCGCCTGCTGCCTGTGTTCCAGACTGTGATTCTGATGAGCCATGGGCGACGGTCCGCGCTGGGAGAGTGGTTCCCCCCTGAGGTTTCCTTTTTGCATGACGACTGGACTTTTTTTTTTTAGCAGGACCCTCATCTCATGGGAGTCCTGGCTTCTTTGAGGCAAGAGCAGGCGTCTCTTCGCGCGCCAGGTTGTGCGTTCTATACTCCTAGGCCTGATTGTTTACGTCTGCGCTACCGGGGCAAACATGTGGTGCCACAGGCAATCAGTCAGAAATTTGTTCAGGCCTGCCACACGTATGTCCATGGTGGGGTGGACAAGACATTTTTGCTCTGTGATAAAAAATTTTATTTCACTGGTACACATTACCGCCCATTGGTGCGGCAGGTCTGCGGGGCATGTGAGGTGTGTCAGCAGACTAAGCCCCAGACTGGGAAGCAACATGGGGAGCCCGCGTTTTACCTTGTCCCTGACGACCCTTTCACTAGTTTAGCCATAGATTTTGTGAGTCTCCCAAAAACTGTTGTTAATGGTGAGACTTACGACTACACCTATGATTTTGTGGGGCATTCTGCGGCCAAAACCGCATTTACGCTACCGCACTGGATCTGAAACGGCCCAACGGATCTGAAACCGCCGCGGTGCCAAAAATTTGTCTTTCAAACATGAATTTTTGCAAAATCCATTGCTTGAATACATTTGATTCCTTGGCACAAAAGTGTGGATGTGTCAGAACATTACAATGCTGTGGTTGAATCTAAAGATGCCTGCCAAAAGTTGTTTTAATATTGTTGTTCTGCTGTTTTTGTGCTGCTCAGCTGTAGTGCAGATCGATCCGAACATTTCCGGCTATTGACTGCTAAATTTTGACACAACATTTCTGACTTATGCTGTGCAATTGCCTTCGTTTTGCCTTGCTTGCAAACACAACGTTGAACTGGTGAGAACTGTTGAGAACTGAGGTCCCTGGGACTTGATTTGTGTTGCTGGTAAAGGTTTCCGAACAGTTGACAGTTGACGTGCTGTGCACTTGCTTGTGTTGTGCCTTCTTTGCCCGGTCTTGGCTCTGTGAGTTTACTATTTGCCTGATTTGTTGCAAAGCCTGTTCTGCAACCCTTTACCTGATGGTCGTTGTGTGCCGCTTAACAGGCTACATTTTGGCCATGCCAACCCAAAAATGGGGTCTGGATAGCCGGAAGTTAGCTGAAATTGTTTTAGAGAGAGTTGTGTTTTTTATGGGGTTACTGAACGAAGTGCATTCCGACAATACTTTGGCTCTGAGCAGCCAGTCTCTGGACACATGATTTTCGCTGAGCGATATTGAACAACACAGTAGGGTCCCCTATAAACCAGCCACAAACAGCAGGGCGGAAATGGCGGTCAAGAGTGTGGTCATGGCGCTTAGCCATTTTTTAAATCAGAGACCGCGCTCTTGGTATCATTCCCTCCCCCTAGCCTTGTGGGGGTTGAATGACCTGCCGGGTTTGGTTGCCCCCTACTCCCCCCACAGGCAAGTTTTCAGGAGGGACCCCGTAGGGTTTGGTGAGGTACCCCCCCCAGTGCCGGGAGATGGGGCGGAGGATGCGCAGCAGTTTTTTTCGAGACTCGTGACTGAGCGTCAACAGGTCAAAACTGCTTTGAAGCGCTTGCACGACAAGGCGTCAAACGCATTGCGCAGAAAACTTAAGGTGCAACCTTTCCGAGGGGGTGATCGTGTGTGGTTGCGAGATCGCCCGAAGTGAGATAAGCCCCACTACAACAGGTTGAAGTGAATATGGCAGGGCCCGTATGAGGTATTACGGTGGGAGGGGGGGGATCGCTATGTGGCTCAGGTGGGAGAAGCCCAGAGAGTAGTTGCCTCAGATCGTCTGAAATTGTACAGATCCATGTTGGAAAAGGTGACAGCCCCTTTCTTGTATTACAGTGACAGGCAGTTGCCGCGCAACGATGACACGCACATGGTCGAGGATGTTTTGCACCATGCGGTCAAGTGGTCACAGGGGCCCCGAGGTGCCTCGCCCTACCTTCAGTTGTATGTGGCCTGGAGGGATCATGAGGACAAGACGTGGGAGGACGTTCGAAAGTTCATTGGGAGGGGAAATGATAGGGTTGAACGTTATTACACACGCCATGGTCTGAAAAAATGGTTGAAGTAGACATGGTGTTGTCTAGCATACCATCTACCTCCCGATGCCTGATTTTTTTTCCACTGTGCATTCATTCTCTGTCCCAGAGGTCAGCCACTCAGCGGTTGTGTCCCGGTTGAGTCATTTACCAAGAAAAGTTGGGTAAGCGGTGTAGGACGACAATTTTTTCATTGCAACGTGCCCGCGAAGGGACTGCTGGGTCCCAGAGGACAGAGCCTTTTGTTGCTGTACTTCTGCTATTTGTGACTGCTTTGTTTTTTTTTTGTTGTTTCTTTCTGTACTTGCACGTACGTGCTGAGTCCTAGAGTCCAGCGCAGAGCCACCAGATCGTCCAGACCATGCCGTGGCGAATGTCAGCTTTAAGGGCGGGTGTCTGTAACTGGGCTTGCTCATCAGTTTTTCTTTTGCTGTCAGCATTGTGTGACCCTGTTGGATGTTTGGGCTTGTGATGGCCGCTGTCCGCATTTTTTATCACTTCTGCTGCTTGGTCAGCTACAGGGAGGGAGTCACTGCCAGGGCCCAGCTACATGTGTTGATTTTTGCTGCTTCTGTCTCGTCCCGCCTAACTGCCACTGTAGTTTTGGACCTCCGGGGTCAGACAACACACGGGCCAGTGCTGTCTTGGGACGGGGATGTAAGTGGCAGTGATTCACGGTCGCCCAGCTTTGCTGCAGGCAGTTAGAATCAACTGTGATGAATAGGATTCGTGGCAGCACTCACGCCTCAGATCGTCGCGTGCAAATTTCTGTGTGATGAATAGACGACGCTTCAATTCAATACACTTTGTTGATCAACGATTGTAGCAATCAGATTGTATCATTATTTCATCTTGATCAGTATTGAAGGTCCGTTCACTGTCACATTTCAGGGTCCTGTTTCACGATGCAACAATGACAATGAATGAATGGATATGCGTGGTCTTGATGCTGTGATCCTGCTTTGGACATGCTTGAGGTCTGTGATTTAGTAGTTGGCATAAGTCCGGTGTGAAAACAAGGTTCCTGATTTCAAGGAGTAAAACTACAAGTGGGTTTTGCACGATTGGATCGACAAACAATCCATGGCTTCACAAATGTCTTCCAGTCTGATCTGCCTTTGAAATCTCCTTGCATCAGACCACCTCGACTTTCTTTCAATTTTTGATCGAACATTGGAGGCAATGTTTCTTGATCAGTGCTTGTTTCTCCTTGTGAACTTGATCGCTTCGGGTCTAACCGTCGATGTCCCATGAAAAGTCACTTCGGAGTAGGCCTCTGAGGCAGGGTAGGCCCAGCGACTCAGGGCATCTTCCACGGCGTTGTACCGTCCCGGAATGTAAGGTCCACCAGAGGTATCCACATGCTCTGTCCTCCAGCGTCAGAGAGACTTGTGTTCAGTCAGTACTTCGACGCGATGACCCATGATGCAGTACTCATAGCGCGGTACGGCACAGAGGAGTGCATAGGCTTCTTGGTCCCTTGGGCTCCAATTTTGCTATCTTGTTGCAAGCTTGCGAGATCAGAAAGCCAAGGGATGATGGTAACCTTCGTTGTAGACTTTTTCGATGGTAGCACCAATGGCGTAGTCACTAGCATCTGTACGAAGATAAAAAGATTGACCATCGAACCGCGGAGTCTTTAATGTAACTACATTTGCCAGTGCTTCCTTGAGATCAGGGAATGCCTCTTCACAATCTGGCGTCCACTTGGCTTGACTTGAGATCCCTTCTTTTCTTCTACTTTGCCAACCTGGAGTAACTCTGTCAAGGAACGACAGTACTTGGCGTAGAGGAGCAGGAACGCGTGTGAAGAATTGCAGCAGCCTAGAAAGGCACGAAGCTGCGTGATGGTTTTAGGCCTCCCCCAGAGCTGCAGGGCAGTCATCTTGCCTGGGGCAGGTCCTCCTGTCCCATTTTCCAAGATAGGGCCACAGGATTCCACACTTTGGAAGAACATTTTGCCCTTATTAGGTCCATACACGAGCTTCTCTTGTCTGAGAACGTCGAGGACCTTGCGTACTTGTTCTTCGTGCTTCTTCAGGCACTCATCAAATATTTCTCCCAACGGCGTGGCAATCAGAAGGTCATCGATGTAGATGCTGCAGAATTCTTGTAGACTCAGAGACTTGTGCTTCTGAAACAACACGTTCTCCATCATCTTCTGGAACATTGACAGTGCGTTCTTGAGACCCATAGGCATCACAGTCCACTGTACAGTGCCACAGGGAGTGCACATTGCCGTCAAAAGCCCGTCCTCCTTTCGAAGCGGCATTTGGTGAAAGCCATGGCGCAGATCCAGCACGGTGGAGAGCTTGCCCTTTGCCCTTCTGGCGATCTCGTCCTCGATTAAGGGAAGGGGATTCGCGCCAGGTACTGTGGCGGCATTCAGGGCTCTATAATCCACCACTAGACGCCAAGCATCTATGCCGGATTGGTCAGCAGGGTGGGGGCTTTGGCACGGTAAATGGTGCTGAACACCACTCAGAACTCATGCAGCCCTCCAACCAAGCAAACTCATTGAGATAGCGCTCCATAACCTTTTGCAGGGCATCAGCTTTGGTGCTGTGGAGATAAAATGGACGTTGCCTCTGAACCCTTGAGCCTTGCATTATCTCAATCTTGGCTTCCCCATTTTCACCTCAAATTAGGGGGTTCTTCTACAACTTTCCACTGAGCACGTCATCTTTATAATCTTCTACCACTGTGTCCCTTCTTGCAGCTATCTTGTCTCCGTCGACCTGATTTCCACATTCAATCACCGACATTACGTCCACCAGTTTGCGAACTGTTGGTGGTGGTCTCATGTCCTCGTCCATTCCAAACTTACTCGTTGCATTCTTCGCGAATGGAGCTCACCTGAGCTCGCTCGTCAGTGGGGTGCCACCAATGCAGCGGCTCCACGAATGTCTTGGAGGGATGGTCGGAAGAGTTCAACTGCATTCCTGTCAATTCAGGTGAGCTTCTTGAATATTTGTCATTATTCTTGTCTGAAATCTTGACATTTCTGACTTGATTCTTGTCTGATCGGGACGATTTGGAATGAATGGAGGAGTTCCCTTGGAGGACGCTGCCAGTCCTTCCCTCCTTCAGCGACAATGTGTCCGGATTTGTCTCTGGATTGTCCCGATCCACCTTAATGTCGTCGATTCTTGAGGAATTTGAGATGACTTCTTCTGTTCCAATCTCACTTGAATCTTACCAATAATCTCCCAGATTCCCGTCAACTAAGCAAGCCAACGTGCTCCATGAACGCTGGGGCAAAGGTTTGCCATTGTCTTCGCAATAGAGCTTCACTCCTTCGTGAGGTCACTCGACAACGTTGATGGAAATGTCCATAATGTCCTTGAACCAAGTTTGTTTTGGCCAATTGGGAACAATGAAGAGCGCTTTTGCGCCACATTGCTTCAGCTCCTGTACCTCACGAGGAAAGACACTGAAAGGCAGGTTGATCCA
Organism: Eutreptiella sp. 'Long Island Sound 2002'; assembly: GCA_964036045.1. NCBI lineage: Eukaryota > Euglenozoa > Euglenophyceae > Eutreptiales > Eutreptiaceae > Eutreptiella > Eutreptiella sp. 'Long Island Sound 2002'. The sequence goes on from OZ038393.1 coordinate 48,118,613, forward strand.
GAGAGGTTCCTACCAGTCGTCACTCCAGGCATCCTCATAGAACTTCGGAAATCTTTTATTCTTCTTGTTTGCCAAGGCATTTACTTGGGGACAAAAATTGTGGTTCTCTTCGAAAGAATCCCCCAGAATGTCTCGCCGTTTGTCAACGGCTCGATAGCAAACTGACTTTCTCTTCTTGAAGTTCAACGATTTCACCTTTCCTTCGTGAAATGTTGCTTCATCCCTTGCAAATTCCTGCCCATTTTCTTGAATTTGAAGCTTATTTCGCTCCTTGAAGTGTTGAACACTCTTGGTGAATGGGTGCAGATAAGACCGCTCCGACGGGTCGCTGGCTGACGGAACTTGGAGGAAGCATGTCCTGTGTCCCATGGGCAACAAACGATGAGCCTGAAGCCAAGGTTGACCCGAGAACAAATCATACTTGATCGTGGCCTCATAGAACTTCCTGGAGAGCCACTCCTCCTTCACTTCTTCCGTACTCCAAACCAACTGGCTTGCCAATCTGACTGCCAAATCTGCTTCTCTTTCGCCATCTTGAAGGCGATGTCCACTCACTCCTTCCAGCTGGACAGGTGTTGAAGAAATCTTGGCCTCATCCTCCTGCAGAAAGCCTGTCCTTACCAGATTGACTTCTGAACTATTGTCAATAAGACACTTGGCAATCTTGACCTTGCGATCGGCTGTTTTGACCCTGATCCAGCAGACAAATTGTGGCTGCTTGCCTCGACCGACAGCACTCAGAACCCAGGCAGGATAGAGGAGGCTGGAGGAACGCGCCAGACAGTGCAAGCACCGTCCGTCCGCTGCTCCAACTACGGTATTGGGTTTAGGTTTTTGCCACTCAACCTCAATGGTCGGGGCCGGGTTAAGTTGGCCTCCCTAGTGCAATTCTTCTTCGCCATTCGGCTGTACATCTTGTACTTGTTCTTTGTCAACCCATTCTTCTGCTGCTTCAACTGCATTGACTCCTTTTCCGCGTCCACAACCACCAAATGACTTCCAACACCACCTTTCTTACCACCTTGGCCTGTGTTTTTTCGAGGTGTTGGAATTGGGGTTAAATTCGTTGGATTTGCACTTGCCATGACATCCGCAGTCCTTGCCCTTGGCGAAGGTCTTGGTAGCTGGCGTCACCGTGCACCGAGGGTTGCCATTCACCTTAGATTCATCTTAATTCCCCGACTTTTCTTGGCCTTTTACACCTTTTCCACCTGATTTTCCACCAGATTCTGTCCCTCTTGAGCCGCTTGGATCTCCGCCCTGCTGCGGGTAATCTTCCGGATCTAATCTCTGTTCTTGCCTTGGGACTGACCTTTGCCTTTTCCCCTTTGATGCTGCTCCGGATTCTCTACTCCATCGTTTTGGGGATTTCCCTGCTGACCGCCTTTTCCTTCCACTTTGCTCTGAATTTTCTTGAGATCTGAGGGCTGCCACCTGTGATCTGCAGTTGACTGCGTCGCTGCTCGCTGGTCGTCTTCCATGTACAGGCACACTGCACATCCCTTGTTGCTCACAGCGCTCGCCTTCGTGCCAAATCCCTTGGCATCTTGGGCCTTTTGCCTCTCCAGGTTCGCATACTTCTCCGCCTGGTCCCAGACCTGGTCAACCAACAACCCGAAGATCCACGGCAGCACTCTCAGCAAAGTCCCCTTGAATTTTACCTTGCCGTCCACCACCTTGGTGAAGAACTCCGATCCTTCGCTGGCGTGGAATTCGACACTCAATCGACCTTCACGAAGGATAATGTCCTTCATCCCAGCGGCACTCACGGAGTTCAGCACATCCCCGACTTCCATTTTGGTCATAGTCTCCGGCAATCCTCGACCTTCTACCCACTGACCAAGGACTTTCTTGTCCGCTTGGCTATCCCTGATATTTACCTTGGTCTCCGGCGTCAGTTTGCTCAGCAGAATGTTCTTCATTTCGCCTTCACGAAGTCCTTCTCCAGCACTCTCCTCTTCGTGCACCAAGAACTCCCAATCTCGCCTTGCAGTTTTGGATCTCTTCCAGAAATAGTTTCTTGATCATTCTGAAGTTCTCGGGTCGGTCCCTGTAATGATCTGCAGGAAGTTGTGAGCCTTTCGACTTGAGGGTTCGCCACAACTCTTCATAAGTCAGTGGATCTCCTTTGTTGTACCTTTCCACATATAGATTAGACGTGGATTCCCTGAGTTTGCCCGTCAAACAGTGGATCAAACCCAGAATCCAGAGTTCTTTTTCAAGTCTCCCTGTCTGCAGCCAAACCAAAAATTGTCGTTTGAAGGACGCCCAGTAATTTGGGTGCCCGAAGTACTTGGGCTGCTTCATCACCGAATCTCTAAGTCTCAAATGAAGTGGATGGAGAAGGTGATTCAGATTCAAACCTGCAGATGCACCAACGGGATTGACAAAAACAGGGTTGACGGCGGCGCCTCCCATCGCTTAGGCTTGAGCAATTGGGGCTACCAGCAGCGTCTGGTCAACAGTAGGCTGCACAAACGGTGTTGATTGCACTTGAAGATACCTCATTTCTTTGAGTTTCTTCTGTCTCTTCTTCATTCTGGCATCAATTTCCTTCTTTTCTTTGCCTTTCTTCTTCAAGGCTTTTGATCTTTCCTTCACAGTGACCTTTGCTTCTCCATCAATATCGCCAAGGCGCCCCACAGACAGTACAGACCTCTCTGACGAAGATTCGCCTTCTTCAGTACCCAGATTAAAACCAATAGGACTTGTAATTCCAGTAGGGGGAATGCCAGGATTCCCAGTATAAGCTGGGAGTGAACCAGTAAAAGCTGGGTGTGCCGAAGTGTGGGGAACGCTGTAGGGTGTGGATGCCGGTGCAGCTGAGGAGGCAGGTGCTGGGTGGCTTGCCGGTGCCGGCGCTGGTCCAGTGAGCCCAGTAATGCTCAGATTCTCAGCCAACGTAGCCCATTTCTCCAGCTTTTCCTCCACCTCCTTCCACTTGCTGTCATCATCCCACTTCGTTTCCTTGGCACTCTTCCTCAACCCCTTCACCTTGGCGTCCAGCGACAAGATGTGATGCCGACAGGAGCAGTCCTTGTCGCACTCACCACATGATGGGCATTGGGTGCCCCTCCCCTTACTCCTTACCTCATCGACCCAGGTGTCGACACTGGAGGTGGAGCTGGGGAGTTTCGACAGTTGCTCCCTGGAGATGTGAAAATGAGTCGAATTGCACCTCATTTTGTCGACCTCTCCGCCGCTCGGACCCGGGGAACTCAACGGGCCTGCATGCTGTGGGACATTCTGGTGTCTCTCCTCGGCAATGATGGAGATTTGCACCATCAAGGCAGCCTGGTGGTCGAACTGGTCCATGCAATCTGGCGTCGAATCTCAGTGGGCTGCTCTCAACGATGAACTGGCACGACGCCCTGAACCAGTCACTCAGGTGGCCTCGGCGGTTCGCCTCTGCCAGTATATATATAGCCAATTCTGGCGATTCAGGAACTCTTGATTCCGGTCTTCCTGGAGTTCGTTCCCCCGGAACACCCCAGAAATCTCACTGTTTCTAGTATTTGACGGCTCTCCTTCGCTGCTGCTGTCTTCCAGATCAGACCCAGAGGGAGAGGTAGGTAGGTAGGTATCTTCGGGACCTCGGGATGCCTCCTTTGACATTGCAGGAAGAAGGTCTTACCAAGGGGACGTCCTGTCCCTCCCACCGCCCTATGTCAGTTGCCTCTTGAGCCGCTCCCGCATGTGCTTGGGAAGGCATTGTCGCGGCCACCAGGTCCATGTGTCCCAGGTGGGGGGGTGTCCCCACATGTGTCCATGGGTAGGGCCACATGCCCCCTCCTTTGGGCGGCAGCTCTGGGGGCTGCCCAGCCGTGTGGAGTATCTCTCACCACAAGGGGTATTGCTCCCGCTAGTCTACGGTACGACCGCCTCACCCTTGTGGTTTGAGTTGCGGGGCAACTCTGCTTGGCAGGTGACCCCCTCCTGGACTGTGTACCGCCTGGCCTGTCACCGGTTGCTTCCATGGCTCCGGGTGACGTTTGCCATGGTCCCCGATGCAGCCTGGCCGGGCTCGGACCAGTGGCCTTGGAGTACCGCTCCTGCCACTGGCCCGGTGGGTCGGCTGGGTCGCCCCAGTGTGTCCGACCCATGGGGTATTGGTTCTTTCCTGTCCCTCGGCCGCCCTATGTGTGTGCAGTGTCCTGGGCTGCTTGGCTCCTGTTCACCGGTGTGCCCGCGCGGTTTGCTGTGTTGTGTCTGCGGTGTCCTGGGCCACTTGGCTCCTGTTCACCGGTGTGCTCGCTCGGTGTGTTGTGCTGCGTGTGCGGTGTCCTGGGCAACTTGGCTCTCGTTCACCGGTGTGCGCGCTGTATGCGGTGCGCGTGTGCCATGGGTGGTTGTGTCCCTCTTCCTCCCCCCTTAATTTTCGTTTTTTTTTGTAAGAAAAGGAAAAACAGGGGCGCGCGTACACTGCAGGCACAGGCACGGGCAGCTGGTGCGGCGGTGCAACAGTGTTGTGTCCTCTGGCGTGTGTCGTCGGTGCTGTGGCGGCGGTCGCGCCCCAGGGGTGCAGCTCGCGCGTCCTGATGTACACGGGCTTGGGTCAGGGTGGGTTTGGTGAGGTGTCCCTTTGCTTCTGGAGCTGGCTGGTTAGGCGGCTGTGTGGGCTGTGGGTGTGGGCTGTGGTTACGTTGTTCCCTCGGCGGGCCTGGTTGGGAGTCAAGGGTTAGCGGTTTCGGGGTGTGGCTTGGGTTTGATTTGTGTTTGGGTTTTGGCTCGGTTAGGCGGTTGCGACGGTAGCGGGCCTGGGTTCGGTGCCTTTGGGCGTAGTGGTGCTCCTTGTTGTGTGCGCTGGCGTCCTTTGGCGTCCGGTTCGTTTAGTGACTTCTGGGCGGGGCCTGGCGTGGCACCCCGTGGTGATGGTTTGCTGGGTAACGGGGTTAGGTGGCGGCGCCACTGGCCGGGGGGTCAGGCGCGTCGTGTTGTGTGGTGCGCAGGGCTCCTTGGGTGCTGTGGGTGCCGCCGGTGTCGGTGCGCCGACGCTTGTGGGGTGGTGAGGGGGTGTGTTTGTGCGGGGCTGGGCTTTGAGTGATGTCCCACAGGCGGATGCCGTCTCGCTGTGTCTCCTGGAGGGTCTCCCGCAGGCGCCTAAGGACATACGGGTGGTCCTGGGGCGCGGGGAGGCTGCGGGGGTGGACTCCCAGGGGTTGGAGCGCATCGGCCAGCATGGCTTCCCATGCGGCCTGCGGCATCCACCCCCCCGCCGGCCGGAGGCGGCAGTTCTCCGCCGACCCCTTGCGGGGCCGATGGACCAGGCCCTTGAGGGAGGGCTCTCCCCGGGCCCACTTTCGCAGCTCCCAGAGCTGCGTGTGGGTCCAGCGCTGCCACCATTGTCCCTGGGCGGGCCTGCGGTCTTGGGCGGAGGAGTGGGCGTGGGTGGGTGTGACGGGGTCGTGGGGACCGGTGGCGGTGGCGGGGCTGGGGGATTCCTCGTAGTCCTGTTCCGTGGGGGTGCGCGGGGAGTGGGGGCGCGCGCGGATGTGGACCCGCGGGTGTGCAAACACGGTCTCCGCCTCAGGGTTGGGCGGGGACTCGCGGCGGCGGCGGTAGTGGGGCATGCGCTGCATGTGGGCTGTCATCGGGGGTTGGTAGGGGGGTGGGGACGCTGCTGGCGGACCCTGGCGTCGTTCTGGCCTGGTTGGGGGCGGTCGGTGGGCCTGGGGTGCGGGCTTTGAGGGGTGGCGGGACGAGGTGCGTCGTGCTTCGGCCGCGTCGCGCTCCGCTGTGAAGGTGGTGGCGGCGGCGTCGGTGACGTTGGGGGGGCGCCGTGCTGGGCGCTGCTGCCTCCGGGCCTGGGACAGCTGGGGCCGAATGTCATAGAGGACGTCCTCGGGGGGCCGGGCTCGCGCTGCAGTCGTGGCGCCGGGTTTGGACTTGGGTTTGGGCTTGGCTGCGGGTTGCGGTCGTGGCGCGCTGACGGGTTTGGGTGGCTTTTTGGCGGCGGTCTTGGGTTTCGGCTGGGTCGCGGGTGTGGGCCTCGTCGGGGCGTGGGCCTTGGCGGCGGTGGGGTTGCTCGTGGTGGGGGCGGGTTTTGGGGCCCGTTTGGGAGGTGTCCCCCGCGGCCTGGGGGGTGGAGTGCTGGATGAGGACGTGGTGGTGTTGGTGGATGAGGTGGTCGTGATGGTGGAGGTTGTGGAGTCGGAGGCGGAGGAGAATGCTGTGGGAGACGGCGGAGGGTCCTGGGCTTCGGGGGCGGGCGTATGATGCTGGGTCCTGTAAGTAGCGAGAATGAGGGTGCAGGTTCGGGCACCGGGCGTGTGCGCGCGTTTCCCCTGGTGATCCGTGCGTGCTGGTGCTGGTGTGGCGGCGTTGTCTCGGCTGCGCGGGCATGTGGGTTACCCAGGGGGTGGCCATATCTGCTCCAGGACGTGCGGGTGTGTTTGCTGGAGGTAGTCGAGGGTCTGGAAGAAGCATCGCTGGATGCCGGGCATGTTCTCCTCTGTGAGGTGGGGGTAGTTTTGGGTGGCGGTGTCTGGGCCCGGCCACAGCAGCGCCATGAGGCGGGCTGCCACCATGTATGGGCAGAGCTGTAGGGTGGTGGGGCGTGGGGGGGTGGGTCCCCTGCAGTTTGGGGGGTCTTCCCTCTGCTGGGGGCGCAGCGTGACCACCCACACCCATCGGGCGGTGGAGATCCCCCAGGTCCGTTGGGTCCACTTGGCGAGGCAATACATCGCCCTACCAAGGCCCTGGCAGCTGCTGCGGATGGAGAGCAGCGTGTCCAGGGATTTGCGTTCCCACGTGCCCCAGATGTGGGGGTCGCCCGGGTCGTCCCCCCTGGCGTACGTGTCGGGGCCTGGGTTGTGTGTGTGGGGGGGTGTAGTCGGCGGGCAGGAGGGAGTCGGTGCCGTGTACCACCCAGTGGTTAGTGGGTGCGTGGTAGTGGGTGGTGGAGAGGGTGTAGTGCAGATTGTACATGAGGGTCATGTACGTGGAGGGGGCTGGCTGCCGCTCGTCGGGGCTGGGGATGTCCCCCGGGACGTGGTGCCGGAAGTTGCTCAGGGAGGCCATCCCGGCTACCCATGTTTCCCACTCCCACTCTTTGGTGTTGTCCAGGGTGGCGCCGGGTGGGGGGTGGGCCATGTCGGGCTCGTGGTAGCGGGTGCTGCCCTTGGTGTCCGGCCGCCCCGGCACGGGGTTTCCGACTAGGTGTCGCCCCCGGTCGATGGGAGCACCCAGATCTGGCTCCCCGTTGGGGGCGGGCTCTCGCCGTCTGGGGTGGCGCGTGGGGGGCGGTCGTGTCGGGCGACGTGGAGGAAGGCGTCGAAGAGGAAGTCTCTGACGCCTTCCCCCAGGGTGGCCGCCTGGACCAGGGTGGCCGCCCGGATGCGGGTGCTGGTGCCGGAGGTGCGGAGGCACAGCACGACGTCGTGTTCGCCGAGTCCCCGGAGGTGCTGCCGTACCGCTGCGGGGTTGTGCAGGGCGTAGGGTTCGGCCGGGGCGGCGGCTGGTGGTGCGGGGTGTGATGGGGGGGGTGGTGTGGGTTGGGGGGGGTGGTCGTCGCTGTCGCGCGTGGGGTCCGGTGATGGGGTCTCTTGTGGCGGTCGCGGGAGGGGGGATTCGCGGTGGCGTGTGTCGGCGGAAGTATTGACGTCCATTGGCTGGTGCTGGCTGCCGCGTGTTGCGTCCGTGGCCTGGTCTTGGGGGGGGGCGGGGGGGGGGTTGGTGTGGGGGTGGCGCTGTTGGTGGTGGGGGGGGCGGGGGTGGGTGTTGTGCTGGCTGGGGGTCTGGGCGTCCCTGTGGGTCGTGTGGGTGTTGCGTTTGTGCGCCGTGCGGCCCTTGCGGTTCTTGACTGGTTGTGGTGCCGGGGTGTGGGTGGGAGGCGCCCGCATGAGCGTCCGGGTGGGGCTGTGGTCCGTATGTAATGGGTGGCTGCTGGTGGATGGTGCTCGCTGGTATGGGGTGTGGATGGGTGGCTGCTGGTGGTGGTGGGGCGCTCCTACTAGGCCCTGGTGTTGCTGGTGTGCGTGCATGGCTCCTCGCGGGTCCATGGGGCTGTACCGTGGCTCGTGTGTCGTGGGCCCGTGTAGCGGGGGCAGTGGGTGGTGCTCGACCGCGTGGTGGTGGTGTTGAGGGTGTGCTGGTTGTGTGTGGTACCCGGGCGTTGGTGGGTGTGGTGGCAGGGGCTGGTGGTGGTGGAATACGTGATGGTGTGGTGCGGTGATGTGCGCCATGTGGGGTGGGTGGTTCGTGGGGCCTGGTTGTGCTGGGGCGTGGTGGGGATGTAGCTGGTGGAGGTCGCTGTAGCATGGGGGCATTAAGGGGTAGGGGTTGGGAGGGACGGGGGCGTGGTGGTGGTGTTGGTGGTGCCATGTCCCCTGGCTCTGCGCGTATGGTGGTCCTGGCATGGTGTCGACGTGTGTTGGCGGTGGTGGCTGACTGGGCTGCAGGGTTTGGGTGCTGTGGTACGGTGGTGATGGTGGGCGCTGGCGGTGGTGGTGTTGTTGGTGTGCCCCGGGGGTCTGGGCGTGGGGTGGTGTGGTGTGGCTGGACCCGGGCCCTGGTCAGGGCGTCGCGCCCTGCTGGCGGGCGCGTTGGCGGGCCCCCTGACCTGTCTTGGTCTTCTTTGCCTGGTGGCTGTCGGGGGCGGGTGAACCCCCCTGTCCCCGTGGGGGCGAAGGGGAGCGGGCGTGCCAGCGGTGTGCCTCTTGGAGGCTCGTCTTGAGGCCTCTGACGTAGGTTTCCTGGTCCGTGAGGCCCATCCGTGTGGCGACGGACTCGTCGGGGGCGGGCAGGTGGGCGTCCCGAAAAGACGCCCAGCCCTCCGGGGGCTTCTGTTGTGCGGGGTGGGGGTGGTGTGCCGGGTAGAGGAGTGCGCTGAGTGGGTAAGGTGTTCCCTTCCGTCGGCCGAGGGCGTTGTTGAACCGGCGGCAAGTGATTCGGAGGTAGGCTGCTATCTCCTCTGGTGCCGTGTCGGCCCACGCTTCTGGCGTCAGGGCTGCTGCTTGGGGGGCCGGGAGTTGTGGGTCTGGGAGGTGTAGATCACGGTGCTGGAGGTGTAGGGCGAGGAGGATGTGGCGGGACGCCACGTTCAAGCCGCCTCCGCTGTGGCGTAGGGGTGGGCTGTGAGGGGGCAGGGGTGTGCTGCCTGTGGCCACGGCTATGGTCCATGCGTGGTCCGCCGCGTCCGCCAGGTAGTACCCTCCCAGGTGGTCCCGGAGGGCGTCGGTGAGGAACCCGAAGAAGCTGGGGTGGCTGGCGGGAGGGGGTCCTGCTGGGGCCGCGGGCCGCTCGCGGTGGTGGGGGTTGAGGTCCCCGCAGTGGGGGCAGTGGCTGAGGCGGTGCGCGGCTCCCAGGCAGACCCAGTGGTCTGGGTTGCAGGGCAGGGCTGTCTGTGGTAGCCGCTGGCGAACGCAGAGGGAACATGCGGTGGCTGGCGGTTGGTGGTACCTGTGGACGGACGGCGGCGTGGGGGGATGGGGGCTGGTGGCGCGCGCATGCTGGCGGGAGTGTGTGCGGTGCCTGTGGTGCCCGTGTGTGCTGTGGCTGTGCTGTGCTCGGTGGACGGTGTGTAGACATGGTCGGGGTTCCGTGTTGGTATGTCACGGGGTAGGTTCTCATGGTTGGTAGAACAGGAGTTTGAGGAGGTGGGCTTGGTCTGTTGGGGGCAGGGTTGCTGCATGCTGCAGGTATTTGTGGGTGCGGTATGTGAGCTGCTCCGCCGTCTTGGCAACAGCCGTCCGCTGCATGTGCGCCGCCGTGGCCTTGGGGTCCTCCGCATGGGTGCGTAGCAAGGTGTAGACGGCAGTGGGGACGAGTCCCCCGCGGACCGCCTCGAGTCCCTCTGTCTGCTTGAGGACGGTGGTGAGTTGCTGGGTCCCCGGGGACTGCGTCAGCCATCCGGCGTGCTGTGCGATGGTGTGGGTTGGGTTCCAGTCTGTGAGGGTGTCCAGTCCTCTGTACAGGGGGCACACCTTGAAGTGGTCCCAGGTTTCTTCTTCCGTGTGGCTGCAGATGCATTTGGTGTATCCTGCGGGGACGTGGATCGAGCGGCGCGCATACCATCGGTGGTATCGGGTGAGGAGGGGAAGCTGTTCGAGGGCGAGTTGGAGTCGGGGCTTTTGTAGGTGTGCTGGGAGGCTATCTGGGCGCAGGGCGGAGTAGTAGAGGGGGGTGTGGACGGAGTCTTCGAGGCGTCGGAGGAGTTCGGTGTTCGCTGGGTGGCCCAGTGTGGTGGCCAGCTGCTGGATGGCCGTGGGGTAGTGGTACTGCTTGTCTCGATCCGTGTACGGCGTGTCCTCGGGCATCCATTGGGGGGGCTGTGTGGCCGGGGGTATCGGGGGCAGGTGCTGCAGGTGGCTGTGGTGTGGGGTGTCCAGTCGCACGTGTTCGAGCCCTGTGGTGTGGTTGGTGTTCTGGTAGTTTGCTTGCGTGTCTGCGCGTCCATTGCCGTATGCGTAGCGGTGTGACCCACTGACCAAGGACTTTCTTGTCCGCTTGGCTATCCCTGATATTTACCTTGGTCTCCGGCGTCAGCTTGCTCAGCAGAATCTTCTTCATTTCGCCTTCACGAAGTCCTTCTCCAGCACTCTCCTCTTTGTGCACCAAGAACTCCCAATCTCGCCTTGCAATTTGGATCTCTTCCAGAAATAGTTTCTTGATCATTCTGAAGTTCTCGAGTCGGTCCCTGTAATGATCTGCAGGAAGTTGTGAGCCTTTCGACTTGAGGGTTCGCCACAACTCTTCATAAGTCAGTGGATCTCCTTTGTTGTACCTTTCCACATATAGATTAGACGTGGATTCCCTGAGTTTGCCCGTCAAACAGTGGATCAAACCCAGAATCCAGAGTTCTTTTTCAAGTCTCCCTGTCTGCAGCCAAACCAAAAATTGTCGTTTGAAGGACGCCCAGTAATTTGGGTGCCCGAAGTACTTGGGCTGCTTCATCACCGAATCTCTAAGTCTCAAATGAAGTGGATGGAGAAGGTGATTCAGATTCAAACCTGCGGATGCACCAACGGGATTGACAAAAACAGGGTTGACGGCGGCGCCTCCCATCGCTTAGGCTTGAGCAATTGGGGCCACCAGCAGCGTCTGGTCAACAGTAGTCTGCACAAACGGTGTTGATTGCACTTGAAGATACCTCATTTCTTTGAGTTTCTTCTGTCTCTTCTTCATTCTGGCATCAATTCCCTTCTTTTCTTTGCCTTTAATCTTCAAGGCTTTTGATCTTTCCTTCACAGTGACCTTTGCTTCTCCATCAATATCGCCAAGGCGTCCCACAGACAGTACAGACCTCTCTGACGAAGATTCGCTTCCTTCAGTACCCAGATTAAAACCAATAGAACTTGTAATTCCAGTAGGGGGAATGCCAGGATTCCCAGTATAAGCTGGGAGTGAACCAGTAAAAGCTGGGTGTGCCGAAGTGTGGGGAACGCTGTAGGGTGTGGATGCCGGTGCAGCTGAGGAGGCAGGTGCTGGGTGGCTTGCCGGTGCCGGCGCTGGTCCAGTGAGCCCAGGGATGCTCAGATTCTCAACCAAAGTAGCCCATTTCTCCAGCTTTTCCTCCACCTCCTTCCACTTGCTGTCATCATCCCACTTCGTTTCCTTGGCGCTCTTCCTCAACCCCTTCACCTTGGCGTCCAGCGACAAGATGTGATGCCGGCAGGAGCAGTCCTTGTCGCACTCACCACATGATGGGCATTGGGTGCCCCTCCCCTTACTCCTTACCTCATCGACCCAGGTGTCGACACTGGAGGTGGAGCTGGGGAGTTTCGACAGTTGCTCCCTGGAGATGTGAAAATGAGTCGAATTGCACCTCATTTTGTCGACCTCTCTGCCGCTCGGACCCGGGGAACTCAACGGGCCTGCATGCTGTGGGACTTTCTGGCGTCTTGCCTCGGCAATGATGGACATTTGCACCATCAAGGCAGCCTGGTGGTCGAACTGGTCCATGCAATCTGGCGTCGAATCTCAGTCGGCCGCTCTCACTGATGAACTGGCACGACGCCCTGAACCAGTCCCTCAAGTGGCCTCGGCGGTTCGCCTCTGCCAGTATATATATAGCCAATTCTGGCGATTCAGGAACTCTTGATTCCGGATTTCCTGGAGTTCGTTCCCCCGGAACTCCCCAGAAATCTCACTGTTTCTAGTATTTGACGGCTCTTCTTCGCTGCTGCTGTCTTCCAGATCAGACCCAGAGGGAGAGTTGGAACCAGATTCCCTTGAGGAGGGAGATTCTCCACCAGGTATAAGGTTAAATGGGGCATTCATAAAACAACCAGCACAAGTATGAACTCCAGGCCAGTGTCTATGACCACAGTAAGGACACTCAGAAGGATGATCTTCCGTCCTCTGGGGAGAGGCCACGAATGTAACCTTTGGGGGGGACTTGGGCGGAGTCAGGACGGTTGATAGCCCTGCTGGAGCCCGATGATCTAAGCATGTCCGTGGAGATTACGGAAGCAGAGTCTATATTTCTTCTGCTACCATGTAACCGCTGTGCATTGGCGGATCTCTCTTGTAACTGCGAAGCCTGTGGCATTGATGCCCCAGGGGTCGTAACGCCCGACACGGTGCCTGATATCTCCGAACCCAACTGACCCCCTCCAGACCCATATCCAGCCTCTAAAAGCAACAGATGCAATGCACTGAGAGCGTCATTGAACTCCATGGTGGAATATGAATAGTCAGAAAACCCGGTCTACAAAAATGGAGCAGACATAGAATTCCATTGTGCATTCATTCATCGAACATAATAACTCATTGCGAAATCATTCGAAATAATTTAAATAAATCCGATTGGGAAATCACGAAAGACAAATGCGACTCGACACGCGCTTACGGGCATCATCTGGCGGCGAACGGAAAACCTGATAACAAGCGGAAAATTTACTGCACTAATGTACATCTGAAAAACATTGAAATTCTGATCACACTGATGTATAAATGAAGTGCTGTCACACTGATGCTGGTACACTTTCAACCAAGAAATGGCCTCCAACCTTGAAAGAGGTGACGGGGCCCTTGGGTGTGTTGTCTTGCCGCTTAGCATGCTCCTTTTCAAGAGCATTCTTAACCAGTTTGGCGGTGTTTTGTAATAGAGTTTGACTTGAGTATGCTGATCAATGCCCAAAGCAAGTTTTTCTACTCTTGCTTGAGATCCCGAGATGTTTTTCAAATAATCCAATTTCCAGGAATTTGCGGAGATCACTGAATCCCTAACCAAGCGGGCAAACTACCAATGATACAACGATAATTGAAGTTCACGATTAATGACAGTGCAATAGTGTGCTGAAGAATGCCCTGAAGCAAGGCAAACACATCAAATAATGGCACCGTTCAGCAGAATGGATAATAGAGCACAAAAAGCAGTGTGAATCGGAATAAATCGGCTTTAAGCTGAAATCCTTTAAACCTACAACCAGAGACGATTCTTAATCATCCTGCACTCTCTGCGCTGAAGAAGTGAAATTAGCGGGAGTCAAAATGCATTTACGCATCTATCCCTAAAAGGAATAGTATTTGGGACTCAATCTGGTCCTGAAGTCTGTGACAGCTTTAGCACTACCCACTGACGCCTCTGCGACTGACCTACCCTATTACACCCCCTTCCTAAGCTTCAGGTCACTTCTTACAAGAAAAAATATTTCTTGACTTGCGGGCTTGTAATACATGTACTGTAAATCTGTCACTAAGCGTAACAAGAGCTAAACAGGAGCTACAAAAGTAGCAAGCACCTATATGTATGCCCCACAGAGTGCTGAAGTGATAGAAATGTAGGTAGCTGTGTGTATATGGCATAAGTCCTGAGTGTGTATGCCAATGGATATTTGTTGAGCTGCCGTCATGCTACAGAGGTAGTGTGCTACTGTAGGTGACCTGCTATTGAGGGTGCACTGAGCCATTCGCTCCCAACTGCTGAATGAATTGCTGCTCCGGTTCACCAATTCTCTCTCCCAAACTGCAGGTGATGAATGCAGTGGATATGCATAAACTCAGCCCCCTCACTAAACAAGCAACTAAATCAACTCTCTATTAAAGGAGACATGTCAACACAGCAACAAAATGATTCAACCAACACTAAGGACCTCCAGCTGACATACGTAGAGTGGGATTCAGATCGAAAATCGAAGGGGGGTGCATACACACAGCGCTGTGGTGCTGTAGGGGTACCCGGGGAGTCACGGAGCTCTGCCGTCCTCCTAGACTTATACTCCTACACTACATACCCCCTTCCTACGACAGTAGTACTGGGGGTGGGGGGCACACATAGCTCTGAGCGCTGAAAGGAACCCTGTGCTGAGACGTAAATACCTTAGCGACAGGAATCAGTCCCGGCATGAATGGTGCTGCTGTGACAGATTGCCTGCATCCTGCTCCAGGTGTCGTTCCTGGGGCAGTATGATTAGCTACTGATCTCAGGGATGTCACCTTTACCATTCCCTACTCATTCAACTCCGCCGAACTGCAAAACACCAAGCCCCACACAAAACAACTTTGAATCCCACCCGGTGCACAGACCTGTGGCAGAGGCAGAGGTAGGGGCAGGGGCTGCTGAGCAAACAAGACACGATAAGAGAGTTTCCTCCCTGAATGTAACTAGGGTAAAGAGGGGGGAGGGGCTGTCAGCTGTGCTGACACTGATATCAAGATTTAGCGGGGGGGGGGGGGCTGTCAGGTATGCTCTTACTGATAGCAGGTTTCGGCGGGGGGGGGGGGGGCTGCCAGGTATGCACAAGTGCAGAAGTGGGGAGGAAGCCATGGACATCACAGCAAACGCCCTTCAGAATGGGCCCCTAGACCACTTGTAATCCCTTGTTCAGGGACAGGCCCGGGTTGCAGGGCAGGCTGCAATGTTCATAGTACTCCCACTTATGTTGTGGCGCATTGTGTTGTGCTGTGGTGTGTCGTTATGTGTCACGGCGTGTCGTGTGGTGTAGCGTCACGTTGGTGAGAGGAGGGGTGGCACACATAAACACGCACGCCTAGCCTTCCTAGACCCAAATACAGTCATCTACACAGCAGCTTTGAGGTATACAACCTGCCTTCACGCTACCACAAGGTCGTTGATAGGCAGAGTTAACACTCCATGGGCCCCCCCCTGAGTCCTGCGAGTCCTGGGTGTTAGTTGTATCTTCTTGCTGCGTTGACATGTCTCCTTTCGTAGAGAGCTGAGGTGTTTGCTTGTTTAGTGAGGGGATTGAGTTTATGCATACCCACTGCATTCGTCTGCTGCATTGTGGGAGCGAGAATAGGCAAACCGGTACAACAATTTATTAAGCAGTGGGGAGCGACTGGCTCAGTGCACCCTCGATAGCAGGTCACCTACAGTAGCTCACTGCCTGTGTAGCATGATAACACCTCAACACATATATATGGGCATACACACTCAGGAGTTATGGCATATACACAAACCTACGTACGTATGTATCACTTCAGCACTCTGTGGGGCATAGATATAGGTGCTTGCTACTCTTGTAGTTCTTGTTTAGCTGTTGTTACAGTTGGTGACAGATTTACCCTACATGCAATACGCGCCCACAAGTCAAGAAAGTTGTCTTTTTTGTAAGAAGTGACTTGCTGCTCACGAAGGCAGTGTAATACGGTAGATCAGTCACCGAGGCTTCCGTGGGAAGTGCTTGACCTATCACAGATATGAGGACCAGACTGAGTCCCGCATACTATTCCTTTTAGGATGCGGAAATGCATTTTGACTCGCGCTAATTTCGCTTTTTCAGCGCACAGAGCGCAGGAGGATTGGAAATCGCATCTGGTTGTAAGTTTACAGCATTTCAGCTTAAAGCCGATTTATTCCGATTCACACTGCTTTTTGTGCTGTATTATCCATTTCGCTTAACGATGCCATCATTTAATGTGTTTGCTTTGCTTCACCGCATTGTTCAGCATAGTAATGAACTGCAACAGACTATTTCTTGAGTATGCTGATCAATGCCAAAGTCAAATTTGTCTATTCTTGCTTGAGATCTCAACATGTTTTCCAAATAATCCAATGTCCAGGAAATTTGCAGTAATACCTGAATCCCAAACGAAACGGGCAAAGTACCAATGATAGGACGATAATTGAAGTTCAGAATGAATGCAAGTTCATTAGTATGCTGGACAATGCCCTGAAGCAAGGCAAACACATCAAATAATATCCCCGTTCAGCAGAATGGATAATACAGCACAAAAAAGAAATGTGAATCGGAATGAATCGGCTTTAAGCTAAAATGCTTTAGACTTACAAACAGATGCGATTCCTAATCATCCTGCGGTCTGTGCGCTGAAAAAGCGAAATTAGCGGGAGTCAAAATGCATTTACGCATCTATCCATAAAAGCAAGAGTATGTGGGACTCAATCTGGTCCTGAAGTCTGTGACAGGTCCAGCACTACCCACTGAAACCTCTGTGACTGATCTACCCTATCACATGTCTTCGGCCTCTTTGAATGCCTCCAGGGCATCTTTGAAGCCGGTTCGGACCCCCGTGGCCATCTTTGGGTCACTTGGGGTGTGTATCTATGTGCCGGCAAGCCGCCTTTGGCTGATATTATACTCTCCCATCCACCTGACCTAACCCGATGTGATAGTGTGATAGGTTTGGCCATTCAGGCTATGAGCGGCCATATTCAGTACCGAGGCGCCGCCAGCTGAGATTTATATATCAGAATATCAGGAATCAACAGGGTTTTTTTATCATAATGTTTCCGTAATTTCTCCGCCTTTCGTTCTGATTGTCAATGTATCGGCGACTGTCAGTTGGCTCGCGATTTTGCGGTAACCGAATGGTTAACTGCTATTTACAGATATTTTGGCGGAAACCCCGATGAAGGGTCAGATTTCATCAGTAAAGGGTTCGTTGCTTCCGCAATTTTCATATTATACACTCACAAAGTTAATCCGATTTTTTCAGACTTCCAGAATCGGATTTTCGACTTGGACATCGCCGCACTTGATATGACGAATCTCGAGTGGTCCTACATTTTTCCTCGATCACGAATCAACCTTTCTTTTGTTGTGTCCTTCGTTTTGCTTGGAGATATAGGCAAAACAAAATTGATTCGTGAGGCCACTTCAAAAGGTCATATCTCCGGCTCACGGCGAGGTATACCAATTTCGAGAATTGGGTTGGAACCGCCT
This sequence comes from Eutreptiella sp. 'Long Island Sound 2002', assembly GCA_964036045.1. Classification (NCBI taxonomy): domain Eukaryota; phylum Euglenozoa; class Euglenophyceae; order Eutreptiales; family Eutreptiaceae; genus Eutreptiella; species Eutreptiella sp. 'Long Island Sound 2002'. The sequence continues at coordinate 48,135,700 of OZ038393.1, forward strand.
TGGTCTCAACTTAGTTCAAGAAGCATCAAACGCCTTTGGTGTGTACACATGCCCGGTATAGCAAGGGATAAGGGCCAAGAGGGTAGAAAGTGGTTTACAACTCTTGGGCCATGCAACCGTATATTTTATTGCGACTTTGGAGTGTACCGCATGAGTGTTGGGGTTGCATAGATAATTTTCTTTGGGTTCCTACGTATTTTTAACGTGAAGTTATGACCATGGAGGGGCATGGCATATCATGGTGGGAGCCACATTTTGAGGGTATGTGTTATATGCATGGTATATGTCTTGATATGCTCACGCCCATGTTATAAGTAAGAAAAAGTGCTTTTCCAATGCTTTGAGGCATACTCTAGTTGTATTAGAGATGCACTGAGCATCCAGGCATTTCTATCTTAGTATTGGTCCCACCAAAACTGGTGATAACACATTTTGACCTATGGAACCAAACACCCAATCAGGATATGGAGTGGACCCCTTAATCCCCTTTCATTGTGAGGCAAATCATCTTTTCCTGAGTTGACTGAGAACTGACATATCCAAGGCAGAGCCTATGAATTTATCTATGTTTTTCCATGAATACTTAGCTGTCCTAGTGGTATGCACCCTAGGGGGCTGGGCACCTCTTTTTGAGAGGTCCTTGGTTCAATTCCTGGTCAGCCCCGCTAAGTAGGAAGGTCCCATGTGACATGGCAGTGACCTCATCGACAGATGCCCTGCCACCTCAGCACATATGGGACCCAAAACAAAGAGTGCACATCTCCTGAGATGGCACTATGGAGATAGAGTGACCATGGGGCAGTTTTCCAACTCTTTTCCAAAACCTTTCAGCTATCTTTGTGAATATGCATTCCGATTTGACCTGAGTTGCAGTTTCTGTGAATATCCTTTCATCTTTCACTGTTTACACTGCAGCCCTTCATGCTTTGATCCTGATTCTCTTCTCCTTGCACACCTCTGGCTTGGGTTATCCTGGATTGACTATATTTCAGCAAACAAAAACGTTTCATCTCCAAAAGCAAGGAGCATGAAACCCTACACCAGCAGCACGCAGCAGGAGAGACAAAAACACAGTGTTGAAACCACTATAAACTTTTCTGGTAGCAAGAGGCAGTCTGTCTCTGCGCACCGGCAGCAACCCCGCGCCGTACATCCAGTGCGCCGAGTACAGGCACATATAAGCAGAAGGGCGACTGAAGATGGACACAAGGAAGGAGGACGCCGACGTGAAGACAGCGCCAGCGCCTGAGGCACCGGCAAGGCCAGCACCAGGTGAACCTGGACCTCGACCTAGCGGCGCTGTACCTTCGGAGCCCTTACATGGGCCACTGGAAGTGGCTGGGGACTCGTTGGATGGACTCTAGACGGCCTTCAGGGCCCTCACAGTCGAAGAGGTGGTGGTCACTCAGCCTGTGAAGAGGAAGAGAGAGAGCGAGAAGGATGCTGGAGAAGAAGCAGACGAAGGAGAGGAAGAAGGGCAAGACCTGACGTATGACCCTACCTTCGAAGGCGCACCAAGCGCTTCTGGCCTCCACGCATCACCCTCTCCTTTAACCACCACACTCCCAGCCGCTGCAACATCCACTCCCACAACCAACCCGCCTATGGCAGAGGGCACAGGCTTTACTGGCATGCCTCCCTACCCCGCCTATGGTATGGGCCCACCTACCACTGCGCTCCCTGAGGCAACTACTGCCAGTGAGCCGGTGGCTTCCAGCTCTGCGCCGCGATGGTATGCGGCTGAATATCCCTATCCACTACCCGCTACTGGAACCTATGTGGATGTTCCTGGGTATGCACCTGGGTATGCAACCTTGAGTGGGTTGAGGAGAGGACCTGAATCTCTTGGTGGCAGGAGTAGAGGATCAGGAAGATCCTCCAACAGGTCCCTGACGCGGTCGGAGATCAATGAGGTGCTCCGAGGAGCCACTTCAAAAATCGTGGGCGACCTCACTCAAGAGATCCGAGAGAAACTGGAGCCCCTGATGATCCCGCCCCAAGCGTCACCTACCACGGTGGGAATGTCACCCCACCGAGTACAGGCCAACCACCTGGCGGCAGGGCACCTGGGGAGCCTGAGGAGCCGACCGATGACGACTCCAGCACCTATACCGAGAAGTCCTTTCGTACCGAGAACGGCCCAGCCGCCCTACAGCCACGTGACGAACTCTACGAGGGCCGAGCTGGACCGGCTGGGGCTGACAGCCTTAAGGGCAATGGTGGACGTGGAGCCTTATGGCTCTAGCGATCTAGGCGGAGACCCCTCCGATGATGAGCCGCCGTCGATGACTTCAACTTCGCCCTCGGAGGACGATGACCCGGAGGACCCCGAGGACCCGAAGGGGAAGAAGAAGAAGAAGAAGAAGAAGAAGACCCGACGCCCTGAGGGACGCAGGTCTCAGGAGGCGAAGGCTATTGCCACCTCCAAGATCGTGGTGAACCTGCCTGAGTTCACAGGCAAGGACCTCAGCGAGTTCGCTGAGAATTTTGGCCGGTTTCTCCGATTGACCGGCCAAACCCACGCTAGTGGGCGAGTCAAGTGCGATCTGCTCCTGCAGTGCTGCAGGACCAAGTACCTGGAGAAGCAGGTCAGGCAGATCGTGACTAACTCCGCCACCTTTGCCAATGTGTTGGTTGCCTTGGAGAGGCAGTACCCGACCTACGAAACCGACCTCTCCATCAGGGCTGAGATCCAGAACCTGCCCGTGCTGCCCAACAACCCCAAACCTGGCAGGGTCTCCGAGCTGTTGGCTGACCTGGATCACTGGGCTGGACGACTGACGCCCGGTTCCTACAGCAGCGACGACCTGCTGTTCTGGTTGGTGGCCAAGCTCCCTCGAGAGCTATGGGACGAGTGCCGTTCGACGGCGGAGCGCAAGGCTAGATCCCTCCGCTACGAGGATCTATGCGTGCTACTCCTGGAGCTGGCGCTGGAGAAGGAGAGCGACCAGCACTTGAACAACTACCGTCCTGGTGGTGGAGGTTCTGGAGGCCATGGCAAAGGGTACCAAGGGTCCCGACCTGGGCAGGGGACTACCCCGAAACACGCCCACGCCCGTATCATGGAGAACATGAAGGGGCTATTCTGGTGTGATGCCAGGGACGAGCAGGGCCACCTGCAGCACGCCCCTGACTGCGAGCAGCGAGACTGGTTCGTAGTCCAGGGGAAGCAGCAGAAGAAGAACACCGGCGCCAAAGCGAAGCTGCCGGATCATTACAGGTGCACCATCACGTGTGCATTCTGCGGGAAGAGGAAGCACTACGAGGATGAGTGCTACCATAAGCAACGCCTATCGGCGAAGGTTAGGGGTGAAGATCCTGGCAATGGCTCAGGCAAAGGTGGAGGCAAAGGCAAAGGCAACGACTCCGGCAAGGGCAAGTCGAAAGAACGTGGTCAAGGGCAAGACAAGGGTCAAGGTGGACGAGGAGGACCCGCTAACCGCCAGCCCGACAACAAGAACAAGGACAAGAACGGAGGCAACCCCAACCCTAATCCAGGGGGGAACTCCGAGCCCTCTGGAGGGCAGTCTGGTCCTACCACACGCTCACAAACGCAGGCCCAGCAAGAACAAGAAGCCAAGCGTGAGCATGAAGGTGGTGATGACGGCAACGCTAAGAAGCAGAGCCGTTTCATGAGGATGGCCCGCAAATTGCGGAACAAGGGGTTCGAGGTGACCTGTCCTGCGGAGTTCTGACAGGGGCGCTCTGGTGGCACCCAAGACCTGGTGTTTTGGGTACGTATCCGACTAGGGGGACGCGAATACCTGGGGGTATTGGACACTGGTGCCACCATATCTATAGTGGCCAAGAAAATTTTACCTTGTGAGAGCCTGAAGAACACCATGACCACCGCTGCTATACGCATGGGGGATGGACATGTGGTGCACACCTGCGGGGACTGTGAAGTGGGGGTACCTATGGGCTCCCGGACTATCGCCCATCGGTTCTATGTGACGGACACTGAGGCCTTCGACTTTGTACTGGGGACTGACTTCTACGTACAGCACTCCCAGATACAATCCCTGACGCTGCAAGCGCCCTACCTCCTCTACGTGGACCACGGCAGTGGCAGAGAGTCTGTGCCACTGGAGCAGTCGGAACATACCTCGAGTTACCTGAGGCTATCGAAGGAGGAGCCCTCGAACATGATGGCGGCCTCCAAAACTGAGGACTATCAACTAATGGGGGAAGTCCTAGACCAAGGTCTGAAGGAGTTGGGTTACTCTCGAGAAGACCTGAGTGTCGAGTTGTTCGCCAGCGACAAACAACATGTACTGGACCTTTACTGCAGCAAGGGGAAGAACTGCAGCTACAAATTTTACTGGCCCTCTTTCGGGATGGCCTACGGGAACCCCAGGTTCAGTGAACTGGGGAAGGTGCTGACCAAGGTGGCCTTGGAACGTTCCCGTATGGTCTTGTGTTCCCCCAATTGGGGAGCCCATGGGGGCAACGAATACTGGCGAAATCTCCTGCACAGGCTGACTATCAGTTCTGTTCGGTTACCTGATGAGGCCATCTACGTGCCTCTGGGTCGTAAGACGCCTATTGGGGAACCCAGATGGGGGAGTATGCTGCGCGTGGTGGACGGAGGTCTTACCTCCATTCTCTGGGAGGATCTGGACCCAAATCTGGTCCAGGCTATACAACGAGAAAGCGACGGACTCGCCTTGGGTGACTTGAAGGATCGCCTACGACCTCAAGATACTGTTGAGACTACACCCGGAGGAGATGAGTACGTCGTGACCGTCACCAACGCCCCCAACTCTTCCTGCCATGTACCTGTTCCTGATGGAGTCTCTGAGTGTGGACTATCTGAGCTACCTAGCTCTATCCACTCAGAAGACGAAACTGAGCACGACACCTTCTTCGTGCAGACCTGTGTGGAGGAAGTGGAGAACGCCGAGTACGTCGCCCCACTAAAACCCCTACTCTCCATGAGGGTGGAAGACCCCATGGATGGAGAGCTGGACCCTCGATCCAGGCTCAGGGAGTATGTGGATTCCTAAAAAAGCTATGCTACGCGAAGCCTACCCGCAGCTCATGGCCACTGAAGCAAGGACGTATGGGAGACCTATCCAAATTGAAGGAGGACCTCGAACAGAAGATCACCACCTGGCAAAGGGAGGTAGATCTTAAGCTCATGAAGAGCGTGTGGGGCGCCCATGTGAGGACCCCAGATGAGGACGACCTCTCGGAGGAATGTGTATGTGAACCCCCTCGAGCGTGCCTATGTTGCCATCGTCCACCGGAGATGGTTGAACAAGACCTTCTATATGCCTACCAAGGGCTGAAGGATACTACCACGGGCGAAGAGTCGGTGGAGGACCACCTCCCGACGTCTATTACTCAGGGGGCAAGCAACTTACACTCTGACGAGGACATGGAGGACGGGATCAAGGTATTGGACCCGCGGGTACAGAAGCTTATAAGGACCTATCTGGAGGTGTTCGGAGAACTACCCCCTCCAGCCTCATGTGACAAGCTGGTACAGATGGACCTCAAGCTGAAGCCCAAGTTCGTGGGTCACAAGATCCGGAAGAGACCCTATCCAGCTCCTAAAGTGCAGGCCGACGAGATTGAGCGACAGATACAAGAATGTATCGACGCTGGCCTAGTCCTGGAGTACAAGGACGGGGACTACCCCCTACACTGCAGCCCCTGTTTCCTGGTGGCTAAACCTAGGTCTACAGCCAAGCGGCTGGTAGTGGACTACGGAGAGCTGAACAAGAAAACGCTGAACCACTCAGGGTCCATTCCCAATATGGAGTCTACCCTGGAGAAGATAGCCTCCTGTCGCTACAAGACCAAAATGGACAAGAGGAGCGGGTTCTGGCAAGTGGACCTGACGCCCAACGCACAGGAACTACTGGCCTTCATCACCCCTCAGGGGAGGGTGTTCAAGTGGAAGGTCATGCCGTTTGGCGTGGCTAACGCACCCGCTCTATTCCAACAGCTGATGAACAAGATCTTGTCCATCCTACGAAGGAGACCTAAGGTGCAGGAGCTCATATCCCGTGGTGCCCAGATGGAGGCTCACATCGACGATGTATGCCTCGGGACCAATACCCAGGAGGATCACCTAATCCTCTTGGGTGAGTTCTTCGCGGTCTGCCAGGAGAACCACACACGACGCAAGCAGGAGAAGTGTGAGTTCATGCAGGACACCATGCAGTACCTGGGGTTTGACGTTGGCTATGGGTGGTGGACCCCAGCGGCCTCTAAGGCCAAACAACTGATGGATGCCAAGGTACGACACGGAGACCCCAAGAAAGGACTTCATGATGTAAGCAGTTTCATTGGGGCGTCCAACTTCTATCGCCGCCACATCAAAAACTTCACCTACACCAGCGCTGTGTTGACTGACTTGATCAAGAAGAGTACTACTTGGCGCTGGGGCCCACAAGAGCAACAAGCGTTTGACGAGCTCAAAGACAAGGTAGCCAACGCTAAGTGCTTGGGCGTGCCTAGGGCACAAGGGGGAAATTTTCCTGGTGACCGACGCCAGCAATGTGGGCGGTGGTGGAACGTTGTTCCAATGGCAAGCACTGGAGAAGGAGGAGTTCGACTCGGCCATTTCCCAATGGGGGACGGAAGGCCTCAACCGAGATGGAACCCTCAAGCACAGCTACCCTGACGACAAGTGGGTCCTAGTACCTCTGGGCCACTGGAACTGGAAGTGGAACCAGGCCAGGGGTAACTACTCCACCTATGAGCAGGAATTGCTCGCGGGTATGCTGGTGCTATCCTCACAAGCACGACTGTTGGGGAGTAACCCTGTGGTCTGGCTGTGCGACCAAGAACCAGTCCGCACTTTCCAAAAGGGTCCCCCACCTGAGAAGGCCAAGCTACGGCGCTGATGGACCTACCTCAGTCAACTACGGCTGACGGTACACCATATCCCGGGAGTGAAGAACGAGTGTGCCGACTACATCAGCCGCAACAACTTCGACGCCCTGATTGGTTCCCGGTCTGAAGCGCTGGCTAAGGAGGCGTTCAGCCGTATGGACGTCCACTTGGACCTCAACATGACCATGACACGCCCCCTGGATGGACTCCAACAATCGGAGTACGTGAAGGAGTTAGGGGATATCTACAAGCGCCTGGAGAAACGCCTTGAACCCCTCCTGGTCAACCAAGACCAGTGGAAGAGGGACAAGAGCTACCTCTGGCACGAGGACCGCATCGTGGTGCCTAGTGACAGAGTCCGAACGCTGCTGAAGTGGACCCATGAGTCCAGCGGTCATTTAGGTGCTGACAGTACCCTGAGGCTTTTCAAGCAGTGGTTCCACACTACGTGGACTGACGACCAACTGCGGAAAACCCTCCAGCCTATCGTTGACAAGTGCCAGTGCAGGTCCTGTAAACCAGGGGATATCAGGGACAGAGGTCTCTACTCGACCCTGCCCATCCCTCACTGTGCTAACAGTGTTCTATATGTGGACTACACGGAGATGCCAAAGATCGGGGGCTATGACTTCGCCCTCGTGGTAACCTGTGAGTTAACCAGGTTTACCAGGGTGTTCCCATGTACCAAGCACATTACCGGGGAGGAGACTATCAAGATACTCCTGGAGGAGTGGTTTTGTGTCTATGGGCCGCCCAAGGAGATCAACTCTGATGAGGACGTACGAGTACGCTCAGATACTGGCTGGTACAAGAGGGTCCTGAGATCCCTCAATGTCCAGGTGTCTACGGGGATTCCCTACTCTCACACGAGCAACCCCCTATGTGAGCGACAGATCCGTGTCCTCAAGGAGAATGTAAGGATATGGTGCAAGACTGAAAGCACCAGAGACTGGGTGAGACTACTCCCCGTCATATCCTTGATGATGAACTCCCAAGAGAGTTCAGCTACTGGCTACTCGCCCCATGAGCTATTCCTAGGGCGCCGGGCATGGTTCCTACATGCCCCCTATCCAGAGGACACCCATTCTTCTGTGGGTGAATGGGTCCAAGAGCAACAAGCGAAGGTGGACAAGGCCAAGGCAATGCTCCAGAGAGTGAGGGAGCGTCAGTGGAACAAGAAGAACAAGCACCGAGTACCGGCCACCTACCAAGAGGGGGACTGGGTGCTGGTGCACCACAGTCGACTACCCGCCTGGCCACGCTCTACCAGCGATGACCCATACTTCGGGCCGCACAAGATTCTATCCGTGGAAGGACACCGTATCACCGTGCGGTGTTCTCCCCGTCTGGGGGGGACCCTGGTGTGCGCTGCTCAACACCTGAAGCACTACTATGATCCTGAAGACCTCTGTGGGTAGGAGTGGGAGCTGAACGATGAGGAAATCGCCCCTCCGGACCTACAAGGGGCTGCCAGCCCTATGGAAGTTGAGGGTGAACTCCCCGACGTGAACGCCGAGGAGATGGCTAAGGAGTGCTTCTACCTGGTAAACCCTGTCCTACGCCACCGCTATCGCCAGGGTTGGCGCTTCCTCACCCTCTGGGAAGGGTTTGGAGTCGAAGAGGCCACCTGGGAGCCCTTCTCTGCATTTGTTCTACCTGAGGGACGCCTAAACTCAGTTCTGGTTGACTACTTGTCCCAGAACAACCTTGGTGAGTTGCTGAGGCTCGCTGAGACGCTTGCCTCCAAGACTAAAGCTAGGGACTGAACCTTACCCTTACCTGCCAAAGCGTATGTGTGAGTGTCCTCTTCCTAAGGTCCTGAGAGCAAGCCGCAGAAGTGGTGTCCTAATTATACCCAGGTCTGCACGCTTGCTAAACCTGGAGGGTTGGCTTTTTGATGCCACGGGGTACGCCCCGGGTCTCCCCTCCCCTAAGCGCCTAATTTCTGTGCTGGCGCAAAACCTTTGGGGAATACCCAGCGTACTAATCCAGGTATTGTTTTCCCTACCTATCTGTCTACTACAGGGAGGGGTGGCCAAAAGCTATGAAGGCATGAAAACGCCGTTTTGCTAAGTGGCCAAAACACTGACCTAACCACTGCAACAGCCCACCAACCCTGCTAAAATTGCAGGAAACGGGTGTGACAGTGACACACGCACTACAGGTCCTACACACCCTACAGTGGCACCATCCCTTGGGCGAGCACTGGTGCAACTGGCTCAAGCCCCCACTCAGTACTACCACTCCTACACGCACACTCTACTGGGTGTTGTTGAAGAACATGTCGTGGGTCCTAGCGACCCTCCTGTGAAGAAGACAAGAGAACATAGCGCTGCTAAGCAACTGTGGCCTAACAGGGGACGACACAACGCGTTTTTCCTGCTAGGGCTTGGAGGGAAGAGGTGCTCTTTGCGTGCACGGCGCAGATGTCGAAAGAGTCGGACTCCCTGCTCTGCCACAGGCAGAGGGGAGTTATTTGTTTGTGTGATCTGCGCCCTTGTTTAGCAGGGCATGAAAAAAAATGGTATGCTGCTGCACCAATCACCCTACCTGCCCACCTGTAAAACAAAGGCAAATGAAGGGGTGTTTGCGGCGGAGGAACCAAGCCACACTCCCCGTATTATACGGTTCTCAGTGTGACCTATAATACACTGTCCGCAAACGCGCTGAAGAATCAGCTCCCCTGTCAAGCAAGCAAGCTTTAAAGGACTCCTCAGGTTCTCTTAAAGAACGTACCGAGGAGCCCCTGGGTAGCCTAAACAATGTTTACCGTGCGCACTTCGCGTGGCCTACCCTTTAATGCGTGTGTGAATGCGCGAGCATGCACGACAGCGTTGGGCAAACCTGCCCATCTGTACCTCAATCACGACTCCACCAGGGGGTGGCCCCACCTGGGCTTACTCACCTTACCTACCGCTGGAGAGAGAGAACAAGTGGGCACGTGAGGGGCGGAAGCGAAGAACGTTACTATGCACTTGTGTGTATGTCTAATCACCCTGATCTGACCTCTAATCATCTGCAATCTTTCTAATCAATCCCTCTATCGCGTCCTATCGTTGTTAGCGCTGCTACAAGACTCGTTCACGGAGACACGAGACGAGCAATGTGTATGCGGCATACGAGACGAGCATACCTGTAGTTTATACCTGATTCATTAAAGTCTTTTTCGTTGATTTTCGACTTCTTGAATTTTTGACACTTCTATTAGTGTAGGTGGAATCTGTATGTTTATTTATTAATGTGTGTCCCGTCATTTTCAAGACTACGTGAGACATACGTTTATAATGCCATTATTTCTGCATTTTCCGGCGCTTCGCTAGGAGCCGCTCCCGCGCGCCGCCTTTTTATGCGTAGGAATTTCTTGATCTAAAAAATCTAGAGATGACTATAATTTTTATAAAAATGTGCTACTGATGCACAATTGGATTCTGCTCAGGTGTGTTGTCTTAGAAAAATTCTAGGCCCTCATTTGACAGATTTTGGTGTCGTCGCTTCGTTTTTGCATGGGTTCGGTCATAATTCTCCCATTGCTGCCTCTGCAGATACCCACACGCAGCCTCGCTGAGTAGGCCGTGTTCTGGCCGAGACGCAGTAGCCTGAAGAGACTGAGCAGAACCCAACACCCCACCAAGGGGCAATTTAATTTTTCACGACTCCCTTCGCCCTAAGACAGGTCACAGGTCGCCAGCAGGTTTAGGAGAACCCATGCGAGTGTGTATATTGTGTCTTGCGTTGGGTTTGTGTCGCGCTGCGTCTTGGAGGGAGGGATAAACATGCACATGTTTTGGCATGCTCCCAAACTAACCCAACCAAGCCACAGGAGCCCCGGCAGCGCCATGAGCGCTGAGTCTTCTGTAGGAAATAATACAAACAGAGCAGCAAAAGAGCGCCAGCCATGGTGAGCGCCCATTTTTCTGTGTGAGGGAAACTATAGGTATTTTAAAGTAGATGTGGAAACCAAGGAAAGGCCAAGAGAAAATCTCTTTTTCCTAAAATGCGACAGTGGTGGCCACCACAGCACAGGGGGGGAGTAAGAAAAAGTGCTTTTCCAATGCTTTGAGGCATACTCTAGTTGTATTAGAGATGCACTGAGCATCCAGGCATTTCTATCTTAGTATTGGTCCCACCAAAACTGGTGATAACACATTTTGACCTATGGAACCAAACACCCAATCAGGATATGGAGTGGACCCCTTAATCCCCTCTCATTGTGAGGCAAATCATCTTTTCCTGAGTTGACTGAGAACTGACATATCCAAGGCAGAGCCTATGAATTCATCTATGTTTTTCCATGAATACTTAGCTGTCCTAGTGGTATGCACCCTAGGGGGCTGGGCACCTCTTTTTGAGAGGTCCTGGGTTCAATTCCTGGTCAGCCTAGCTAAGTAGGAAGATCCCATGTGACATGGCAGTGACCTCATCGCCACATGCCCTGCCACCTCAGCACATATGGGACCCAAAACAAAGTGTGCACATCTCCTGAGATGGCACTATGTAGATTGACTGACCATGGGGCAGTTTTCCAACTCTTTTGCAAAACCTTTCAGCTATCTCTGTGAATATGCATTCCGATTTGACCTGAGTTGCAGTTTCTGTGAATATCCTTTCATCATTCACTGTTTACACTGCAGCCCTTCATGCTTTGATCCTGATTCTCTGGTCCTTGCACACCTCTGGCTTGGGTTATCCTGGATTGACTATATTTCAGCAAACAAAAAATTTTCATCTCCAAAAACAGGCAGCAGGAAACCCTACACCAGCAGCAAGCAGCAGGAGAGACAAAAACACAGTGTTGAAACCACTATAAACTTTTCTTTATATATCTTCGTGTGGCCGAAGAGATGGGGAGCCACACGTGACAAGGGCTTTGCCCATGTCCAAATTGTGGAATTCAAAGCGTTAGACTGTTTCTACCGCGTATGTATTGCTCATGGTATGTTTGGCAAAGAGATCCATGAGTGCACTCCCATTTTCATGGGGCATGTAGATATGAGTGGCGAAGGTATCTCCATGCGCCCGATTGGGGATCCAAGTGGGGGAATTGTTTGCAAATGGTTCCAATTATTTGTATATTGAACCATGCGCGGATATCATTGGTGAGCATAGAGATATACTATCATGACAACTTTGTATTTGGACATATTTTCATGTTTTTGACCTCATTTTAAGCTCATTTTTGTGTTTTATGTGCTCAACTGGTCGGCTCACAGTAAAGTGCCTAGAGATCCGTGAACTATGGTATGTTGCTTATATGTTGGCATATGCTTCCATGTTGCACCTCACCATATGCCGGATCACGTGGTCACTTTGGCTTGGCACACGAGGCCTCACTGAATTAGGTCTCAAATTCATGAGGTGACTTATGAAGCATGTCATGTACATAACCGGAGGGGTTTCAGAGGCAAGAATGGGATATTCTTGGGCATGGACATTTGGTCTATATTATCCTTGTATACTACATTCCGGTTTGACACATGCATGGGGCATTTGGATATTTGCCGTATACATCTTTGAGTATATAATTGACTTTTGGGCATAATGGTGTGATTTGCCTGATTTTGCCATGTTGTTAGGTCATCTTCATGGGGCAGTTCTCCAAGCCCATTCGACTCCAAGTCCAACCAAGGTTATGTCAGGGTAGGGCATTGTCCTGAGTGCCACTCTAGGCCATGACACGCCACCTCCCCTATTGGGCTAGGATTTAGAGGCTTCGGAGTGAACACACTTTTGGGGTTTGTGTAGTGACTTTTGACATATGGCATTCAGCCATCTCATTTGACCTGGTTCAGGGCAATATGTTGGTGAGTCAGGGGAAGGTCCTGAGTCCAGGGAATGAGGGGTTTATGGCCGTGAATGTGTATGTTTACCTCTTTCCCCAACTTTGCTTTATTTGTGTTCATATGCCCATTTCAGGGCTTTCCTCTTTGGTGCAATTCTTGTACATGCCTGCCACCGTGAGACAATCTGTGTGCTGAACGGAAGCCCGCAGTGCGGATTGGATTATTGCTGTATTGGTGGGATCTGGTTGGTGTTCAGGGTTGAAGGAGGATTTTATTTTCTATTTTTCTGGATTTTGGACCCTGGACTTTGAGAAATGCAATCGCTGATCAGGAGCAAATCAACAGGGGTTACAGGCGGAAGGGGCACAGCGGGGGCCGGTCCTGGTAGGGACCTTCTTTATCGTAGCAGAGGCGTACCTGCCGCCCCTACCTACCGCCGACGGGGGGACTTGGGCCCCTATGAGCCCTGCCCAGGTACGCCCCGGGTGCGTATTGTGGACTCGGTGGAGACCACGCCGGAAGTGGAAGCCCGAAGAGAAGTACGACGTTCGGGAAGAGGAGGACTCCACATGGAGGACCTGGTCTCCATGTGTGAGCGTCGCTGCCGAAAGGCATGCAACCTCCGCTCCGCCGCGGAGTACTCTGAGGAGACCTGCCATTCAGGCAGCAGTGGAGGACAGGCCCGGCGCTAACGGAAGCGGGGGTCACCCAAGCCTGCGGCAGGGGACGCCGGGGCCATGGATACGGACCCCAGCCCGGTCAGGCTGTGGGAATCCGAGGGGCACTCCGATGGCTATCGGACTTGCTTCCCCTCGGAGTCGGAGGAGATGCCCGCGCCGACCGCCATGGCGCATACGGCCCCCGAGCCCGCCCTGAAGCACGATGTCGAGGGCTTGGAGAGGCCAGCCAGGGCCAGGACGGCACCTGTGCCCCGACACACGGGACCAGAGATGGACGCCATAGGCGATACGCCCATGGGCGATGAGTCTGAGGCGCCGGGAACCGCGGGATGCGCTGGATCAGGAGGAAAGCACGCTGAGTGCCACTGCTAGCACGTGTCCTTCCTCATGGGCAAGTACCCAAAGATGGGGATGGACGCCATCGTGCATCGCCTCGACCGCCTGGACAACGCCAAGGACGGCCTAGAGGAGGACGTCGCTGGGATCCTGGATGACCAGTCGGCCGCGGAGAGAGACATGGCGGAGCTGCGAGCGGAACGGGACCGGTACCGGGAGAATCTGGAGCTGGCCCTGGAGAAGCAGCAGCGAGTGGTGGACAGCCTCCTCCACCTGGTGGAGGACATGTCGGGACGCCTGAAAAGGCTAGAGGAGTTACAACCCCTCGCCTCGGGTCCGGAGCTCCCGGCAGAGCCGGCAGCGGCACAGCTGGTGGAGCGGGTTAAGACCCTCTGGAGCGCCATGGATAAACCCATGGGCCGCCCGGCAGAGGCACCCTACGCGCCTTCGCGTGTTGACCCGGGTGCGCTGCCGTTTGTTCCCATGTTCAGCAAATCCACAATGCTCGGGGAACACACGGCACCGGCTGGGTCCATGCGGGAAGGGCACGTAACCACGGACCCGAGGAGCCTGACGGTACAGATGTCCCATGCCGCCCAGGATCTACCGATCACTACGACTGCCCATGCAGTTTATGCGGAAGAGGAGATCCAGAGCCAGACCATGCAGGGGCGAACCATGGGAAGCGCCGACAGACATGGTCGAGGTCATCCAGGCGGAAACCTGTGGATGAAGGACCCCAATACGGGGATATGGACGGCCGGTGGAGCCAGTCCTTCCCGCATTCCAAACCCCATGGGTTCAGGCCCAACTGGACCGCACTCAATGGAGGAGAGGGATGTACGGGGAGTGTACTCACACCCCCCGGCCACAGGTGGTATCCGTCTCGGTAGAGTGGTGGCTGGTGACGTCGGAGACGCCATCAGGATTGACGACCTCAGGGGAATCAAAATCCCCTACTATGATGGCAACCCCTCCAACCTGGACGACTTCATCCTGGATTGGGAGGACTTCGCCGAGGAGGTCGTCGTCGAGATGCAGGGAGCGCCGCGGGACAAGTGGGTATGCCGGACATTCCCACACCGGCTGGTGCAGGACCTGAAGGAGGAGCTGCGGGATCAGATCCGGGAAGGACTGATCCGTACGGAGCAGGCCTCCCTCCAGTGGTTGGAGGATGAGGAGCGGGTGGACGCTCCGAGCCAGAAGCTGGACGACTTGTGGTCCATCCCGCTGCAGCTGGACCGCGGTGAGTTGCGGGTCCGGGAGTGGAACCGGTACCTGCGGAAGTACCGACAGAGCCTCAAGCTGGTGAAGGACTGGAACGAGTCCAGCGAGATCCGCCACCTGCTGAAGGACACTCCCCGGCCACTGGAAGAGGCGAGTGGAGGACGAGGAGAAGAAGCGAGCCAAGAAGCGGGTGGCGGTGAGGATCATGGCAGCGGAGGATACCCATGCGGGTATCATGGAGTTCTTCAGGAGGAACCTGGTCGAGCCCAACCGGATGTTGGGACTGAAGAACGCCGTGTACGTGGAGGTATTTGGAGTCTCCATGGGGCAAAGGTTGCTGCGCCTCAACAACGTGGAGTGGATGCGCGGGGAGCCGCTGAGGATGCGGGTCATCTTCGCCCGCATGAGCCTGGACCAGATCCTGAAGTACATCACGGTGGAGTTGAAGCTCAATGCGAAGAACGAGGCCCACTGGCAGGATCGACATGGTCATGGAACACGAGGCCACCGGGAAGACCGCCATCATCGGGAGATCCAGGAGGACACGGCCAACTCTGCGGAGAATGTTAGTGGAAGTGGCCAAGACCACTGGACCTGGTCCCGGGAGGATCACGAGGAGGCCCATTTCTTCACGTTTGTGGCGCACAACGTGAGGGACCATGGGCAGGATCGGTCCAGATGGAGCCGGGTGGGACCCAAGAAGGGCAATGAGCCAAGGAGGATCGGGAACCCACCGCTCTCGTTCCGGGAGTACAGGTCTCAGCACGACGGGTGCTGGGTCTGTTATGGCAAGGGAAACAGCCATGCACACAACCACCGTCAGTGCAAGGTGTATGATGCGGACAAGAAGTCCTACTTCGCCGCCCAGCCCGAGAAGAAGCCCAAGGAGCAGCGGATTGCCGATTGGAAGGCGAAGGGCGGAGACGGGGGAAAAGGCCAAGGCAAAGGCCAAGGGAAAGGCGGAGGAAGAGGCTATGGTGGTGGACCTGGCCAAGACCGACGAGTGAGGTCGATCGAGGAGGTTGCTGAGGACATGTTGAGGACATTGGAGGAACTCAGAGCCCAGCAACGTGGTGGACAAAGTCCTGGCGGATTGCAGCCAGAAGGGGCTGCGGGAAGTCAAGTCTAGAGGAGCCCCCACGGGAGTGGGAACTCGGAGGTCTCTCCTCCGAAAATCAGTGGAATCCCAGAGAAGGCGAAGGCACATCGGGTGCCGAAGAAGGCTCCAGAAGAGCCAAAACCACTGAGTTTCGCCACTCCCAACCCCTGAAGCGCCCTGCCAAGGGAAGTTTATGTGGGCAAGGGACGTGGCAGGAAGGGAGGAGCGACCACAGAGAGCCCCGTGGACGGGCTGGACCAGCCCAAGATCTACACCATCCGTGACCATACCTTCGAAGTCCTGATGCACCCGGATGTGCTAGAGTTGCATGCCGTGAGAGTCGTCCATACACCGCATGGTTACGAGCGGCAGTTGCACTTGAAGGTGCGTGTACGGTGCGGACAAGAGGAATTGGTGGTGGATGTTCTAGTGGATACGGGTGCCCAGGTGAGCCTGGTCCGGAGAGGGTTGTTCAAGGAGGAATCCCTGCAGCCCAGCCGTAGACCGGTGCGCCTGAAGGTGGCCAATGGAGAGATCATGGGTGGTGGTACCCATGAGGCCACTATCAGTATGGAATTCTGGGAGCATGAGCGCTTGAACCGCCCTGATCTGGCGAAGAGAAGCACTCTATCCGGGAACTTCTATGTGGCCGACATTACAGATTGGGATATGATCATGGGGTATGACTTCATGGTGGCAAACGCATTGGAGCCCTTCCCCATCGCGCAACGCTGGTCCGGGAGGATGATGAATGCCTCACATGGCTGTCCACGGACTATGCATGCGGATCATCCCAATGGAATGCTGAGGAAGAGGATCGGATCGTCCAAGCGGTGCAAGCTGTGGGTGCCAAGTCCAGAGTGGACCGCGGAGTCCAGCTCACGGAGTGTGGAATGGCGCCACAGGTGTATGACAGGATGATCCAGACGCTGGGAGCCGGCGCGCCCGAGACAGACGTCTTCGCTTCCCGGGATGCCCCACTTTTGCGGAAGTGTAGGAGGCATTGGCATCGAGGAGACTCAGCCTGGCACAGGCATTGGGGTTTGAAGGAGTGGGGGCCCATGTATTGGCATGGCTCCCTGGACAATACCAGACGTACGGTGGAGAAGATCGTCGCGGATAGGGCGAAGAGGGTCCTGGTCATAACCGGCATAGGATCCACCCCATGTCCGCTGGAAGGTCTCAAGTCGACGCTGGACTCCATCACCAAGAACGAGATGTCATTCGGGCCAGAAGAGGAGCTGTTCATCGACGCCAAGGGTGTATCAATGCCCTCCCCGGGTCAAGCGTGGGGTACCAAGGCTTTCCTGCTAGATGGGGCGCAAGCCCAGCACAGGGGGATGAAGCATTCATCCGTAGGGTGGAGGCGGTGCCCATGAAGGTCATGTTTGAGCCCAAGGAGAGGACGGATCAGCCAATTGATGGTATTGACGTCCTGTCCCACGCCGTGATCGACGACGTCGTCGACTACATGTGGATGGGGATGCACGACCGTGTGGCAGCCAAGAAGAGGCGGGCCATGGTCACATCTCCGCATTGGTGGGATGACAAGATGTTGGTCACCGGCAAGTACGAGAAGGACGAGTTCGTGGCGAGGGTCATGCATCACATCGCGGACCAATACAATGGTCCGGTTGGGTCAGACCCACCGACATGGGACTTTCCAAGAATGGGTGCCGATAGCGACAAGAACCAGCCCAATGCCGCAAATTTCCGAAGATTATCGGTGGGAAGAGCTCCCCACGACGATGAAGACGGCATATCGGACGAGGAGAAGTCGGACTCGGACCCGGAAGAGGCCTATACCGCAGTGCGGTCGGTTGTATCTATACCGAAGCAAACGGCTGAAGAGGCCCAGGAGAACCCGAAGGTCGCCGAGCTGAAGGAGAGGCTGATCAATGCCTATCCGCGGCTATTCAGTGGCGTTGCCAACAAGAACCCTCCAGATCGTGGGAGGTTTGGCACAGCGAGGATCAAGCTGATACCGACCCCCAAGGTCTATCGTCATCGGGAGTACCAACTTCAGGGCGATCGGGCCGAGGCCATGAAGAAGCTGTTGGTCGAGTTCATTGAGCGGGGATGGATCGAACCCTCCGACAGTCAGTGGGCCAGCCCAGCCTTTATCGTGCCCAAGAAGGAGAAGGGCGAGTGGAGGTTGGTGGTGGATTACAGGTGTTTGAACGACCAAACCGAGCACGACTCGTACTCGCTTCCCCTGATGGACTCCATCCTCCAAAAACAACAGAAAAAGCGGATCTTCACGGTGTTGGACCTGAAACACGGTTATCACCAGATGCCGCTACACCCGGACCCCAGGCCCTGCACAGCGATGTCGACGCCGCTGGGGCCCATGCAGTGGAAAGTGGTGCCCATGGGCGCCAAGAATGGCAATGCCGCTTTCCAGCGCATGATGGAGGACCTACTCGGTCCAGTCCGGGATTGCGTCGACCCCTTTGTGGATGACATCATCATCGGATCCGGCACGGAAGACATGACTGAGGACGAGCTCATCGAAGCGCATGAGAAGGATCTGCGCCGAGTGCTCAGCGAGTTGGACAAGCACAACATGGTGTGCAAGCCCACCAAAGCCTCACTCTTCGTGAAGGAAGTGGAGTTCGCGGGTCACGTGGTTGGTCACGGGCAACACCCTCCCATGCCTGGGAAGCTGGCGTCCCTGCACCACTGGGAGAAGCCCCAGACCATCAGCGAACTCCGGTCCTTCATGCGTTCTGCAATTACTATTCGGGCTATGTCCCGATGTATGCAGAACTCTCGGGGCCGCTGCACAAGATGCTGCAGGTGGGGAAGTTCGATGGCCGGAAGGGGAGCAAGAAGAAGCTTGCCTGGACCCCTGAGGCCGAAGATGCGTTCAGCCGCCTGAAGGAGCGACTCCTGGGGCAGCTGGGGCTATTCCTGGTGGACCCGGACAAGGGATTCGTGCTACGGACGGACGCCTCGGACTATGCTGTAGGTGCAGTCCTCGAGCAGGTCCGGGATGACTTGTCGCACGTACCCGTGGCGTTCTGGAGCAGGATCCTGGCCGAGGGCCAACGTCGCACCTGGACCGCGAGGGAGAAGGAGACGTATGCCATTGTCTGTGCGCTCAGGAAGTGGTCTGGCCACATCGGATTGCAACCGGTGGTGGTTTGCACGGACCATCAGTCCTTGCAGAGCTGGCACAAGGAGCACGTCGACACCCCCTCGGGACCGGTGGCAAGGAGGGCCCGATGGCATGAGACGTTCGCCAAATTCGACCTCAGCGTCGTATACGTCCCGGGGCAGGACAACACTGTGGCAGATTGCCTCAGTCGATGGGCCTACCCCGCGGGCAAGGCTTGGATGGACATATCCAGCCATGGGGACGCCGAGGAAACCGAGGAGGCCAAGCGCATCATCGAGATGGAGAAGGCCATGGAGCAAGAGGGGGTCAAGTGCTTTGTGGTGATGGCAAACCGTACGGACCTGGCCAAGTTCCGGGGTGCCCGCGTCCAAGCTATTCGAGAAGAAACCCTCGAGCAATGGATGGTGGCCCCTGTAGAGCTAGTCAGGTCGGTGCTCACAGAGGACTGGTCGGATGACTACGCGGCATCCAAGCACTGGAGCAAGTACTGGAATGCCGTGAGCGCCCCGTCGGACAACGAGGGGCCTGAGGGCTTGACCGAGGATGGGGACAAATTGTTCCTCAAGGACAAGCTACTGGTCCCTGAGAACCGAGTGGAGGAGCTCATTGACCACTGGCACAACGCCCAGCTCATGCATCCTGGTCGGGACAAGATGCAGCAGGACCTGGAGTGGCGCTTCAAGTTCCCACCGGGGTACTACGCCATCCTGGACAAGTACTGCAGCGACTGCGCCGTGTGTCGGGCCACGAAGAGCCCCAACCACTCCACAGCGGGCAACCCAGTGTATACGGCTATACCGGAGGCCCCTATGCGGTCCGTGGCCATGGATGTATTCGCCATGCCTGAGGTCACCGTGGAAGGAGAGACCTACAACTGTGTCATCCTGGCGGTGGATAGGCACAGTGGGTATAGCGTGGCGGTCCCGGGCAAGAAGTCCAAGAAGCAGGACAAGAAGGACAAGCATGGAGTGGGGCCGTCGCTAATGCCATGATCAGGCATTGGCTGACGATTTTTGATGTCCCGGCTGTCATCTGCAGCGATCGGGGCAGTCAGTTTGTGGGGACGTGGTTCAAGACGATGTGCAAGCACATGGGTGTTCGGCACGCCAAGACCGTGGCGTACCACAGCCGGTCGAATGGCCGAGCTGAGGTGGCCGGGCGGCAGATGTTCGAAAAGTTCCGCCAGCTGCACATTGACGAACCGGGCCGGAATTGGTATAATTCGCTGTGGAGAGTACTACAAGCGTATCACGACCTTCTGGGACCCACTGGACTGTCGCCCCATCGTATCCTGTTCCTACGGGATCAAGTGTCACGCACTCTCCCGTGGTTGAACCTTTGCAAAGTGGCCCGGGATGCGGACGCTATGATGGCTGAGGCGGACGACACGGCGGCCAAGGTGTGCAAAGCACTTCAGGACGAGCATGACAAGAGGGCCAAGTACTTCAAGCAGGGAAAAGTCCATAAGTATGCTCTCCAAGACACGGTGTGGGTGGAGCGGCACCCCAAGGATGTCCTGTCCAGGCATCGACAGGCGTCCTGGTATGTGCCGGGGGTAATCATGCGGAAGGTCGGGCAGGATGTGTATGCGGTTCGTGTGGGGGATAACAAGATCCTGGACCGCGACCATACCCAGCTTCGTCCCCGAGCACCAGACCCCAGCGGACGTCCCGTCGGCTTCGAGTTCACGGCCGGCGATGTGGACTCGGACGACGAGGGTGAGGACGACGACTTCACCGCCGAGAAGATCCTGGCGGAAAAGCCGGACCCAGGGACGCCTGGGGGGAGGCTTTATCAAGTCCGTTGGAAGGGATGCGCCGCACCCAAGGATTTGTGGGAGCCTCCGAGCAGTTTCGTGCCGAGGTATACCACGGTCTGGATGGACTATCTGAAGAAAAAGAATATTTCTTTGGACCCCAAGGACGTGCTGGTCCATTTGGTTGCTGCTGTAGCACCGTAATGGATCCCCCTTGGCATCTTGTTTGTTTCTGTGCTTGGGGAGACAGGTCAGGGCATTCATCCGGGGATTTTTCGGCCTTGATTGGCCATATACCCCCTTCACTTGATCTCCACATATATATTTCATTGTGGTATACTTATTTAGGTCGACCGACGACGTTTTTCTATCTTTGATCCCCTTGGTCCATGTTGTAGATCAAGAGGAGACCGGATATGGCGTAGGGCACCGATTATTAGTGTCCTCACCCCTCCCTTGGGGCATTCGGGGACGCCTATGACGTGTGTGGGGCCCCCATGTGTCCTTTGGACATGGGGGAGGGGGTTTGGAGCCCATTGGGGTCCTCCCGTCCTCTCTTCAATGACTTCCGGGCGGTAACAACGCTCTGAGAAGGGGGGTGAAGCCGGTTCGGACCCCCGTGGCCATCTTTGGGTCACTTGGGGTGTGTATCTATGTGCCGGCAAGCCGCCATTGGCTGATATCATACTCTCCCATCCACCTGACCTAACCCGATGTGATAGTGTGATAGGTTTGGCCATTCCAGCTATGAGCGGCCATATTCAGTACCGAGGCGCAGCCAGCTGAGATTTATATATCAGAATATCAGGAATCAACAGCGTTTTTTTATCATAATGTTTCCGTAATTTTTCTGCCTTTCGTTCTGATTGTCAATGTATTGGCGACTGTCAGTTGGCTCGCGATTTTGCGGTAACCGACCGGTTAACTGTTATTTACATATATTTTGGCGGAAACCCCGATGAAGGGTCAGATTTCATCAGTAAAGGGTTCGTTGCTTCCGCAATTTTCATATTATACACTCGCAAAGTTAATCTGATTTTTTCAGACTTCCAGAATCGGATTTTCGACTTGGACATCGCCGCACTTGATATGACGAATCTCGAGTGGTCCTACATTTTTCCTCGATCACGAATCAACCTTTCTTTTGTTGCGTCCTTCGTTTTGCTTGGAGATATAGGCAAAACAAAATGGATTCGTGAGGCCACTTTAAAAGGTCATATCTCCAGCTCACGGCGAGGTATACCAATTTCGAGAATTGGGTTGGAACCGCCTTGGTCTCAACTTAATTTAGAAAGCATCAAACGCCTTTGGTGTATACACATGCCCGGTATAGCAAGGGATAAGGGCCAAGAGGGTAGAAAGTGGTTTACAACTCTTGGGCCATGCAACCGTATATTTTATTGCGACTTTCGAGTGTACCGCATGAGTGTTGGGGTTGCATAGATAATTTTCTTTGGGTTCCTACGTATTTTTAACGTGAAGTTATGACCATGGAGGGGCATGGCATATCATTGTGAGAGCCACATTTTGAGGGTATGTGTTATATGCATGGTATATGTCTTGATATGCTCACGCCCATGTTATATATCTTCGTGTGGCCGAAGAGATGGGGAGCAACACGTGACAAGGGCTTTGCGCATGTCCCAATTGTGGAACTCAAAGCATTGTACTAAGTCTACCGCGTATGTATTGCTCATGGTATGTTTGGCAAAGAGATCCATGAGTGCACTCCCATTTTCATGGGGCATGTAGATATGAGTGGCGAAGGTATCTCCATGCGCCCGATTGGGGATCCAAGTGGGGATATTGTTCGCAAATGGTTCCAATTATTTGTATATTGAACCATGCGCGGATATCATGGGTGAGCATAGAGATATACTATCATGACAACTTTGTATTTGGACATATTTTCATGTTTTTGACCTCATTTTAAGCTCATTTGTGTGTTTTATGTGCTCAACTGGTCGGCTAACAGTAAGGTGCCTAGAGATCCGTGAACTATGGTATGTTGCTTATATGTTGGCATATGCTTCGGTGTTGCACCTCACCATATGCCGGATCACGTGGTCACTTTGGCTTGGCACACGAGGCCTCACTGAATTAGGTCTCAAATTCATGAGGTGACTTATGAAGCATGTCATGTACATAACTGGAGGGGTTTCGGAGGCAAGGATGTGATATTCTTGGGCATGGACATTTGGTCTATATCATCCTTGTATACTACTTTCCGGTTTGACACATGCATGGAGCATTTGGATATTTGCCGTATACATTTTTGAGTATATAATTGAGTTTTGGGCATAATGGTGTGATTTGCCTGATTTTGCTAGGGTATGAGGTCATCTTCATGGGGCAGTTCTCCAAGCCCAATCGACTCCAAGTCCAACCAAGGTTATGTCAGGGTAGGGCATCGTCCTGAGTGCCACTCTAGGTCATGACACGCCACCCCCCCTATTGGGCTAGGATTTAGAGGCTTCGGAGTGAACACATTTTTGGGGTTTGTGTAGTGACTTTTGACATATGGCATTCCGCCATCTCATTTGACCTGGTTCAGGGCAATATGTTGGTGAGTCAGGGGAAGGTCCTGAGTCCAGGGAATGAGGGGTTTATGGCGGTCAATGTGTATGTTTACCTCTTTCCCCACCTTTGCTTTATTTGTGTTCATATGCCAATTTCAGGGCTTTCCTCTTTGGTGCAATTCTTGTACATGCCCGCCACCGTGAGACAATCGGTGTGCTGAACGGAAGCCCGCAGTGTGGATTGGATTATTGCTGTATTTGTGGGATCTGGTTGCTGTTCAGGGTTGAAGGAGGATTTTATTTTCTATATTTTTGGATTTTGGACCCTGGACTTTGATCAATGCAATCGCTGATCAGGAGCAAATCAGCAGGGGTTACAGGCGGAAGGGGCACAGCGGGGGCCGGTCCTGGTAGACCGGTGGTGTACCAGGGAAGGGAGTGACTCCGCCTGTCCCTGGTGAATAGAATTCGGTGGAGAGACAGCCCAGATGGTGTGGGCAAGCTGTGGTAGGCTTGGATGGCTCTTCAGATTTCCCTGAACCAGTTCTTCTTTGGGTTCTCCAGGTGAAGCTTGTGCAGCCTCTCAAAACCCTCCCGACCGGCCACTTTGACTCGGCAATTAGAACCGCCAAGGTGCGCCACGGACGTGGCATGCCGTACAGCCCTGTTGGCACACATGGCCTTGAACCTTCCACGCCTGAACTGCCGGGGGTTGTCGCTGCAAGTGTTTGCAGGGATGTCGAAGATGCTCAGTCAATGCTTGATCATCTTCTCGGCCATTTCTTTCGCTGTTAGACCCTTTTTCTTGGCCCGAGCAGCAACAAGATAGCGCGAATGGCGGTCGACGACAATGACTACACAATCATATGTGTTCTTACCCACGTTAACTTCGGACACGGAGAAAGCGTCCATGCCGTCTGAGGCACTGGATCTATCAGGAATTGCGGTCCATTGCTGATCACCAGCCAGCGAGTAATTCGCCTATCGCAGGCGGCACACACCTGGCAGTGGTTCTTCACCTTATTCAGGAGCTCCCGGGCTCTGTTAGGAAACCAGAACCTTGGTTCCATGTTTTTCCATTGCATTGCTGCACTGGCATGCATCAGTTATTAATGCCACTCATCCAGTAGGTCTTTGGCACAAGATTCGGGGACGAGCAGCTTTCAATTCAAGAACACCTTTTCATGTTCCACCGAAAGTCCTCGGGGCCATTCTTCGTCGTCGGGGCTGGAGGTCACCTTCTAATACTGGGCCCACACCTCAGAGTTGGCATAGTCGGACGTCCAATCCTCCTTCAGGCACTACTGAGATGTTGAAGGGTTTGCATCCCTCGAGGAGATAGCCTTCAACTTCGATTGCGGCTTGTCACTGGCTGGCATCCGCGGTAGTGGCCGGATACTAGTTGTCTCGGCCATATCTCGCATCATCGCCCAATCCGCTCGATCGAAGGTGTCGGTGTTGGACGTGATTAGAACGAAGCACCTGACTACTTCTTTCTGCATCAGTCTCTCCATCTGGATCATCTCTTTGGCCTCCTTCGGTTCTTCCTCGTCCCCATGGGCACTTACATCCGCCATTCCCTTGCTAGCCGGATAGGCCAATCAGCTCATGCAGTCGGCCACAGTGTTGTCCTTTCCCGGAACATACACCACCTATAGTAGGAACGTGGCCAAAGTCTAATGCCATTGGGCACTTCGAGGTGCTGGGCCGGAGGGAGTATCCACATGCTGTTTGTGCCTAGATTGCAAGCTCTGGTGGTCCCTGCAGACAACTACCGGCGGCAGTCCGATGTGTCCTGCCCACTTATGTAGAGCGCAAATAATGGTGTATGTCTCCTCTTCTCCCGGTTCCCACGTCCGGCGCTGGCCAGGAGCAAGGACTCGGCTCCATAAGGCAACGGGCACATGGGTTCCATCATCCTCCACTTGCTGGGAGACCATTTCGACCGCATAGTCGGAAGCATTCGTACGGAGCATGAAGCCTTTGTCCAGGTTGATGAGCCAGAGCTTCAGTTTATCAAGCAAAGCGCACTTCATGGCATCAAAGGCATCATTGGCTTCATCGTACCATATGATGGGCTTCTTGCTGCCCTTCTTGGTCTCATCGTGGTTGCCTTCCAGCAAGGCTGTCATCGGGGCTACCATTCCTGCATACATCCACACATAACCCGAATACTAGTTGTAGGAAGGCTGGCATCTCCGAGACTGTCTTAGGGCGCTCCCAAATTCCACTGCAGCAATCTTGCTCGGAATGAGCTTGCGTTGCCTCGTGCGTACCACTTGTCCAGCTAATTCCCCTTCGTTGACTGCGATTGTAGCTTTGTCGGCACTTTTGGTGAGTTGCAGAGAGACCAGGATGTCCAAGACTCTCCGCATGTGAGCTTCATGGGCGGCGAGCACTTCCCCATGAATCATACCCTCCGTGCCCCATCCAATGATGAGCTCATCGAGGAAAGGATCGGCACAGTCGGCAACGGGCTTGAGGATGTCTTCCGACATCTTTTGGAAAGACGCATTGCCGTTTTCACATCCCATGCGCATTACCTTCCATCAGAGGGGACCCAATGGGGTAGACATGGCAGTGCATGCACGAGACTCCGGCGCGAACGGCATTTGGTGGTAACCATGTTTCAGGTCAATCACCGTGAATAGCCGTCGCCCATTTTGCCTCTGCAACATATCCTCGATGAGAGGCAGGGTGTAGGAGCCGAACTTTGTTTGCTTTTTGAGCCCTCGGTAGTCGACCACCAGCTGCCACCTTCTTCGGAACAAAGAGAGCCGGGGAGGCCCACTCGCTGGTACATGGCTCCAACCACCCATGCTCCATGACTTCTTTCAGCTTGGCCTTCATGGCTTGAGACCAATCTCCCTCCAGAGCGAACTCCCGTTACCTGAACACCTTGTGTGTCTGTTGGAGGCCGATTTTTGCTTCGCCATACGCGCCACGAATCAGAGGATGTTTGGTGAGCTTTCCATTGTAGAAATTCTTCGCAAAATCTCCCTTGATTGATTCGATTAGCGCTTGGACACGAGGTTCCGACTTTGCAAAAGCTTAGGCCTTGGTGGGCACTTGCACCATGGACCTCACATGGGTATCGTTGAAAAGGTTCACTTGGTCTTGTTCCGAGTATAAGGCGCGGGGTGCCCTGGAGGCCTCTGAGGAGCGATGGATTCCACACTTCGTCCGGCAGATATCTCCATATGTGGGGAGGTTTGCTCCTCGCGGCTCATCTGGGCCGGCCCAATGGTCAAGCACTCCAGGGACAAATGCATTGCCATCAAAGGCGCTCGAGGCGATGGAGTCGTCTTCCCACCACTTGAGCTCTACCTTGCTCCCTTTCTCAGCATGAAATCGTGCATGGGGTTGTGCATGTATCCCACCACGACGTCAAGCGCATTGGCAGTTAGGTCATCACGCCCTTCTGTGTATTGGTAGGCCTCTTATGATGGTGCTACGAACATGTAGCGCATGGGCTCCGCAACTAGTTGAGAGACCATTCGGATATTGGCGTCCGATTCATCCAAGAGTGAGACATCCACATACACCACGGTGGTTCGGCCGGGTGTGTTGCCTAACCTTTGGCCCCTAGCATCCTGATAGATGCTCTGTCTCGCCACAGCCTCATAAGAGCTTTGGTGATGTGTTCTAAATCATCTTTGAGCCTCGCCATTCCGTCATCATCCAACACTTTCTCAGTTAGCAGCAGCAGGGCCTTGGATCGGTTGGACCCAGTTTCTGCAATTGCGCAGAGGTGGCATCCTGGTTTGCAGTGAACCCATAGCAATCCCCACAAATGCTCACCCCATCGCTTGAACCATGCGGAGTCCTTGGGATGCCAATATGTCTTGCATAATCCAAGACGTTCAGAGTATGCAGAGCTGAAGGCATCCACCGATGGCTCCCCTGCTCCCAGTCCGACAACTGCCTCTTCGAAGGCTTCTAGAATAAAACCATATTCTTCGAGGGGCTTTTGGCATGGCTTGACTGCTCTACGGTGCGGCAAAACTGCTAGTGTTCCGCATGTGCCCATTGGACGTCTTCAAATGCAAGGTGGGCGGACAACCAGGACAAACGGTCAGCTTTGTAGAGGGTCATGGAACTTTGGGCTGGTTGCACAACAGTATCAGTGGCTGCCATGAAGTCATAGCCAATGATAAAGTCCCAGTCCATATCCGCCTCATAAAAGGTGCCACTGAAGGTAACACGCTTGCCCCTGTCCGGTTGCGACAGTTGTTCATGGTTCAGGAACTCCTTCTCACGCTGGACTTCAGTCCTGCCTCCAGCCATGTACTGTCCTTTGGCAACCCTTAAGCGAACCGGGTTAGGGCTTGTCTTGAAACCAGATGCTGGGGAACGCCCTTTCCTCACGAGACTGACTTGGGCTCCCGAGTCCGCCAGCACACTCAGCAACCTTTCTACCCGGTTACCTGGAGTCGCAAATGGAGCTGTCCCTCGCCGCTAACCAAGCGGACAGCTCATAGCTCTAGCTTCTCAGCTGCCTCGAGCGGTTTGATGAGGTCCTCGTATAGGGTGTAGGTTACGGGTGGCGGCCGTTCTGCAGCTCCCCACTCATGGGTGACTCTGCTGCAGGTCTTTTCTTCTTCTTCACCTTCGCTATTACTTCTGGATTGAAGAGGGGGTAGTTCTTCCTCATTGTCCTCCTGAGGAGTTAGTGGTATGGGTGACAACGAAGGAGACGAGACAGTTTTCAGAGGACGGTACCTCTTCAACCGTCCTTTCAACCATCCAGCTGCGTTTGTGTGCGGCTGGCTAGCAAGCTGGGGCCTATGGCTGCAGGCGCCCCGCTAATGAGCCATGCTTGCAATCGGGCTTGTGCTTTGGAGCTCATTGAGTTTGCTCCCGAAACCCTTGCCCGTGATGTTCTACCCACACGGCGGGATGGGTCCATCTGGACTCAGTCTGACTATGGCCTTACGCCATATTTGGCCGCACGTGTCAAAAAACAATTTGGCAAAAGCCCTGACGTGGACGCCTTCAATAGGGTCCCGGGTATGGCCCAGGCTACCCGTTTGGGTTTCGCCGCTTGAAGATTTCCTTCCCACTCCCGCGAACCCCTCCAAATTGTATTGGATGTGCCCTCCCTATCATCGGTTTTCCGATTGTGTTCGGAAAATTTGGCAAGGAAAACTACGAGCCATCGTCGTAGGGCCGAAGTGGACACATACGGAGTGGTGGAAACCCCTTATGGAAATTACTTTGCAAGGGTACCACCTTCCTGGGCCAGAGACTAAGGCCCGTCTCTATCAAAATGACCACCTCACACCCCTTCCTGAACAAGGTTGGTCCACGGTGGCCCTATACGTGTACGGTGGTATTGCAGGGAAACATTTTGGCGGCCACTAAATGTCATGTGACCTCCGTTTTGGCGTCGGCCGTTCCTAATCGCAATACGGATGACGAGCCGGGCATGACCTCGGAGGAAGAGTCAGAGGATGAAAGGGTGCCTAACCATTTGGCTTTGGTGCGCACCCTCACATATCAGGCGACCCATAAAAAACTCTTCGCTCCCATTACTCTTGGCCCTACTCCGGAAGATTTGGAGGCACAAGAATGCGTGCGTTCAGGCATTGCGAAAATTGAAAAAGAGTTATTTGGTGGGAGGACCACAACCGTTAAACGCTACCAAAAAACTAATGGTGCCAAGCGATTGTTGGCGGCTTCTCGTGTCGGTGGCGTTGTCACCACCTAGGAACCTATTGTGTCTCCGGAGTTGAAGCTCATGAGGAAACGCATCCCCGCGGACTATGAGCGGGATGTTTTTAGCGGGGAGGTTCGCCTCCGTCCGGGCCAGGAACACCCTAAGGTACGTGGTACGGAGCGGTTGGGGTTTGCTAAGCTTGACCTATACCCGAACGCTAAACCCAAGTCCGTGAAGCCTATACGGTTGGCCGGGGAGCGTGCCGCGGCAGAGCAAGAAATAGTGGAACACTTTTTGGCTCGTGGCTGGATTGAGCCGTGCCCTGCCTCTGAGTGGGCGTCCAACGGTTTCGTTGTGCCCAAGAAGGAGAAGGGCAAATGGCGCCTCGTTGCTCACTACCGCCAACGTAATGAGGCTACCTTGCCCGACGCACACCCACTCCCTCTCATTGAAAACATGTTGGAAAATCAATCCAAACACAAGATTTCCACTATTGTGCACTTGAGTAAAGGGTTTCATCGAGTTCCCCTTCACCCTGAGTCCCGGGCTAAGACGGCCATGAATTTGTCGGGTAAAAGATACCAATGGCCTGTTATGCCTATGGGTATCAAGAAGGGGCCCGCTATTTTTCAACGGGTCATGGACCACGTTTTGCAGGGTTTGGATTGTGGGGACGTATATATTGATGATATTATTTTTGGTTCGTCCGGTGAGACGGAGGAGGAGCTTTTGGCTAACCACTGACGCGTTCCCGTGGGGGGCCGGCCACGGGACGCTGCGGGACACGCACAAGTGAGCAGGCAGGCAAAGCACTACGCTCACAGGGGCATCAATGCGCTCATGTCATGTGACAAAGCGTTTCAGAATCCTTGCCACTCTGCAAAGAGGGAACAAAAGTATGTACAACAACACATCAGGATATGTACACATGGGGTTAAGACTGGACTGGGGTAAGGGCATCACAGGACCATAGACACTCAGTTCCAACTCGTATCCCAATCCCAGGTCCGACCCTCTCAGTGGCTGGTGGGGGCGGGGGCTCAAACACAACCCATGCCCTGCTCAGTCCGGACCCTGAAACCCTGCCAATAGGGGGGGTGTCCCGCCCAGCCACAGGCGAGTTCCTGGGAACCAAGGGGCTCCAAGGCCAACCGACAGTGGCTCCCCATGCTCCCTTAACGGCAGGTCCGAACTCCATTCTGAGCCAGAGATATGGCCCCGCCATTATCACCCAGGAGTTGGTAGCTGAAAATGGGCTGTTTCAGCCCAAACTGATATTAACTCAAAAATCCCCAAAATTGACCTCTCGTCCGGACCCGCCAGAGGTAGGGACGAGGCAAGTGACCCTATGCCCTTCGAGTACGAACTCCCTGGAGCCCTCACCCAACCTGGTTCCCTCTGAGGTCCCGGCATCAGGGCAACACGGATGAGTCAAGTGGGGCCATGATGCCAAAATCACCAAAATTGGCGTCATTCCCACGCGTGGCTCGCC
The DNA here is from genome assembly GCA_964036045.1 of Eutreptiella sp. 'Long Island Sound 2002'. NCBI lineage: Eukaryota > Euglenozoa > Euglenophyceae > Eutreptiales > Eutreptiaceae > Eutreptiella > Eutreptiella sp. 'Long Island Sound 2002'. The sequence continues at coordinate 48,166,215 of OZ038393.1, forward strand.
CGGCCAAGGTAAGGCCAATGGCTCACAGGGTAGGAGGCAAGACCTAGGACTTATATCTGAGTGTACAACTTGCATTTAGGTCCGGGCTCCCTATGGGCTTAGAGAAATGGGGCCGCCAATTGACCACACGGAAGGGGGAAATTGGGGTCCCAAAATTGGGTCATTTTGGCTGCTTGAAATGAGCCAAAATTCGGTGTGCTCCCAATAGTATATCTCCACGCCGGCTTGGAGATCGGATCCGCCATTCCATACGCGATCCACCGGGAGTCCAACAGAGACTCCCATGCCCTTGGCTCTCAAAGATCTCCATGCCACTCGGCGTGGTGACGATCCCAATTGGGTCCACAAATGCCAAAATGGCAAAATTGCCCACACTCACTTTGGGCTAGCGCCTTAACGAAGGTTGCTCCGCTTCGCCCACGTGGTGTGTGAACCATGGGGACCAATGTCCATATCACCCATGTCATATATGGTCCATTGGTCCAAGCGTCCGGCGTGCACGAAGGTTAGAACATGGTGCACGGCGGGCAGCAAAAGTGGAAAATTGCTCAAAATGGCCAAAAATGCGCACACTCATGGCTGGGGCAAATGAGGCACATGCCCGACTCGGACCGGAGTGTGCCATAGGATTGGTATCAAGTCATATGTGTCCAACATATCTTTTGGGCGTCGCCCAACTCCTCCGGTATTGGGAATGGCAGGGTCGCCAAGTGAGCCCATGATTTGGGATAGTCCCAAATCGCCAACATGGCGGCCACGGTATGCCAAGCCTAAGAGGAGTTATTCGCCGGGTCCACGATATGTTGGGGACCGAAGTATGTACCCTCATAACATACTTGGGTCATGATGTCAATTGAGCGCAACGTTGAGGTACACGGTCGCCACTTGACATCATGACGGGCCAAAAACGGCAAAATTGGCACAAAGACACACAAAAGTGCATTGAAAGGTGCACAATTATATTATAATATCTTCGGATTGGATCGTGTAACCAACCAATCCTTCTACACACAATGACTTGACACCAATGACCTTCGATCCCACATATGTGCTCCACTTGGGGCGCCTTGAAAGGTTACGAGCGCTACTTCCCAAGTGGGCACATAAAAATATGGAAAATTGCAAAACACACACCTTGTTCCCAACGCATCGCTTCGGGATCACCACACAAGCTTCCCTTCACGAAGGTTAGGCTTGCAATTGATCGTAGGGAGTATGGAGAAGGGGCTTGCACAATATGAGGTCCATTGGCGGGTTCGGTTTGGAGCAATGGACCCGCCAAATGGGCACGCAACACAACACATGGCACATACCACATATTGCCCAAAAAGGTAGCTCCCACCACGATATGTCATGCCCCTCCAAGGGCATAACTTTGTGTCAATCGCTCATAGGAACTCAAGGAGAGTTCCTATGCAACACCAACACTTGCGCGCTACACTCGAAAGTTATCTTAACGCACGCAATGTCATGGCCAAAGAGTTATAACGCAAACTCTGCCCTCTTGACCATGATCCATTACACTAGCGCGCACGTGTGGAAACGCAAGGCATATAATGCTTCCTAAATTACGTCGGGAGTATTGTGAATACATCCCACGTTTCCTTATCGTCAATACTCGCAAGCGGCACGAGATATGACCCTCACAAGTGGCCTCACGAATCAACTTTGTTTTGCCCATATCTCTGAGTCAAATGGAGGGCAAGATAAAAGGAAAGTTGATTCGTGCATAGGGAAGCACGTAGGTGCACTCGAAAGAGGTCAAATCAAGTGCGGGGATGTCGAAGTCGAAAATCCGATTTCGACATCCTGAAAAATTCGGATTAAGGTTGCGAGTGTAAGATGTGAAAATTGCGGAAGCATCCATGCAGTTCCTGAAGGCTTTGGAGCCTTCGTGACGGATTGCGTTAAAATTTCCATTATAAACAGTTAAACTGGCGGTTACGGTAAAGTCGCGATCCAACCGCCAGGAGTCAAAACAGTGAATATCAGAACGGAAGCGTAAAACTTGACGGAAACAATATGAAAATAAAACCCTGTTGATTCCTGATATTCTGATACACAAATCTCCGCTGGCGGTGCATCGGTTGCCGATGCGGACGGGCGCCTTCCGTACATGGGGTTAGTGGACCGGAGACCGGTTGTATGCCCTAACCTAGCCATGGGGTTCTGGGTACCGCTTCACCCCCCTCCTTAGAGCAAACCCTGGGGGGGGCTCGATAACACACATGCATGGCAGCGGGTACCCAAGACCTCCCTGAAAGAGGGGGGGGTGTCACATCCTCACTTCAGTGAGTCACAGTAAGATAGGTATGATGTTGTATAAGCTCGTAGCACATGTATAGTATCAAGTATCAAGTATCAAGTCCCGGGTCCTGGCGGCGATTGTTCGGCATCCAAAGGACCCGTTAACCCATACCAGGCGCACCGGGTGCCGGCTGCTACGGTCACCACCACAGTGGCAGTGGCATACACGGCCAACATAGGCGACACACGACGACCAAGGTGGTCCCACAAGTCGAGAGCGACCACAAAGATCCATCAGGCTACCCCAAGCTTCCCAAGGCCCGCCGACTGGGGAGAGTCCCCACGGGTCCTTCCTCGGGCGCACCATGTCCATATCCATACGACGCAAGTCCAGAGTGCCATAGTCGAACTCCTTAAGAACCCCAGATCTTAAGGGAGCTCCTCCTTAAGGGATCGGGCATCAAGGCCGTCTTTTCCCTCACCCTACTGCCACGAAGGCCATACATGAGGGAGTCCTCATGCAGTGTGGGCGGAGGCGTCGACTCCTCAAACCACCAGTTTCCCAGGCAGACTGACCGAGGTCAGGAGCACCGGAGGCCGCCATCCGAATGCAAGTGCGTCTGCGAATCGGTAGGCTCACACTGGGACTGACAGTGGCGGACCGCTGGGAGTGTAGTCAGGCAACTGGGCTTCCCGCCTGGCGCCATCAGGATCTCCACATCACAGCGAATAGGGCAACACGGTATCACGGGCACTCAAACAGTAGAATCTGTAATCAAGTACTGGTCCAGGCTGGACCAGGCTGTAAGAACATGTACACGGCGACTCTGTATCCCCATTCGTGGTGAAAAGCAGTCCATCCCTCAGCGATGGGCTGATGACACTTAACATACAGATGCACATATCCTGGAGGGCAGAAAAACAAGCAACAATCTGGGTAAATAGGCGTGTAAACACGCTCTGGACAGAGCGCCAAACCACGCCACGGTCAGGATAAGGCAAATGCAGGAGGGTGGACAGGAAAACGCCTCAGTTCAGGCCATATATAGTCTCGAGACACACGTCGACTGGTCTGGATTCCGCAAATGCCATGGAACCAGACCACACACTCAAAAATCGCAATGCCGATGACAGCGGCATCCGTTGCGCAACGTCGTATGGGCTTCAAGGCCCCAAGAGCTCAGAAATATGAAGGTCAGTCGCCCTACCTGGTTTCCCAAGGATTCAGCAGGGGGGGTGAGTGACGAATAGAAGAAGAGAGGGGCCATCCTCCTCTGGATTCAGCAGGGGGGGGTATATGGCCACTCTGATGGCAGGTCACCGGAAGATGAGAGAGAACAAGCAAGTGAGGGACGATCCGTCGGCCTCACAAGCGCCTCAAAGCACATCAGGGGAGAGCTCAGGGCGCTGATCAGGCACCCCTGGCTGCAATCGCCCGGGTGAGTGCTGCCAAGTCCGAAACGTGGATCTTGGTCTTGTGCTTGCGGATGTACTCCATGAAGGGAGTATTGACCCGCGGCACGAACGAGGAGACGGGTTCCCAGGTGTCGTGGGACGGCCCATAGCCTCGCCAACGAACCTTGAACTCCAGACCTCCTGGTGCCGAGGCTTTCGGACGCTGAGCCAGGATCTTCTCGACTGTGTAGTCATCCTGCTCAGCATAGTCGTCGTCCGAATCGCCCTCATGTGCGGCGTAGCTCAGGGACACATGCTAGCCACGGAGGTCGGGTTCCCGCACACGGAGTTGACTCTCGTGGCGCTCCCGGAACTGTCCGTGACCCACCTTGATGCGGTAGGTGTCCTCAGCAAATCCTGCGGACCACCTCTCCGGGTGTGAACCAGGTCTTGGTGCGGTGGGTGCCCATAGGGCGGGGTCTGATCACCCACACCGGGTCTCCCACCCTGAATTTCTGCGCTGTCGAGCTCGGGGCGGACTTCTAACGCTCAGCATGCTCCTTCTCAAGCTGCTGGCGGATGTCCCGCGCCGTTTGCTCTTGCCGCGCGAAGAACTCCTTGGCATCCATAGCCATGCCATCACCAGACAAGGGAAGTCCCCTACCCAGGGGGTCCCTGCCGAAGAGAATCTGGTGAGGGGACAAACCGCCCGGAGTGGGGGTGTCATGATGGGCCTTCAGAGCAGGCCACATCTCCTCAAACCAGTTCCGACGTGGATTGGTGATGTGGATCTTGCGCAGCTTCTCGAACAGCTGCCGTCCAGCCACTTCAGCACGGCCGTTAGACCGGCTGAGATAGGCGACGTTCTTGGCGTGACGTATTCCCATGAGGGAACACATAGCCTTGAACCAGCCACCAGTAAACTGGGGCCCTCGGTCACTGCAAATGGTGCGGGGGATGTCAAAGACGGTCAGCCAATGACGAATCATCATGACTGCCACTTCTTTGGCAAGCAACCCCTTTTTGCGTGCCGGAACGGCTACAACGTAGCCGCTGTGGCGGTCCACACAAAGAACCACACAGTCAAAGGTCTCCTTGCCAATGTGCACTTCGGGCATGGAGAAGACGTCCATGGCCACGCTCTCCATGGGCTAGTCAGGAACCGGGGTCCATTGGGCTTCCCCCTTGACGTTCCGGTTATCGGGATTGCAGGCCTGGCCTGGCCTGACCGAGCAACCCTTCCTGACCTGCTTGATGGCGGTGTAGAGAACGATATGGTCGATCTCGAACCGACGCTGCATGTCAAGAGCTTGCTTCTTGACCCCTGGGTGCAGCATGTGGTGGTGCCAAGCTTCACACAGCTCGAGCACCCGGGACTCTGGTACTAGCAACTTACCATTCCGGTAGAGCTTGCCTTCTTCCTCAGTCAGCCCCTTTGGCCACTTCTGCCCGTCATCAGGGTCGGTCACAGCCCTATACTCGGCCGCAAAGGCCTCAGACTTGGCGTAGTCGTCGGTCCAGTCGTCCTGGAGGCAAGACTCCGGGAAGAGGTGCTTGTCGGACTCAGCTCCCTCAGGGGCGAGTACTCTGACCGCTCTGCTCACCCTCGTTGCGAGGGGGGCATCCGCGGCCATGACGACGAAGCATTTGGCACCCTCCTCCTCCATCAGGCGCTCCATTTCGATGATCCTCTTGGCTTCAGCGGTCTCAGCCTCATCGCCATGGGCAGAGATATCCTGCATGCCCTTGCTGGCGGGATAGGTCCACCTACTGAGACAGTCCGCCACGGTGTTATCCTTTCCAGGAATATAAACAACCGTAAGGTCGAACTTGGCCAAGGTGTCATGCCATCTTGCCCGTCGGGAGGCGGGACCTGAGGGGGTGTCCACGTGCTCCTTGTGCCACGACTGCAGACTCTGATGGTCGGTGCAGACGGTGACGGGATGGAGGGCTATGTACCCAGCCCATTTCCTGAGAGCCATGACGATGGCATACGCCTCCTTTTCACGGGGCGTCCACGTCCGTCTCTGGTAGGTGGGAGATGGCCGCTCCTGAGAATCGCCGACCCTGCTCCTGAGGAGCCAACTCCTCAAGAGCACCGACCCTGGTGCTGCTCCTCAGGAGCACCGACCCTGATAAATGCTCCTCAGGAGCACCGACCCTGTACCACCTCCAGGGTCGGTGATTCTCAGGAGCGGCGGTTGTCTTGTTAAGCATTTTGCTCCTAAGGAGCCAGGGTCATTGCTCCTCAAGAGCTAGGGGCGTGGCTCCTCAGGAGCTAGGGTCAAAGGTTGGCATTGCTCCGCGGGAGGAAGGGGTTCGGGAAAAAAAATCGAAATTTGACAGTCAACTATGGTCTATGTATGGTGTCTTCCATGATGTATGCATTTAGAAGTGGAATGGTTGTCATGAAATTTCAATTGTTGGTTTTCCCCAGCGTATGCGCCATAATTGATTACGCTGATATTTTCTACTTTGGAAACGACCTCTCACGAGCTTAGAAAAGGAAAAAAAAAAGGCTGTTGAACCAGAACACACCAAAACAGGGTATCGCGATTTGTATGTCGCGAAGCGCCCTGATTCAGGCAGCAGGAGAAAATGAACTGTCGTCCCCATTCAAAGCTGAACCATACACAAATGTTCATTCGTACATCCAACTCACTCATCCATCATTAGAAGCTTTCGCCGTGTTCCAAATTACGCCTGTCCACGATTAGTTGTAAGTCGTTGGTGACCAATGGTTGACAACGGGATGACCAGATTGCTGGGTAAATAACTGGTCCCAAGCCGTCACTCTACCCTTGAAATCGAAGACAATGATGGTCACAGTTTCAGCACTGCAGCTTCGTCGACAGCATTTGGACGTTCAAGGGCGGAAAGCACGTGCAGTACATCCTCGACCAGATAACTGACAAGATCGGTGAAAAATTGAAGAGGAAGGTATTTCAGCGGGGGGGGGCAAACCTGTGCGCCCTTCGATGCGTTTTGATCTTTTTTGTGTAGTTTTCGATCATTGAGTTCTTGTCGTAGTCTGGGGGTAGTTGCGTGGACTTCAAGTTGTGCAAGATCCACTGCACAAGTTGTGCACTGTGCACAACAAATGCAAAGATGCTTGACGACACAGCGGTGAGGCGCTGCCAACTCTCCTCTTCTTTTGGCTGCAGAAAATCGATACAAAGCCCCACATCATCAGAAATGATTTGTGGGTTTTCGGCAATTGTCTGATTGGTATGTCTCTACTGGACACTGCACAATTGCTCCCGCAAAAATCTGCACTACGTGCCCTCACTGGCAAAAGTGCTCGCTGACGGAAAGCGTTGCACCAAGCGCTGCAGAGGACACTCCATCATAATGCACGCCACTCCTGCAGTTAATCCTCAATTCGATTCCCAAACGAAGGAGAATATGACCCTTGTGAAAACCAAGTTCGGCTCCGAGTGCAAGATCGGTGACAAGATGATCGATGCTGTCTGCAAAGGTGACTGCCGAACCGTGGCAACTGAACGTGATACTGTGATACTTTTGTCCTGAATGGTACCGCCTGAAGCGGCCTTCAATGCATCGGGTTGTGGGCAAGGTGGGCAAGGTAGGTTGAATAGTGACCAGGGCCCGTTGACGCGCACCTGAACACACTTCGTAGGAGATTTGTTCTTGAAGATCCAGGATGCGCACAATTCCAAGACAGAGAGCGCATTGAATCAGTACGCCCGACCCCTGAAAGAAGGCTGAGGCGACTTCGCTGTTCGATGAGAGGAAGACGCTTCTGAAACAGGTCTGGTCCCAGACTGGCTCCTTACCTGTGTCATGCACAATTCGTAGAGCGGCAAAGTATCCCCAGCCACCCTGAGGAATTTGAGCCACTGCTTGAAAATATGGTGGGGGGCGAAAGATGCAGAATGCACGTGGGCGATGTCCGTGATGGGCAATCAAGCAGTCGAAAAACAGTAAAACCTGTGAGCGGCCAGGAAAAAAAGTGAAAGACAGGCGCTTATGTGAGAAGTTGACGGAATCAAAATTTTGTCACGAGGGGAAGAAAGGCCAAAGGCGCACACAGCATAAGGATAATCTGCACTCTGCAATCTGAACGCACGTCTCAGCCTTGCAAAACCCTCGGGCACTCACCCAGGAACTGGCACCATCCGGCCACACTCTGGGCAGCCTAAAGGACTCCCAAATGAAGTGGCAGTCCAAAGCAACTCGGGGGATTGTCTGAGACGCCGCGATCCACAGAACGAACTCCGGCAAAACGACTTGATTACACGGCCATGGTCAGTGTGTGCAGGAGTAGCGGGTTTAAAGCACACTGCTGGAACCCGTTTGACGAGGGAGGAAAGGAAAAGATGTGACATGAAAAGCAGTGGATCACAATGGAAGGGAAAATACATTGCGACTTTTTCCTGCCAAAGAATACATTGAGATTTTGGTCCAGACCCAACAAGTGAGTGGAGCGCTGGGCGATACCAGACAGAGTTGCTGCGCGCCCTGCCTGTACCACCGTCTGAAGAAGACATCGAGCTGGCCTGTCCCAAACTGAATAATTTCCTCCAAGGTCCGAACATACCACTGGTCCCAGCCATACAGTCCCACACAGGGTGGTGGCTTGGGGATGCTTTAGTGTGCATTCTGGGAGGGGGCGGGGCAGGAGCTTCCGCCCAGACCCCGCCCCCCCTTTCCTCCTCCACTCTAGGTCGCCCATCGCCTAAAAAAAGGTTGTTAGGCCAAGGGCAGGCGCAAGCGCCATGTCCCCTCTTTGGGGGTATTCGCGCAGCACACCCCAATGTATGAAATTGGATGCTTACCCACTTGTAAATTCATCATCTTGGATGGGGGGGGGGTTGGTTGAAAATTCGCAATTTCTGGGCGAGGTCGGAAGCCCCCTCCCCCCCCCCCCCCCCCGCTCCGCCATAAAACAGGCTAGACGGCTCCAAATAGCACAAAACTGGTTTGTGGTGATGCGCTTTGCTTCAAGGTCATTTTGAGCAACTCCTATGTTGTCACATTGTGGCAAAAAAGACTTTTTACTCGCCTGCTTGACCCACCCAACACCCAGTTCTAATCATTTGATGGGCCAGTCGCTATGGAGGAACTGCCTTCATTGGAAAACGAGACACGCCAGCGGTCCCCCTCTCTCCCCCTTGTCACCCTACTCAAGCAAAGCCCTGTGGGTTCGGACCCCATGGTCTGTAGACGGTGCCTACGTGCACCCGCAACAACATCGTAGCTGTAGTGGCGGAGCAATTTTTTTTGGCTTTCCAGATCCAGCTGAAATGGAGTTGTTTTTTGCCAGGCAACTCAGAACTGCCCAAAATGGGTTTGTGCCGGCTGGACCCAAAGACGGCTTGGAACTGAGCACCACAATATCAGGATCTTTGGGAGACATGGCTGAAGCTCCACAGGTGGGCTGTGGGAAAAACTGGTTGGATATGATGCGATTTCAATACTGGTTTGTGGTCTTGGGAATCTGCCCCGCAACAGCAAGGGGTAATTTTCATGCCATAGAGGGGTAAGATTTCCACACCAGAAAGGGAGCACAATTTTGACCCCAAATTCCCACAGCTTCCTGTGTTGCAACCAGATGTGGAAAATGGGACAGAAACAAGGCCTACACATAAGATACTCAGTACGCGAGCAAGCGAGGCTAAGGCAACTGCGTAACCAGTGGTCAAATCCATTTGTTGATATTGGTGATTGTCCACTGCTTTGTGTTATTTGCCCAGCTTACAAGAAACTTGCAAGAGCTGAGGGCAAAAAGTGGAGCAGAGCCAGCGGCAACGACGTGTGCAAGTTCTTTGCAGTGCGAGAGCACAAGAAAGTATGTATCTTGTGTTCTAGTGGTCTGTGTTTGCATACCGGTACCCATCATGTGCGCGTCAGGCGCTGGTTGCAGGTGAGTGACCCCCCGCCCCCCTTTTACCCAAGCTCTGCCCGGGCCTCGAAAAACACCAACACGACAATGGCAACTGTGAGCGACAGGGCGCATGGTGTCCCTTATCCCAAAGCCACCAGAGGTCTGCGCAACACCATCAGCTTGAAGTGGTGGGTGGGTGGGTGGGTGGGGGTTCCCTTCATGTACTCAATGACTGCAACATCATCCTCATGCTCGCCCTTGATTGTAGCAGGTACATGCATCCATGCCCGAGAGCTTAGGTATTCCGGTCATGGTCAGGTTACACATCACCATAGACCCCAATGCTATGACACGTTTAGATACACTTTTTCTGAGCCGGTATTGGCACAACAAGACCCCCTGTTCTAGACAAGGCCCGATTGATGCCCATGCCCACCACCTCCATCCCAATCGAGACGCGGCACACCAGTCGGCGACTAGTGTGGCACCACTGTTCGCCAGGCCACGCGGCGTTGTACGTCCAGCTGCTGGAAATGTCTGCAGGACGCCGTCAACCACTGCTGGACGCCGTCACGCTTTTTCTTGCTCTGTTTCGAAGGATAATTCAGCACCAAAGTTGCAGCCCCAACGCATACCCTAAGCAACTTCTGCCCATTTCATTGTCCTGTGTACATTTTCCACTTTGTGCATATTCTCCATTGTACCCAATCGTGTATGTCCAGAAGGTCTGAAAGCAGAGTCTCATGCTAGGTTTGATCCCTGCTATCCAAACGAGCGCCCTACCGCTGGGTGCTGGGATTGTAAGGCATGACGGCGCCCACGAATGCCAGTTTGGGTAGTCAAGGAAAAACAGCAGAAAACGCCCCTACAGGAACTGGAAGCGCGAACCTACAAAAAAAAGCAATAGAAATTGCCGGGCAGTGAAACCTGGACGGCCATCAACGACCACGTCTAAACGAGCCATGGCATGATACAAAGCCACGGGCGTAGTCGTATATTGTGGGCATGCAACAAGTTGAGAAGGAGGTTTGAGGTGTTGGCACTGGGTGAAATGTGTTTTGTGGGCATGGGGGCAGTTGAAAAGGGGGTTTGAGGTGTTGGCATTGGGTGAAATGTATTTTCAGGGCATGGGGGCAGTTGAAAAGGGGGTTTGAGGTGTTGGCACTGGTGGGTGAAATGTGTTTTGAGGGCATGGGGGCAGTTGAAAAGGGGGTTTGAGGTGTTGGCACTGGGTGAAATGTGTTTTGAGGGCATGGGGGCAGTTGAAAAGGGGGTTTGAGGTGTTGGCACTGGGTGAAATGTGTTTTGAGGGCATGGGGGCAGTTGAAACGGGGGTTTGAGGTGTTGGCACTGGGTGAAATGTGTTTTGAGGGCATGGGGGCAGTTGAAACGGGGGTTTGAGGTGTTGGCACTGGGTGAAATGCGTTTTCAGGGCATGGGGGCAGTTGAAACGGGGGTTTGAGGTGTTGGCACTGTGTGAAATATGTTTTGAGGGCATGGGGTGAGTTGAAAAGGGGGTTTGAGGTGTTGGCACTGGGTGAAATGTGTTTTGAGGGCATGGGGGCAGTTGAAACGGGGGTTTGAGGTGTTGGCATTGGGTGAAATGTGTTTTGAGGGCATGGGGGCAGTTGAAAAGGGGGTTTGAGGTGTTGGCACTGGGTGAAATATGTTTTGAGGGCATGAGGGGAGTTGAAAAGGGGGTTGGAGGTGTTGGCACTGGGTGAAATGTGTTTTGAGGGCATGGGGGCAGTTAAAAAGGGGGTTTGAGGTGTTGGCACTGTGTGAACTATGTTTTGAGGGCATGGGAGCAGTTGAAAAGGGGGTTTGAGGTGTTGGCACTGTGTGAACTATGTTTTGAGGGCATGAGGGCAGTTGAAAAGGGGGTTTGAGGTGTTGGCACCGGATGAATTATGTTTTGAGGGCATGAGGGCAATTAAGGGGGTTTGAGGTGTTGGCACTGGGTGAAATGTGTTTTGAGGGCATGGGGGCAGTTGAAAAGGGGGTTTGAGGTGTTGGCACTGGGTGAAATGTGTTTTGAGGGCATGGGGGCAGTTGAAAAGGGGGTGTGAGCTGTTGGCACTGTGTGAAATGTGTTTTGAGGGCATGGGGGCAGTTGATAAGGGGGTTTGAGGTGTTGGCATTGGGTGAAATATGTTTTGAGGGCATGAGGGCAGTTGAAAAGGGGGTTTGAGGTGTTGGCACTGTGTGAAATATGTTTTGAGGGCATGGGGTGAGTTGAAAAGGGGGTTTGAGGTGTTGGCATTGGGTGAAATGTGTTTTGAGGGCATGGGGTCAGTTGAAAAGGGGGTTTGAGGTGTTGCCACTGTGTGAAATATGTTTTGAGGGCACGGGGGGAGTTGCAAAGGGGGTTTGAGGTGTTGGCATCGGGTGAAATATGTTTTGAGGGCATGGGGGCAGTTGAAAAGGGGGTTTGAGGTCTTGGCACTGGGCCAAATATGTTTTGAGGGCATGGGGGCAGTTGAAAAGGGGGTTGGAGGTGTTGGCACTGTGTGAAATGTGTTTTGAGGGCATGGGGTGAGTTGAAAAGGGGGTTTGAGGTGTTGGCACTGTGTGAAATGTGTTTTCAGGGCATGGGGGCAGTTGAAAAGGGGGTTTGAGGTGTTGGCATTGGGTGAAATATGTTTTGAGGCCATGGGGGCAGTTGAAAAGGGGGTTGGAGGTGTTGGCACTGGGTGAAATATGTTTTGAGGGCATGGGGGCAGTAGAAAAGGGGGTTTGAGGTGTTGGCACTTTGTGAAATGTGTTTTGAGGGCATGGGGTGAGTTGAAAAGGGGGTTGGAGGTGTCGGCACTGTCCGAAATGTGTTTTGAGGGCATGGGGTGAGTTGAAAAGGGGTTCGAGGTGTTGGCACTGGTGGGTGAAATGTGTTTTCAGGGCATGGGGGCAGTTGAAACGGGGGTTTGAGGTGTTGGCACTGGGTGAAATGTGTTTTGAGGGCATGGGGGCAGTTGAAAAGGGGGTTTGAGGTGTTGGCACTGTGTGTAATGTGTTTTGAGGGCATGGGGGCAGTTCAAAAGGGGGTTTGAGGTGTTGGCACTGTGTCAAATATGTTTTGAGGGCATGGGGGCAGTTGAAAAGGGGGTTTGAGGTGTTGGCACTGTGTGAAATGTGTTTTGAGGGCATGGGGGCAGTAGAAAAGGGGTTTGAGGTGTTGGCACTGTGTGAAATGTGTTTTGAGGGCATGGGGTGAGTTGAAAAGGGGGTTCGAGGTGTTGGCACTGGGTGAAATATGTTTTGAGGGCATGGGGGCAGTTGAAAAGGGGGTTTGAGGTGTTGGCATTGTGTGAAATATGTTTTGAGGGCATGGGGGCAGTTGAAAAGGGGGTTTGAGGTGTTGGCACTGTGTGAAATGTGTTTTGAGGGCATGGGGTGAGTTGAAAAGGGGGTTTGAGGTGTTGGCACTGTGTGAAATGTGTTTTGAGGGCATGGGGTGAGTTGAAAAGGGGGTTTGAGGTGTTGGCACTGGTGGGTGAAATGTGTTTTCTGGGCATGGGGGCAGTTGAAAAGGGGGTTTGAGGTCTTGGCATTGGGTGAAATGTGTTTTGAGGGCATGGGGGCAGTTGAAAAGGGGGTTTGAGGTGTTGGCACTGGGTGAAATATGTTTTGAGGGCATGGGGTGAGTTGAAAAGGGGGTTTGAGGTGTTGGCATTGGGTGAAATGTGTTTTGAGGGCATTGGGGCAGTTGAAAAGGGGGTTTGAGGTGTTGGTATTGGGTGAAATATGTTTTGAGGCCATGGGGGCAGTTGAAAAGGGGGTTTGAGGTGTTGGCACTGGGTGAAATATGTTTTGAGGGCATGGGGGCAGTTGAAAAGGGGGTTTGAGGTGTTGGCACTGTTTGAAATGTGTTTTGAGGGCATGGGGGCATTTGAAAAGGGGGTTTGAGGTGTTGGCACTGGGTGAAATATGTTTTGAGGGCATGGGGGCAGTTGAAAAGGGGGTTTGAGGTGTTTGCACTGTGTGAAATATGTTTTGAGGGCATGGGGTGAGTTGAAAAGGGGGTTTGAGGTGTTGGCATTGGGTGAAACGTGCTTTGAGGGCATGGGGGCAGGTGAAAAGGGGGTTTGAGGTGTTGGCACTGGGTGAAATATGTTTTGAGGGCATGGGGGCAATTGAAAAGGGGGTGTGTGGTGTTGGCACTGTGTGAAATGTGTTTTGAGGGCATGGGGTGAGTTGAAAAGGGGGTTTGAGGTGTTGGCATTGGTGGGTGAAATGTGTTTTCAGAGCATGGGGGCAGTTGAAACGGGGGTTTGAGGTGTTGGCATTGTGTGAAATGTGTTTTGAGGGCATGGGGGCAGTTGAAAAGGGGGTTTGAGTTGTTGGCACTGGCCGAAATATGTTTTGAGGGCATGGGGGCAGTTGAAAAGGGGGTTTGAGGTGTTGGCATTGGGTGAAATGTGTTTTGAGGGCATGGGGGCAGTTGAAAAGGGGGTTTGAGGTGTTGGCATTGGGCGAAATGTGTTTTGAGGGCATGGGGGCAGTTGAAAAGGGGGTTTGAGGTGTTGGCACTCGGTGAAATATGTCTCGAGGGCATGGGGGCGGTTGAAAAGGGGTTTGAGGTGTTGGCACTGGGTGAAATGTGTTTTGAGGGCATGGGGGCAGTTGAAACGGGGGTTTGAGGTGTTGGCACTGTGTCAAACGTGTTTTGAGGGCATGGGGTGAGTTGAAAAGGGGGTTTGAGGTGTTGGCACTGTGTGAGATATGTTTTGAGGGCATGGGGGGAGTTGCAAAGGGGGTTTGAGGTGTTGGCACTGGGTGAAATATGTTTTGAGGGCATGGGGTGAGTTGAAAAGGGGGTTTGATGTTTTGGCACTGGGCCAAATATGTTTTGAGGGCATGGGGGCAGTTGAAAAGGGGGTTGCAGGTGTTGGCACTGTGTGAAATGTGTTTTGAGGGCATGGGGGCAGTTGAAACGGGGGTTTGAGGTGTTAGCATTGGGTGAAATGTGTTTTGCCGGCATGGGGGCAGTTGAAAAGGGGGTTTGAGGTGTTGGCACTGGGTGAAATATGTTTTCAGGGCATGGGGTGAGTTGAAAAGGGGGTTTGAGGTGTTGGCACTGGGTGAAATATGTTTTGAGGGGATGGGGCCGGTTGAAAAGGGGGTTTGAGGTGTTGGCATTGGGTGAAATATGTTTTGAGGCCATGGGGGCAGTTGAAAAGGGGGTTCGAGGTGTTGGCACTGGGTGAAATATGTTTTGAGGGCATGGGGGCAGTTGAAAAGGGGGTTTGAGGTGTTGGCACTGGGTGAAATGTGTTTTGAGGGCATGGGGGCAGTAGAAAAGGGGGTTTGAGGTGTTGGCACTGTGTGAAATGTGTTTTGAGGGCATGGGGTGAGTTGAAAAGGGGGTTCGAGGTGTTGGCACTGGGTGAAATATGTTTTGAGGGCATGGGGGCAGTTGAAAATTGGGTTTGAGGTGTTGGCATTGTGTGAAATATGTTTTGAGGGCATGGGGGCAGTTGAAAAGGGGGTTTGAGGTGTTGGCACTGTGTGAAATGTGTTTTGAGGGCATGGGGGCAGTTGAAAAGGGGGTTTGAGGTGTTGGCACTGTGTGAAATGTGTTTTGAGGGCATGGGGTGAGTTGAAAAGGGGGTTTGAGGTGTTGGCACTGGTGGGTGAAATGTGTTTTCTGGGCATGGGGGCAGTTGAAAAGGGGGTTTGAGGTGTTGGCATTGGGTGAAATGTGTTTTGAGGGCATGGGGGCAGTTGAAAAGGGGGTTTGAGGTGTTGGCACTGGGTGAAATATGTTTTGAGGGCATGGGGTGAGTTGAAAAGGGGGTTTGAGGTGTTGGCATTGTGTGAAATCTGTTTTCAGGGCATGGGGGCAGTTGAAAAGGGGGTTTGAGGTGTTGGCACTGTGTGAAATGTGTTTTCAGGGCATGGGGGCAGTTGAAAAGGGGGTTTGAGGTGTTGGCACTGTGTGAAATGTGTTTTGAGGGCATGGGGGCAGTTGAAAAGGGGGTTTGAGGTGTTGGCACTGTGTGAAATGTGTTTTGAGGGCATGGGGGCAGTTGAAAAGGGGGTTTGAGGTGTTGGCACTGGTGGGTGAAATGTGTTTTCTGGGCATGGGGGCAGTTGAAAAGGGGGTTTGAGGTGTTGGCATTGGGTGAAATATGTTTTGAGGGCATGGGGGCAGTTGAAAAGGGGGTTTGTGGTGTTGGCACTGGGTGAAATGTGTTTTGAGGGCATGGGGTGAGTTGAAAAGGGGGTTTGAGGTGTTGGCATTGTGTGAAATCTGTTTTCAGGGCATGGGGGCAGTTGAAAAGGGGGTTTGAGGTGTTGGCACGGTGTGAAATGTGTTTTCAGGGCATGGGGGCAGTTGAAAAGGGGGTTTGAGGTGTTGGCACTGTGTGAAATATGTTTTGAGGGCATGGGGCCAGTTGAAACGGGGGTTGGAGGTGTTGGCATTGGGTGAAATATGTTTTGAGGCCATGGGGGCAGTTGAAAAGGGGGTTCGAGGTGTTGGCACTGGGTGAAATATGTTTTGAGGGCATGGGGGCAGTTGAAAAGGGGGTTTGAGGTGTTGGCACTGTGTGAAATGTGTTTTGAGGGCATGGGGTGAGTTGAAAAGGGGGTTGGAGGTGTGGGCACTGTGTGAAATGTGTTTTGAGGGCATGGGGTGAGTTGAAAAGGGGTTTGAGGTGTTGGCACTGGTGGGTGAAATGTGTTTTCAGAGCATGGGGGTAGTTGAAAAGGGGGTTTGAGGTGTTGGCACTGGGTGAAATATGTTTTGAGGGCATGGGGGCAGTTGAAACGGGGGTTTGAGGTGTTGGCACTGGGTGAAATATGTTTTGAGGGCATGGGGTGAGTTGAAAAGGGGGTTTGAGGTGTTGGCATTGGGTGAAATGTGCTTTGAGGGCATGGGGGCAGTTGAAAAGGGGGTTTGAGGTGTTGGCATTGTGTGAAATATGTTTTGAGGGCATGGGGGCAGTTGAAAAGGGGGTTTGAGGTGTTGGCACTGGGTGAAATATGTTTTGAGGGCATGGGGTAAGTTGAAAAGGGGGTTTGAGGTGTTGGCATCGGGTGAAATGTCTTTCGAGGGCATGGGGGTAGTTGAAAAGGGGGTTTGAGGTGTTGGCACTGGGTGAAATATGTTTTGAGGGCATGGGGTGAGTTGAAAAGGGGGTGTGAGGTGTCGGCATTGGGTGAAATATGTTTTGAGGGCATGGGGGTAGTTGAAAAGGGGGTTTGAGGTGTTGGCATTGGGTGAAATATGTTTTGAGGGCATGAGGGCAGTTGAAAAGGGGGTTTGAGGTGTTGGCACTGGTGGGTGAAATATGTTTTGGCGGCATGGGGGCAGTTGCAACGGGGGTTTGAGGTGTTGGCACTGTGTGAAATATGTTTTGAGGGCATGGGGGTAGTTGAAAAGGGGGTTTGAGGTGTTGGCACTGGGTGAAATATGTTTTGAGGGCATGGGGTGAGTTGAAAAGGGGGTGTGAGGTGTCGGCATTGGGTGAAATATGTTTTGAGGGCATGGGGGCAGTTGAAACGGGGGTTTGAGGTGTTGGCATTGGGTGAAGTGTGCTTTGAGGGCATGGGGGCAGTTGAAAAGGGGGTTTGAGGTGTTGGCACTGTGTGAACTATGTTTTGAGGGCATGGGAGCAGTTGGGGGGCAGTTGAAAAGGGGGGGTGAAGTGTTGGCACTGTGGGAAATGTGTTTCGAGGGCATGGGGTGAGTTGAAAAGGGGGTTTGAGGTGTTGGCATTGGTGGGTGAAATGTGTTTTGAGGGCATGGGGGCAGTTGAAACGGGGGTTTGAGGTGTTGGCATTGGGTGAAATGTGTTTTGAGGGCATGGGGGCAGTTGAAAAGGGGGTTTGAGGTGTTGGCACTGGGTGAAATATGTTTTGAGGGCATGGGGGCAGTTGAAAAGGGGGTTTGAGGTGTTGGCATTGGGTGAAACGTGTTTTGAGGGCATGGGGTGAGTTGAAAAGGGGGTTTGAGGTGTTGGCATTGGGTGAAATATGTTTTGAGGGCATGGGGGCAGTTGAAACGGGGGTTTGAGGTGTTGGCATTGGGTGAAATGTGTTTTGAGGGCATGGGGGCAGTTGAAAAGGGGGTTTGAGGTGTTGGCATTGGGTGAAATATGTTTTGAGGGCATGGGGGCAGTTGAAAAGGGGGTTTGAGGTGTTGGCATTGTGTGAAATATGTTTTGAGGGCATGGGGGCAGTTGAAAAGGGGGTTTGAGGTGTTGGCACTGGGTGAAATATGTTTTGAGGGCATGGGGTAAGTTGAAAAGGGGGTTTGAGGTGTTGGCATCGGGTGAAATGTCTTTCGAGGGCATGGGGGTAGTTGAAAAGGGGGTTTGAGGTGTTGGCACTGGGTGAAATATGTTTTGAGGGCATGGGGTGAGTTGAAAAGGGGGTGTGAGGTGTCGGCATTGGGTGAAATATGTTTTGAGGGCATGGGGGTAGTTGAAAAGGGGGTTTGAGGTGTTGGCATTGGGTGAAATATGTTTTGAGGGCATGAGGGCAGTTGAAAAGGGGGTTTGAGGTGTTGGCACTGGTGGGTGAAATATGTTTTGGCGGCATGGGGGCAGTTGCAACGGGGGTTTGAGGTGTTGGCACTGTGTGAAATATGTTTTGAGGGCATGGGGGTAGTTGAAAAGGGGGTTTGAGGTGTTGGCACTGGGTGAAATATGTTTTGAGGGCATGGGGTGAGTTGAAAAGGGGGTGTGAGGTGTCGGCATTGGGTGAAATATGTTTTGAGGGCATGGGGGCAGTTGAAACGGGGGTTTGAGGTGTTGGCATTGGGTGAAGTGTGCTTTGAGGGCATGGGGGCAGTTGAAAAGGGGGTTTGAGGTGTTGGCACTGTGTGAACTATGTTTTGAGGGCATGGGAGCAGTTGGGGGGCAGTTGAAAAGGGGGGGTGAAGTGTTGGCACTGTGGGAAATGTGTTTCGAGGGCATGGGGTGAGTTGAAAAGGGGGTTTGAGGTGTTGGCATTGGTGGGTGAAATGTGTTTTGAGGGCATGGGGGCAGTTGAAACGGGGGTTTGAGGTGTTGGCATTGGGTGAAATGTGTTTTGAGGGCATGGGGGCAGTTGAAAAGGGGGTTTGAGGTGTTGGCACTGGGTGAAATATGTTTTGAGGGCATGGGGGCAGTTGAAAAGGGGGTTTGAGGTGTTGGCATTGGGTGAAACGTGTTTTGAGGGCATGGGGTGAGTTGAAAAGGGGGTTTGAGGTGTTGGCATTGGGTGAAATATGTTTTGAGGGCATGGGGGCAGTTGAAACGGGGGTTTGAGGTGTTGGCATTGGGTGAAATGTGTTTTGAGGGCATGGGGGCAGTTGAAAAGGGGGTTTGAGGTGTTGGCACTGTGTGAAATATGTTTTGAGGGCATGGGGGCAGTTGAAAAGGGGGTTCGAGGTGTTGGCATTGGGTGAAATGTGTTTTGAGGGCATGGGGGCAGTTGAAAAGGGGGTTTGAGGTGTTGGCATTGTGTGAAATATGTTTTGAGGCCATGGGGGCAGTTGAAAAGGGGGTTTGAGGTGTTGGCACTGGGTGAAATATGTCTCGAGGGCATGGGGGCAGTTGAAAAGGGGGTTTGACGTGTTGGCACCGTGTGAAATATGTTTTGAGGGCATGGGGGCAGTTGAAAAGGGGGTTTGAGGTGTTGGCATTGGGTGAAATGTGATTTGAGGGCATGGGGGCAGTTGAAAAGGGGGTTTGAGGTGTTGGCATTGTGTGAAATCTGTTTTCAGGGCATGGGGGCAGTTGAAAAGGGGGTTTGAGGTGTTGGCACTGGGTGAAATGTGTTTTCAGGGCATGGGGGCAGTTGAAAAGGGGGTTTGAGGTGTTGGCACTGTGTGAAATGTGTTTTGAGGGCATGGGGGCAGTTCAAAAGGGGGTTTGAGGTGTTGGCACTGTGTGAAATGTGTTTTGAGGGCATGGGGTGAGTTGAAAAGGGGGTTTGAGGTGTTGGCACTGGTGGGTGAAATGTGTTTTCTGGGCATGGGGGCAGTTGAAAAGGGGGTTTGAGGTGTTGGCATTGGGTGAAATGTGTTTTGAGGGCATGGGGGCAGTTGAAAAGGGGGTTTGAGGTGTTGGCACTGGGTGAAATGTGTTTTGAGGGCATGGGGTGAGTTGAAAAGGGGGTTTGAGGTGTTGGCATTGTGTGAAATCTGTTTTCAGGGCATGGGGGCAGTTGAAAAGGGGGTTTGAGGTGTTGGCACTGTGTGAAATGTGTTTTCAGGGCATGGGGGCAGTTGAAAAGGGGGTTTGAGGTGTTGGCACTGTGTGAAATATGTTTTGAGGGGATGGGGCCAGTTGAAAAGGGGGTTGGAGGTGTTGGCATTGGGTGAAATATGTTTTGAGGCCATGGGGGCAGTTGAAAAGGGGGTTCGAGGTGTTGGCACTGGGTGAAATATGTTTTGAGGGCATGGGGGCAGTTGAAAAGGGGGTTTGAGGTGTTGGCACTGTGTGAAATGTGTTTTGAGGGCATGGGGTGAGTTGAAAAGGGGGTTGGAGGTGTGGGCACTGTGTGAAATGTGTTTTGAGGGCATGGGGTGAGTTGAAAAGGGGTTTGAGGTGTTGGCACTGGTGGGTGAAATGTGTTTTCAGAGCATGGGGGCAGTTGAAAAGGGGGTTTGAGGTGTTGGCACTGGGTGAAATATGTTTTGAGGGCATGGGGGCAGTTGAAACGGGGGTTTGAGGTGTTGGCACCGGGTGAAATATGTTTTGAGGGCATGGGGTGAGTTGAAAAGGGGGTTTGAGGTGTTGGCATTGGGTGAAATGTGCTTTGAGGGCATGGGGGCAGTTGAAAAGGGGGTTTGAGGTGTTGACATTGGGTGAAATATGTTTTGAGGGCATGGGGGCAGTTGAAAAGGGGGTTTGAGGTGTTGGCACTGGGTGAAATATGTTTTGAGGGCATGGGGTAAGTTGAAAAGGGGGTTTGAGGTGTTGGCATCGGGTGAAATGTCTTTCGAGGGCATGGGGGTAGTTGAAAAGGGGGTTTGAGGTGTTGGCACTGGGTGAAATATGTTTTGAGGGCATGGGGTGAGTTGAAAAGGGGGTGTGAGGTGTCGGCATTGGGTGAAATATGTTTTGAGGGCATGGGGGTAGTTGAAAAGGGGGTTTGAGGTGTTGGCATTGGGTGAAATATGTTTTGAGGGCATGAGGGCAGTTGAAAAGGGGGTTTGAGGTGTTGGCACTGTGTGAAATATGTTTTGGCGGCATGGGGGCAGTTGCAACGGGGGTTTGAGGTGTTGGCACTGTGTGAAATATGTTTTGAGGGCATGGGGGTAGTTGAAAAGGGGGTTTGAGGTGTTGGCACTGGGTGAAATATGTTTTGAGGGCATGGGGTGAGTTGAAAAGGGGGTGTGAGGTGTCGGCATTGGGTGAAATATGTTTTGAGGGCATGGGGGCAGTTGAAACGGGGGTTTGAGGTGTTGGCATTGGGTGAAGTGTGCTTTGAGGGCATGGGGGCAGTTGAAAAGGGGGTTTGAGGTGTTGGCACTGTGTGAACTATGTTTTGAGGGCATGGGAGCAGTTGGGGGGCAGTTGAAAAGGGGGGGTGAAGTGTTGGCACTGTGGGAAATGTGTTTCGAGGGCATGGGGTGAGTTGAAAAGGGGGTTTGAGGTGTTGGCAATGGTGGGTGAAATGTGTTTTGAGGGCATGGGGGCAGTTGAAACGGGGGTTTGAGGTGTTGGCATTGGGTGAAATGTGTTTTGAGGGCATGGGGGCAGTTGAAAAGGGGGTTTGAGGTGTTGGCACTGGGTGAAATATGTTTTGAGGGCATGGGGGCAGTTGAAAAGGGGGTTTGAGGTGTTGGCATTGGGTGAAACGTGTTTTGAGGGCATGGGGTGAGTTGAAAAGGGGGTTTGAGGTGTTGGCATTGGGTGAAATATGTTTTGAGGGCATGGGGGCAGTTGAAACGGGGGTTTGAGGTGTTGGCATTGGGTGAAATGTGTTTTGAGGGCATGGGGGCAGTTGAAAAGGGGGTTTGAGGTGTTGGCACTGTGTGAAATATGTTTTGAGGGCATGGGGGCAGTTGAAAAGGGGGTTTGAGGTGTTGGCATTGGGTGAAATGTGTTTTGAGGGCATGGGGGCAGTTGAAAAGGGGGTTTGAGGTGTTGGCATTGTGTGAAATATGTTTTGAGGCCATGGGGGCAGTTGAAAAGGGGGTTTGAGGTGTTGGCACTGGGTGAAATATGTCTCGAGGGCATGGGGGCAGTTGAAAAGGGGGTTTGACGTGTTGGCACTGTGTGAAATATGTTTTGAGGGCATGGGGGCAGTTGAAAAGGGGGTTCGAGGTGTTGGCACCGTGTGAAATGTGATTTGAGGGCATGGGGTGAGTTGAAAAGGGGGTTTGAGGTGTTGGCACTGTGTGAAATGTGTTTTGAGGGCATGGGGTGAGTTGAAAAGGGGGTTGGAGGTGTTGGCACTGGTGGGTGAAATGTGTTTTCAGGACATGGGGGCAGTTGAAACGGGGGTTTGAGGTGTTGGCACTGTGTGAAATATGTTTTGAGGGCATGAGGGCAGTTGAAAAGGGGGTTTGAGGTGTTGGCACTGTGTGAAATATGTTTTGGCGGCATGGGGGCAGTTGCAACGGGGGTTTGAGGTGTTGGCACTGTGTGAAATATGTTTTGAGGGCATGGGGGTAGTTGAAAAGGGGGTTTGAGGTGTTGGCACTGGGTGAAATATGTTTTGAGGGCATGGGGTGAGTTGAAAAGGGGGTGTGAGGTGTCGGCATTGGGTGAAATATGTTTTGAGGGCATGGGGGCAGTTGAAACGGGGGTTTGAGGTGTTGGCATTGGGTGAAGTGTGCTTTGAGGGCATGGGGGCAGTTGAAAAGGGGGTTTGAGGTGTTGGCACTGTGTGAACTATGTTTTGAGGGCATGGGAGCAGTTGGGGGGCAGTTGAAAAGGGGGGGTGAAGTGTTGGCACTGTGGGAAATGTGTTTCGAGGGCATGGGGTGAGTTGAAAAGGGGGTTTGAGGTGTTGGCATTGGTGGGTGAAATGTGTTTTGAGGGCATGGGGGCAGTTGAAACGGGGGTTTGAGGTGTTGGCATTGGGTGAAATGTGTTTTGAGGGCATGGGGGCAGTTGAAAAGGGGGTTTGAGGTGTTGGCACTGGGTGAAATATGTTTTGAGGGCATGGGGGCAGTTGAAAAGGGGGTTTGAGGTGTTGGCATTGGGTGAAACGTGTTTTGAGGGCATGGGGTGAGTTGAAAAGGGGGTTTGAGGTGTTGGCATTGGGTGAAATATGTTTTGAGGGCATGGGGGCAGTTGAAACGGGGGTTTGAGGTGTTGGCATTGGGTGAAATGTGTTTTGAGGGCATGGGGGCAGTTGAAAAGGGGGTTTGAGGTGTTGGCACTGTGTGAAATATGTTTTGAGGGCATGGGGGCAGTTGAAAAGGGGGTTTGAGGTGTTGGCATCGGGTGAAATGTGTTTTGAGGGCATGGGGGCAGTTGAAAAGGGGGTTTGAGGTGTTGGCATTGTGTGAAATATGTTTTGAGGCCATGGGGGCAGTTGAAAAGGGGGTTTGAGGTGTTGGCACTGGGTGAAATATGTCTCGAGGGCATGGGGGCAGTTGAAAAGGGGGTTTGACGTGTTGGCACTGTGTGAAATATGTTTTGAGGGCATGGGGGCAGTTGAAAAGGGGGTTCGAGGTGTTGGCACCGTGTGAAATGTGATTTGAGGGCATGGGGTGAGTTGAAAAGGGGGTTTGAGGTGTTGGCACTGTGTGAAATGTGTTTTGAGGGCATGGGGTGAGTTGAAAAGGGGGTTTGAGGTGTTGGCACTGGGTGAAATGTGTTTTGAGGGCATGGGGGCAGTTGAAAAGGGGGTTTGAGGTGTTGGCACTGGGTGAAATATGTCTCGAGGGCAGGGGGGCAGTTGAAAAGGGGGTTTGAGGTGTTGGCACTATGTGAAATATGTTTTGAGGGCATGGGGTGAGTTGAAAAGGGGGTTTGAGGTGTTGGCACTGGTGGGTGAAATGTGTTTTTAGGGCATGGGGGCAGTTGAAACGGGGATGAGGTGTTGGCATTGTGTGAAATGTGTTTTGAGGGCATGGGGGCAGTTGAAAACGGGGTTTGAGGTGTTGGCACCGGGTGAAATATGTTTTGAGGGCATGGGGTGAGTTGAAAAGGGGGGTGGAGGTGTTGGCACTGGTGGGTGAAATGTGTTTTCAGGACATGGGGGCAGTTGAAACGGGGGTTTGAGGTGTTGGCACTGGGTGAAATGTGTTTTGAGGGCATGGGGGCAGTTGAAAAGGGGGTTTGAGGTGTTGGCACTGGGTGAAATATGTTTTGAGGGCATGGGGTGAGTTGAAAAGGGGGTTTGAGGTGTTGGCATCGGGTGAAATATGTTTTGAGGGCATGGGGGCAGTTGAAAAGGGGGTTTGAGGTGTTGGCACTGGGTGAAATATGTTTTGAGGGCATGGGGTGAGTTGAAAAGGGGGTTTGAGGTGTTGGCATTGGGTGAAATGTCTTTTGAGGGCATGGGGGCAGTTGAAAAGGGGGTTTGAGGTGTTGGCACTGGGTGAAATATGTTTTGAGGGCATGGGGTGAGTTGAAAAGGGGGTGTGAGGTGTTGGCACAGTGTGAAATATGTTTTGAGGGCATGGGGGTAGTTGAAAAGGGGGTTTGAGGTGTTGGCATTGGGTGAAATATGTTTTGAGGGCATGGGGGCAGTTGAAAAGGGGGTTTGAGGTGTTGGCACTGTGTGAAATATGTTTTGGCGGCATGGGGGCAGTTGAAACGGGGGTTTGAGGTGTTGGCACTGTGTGAAATATGTTTTGAGGGCATGGGGGCAGTTGAGTAGGGGGTTTGAGGTGTTGGCATTGGGTGAAATGTGCTTTGAGGGCATGGGGGCAGTTGAAAAGGGGGTTTGAGGTGGTGGCACTGGGTGAAATATGTTTTGAGGGCATGGGGGCAGTTGGGGGGCAGTTGAAAAGGGGGGGTGAAGTGTTGGCACTGTGGGAAATGTGTTTTGAGGGCATGGGGTGAGTTGAAAAGGGGGTTTGAGGTGTTGGCATTGGTGGGTGAAATGTGTTTTGAGGGCATGGGGGCAGTTGAAACGGGGGTTTGAGGTGTTGGCATTGGGTGAAATGTGTTTTGAGGGCATGGGGGCAGTTGAAAAGGGGGTTTGAGGTGTTGGCACTGTGTGAAATATGTTTTGAGGGCATGGGGTGAGTTGAAAAGGGGGTTTGAGGTGTTGGCATTGGGTGAAACGTGTTTTGAGGGCATGGGGTGAGTTGAAAAGGGGGTTTGAGGTGTTGGCATTGGGTGAAATATGTTTTGAGGGCATGGGGGCAGTTGAAACGGGGGTTTCAGGTGTTGGCATTGGGTGAAATGTGTTTTGAGGGCATGGGGGCAGTTGAAAAGGGGGTTTGAGGTGTTGGCACTGTGTGAAATATGTTTTGAGGGCATGGGGGCAGTTCAAAAGGGGGTTTGAGGTGTTGGCATTGGGTGAAATGTGTTTTGAGGGCATGGGGGCAGTTGAAAAGGGGGTTTGAGGTGTTGGCACTGGGTGAAATATGTCTCGAGGGCATGGGGGCAGTTGAAACGGGGGTTTGACGTGTTGGCACTGTGTGAAATATGTTTTGAGGGCATGGGGGCAGTTGAAAAGGGGGTTCGAGGTGTTGGCACCGTGTGAAATGTGTTTTGAGGGCATGGGGTGAGTTGAAAAGGGGGTTTGAGGTGTTGGCACTGTGTGAAATGTGTTTTGAGGGCATGGGGTGAGTTGAAAAGGGGGTTGGAGGTGTTGGCACTGGTGGGTGAAATGTGTTTTCAGGACATGGGGGCAGTTGAAACGGGGGTTTGAGGTTTTGGCACTGGGTGAAATGTGTTTTGAGGGCATGGGGGCAGTTGAAAAGGGGGTTTGAGGTGTTGGCAATGGGTGAAATATGTTTTGAGGGCGGGGGGGCAGTTGAAAAGGGGGTTTGAGGTGTTGGCACTGTGTGAAATATGTTTTGAGGGCATGGGGGCAGTTGAAAAGGGGGTTTGAGGTGTTGGCACTGTGTGAAATGTGTTCTGAGGGCATGGGGTGAGTTGAAAGGGGGGTTTGAGGTGTTGGCACTGGTGGGTGAAATGTGTTTTTAGGGCATGGGGGCAGTTGAAACGGGGATGAGGTGTTGGCATTGTGTGAAATGTGTTTTGAGGGCATGGGGGCAGTTGAAAAGGGGGTTTGAGGTGTTGGCACTGGGTGAAATATGTTTTGAGGGCATGGGGTGAGTTGAAAAGGGGGTTTGAGGTGTTGGCATTGGGTGAAATGTCTTTTGAGGGCATGGGGTGAGTTGAAAAGGGGGTTTGAGGTGTTGGCACTGTGTGAAATGTGTTTTGAGGGCATGGGGGGAGTTGAAAAGGGGGTTTGAGGTGTTGGCACTGTGTGAAATCTGTTTTGAGGGCATGGGGGCAGTTGAAAAGGGGGTTTGAGGTGTTGGCACTGGGTGAAATATGTTTTGAGGGCATGGGGGCAGTTGAAAAGGGGGTTTGAGGTGTTGGCACTGGGTGAAATGTGGTTTGAGGGCATGGGGTGAGTTGAAAAGGGGGGTTTGAGGTGTTGGCACTGTGTGAAATGTGTTTTGAGGGCATGGGGGCAGTAGAAAAGGGGGTGTGAGGTGTTGGCACTGTGTGAAATGTGTTTTGAGGGCATGGGGTGAGTCGAAAAGGGGGTTTGAGGCGTTGGCACTGGTGGGTGAAATATGTTTTGAGGGCATGGGGGCAGTTGAAACGGGGGTTTGAGGTGTTGGCATTGTGTGAAATGTGTTTTGAGGGCATGGGGGCAGTTGAAAACGGGGTTTGAGGTGTTGGCACCGGGTGAAATATGTTTTGAGGGGATGGGGTGAGTTGAAAAGGGAGGTTTGAGGTGTTGGCACTGTGTGAAATGTGTTTTGAGGGCATGGGGTGAGTCGAAAAGGGGGGTTTGAGGTGTTGGCACTGTGTGAAATGTGTTTTGAGGGCATGGGGTGAGTCGAAAAGGGGGTTTGAGGCGTTGGCACTGGTGGGTGAAATATGTTTTGAGGGCATGGGGGCAGTTGAAACGGGGGTTTGAGGTGTTGGCATTGTGTGAAATGTGTTTTGAGGGCATGGGGGCAGTTGAAAACGGGGTTTGAGGTGTTGGCACCGGGTGAAATATGTTTTGAGGGGATGGGGTGAGATGAAAAGGGGGTTTGAGGTGTTGGCATTGGCTGAAATGTGTTTTGAGGGCATGGGGTGAGTTGAAAAGGGGGTTTGAGGTGTTGGCACCGGGTGAAATGTGTTTTGAGGGCATGGGGGCAGTTGAAAAGGGGGTTTGAGGTGTTGGCATTGGGTGAAATATGTTTTGAGGGCATGGGGGCAGTTGAAAAGGGGGGATGTGGTGTTGGCACTGTGTGAAATGTGTTTTGAGGGCATGGGGGCAGTTGAAAAGGGGGTTTGAGGTGTTGGCACTGGTGGGTGAAATGTGTTTTCAGGGCATGGGGGCAGTTGAAACGGGGGTTTGAGGTGTTGGCATTGGGTGAAATGTGTTTTGAGGGCATGGGGGCAGTTGAAAAGGGGGTTGGAGGTGTTGGCATTGGGTGAAATATGTTTTGAGGGCATGGGGTGAGTTGAAAAGGGGGTTTCAGGTGTTGGCACTGGGTGAAATGTGTTTTGAGGGCATGGGGTGAGTTGAAAAGGGGGTTCGAGGTGTTGGCACTGTGTGAAATGTGTTTTGAGGGCATGGGGTGAGTTGAAAAGGGGGTTTGAGGTGTTGGCACTGGTGGGTGAAATGTGTTTTCAGGGCATGGGGGCAGTTGAAACGGGGGTGTGAGGTCTTGGCATTGTGTGAAATGTGTTTTGAGGGCATGGGGGCAGTTGAAAAGGGGGTTTGAGGTGTTGGCATTGGCCAAAATATGTTTTGAGGGCATGGGGGCAGTTGAAAAGGGGGTTTGAGGTGTTGGCATTGGGTGAAATGTGTTTTGAGGGCATGGGGGCAGTTGAAACGGGGGTTTGAGGTGTTGGCATTGGGTGAAATGTGTTTTGAGGGCATGGGGGCAGTTGAAAAGGGGGTTTGAGGTGTTGGCACTGGGTGAAATGTGTTTTCAGGGCATGGGGGCAGTTGAAAAGGGGGTGTGTGGTGTTGGCACTGTGTGAAATGTGTTTTGAGGGCATGGGGGCAGTTGAAAAGGGGCTTTGAGGTGTTTGCACTGGGTGAAATATGTTTGGAGGGCATGGGGTGAGTTGAAAAGGGGGTTTGAGGTGTTGGCATTGGGTGAAATGTGTTTTGACGGCATGGGGGCAGTTGAAACGGGGGTTTGAGGTGGGTGCACTGGGTGAAATATGTCTCACGTGGGCATGGGGTGAGTTGAAAAGGGGGTTTGAGGTGTTGGCACTGGGTGAAATGTGTTTTGAGGGCATGGGGGCAGTTGAAACGGGGGTTTGAGGTGTTGGCACTGGGTGAAATATGTCTCGAGGGCATGGCGGCAGTTGAAAAGGGGGTTTGAGGTGTTGGCACTGTGTGAAATATGTTTTGAGGGCATGGGGGCAGTTGAAAAGGGGGTTTGAGGTGTTGGCATCGGGTGAAACGTGTTTTGAGGGCATGGGGTGAGTTGAAAAGGGGGTTTGAGGTGTTGGCATTGGGTGAAATATGTTTTGAGGACATGGGGGCAGTTGAAACGGGGGTTTGAGGTGTTGGCATTGGGTGAAATGTGTTTTGAGGGCATGGGGGCAGTTGAAAAGGGGGTTTGAGGTGTTGGCACTGTGTGAAATATGTTTTGAGGGCATGGGGGCAGTTGAAAAGGGGGTTTGAGGTGTTGGCATTGGGTGAAATGTGTTTTGAGGGCATGGGGGCAGTTGAAAAGGGGGTTTGAGGTGTTGGCACTGGGTGAAATATGTCTCGAGGGCATGGGGGCAGTTGAAAAGGGGGTTTGACGTGTTGGCACTGTGTGAAATATGTTTTGAGGGCATGGGGGCAGTTGAAAAGGGGGTTCGAGGTGTTGGCACCGTGTGAAATGTGTTTTGAGGGCATGGGGTG
Source organism: Eutreptiella sp. 'Long Island Sound 2002' (assembly GCA_964036045.1). Classification (NCBI taxonomy): domain Eukaryota; phylum Euglenozoa; class Euglenophyceae; order Eutreptiales; family Eutreptiaceae; genus Eutreptiella; species Eutreptiella sp. 'Long Island Sound 2002'. Next base: position 48,194,653 of record OZ038393.1, read on the forward strand.
AGTTGAAAAGGGGGTTTGAGGTGTTGGCACTGTGTGAAATGTGTTTTGAGGGCATGGGGTGAGTTGAAAAGGGGGTTGGAGGTGTTGGCACTGGTGGGTGAAATGTGTTTTTAGGGCATGGGGGCAGTTGAAACGGGGATGAGGTGTTGGCATTGTGTGAAATGTGTTTTGAGGGCATGGGGGCAGTTGAAAAGGGGGTTTGAGGTGTTGGCACTGGGTGAAATATGTTTTGAGGGCATGGGGGCAGTTGAAACGGGGGTTTGAGGTGTTGGCACTGGGTGAAATGTGTTTTGAGGGCATGGGGGCAGTTGAAAAGGGGGTTTGAGGTGTTGGCACTGGGTGAAATATGTTTTGAGGGCGGGGGGGCAGTTGAAAAGGGGGTTTGAGGTGTTGGCACTGTGTGAAATATGTTTTGAGGGCATGGGGGCAGTTGAAAAGGGGGTTTGAGGTGTTGGCACTGTGTGAAATATGTTTTGAGGGCATGGGGGCAGTTGAAAAGGGGGTTCGAGGTGTTGGCACCGTGTGAAATGTGTTTTGAGGGCATGGGGTGAGTTGAAAAGGGGGTTTGAGGTGTTGGCACTGTGTGAAATGTGTTTTGAGGGCATGGGGTGAGTTGAAAAGGGGGTTGGAGGTGTTGGCACTGGTGGGTGAAATGTGTTTTTAGGGCATGGGGGCAGTTGAAACGGGGATGAGGTGTTGGCATTGTGTGAAATGTGTTTTGAGGGCATGGGGGCAGTTGAAAAGGGGGTTTGAGGTGTTGGCACTGGGTGAAATATGTTTTGAGGGCATGGGGGCAGTTGAAACGGGGGTTTGAGGTGTTGGCACTGGGTGAAATGTGTTTTGAGGGCATGGGGGCAGTTGAAAAGGGGGTTTGAGGTGTTGGCACTGGGTGAAATATGTTTTGAGGGCGGGGGGGCAGTTGAAAAGGGGGTTTGAGGTGTTGGCACTGTGTGAAATATGTTTTGAGGGCATGGGGGCAGTTGAAAAGGGGGTTTGAGGTGTTGGCACTGTGTGAAATGTGTTTTGAGGGCATGGGCCGAGTTGAAAAGGGGGTTTGAGGTGTTGGCACTGGTGGGTGAAATGTTTTTTTAGGGCATGGGGGCAGTTGAAACGGGGATGAGGTGTTGGCATTGGGTGAAATGTGTTTTGAGGGCATGGGGGCAGTTGAAAAGGTGGTTTGAGGTGTTGGCACTGGGTGAAATATGTTTTGAGGGCATGGGGTGAGTTGAAAAGGGGGTTTGAGGTGTTGGCATTGGGTGAAATGTGTTTTGAGGGCAGGGGGGAAGTGGAAACGGGGGTTTGAGGTGTTGGCATTGGGTGAAATGTGTTTTGAGGGCATGGGGGCAGTTGAAAAGGGGGTTTGAGGTGTTGGCACTGGGTGAAATGTGTTTTCAGGGCATGGGGGCAGTTGAAAAGGGGGTGTGTGGTGTTGGCACTGTGTGAAATGTGTTTTGAGGGCATGGGGGCAGTTGAAAAGGGGCTTTGAGGTGTTTGCACTGGGTGAAATATGTTTGGAGGGCATGGGGTGAGTTGAAAAGGGGGTTTGAGGTGTTGGCATTGGGTGAAATGTGTTTTGACGGCATGGGGGCAGTTGAAACGGGGGTTTGAGGTGTTGGCACTGGGTGAAATATGTTTTGAGGGCATGGGGTGAGTTGAAAAGGGGGTTTGAGGTGTTGGCACTGGGTGAAATGTGTTTTGAGGGCATGGGGGCAGTTGAAAAGGGGGTTTGAGGTGTTGGCACTGGGTGAAATATGTCTCGAGGGCATGGCGGCAGTTGAAAAGGGGGTTTGAGGTGTTGGCACTGTGTGAAATATGTTTTGAGGGCATGGGGGCAGTTGAAAAGGGGGTTTGAGGTGTTGGCATCGGGTGAAACGTGTTTTGAGGGCATGGGGTGAGTTGAAAAGGGGGTTTGAGGTGTTGGCATTGGGTGAAATATGTTTTGAGGGCATGGGGGCAGTTGAAACGGGGGTTTGAGGTGTTGGCATTGGGTGAAATGTGTTTTGAGGGCATGGGGGCAGTTGAAAAGGGGGTTTGAGGTGTTGGCACTGTGTGAAATATGTTTTGAGGGCATGGGGGCAGTTGAAAAGGGGGTTTGAGGTGTTGGCATTGGGTGAAATGTGTTTTGAGGGCATGGGGGCAGTTGAAAAGGGGGTTTGAGGTGTTGGCACTGGGTGAAATATGTCTCGAGGGCATGGGGGCAGTTGAAAAGGGGGTTTGACGTGTTGGCACTGTGTGAAATATGTTTTGAGGGCATGGGGGCAGTTGAAAAGGGGGTTCGAGGTGTTGGCACCGTGTGAAATGTGTTTTGAGGGCATGGGGTGAGTTGAAAAGGGGGTTTGAGGTGTTGGCACTGTGTGAAATGTGTTTTGAGGGCATGGGGTGAGTTGAAAAGGGGGTTGGAGGTGTTGGCACTGGTGGGTGAAATGTGTTTTTAGGGCATGGGGGCAGTTGAAACGGGGATGAGGTGTTGGCATTGTGTGAAATGTGTTTTGAGGGCATGGGGGCAGTTGAAAAGGGGGTTTGAGGTGTTGGCACTGGGTGAAATATGTTTTGAGGGCATGGGGGCAGTTGAAACGGGGGTTTGAGGTGTTGGCACTGGGTATAATGTGTTTTGAGGGCATGGGGGCAGTTGAAAAGGGGGTTTGAGGTGTTGGCACTGGGTGAAATATGTTTTGAGGGCGGGGGGGCAGTTGAAAAGGGGGTTTGAGGTGTTGGCACTGTGTGAAATATGTTTTGAGGGCATGGGGGCAGTTGAAAAGGGGGTTTGAGGTGTTGGCACTGTGTGAAATGTGTTTTGAGGGCATGGGCCGAGTTGAAAAGGGGGTTTGAGGTGTTGGCACTGGTGGGTGAAATGTGTTTTTAGGGCATGGGGGCAGTTGAAACGGGGATGAGGTGTTGGCATTGGGTGAAATGTGTTTTGAGGGCATGGGGGCAGTTGAAAAGGTGGTTTGAGGTGTTGGCACTGGGTGAAATATGTTTTGAGGGCATGGGGTGAGTTGAAAAGGGGGTTTGAGGTGTTGGCATTGGGTGAAATGTGTTTTGAGGGCATGGGGGCAGTTGAAAAGGGGGTTTGAGGTGTTGGCACTGTGTGAAATATGTTTTGAGGGCATGGGGGCAGTTGAAAAGGGGGTTTGAGGTGTTGGCATTGGGTGAAATGTGTTTTGAGGGCATGGGGGCAGTTGAAAAGGGGGTTTGAGGTGTTGGCACTGGGTGAAATATGTCTCGAGGGCATGGGGGCAGTTGAAAAGGGGGTTTGACGTGTTGGCACTGTGTGAAATATGTTTTGAGGGCATGGGGGCAGTTGAAAAGGGGGTTCGAGGTGTTGGCACCGTGTGAAATGTGTTTTGAGGGCATGGGGTGAGTTGAAAAGGGGGTTTGAGGTGTTGGCACTGTGTGAAATGTGTTTTGAGGGCATGGGGTGAGTTGAAAAGGGGGTTGGAGGTGTTGGCACTGGTGGGTGAAATGTGTTTTTAGGGCATGGGGGCAGTTGAAACGGGGATGAGGTGTTGGCATTGTGTGAAATGTGTTTTGAGGGCATGGGGGCAGTTGAAAAGGGGGTTTGAGGTGTTGGCACTGGGTGAAATATGTTTTGAGGGCATGGGGGCAGTTGAAACGGGGGTTTGAGGTGTTGGCACTGGGTATAATGTGTTTTGAGGGCATGGGGGCAGTTGAAAAGGGGGTTTGAGGTGTTGGCACTGGGTGAAATATGTTTTGAGGGCGGGGGGGCAGTTGAAAAGGGGGTTTGAGGTGTTGGCACTGTGTGAAATATGTTTTGAGGGCATGGGGGCAGTTGAAAAGGGGGTTTGAGGTGTTGGCACTGTGTGAAATGTGTTTTGAGGGCATGGGCCGAGTTGAAAAGGGGGTTTGAGGTGTTGGCACTGGTGGGTGAAATGTGTTTTTAGGGCATGGGGGCAGTTGAAACGGGGATGAGGTGTTGGCATTGGGTGAAATGTGTTTTGAGGGCATGGGGGCAGTTGAAAAGGTGGTTTGAGGTGTTGGCACTGGGTGAAATATGTTTTGAGGGCATGGGGTGAGTTGAAAAGGGGGTTTGAGGTGTTGGCATTGGGTGAAATGTCTTTTGAGGGCATGGGGTGAGTTGAAAAGGGGGTTTGAGGTGTTGGCACTGTGTGAAATGTGTTTTGAGGGCATGGGGGGAGTTGAAAAGGGGGTTTGAGCTGTTGGCACTATGTGAAATCTGTTTTGAGGGCATGGGGGCAGTTGAAAAGGGGGTTTGAGGTGTTGGCATTGGGTGAAATATGTTTTGAGGGCATGGGGGCAGTTGAAAAGGGGGTTTGAGCTGTTGGCACTGTGTGAAATGTGGTTTGAGGGCATGGCGTGAGTTGAAAAGGGGGGTTTGAGGTGTTGGCACTGTGTGAAATGTGTTTTGAGGGCATCGGGTGAGTTGAAAAGGGGGTTTGAGGCGTTGGCACTGGTGGGTGAAATATGTTTTGAGGGCATCGGGTGAGTTGAAACGGGGGTTTGAGGTGTTGGCATTGTGTGAAATGTGTTTTGAGGGCATGGGGGCAGTTGAAAACGGGGTTTGAGGTGTTGGCACCGGGTGAAATGTGTTTTGAGGGCATGGGGGGAGTTGAAAAGGGGCCGTGAGGTGTTGGCACTGTGTGAAATATGTTTTGAGGGCATGGGGGCAGTTGAAAAGGGGGTTTGAGGTGTTGGCATTGGGTGAAATATGTTTTGAGGGCATGGGGGCAGTTGAAAAGGGGGGATGTGGTTTTGGCACTGTGTGAAATGTGTTTTGAGGGCATGGGGTGAGTCGAAAAGGGGGTTTGAGGTGTTGGCATTGGGTGAAATGTCTTTTGAGGGCATGGGGTGAGTTGAAAAGGGGGTTTGAGGTGTTGGCACTGTGTGAAATGTGTTTTGAGGGCATGGGGGGAGTTGAAAAGGGGGTTTGAGGTGTTGGCACTATGTGAAATCTGTTTTGAGGGCATGGGGGCAGTTGAAAAGGGGGTTTGAGGTGTTGGCATTGGGTGAAATATGTTTTGAGGGCATGGGGGCAGTTGAAAAGGGGGTTTGAGGTGTTGGCACTGTGTGAAATGTGGTTTGAGGGCATGGGGTGAGTTGAAAAGGGGGGTTTGAGGTGTTGGCACTGTGTGAAATGTGTTTTGAGGGCATGGGGTGAGTTGAAAAGGGGGTTTGAGGTGTTGGCACTGGTGGGTGAAATATGTTTTGAGGGCATGGGGGCAGTTGAAACGGGGGTTTGAGGTGTTGGCATTGTGTGAAATGTGTTTTGAGGGCATGGGGGCAGTTGAAAACGGGGTTTGAGGTGTTGGCACCGGGTGAAATGTGTTTTGAGGGCATGGGGGGAGTTGAAAAGGGGCCGTGAGGTGTTGGCACTGTGTGAAATATGTTTTGAGGGCATGGGGGCAGTTGAAAAGGGGGTTTGAGGTGTTTGCACTGGGTGAAATATGTTTTGAGGGCATGGGGGCAGTTGAAAAGGGGGTTTGAGGTGTTGGCACTGTGTGAAATGTGTTTTGAGGGCATGGGGGCAGTTGAAAAGGGGGTTGGAGGTGTTGGCACTGTGTGAAATGTGTTTTGAGGGCATGGGGTGAGTTGAAAAGGGGGTTTGAGGTGTTGGCATTGGGTGAAATTTGTTTTGAGGGCATGGGGGCAGTTGAAAAGGGGGTTGGAGGTGTTGGCATTGGGTGAAATATGTTTTGAGGGCATGGGGTGAGTTGAAAAGGGGGTTTGAGGTGTTGGCACTGGGTGAAATGTGTTTTGAGGGCATGGGGTGAGTTGAAAAGGGGGTTTGAGGTGTTGGCACTGGTGGGTGAAATGTGTTTTCAGGGCATGGGGGCAGTTGAAACGGGGGTGTGAGGTGTTGGCATTGTGTGAAATGTGTTTTGAGGGCATGGGGGCAGTTGAAAAGGGGGTTTGAGGTGTTGGCATTGGCCAAAATATGTTTTGAGGGCATGGGGGCAGTTGAAAAGGGGGTTTGAGGTGTTGGCATTGGGTGAAATGTGTTTTGAGGGCATGGGGTGAATTGAAAAGGGGGTTTGAGGTGTTGGCATTGGGTGAAATGTGTTTTGAGGGCATGGGGGCAGTTGAAAAGGGGGTTTGAGGTGTTGGCACTGGGTGAAATGTGTTTTCAGGGCATGGGGGCAGTTGAAAAGGGGGTGTGTGGTGTTGGACTGTGTGAAATGTGTTTTGAGGGCATGGGGGCAGTTGAAAAGGGGCTTTGAGGTGTTTGCACTGGGTGAAATATGTTTGGAGGGCATGGGGTGAGTTGAAAAGGGGGTTTGAGGTGTTGGAATTGGGTGAAATGTGTTTTAACGGCATGGGGGCAGTTGAAACGGGGGTTTGAGGTGTTGGCACTGGGTGAAATATGTCTCGTGGGCATGGGGTGAGTTGAAAAGGGGGTTTGAGGTGTTGGCACTGGGTGAAATGTGTTTTGAGGGCATGGGGTGAGTTGAAAAGGGGGTTTGAGGTGTTGGCATTGGGTGAAATATGTTTTGAGGGCATGGGGGCAGTTGAAACGGGGGTTTGAGGTGTTGGCATTGGGTGAAATGTGTTTTGAGGGCATGGGGGCAGTTGAAAAGGGGGTTTGAGGTGTTGGCACTGTGTGAAATATGTTTTGAGGGCATGGGGGCAGTTGAAAAGGGGGTTTGAGGTGTTGGCATTGGGTGAAATGTGTTTTGAGGGCATGGGGGCAGTTGAAAAGGGGGTTTGAGGTGTTGGCACTGGGTGAAATATGTCTCGAGGGCATGGGGGCAGTTGAAAAGGGGGTTTGACGTGTTGGCACTGTGTGAAATATGTTTTGAGGGCATGGGGGCAGTTGAAAAGGGGGTTCGAGGTGTTGGCACCGTGTGAAATGTGTTTTGAGGGCATGGGGTGAGTTGAAAAGGGGGTTTGAGGTGTTGGCACTGTGTGAAATGTGTTTTGAGGGCATGGGGTGAGTTGAAAAGGGGGTTGGAGGTGTTGGCACTGGTGGGTGAAATGTGTTTTTAGGGCATGGGGGCAGTTGAAACGGGGATGAGGTGTTGGCATTGTGTGAAATGTGTTTTGAGGGCATGGGGGCAGTTGAAAAGGGGGTTTGAGGTGTTGGCACTGGGTGAAATATGTTTTGAGGGCATGGGGGCAGTTGAAACGGGGGTTTGAGGTGTTGGCACTGGGTAAAATGTGTTTTGAGGGCATGGGGGCAGTTGAAAAGGGGGTTTGAGGTGTTGGCACTTGGTGAAATATGTTTTGAGGGCGGGGGGGGCAGTTGAAAAGGGGGTTTGAGGTGTTGGCACTGTGTGAAATATGTTTTGAGGGCATGGGGGCAGTTGAAAAGGGGGTTTGAGGTGTTGGCACTGTGTGAAATGTGTTTTGAGGGCATGGGCCGAGTTGAAAAGGGGGTTTGAGGTGTTGGCACTGGTGGGTGAAATGTGTTTTTAGGGCATGGGGGCAGTTGAAACGGGGATGAGGTGTTGGCATTGGGTGAAATGTGTTTTGAGGGCATGGGGGCAGTTGAAAAGGTGGTTTGAGGTGTTGGCACTGGGTGAAATATGTTTTGAGGGCATGGGGTGAGTTGAAAAGGGGGTTTGAGGTGTTGGCATTGGGTGAAATGTCTTTTGAGGGCATGGGGTGAGTTGAAAAGGGGGTTTGAGGTGTTGGCACTGTGTGAAATGTGTTTTGAGGGCATGGGGGGAGTTGAAAAGGGGGTTTGAGCTGTTGGCACTATGTGAAATCTGTTTTGAGGGCATGGGGGCAGTTGAAAAGGGGGTTTGAGGTGTTGGCATTGGGTGAAATATGTTTTGAGGGCATGGGGGCAGTTGAAAAGGGGGTTTGAGGTGTTGGCACTGTGTGAAATGTGGTTTGAGGGCATGGGGTGAGTTGAAAAGGGGGGTTTGAGGTGTTGGCACTGTGTGAAATGTGTTTTGAGGGCATCGGGTGAGTTGAAAAGGGGGTTTGAGGCGTTGGCACTGGTGGGTGAAATATGTTTTGAGGGCATGGGGGCAGTTGAAACGGGGGTTTGAGGTGTTGGCATTGTGTGAAATGTGTTTTGAGGGCATGGGGGCAGTTGAAAACGGGGTTTGAGGTGTTGGCACCGGGTGAAATGTGTTTTGAGGGCATGGGGGGAGTTGAAAAGGGGCCGTGAGGTGTTGGCACTGTGTGAAATATGTTTTGAGGGCATGGGGGCAGTTGAAAAGGGGGTTTGAGGTGTTGGCATTGGGTGAAATATGTTTTGAGGGCATGGGGGCAGTTGAAAAGGGGGGATGTGGTTTTGGCACTGTGTGAAATGTGTTTTGAGGGCATGGGGTGAGTCGAAAAGGGGGTTTGAGGTGTTGGCATTGGGTGAAATGTCTTTTGAGGGCATGGGGTGAGTTGAAAAGGGGGTTTGAGGTGTTGGCACTGTGTGAAATGTGTTTTGAGGGCATGGGGGGAGTTGAAAAGGGGGTTTGAGGTGTTGGCACTATGTGAAATCTGTTTTGAGGGCATGGGGGCAGTTGAAAAGGGGGTTTGAGGTGTTGGCATTGGGTGAAATATGTTTTGAGGGCATGGGGGCAGTTGAAAAGGGGGTTTGAGGTGTTGGCACTGTGTGAAATGTGGTTTGAGGGCATGGGGTGAGTTGAAAAGGGGGGTTTGAGGTGTTGGCACTGTGTGAAATGTGTTTTGAGGGCATGGGGTGAGTTGAAAAGGGGGTTTGAGGTGTTGGCACTGGTGGGTGAAATATGTTTTGAGGGCATGGGGGCAGTTGAAACGGGGGTTTGAGGTGTTGGCATTGTGTGAAATGTGTTTTGAGGGCATGGGGGCAGTTGAAAACGGGGTTTGAGGTGTTGGCACCGGGTGAAATGTGTTTTGAGGGCATGGGGGGAGTTGAAAAGGGGCCGTGAGGTGTTGGCACTGTGTGAAATATGTTTTGAGGGCATGGGGGCAGTTGAAAAGGGGGTTTGAGGTGTTTGCACTGGGTGAAATATGTTTTGAGGGCATGGGGGCAGTTGAAAAGGGGGTTTGAGGTGTTGGCACTGTGTGAAATGTGTTTTGAGGGCATGGGGGCAGTTGAAAAGGGGGTTTGAGGTGTTGGCACTGTGTGAAATGTGTTTTGAGGGCATGGGGTGAGTTGAAAAGGGGGTTTGAGGTGTTGGCACTGGTGGGTGAAATTTGTTTTCAGGGCATGGGGGCAGTTGAAACGGGGGTTTGAGGTGTTGGCATTGGGTGAAATTTGTTTTGAGGGCATGGGGGCAGTTGAAAAGGGGGTTGGAGGTGTTGGCATTGGGTGAAATATGTTTTGAGGGCATGGGGTGAGTTGAAAAGGGGGTTTGAGGTGTTGGCACTGGGTGAAATGTGTTTTGAGGGCATGGGGTGAGTTGAAAAGGGGGTTTGAGGTGTTGGCACTGGTGGGTGAAATGTGTTTTCAGGGCATGGGGGCAGTTGAAACGGGGGTGTGAGGTGTTGGCATTGTGTGAAATGTGTTTTGAGGGCATGGGGGCAGTTGAAAAGGGGGTTTGAGGTGTTGGCATTGGCCAAAATATGTTTTGAGGGCATGGGGGCAGTTGAAAAGGGGGTTTGAGGTGTTGGCATTGGGTGAAATGTGTTTTGAGGGCATGGGGTGAATTGAAAAGGGGGTTTGAGGTGTTGGCATTGGGTGAAATGTGTTTTGAGGGCATGGGGGCAGTTGAAAAGGGGGTTTGAGGTGTTGGCACTGGGTGAAATGTGTTTTCAGGGCATGGGGGCAGTTGAAAAGGGGGTGTGTGGTGTTGGACTGTGTGAAATGTGTTTTGAGGGCATGGGGGCAGTTGAAAAGGGGCTTTGAGGTGTTTGCACTGGGTGAAATATGTTTGGAGGGCATGGGGTGAGTTGAAAAGGGGGTTTGAGGTGTTGGCATTGGGTGAAATGTGTTTTAACGGCATGGGGGCAGTTGAAACGGGGGTTTGAGGTGTTTGCACTGGGTGAAATATGTCTCGTGGGCATGGGGTGAGTTGAAAAGGGGGTTTGAGGTGTTGGCACTGGGTGAAATGTGTTTTGAGGGCATGGGGGCAGTTGAAACGGGGGTTTGAGGTGTTGGCACTGGGTGAAATATGTCTCGAGGGCATGGGGGCAGTTGAAAAGGGGGTTTGAGGTGTTGGCACTGTGTGAAATATGTTTTGAGGGCATGGGGGCAGTTGAAAAGGGGGTTTGACGTGTTGGCATTGGGTGAAATATGTTTTGAGGGCATGGGGTGAGTTGAAAAGGGGGTTTGAGGTGTTGGCACTGGGTGAAATATGTTTTGAGGGCATGGGGGCAGTTGAAAAGGGGGTTTGAGGTGTTGGCATTGGGTGAAATGTGTTTTGAGGGCATGGGGGGAGTTGAAAAGGGGGTGTGAGGTGTTGGCACTGTGTGAAATATGTTTTGAGGGCATGGGGGGAGTTGAAAAGGGGGTTTGAGGTGTTGGCATTGGGTGAAACATGTTTTGACGGCATGGGGGCAGTTGAAACGGGGGTTTGAGGTGTTGGCATTGGGTGAAATGTGTTTTGAGGGCATGGGGTGAGTTGAAAAGGGGGTTTGAGGTGTTGGCACTGTGTGAAATATGTTTTGAGGGCATGGGGGCAGTTGAAAAGGGGGTTTGACGTGTTGGCATTGGGTGAAATATGTTTTGAGGGCATGGGGGCGGTTGAAAAGGGGGGTTGAGGTGTTGGCACTGGGTGAAATGTGTTTTGAGGGCATGGGGGCAGTTGAAAAGGGGGTTTGAGGTGTTGGCATTGGGTGAAATGTGTTTTGAGGGCATGGGGGCAGTTGAAACGGGGGTTTGAGGTGTTGGCACTGTGTGAAATATGTTTTGAGGGCATGGGGTGAGTTGAAAAGGGGGTTTGAGGTGTTGGCACTGGGTGAAACATGTTTTGACGGCATGGGGGCAGTTGAAACGGGGGTTTGAGGTGTTGGCATTGGGTGAAATGTGTTTTGAGGGCATGGGGTGAGTTGAAAAGGGGGTTTGAGGTGTTGGCATTGGGTGAAATGCGTTTTGAGGGCATGGGGGCAGTTGAAAAGGGGGTTTGAGGTGTTGGCACTGAGTGAAATATGTCTGGAGGGCATGGGGGCAGTTGAAAAGGGGGTTTGAGGTGTTGGCACTGGGTGAAATATGTTTTGAGGGCATGGGGGCAGTTGAAAAGGGGGTTTGAGGTGTTGGCATTGGGTGAAATATGTTTTGAGGGCATGGGGTGAGTTGAAAAGGGGGTTTGAGGTGTTGGCACTGGGTGGAATATGTTTTGAGGGCATGGGGGCAGTTGAAAAGGGGGTTTGAGGTGTTGGCATTGGGTGAAATGTGTTTTGAGGGCATGGGGGGAGTTGAAAAGGGGGTGTTAGGTGTTGGCATTGTGTGAAATATGTTTTGAGGGCATGGGGGGAGTTGAAAAGGGGGTTTGAGGTGTTGGCACTGGGTGAAATGTGTTTTGAGGGCATGGGGGCAGTAGAAAAGGGGGTTTGAGGTGTTGGCACTGTGTGAAATGTGTTTTGAGGGCATGGGGTGAGTTGAAAAGGGGGTTTGAGGTGTTGGCACTGGTGGGTTAAATTTGTTTTCAGGGCATGGGGGCAGTTGAAACGGGGGTTTGAGGTGTTGGCATTGTGTGAAATGTGTTTTGAGGGCATGGGGGCGGTTGAAACGGGGGTTTGAGGTGTTGGCATTGGGTGAAATGTGTTTTGAGGGCATGGGGGCGGTTGAAAAGGGTGTTTGAGGTGTTGGCATTGGGTGAAATGTGTTTTGAGGGCATGGGGTGAGTTGAAAAGGGGGTTTGAGGTGTTGGCACTGTGTGAAATATGTTTTGAGGGCATGGGGGGAGTTGAAAAGGGGGTTTGAGGTGTTGGCACTGGGTGAAATATATTTTGAGGGCATGGGGGCAGTTGAAAAGGGGGTTTGAGGTGTTGGCATTGGGTGAAATGTGCTTTGAGGGCATGGGGGCACTTGAAAAGGGGGTTCGAGGTGTTGGCACTGGGTGAAATATGTTTTGAGGGCATGGGGGCAGTTGAAAAGGGGGTTTGAGGTGTTGGCATTGGGTGAAATGTGCTTTGAGGGCATGGGGGCAGTTGAAAAGGGGGTTTGAGGTGTTGGCACTGGGTGAAATATGTTTTGAGGGCATGGGGGGAGTTGAAAAGGGGGTGTTAGGTGTTGGCATTGTGTGAAATATGTTTTGAGGGCATGGGGGGAGTTGAAAAGGGGGTTTGAGGTGTTGGCACTGGGTGAAATGTGTTTTGAGGGCATGGGGGCAGTAGAAAAGGGGGTTTGAGGTGTTGGCACTGTGTGAAATGTGTTTTGAGGGCATGGGGTGAGTTGAAAAGGGGGTTTGAGGTGTTGGCACTGGTGGGTTAAATGTGTTTTGAGGGCATGGGGGCAGTTGAAACGGGGGTTTGAGGTGTTGGCATTGTGTGAAATGTGTTTTGAGGGCATTGGGGCGGTTGAAACGGGGGTTTGAGGTGTTGGCACTGGGTGAAATGTGTTTTGAGGGCATGGGGGCAGTTGAAAAGGGGGTTTGAGGTGTTGGCATTGGGTGAAATGTGTTTTGAGGGCATGGGGTGAGTTGAAAAGGGGGTTTGAGGTGTTGGCACTGGGTGAAACATGTTTTGACGGCATGGGGGCAGTAGAAAAGGGGGTTGGAGGTGTTGGCACTGGGTGAAATATGTTTTGAGGGCATGGGGGCAGTTGAAAAGGGGGTTTGAGGTGTTGGCACTAGTGGGTGAAATGTGTTTTGAGGGCATGGGGGCAGTTGAAAAGGGGGTTTGAGGTGTTGGCATTGGGTGAAATGTGTTTTGAGGGCATGGGGGCAGTTGAAAAGGGGGTTTGAGGTGTTGGCATTGGGCGAAATGTGTTTTGAGGGCATGGGGGCAGTTGAAACGGGGGTTTGAGGTGTTGGCACTGGGTGAAATATGTCTTGAGGGCATGGGGGCAGTTGAAAAGGGGGTTTGAGGTGTTGGCACTAGTGGGTGAAATGTGTTTTCAGGGCATGGGGGCAGTTGAAACGGGGGTTTGAGGTGTTGGCATTGTGTGAAATATGTTTTGAGGGCATGGGGGCAGTTGAAAAGGGGGTTTGAGGTGTTGGCATTGGGTGAAATATGTTTTGAGGGCATGGGGGCAGTTGAAAAGGGGGTTTGAGGTGTTGGCATTGGGTGAAATATGTTTTGAGGGCATGGGGGCAGTTGAAAAGGGGGTTTGAGGTGTTGGCACTGGGTGAAATATGTTTTGAGGGCATGGGGGGAGTTGAAAAGGGGGTTTGAGGTGTTGGCACTGGGTGAAATATGTTTTCAGGGCATGGGGGCAGTTGAAACGGGGGTTTGAGGTGTTTGCACGGGGTGAAGTATGTTTGGAGGGCATGGGGTGATTTGAAAAGGGGGTTTGAGGTGTTGGCATTGGGTGAAATATGTTTTGAGGGCATGGGGGCAGTTGAAAAGGGGGTTTGAGGTGTTGGCATTGTGTGAAATATGTCTCCAGGGCATGGGGGTAGTTGAAAAGGGGGTGTGAGGTGTTGGCACTGGGTGAAATATGTCTCGAGGGCATGGGGTGAGTAGAAAAGGGGGTTGGAGGTGTTGGCACTGGTGGGTGAAATATGTTTTCAGGGCATGGTGGCAGTTGAAACGGGGGTTTGAGGTGTTGGCATTGTGTGAAATGTGTTTTGAGGGCATGGGGGCAGTTGAAAAGGGGGTTTGAGGTGTTGGCATTGGGTGAAATGTGCTTTGAGGGCATGGGGGCAGTTGAAAAGGGGGTTTGAGGTGTTGGCACTGGGTGAAATATGTTTTGAGGGCATGGGGGGAGTTGAAAAGGGGGTGTTAGGTGTTGGCATTGTGTGAAATATGTTTTGAGGGCATGGGGGGAGTTGAAAAGGGGGTTTGAGGTGTTGGCACTGGGTGAAATGTGTTTTGAGGGCATGGGGGCAGTAGAAAAGGGGGTTTGAGGTGTTGGCACTGCGTGAAATGTGTTTTGAGGGCATGGGGTGAGTTGAAAAGGGGGTTTGAGGTGTTGGCACTGGTGGGTTAAATTTGTTTTCAGGGCATGGGGGCAGTTGAAACGGGGGTTTGAGGTGTTGGCATTGTGTGAAATGTGTTTTGAGGGCATTGGGGCGGTTGAAACGGGGGTTTGAGGTGTTGGCACTGGGTGAAATGTGTTTTGAGGGCATGGGGGCAGTTGAAAAGGGGGTTTGAGGTGTTGGCATTGGGTGAAATGTGTTTTGAGGGCATGGGGTGAGTTGAAAAGGGGGTTTCCGGTGTTGGCACTGGGTGAAACATGTTTTGACGGCATGGGGGCAGTAGAAAAGGGGGTTGGAGGTGTTGGCACTGGGTGAAATATGTTTTCAGGGCATGCGGGGAGTTGAAAAGGGGGTTTGAGGTGTTGGCACTGTGTGAAATGTGTTTTGAGGGCATGGGGGCAGTTGAAAAGGGGGTTTGAGGTGTTGGCATTGGGTGAAATGTGTTTTGAGGGCATGGGGGCAGTTGAAAAGGGGGTTTGAGGTGTTGGCATTGGGCGAAATGTGTTTTGAGGGCATGGGGGCAGTTGAAACGGGGGTTTGAGGTGTTGGCATTGGGTGAAATATGTCTTGAGGGCATGGGGGCAGTTGAAAAGGGGGTTTGAGGTGTTGGCACTAGTGGGTGAAATGTGTTTTCAGGGCATGGGGGCAGTTGAAACGGGGGTTTGAGGTGTTGGCATTGTGTGAAATATGTTTTGAGGGCATGGGGGCAGTTGAAAAGGGGGTTTGAGGTGTTGGCATTGGGTGAAATATGTTTTGAGGGCATGGGGGCAGTTGAAAAGGGGGTTTGAGGTGTTGGCATTGGGTGAAATATGTTTTGAGGGCATGGGGGCAGTTGAAAAGGGGGTTTGAGGTGTTGGCACTGGGTGAAATATGTTTTGAGGGCATGGGGGGAGTTGAAAAGGGGGTTTGAGGTGTTGGCACTGGGTGAAATATGTTTTCAGGGCATGGGGGCAGTTGAAACGGGGGTTTGAGGTGTTTGCACGGGGTGAACTATGTTTGGAGGGCATGGGGTGATTTGAAAAGGGGGTTTGAGGTGTTGGCATTGGGTGAAATATGTTTTGAGGGCATGGGGGCAGTTGAAAAGGGGGTTTGAGGTGTTGGCATTGTGTGAAATATGTCTCGAGGGCATGGGGGCAGTTGAAAAGGGGGTGTGAGGTGTTGGCACTGGGTGAAATATGTCTCGAGGGCATGGGGTGAGTTGAAAAGGGGGTTGGAGGTGTTGGCACTGGTGGGTGAAATATGTTTTCAGGGCATGGTGGCAGTTGAAACGGGGGTTTGAGGTATTGGCATTGTGTGAAATGTGTTTTGAGGGCATGGGGGCAGTTGAAAAGGGGGTTTGAGGTGTTGGCACTGGCCGAAATATGTTTTGAGGGCATGGGGGCAGTTGAAAAGGGGGTTTGAGGTGTTGGCATTGGGTGAAATATGTTTTGAGGGCATGGGGGCAGTTGAAAAGGGGGTTTGAGGTGTTGGCATTGGGCGAAATGTGTTTTGAGGGCATGGGGGCAGTTGAAAAGGGGGTTTGAGGTGTTGGCACTGGGTGAAATATGTCTCGAGGGCATGGGGGCAGTTGAAAAGGGGGTTTGAGGTGTTGGCACTGTGTGAAATATGTTTTGAGGGCATGGGGGCAGTTGAAAAGGGGGTTGGAGGTGTTGGCACTGGGTGAAATATGTTTTGAGGGCATGCGGGGAGTTGAAAAGGGGGTTCGATGTGTTGGCACTGTGTGAAATGTGTTTTGAGGGCATGGGGGCAGTTGAAAAGGGGGTTTGAGGTGTTGGCATTGGGTGAAATGTGTTTTGAGGGCATGGGGGCAGTTGAAAAGGGGGTTTGAGGTGTTGGCATTGGGCGAAATGTGTTTTGAGGGCATGGGGGCAGCTGAAACGGGGGTTTGAGGTGTTGGCACTGGGTGAAATATGTCTTGAGGGCATGGGGGCAGTTGAAAAGGGGGTTTGAGGTGTTGGCACTAGTGGGTGAAATGTGTTTTGAGGGCATGGGGGTAGTTGAAAAGGGGGTCTGAGGTGTTGGCACTGGGTGAAATATGTTTGGAGGGCATGGGGGCAGTTGAAAAGGGGGTTTGAGGTGTTGGCATTGTGTGAAATATGTTTTGAGGGCATGGGGGCAGTTGAAACGGGGGTTTGAGGTGTTGGCATTGTGTGAAATATGTTTTGAGGGCATGGGGGCAGTTGAAAAGGGGGTTTGAGGTGTTGGCACTGGGTGAAATATGTTTTGAGGGCATGGGGGTAGTTGAAAAGGGGGTCTGAGGTGTTGGCACTCGGTGAAATATGTTTGGAGGGCATGGGGGCAGTTGAAAAGGGGGTTTGAGGTGTTGGCACTGGGTGAAATATGTTTTGAGGGCATGGGGGGAGTTGAAAAGGGGGTTTGAGGTGTTGGCATTGGGTGAAATATGTTTTGAGGGCATGGGGGCAGTTGAAACGGGGGTTTGAGGTGTTTGCACGGGGTGAACTATGTTTGGAGGGCATGGGGTGATTTGAAAAGGGGGTTTGAGGTGTTGGCATTGGGTGAAATATGTTTTGAGGGCATGGGGGCAGTTGAAAAGGGGGTTTGAGGTGTTGGCATTGTGTGAAATATGTCTCGAGGGCATGGGGGCAGTTGAAAAGGGGGTGTGAGGTGTTGGCACTGGGTGAAATATGTCTCGAGGGCATGGGGTGAGTTGAAAAGGGGGTTTGAGGTGTTGGCATTGGGTGAAATATGTTTTGAGGGCATGGGGGCAGTAGAAAAGGGGGTTTGAGGTGTTGGCACTGGGTGAAATATGTCTCGAGGGCATGGGGGCAGTTGAAACGGGGGTTTGAGGTGTTGGCACTGGGTGAAATATGTCTCGAGGGCATGGGGGCAGTTGAAAAGGGGGTTTGAGGTGTTGGCATTGGGTGAAATGTGCTTTGAGGGCATGGGGGCAGTTGGAAAGGGGGTTTGAGGTGTTGGCACTGGGTGAAATATGTTTTGAGGGCATGGGGGGAGTTGAAAAGGGGGTGTTAGGTGTTGGCATTGTGTGAAATATGTTTTGAGGGCATGGGGGGAGTTGAAAAGGGGGTTTGAGGTGTTGGCACTGGGTGAAATGTGTTTTGAGGGCATGGGGGCAGTAGAAAAGGGGGTTTGAGGTGTTGGCACTGCGTGAAATGTGTTTTGAGGGCATGGGGTGAGTTGAAAAGGGGGTTTGAGGTGTTGGCACTGGTGGGTTAAATTTGTTTTCAGGGCATGGGGGCAGTTGAAACGGGGGTTTGAGGTGTTGGCATTGTGTGAAATGTGTTTTGAGGGCATTGGGGCGGTTGAAACGGGGGTTTGAGGTGTTGGCACTGGGTGAAATGTGTTTTGAGGGCATGGGGGCAGTTGAAAAGGGGGTTTGAGGTGTTGGCATTGGGTGAAATGTGTTTTGAGGGCATGGGGTGAGTTGAAAAGGGGGTTTCCGGTGTTGGCACTGGGTGAAACATGTTTTGACGGCATGGGGTGATTTGAAAAGGGGGTTGGAGGTGTTGGCACTGGGTGAAATATGTTTTGAGGGCATGCGGGGAGTTGAAAAGGGGGTTTGAGGTGTTGGCACTGTGTGAAATGTGTTTTGAGGGCATGGGGGCAGTTGAAAAGGGGGTTTGAGGTGTTGGCATTGGGTGAAATGTGTTTTGAGGGCATGGGGGCAGTTGAAAAGGGGGTTTGAGGTGTTGGCATTGGGCGAAATGTGTTTTGAGGGCATGGGGGCAGTTGAAACGGGGGTTTGAGGTGTTGGCACTGGGTGAAATATGTCTTGAGGGCATGGGGGCAGTTGAAAAGGGGGTTTGAGGTGTTGGCACTAGTGGGTGAAATGTGTTTTCAGGGCATGGGGGCAGTTGAAACGGGGGTTTGAGGTGTTGGCATTGTGTGAAATATGTTTTGAGGGCATGGGGGCAGTTGAAAAGGGGGTTTGAGGTGTTGGCATTGGGTGAAATATGTTTTGAGGGCATGGGGGCAGTTGAAAAGGGGGTTTGAGGTGTTGGCATTGGGTGAAATATGTTTTGAGGGCATGGGGGCAGTTGAAAAGGGGGTTTGAGGTGTTGGCACTGGGTGAAATATGTTTTGAGGGCATGGGGGGAGTTGAAAAGGGGGTTTGAGGTGTTGGCACTGGGTGAAATATGTTTTCAGGGCATGGGGGCAGTTGAAACGGGGGTTTGAGGTGTTTGCACGGGGTGAACTATGTTTGGAGGGCATGGGGTGATTTGAAAAGGGGGTTTGAGGTGTTGGCATTGGGTGAAATATGTTTTGAGGGAATGGGGGCAGTTGAAAAGGGGGTTTGAGGTGTTGGCATTGTGTGAAATATGTCTCGAGGGCATGGGGGCAGTTGAAAAGGGGGTGTGAGGTGTTGGCACTGGGTGAAATATGTCTCGAGGGCATGGGGTGAGTTGAAAAGGGGGTTGGAGGTGTTGGCACTGGTGGGTGAAATATGTTTTCAGGGCATGGTGGCAGTTGAAACGGGGGTTTGAGGTGTTGGCATTGTGTGAAATGTGTTTTGAGGGCATGGGGGCAGTTGAAAAGGGGGTTTGAGGTGTTGGCACTGGCCGAAATATGTTTTGAGGGCATGGGGGCAGTTGAAAAGGGTGTTTGAGGTGTTGGCATTGGGTGAAATGTGTTTTGAGGGCATGGGGGCAGTTGAAAAGGGGGTTTGAGGTGTTGGCATTGGGTGAAATATGTCTCGAGGGCATGGGGGCAGTTGAAAAGGGGGTTTGAGGTGTTGGCACTGTGTGAAATATGTTTTGAGGGCATGGGGGCAGTTGAAAAGGGGGTTGGAGGTGTTGGCACTGGGTGAAATATGTTTTGAGGGCATGCGGGGAGTTGAAAAGGGGGTTCGATGTGTTGGCACTGTGTGAAATGTGTTTTGAGGGCATGGGGGCAGTTGAAAAGGGGGTTTGAGGTGTTGGCATTGGGTGAAATGTGTTTTGAGGGCATGGGGGCAGTTGAAAAGGGGGTTTGAGTTGTTGGCATTGGGCGAAATGTGTTTTGAGGGCATGGGGGCAGTTGAAACGGGGGTTTGAGGTGTTGGCACTGGGTGAAATATGTCTTGAGGGCATGGGGGCAGTTGAAAAGGGGGTTTGAGGTGTTGGCACTAGTGGGTGAAATGTGTTTTGAGGGCATGGGGGTAGTTGAAAAGGGGGTTTGAGTTGTTGGCATTGGGCGAAATGTGTTTTGAGGGCATGGGGGCAGTTGAAACGGGGGTCTGAGGTGTTGGCACTGGGTGAAATATGTTTGGAGGGCATGGGGGCAGTTGAAAAGGGGGTTTGAGGTGTTGGCATTGGGTGAAATGTGTTTTGAGGGCATGGGGGCAGTTGAAAAGGGGGTTTGAGTTGTTGGCATTGGGCGAAATGTGTTTTGAGGGCATGGGGGCAGTTGAAACGGGGGTCTGAGGTGTTGGCACTGGGTGAAATATGTTTGGAGGGCATGGGGGCAGTTGAAAAGGGGGTTTGAGGTGTTGGCATTGTGTGAAATATGTTTTGAGGGCATGGGGGCAGTTGAAACGGGGGTTTGAGGTGTTGGCATTGTGTGAAATATGTTTTGAGGGCATGGGGGCAGTTGAAAAGGGGGTTTGAGGTGTTGGCACTGGGTGAAATATGTTTTGAGGGCATGGGGGTAGTTGAAAAGGGGGTCTGAGGTGTTGGCACTGGGTGAAATATGTTTGGAGGGCATGGGGGCAGTTGAAAAGGGGGTTTGAGGTGTTGGCATTGGGTGAAATATGTTTTGAGGGCATGGGGGCAGTTGAAACGGGGGTTTGAGGTGTTTGCACGGGGTGAACTATGTTTGGAGGGCATGGGGTGATTTGAAAAGGGGGTTTGAGGTGTTGGCATTGGGTGAAATATGTTTTGAGGGCATGGGGGCAGTTGAAAAGGGGGTTTGAGGTGTTGGCATTGTGTGAAATATGTCTCGAGGGCATGGGGGCAGTTGAAAAGGGGGTGTGAGGTGTTGGCACTGGGTGAAATATGTCTCGAGGGCATGGGGTGAGTTGAAAAGGGGGTTTGAGGTGTTGGCATTGGGTGAAATATGTTTTGAGGGCATGGGGGCAGTAGAAAAGGGGGTTTGAGGTGTTGGCACTGGGTGAAATATGTCTCGAGGGCATGGGGGCAGTTGAAACGGGGGTTTGAGGTGTTGGCACTGGGTGAAATATGTCTCGAGGGCATGGGGGCAGTTGAAAAGGGGGTTTGAGGTGTTGGCACTGGGTGAAATATGTTTTGAGGGCATGGGGTGAGTTGAAAAGGGCGTTGGAGGTGTTGGCATTGGGTGAAATATGTTTTGAGGGCATGGGGTGAGTTGAAAAGGGGGTTTGAGGTGTTGTCATTGGGTGAAATATGTTTTGAGGGCATGGGGGCAGTTGAAAAGGGGGTTTGAGGTGTTGGCACTGGGTGAAATATGTTTTGAGGGCATGGGGTGAGTTGAAAAGGGGGTTTGAGGTGTTGGCATTGGGTGAAATGTGTTTTGAGGGCATGGGGGCAGTTGAAACGGGGGTTTGAGGTGTTGGCACTGGGTGAAATATGTCTCGAGGGCATGGGGGCAGTTGAAAAGGGGGTTTGAGGTGTTGGCACTGTGTGAAATGTGTTTTGAGGGCATGGGGGCAGTTGAAAAGGGGGTTGGAGGTGTTGGCATTGGGTGAAATATGTTTTGAGGGCATGGGGGCAGTTGAAAAGGGGGTTTGAGGTGTTGGCACTGTGTGAAATATGTTTTGAGGGCATGGGGGCAGTTGAAAAGGGGGTTGGAGGTGTTGGCACTGGGTGAAATATGTTTTGAGGGCATGGGGGCAGTTGAAAAGGGGGTTTGAGGTGTTGGCATTGGGTGAAATATGTTTTGAGGGCATGGGGTGAGTTGAAAAGGGGGTTGGAGGTGTTGGCACTGTGTGAAATGTGTTTGGAGGGCATGGGGGCAGTTGAAAAGGGGGTTTGAGGTGTTGGCACTGTATGAAATATGTTTTGAGGGCATGGGGGCAGTTGAAAAGGGGCTTTGAGGTGTTGGCATTGGGTGAAATATGTTTTGAGGGCATGGGGGCAGTTGAAAAGGGGGTTTGAGGTGTTGGCACTGGGTGAAATATGTTTTGAGGGCATGGGGGCAGTAGAAAAGGGGCTTTGAGGTGTTGGCATTGGGTGAAATATGTTTTGAGGGCATGGGGTGAGTTGAAAAGGGGGTTTGAGGTGTTGGCACTGGGTGAAAAGTGTTTTGAGGGCATGGGGGCAGTTGAAACGGGGGTTTGAGGTGTTGGCACTGGGTGAAATATGTCTCGAGGGCATGGGGGCAGTTGAAAAGGGGGTTTGAGGTGTTGGCATTGTGTGAAATATGTTTTGAGGGCATGGGGGCAGTTGAAAAGGGGGTTGGAGGTGTTGGCATTGGGTGAAATATGTTTTGAGGGCATGGGGGCAGTTGAAAAGGGGGTTTGAGGTGTTGGCACTGGGTGAAATATGTTTTGAGGGCATGGGGGCAGTTGAAAAGGGGGTTGGAGGTGTTGGCACTGGGTGAAATATGTTTTGAGGGCATGGGGGCAGTTGAAAAGGGGGTTTGAGGTGTTGGCACTGGGTGAAATATGTTTTGAGGGCATGGGGTGAGTTGAAAAGGGGGTTTGAGGTGTTGGCATTTGGTGAAATGTGTTTGGAGGGCATGGGGGCAGTTGAAACGGGGGTTTGAGGTGTTGGCACTGGGTGAAATATGTCTCGAGGGCATGGGGGCAGTTGAAAAGGGGGTTTGAGGTGTTGGCACTGTGTGAAATATGTTTTGAGGGCATGGGGGCAGTTGAAACGGGGGTTTGAGGTGTTGGCATTGGGTGAAATATGTTTTGAGGGCATGGGGGCAGTTGAAAAGGGGGTTTGAGGTGTTGGCACTGGGTGAAATATGTTTTGGGGGCATGGGGGCAGTTGAAAAGGGGGTTGGAGGTGTTGGCACTGGGTTAAACATGTTTGGAGGGCATGGGGTGAGTTGAAAAGGGGGTTTGAGGTGTTCGCATTGGGTGAAATATGTTTTGAGGGCATGGGGGCAGTTGAAAAGGGGCTTTGAGGTGTTGGCATTGGGTGAAATATGTTTTGAGGGCATGGGGGCAGTTGAAAAGGGGGTTTGAGGTGTTGGCACTGGGTGAAATATGTTTTGAGGGCATGGGGTGAGTTGAAAAGGGGGTTTGAGGTGTTGGCATTGGGTGAAATGTGTTTGGAGGGCATGGGGGCAGTTGAAACGGGGGTTTGAGGTGTTGGCACTGGGTGAAATATGTCTCGAGGGCATGGGGGCAGTTGAAAAGGGGGTTTGAGGTGTTGGCACTTTGTGAAATCTGTTTTGACGGCATGGGGGCAGTTGAAACGGGGGTTTGAGGTGTTGGCATTGGGTGAAATATGTTTTGAGGGCATGGGGGCAGTTGAAAAGGGGGTTTGAGGTGTTGGCACTGGGTGAAATATGTTTTGGGGGCATGGGGGCAGTTGAAAAGGGGGTTGGAGGTGTTGGCACTGGGTGAAACATGTTTGGAGGGCATGGGGTGAGTTGAAAAGGGGGTTTGAGGTGTTGGCATTGGGTGAAATATGTTTTGAGGGCATGGGGGCAGTTGAAAAGGGGGTTTGAGGTGTTGGCATTGGGTGAAATATGTTTTGAGGGCATGGGGGCAGTTGAAAAGGGGGTTTGAGGTGTTGGCATTGGGTGAAATATGTTTTGAGGGCATGGGGGCAGTTGAAAAGGGGGTTTGAGGTGTTGGCACTGGGTGAAATATGTTTGGAGGGCATGGGGTGAGTTGAAAAGGGGGTTTGAGGTGTTGGCATTGGGTGAAATGTGTTTTGAGGGCATGGGGGCAGTTGAAAAGGGGGTTTGAGGTGTTGGCACTGTGTGAAATCTGTTTTGACGGCATGGGGGCAGTTGAAACGGGGTTTTGAGGTGTTGGCATTGGGTGAAATATGTTTTGAGGGCATGGGGGCAGTTGAAAAGGGGGTTTGAGGTGTTGGCAGTGGGTGAAATATGTTTTGAGGGCATGGGGGCAGTTGAAAAGGGGGTTGGAGGTGTTGGCACTGGGTGAAATATGTTTTGAGGGCATGGGGGCAGTTGAAAAGGGGGTTTGAGGTGTTGGCACTGGGTGAAATATGTTCTGAGGGCATGAGGGGAGTTGAAACGGGGGTTTGAGGTGTTTGCATTGGGTGAAATATGTTTTGAGGGCATGAGGGGAGTTGAAAAGGGGGTTTGAGGTGTTGGCACTGGGTGAAATATGTTTTGATGGCATGGGGGCAATTGAAAAGGGGGTTTGAGGTGTTGGCATTGGGTGAAATGTATTTTCAGGGCGTGGGGGAAGTTGAAAAGGCGGTTTGAGGTGTTGGCATTGGGTGAAAAGTGTTTTGAGGCCATGGGGGCAGTTGAAAAGGGGGTTTGAGGTGTTGGCACTGGGTGAAATGTGTTTTGAGGGCATGGGGGCAGTTGAAACGGGGGTTTGAGGTGTTGGCATTGGGTTAAATTTGTTTTGAGGGCATGGGGGCAGTTGAAAAGGGGGTTTGAGGTGTTGGCACTGGGTGAAATATGTTTTGAGGGCATGGGGGCAGTTGAAAAGGGGGTTTGAGGTGTTGGCACTGGGTGAAATATGTTTGGAGGGCATGGGGTGAGTTGAAAAGGGGGTTTGAGGTGTTGGCATTGGGTGAAATATGTTTTGAGGGCATGGGGGCAGTTGAAACGGGGGTTTGAGGTGTTGGCACTGGGTGAAATATGTCTCGAGGGCATGGGGGCAGTTGAAAAGGGGGTTTGAGGTGTTGGCACTGTGTGAAATCTGTTTTGAGGGCATGGGGGCAGTTGAAAAGGGGGTTTGAGGTGTTGGCATTGTGTGAAATATGTCTCGAGGGCATGGGGGCAGTTGAAAAGGGGGTTTGAGGTGTTGGCACTGGGTGAAATATGTTTTGAGGGCATGGGGGCAGTTGAAAAGGGGGTTGGAGGTGTTGGCACTGGGTGAAATATGTTTTGAGGGCATGGGGGCAGTTGAAAAGGGGGTTTGAGGTGTTGGCTCTGGGTGAGATATGTTTTGAGGGCATGAGGGGAGTTGAAAAGGGGGTTTGAGGTGTTTGCTTTGGGTGAAATATGTTTTGATGGCATGGGGGCAGTTGAAAAGGGGGTGTGAGGTGTTGGCATTGGGTGAAATGTGTTTTCAGGGCGTGGGGTGAGTTGAAAATGGGGTTGGAGGTGTTGGCACTGGGTGAAATATGTTTTGAGGGCATGGGGGCAGTTGAAAAGGGGGTTTGAGGGAGGAGGTGGGCTGTGGGAACAACTGGTTGGATATGATGCGATTTCAATACTGGTTTGTGGTCTTGGGAATCTGCCCCGCAACAGCAAGGGGTAATTTTCATGCCATAGAGGGGTAAGATTTCCACACCAGAAAGGGAGCACAATTTTGACCCCAAATTCCCACAGCTTCCTGTGTTGCAACCAGATGTGGAAAATGGGACAGAAACAAGGCCTACACATAAGATACTCAGTACGCGAGCAAGCGAGGCTAAGGCAACTGCGTAACCAGTGGTCAAATCCATTTGTTGATATTGGTGATTGTCCACTGCTTTGTGTTATTTGCCCAGCTTACAAGAAACTTGCAAGAGCTGAGGGCAAAAAGTGGAGCAGAGCCAGCGGCAACGACGTGTGCAAGTTCTTTGCAGTGCGAGAGCACAAGAAAGTATGTATCTTGTGTTCTAGTGGTCTGTGTTTGCATACCGGTACCCATCATGTGCGCGTCAGGCGCTGGTTGCAGGTGAGTGACCCCCCGCCCCCCTTTTACCCAAGCTCTGCCCGGGCCTCGAAAAACACCAACACGACAATGGCAACTGTGAGCGACAGGGCGCATGGTGTCCCTTATCCCAAAGCCACCAGAGGTCTGCGCAACACCATCAGCTTGAAGTGGTGGGTGGGTGGGTGGGTGGGTGGGGGTTCCCTTCATGTACTCAATGACTGCAACATCATCCTCATGCTCGCCCTTGATTGTAGCAGGCCACAGAGGCGTTCTTGACTGACATGTTTAAAAGTATGGTGGTCTTTGGTTCGCTTGCTTTACTTTGAAGCTTGAACAACGCTCTGGGAACCAATCGATTTGGTGCGCATGTTTGTCTGCTTTGTTCATGTTGATGTGTTTGGCTTTGGCATCAAACCACGTGCTCTTGCTCTGCAGGGTGTACTGTGTATGCTACACATGCAAAGCGCGCTACCATCAAGCCTGAGGACATGAAGTTGGCTGCTGCGAAGGGATCAGGTCTCCATTAAATGAAAAAAACCTGTTGTATTGTATGGTTTTAATGAGCCACGACGTCTGTCTGGTTACCACATTGACCATTCATGAGATCTGGGATCACAGTTCCAACCCTGCTTCTGCTTAAGACAGCTCAGTCTTGCACACAGATCTTCACCTGTTAGCAGACCCCCCCCCCCCCCCCCCTCCTCCTGGCCTCAGCCATTTCCCCATGATGATACACTTATGCTTTTGTTTGTCCTTGACTTGAACTCCACCTGCCAAATTTCATTTCTACTGCCCCCAGATGAGAGTTTTTTGCATTCCCTACCCCTCCTGAATGGGATTTGTGCTTTTCTGGCAGCTGATAGTTTTTGCCTATCTTGCCCCCACCGCATGCAATTGCTGACAGTCGGCTGACAGCCCCCCCCCCCCCCACTGTTCGGGACTTCTGCATTCCTTCTCGAAACCGGAGGCGTCAGCAGATACCACTACTACGGTGTGCACTTCATGTGACTTCACAAGCCAACAATCAACAAAAAACTCTGGACTGAATGTGGTGTGGGTGGGTGGATAGGAATGGTTTCCCCCAAACCTCACGTGTATTTGTGCCCTGAGCACCGCATCACAGGAGCATGGCAGTTGGATGGTGAATGTCTGGTGGAGATGCGCACTCACTGAGAGTTTCCAATAAAGACTTAAATGGCAGTGCAGAGTGCTGAAGTTCACAGAATTTTGGACCAATTAGTTGAATTCGTTGCATCATACACATCTGCTCTTCCTCTACAATCTTCTATTTGTCCATACTCAATTTCTCTTCAGCCATGTGTCAACCCCCCCCCCCCCCCCCACAACGATTCACCCCGATTTGTTGTTCAGTGGGTTGCAGGATTGAACACCAGAAAAAGGCATTTTATGGGTGGGAATTCTTCAGCTGACATACTTCAGTGTCACAGTGGTCTGGCCCCCCATGCATTTGTTTTGTTTGTTAACAGATCCGCACTGAGTTCTGGTGGCAAAGTGTGCTGCTTGTTTGAGCCAGGGGTCAGAATTGACAGCACAGACCTTGGTGGATCTCAGCAAGCGCTAATTGCAGAACGACACCCTCACCTTTCGACGGACGACAAATTGTGTACACTGTGTGTCCATTACCTCAAACCGTGTCCTTTCTTTGCGAAAACATCACCAAGAATAACATTGCCTGCAACACCAGAATCACTTGCCCAATCAACCACCGCTGTTACTCCTGCCAAGAACAAACCCGACTGAACCAAGACAGCCTGGAGCCCGCAAACATATTGCAAAGAATGTGACTGTGGACGTCTCTTATGATTCACAGATTGGGTATTTGCTTGCAATGATCAATGGTGATGTCAACAAGCGTATTCCCTCTTGGGCATTGTAGCCACAGACAGTGTTTCTGGAAATTACTTGGCAGCTTTTGCAATTGTGTTGCACTTTTTGCATCTGAGCTTGCCGCAGGGGGCCCTCGTGAGTGAAAAAATTTCCCCCACTTCGGGGGGTTGATGCGTTTGCACTTGTGAGGAGTCCCCCAGTGGGGTGAGAAAGCATTTGCTTCGTGGGACGTGGACATTGAGGTGCTGAATGGTTTCTGACCGTGCGCGATTTCCGCCGTGTGCTTGTTGATTTCATTATTTTCAGAGGTTAAAACCATTGGCGAGGGTGAAAACCAACAAGGCAGATTCATTTTGCAGACTGAACCAAATGCGGGAACCAGCGATCAATTGCGGGCATTTGCAAGTGTTGTGCGTTGAGTTCACTGGACCGGGTCAAGGGATTAAGGCAATCAACAGATCAGAGCACTGGCGGCGGCGGTGGTGGAAGACAGAATTGCAGTGGGACCGTAATTAGCAAGCAATGGTCCCGATATGGAGGTGGACACGCTGCTAGTACCACCACTGAGGGCAAGAATCCTGAGTAACTCGCAATGTTCTCGTAAGCCCTATGAGAGAACTAGCAATCAACCATGGGCTGCTGAGAGTGTTGTGCCCTGAGCTTAGTCGGCCAGCCTCAAATCGAACCAGTAAATAGCCAAACTTGTGATTAGTGCACTGGCGAAGCAGGTGGTGGAGGGTAGAATTTGAGTTCAATTGCATGCGTGCCATGCTGGGCCTCTGTGGCAAGTTGCCAGGCTAGGTTAAAGGTTGTTAAAAACAGCAAACATGGAGCAATTAGCAAGCAGTGTGACGGTGGCAGCAGAATTTCGCAATTATGGCAAGCTGATTTGGCCAAATCGTGCAACCATCATTCTTTTGCATCAGGACATGGCACAGTGAAGTGCTCGCCAATGCCGCCCAGGGAACCCACTGCAGTCATTTTTGATTGGTTGATGCCTTTGCATTACACATCTGAACACCATTGGTCACGGGTACCACATAGGTACTACCAAGATGCAAGGTATAGTGCCTTTCCTATGGAGCATAAAAAAAAAGAAACCATGGCCAGCCCTTTGTCCAGTGTCCAGTCATTAATTTCCCACGATTAGTAGTTCATTAAATTGATCGCAATTGTTCATCAGCTGCCAAGAATTGACAACAACCATGTATCGGACCACTCTGCGGATGCACTGACAGCCAAGGCATTGTGCGATATATTTGTTTGGAGTGAAAAAGCCAATTTTTTTTTGTGGTGGGACAAAGTAGTGAATACAAGAGTGTTGGGCCATACCATACAAGATATTGCAGCACTGTATGGTATGGATACCATGCGGATACCGTACAATACATATGCTGTATGGTACCAATTTTCATATCTTTGGACCGTAAGGCTCCATTGCAATTTGATGTGTTAGTTGAATTATTGATGCGCCAATTGGACTACGAATTAGTATTCATTTTTGGTTGATTATTTACTTTGTGAATTTCGGGATAGGATTTTTTGTGCATTTTGCGTACTGCTTGATGCATCATTTTCATCCAAAGTCTGATGCAACACAACGGGCAATGATGCTGTATGGAACAATTGTATTCTGGTGGGGTCCGAAAGTTCAATGAATGCGAATCTTCTAAAGTAAGGCAGATCAAGTGCAATTTTGTGGTTTCTCCCGCAACCAATGGAATTGATGGTAGAAAAGGCGGTGTTGATTGCTATGTGATTGGTGCCAATACAAAATGTCAATTGTTATACACATGTATTTAGGTTTAAGTGCTTGCTGCATGGTTCTTTGGCTAAGGCATTAGGAAAAAAGGTTGATTGAAAAAGATAGCACAAGAGGTTAAAGACTAAAAATGCCCAATCAAAGCAAAAACATAGTTTTCATTGCGGTTTCAAAGTAGAGGCAATGATGTTGTTTGCAAAACAAAATTACACCCAAGTTGCATGGCTATAAGAGCTTCAAATTCACCTTTTTGAGACGAAGTATTTTGTTAATTGACGTTGGTCACAAAGCAAACATTGAAGCAAAGGAAACAAATGTCTAGTAGACTTTCTAAAGCGCAATGCAACTTTTGGGTTGTTGGTAATGTTCCAAGAATGATGCGGAGCGGATGTTGAAATGATGCGAAACAACAAGCACAAAGTGAAAAGCACTTAATTTTGTTTTAGCTCCCCGAAAGACACGGACGGTGCTCCTGTGGAGCAAAATTGCTCTTCAGGAGCAATAGTGGTTCTTCCCAAGATCAGTGATTCAAACAAACGTCTTGGTTCACTGAAAAAATTTTGGAGGAAACCTCTAGTTGAACCTCCAAAGCTAACAAAAATGCAACTTTGATCTGCCTTGTTGGCAATCTGGCATGCACGATGGGCACCGTGTACGAAAAAGTACACATAAGTAATCAAAAATTGGGAATAAGTCTTTTTGTTTTGGGTCCTGAGGGCCGCTTTTGTTCGGAAGCAGAATCGTTCCCAAGGAGCAGAGGTGGTGTTCTTCAGGATCAATGATGTAGACATTAGGAAAGCCTGTAAGAGTCCAAAAATGCGACTTTTATCCAAGTTGTTGTTAACTTTGCAGCCACAATGGGCACCCTTTGTAGAAAATATGCAAAGTGCTCAGCTAAAAGTGAAAAAACAACCTTTTTCTGTTTTGGCTCCTCAGGAGCCAGGGTCGGTGCTCCTCAGGAGCCAACTTGCTCCTCAGGAGCAGGGTTGGTGCTCCTCAGGAGCTTTGGCTCCTGAGGAGCCGGGGTCGGTGCTCCTCAGGAGCCCCGTCAGGGTCGGTGCTCCTGAGGAGCTAGGGTCGGTGCTCCTGAGGAGCACCCCAGGGTCGGAGCTCCTCAGGAGCCAGGGTCGGAGCTCCTCAGGAGCAGGAGCCAGGGGCGGCTCCTGTCAGGAGCGGCCATCTCCCACCACCCCCGTCTCTGGCCTTCCGCCAGGACTCGGCTCCAGAAGGCCACGGGCACGTGCCTCCCGTCGTCAAGCACTTGCTCCAACACAGCGCCAATGGCGTAGTCGGAAGCGTCGGTGCGCAGGACGAACCCTCGGTCGGGATCCACGAGGTGCAGACCCACTGCGGATAGCAGCACCTGCTTCATCCCCTCAAAGGCACGGTCGGACTCAGCTGTCCAGACCAGAGCCTTCTTGGACCCGTTCTTGGTCTCCTCTCGGTTGCCCTTGAGCATGGTCGTCATGGGGGCTGCATACTCGGCATACATTTTGATATACCCCGAGTAGTAATTGCAGAACCCCAGATTCGCCCGTAGCTCAGAGACCGTCTTGGGCTTTTCCCAGTGCTCAATCGCAGCCACCTTGCTAGGTATGGGCTTTCGCTGCCCGTTCCCAACTACGTGGCCAGCGAAGACCACCTCGCTTACCGCAATGGTGGCCTTGTCACTGCTGCCCGTGAGTTTGTTCCGAACAAGAAGGTCGAGCACTCGAGTGACGTCCCTTTCATGTGCCTCCAGGAGCTCCTCGTAGCTCATACTGGGGTCCCCGGACGCGATGATCACGTCGTCCACGAAGGGGTCCGCACAGTCGCGCACTGGCTCAAGCAGGTTCTCCAGCATCCGCTGAAAAGCCGCATTGCCGTTGGTGACGCCCATGGGCATCACCTTCCACTGGAGAGGTCCAAGTGGGGTGCTCATGGCTGTGCAGGCACGGGACTCCTCGGCGAGAGGCATATGATGATAACCATGTTTCAGGTCAATCACCGTGAAGATCCTCCGCCGGTGTTGCTTTTGCAGCATGTCCTCAATGAGGGGCAGCGTATAGCTGTCGTGCTGCGTTTGGGCGTTCAGGCCGCGGTAGTCGACCACGAGCCGCCACTCACCGGCAACCTTCTTGGGGACGACGAAGCACGGAGAGGCCCATTCGGAGTGGCACGGCTCGAGCCAGCCTCTCTGGATGAAGTCACGGAGGATCTTCTCGATGGCCTCTTTCCTCTCGCCCCTCAGGGCAAACTCCCGGTGCCGATACACACGGGGGTCCTGCTTCAGTCGTATCTTGGCCTCGCCATACGGTCCACGAACCGGTGGGGGAAACACGGGCTTTCCGCTGAAGAAGGTATCACCATACTTCTGCTTCAGCGTGGCCCTCAATGCCTGGATCTTGGGGCAATCATCGGACTCCGCCTTGGCTTTCCCGGGCACTTGAACCACGGAGCTGAACTTGAGGGGTAGCGACCCCGCTCGCTTTCGGCTCAGGCGGTCTTCCCAGGTGGCCCAAAGGGCCATCTCTGGTCTTGCCTCGGAATAGATCGCCGTAGGTGGGTGGGTTACCCCCGATTGGCTCGTCCTGGCTGGACAGGTGGTCCAGCACCCTCTGCACGAAGGTGTTCCCGTCATAGGAACCAGAGACGATCGAGTCCACTTCCCACCAGGCTCTGTCCTGGCCCTTGCCCTCACGCTGGTTTCCCCAGTCGTGAAAGGGCTGATCCATATACCCCTGAACCAGATCCCACTCCTCTTCAGTGAGGGGCTCTTCTGATTCCGATTCTTCGATGTCAACAGGGGGAACCGCAAAGCATTGCCTCCGAGGCTCCGCTATGATGCGGTTGACACACAGGAAGTCCGTGGTGTCGGCCTGATCAAGGCCCCCATCCACATAGTGGAATTCCGTTGGCCATCTCTGGGGTGGCATGGGCTGTCCCTTAGCGTCCTGATAGACACTCTCTCCAGCCGGTAGGACGACCTTGTTCAAGGTCATGTTGGTCAATGAGGCTACCCAATGTCGGGTACTTTCCTCCTCGGTGCATCCCATAGGAACAACCAGCACTGCCTTGGAGCGGTCCTTGCGAATCTTCGCTATCGCTCTTGGAATGTCCCAACGGGGGCAATGGATCCACATCAATCCCTGATGCGGACCCCAGTGCTTCTTCCACGCGGAGTCCTGTGCGCTCCAGTACTTCTCACACACCCGCAGATGGGCGGAGGTTCCTGAAGAGAACGCATCTAGGGCCAGATCCGAAGCTCCCAGGTCCGCGACCACTCGGTTCGCCACTTCCGGCCTTACGCCGTACTCCTGGTTTGCTGGCCCAGTGGGCTCAGTGTCCAGCGCGGCCACTTCGAGCTGATTGCGTTCGGGGTGGATCCATTGGCATCAGGTGACGAAAGCCACGAGAGCTGGTCGTCCTGGTACAGGGTCATGGAGGCCTGGGCCGGGAGAACGCCGGAGTCCGTCTCCATCATGAAGTCGTACCCAACGATCATGTCCCAGTCCATCTCGGCCTCGTAGAAGCGACCGTGCAGGAGGATTTCCTTGCCGAGGTCTGGGCGGCTCAGCTCACGATGGTTCACCAACTGCAGCCCAATGGCCGCTTCCTTCGTGCCTCCCACCATGTACTGGCCGTTCGCCACCTTCAGCCTGACAGGTTTCCGACTGTCGGTCAGACACTCTGGTGGAAGTAGGCCAGCCTTCACCAAGCTGACCTGAGCTCCCGTGTCGACCAACACGTCGAAAACCTTTTCCACTTCCCCGCATAAGGCACGGACCTTAAGATGCAACTGCCGCTCGCGACCGACACGGCGCACGGCGTGCAAACTCAGGATCTCCGGCCGTTCCGGAAGCTCAACAAGCGACTGGTGCAGGTCGTGGACAATGGGCTCAGGCTGCCCATCTGCAGCATCCAGCTGCGGTCCGGGTGATCCTCCGATACTCTCGGAAAGATCTTGTAGTACATCAAACACATTCTTGGTCGCGAAGGACGGACGGGTGCAAGGGTTCGTGCCTTCACTTGCCCTCACCTCGCCTCCGCGACTGGGTGCCGGACCGGGCCTTCCGCCCGCGGCAGTCCCCTTGTGCTTATCGACTCCCGACTGGGATGGTTCGGCGCTTCCCACGTCACCATCCTGCGACCGCCCTAGCTGGGGCCCTTGGCTGCAGGGGCTCCGCTAGGGGGCGTCGGTTGTGGAAGAGGGGGTGTTCTCCTCGGCCTCAACGTCGTTGACGCCCTTCTTCCTCCTCTCACTACGAGTAGGCTTCTTGTCCTTGTCTTTGTTCTGGTTGTTCTGGTTGTTCTCCTTGTTCTTGTTGTCCGACCTGGGGACCCAGTTCCTCTTGATCTCCTGGATCTCCTTGGCCAACTCGGTCCCCTGCGACACCAGCTTGGAGAGCTCGTCCCTGTCCACCTCCACCTTGGCTTCCCGGATACCCGCGGGCGCACGCTTCTTCGACCTGTGCGCCTTCTTGTAAGCCTCCGTGTCGGCCTGGTGGATGGGGCATGTTCGGTGGTCATGGTTGAAGCCTTTCTTCCTCCCATAACACACGAAACAGCCCTGAGGGTGAGCTCGGATGAACTCCCCAAAGGACAGCGGAGGGTCGCCAATGCGGCGAGGGTCCCTCTTCTCCTGCTTCCTCCAACCCTGCTGCAGGGGCTTCCAGTTTCCCGGTTTGCTCCCCGCGCTCAGGTTTCTGGCCACGAAGGCACAAACGGCAACCTCGGCGGGCTCATCGTCGTCGTCATCGTCGACGAGAGTCTCATCGCCGCTGGCTCCCGCTGGGTCCATGGCAGCTTCCCCGCCAGGTCCCTCGCCAACGTAGTTGACGTCGCGGTCGCCGGGCCTCAACCCGCGGGTGTGGTGGAGGTTTCGGTACTCCTTGAGTACTTCTTCGCCAACCCACTCCAGGATCTCGTCGCAGCTCATCCGCGCCGGGATGGGCTGCAGACGGATGGTCTGGCCGCTCAACTCACACTCGTCAAGGCGCCACATCGCGGTCTTCTCGCGATCGCCCGAGACGGTGATGAGGAGAGCGTTCCGCAGGGAGTGCCGTTTGACATCCCGGGCCACGTTCTTCTTCGCCCAAGCCACCACGTTCGAGTGATACTCTTTGGGGAGCATCATCTTGACCGTGTGGTTGGACTTGGCCCTCTTGGATTCCTCCTTGGTGACCCTCTTGATCCATGCTTCCGGCAGCATGGAGAGCAGGCGAGCCTGCTCGTCACCCTCGTTCCAATCCTCCACGTTGCGGCGGAAGAGGGTGTACTTCCCTCGGAAGTCCCGCCAATCTCGTAGGCGGATCTCCCGTCCATCATGCTCAAGCTTGATGGACTTCCAGCGCTTGGCAGCCACCTGCGGAGCGTCCACCCGCTCCTGCTCGTTGAGCCACTTCTTGGCTTCCTTGAGGGTCTTGATTCTCCCCTCCTTGGTCGCCACGAAGTATAGCTCTCCGAGCACTTCCGGCAGGCGGTACCTGAACCGTTTGAAGACATATCTCTCCGCATCCGCGGGAGGCAGGTCTTCAGTGACGGTCAGCCCCCAATCGTCCAGCTTCTCCAAGAAGCGGTCGAGGTTGAGGGGGTTGCCATCGTACATGGGGGGCTTGATGTCCTTCAAGTCTTCCCACACGGCGGCATCCGCGGCCTTAGAGACCATGAACGCCGGCCGCGAGGTCGACCGAGGTTCCCATCGGCCTCGCCCACGGACTCCCACGGCCGCCACGTCCATCTCCTCCATGGAACCCCTGTGGCTACGCCGCGGTTCCTCCACGTACGCTGAACCAAAATGTTCACGCCGTACTGCATCCATGTACGCATCCTCATCACGGCGCCGGCGGCTGCGTTCAGCGGCCTCCCGTCGTACACCACGCGGCGGGCTGATGTCGAACTCCTCCAGGTCCAGATCCGGGTCCTCACCTTCGCCGACATCCCACTCCACGTCTCCTCTGGGGACCTCGTCCCTGAGTCCACCATAACGTCCTCCAGCCATTGGGATTGGCACAGGGGCTGGTGCAGGGCGTCGGGGGCGTACAGGCGTCCGCGGTGGAGCACGGCGGTTGCGGTACTCCGCGCTGAGCCACTCATCACGCCATTCCTCACTGCCACTGCCGGGCGGCACGGGCTCGTTGCGGCGGCCCGCGCTGTGGTGAGAGGGGGCGGTGAGAGAGGGGGCACTGGCGCTGGGGCGACTCCTGGGGGCTCCGCCGGGGGCGTTGGGTCTGCCTGGACCTGGTCCGGGTCCCCAGCCGTCGTCCGACGAGCCAGACTCCAGGGGTTGGTGTTCGCTGCCGGCGCTCCCACGGGCTTCCAGCGCGTCCAGCCTCTCCTGCAGGCCGCTGACGACGTTGGTCAGCGACTTGGTCTCCGCCCTGGCGATGTCCAGCTCCTTCTGCGCGCGCGCGGCGACCCTGGAGATGCGAGCCATCTCGCCCTTGCCCGTGTCTACCTCCACCTCGAGCAACTGGACTCTCCTGCGGAGGTAGACAATCCACCGCCAGGTGGTATCTGGGTCGCCGTTCCCTGGTGGGTCGTCAGGGTCCCCAGGGGGTCCTCCAGGAGGGCCTCCGCCCGTCCGCCCGGTCCAGGGGGTCCTCCACCGCCCGGTGGTCCGCCTCCAGGGGGTCCACTTGGTGGGCGTCCTCCAGGGGGTCCTGATGGTCCTCCGCCAGGGGGTCCCGGTGGGCCTCCGCCGGGTCGCCTCGGTGGGTCCGAGGATGGGCGCCTCTTCGTGATGCCGAAGTCCATGTTGTCATCCTCTTCCATGTCGCCCCACCTGGGCGTCTCGGTCTCGGAAGACTCCGAGCTCCCGTAGGGAGGAGGGAGATCCTCATTCTCACCTTCCGGTTCCATGGGGACATCTCCGCCTCCTCCGCCCGTCCAAGCCACCACTTGGCGATGTCGGCGGCCTCGTTCATCCCCGTCGCTGGCGGTGAAGAAGGGGTCACTGTCGTGGGGGTGTCCACCCGCTGGCCGCCGCGGCCTCTCGGGGGTCTTCCCCTTGCCCTTCCTCCGTCGACGGGCAGTGGTGCCACTGCTCCCACTGCTGCCCGTGTCCGCCTCATCCAGCGTCATCCTAGAGGAGGCGTCCCCTTCGAAAAGCTTTCGAAGGGTCTCCACTCGTGATCCTCCCGGGGGAGTCTCGCGGCGGAGTTTGGCCTCTGCCTCCTCCATTGCGGCGGCGGTGGCTGCGGCAGCCCGCACTTCGGCTTCTTCCCGAGCACGAGCCGCCTCGGCTTCCCGGGCCTGCTGCAGCCGCGCCTTCTGCGCCTCCAACGCCGCCAGCTCCGCCTCCGTCTCGGCCTTCTCCTCAGGGACCTTCCGTCGCGCGGCCTCGATGGCTTCCTTCTTGGCGGCGTCCTCCTGGGCCTTAGCCGTCGCTTCGGCGTGGGCCCTTTCCTCCGCCTCCTTCTTTGCCCTCTCTTGGGCAAGCGCCTCTTCCAGCGCCTCCACCTCGGCCTCCTTGCAGGCAATGGCCTCCTGCGTCCGGCAGGCTTCCTCGTCGGTTGCCCTGATCCGGGCAGCCACTGCCTCATGGGCGGCCGCAGCCGTGAGACCGGCCGCGATGGCTGCCACTTTCGAGGCTCGGTAGTCCATGCCTCTGCCCCACTCGGTGGCCTCCTCATGGGCGATGCCGACGGCGCCCTCCACGGCAGCGTTCAGCTGCGTGGCCCGTTGCCGGGCAACCCGAAGGTTGCAGGGCACCCCACAGACGCGCTCACAGGCGCGCGCCACGTCCCTTTGGGCGGGAGCGGCGCTGCTGCTGGAGCTGGCCTGGTCGGCCGGCATCCTCCCGCGGTGGGCCGACTCCACGTCGCTGCTGGGGCCTGCTGGGGCCTGCTGGGGCCTCAGGAGCAGCCGACGGGGCTTGGCCTGGGTCTGCTTGGCGACTTCCATGAAGTCACCAAGGGTGGCGTGGCCGGGGTGATGACCACCATTGGCCCGTTGGGGACTGGGGGCTGGGGTTCCGCTCTTGGCGCCTTGGGCGGCTTCGGCGGCCAGGGACTCCTGGTACTCCCGCCACTTCCGCTCCCGCTTCCTGTCCCCGGCGGACCGCCTCTCCTTCCCCGGAGACGCACTGTTGCTGCTGCCCTGCAGCCTGCGCTCGCTCCCCGGTTCCGGGAAGCTCTTGTCGATCATGTCCCACAGGGAGACATTGATCGCGGCGCCCGACGGGTAGGCGTTGGGGTCCTCGTCCTCCTCGATCCCGTCGGGGCGCAGCCCTTCGCCGGGCCTGTCCGGCCGGGTCCAGGTCCGCCAGCGCTTGCGGCGGAAGCGCCACTCGTAGCCTTCCGCCCGCAGCCACTCCTCCACTGCCCGCAGGCGGTCCGCCCCCAGGTCCTCGCGGAGCTCGAAGCTCCCGGGCATGCCGCCTTCACACTGGCGGTGGCTGTGGCGGTAGTGCTGGTCCCAGACCAACCCACGCAGCAGGCGTGCCGCATGGGGGTGGGGCCGCGGCCACGTCCTGCCCGCTTCTTGCCAGTTTACCATGGCAGCGGGAGGCGTACTTGGTCTTGAGGTCCTGGGTGTGCACTCGTTCTACTCAACGAACTGGTGGTGGTTGTTGAGGCGGGTGCTGCAGCACTGGATTGGAAGTGCGGCTGGTGCTGGTCAGCCGGTGGTTGTGGAGGTGGTTGACGCGGCCTTGCTGGTCGGCCGATGGGACTCCGGGTCGGCCGATGGGGCTGATGCAGGTGTCCTGGTCTGTGCACCTCTTCCACGGTCGCTGCGCGGTCAGGGCGATGCTCTGGACGGCGCTGTGGGCTCCGTGACGAACTCGGCGCTGTCGCTGGGCGGCGCTGCGAGCCGCTGCGCTGCGCTGCGAGCTGCTGCGCTGCGCTGCGAGCTGCGAGCTGAAAGCTGCTGCGACGCGCTGCTCGGGGTTGGTGGCCATGAGTGGCACGCGAGGGCTGGGTAACCCCGCGGCGGTGAAACGCTTTTGACGCGTTCCCGTGGGGGGCCGGCCACGGGACGCTGCGGGACACGCACAAGTGAGCAGGCAGGCAAAGCACTACGCTCACAGGGGCATCAATGCGCTCATGTCATGTGACAAAGCGTTTCAGAATCCTTGCCACTCTGCAAAGAGGGAACAAAAGTATGTACAACAACACATCAGGATATGTACACATGGGGTTAAGACTGGACTGAGGTAAGGGCATCACAGGACCATAGACACTCAGTTCCAACTCGTATCCCAATCCCAGGTCCGACCCTCTCAGTGGCTGGTGGGGGCGGGGGCTCAAACACAACCCATGCCCTGCTCAGTCCGGACCCTGAAACCCTGCCAATAGGGGGGGTGTCCCGCCCAGCCACAGGCGAGTTCCTGGCAACCAAGGGGCTCCAAGGCGAACCGACAGTGGCTCCCTATGCTCCCTAAAGGCAGGTCCGAACTCCATTCTGAGCCAGAGATATGGCCCCGCCATTATCACCCAGGAGTTGGTAGCTGAAAATGGGCTGTTTCAGCCCAAACTGATATTAACTCAAAAATCCCCAAAATTGACCTCTCGTCCGGACCCGCCAGAGGTAGGGACGAGGCAAGTGACCCTATGCCCTTCGAGTACGAACTCCCTGGAGCCCTCACCCAACCTGGTTCCCTCTGAGGTCCCGGCATCAGGGCAACACGGATGAGTCAAGTGGGGCCATGATGCCAAAATCACCAAAATTGGCGTCATTCCCACGCGTGGCTCGCCCGGCCAAGGTAAGGCCAATGGCTCACAGGGTAGGAGGCAGGACCTAGGACTTATATCTGAGTGTACAACTTGAATTTAGGTCCGGGCTCCCTATCGGCTTAGAGAAATGGGGCCGCCAATTGACCACACGGAAGGGGGAAATTGGGGTCCCAAAATTGGGTCATTTTGGCTGCTTGAAATGAGCCAAAATTCGGTGTGCTCCCAATAGTATATCTCGACGCCGGCTTGGAGATCGGATCCGCCATTCCATACGCGATCCACCGAGAGTCCAACAGAGACTCCCATGCCCTTGGCCCTCAAAGATCTTCATGCCACGCGGCGTGGTGACGATCCCAATTGGGTCCACAAATGCCAAAATGGCAAAATTGCCCACACTCACTTTGGGCTAGCGCCTTAACGAAGGTTGCTCCGCTTCGCCCACGTGGTGTGTGAGCCATGGGGACCAATGTCCATATCACCCATGTCATATATGGTCCATTGGTCCAAGCGTCCGGCGTGCACGAAGGTTAGAACATGGTGCATGGCGGGCAGCAAAAGTGGAAAATTGCTCAAAATGGCCAAAAATGCGCACACTCATGGCTGGGGCAAATGAGGCACATGCCCGACTCGGACCGGAGTGTGCCATAGGATTGGTATCAAGTCATATGTGTCCAACATATCTTTTGGGCGTCGCCCAAATCCTCCGGTATTGGGAATGGCAGGGTCGCCAAGTGAGCCCATGATTTGGGATAGTCCCAAATCGCCAACATGGCGGCCACGGTATCCCAAGCCTAAGAGGAGTTATTCGCCGGGTCCAAGATATGTTGGGGACCGAAGTATGTACCCTCATAACATACTTGGGTCATGATGTCAATTGAGCGCAACGTTGAGGTACATGGTCGCCACTTGACATCATGACGGGCCAAAAACGGCAAAATTGGCACAAAGACACACAAAAGTGCATTGAAAGGTGCACAATTATATTATAATATCTTCGGATTGGATCGTGTAACCAACCAATCCTTCTACACACAATGACTTGACACCAATGACCTTCGATCCCACATATGTGCTCCACTTGGGGCGCCTTGAAAGGTTACGAGCGCTACTTCCCAAGTGGGCACATAAAAATATGGAAAATTCAAAACACACACCTTGTTCCCAACGCATCGCTTCGGGATCACCACACAAGCTTCCCTTCACGAAGGTTAGGCTTGCAATTGATCGTAGGGAGTATGGAGAAGGGGCTTGCACAATATGAGGTCCATTGGCGGGTTCGGTTTGGAGCAATGGACCCGCCAAATGGGCACGCAACACAACACATGGCACATACCACATATTGCCCAAAAAGGTAGCTCCCACCACGATATGTCATGCCCCTCCAAGGGCATAACTTTGTGTCAATCGCTCATAGGAACTCAAGGAGAGTTCCTATGCAACACCAAGACTTGCGCGCTACACTCGAAAGTTATCTTAACGCACGCAATGTCATGGCCAAAGAGTTATAACGCAAACTCTGCCCTCTTGACCATGATCCATTACACTAGCGCGCACGTGTGGAAACGCAAGGCATATAATGCTTCCTAAATTACGTCGGGAGTATTGTGAATACATCCCACGTTTCCTTATCGTCAATACTCGCAAGCGGCACGAGATATGACCCTCACAAGTGGCCTCACGAATCAACTTTGTTTTGCCCATATCTCTGAGTCAAATGGAGGGCAAGATAAAAGGAAAGTTGATTCGTGCATAGGGAAGCACGTAGGTCCACTCGAAAGAGGTCAAATCAAGTGCGGGGATGTCGAAGTCGAAAGTTCGATTTCGACATCCTCCAAAATTCGGATTAAGGTTGCGAGTGTAAGATGTGAAAATTGCGGAAGCATCCATGCAGTTCCTGAAGGCTTTGGAGCCTTCGTGACGGATTGCGTTAAAATTTCCATTATAAACAGTTAAACTGGCGGTTACGGTAAAGTCGCGATCCAACCGCCAGCAGTCAAAACAGTGAATATCAGAACGGAAGCGTAAAACTTGACGGAAACAATATGAAAATAAAACCCTGTTGATTCCTGATATTCTGATACACAAATCTCCGCTGGCGGTGCATCGGTTGCCGATGCGGACGGGCGCCTTCCGTACATGGGGTTAGTGGACCGGAGACCGGTTGTATGCCCTAACCTAGCCATGGGGTTCTGGGTACCGCTTCACCACGACCGCAACGTGCGTGCTGTGGTGGATAGGCAAAGAGAGGAGGAGTTGGTTGCTTTGGTTAGCAAAACCGATTTCTTTGTTCGTTCCGTTGAGTTTTGTGGCCATGTGTTGGAAAATGGCACACGCCGGCCGGCGCCAGGGAAAATGTTGGGGCTTGAACGTTCCGAAAAGCCGGATCATGTTCGGGAGCTCCGGGGGGTCTTGGGGCTCGCCAACTATTATTCGGGCTATTTCCAAAACTACGCCTCCATAGCTACTCCTTTGATTGAGATGTTGAAGAATTTGCCTAAGCATAAGAATGGGAAGAAGATAGGCCTAACATGGAATGCTTCGGCTAACGAGGCCTTTTTGAAGCTCAAGCGTGCTATTACGGATATTGTTCCCCTCCAATTAGCCGATTGGGATAAGGACTTTGTCCTCACCCCGGACACTAGTAATTGGGCGGTGGGGGCGGACCTACAACAGGAAGATCCCAATGGTGCTCTACGCCCCCTTGCCTTTTTCTCCCGTAAGGTGTCAGGCAGCCAATTGAATTGGGACCCTCGAGAAAAGGAATGCCACATCATAGTGGCGGCGCTTCTGAAATGGCATGGTTGGGTGGGGAACAAGCGAGTGAAGGTCCGTACGGACCACCGTAGCCTTGAAAATTGGGCTACGGAGGACCTCAAAACCATGGGGGGTCCCTCTCTACGCCATGCACGTTGGCATGAGTTGTTCTCTAAATTCGACCTCAATGTGGTTTACACTCCGTGGCCCGTGAACCTCGTTGGTGATTTCTTGTCCCGTTGGGCATACCCTGCTAACCCGGTATTGGACGATGTGTCCATACATCGGACGGCCCAAGCGGCCGGGGATGTGCGGGACATGATGGCGTCTGAGAAGGAGGAACTTCTCGCCCGCCCCCTTGTATGTAGGGCGGTTGTGGAGCCTGTTGTTACTAGGTCTAAAGCGGCGCCTCATGCTCAGGGGGCGGCCGCGTGTGATCCAGCCCCTCTGGCTTCGGCTCCAGTGGGGGGGGGGCGAAGCAAAAGAAAAAACTTCGGAGACTGGAGCGAATTGCCAAGATAAAAAAAATCTTGGAAGTCCCACAAGAATGCAACTCCTATACATGGGGAGGATGCTCCCAATGTTTTTGAGATAAATTGGGCTAGACACTACCCAAATTGTGAACGCTACAAAAAAAATGTGGCAAGATGCCTTGAATGGGCGCTTCCAAGATGGGGTGAGGTAGGTGGATAACAAGCTCGTCCGTAATGGACGGTGGGGTGTTCCCACGTCGCTAGTGCATCAATTGGTGGCCGAATACCACGATGCACATCACTTAACTACCTCCAGTGTGGAAAAACACTGGAAAGAGATGGAACCATGGCGTGGAAGGTGAGGGGTTGTACAAGGCAGTGGAACTGCAATGTCAAACGTGATTGCAATATGCAATGGTTACAATGCCCGTTCGCACGTCTTGTGGTCATGGTCGTGCGCTTGGTTGCACCCATAACACACAAAATACCCCTTGGGGTATTTGGTGATGTACTCCTTGAAGCTGACTGCTGGCGACCCTACACGCCGGGGTTCCATCCGCTGATTGCGGTTGACAGGTTGCCATTTGCTGCGATCTTTCCCTTGGTTGGAGAGGTTCTGGGCAACAAAGCCATAAACAGCTGCCTCATCGTTAGTGTAGGGGTCCTTGGCACCAGTGTCAGGGGTGTAACCTGAAGCAAGCCCTCTCGGAATTGGGCTGCCCCTCATCACCGTAGCCGCACCCTTCGATGTGCGCCACTTGACGTCCTGCCGATGCCACGGCATGTCCTTGCTGACGCGCCTTGTATTATTTGTGCACACCTTCCCCAACGAATTCAAATACTTCATCGGTCGTCATGCGGTGGGGAACCTGTTGGTGGTTGAGAGTGTGGCCATCGACGGAGAATTCATCCAAGTGCTGAACACATTTCCACACACGTTCGGTGTCAACCATCATGAGGAGTGCGATCTGGAAGGTTTGGAACACTACGTTGGCGGTTACCTCTTTCCGGACCCACTTCTTGATTTTCTGCTGAGCCGTACTTGGTACGGTCATTTTCGCAGTATACAAATTCTTCGCCCACTTGTGTTACTTTCATGCACTTTCGGGCATAGAGTTTGAGGAATTTTATTATGCAATCCTTTCTTATTCAACAGGATGAATATTAATGCCCTCTGGGAAATTCAGTCGAGGCCTGTCCGTGTGCGCGTGCTCGCCTGGTGCTACTGTTGCGTGCGCGAGCTCTCTGTGGCTCGGCCTGTCCTTTAATTAGGTCAGTGCAACCGAAGACTCTTCTGAACGGGTGCGAATAGTGTTACATCCCTGTTGCGGAAAGGGATACCAATTGCAAGCTAGGGCACCTCCAGTGGATAATAGAAGGCCGTTTTATAATCTGGCCAAACCCTGGTGCTGTGCCTCCGCCTACACCGGCTGTCTCCCTTGAGGGGAATGGTACACGTTAATGGGCGCATTTCCCTTTGCATGTACCAGGCCTACGTGCATGGGGGATCACAAGTCCCTTCAGCTGGTTGAGCCCTAGTGGAAGAGGAGTTGAAGTTGAAGTGGCTGAGGTAGGCGCACCAAAACAGAAAAAAGTACGTCGTTCGTT
Source organism: Eutreptiella sp. 'Long Island Sound 2002' (assembly GCA_964036045.1). Classification (NCBI taxonomy): domain Eukaryota; phylum Euglenozoa; class Euglenophyceae; order Eutreptiales; family Eutreptiaceae; genus Eutreptiella; species Eutreptiella sp. 'Long Island Sound 2002'. The sequence goes on from OZ038393.1 coordinate 48,237,357, forward strand.
CCTCCGCACTCCGCAAATGAACTCTTTGTATTTTCCATGTGCTGTTATTCATCACTTTGCCACGTCCCTCCGTTGAGTTCCTCACCTGACCTATGTATCATCTGTTGCAACGGAAATTATGTTCTTTGACTACTCACAAGTGTATGAATCATCGTCTTTTGTTGCTCCGCACTCCGCAAGTGAACTCTTAGTTTTCTTCGTGTGCTCTGGTTCGTCACGTTGCCACGTCCCTCCGTTCAGCTCCTTGGGCAACCTATGTGTCCTATGTTGCAACAGACATTTTCTTCTTTGAATACTCACAAGTGTATGATTATTGCACTCACTTTCTTGCACATTAGCTCCATGGATGCTTCGTGTTCATTACAGGAAGGTTGACAAGCATACTTGAGTGTTAGGCAATTGTCTCATTTGATGATGCAATGTATTAGGTTGCATTGTCGCACTCACTTATTTTACTCATTTAAGTGACCTTTGCAAGTGTGGTGTTACAGTGCCTGGCCAGGTTCACTTCAGCGCCTCATCTGTTGATTCATTGCTTGTTTTTTGATGAAGATCATTGTGTTGCTATTGCATACTTCCTGGTTTGTGTGCCTATTGCCTCTAAGGAGATCCCCCAAGGCTTTGGCTACTCAATTTGTGAAGTGCTTTGAGGTGATTGTTATGGAGCACCTTCTACGCTTTGTGTGTCTTTGATTGCCGTATCCCCCTAACCGCATGCCTTTCCAAGTGGTAGGTCGATCCTTTGCATTCAGGTCGAGCCATGTGGGAGTGTGGGCTAACTGTTTGCCTTCTGTCCAACATGTCAAGGGTATCTTCTCAAGGAAACTGGTTTGAGATGTGATCGGTTCGTGGCGTAGTCAGATTCTTGGTTCCTTTGACCCTTGCCCTGTGGTTGACAAAGCGCCCACCCCTCCCTAGGAATCAAGGTCAGGTCTCTAACTTAGGTGAACTTGGGACCCCTCCCCATCCATGTGTTTTGCAAGGCAATCGGCTCTCCTCTCCCTCGTGATTGGACAATCCCTTCTCCTCTTGGGATAGGGACCCTCTCCCCTCCTCTTGGGATAGGAACACTCTCCTCTTGGGATAGGGATACTCTCCTCTTCTCTTGGGATAGGGACATTCTCCTCTCCCCCCAGGGATAGTGATTCTCTTTTCCACCCTGGGATAGGGACATTATCCTCTCCCCATCGAGAAGAGACTCCGTTCTCTCCTTGGGACAGCGACTCCAAGCGCATGCGTGCTCTCATTGGTCATGGTTACGTAAAATGCTCTTTCCATTAACATTTTCTCCTGGATTGGGTTCTGGGACGGTCCACCCCTTCAGGGCATGGAATGGTGAAGCACTCTCCTAGGGCAACATATATGTGCTCTCTGTGGGGCGGGACTCCCTCTCTTAGGGATAGGACAATGTCCCATGGATATACTCTCCCGGTTCTTCGAGTATTCATTCTCTTGAAATGTGGTTGGGGAATGGATGTGCCATGGTATGAGGTTGGGAGGTCTTGGGGAACCATGTCCGTGTGGGATTAGGGAGGAAACCCCGGAAGATCTCTTGGTCGTTGATCCATCGTTTTGGGATGCTTTGGCGTGATCAAGTACAATCCTTCTCCCTCCGTCCATCCATTGAGCATGTGGGATTCTAGGTTTCCCGAGGGTAGAAGACCAATTCATTTATTCAGGTCAAGTTTTCCATGGTTGCAAGTGCAGGCTCGCCGGGGAGTGCATCTCATGTCTCACTATTGCTTTACCATTGACCTCAAGGGTTGGTGAATCATGTGACGTTGATTTTCCATTGCCCTGTTCGGTTAGGATGACCATGCCCTTTAGGAGCATTGAGTGGTGGAGCATTTTATTGTTAGTTAACTCTCGCTGACTGTTTTGTATGTTATTGCATTTTGGCCTACATACCTTTGTCTTCTTTTATGTTAGGCGGCAAAGGTTATACGTTTGTTCTGATGAGTGTCCCAGGGGGTGGTCCTTCTCTAGGCACGCGGCCGCACAAAATCAAAGCATTGACAATCAATAAGAATCCACATCTTGACTGCTTATCAGCAATACACAAACAAAAATCGTCAGGTGATTGGCTTCACAGTGGCACACGGCATAAAACCAGGAAGCAGATAGGGTTACATACCATGAGACAAAAAGCCATTCAAGAGGGAGGGCATGATATAGGCGTCACTGCTCGCAGCGACCGAGCCCTTTTCTCACATGGGGGAGCCGCTTTGTGGGGGCACGTGAAGTAGGCCCGGGGCTGGGTGAGCAAAAGCCCCTTGATAGGATCCCTTCGGGGGCAGCCCCAGTCCCGACATGACCTACCTACCTACTCTCGGCATGTGTTGTACTAGTCCTCAATCATGTTCTTCAAACTCTTCTCAGGAACCTGTGTGTCGAAGGGCATCTTGAAGCTGTTCAACCATTGCTCCGGTGACGGGTGTCCCTTGACCTCATGTATCCATTGTAAAGCACCACGCACTGTCCCCTTCGGCAGACAGTTTTGCACCTCCTTCCTAAGTAGACCAAGGGTAGAGAGATACCACATAGTTCTTTCAGAAAAAGCCCAGTCCCGGTCCGCCAGAGCTCTCATGACAGTTGGGTACTCCTCCTAATAGTCCTTGCTTCGTATTGAGTCCAACAAAGCCACCTTTGACATCACCAAGCCGAAGTGTACGTGCACTTTCCCAAACCCTTCGCGGGATAACTGGTCACAACTTGCTGAAATCTTGTCATCGAAACTCTCTCTTGAAAGCCACTTGCAGAGCTCGTTCTTAAGCCCAAGGACTCTGTAGATGTTCAGGCACAACTGTGCGAAGTAAGTCCACCAATGCCATAATGTCCGGTTCTCAGGCGGGTCCCCCTTCAGAAAATATTCCGTAGACTCCTGATCACAGAACCAGACCAGCGGATTGGTTCCAAGCAGGCATTCTTGCCCTGACAATAGGAGGATGCCCGAGAGCAGCTCTCTCTCGTACGTACTGTAATTAGCACCTGTTGAGTTCCACTTCCAGTTGCCATGTCCAATGGGGACCAGGTGCCAGCAGCCTGCGTCATTATTGTGCTTCAGTGTGCCATCACCATTGATTTCGAGCGTGTTCTGCAGTTCCTCAGCAAGAGTACAGGCCACCAACTTAGGGATCTTCAGCCATTCAAAAAGATTACCACCACCGCCAACCAGTGAAGCGTCGGTGGTAGCCAGGAACTCTCCTTCAGAGTTAGGGGTCCCAAGCATGCATCTATTCCCCAACTTCTGATTCAACTCCTGGAACTGCTTCGCCTCCTCTCCTCCCCGATGCCACTTCTTCTCCTCTTTCGTGAGGTCCGTGAACGAGTGGCTCGAGTATGTGAACTTAGGTACGTGCCTCCCATAAACGTTGCACGCACCAAGGAAAGAGCGGATATCTTTGGCTCCTCGTGTCTTCTTGTCCCGAATCATGGCTTGCAATATCGGCGCAACCTTGTCCGTCACGTCTCTCCACCATTGCCAAACAACTTCAAAGCCCAAATACTCCAAGAACTCCTTCATGAACTCGCACTTGCTGAGTTTGACCTTCGTATGACACTCATCGCAAGTGCGCAGGAACTCCTCTGGGAGCTTCAAGTCATCCTCAACTGTGTCTGCGCCGAGAGGAACATCATTAATGGAAGCTTCAATGACAGCTCCACGTTTCAGCACTTCTTGCACGGTTGTCTTCCCTCTTCATGCGTTGAAGAACCTGGTTCATTAGCTCCTGGAACTTGGCGGGGGCGTTTGCCAGGCCAAAGGGCACAACCTTCCATTTGAAAACTTGGCCGCTCGGGGCGACAAACGCTGACGTGTCCTGGGCCCTTTTCGTCAGCTTGACTTGGGAGAATCCGCTTCGCTCATCCAGTTTGCTCTTGTAGCAACACGCAGACGCTCTCCCCAGTGCCCTTTCAAGGCTGGGAAGAGTTCCCAACTGCCTCTTGGTCAGCCTGTTAAGCTTCCCATAATGAACCACCAACCGCTTCGCAGAACTTCGGGATTTTTCGACGTGAAAACAGGGTGAACAGTGCTTCGGATAGTCAGTCTTGGTATACTCCTCTGCCAGGTCCGAGGAAACGCAATCAGAAATCTGCCTCATGATCTCCTTCGTATCTTCTGCATTTGCAGGAAACAGTCGTGATCTCACCGACGCTTCGGTGGTCATCGAGAAGCTCCAGGTTAATAGAACCCATCTTTTCCACAGTGGTGGTCGGGAGCAACGGTCGAAAGGCATCCTTCAAACGTCTCAGCACTTCTCTGACCATGTCATCGTGCAGTTCCAGTGATTTTTCCAAATCCTCCTCAGTCGCAAGGTTTTGCTTCCCGTACTCGTTTCTCTGTGCAGACTTACAAGAAGAGGTAGGAGCGGTAACATCCACGTAAACATCTTTGCCATCCATGAAATAGCTCTGGTCCTCGAACACGTCCAACACTGGGTCGTCCACAGCGTCGTCACATGCCAGAGTGCCTTGAGAGGCGCTGTGACTGTAGTGGTTTCTCGGACGACTCTTTGCAACTTTTCTTCCCGCTTGCTCAGTGACATCCTCTATAAGTTGGTGGACCAAACCTCGTACTTGGTCAAGTGCTGATGTTGAGCATGGCCACTCGCAAGGAGTTGCTTTTCTCTTCTCTTCTGCATCCGTAAATACGTCCAATTGGTATTTAGCAATTGCCCCGAACGCCAAGCACTCGGCATTCTGTCGTGCAGCTTCAAAAATACAACTCTCGACGTCATGCAGGCATTCGTTAAATATCTCTGCTTCCAACGCTTGGTCGTATCTCACACAGGGTGGATGCTTGAGAAAGGTTCCTGTGCCTGAACTTCATGGCGGTTGATGTCTGCTTCGCAGCCCGCTTCCACATCTGTTGCCTTTTCAGCAACTTGTACTTCCACTGCCACTTGAGTGTCTCGTTCACCGCCATCAACTTGTCTTCCATCGTCCCAGACAGCTGGACCTTCAGCTTCACAGGTTTCCGGTTCGCCTACTTCTTAATCTGGTTCTAAAACTTCTGGAACTTCTTCCAGTGTTAAGAGTTCGTCTTCATGTTCATTGGCAGGACTTGGTGAGATGGCCATATTAGGTGCATCCACTCCTTGTCTTTTTTCCACGTCACTGAGACATTGTCCTCGATTCACTCTGTGTAACCACTTGCAAATATGTGAGTCCAATGGCTCAATGGTTTGGATCCATCAGAATCATCTATGTAAGACGCAATAGAGCCCCAACGTGGAGGTGGTAAGGGGGTCCTAGCCCCGTCGCTCACATACAAAGGCACATCCAGCAGAGGTATTCGGATTTTGGTAAGTCTGTCCACTAGAGGGCACCACTTCGCTGCTTCTCCAGTCTGCCCCCAGTCAGGTGTGAGAACAACCACCTTAGCACGATCTAGTACGGCTTTCGTTAGCATCTTCACGATATGGGACCATGGTGGGATCGCCCAGCAGAGTCCAAGGCGTGACCAATCATACGCGTCACAGGAATTGAGTGGTGCGCAAAACAAAGCTTTCGTGTTGTTTGTCGGATTTGTATACAGATCCACAGTGCATACCACGTCTCCCATCTCTGCAAGTACTTGTGCCTTGAATCTGGTAGCCAACGGTAGGACTCCCGCTTCCCGTAAGGAAGTGAGCGTTGCCTCCCACTCCACAGTCCATGCTCCTCATGATCTGGCGAGCCTCCCCCCTCAGACTATTCAAGCGGTTCCAGGTCCACTTGCTGGGTCTCGGGGTTCCTCACAATCTCTTAAGAGGGTGCAAACAGAACTCCTACAATAACTTCGGGGTTTTCTCGAATAAAATTGAATCTCAATGCATACATCAAAGGCAGTCGTGTCCATGACGATGCCCGTGTGCTTCAACCCAAAACATTTCAGAACGACCTCGACTTCTTTCTCAGCTTCGCTGTGATTACAATTCCCATCGCCAAACATAACCGCACAAAAACCTTTCCTTCTCTGATCACTCACCATCCTCGAAGCAGCGATAGAGTCGGTCGCTCCAGTATCGAGGACCCCACGGTAATTGGTCCCCCGAACATCGACAGTTAGTCATAGTGTGAGCCCCTCATTCACTGCTGACCTCATCAGTTCCAGTATCCTGTCCACCTTTGCAAAGACTGCAGCTCCCGCTTCCTCTTCTTTGCTGCAGGATCCTCACTTTCCTGCCAGCTGACTGGAGCCCGCTTGGCTGCCGGCTTGGGCTTCGCTGCGGGTTTACCAGGTTTGTCCTTCACAACCTCAGGCCGGTTCTTCATCTATGACAGGACCTTCATTGCATCTTCTTCTGCGAACAGATGCTGCTTCAGAAATGCCTTGAGTCTCTCAAATCGCTGCTTCTTCTGATATGGGAAGCAGTGGTCAGAATAGTGACGCATTTTCCTGCAATGCTTGCATTCAATTGTTGCCTTGAACTCAGCAATGAAGGTCTCTGCATCCAGTAATCGAGACTTCCCAGTACCACGACTGCCACCTGAGCCTTTGCCACGGCCTTTGCCGCGTTTGCTTCTTCCTTTGCCCTTTTCTCCTGTTTGACATACTCGGAGCTCTGCAACAATATTCTCTAGCGTCTTCAAAGATGACTCGAGGTCCTTGGAGCCCTTGGAGCTGTAGGGCTAAAAACGAGTTGGAGGCGCCCTCTGTGGATAACGTGCCTTCCGAATCCTTGTTCTGCCCGTGGTACCTGTTCGTGCTCACTTTGTCGGTAGCAATGCCTCAGTTCATACGGGGGTGCTTGAGTCCCACTGATAACTCCGCACGCTCGACCATGAGATCAGCCAACTCCTGATACGTGTGCATCCGCCTGATGGGATCTTGGTCCTTGGTCCACTCAGCAAATTGTTTCTCATTGATCTTGGATGCCAGATGCAACAACTTCCATTGTTCACTCGGGGCCCGAGGACTGAACTTATTCAAGTTCCAATCTCGATGGGGAAGACATTTCGCAACGGCTTCTAGCTTTTAATCATATGGCAGGTGCTGTACCTTGTGAATTTCTCCAATCACGCTCAGATCCGTCTCCACATGAGGGTACAGCTTCCGCAGACTCCGAAGAAAATGTGCTAGACTCCTTCAGGTCTTCAACACTTTACGAACTCGGTGCTGTGGATCTTTGTCTTTGATACCTTGCACAATCAGATTCGCGTTCACTCGTGACTTTGCCTTCGTCCTTCTCGTCAGGACCGAATACCCACCAAATCTTTACGCGAAGGCCTCCACATTCCGGCCGTCGAAAGGAGGGATTTCCATTTTGATGCCATTCGTGTCGTCATCTTCAGAATCATCGCCCCAAGTGTGAGCGGGCGAACCCTTGCATACCTCTATCAACCGATCGAAGGTGGAGTCCTCGCCGGTCACGAACGGACTCCCAAAAGGTTTCCTAGCAACTGTCTTGATGCCAAGCACTTTCAGCTCCATCTAGGTTTGTTTCATCTCTTCCTGCAGCTCAGCCATCGTGTCGGGGACCAGCTTTGTTTCAGAGGTAGATAAATCACTCGGGGGTGCTTCCGCTTCAGTTTCAACAACGGTCTTACCGAAGGACACTTTCGTCTTACCCTTGGGTTGGTGCAACCGGTGCTCCCTGATCTCCTCGACCTTTCTCTTCATGCGCTCCACGAACACACCTTCCAAGTATTCGGTCATCCACGAATTGATCTCTCCAATCACACTCTCAGTCAAGACTTCCATCTCTTCAAGCAACGTACGATTTTTGTCCTTCCTGGTCCTTTCGTCTTCCGGTAAATAAAGCTTGCGATGGAAATAAATATCAGCTTCTACCCCGTCGCTCCCGTCAGGACAATCAATATTTTCTTGGTGTTCCGGAAAACTGGGACAGAAATCTGTGGCTTCATACGTGTCCCGCGGATCCTCAACGCCACCATGACTTCGTTTGTCAACCGTAGTGCGATCGTTCGAACTCATCCATGGATCAGGTGTAGCAGAATAACTTGAAAAGTCTTCTTTGCCGAAAGGTTCTGCAGGTAGTACGAGACTGCTTAATTCATCATAGTGGGCTTTTTCAGCAGCTGTCGGCGCTCCCTTCCGACCAAGCATATATCCTCTCATGGCTCTCAACATGGTCTCCGCTTGTGCTCCTTCGTCGTCATGAGGAAGTTGTTCAGTGATACGTTCCTCAAGCTTGCTTGTGCTTGACCATTTGACTTCCATTGTGGGTTCGGTCGAATTACCTTTTTAATGATTTGTCATCCGTCTTCGCTGTCGACGAGGACGCAGCTTCCTCGTCAGGCTTGACTGCTTCTTTCAGATTTTTGACCGGCGATCTCTGTGTTGTCTACTCCTTTTCCGCCCCATCGTCATCCGTTGCTGCACTCGCGCTTTTTCGTCGATCGTCAATACTTGATAGATAGATGCAACTGAGCGCGATGTACTCCTGCGTCTGCTACCACTGTGAACTCAGGCCTTTACACCTTGAAATAGGCTCCCAAAATGCAACGTTTGTTCTCCTGCACGTTTTCAACTACAATATCCCGAAAATGCAGAACTCAACCACGAGCGATCCCAAGGGCAACAAGAGGAATATGAATCATCTTGACATAAGACTGATCGGGCTGCAGTAACGAAAACAGAGCTTAATCACTCTATTTACATGCACAGAGCTTATGCACACTTCATGCTGTTCTGGGTCAGCTGTGCACTTGTGTACCTGTGTGTTGCTTTGCCTGCGACTCAGTGTATTGCTCCGCTCCATACAAAATATGAGCAAACTCAAAAAAAATGTCTGCTGTGAATCGTTGTTCAGACTTCATGTAGTCTCAATATATAACAACAACTCAATAGTTGTTCCAGCAACCAACAGAGCTAACAACAAAAAAGGTGGCCCCTCCAACAACACTTGAGTGCTTCATATAATCCTTAGGGATGCCTTCAAGCAACACATCAGGCCCCTATAGTTAGAGGGTGGTGAATCCCCGAACTCTGTCCCCACCAATCGCTGCAATCTAATTGATACATGCATGCAATGGCAAATCAAAATGATAGTACAAACACAACAAGTGGAAGACCAAAGCCACATTGCTGACTTCCAACATGCTGGTGAGGGACCAGGGGTACTGGAAAGAGGTTGAAACCCCATTGTGGGTGATGGAGCCATTACATTTGACCCAAAATAACTTCTCCTCTCACTTCCAAAGACATCCTCCCTCGTTCTCCCGATATCCATACATACAGGACATTGACCAATGTCAGTGGGCAATTGTGAGTAGGTGAGATACGTGGGTGGATGTGCCAATTCCAAAAACAAAACTTTCATCATCTCCTGGAACCACTCTCTACAGCATGAGGCCACTTGGGTTGGACGTTCCAATGGCCCTCACCTCTCCACCCAAGGCCACCCGTACCCCATCAAACAAGGATACACCCGTTGAATGTGACGATTCTTCTCTCATTTATCCCTAATACCATGTAGCTTATTACGTGGTCAGCCCCCCTCCTCAAAGCGTTCCATCATGGAGACACCCACTCGACTCTTCTTTGGCACGAGAATAAGTTGACCCAAATGAAATCATTCAACATTTTGCAGCACATTGGGAAGAGGATATGAAAAATCTGAGTTTGCTCCGTGACCGTAACGAAAAGTTTTTTTTTCAGTCTTCCCTCTTAGAAGTTACCATCTCATTAGTGGGTTTTCCAACAGCCTCATTAGTGGGGTGAAATTGGAATTGTGCTTTTTGATTTTGGTGACCTAGGGCAATGGGTTACATAACCCTCCCGCACATCCAGGGTATCACCCGAGCCGACTTTACTCTTTCATGGGTAAGGCACCGACCCCAAGCCCATAACCCGTTGAAGTGGCATCAGTGGCCGTGGTGGACACTGATGCTACCGCCTTCCACTTTCTTGCCTTCCTCTCTCCCGTTGTATGTTTTCCATTCAGCCTTTGTATTTACCTGCGCCCGTCTACTTGGATGAAAGAACGCTAACCGAGCACATACACGTGACGGACCACCCGTTGCTGAATGGATGTAGTGGAGGTAACAGGTGGTAGGCGGTCAGACCCAACACCTCAAACACACCCATGCACCTCCGGTCGTTTGACTCGGTAACAGACTCCACCTTGAGCAAACGGTGTCTCTCCGATTATGAGTTCTTATTGTCATTATATTTTACATTACAGTTCCTCGATGGTTTCTACTTCTAAGATACTCATTTTTTTCCTATTTTTTTCACAAACCATGAGCGGGCTGGCCCTTCTTCACAAGTGGGAAGCCTAGAGCAACACCACGGCTATATGGGGTAGATCAATTCCACTCTTGGCCACCTCTTGTATCCTGAGTGTTTGATGTACGTAGGCGAGCATGCTCATCCCGGGTAGGTGCTCGACCCGTTTCCTCAGGGCAATGCGTGCATCGTGTGCATTAGCTCCCGTGAAGAGGCTCCTCAACGCGACCATGAGGACAAACTGGTGGCCTCCAAGAAGCAGGCCTCTCATGCCCCTGACATGCGGAATATCAACGTCGGGCGGCGCGTCCGGAGATGCAGCCCCGGCCACCACCCTCACTCGAAAGTCCATCCCCGACCACCCTCATGGGATACTCTACCCCCAAGCATCCCCATGCGGAAGTCCAGCCCCCCTTTGCAACCCACTGCCACGGCGATATTCACCCTGAGCGATCCATGATCGTCTTCTGCCTCAACATCGAGACGTAGGGCTTAGGGTTGTTTTTCGCTGCCGCCCCTAACCATGCAACATGAACTAGATGGTTGACTTCGTCCTCCTTCCCGTGCTGCACCCCGCCGATCGTTGAGCAGGATCATGCCCTTTGTTTTGCTTCGCCACAACCCTGTTCCCCCTTCCTGCCTGGGGTATGGGGGTCTTGGGCTAGGGTTGAAGGCATGGAGACCCCTCCCAACCATTGGTAACCTCAGCCCGTAACTTGCCATTCCCCGCACCCCACAGAGTTCCGAGTTTTTTGAACGGGTGTGAGCTAGCGTGTGAGCAGAGTGTCCGTGACAATGAATTTTTTCCTGGGGTTTGAGCTTTGAGGTCTGAGGTTTGATTTTGCGGGTACTAGACGCCCTTCGGCCCCGGGGGGCCACCTGGTCGGGCCAGGTGATATCCTCTCCACCGGGTCCTTGTGAGGGGCCTACCAAGACGCACCTCCTGCCTAGTGGCGGAGTCCCCCGGGTTCACAGGGCTCGGAGCCCCGTCCCTCCCCGGCCTCCCCGTTTCGCCACTCCCCGGTCAGCGCATCAATTCGCAGCCGTGGCTGCAGGCGCTTACCCACCGCGTCGCCCCCCTGATGCGTGGTCGTCCGGGGCGCCGGCGCTGCCGGGCCCGTGCTACTGGCCAGTGGGACCCCCTTGGGCTAACGCGGAGGCTGCCTTGCCCAGGGGTTGGGGCGTGGCGCAGTGCGCCACTACTGCCTTGGCGGGTGCAGTGCCCCGTCCGTGTGTGCGCGGCGCTCGCGGCCGGTTCGGGGGGCTCGGGCCGGTACCTGGTGTTGTGTCTCTCCCGTTTCCCCCTTCCCGCCTCGCGTGTCCCGCGCTGCGTGTGGCGGGCCGTCCCGTCCGGTCGTCCCACACCCTCGCTCGCTGGTACGCCTTTCCACGCGGTCTCGGCGTTCCGCGAGCTCGGTCCGGTTGCCCTTCTGGTAGTCTCCACTTGCCTTTTGCGTGTGTGTGCGCTCGCGCTCCCGCGACGTCCGCTCCCCCCCCCCCTGGGTGGTGTGGCGTGCGCACCCCGCGCGGTCCCGGCACTGGGCGCTGGTAGGGCCGTTCCACGTGGTCCGTGCCCCTCCGCGTGTCCTGCCCCGGTCCCTTGCTCCGTCTGGCGTGCTCGGGGGAAGGCGGTCTGGTCCCGCCTCCTCCCCACCTGGCTTGGCCTGCACGCCCTGTGGGGGCTGCCTGCCGCGGTGGTGGTGGGGGGCTGTCCCCAGGGGGGGATGGCCTGCCACTGTTGTGAGGCGCGTCTGGTGTCAGGTGCTGTCCCTCCCCCGATCGCCCGTCCTCTGGGGCCGGCAGCCGGGGTACCGCGACCTGTGTGTTCCGGGTGCGGTCGGTGCGGGCGTGGGGACCCAGCACCGGTTCCAGAGCGTGCGCCCTTGCGGGCCGGCGTTGCTCGCTGTGGCGGTGGCAGAAGTGCGTCCCCGGGGGGGGTGTGTTCCACCGTTGTGAGGGGCGTCTGAGGTCGGGCACTCCCCCTCCCCCGACTGCCCACGCACTGGGCGGGCTGTTGCGGTCCGTCACCAACATGCTGTGGGGGCGGGCGTGTGGGTGTGGGGGCCCATCACTGCACCTTTGGCCTGCATGCCCTGTGGGGGCTGCGTGCCGCGGGGGTGGCGGGGGGCCGTCCCCGGGGGGGTGGCCTGCCACCGTTTGGGGGGGGCGTCTGGTGTCAGGCGCTGTCCCTCCCCCTGCCGCTAGTCCTCTCGGGCGGGCCGCCGGGGTCCCGCGACCCGTGTGTCCCGGGTGCGGTCGGTGCGGGCGTGGGGACCCAGCACCGGCCCCACAGCGTGCGCCCTTGCGGGCCGGCGTTGCTCGTTGTGGGGGTGGCGGAAGGCCGTCCCCGGGGGGGGGTGCGTTCCACCGTTGCGAGGGGCGTCTGAGGCAGGCGCTCCTCCTCCCCTGACTGCCCGCCTACTGGGCGGGCTGTTGGGGTCCGCTACCCACGTGCTGTGGGCGCGGGCGTGTGGCTCTGGGGGCCCAACACTGTATGCTTGGCCTGCACGCCCTGTGGGGGCTGCGTGCCGCGGGGCTTGTGGGGGGCCGTCCCCGGGGGGGGTGGCCTGCCACCGTTGTGAGGGGCGTCTGGTTTTAGGCGCTGTCCCTCCCCCGACCGCCCGTCCTCTGCGGCGGGCAGCCGGGGTACCGCGACCCGTGTGTCCCGGATGCGGTCGGTGCGGATGTGGGGACCCAGCGGCGGTTCCACAGCGTGCGCCCTTGCGGGCCGGCGCTGCTCGCTGTGGGGGTGGCAGAAGGGCGTCCCCGGGGGGGGTGCCTTCCACCGTTGTGAGGGGGGTCTGAGGTCAGGCGCTCCGCCTCCCCCGACTGCCCGCCCACTGGGCGGGCTGTTGGGGTCTGCCACCCACGTGCTGTAGGCGCGGGTGTGTGGGTGTGGGGGCCCAACACTGTCCCCTTGGCCTGCATGCCCTGTGGGGGCTGCGTGCTGTGGGGGTGGTGGGGCGCCGTCCCCAGGGGGGGTGGCCTGCCAGCGTTGTGAAGGGCGTGTGGTGTCAGGCGCAGTCTCTCCCCCGGCCGTCCGTCCTCTGGGGCGGGTAGCCGGGGTTCCGTGACCCGTGTGTCCCGGGTGCGGTCGGTGCCGGCGTGGGGACCCGGCACGGGCCCCACAGCGTGCGCCCTTGCGGGCTGGCGTTGCTCGCTGTGGGGGTGGCCGAAGGGCGTTCCGACGAGGGGTGCCTTCCAGCGTTGTGAGGGGCGTCTGTGGTCAGGCGCTCCCCCTCCCTGAACTGCCCGCCCACTGGGCGGGCTGTTCGGGTCCGCCACCCACATGCTGTGGGCGCGGGCGTGTGGGTGCGGGGGCCCAACACTGTCCCCTTGGCCTGCATGCCCTGTGGGGGCTGCGTGCCGCGGGGGTGGTGGGGGGCCGTCCCCGGGGGGGGTGGCCTGCCACCGTTGTGAGGGGCGTCTGGTGTCAGGCGCTGTCCCTCCCCTGGTCGCCCGTCCTTGGGGGCGGGCAGCTGGGGTTCCGCGACCCGTGTGTCCCGGGTGCGGTCGGTGCGGGCGTGGGGACCCAGCACCGACCCCACAGCGTGCGCCCTTGCGGGCCGGCGTTGCTCGCTGTGGGGTTGGCGGAAGGGCATCCCCGGGGGGGGTGCCTTCCACCGTTGTGAGGGGCGTCTGAGGTCAGGCGCTCCCCCTCCCCCGACTGCCCGCGCACTAAGCGGGCTGTGGGGGTCCGCTACCCACGTGCTGTGGGCGCGCGTGTGGGGGCCCAACACTGTCCCCTTGGCCTTCATTCCCTGTGGGGGCTGCGTGCCGTGGGGATGGTGGGGGGCTGTCCACGGGGTGGTGGGCTGCCACCGTTGTGAGGGGCGTCTGGTGTCAGGCGCTGTCCCTCTCCCAGCCGCCCGCCCTCTGGGGCGGGCGGCCGGGGTTCTGCGACCCCTGTGTCCCGGGTGCGGTCGGTGCGGGCGTGGGGACCCAGCACCGGCCCCACAGCGTGCGCCCTTGCGGGCTGGCGTTGCTCGCTGTGGGCCTGGCTGAGGGGCGTCCCCGGGGGTGGTGCCTTCCACCATTGTGAGGGGCGTCTGGTGTCAGGCGCTGTCCCTTCCCCGGCCGCCCGTCCTCTGGGGCGGGCAGCCAGGGTTCCGCTACCCGTGTGTCCCGGGTGCGGTCGGTGCCGGCGTGGGGACCCAGCACCGGCCCCACAGCGTGCGCCCTGTGCGTTGCTCGCTGTGGGGCTGGCGGAAGGGCGTCCCCGGGGGGGCTACCCTCCACCATTGTGAGGGGAGTGTGAGGTCATAAAGAAGGTCCCTACCAGGACGGGCCCCTGCTGTACCCCTTCCACCATAACCCGCCACTCCTAGGGTCTTGCTCCTCACCAGGGTCTGCATGCTCTTGCCCTATCCTGCACAATTTCCCACAAAAAATAGAAAAATAGGCTCTTTCACACAAAACCCTTGCAATACCCGCAAAAACCAACACCCGCGAAAATCATCATTTATCAGCCTTCGCCGCCAACCGGAAAAAAATGGGCAACAGATCTCACGGCTCCTACCCATTACTCAGGCTCAAACAATACACATCAAACTGTAGAGGACCCTGTGAAGGAGAACGAAGACGCCCTTCCATCAGAATCACACAGCGCAAGTGCAACCGAAGTCGGATCACGTGATTTTGAAGAGGCAGATTGTACAACCCAGCGCTCAAACTCAATTACCAACACTGCTACTGAAGCGGAGCTTGATGACCCTGAAGACCATGAAATTGGAACCAACTCTTCGTCATCAACACCAATCTCAGAAAGAGACGAAGGCTCCGACGATGAGAGCTCCCAAAGCACCCCCGTTGAAAGAAGGAGCAGTACTTCGTCCATGCCCCAACTTCAAGACGACTCCGGCGACTCCACTGAGAACAACACACCTTCCATTCAAGACTGGCACTTTAAAGACCCTCAACTTCGCCGAAAACTACAAGCCACCCTCAGCAGCCCACATAAAGCAATCCTTGTAAACGCCCTGGATTGGACTAATGAGCAAATGAAGGAAACTGTTCCATACTCAGCCAGGCATGCAGACCTGCTCCTGAGGAGATTCAAGTTCGCTGCACCCCAGTAAGGACACACCAACACTTCACTGTCTTTTGGTCCAGTGCTTTGCTTGCTGTTTGGACTAGAGTCTTGGATTCTCCCAAGTTTTCACTTTTCCAACCATTTTCCACAATCTAGAGCCGTCAGACTGTCTTTTCCTGTCACATTCAGTTCTCATTTTTTTCACTCAAAAATTTTCACTCGACATTTCACTGAAACAACTTCAGTGAACACATCCACACACCCTGCAGTGACCACAGCGAGTACCAGCCACATTTTGAATTTCCTTTTGTGTACAATCGTGTACAATAAAACCCTGAGCCTTTGGTTTCCTTCAGTTAGTGCTCAGCACCTCAGGGCTTTATATAAAACATTGCTAAATGTACATAGCGGCCGTCCTTCGAGGAACCTTGCAGTGTGAGCAGTGAATGTGTTTTTTCGGCGGGGGGCCGCCATGCCTCAAAAAGCCCTTGCAATACCCAACTCCCAAGTACAATCCAAATCGAATCCACACTGTTTGCTTTCAGTACGCCGGTCGTCCCGCGGTGCACACGGAGACACGGGCGTTGGGCATGTACAAGAATTGCACCAAAAAGGAAGCCCTGAAATTGGCATATGAACACATATCAGGCAAGGTTTGGGAAAGATGGAAACATACACAATCACAGCCATAGACCCCTCATTCCCTGGATCCAGGACCTTCCCTTGACCTGCCAACATGATGCCCTGAACCAAGTCAAAAGAGATGGCTGAATGTCATGTGTCAAATGTCACTACACAAACCCCAAAAATGTGTTCCCTCCCAAGCCTCCCAATCCTAGCCCAATAGGGGAGGTGGCGTGTCATGGCCTAGAGTAGCACTCAGGACCATGCCCTACCCTGACATAACCTTGGTTGGACTTGGAGTCGATTGGGCTTGGAGAACTGCCCCATGAAGATGACCTCATACCCTAGCAAAATCAGGCAAATCACACCATAGTGCCCAAAATTTTATTATATACTCAAAAATGCATACGGCAAATATTCAAATGCTCCATGCATGTGTCAAACCGGAAAGTAATATACAAGGGTGATATAGACCAAATATCCATGCCTAAGAATATCCCATCATTGGCTCCCGAACCCCTCCGGTTCTGTACATGACATGCTTCACAAGTCAACTCATGAATTTGAGACCTATTTTTGTGAGGCCTTGTTTGCCACGCCAAAGTGACCACGTGATCTGGCGTATGGTGAGGTACAACACCGAAGCATATGCCAACATATAAGTAACATACCATAGTTCACAGATCTCTAGGCACTTTACTGTTAGCCGACCAGTTGAGCACATAAAATACAAAAATGAGCATAAAATGAGGTCAAAAACATGCAAATATTGCAGAATTCAAGATGATTACAATAGTATATAACTTCGCTCACCCATGGTATCAACATATGATTCAAAACACAATTGCTTGGGACCATTTGCAAACGATACCCCCACTTGGATCCCCACATGGAGGCATAGGAACACCTTCGAACCTCCTCCCAACACGCACCATGAAAATGGGAAAATTGATAGTGGCGCTTGTGGGTCGCTCTGTAAGCCCTGCCACATGCACTATATGAGCGGTAGACTTAGTCTAGCGCTATGGAGCTCACCATTGGGACATGGGCGAAGCCCTTGCCACGTATGACTCCATATATCTTCCTACAAACGGAGATATATAACACCGGCGTGAGCATATCGAAGCACATACCATGCATATAACACATACCCTCAAAATATCGCTCCCACCATGATATGCCATGCCCCTCCATGAACATAACTTCACGTTAAAAATACGTAGGAACCCAAGGAAAGTTTCTATGCAACACCAACACTCACGCGGTACACTCTAAAGTCGCATTGAAATATTTGGTTGCACGGTCCAGGAGTTATATATCACTTTCTACCCTCTTGACCATTATCCCTTGCTACACCAGGCATGTGTACAGATCAAAGGCGTTTGATGCTTCCTGAATTAGGTTCAGACCAAGGCGGTTCCAACCCAATTCTCAAAAATTGGTATTGCTCGCCATGAGCCGGAGATATGACCTTTCAAAGTGGCCTCAGGAATCAATTTTGTTTCTCCTTTATCTCCAAGAAAAACGAAAGGGGATAACCAAAGGAAGGTTGATTCGTGATGAGGGAAAAATGTAGGGCCACTCGAAATTCATCATATCAAGTGCGGCGACCTCGAAGTCCAGAATCCCATTCTGAATGTCTGAAAAAATCGGATTCATTTTGCGAGTGTATAACATGAAAATTGCGGAAGCAACGAACCTGTTACTGATGAAATCTGACCCTTCATCGGGGTTTCCGCCAAAATAGCTGTAAATAACAGTTAACCAATCGGTTACCGCAAAATCGCGAGCCAACTGACAGTCGCCGATACATTGACAATCAGAAGGGAAGGCGGAAAGATTACGGAAACATTATGATAAAAAAACCCTCTTGATTCCTGATATTCTGATATATAAATCTCAGCCGGCGGCGCCTCGGTATTGAATATGGCCGCTCATAGCTGGAATGACCAAATCTATCACACTATCACATCAGGTTAGGTCAGGTGGATGGAAGACTATGATATCAGCCAATGGCGGCTTGCCGGCACATAGATACAAACCCCAAGTGACCCAAAGATGGCCACGGGGGTCCGAACCGGCTTCACCACCCTTCTCAGAGCGTTTTATCCGCTCGGAAGTCATTGAAGAGAGGGCGGCAGGACCCCAATGGGCTCTCCACCCCCCCCCCCCATGTCCCAAGGACACATGGAGGCCCCACACACTACGTAGGCGTCCCCCATGCCCCAAGGGAGGGGTGAGGACACTCATAATCGGTGCCCTACGCCATATCCGGTTTCTTCTTGATCTACAACATGGACCAAGGGGATCAAAGATAGCGAAACGTCGTCAGTCGACCTAAAAAATTATACCACAATGAAATATATATGTGGAGATCAAGTGAAGGGGGTATATGGCCAATCAAGGCCCAACAATCCCCGGATGAACGCCCTCACCCGTCTCCCAAGCACAAAAACAAACAAAAATGCCAAGGAGGATCCATTACGGTGCTACTGCAGCCACCAAATGGACCAACACGTCCTTGACATCCAAAGAAATGTTCTTTTTCTTCAGTTAATCCATCCAGACCGTGGTGTACCTCGGCACAAAGCTGTTCGGAGGCTCCCACGAATCCCTGGATGCGGCAAATCCCCTCCAACGGACCTTGTAAAGCCTCCCCCCAGGCGTCCCCGGGTCCGGCTTGTCCGTCAGGATCCTCTCCGCGGTGAAGTCGTCGTCCTCATGCTCGTCGTCCGAGTCCAGATCTCCGTCTGTGAACTCGAAGGTGACGGGACGTCCGCTGGGGTCTGGTGCTCGGGGACGAAGCTGGGTATGGTCACGGTCCAGGATCTTGTTATCCCCCACACGAACCGCATACAGATCCTGCCCGACCTTCCGCACGATTACCCCCGGCACATGCCAAGACGCCTGCCGATGCCTGGACAGGACATCCTTGTGGTGCCGCTCCACCCATACGGTGTCTTGGAGAGCATATTTCTGGACTTTTTCCTGCTTGAACTACTTGGCCCTCTTGTCATGCTCGTCCTGAAGTGCCTTGCACACCTTGGCCGCCGTGTCGTCTGCCTCAGCCATCATAGCGTTCGCATCCCGGGCCACTTTGCCGTGGTTCAACCACGGGAGAGTGCGTGACACGCGATCCCGTAGGAACAGGATACGATGGGGCGACAGTCCAGTGGGCCCCGGAAGGTCAAGGTACGCCTGGAGTACTCTCCACAGCGAATTATACCAGTTCCGGCCCGGTTCGTCAATGTGCAGCTGCCTCCCGGCCACCTCAGCCCGGCCATTCAACGGGCTGTGGTACGCCACGGTCTTAGCGTACCGAATCCCCATATGCTTGCACATCGTCTTGAACCACGTCCCCACAAATTGACTGCCCCCCTCGCTGCAGATGACAGCTGGGACATCGAAAATCGTCCGCCAATGCCTGATCATGGCGTTGGCGACGGTCTTGGCCTGCAGACCCACTCCATGCTTGTCCTTCTTGTCTTTCTTTTCGGACTTCTTGCCCGGGACCGCCACGATATATCCGCTGTGCCTATCTATGGCCAGGATGACACAGTGGTAGGTCTCTCCTGCCACGGTGACCTCCGGCATGGCGAATATGTCCATGGCCACGGACCGCATAGGGGCCCCCGGTATAGCCATATACACCGGGTTGCCCGCTGTGGAATGGTTGGGGATCTTCGTGGCCCGACACACGGCGCAGTCGCTGCAGTACTTGTCCAGGATGGCGTAGTACCCCGGTGGGAACTTGAAGCGCCACTTCAGGTCCTGCTGCATCTTCTCCCGACCAGGATGCATGAGCTGGGCGTTATGCCAGTGGTCAATGAGCTCCTCCATTCGGTTCTCAGGGACCAATAGCTTGTCCTTGAGGAATAGTTTATCCCAATCCTCGGTCAAGCCCTCGGGCCATTCGTCATCCGACGGGGCGCTCACGGCATTCCAGTACATGCTCCAGTGCTCGGATGCCGCATAGTCATCCGACCAGTCCTCTGTGAGCAGCAACCTGACTAGCTCTACAGGGGCCACCGTCCATCGCTCGAGGGTTTCCTCTCGAATAGCTTGGACTCGGGCGCCCCAGAACTTGGCCAGGTCCGTACGGTTTGCCATCACCACAAAGCACTTGACCCCCCCTTGCTCCATGGCCTTCTCCATCTCCATGATGCGCTTGGCCTCCTCGGTCTCCTCGGCGTCCCCATGGCTGGATATGTCCATCCAAGCCTTGCCCGCGGGGTAGGCCCATCGATTGAGGCAATCTGTCACAGTGTTGTCCTTCCCCGGGACGTATACAACGCTGAGGTCGAACTTGGCGAACGTCTCATGCCATCAAGCCCTCCTTGCCACCGGTCCCGAGGGGGTGTCGACGTGCTCCTTGTGCCAGCTCTGTAAGGACTGATGGTCCGTACACACCACCACCGGTTGCAATCCGATGTGGCCAGACCACTTCCTGAGCGCACAAACAATGGCGTACGTCTCCTTCTCCCTCGCGGTCCAGGTTCGACGTTGGCCCTCAGCCAGGATCCGACTCCAAAACCCCACGGGTACGTGCGACCCGTCGTCCCGGATCTGCTCGAGGACTGCCCCCACAGCATTGTCCGAGGCGTCCGTCCGTAGCACAAATCCCTTGTCCGGGTCCACCAGGAATAGCCCCAGCTGCCCCAGGAGTTGCTCCTTCAGGCGGCCGAACGCATCTCCGGCTTCAGGGGTCCAGGCAAGCTTCTTCTTGCTCCCCTTCCGACCATCGAACTTGCCCACTCACAGCATCTTGTGCAGCGGCCCCGACAGTTCTGCATACATTTGGACATAGCCCGAATAGTAGTTGCAGAACCCCATGAAGGATCGGAGTTCGCTGATGGTCTGAGGCTTCTCCCAGTGGTGCAGGGACGCCAGCTTCCCAGGCATGGGACGGCGTTGCCCGTGACCAACCACGTGACCCGCAAACTCCACTTCCTTCACGGAGACTGAGGCTTTGGTGGGCTTGCGAACCATGTTGTGCTTGTCCAGCTCGCTGAGCACTCGGCGCAGATCCTTCTCATGCGCTTCGATGAGCTCGTCCTCAGTCATGTTCTCCGTGCCGGACCCGATGATGATGTCATCCACAAAGGGATCAGCACAGTCCCAGACAGGACCGAGGAGGTCCTCCATCGTGCGCTGGAAAGCGGCGTTGCAATTCTTGGCGCCCATAGGCACCACTTTCCACTGCATGGGCCCCAGCGGCGTCGAGATTGCTGTGCAGGGCCTGGAGTCCGGGTGTAGCGGCATCTGGTGATAGCCGTGTTTCAGGTCTAACACCGTAAAGATCCGCTTTTTCTGTTGCTTTTGGAGGATGGTGTTGATCAGAGGAAGCGGGTACGAGTCGTGCTCGGTTTGCTCGTTCAAACCTCTGTAATCCACCACCAACCTCCACTCGCCCTCCTCCTTCTTGGGCACGATAAAGGCTGGGCTGGCCCACTCACTGTCGGAGGGTTCGATCCAGCCCCGCTCAATGAACTCGGCCAACAAATTCTTCATGGCCTCGGCCCGATGGCCCTGAAGTTGGTACTCCTGATGACGATAGATCTTGGGGTTCGGCTTCAGCTTGATCTTCGCTGTGCCAAACCTCCCACGATCTGGAGGGTTCTTGTTGGCGACGCCACTGAATAGCCGCGGATAGGCATTGATCAGCCTCTCCTTCAGCTCGGCGACCTTCGGGTTCTCCTGGGCCTCTTCAGCCGCCTGCTACGGTATAGGCCTCTTCCGGGTCCGAGTCCGACTTCTCCTTGTCCGATATGCCGTCTTCATCGTCGTGGGGAGCTCTTCCCACCGATAAGCTTCGGAAATTTGCAGCATCGGCCTGGTTCTTGTCGCTACTGGTCCCTATTAATGCAAAATTTCATGTCGGCGGGTCCGACCCAACCGGACCATCATATTGGTCCGCGATGTGATCCATGACCCTCGCCACGAACTCATCCTTCTCATACTTGCTGGTGACCAACATCTTGTCATCCCACCAATGCGGAGATGTGACCATGTCCCGCCCCCTCTTGGCTGCCACACGGTCGTGCATCCCCATCCGCATGTAGTTGACGACGTGGTCGATCTCGGAGTGGGACAGGATGTCAATGCCATCAATTCGCTGATCCGTCCCCTCCTTGGGCTCAAACATGACCCGCATGGGCACCGCCTCAACCCTACGGATGAATGCTTCATCACCCCTGGGCTGGGCTTGCGCCCCATCGACCAGGAAAGCCTTGGTATCCCACGCTTGACCCGGGAAGGGCATTGATACACCCTTGGCGTCGATGAACAACTCCTCCTCTGGCCCGAATGACATCTCGTTCAGGGTGATGGAGTCCAGCGTCGACTTGAGACCTTCCAGCGGACATGGGGTGGATCCTATGCCGGTTATGACCAGGATCCCCTTCGCCCTATCCGCGACGATCTTCTCCACCGTACGTCTGGTATTGTCCAGGGAGCCATGCCAATACATGGGCCCCCACTCCTTCAAACCCCAATGCCTGTGCCAGGCTGAGTCTCATCGATGCCAATGCCTCCTACACTTCCGCAAAAGTGGGGCATCCCGGGAAGCGAAGACGTCCGTCTCGGGCGCTTCGTCTCCCAGCTTCTGAATCATTCTGGCATACACCTGCGGCGCCATTCCATACTCCGTGAGCTGAACTCCGCGGTCTCCTCTGCACTTGGCACCCACAGCTTGCACCGCTTGCACGATCCGATCTTCTTCCTCAGCATTCCATTGGGATGATCCGCATGCATAATCCGTGGACAGCCATGTGAGGCATTCATCATCCTCCCGGACCAGCGTTGCACGGTGGGGAAGGGCTCCAATGGCGTTTGCCACCATGAAGTCATACCCCATGATCATATCCCAATCTGTAATCTCGGCCACATAGAAGTTCCCGGATAGAGTGCTTCTCTTCGCCAAATCAGGGCGGTTCAAGCGCTCATGCTCCCAGAATTCCATACTGATAGTGGCCTCATGGGTGCCACCACCCACAATCTCCCCATTGGCCACCTTCAGGCGTACCGGTCTACGGCTGGGCTGCAGGGATTCCTCCTTGAACAACCCTCTCCGGACCAGGCTCCCCTGGGCACCCGTATCCACCAAAACATACACCACCAACTCCTCTTGTCCGCACCGTACACGCACCTTCAAGTGCAACTGCCGCTCGTCACCATGCGGTGTATGGACGACTCTCACGGCATGCAACTCTAGCACATCCGGGTGCATCAGGACTTCGAGGGTAGGGTCACGGATGGTGTAGATCTTGGGCTGGTCCTGCCAGTCCACGGGGCTCTCCGTGGTCGCTCCTTCCTTCTCGCCACGTCCCTTGCCCACATACACTTCCCTTGGCAGGGCGCTCCAGGGGTTGGGAGTGGCGAAACTCAGTGGTTTTGGCTCTTCTGGAGCCTTCTTCGGCACCCGATGCGCCTTCGCTTTCTCTGGGATTCCACTGATTTTTGGAGGAGAGACCTCTGAGGTCCCACTCCCGTGGGGGCTCCTCTAGACATGGCATGCCGCAGCTCCCTCCTGCTGCGATCCGCTCAGACTTTGTCCACCACGTTGCTCGGCTTTGAGTTGCTGCAACGTCCTCAACATGTCCTCAGCAACCTCCTCGACTGACCTCACGCGTCGGTCTGGGCCGGGTCCTCCACCATATCCTTTTCCTCCGCCTTTCCCTTGGCCCTTTCCTTGGCCTTTTCCACCGTCACCGCCCTTTGCCTTCAAATCGGCAATTCGGTGCTTCTGGGGCTTCTTGTCGGGCTGGGCGGCGAAGTAGGTCTTCTTGTCTTCCTCATATACCTTGCAATGCCGCTGGTCATGTGCATGGTTGTTCTGCTTACCGTAGCAGACCCAGCAACCGGTGTGCTGCGATCTTTACTCGCGGAACGAGAGCGGCGGGTTCCCGATCCTCCGCGGTTCTCTGCGGTTCTTGGTCCTGGGGTCCAGGCGGTTCGACCTGGTCCTGTCCTGCCCATTCTCCTTCATGTTGTGCGCTACGACACGAAGAAGTGGGCTTCTTCATGATCCTCTGAGGTGGTCGCGGTCCAGAGGTCTTTGCCGCTTCCACTCCGTTCCTCCGCGGTGCCGACCGTGTCTCCCTTGACCTCTCGCTGGTGGCGATCTTCTCGATGACCTCGATGTCCTTGACCTTGTCAATCCTGCACGTGGGCCTCGTTCTTGGCGTTGAGCTTCAGCTCCACCGTGATGTACCTCACGATCTCGTCCAGGCTCATGCGGGCGAAGATGACCTGCGTCCTCAGCGGCTCTCCGCGCCTCCACTCCACGTTGTTGAGGCGCATCAGCCTTTGCCCCATGGTGTCGCTGAATACCTCCACCCAGACGGCGTTCTTCAACCCCAACATTCGGCTGGGCTCGCGGAGGTTTTGCCGGAAGAACTCCATTATTCCGGCGTGGGTGTCCTCCGATGCCATGATCTGTACGGCCACGCGCTTCTTTGCTCTCTTCTTCTCCTCATCCTCCACCCTTCTCTTCCAGTGCCCGGGGAGGACGTCCTTCAGCAGGTGTCGGATCTCGCTGGCCTCATTCCAGTCCTCCACCAGCTTGAGGCTTCTTCGGTACTTGCGGATGTACCGATTCCATTCCTGGAACCTCAGTTCCCCGCGCTCCAGCGGCAGCGGGATGGACCACAAGTCCTCCAACTTCTGGTTGGGGGCGTCGACTCGCTCCTCGTCCTCGAGCCACAACCCCCCGTGCACGAACAGCACCAGCGAATGGGATAACAGCCACCGAGCGCTCCACCCGCATACCCCACCTACCACCAGGAGCCACCACCCCCGTACCAGCCAACCCCCCCGGTCCAGGAACTGTATCCGTATCCCCCCGGCAACCACGTCCACGCCGAAGGGGCCCCCCGGGCCCAACCCAGCCAAGGACAGTCACTCGACCCATACCACCACACCCCTACGTGGCGGATCCATGGACAACGGGGGACCTCCGCCCCCCCCCCCCCAGTACCAAGCGGCACCACGCGAAGCCCCCCAGGGACCCGCCGACGCCTCTTGACTGGCCTGACTCCAGCGATGAGGCCCGGTCCCGCAAACGGCGGCGCTCCCGCCCCCCCCCCCGCACGGCACACTCGCCCACGGCGCCCACACTCCCCACACCGCCACCGCGCCTCAACCACCCACTCGCGCCGCTCCCGCTCCCCAAGGTGCCACCACGACCCCCCGAGACCCCGCTCCCGTCGCTCCTGCTCCCCCAGGCACCACCACGAGCGCCACCGCCGCCCCATGTCCACCTCCCCCTCCCCCCACCGGCCATACAAGACCCCCATCCCCAGCACCGCCACCACCGCTCCCGCTCCCCCCGACGCCGCCAGGCATGCCACCGCCGCCCCACATCCACCTCCCCCTCCCCCCACACGCCCCGCCGGGCTCCCCGTACCCCCCGCCGCCCATACCCATCCACCACCCCAGCCCACGCCACCACCACTCCCGCTCCCCCGGACGCCACCAAGCGCGCCACCGCCGCCCCATGTCCACCTCCCCCTCCCGTTCCCCCCTCCGCCCGTACCCGTCCTCCACCCCCAGCCCCCGCCACCGCCGCTCCCGCTCCCCCAGGCATCGCCACCCCCGCAACCACCGCAGGTCCACGTCCTCCCCCCGCCGCTCCAGGACCCCGGGCACGGACCCCTCCCCCCCCCAGGCCCCCGCCCACCTCGCCTGGTGGTCTGCCCCCGCTTTGCAGGAGCTCCGCCGCTGGGTGAAGTGGGCCGGGGGAGCGGGAAGGCACGATGGGGTGCACATGGTGCATACCTTCGAGGAGGTGCGCACCCGCACCCCCGTCAACCCCAACGTGGCCGCCCCGGAGGCCATGATGCCGCAAGCGGCATGGGAGGCCCTCCTCCGCGATGCGGTCCAGGGCCTCCGCCCCCCCTACACCCCCCAAACCCTCCGCCAGTGGCTCCAGGCCACCCATCCCCAGGCCTGGGCCGCTGGCGCCCCCTCCCCACCCCGCCCCTCCCGCCACCACCACACCAGGAAGAGGGAGGACAAGGGCAAGGGAAGGGCAAGGGACACCAAGGAGCACTCAGGCAAGAGGGCACGGAGGGGCCCCAAGTGAGGGCAGGCACTCACAGGGACAGGACGCCGGAAGAGACACCACATGGGGGCAGGAAACCACCCAAGAACCAGGAAGGGGCGGGAGCGGGGACCAAGGCACGGAGGAAAAGGGCACCAGGGCAGGCGCCACGACCCACACCCAGGAGGGGCATACCACGACGGGGGGACCAGCGCCGCCCCAACCCCACCAAACACCCCACGACACCCGGGGGCGCACCCCCCAACACACACCACCGAGACAGGCATCGGACGCCGGGCAGATCACACCAGCGCACACCCACCAGACACCGGAAACCACACGGAGAATGGAGGGCACACCTACACGGGGAGAACGGGCCACACCCACGGAGGAAGCCGCAGGGAACGCCGCCGCACGGCACACCACCACGCCCTCACCGCCAGGCGACGACCCTGGCCGCCACAAGGGCCACCTCACAGGCACCGGAAGAGGACGAAGGCACGGCCAGAGCGACCAGGACTAGGGACCGAAACCCCCAGAGGACACGGGACCAAGGCACAGGCCCCCAGGGAGGGCAACCCCACGGACCGTCACGCGATCGAACTGCCCGCCCCATCAGCCCGAGCGGCACGCCCAAGCCCCCACAGCACGGACTGAGCGAGACACCCACACCTAACCGCACCCCCCAGCCACCAGCCAGCCACACTCCGGCCCGCACTCCGCACCACGACACAGGCCAGGCTGACCTCCACTGACCCACCGCGGCACCACGCGAGACCACGGCACACCGCACCACAGCGCGCCACAGTGCAACGCGCCACACCACGACGCGACGCGACGCGGCACAGAGCGGCACTACACGACACAACTGACCCAAACCTGAAGGACTAACCGAAGCCAGCCACTGCACACGCTGGACGGCGCCGCACCAGCACGCCACACACCAGCACCGCAGGCCACACACCGGGCCACAGCGTGCCTGGCAACAACGGTGGCGGACCACCCAGAAAGTTAAAACTGGCACCGCAGAGGGGAAAGGACACGAACAGCCCCAGCCCCCTAACCCAGAACCACAAGCAGCCGCCTGGCGCAGCCGCCCAGCCGGCAGAGCCAGGACCTAACCCGGCAAGAGGGGGCGCCGAGCCCACCGTGTACATAGCCCACCCGACCCATGGGGCCGGAACGCGGCCAAACAGAACGCAACTGACAACAGCAGCCCGGAGGACAACACTGAATGCACGCCAGTGCGTGCACCAGCCCAGGGAAGGCAGGGGGAGGAACAGGCAAGCCCCCCCCCCCAAAAAAAAAAACGGAGGGGGGAGGGGGAAAAGGCGCGAAAACAGCCCACAGCCGCCAAACCGCCCGCCAACACCACCAGAGGCGGCCAAAAACCCCCCCAGAAGGCACCGAAAACAGGACACCCAAAGAGGCACAGGGGGACCACCCAGCCAAAACCGGCAACACCAAGCCAGGAACAGCGGCCAACCGAGAAAAGGGACACCGAAACAAGCAAAAAAAAAAAAGAGAGCCAGCAGCGCAGCCCGAAAGAAAGGGGATGGGGGGACAGGGACCACAAGGCCCGGGACAGGAACACCCAGAAAAAAAAGGGAAAAAAAAGCGCAAAAAACACACCCCGACAACCCAGCCAAGAAGGGCTGGGCACAGCCGAGACCCGGGCCCAGCACACACGCCCACACCGCACGCAGGAACCAGTAACTGCAAGGGGGAAGCGGGGCGCCCATGCAACCACACACGTCCCATAAGCAGGCCGAAACCGAACCCCAACCACGAACACCACAAACAGCCGACACTAGAGGGACAACACCACAAACCGTGCCGAACCACACCCGGCCAAGACCCCAGCCAGGACTGGCGGGGTTAACAAAACCCACACCCAACCGCCAACCGGACCCAAACACAAACGCCGCACAACAGTAGGAAACCCAGTGCCCACAGCCCGGGCACTGAGGCAGCCCGTTCCATGCAGGTGACCCGGCCAAACGGGATCCGGAGACCGGGGGTAAAGCTGCATCCTAAGGCCTGCGCTGCTTTGGGACTCGAGGCGGAGCGTGCGACACCCAAGCGCCTCGGAACCCTAGTACCAAGAACGTGCATGCATGCCTTAGGAACGGGATACACCAGGAAGTCCGGTGAACCTCTAGGGTTCCGCCCAAAGGAGGGGACGTGCGCAAGCACGGGGGCACCCCCTCCGGGCGAGACAAGCACGTCACGCTGGCGGTGATCAGCCCTCCCGGTGTTGCCCGGGGCCGCTTTGTTGGGGGCCAACAGTCAGGTCTAGCGGGATGTAAGCCGCCTCCCCTCTTCACGCGCGGAGCCTCTTCCTGCTCATCACAGGGGCGACGCCAGGGGGAACCATGGGGCGCCTCTCCACAACTGAGTGCACCTACTGACGCGTTCCCGTGGGGGGCCTGGCCACGGGACGCTGCGGTGGACACGCACAGGTGAGCAGGCAGGCAAAGCACTACGCTCACAAGGGCATCATTACGCTCGTGTCATGTGACAAAGCGTTTCAGGATCCTTGCCACTCTGCAAACGAGGGAACAAAAGTATGTACAGCAACACATCAGGATATGTATACATGGGGTTGAGGCTGGACTGGGGTAAGGGCATCACAGGACAAAAGACACTCAATCCTAACTCGTATCCCAATCCCAGGTCCGACCCTCTCAGTGGCTGGTGGGGGCGGGGGCTCAAACACAACCCATGCCCTGCTCAGTCCGGACCCTGAAATCCTGCCAAAGGGGGGGTGTCCCGCCCGGCCACAGGCGAGTTCCTGGGAACCAAGTAGCTCCAGGGTCGACCAACAGTGGCACCCTATGCTCCCTGAACGGCAGGTCGGAACTTCACTCTGAGACAGATATATGGCCCCGCCATTATCCCCTAGGAGTTGGTAGCTGAAAATGGGCTGTTTCAGCCCAAACTGATGATAGCTCCGAAAACTCCAAAATTGACCCCTCGTCTGGACCCGCCAGAGGTAGGGACGAGGCAACTGACCCTATGCCCTTTGCATACGAGCTCTCTGGAGCCCTCACCCAACCTGGTTCCCTCTGAGGTCCCGGCATCAGGGCGCCACGGGTTCGTCAAGTGGGGTTGTAATTGCCAAAATGGCAAAATCGGCCGTCTCGGGCGACCGTCCAGGGTAGGAAATCTTGGCGATATTGACGCGCCAAGCCTTGATTCACAACCCTTGATATCCCCTTTGGTCCCATGCCCTGGGTTATCGCTTGCTGTCACGCTGGCTGCTTACTGTTCGACGAGGGGATGACCACACGGACGGGGCAGAAAGCAACATGCGGTGCAAAGGGGGGATTGTGGATCGCGCCAAAAGTTGAATAACTCCGGATGAGCCGGAGGAGAAATTACGAAACTCAAGGGCGTTCAACCCTTGGTCATATGCTACAATATTCGCAACTCCTTCCTGGCTAGATCTGGTGCCCCATGGAGATATGGTAATTCCAATATGGCATACAATGGCAAAAACAGCGAAATTTGGCCAAAATGGCCCGCACTCATGATTCCATATCTCCATGGCCACGGTGAGGATTCTTCCAACCAAGAATGCTAAAAACACATGGGACTTAGGTCCCAATATATGCCACTTGCCAACCCTCATGATCGCCTCAAGCTATTTTTCCCATTGGAGGGAAAGTGACACACAAATGGGGCAGAATGGCAACATACCCCAAATTGGGTGACTCACAACTCTCCCATTGAGAGGAGAGGCCACATGGGGAAACACCCCATTCGATGCGGGTATGTGTGCCCTCTCCGAATTGCCCTTACCCTTGGTCAAGTGGCGCACGCATCCTCGGGGGTGAAATCAGGGGGAGAAGGAGTTTGTGGCCATTTTGGGCAAAACGGCCAAAATTCACCCAAAAGTGGTCCCTCCAAATATGGTATCTCCGTATCACGAGAGAAAGGAGCCTCGGGCTTTTGCATGGATGCAAACCGAAGCTTTGCGTCCCTTTTGCAACAAGGGTTGAGGATCAAAGCACAATGAAAGCATTTTTAACACCTCAATCCTTGAAGCACACTATTTATGGGAAAAAGTGCATATATCGGCGATGTTGGCATGAACATATCTTTGGGTCATTGTGGAACAAAAATATGACAAAACACCTTTGGAGTAGGCCCACAGTAGGTGCTTCCAAATATGCAAACCATGGTTAGATTGTCCCCGCCCACTCGTGTCAATAGTGCTTGCATATGAGCGCGTGTGCAAAGAGGCAATATGGCACGCGTGCTCACAAGGCGAAATTTTCTAAAATGGAAGACAAGGTTGTACAAATCAACCAAGCCGTCCACGGTGCCCTTCGTGGTCTCTACTTTACATATTGCTTTGGTTCGAGGCTCAACTCCCTAAAGGCTTCGAGTACGAGCCTCGGGGGTCTGGCCATTTTGGCCTAACTTTCGACCAAACCTTGCCCTTTTTCGAAAATAGAGTTTTGGTACGCATTGAATTGCGTGGAGCCATCGTTGATGTGGCTCGAAAATCAAAAATGGCCTGGGGCTTTTGGTCTTGTGAGCATTGTGTTCGGTTTTCAACGTTCATGCTCACAGGGCCACAAAGTTAGCGTTGGCGCACGCAAACGACTTGGGTTTGCGAGACCCATAGGCTGCCTAAAACACCGCCATTGCCCGCTTCCCTATGCAAGATGATATGCCCGCGTGAAAGGGGCATGGATAAAAGACATAGGGGGGAGATGTAGGGTTCAGTCCGAACTCATGGTCCTTGAGAAGCATGAGTTTGCACGATCGACAGAAAGCCTTGCGCGCTGATCTTCTCGAAAACGCAACGGCGGAAAATTTCGGTGAACACACCAGATGAAAGTACATTAAATACCCTCTAGATTCAGCCCTTAAGTTCTCTTAGAACCTCACAGGTACTCGAGAAAAGTCAATCACAAAACTCGCCACGGAGAAGCGACGAAGGCGCGCGAACAGGCAACATCAGGCGGCGATTTCACGACAATTAGAAATCGCGGTAGAAATCGGGTATTTTACCGATTTCAGACCGAAAATCGCCTAAGACAATAAAATTATGGTCATTCTACATTGATTTATTGGTTAGAAATCGGATTCCAGATTTCGCGGGTTAGAGAACAGGGATATCCTGCTGACAGCCGGTGTCGACGGTTTCCGCACGGGTGTGACGGCTCACAGGCCTCCGGGCCATGGGCCATAGGTTCTGGGTACCGCTTCACCCCCCTCCTTAGAGCAAACCCTGGGGGGGGGCTCGATAACACCCAAGCATGGCAGCGGGTACCCAGGACCATCCCCTGAAGGGGGGGGGGTGTCACATCCTCACTTCAGGCTGATTCGCAGGTTAAGCTGCCCAAAGCAAGACAGGTACGGTGCCGTAGCTGTTAGTAACTGGAAGTATAGTATCAAGTATCAAGTCCCGGGTCCTGGCGGCGATTGTTCGGCATCCAAATGTCCCGTTAACCCATACCAGGCGCACCGGGTGCCGGCTGCGACGGTCACTACCACAGTGGCAGTGGCATACACGGCCAACATAGGCGTCACACGACGACTGAGGTGGTCCCACAAGTCGAAAGCGACCACAAAGATCCATCAGGCTACCCGAAGCTTCCCAAGGCCCGCCGGCTGGGGGAGAGTCCCCACGGGTCCTTCCTCGGGCGCACCATGTCCATATCCACGACGCGAGTCCAGACTGGTACACCCGAACGAGCTCCTCCTTAAGGGATCGGGCGTCAAGGCCGTCTTTTCCCTCGCCCTATTACCACGAAGGCATACATGAGGGTGCCCTCATGCAGTGTGGGCGGAGGCGTCGACTCCTCAAACCACCAGTTTTCCAGGCAAACCTTCCCCATCTGACTGCAAGTGCGTCTGCGAGTCGGCAGGCTCACACTGGGACTGACAGTGGCGGACCGCTGGGAGTGTAGTCAGGCAACTGGGCTTCCCGCCTGGCGCCATCAGGATCTCCACATCACAGCGAATAGGGCACACGGTATCACGGGCACTCAAACAGAAGAATCTGTACTTAGGTACTGGTCCAGGCTGGACCTTATGTAAAAGCATGTAAGCGGCGACTCAGGGCGCCTTCGTAGTCGATTCCAATCCCTCAGGGGGGAAAAACAGTCCACACTTCGGTGATGGGCTGATAATCAACATACAGATGCACATATCATGGAGGGGCAGAAAAATAAGCAATAAATGGGGTAAGCAGGCGTGTGAACACACTCTGGATAGAGCGCCAGACCACGCCCCGGTTAGAATAAGGCATATGCAGGAGGGTGGACAGAACAACGCCTGAGTCCAGGCCATATATAGTCTGCAGACACACGTCGACTGGTCTGGATTCCGCAAGTGCCGTGGAACCAGACCACACGCCAAAAAAATCGCAATGCCGATGACAGCGGCATCCGTTGCGCAACGACGTATGGGCTTCAAGGCTCCAAGAGCTCAGAAATATGAAGGTCAGTCGCCCTACCTGGTTTCCAAAGGATTCAGCAGGGGGGGGAGTGACGAATAGAAGTGAAAGAGAGGGGCCATTCTCCTCTGGATTCAGCAGGGGGGGGGGTATGGCCACTCTGATGGCAGGTCACCGAAAGATGGAAGAGAGCAAGCAAGTGAGGGACGATCCGTCGACCAGACAAGTGCCCGAAACACATCAGGGGGGAGCTCAGGGCGCTGATCAGGCACCCCGGGCTGCAATCGCCCGGGTGAGTGCTGCCAAGTCCGAGACATGGATCTTGGTCTTGTGCTTGCAGATGTACTCCATGAAGGGAGTATTGACCCGCGGCACGAACGAGGAGACGGGTTCCCAGGTGTCGTGGGGCGGCCCATAGCCTCGCCAACGAACCTTGAATTCCAGACCTCCGGGTGCTGAGGCGTTCGGACGCTGAGCCAGGATCTTCTCGACAGTATAGTCGTCCTGCTCAGCATAGTCGTCGTGCGAGTCTGCCTCATGTGCGGCGTAGCTCAGGGACACATGTTGGCCACGGAGGTCGGATTCCCGCACACGGAGTTGACTCTCGTGGCGCTCCTGGAACTGTCCGTGACCCACCTTGATGCGGTAGGTGTCCTCACCAATCCTGCGGACCACCTCTCCAGGCGTGAACCAGGTTTTGGTGCGGTGGGTGCCCATAGGGCGGGGTCTGATCACCCACACCGGGTCTCCCACCCTGAACTTCTGCGCTGTCGAGCTCGGGGCGGACTTCTGACGCTCAGCATGCTCCTTCTCGAGCTGCTGGCGGATGTCCCGCGCCGTTTGCTCTTGCCGCGCGAAGAATTCCTTGGCGTCCATGGCCATGCCATCACCCGACAAGGGAAGTCCCCGACCAAGGGGGTCCCTGCCGAACAGAATCTCGTGAGGGGACAAACCGCCCGGCGTGGGGGTGTCATGATGGGCCTTCAGAGCGGGCCACATCTCCTCAAACCAGTTCTGACGTGGATTGGTGATGTGAATCTTGCGCAGCTTCTCGAACAGCTGCCGTCCAGCCACCTCAGCACGGCCGTTAGACCGGCTGAGATAGGCGACGCTCTTGGCGTGACGTATTCCCATGAGGGAACACATAGCCTTGAACCAGGCACCAGTAAACTGGGGCCCTCGGTCACTGCAAATGGTGCGGGGGATGTCAAAGACGGTCAGCCAATGACGAATCATCATGACTGCCACCTCCTTGGCAAGCCACCCCTTTTTGCGTGCCGGAACGGCTACTACGTAGCCACTGTGGCGATCCACACAAAGAACCACACAGTCAAAAGTCTTCTTGCCAATTTGCACTTCGGGCATGAAGAAGACGTCCATGGCCACGCTCTCCATGGGCTGGTCAGGAACCGGGGTCCATTGGGCTTCCCCCTTGACGTTCCGGTTATCGGGATTGCAGGCCTGGCAGACCGAGCAACCGTTCCTGACCTTCTTGATGGCGGTGTAGAGAACGATGTGGTCGATCTCGAACCGACGCTGCATGTCAAGGGCTTGCTTCTTGACCCCTGGGTGCAGCATGTGGTGGTGCCAAGCTTCACAAAGCTCGAGCACCCGGGACTCCGGTACTAACAGCTTACCATTCCGGTAGAGCTTGCCTTCTTCCTCAGTCAGGCCCTTTGGCCACTTCTGCCCGTCGTCAGGGTCGGTCACAGCCCTATACTCGGCCGCAAAGGCCTCAGACTTGGCGTAATCGTCGGTCCAGTACCCTGGAGGCAAGACTCCGGGAAGAGGTGCTTGTCGGACTCAGCTCCCTCAGGGGCGAGTAGTCTGACCGCTCTGCTCATCCTCGATCCGAGGGGGGCATCCGCAGCCATGACGACGAAGCATTTAATACCCTCCTCCTCCATCAGCCGCTCCATCTCAATGATCTTCTTGGCTTCAGCGGTCTCAGCCTCATCGCCATGGGCAGAGATGTCCGTCATGCCCTTGCTGGCGGGATAGGCCCACCTGCTGAGACAGTCCGCCACGGTGTTGTCCTCTCCAGGAATGTAAACAACCGTAACGTCGAACTTGGCCAAGGTCTCATGCCATCTTGCCCGTCGGGAGGCGGGACCAGAGGGGGTGTCCACGTGCTCCTTGTGCCACGACTGCAGACTCTGATGGTCGGTGCAGACGGTGACGGGATGGAAGGCTATGTACCCAGCCCATTTCCTGAGAGCCATGACGATGGCATACGCCTCCTTTTCTCGGGGCGTCCACGTCCGTCTCTGGCCTTCCGCCAGGACTCGGCTCCAGAAGGCCAAGGGCACGTGCCTCCCGTCGTCAAGCGCTTGCTCCAACACAGCGCCTACGGCGTAGTCGGAAGCGTCGGTGCGCAGGACGAACCCTCGGTCGGGATCCACGAGGTGCAGACCAACTGCGGATAGCAGCGCCTGCTTCATCCCCTCAAAGGCACGGTCGGAATCAGCATCCCAGACCAGAGCCTTCTTGGACCCCTTCTTGGTCTCCTCTCGGTTTCCCTCTGAGCATGGTCGTCATGGGGGCTGCATACTCGGCATACATCTTGATATACCCCGAGTAGTAGTTGCAAAACCCCAGATACGCCCGTAGCTCAGAGACCGTCTTGGGCTTTTCCCAGTGCTCAATCGCAGCCACCTTGCCAGGTATGGGCTTTCGCTGCCCGTTCCCAACTATGTGGCCAGCGAAGACCACCTCGCTTACCGCAATGGTGGCCTTGTCACTGCTGCCAGTGAGTTTGTGCCGAACCAGGTGGTCCAGCACTCGAGTGACGTCCCTCTCATGTGCCTCCAGGAGCTCCTCGTAGCTCATACTGGGGTCCCCGGACGCGATGATCACGTCGTCCACGAAGGGGTCCGCACAGTCACGCACCGGCTCAAGCAGGTTCTCCAGCATCCGCTGAAAAGCCGCATTGCCGTTGGTAACGCCCATGGGCATCACCTTCCACTGGAGAGGTCCAAGTGGAGTGCTCATGGCTGTGCAGGCACAGGACTCCTCGGCGAGAGGCATCTGATGATAACCATGTTTCAGGTCAATCACCGTGAAGATCCTCCGCCGGTGTTGTTTTTGCAGCATGTCCTCAATGAGGGGCAGCGTATAGCTGTCGTGCTGCGTTTGGGCGTTCAGGCCGCGGTAGTCGACCACGAGCCGCCACTCACCGGCCACCTTCTTGGGGACGACGAAGCACGGAGAACCCCATTCCGAGTGGCACGGCTCTAGCCAGCCTCTCTCGATGAAGTCACGGAGGATCTTCTCCATGGCCTCCTTCCTCTCGCCCCTCAGGGCAAACTCCCGGTGCCTATACACACGGGGGTCCTGCTTCAGTCGTATCTTGGCCTCGCCATACGGTCCACGCACCGGTGGGGGAAACACAGGCTTTCCGCTGAAGAAGGTGTCCCCATACTTCTGCTTCAGCCTGGCCCTCAATGCCTGGATCTTGGGGCAATCATCGGACTCCGCCTTGGCTTTTCCGGGCACTTGAACCACAGAGCTTAGTTGAGGGGTAGCGACCCCGCTCGGTTTCGGCTCAGGTGGTCTTCCCAGGTGGCCCAAAGGGCCATCTCTGGTCTTGCCTCGGAACAGATCGCCGTAGGTGGGTGGGTTACCGCCAGGCGGCTCGTCCCGGCTGGACATGTGTTCCAGCACCCTCTGAACGAAGGTATTCCCATCATAGGAACCGGAGACAATTGAGTCCACTTCCCACCAGGCTTTGTCCTGGCCTTTGCCCTCACGCTGGTTTCCCCAGTCGTGAAAGGGCTGATCCATATACCCCTGAACCAGATCCAGCTCCCCTTCAGTGAGGGGGTCTTCCGATTCTCCGATGGCAACAGCGGGAACCGCAAAGCATTGTCGCCATGGCTCTGCTATGATGCGGTTGACACAGACGAAGTCCGTGGTGTCGGCCTGATCAAGGCCCCCATCCACATAGTGGAATTCCGTTGGCCATCTCTGGGGTGGCATGGGCTGTCCCTTAGCGTCCTGATAGACACTCTCCCCAGCCGGTAGGACGACCATGTTTAAGGTCATGTTGGTCAATGAGGCTACCCAATGTCGGGTATTTTCCTCCTCGGTGCATCCCATAGGAACAACCAGCACTGCCTTGGAGCGGTCCTTGCGAATCTTCGCTATCGCTCTTGGAATGTCCCAACGGAGGCAATGGATCCACATCAATCCCTGATGCGGACCCCAGTGCTTCTCCCACGCGGAGTCCTGTGCGCTCCAGTACTTCTTACACACCCGAAGATGGGCGGAGGTTCCTGAAGAGAACGCATCCAGGGCCAGATCCGAAGCTCCCAGGTCTGCAACCACTCGGCTCGCCACTTCCGGCATTACGCCGTACTCCTGGTTTGCTGGCCCAGTTGGCTCAGTGTCCAGCGCGGCTACTTCGAGCTGATTGCGTTCGGGGTGGATCCATTGGCATTCCACATGGTTCTCAGGTGACGAAAGCCAATAGAGCTGTTCGTCCTGGTACAGGGTCATTGAAGCCTGGGCCGGGAGAACGCCGGAGTCCGTCTCAATCATGAAGTCGTACCCAACGATCATGTCCCAGTCCATCTCGGCCTCGTAGAAGCGACCGTGCAGGAGGATTTCCTTGCCGAGGTGTGGGCGGCTCAGCTCACGATGGTTCACGAACTGCAGCCCGATGGCTGCTTCCTTCGTGCCTCCCACCATGTACTGGCCGTTCGCCACCTTCAGCCTGACAGGTTTCCAACTGTCGGTCAGACACTCTGGCGGAAGTAGGCCAGCCTTGACCAAGCTGACCTGAGCGCCCGTGTCAACCAACACGTCGAAAACCTTTTCCACTTCCCCGCATAAGGCACGGACCTTAAGATGCAACTGCCGCTCGCGACCGACACGGCGCACGGCGTGCAAACTCAGGATCTCCGGCCGTTCCAGAAGCTCAACAAGCGACTGGTGCAGGTCGTGGACAATGGGCTCAGGCTGCCCATCTGCAGCATCCAGCTGCGGTCCGGGTGATCCTCCGATACTCTCGGATAGATCTTGAAGTACATCAAACACATTCTTGGTCGCGAAGGACGGACGGGTGCAAGGGTTCGTGCCTTCACTTGCCCTCACCCCGCCTCCGCGACTGGGTGCCGGACCGGGCCTTCCGCCCGCGGCAGTCCCTTTGTGCTTATTGACTCGCGACTGGGATGTTTCGGCGCTTCCAACGTCACCATCCTGCGACCGCCCTAGCTGGGGCCCTTGGCTGCAGGGGCTCCGCTAGGGGGCGACGGTTGTGGAAGTAGGGGTGTTCTCCTCCGCATCAACCTCGTTGACCCCCTTCTTCCTTCCACTTCTAGTCTTCTTGTCCTTGTCCTTGTTCTGGTCATTCTGGTTGTTCTCCTTGTTCTTGTTGTCCGACCTCGGGACCCAGTTCCTCTTGATCTCCTGGATCTCCTTGGCCAACTCGGTCCCCTGCGACACCAGTTTGGAGAGCTCGTCCTTGTCCACGTCCACTTTGGCCTCCCGGATACCAGCAGGTGCACGCCTCTTCGACCCGTGCGCCTTCTTGTAGGCCTCCGTGTCAGCCTGGTGGATGGGCAATGTTCGGTGGTCATGGTTGAAGCCTTTCTTCCTCCCATAACACACGAAACAGCCCTGATGGTGAGCTCGGATGAACTCCCCAAAGGACAGCGGAGGGTCACCAATGCGGCGAGGGTCCCTCTTCTCCTTCTTCTTCCAACCCGGCTGCAGGGGCTTCCAGCTTCCCTGTTTGCTCCCCGCGCTCAGGTTGTTGGCCACGAAGGCACAAACAGCCACTTCGGCGGGCTCATCGTCGTCGTCATCGTCGACAAGAGTCTCATCGCCGCCGGCTCCCCCTGGGTCCATGGCAGCTTCCCCGCCAGGTCCCTCGCCAACGTAGTTGACGTCGCGGTCGCCGGGCCTCAACCCGCGGGTGTGGTGGAGGTTCGGGTACTCTTTGACCACCTCCTCTCCAACCCACTCCAGGATCTCGTCGCAGCTCATCCGCGCCAGGATAGCCTGCAGAGAGATGGTCTGGCCGCTCACGTCACACTCGTCAAGGCGCCACATCGTGGTTTTCTGGCGATCGCCCGAGACGGTGATGAGGAGAGCGTCCGCAGTGAGTGCCGTTTGACATCCCGGGCCACGTTCCTCCTTGCCCAAGCCACCACGTTCGAATGATACTCCTTGGGGAGCATCATCTTGACCGTGTGGTTGGACTTGGCGCTCTTGGCTTCCTCCTTGGTGACCCTCTTGATCCATGCTTCCGGCAGCATGGAGAGCAGGCGAGCCTGCTCGTCACCCTCGTTCCAATCCTCCACGTTGCGGCGGAAGAGGGTGTATTGCCCTCGGAAGTCCCGCCAGTCCCGTAGGCGGATCTCCCGTCCATCATGCTGAAGCTTGATGGACTTCCACCGCTTGGCAGCCACCTGCGGAGCGTCAACCCGCTCCTGCTCTTTGAGCCACTTCTTGGCTTCCTTGAGGGTCTTGATTTTCCCCTCCTTGGTCGCCACGAAGTATAGCTCTTGGAGCAGTTCCGGCAGGCGGTACCTGAACCGTCTGAAGACATATTTCTCCGCATCCGCGGGAGGCATGTTTTCAGTGACGGTCACCCCCCAATCGTCCAGCTTTCTCAAGAAGCGGTCGAGGTTGAGGGGGTTGCCATCGTACATGGGGGGCTTGATGTCCTTCAAGTTATCCCACACGGCGGCATCTGCGGCCTTAGAGACCATGAACGCCGGCCGCGAGGTCGACCGAGGTTCCCATCGGCCTCGCCCACGTACTCCCACGGCCACCACGTCCATCTCCTCCATGGAATTCCTGTGGCTATGCCGCGGTTCCTCCATGTACGCTGAACCTAGATGTTCACGTCGTACTCCTTCCATGTACGCATCCTCATCACGGCGTCGGCGGCTGCGTTCAGCGGCCTCCCGTCGTACACCACGCGGCAGGCTGATGTCGAACTCCTCCAGGTCCAGGTCCAGGTCCTCACCTTCGCCGACATCCCACTCCACGTCTCCTCTGGGGACCTCATCCCTGAGTCCACCATAACGTCCACCAACCATTGGGATTGGCTCCGGGGCTGGTGCGGGGCGCCGGGGGCGTACCGGTGTCCGCGGTGGAGCAGGGCGGTTGCGGTACTCCGCGCTGAGCCACTCATCACGCCAATCCTCACTGCCACTGCCGGGCGGCACGCGCTCGTTGCGGCGGCCCGCGCTGTGGTGAGAGGGGGCGGTGAGAGAGGGGGCATTGGCGCTGGGGCGACTCCTGGGGGCTCCGCCGGGGGCGTGGGGTCTGCCTGGACCTGGTCCGGGTCCCCAGCCGTCGTCCGACGAGCCAGACTCCAGGGGTGGGTGGTCGCTGCCGACGCTCCCACGGGCTTCCAGCGTGTCCAGCCTCGGCTGCAGGCCGCTGATGACCTTGTTCAGCGATCTGGTCTGGCCCCTGGCGATGTCCAGCAGCCTCTGGGTGGCGGTGGCGACGCTGGCGCTCTTGACCATCTCCATCTTGGCGATGTCCAGCTCTCTCTGCGCGCGCGCGGCGACCCTGGCGATGCGAGTCATCTCGCCCTTGCCCGTGTCTACCTCGCGCTCGAGGAACTGGACCCTCCTGCGGAGGTAGACAATCCACCGCCAGGTGGTATCCGGGTCGCCGGTCCCTGGTGGGTCATCGGGGTACCCAGGGGGTCCTCCAGGAGGGCCTCCGCCGGGTCCGCCCGGTCAAGGGGGTCCTCCCCCGCCCGGTGGTCCGCCTCCAGGGGGTCCACTTGGTGGGCGTCCTCCAGGGGGTCCTGATGGTCCTCCGCCAGGGGG
Organism: Eutreptiella sp. 'Long Island Sound 2002'; assembly: GCA_964036045.1. Taxonomy (NCBI): domain Eukaryota; phylum Euglenozoa; class Euglenophyceae; order Eutreptiales; family Eutreptiaceae; genus Eutreptiella; species Eutreptiella sp. 'Long Island Sound 2002'. The sequence continues at coordinate 48,277,440 of OZ038393.1, forward strand.
TCCCGGTGGGTCTCCGCCGGGTCGCCTCGGTGGGTCCGAGGATGGGCGCTTCTTCGTGATGTCGAAGTCCATGTCGTCATCCTCGTCCATGTCGCCCCACCTGGGCGTCTCGGTCTTGGAAGACTCCGAGCTCCGGTAGGGAGGAGGGAGATCCTCATCCTCACCTTCCGGCTCCATGGGGACGTCTCCGCCTCCTCCGCCCGTCCAAGCCACCACTTGGCGATGTCGGCGGCCTCGTTCATCCCCGTCACTGGCAGTGAAGAAGGGGTCACTGTCGTGGGGGTGTCCACCCGCTGGCCTCCACGGCCTCTCGGGGGTCTTCCCCCTGCCCTTCCTCCGTCGATGGGCAGTGGGGCCACTGCTCCCACTGCTGCCCGTGTCCGCCTCATCCAGCGTCATCTTGGAGGAGGTGTCCCCTTCGAAAGGTTTTCGAAGGGTCTCCACTCGTGATCCTCCCAGGGGAGTCTCGCGGCGGAGTTTGGCCTCTGCCTCCTCCATTGCGGCGGCGGTGGCTGCGGCAGCCCGCACTTCGGCTTCCTCCCGAGCACGAGCCGCCTCGGCTTCCCGGGCCTGCTGCAGCCGCGCCTTCTCCGCTTCCAACGCCGCCAGCTCCGCCTCCGTCTTGGCCCTCTCCTCAGCAACCTTCCGTCGTGCGGCCTCGATGGCGTCCTTCTTGGCGGCGTCCGCCTGGGCCTTAGCCGTCGCTTCGGCGTGGGCCCTTTCCTCCGCCTCCTTCTTTGCCCTCTCTTCCGCCAGCTCCTCTTCCAGCGCCTTCACCTCGGCCTCCTTGCAGGCAATGGCCTCCTGCGTCAGGCGGGCTTCCTCGTCGGCTGCCGCCCACTCACTCTTGACCTGGGCAATCGCTGCCTCACGGGCGGCTGCGGCCGTGAGTCCGGCCGCAATGGCTGCCACAGTGGTGGCGTGGATGGCCATGCCATGCGCCCACTCCGCAGCCTCCTGCTGGGCGATGCCCGCGGCGCCCTCCACGGCAGCGTTCTGCTGCGTGGCCCGTTGCCGGGCAACCTGAATGTTGCAGGGCACCCCACAGGCGCGCTCACAGGCGCGCGCCACGTCCCTTTGGTCGGGAGCGACGCTGCTGCTGGAGCTTGCCTGGTCGGCCGGCATGCTCCCGCGGTGGGCCGACTCCACGTCGCTGCTGGGGCCTGACTTCCTCAGGAGCAGCGGACGGGGCTTGGCCTTGGTCTGCTTGGCGACCTGAAAGTAGTCGCCAAGGGTGGTAGAGCCGGGGTGGTGACCGCCATTGGCCCGTTGGGGACTGGGGGCTGGGGTTCCGCCCTTGGCGCCTTGGGCGGCTTCGGCGGCCAGGGATTCCTGGTACTCCCGCCACTTCCAGTCCCGCTTCCTGTCCCCGGTGGACCGCTTCTCCTTCCCCGGAGACGCACTGTTGCTGCTGCCCTGCAGCCTGCGCTCGCTCCCCGGTTCCGGGAAGTTCTTCTCGATCATGTCCCACATGGTGACGTGGATCGAGGCGCCAGACGGGTACTCGTCGGGCTTCTCGTCCTCCTCAATCCCGTCGGGGCGCAGCCCTTCGCCGGGCCTGTCCCGCCGGGTCCACGTCCTCCAGCGCTTGTGGCGCAAGCGGTACTCATACCCTTCCGCCCGCAGCCACTCCTCCACTGCCCGCAGGCGGTCCTCGCCCATGTCCTCGCGGAGCTCGAAGCTCCCGGGCATGCCGCCTTCGCACTGGGGATTGCTGTGGCGGTACTGCTGCCCCCACAGCAACCCACGCAGTAGGCGCGCCTCATGGGGGTGGGGCTGCGGCCACGTCTTGCCCGCCTCGTCCCAGTTCACCATCGGTGTTCTCGATGGAGTGGTCCTGGGGTGGTTGTTGAGGTGGGTGATGCAGCACTGGACTGGGAGTGCGGCTGGTGCTGTTCAGCCGGTGGTTGTGGAGGTGGTTGACGCAACTGGGTGTGCGGCCTTTCTGGTGGGCCGATAGGACTCGCTGATGGGGGAGTCCTGGTCTGTCCACCTCCTTCACGGTCGCGGCGCGGTCAAGGCAATGCTCTGGACGGCGCTGCGGGCTCTGTGACGAACTCGGCGCTGTCGCTGGGCGGCGCTGCGAGCCGCTGCGCTGCGCTGCGAGCTGCGAGCCGCGAGCTGCTGCGCCGCGCTGCTCGGGGTTGGTGGCCCCGAGTGGCACGCGAGGGATGGGTAACCCCGCGGCGCCTGAAACACTCTTGAGGCGTTCCCGTGGGGGGCCTGGCCACGGGACGCTGCGGTGGACACGCACAGGTGAGCAGGCAGGCAAAGCACTACGCTCACAAGGGCATCATTACGCTCGTGTCATGTGACAAAGCGTTTCAGGATCCTTGCCACTCTGCAAACGAGGGGACAAAAGTATGTACAGCAACACATCAGGATATGTATACATGGGGTTGAGACTGGACTGGGGTAAGGGCATCACAGGACAATAGACACTCAGTCCTAACTCGTATCCCAATCCCAGGTCCGACCCTCTCAGTGGCTGGTGGGGGCGGGGGCTCAAACACAACCCATGCCCTGCTCAGTCCGGACCCTGAAACCCTGCCAATAGGGGAGGTGTACCGCCCGGCCACAGGCGACTCCCTAAACACCAAGTGGCTCCAGGGTCGACCAACAGTGGCACCCTATGCTCCCTGAACGGCAGTTCCGAACTGCACTTCGAGACAGAGATATGGCCCCGCCATTATCCCCTAGGAGTTGGTAGCTGAAAATGGGCTGTTTCAGCCCAAACTGATGATAGCTCCGAAAACTCCAAAATTGACCCCTCGTCTGGACCTGCCAGAGGTAGGGACGAGGCATCTGACCCCATGCCCCTCGCATACGAGCTTTCTGGAGCCCTCACCCAACCTGGTTCCCTCTGAGGTCCCGGCATCAGGGCGCCACAGGTTCGTCAAGTGGGGTCATAATTGCCAAAATGGCAAAATTGGCCGTCTCGGGCGACCGTCCAGGGTAGGAAATCTTGGCGATATTGACGCGCCAAGCCTTGATTCACAACCCTTGATATCCCCTTTGGTCCCATGCCCTGGCTGCTTACTGTTCACCGAGGGGATGACCACACGGACGGGGCAGAAAGCAACATGCGGTGCAAAGGGGGGATCGTGGATCGCGCCAAAAGTTGAATCACTCCGCATGAGCCGGAGGAGCAAATACAAAGCTAAATGGCATTCAACCCTTGGTCATATGCTACAATATTCGCACCTCCTTCCTGGCTAGATCCCGTGCCCCATGGAGATATGGTAATTCAAATATGGCATACAATGGCAAAAACAGCGAAATTTGGCCAAAATGGCCCGCAGTTATGATTCCATATCTCCATGGCCACGGTGAGGATTCTTCCAACCAAGAATGCTAAAAACACATGGGACTTAGGCCCCAATATTTGCCATTTGCCAACCCTCATGATCGCCTCTAGCCATTTTTCCCATTGGAGGGAAAGTGACACACAAATGGGGCAGAATGGCAACATACCCCAAATTGGGTGACTCACAACTCTCCCATTGAGAGGAGAGGCCACATGGGGAAACACCCCATTCGATGCTGGTATGTGTGCCCTCTCCGAATTGCCCTTACCCTTGGTCAAGTGGCGCACGCAACCTCGGGGGTGAAATCAGGGGGAGAAGGAGTTTGTGGCCATTTTGGGCAAAACGGCCAAAATTCACCCAAGAGTGGTCCCTCCAAATATCGTATCTCCGTATCACGAGAGAAAGGAGCCTCGGGCTTTTGCATGGATGCAAACCGAAGCTTTGCTTCCCCTTTGCAACAAGGGTTGAGGTTCAAAGCATAATGGAAGCATTTTCAACACCTCAATCCTTGAAGCACACTATTTATGGGAAAAAGTGCATATATCGGCGCTGCTGGCATGAACATATCTTGGGGTCATTGTGGAACAAAAATATGAGCAAACACCTTTGGAGTAGGCCCATACTAGGTGCTTTCAAATATGCACACCATGAGTAGATTGTCTCCGCCCACTCGTGTCAAAAGTGCTTGCATATGAGCGCGTGTGCAAAGAGGCAATATGGCACGCGTGCTCACAAGGCGAAATTTTCTAAAATGGAAGACAAGGTTGTACAAATCAACCAAGCCGTCCACGGTGCCCTTCGTGGTCTCTACTTTACATATTCCCTTGGTTCGAGGCTCAACTCCCCATAGGCTTCGAGTACGAGCCTCGGGGGTCTGGCCATTTTGGCCTAATTTTTGACCAAACCTTGCCCTTTTCGAAAAATAGAGTTTTGGTACGCATTGAACTGCGTGGAGCCATCGTTGAGTTGGCTCGAAAATCAAGAATAGCCCAGGGCTTTTGGTCTTGTGAGCATTGTGTTCGGTTCTCAACGTTCATGCTCACAAGGCCACAAAGTTAGCGTTTGCGCACGCAAACAACTTGGGTTTGCGAGACCCATAGGCTGCCTAAAACACCGCCATTGCCCGCTTCCCTATGCAAGATGATATGCCCGCGTGAAAGGGGCATGGATAAAAGACATAGGGGGGAGATGTAGGGTTCAGTCCGAACTCATGGTCCTTGAGAAGCATGAGTTCGCACGATCGACAGAAAGCCTTGCGCGCTGATTTTCTCGAAAATTCTGGTGAACACACCAGATGAAAGTACATTAAATACCCTCTAGATTCAGCCCTCAAGTTCTCTTAGAACGTCACAGGTACTCGAGAAAGATCAATCACAAAACTCGCCACGGAGAAGCGACAAAGGCGCGCGAACAGGCGACATCAGGCAGCGATTTCACGACAATTAGAAATCGCGGTAGAAATCGGGTATTTTACCGATTTCCGACCGAAAATCGCCTAAGACAATAAAATTATGGTCATTCTACATTGATTTATTGGTTAGAAACCGAATTCAGATTCCGCGGGTTAGAGAACAGGGATATCCCGCTGACAGCCGGTGTCGACAGTTTCTGCACGGGTGTGACGGCTCACAGGCCTCCGGGCCATGGGCCATAGGTTCTGGGTACCGCTTCACTACCTATCTACCTCCTCGTCCTCCAGCCACTGGAGGCAGGCCTGCTCCGTCTGGATCACTCCCTCACAGATCTGATCCCTGAGCTTCTCCTTCAGGTCCTGCGCCAGCCTGTGTGGGAATGTCCGACATACCCACTTGTCCCTTGTCCCTCATCTCGCCGACGACCTCCTTGGCGAAGTCCTCCCAATCCAGGATGAAGTCATCCAGGTTGGAGGGGTTGCCATCGTAGTAGGGGATTTTGATTCCCCTGAGGTTGTCAATCCTGATGGCGTCTCCGACGTCCGCAGCCACCACTCCACCGAGACGGATACCACCTGCCGCTGGGGGCTGTGAGTACACTCCCCGTACATCCCTTTCCTCCATGGAGTGCGGTCCAGTTGGGCCTGAACCCATGGGGTTCGGAATGCGGGAAGGACTTGCTCCACCGGCTGTCCATATCCCTGTATTGGGGTCCTTCATCCACAGGTTTCCGCCTGGATGGCCTCGACCATGTCCGTCAGCCCTTCCCATGGTTCGCCCTTGCATGGTCTGGCTCTGGAACTCCTCTTCCGCATAAACTGCATGGGCAGTCGTAGTGGACGGTGGATCCTGGGCGGGATGGGACATCTGTACCGTCAGGCTCCTCGGGTCCGTGGCTACGTGCCCTTCCCGCATGGACCCAGCCAGTGCCGTATGTTCCCCGAGCATTGTGGATTCGCTGAACATGGGAACAAACGGCAGCGCACCCGGGTCAACACGCGGAGGCGCGTAAGGTGCCTCTGCAGGGCCGCCCATGGGTTTCTCCATGGCGCTCCTGAGGGTCTTAACCCGCTACACCAGCTCTGCCGCTGCCGGCTTTCCCGAGAACAACCTGAGGCGAGGGGTTGTGACTCCTCTAGCCTTTTCAGGCGTCCCAACATGTCCTCCACCAGCAGGAGGAGGCTGTCCACCACTCGCTGCTGCTTCTGCAGGGCCAGCTCCAGCTTCTCCCGGTACCAGTCCTGTTCCGCTCGCAGCTCCGCCATGTCTCTCTCCATTGCCGACTGGTCATCCAGGATCCACGCGACGTCCTCCTCTAGGCCGTCCTTCGCGTTGTCCAGGCGGTCGAGGTGCTGCACGATGGCATCCATCCCCATCTTGGGATACTTGCCGATGAGGAAGGATACGTGCTCACAGTGGCACTCAACATGCTTTCAACCTGATCCGGCGCATCCCGCGGTTCCCGGCGCCTCTGACTCCTCCGCCATGGGTGTGTCACCCATGCTATCCCGCGTTGGTTCCGTGTGCCGGGCCACAGGCGCCGTTCTGGCTCTGGCAGGCCTCTCCAACGCCTCGGCGTCATGCTCCAGGCTTGGTTCGGGGGCCGTGTTCGCCCTTGTGGGCGGTCTGGCCATCTCCTCCAACTCCGGAGGGAAAGCGATCCGATAGCCATCGGAATGCCCGTCGGAATCTGCAGCTGACCACAGCCTGACCGGGCTGGGATCCGTCTCCATCGCCCTGGCTTCCGCCGCGGGTTTTGGGGACCCGCGCTTCCGGTAACGCCGGGCTCTGCTGTTGCTGCCAGTCTCCTCCAGCTCCTCCGCAGCGGAGCGGAGATTGCCAGCCTTGCGGCATTGCCTTTCACACATGGAGGCCAGGTCCTCCATGTCCAGCCCATGTCCTGCAAGGGCTCTCCGTTCTGAGCATCTTCGCTCTTCTTGGGCTTCTGATTCCGGCGTCGACTCGACGGACTCCACGATCTGCACCCAGGGGGTCCTTGGGCAGGGCTCATGAGGGCCCAAGTCCCCGGTGCGGCGGTACGGGGCAGGTACTCCTCTGCTACCATAAAGAAGGTCCCTACCAGGACCGGCCCCTGTACCCCTTCCACCATAACCCGTCACTCCTAGGGTCCCGCTCCTCACCAGGGTCTGCATGCTCTTGCCCTATCCTGCACAATTTCCCACAAAAAATAGAAAAATAGGCTCCTTCACACAAAACCCTTGCAATACCCAACTCCCAAGTACAATCCAAATCCAATCCACACTGTTGGCTTCCTTTCAGTACGCCGGTCGTCTTGCGGTGCACACGGAGACACGGGCGTTGGGCATGTACAAGAATTGCACCAAAAAGGAAGGCCTGAAATTGCCATATGAACACATATCAGGCAAAGTTTGGGAAACATGGAGACATAGACAATCACAGCCATAGACCCCTCATTCCCTGGACTCAGGACCTTCCCTTGACGTACTAACATGATGCCCTGAACCAAGTCAAAAAAGATGGCTGAATGTCATGTGTCAAATGTCACTACACAAACCCCAAAAATGTGTTCCCTCCCAAGGATCCAAATCCTAGCCCAATAGGGGAGGTGGCGTGTCATGGCCTAGAGTAGCACTAAGGACCATGCCCTACCCTGACATAACCTTGGTTGGACTTGGAGTCGATTGGGCTTGGAGGACTGCCCCATGAAGATGACCTCATACCCCAGCAAAATGAGGCAAATCACACCATAGTGCCCAAAATTTAATTATATACTCAAAAATGCACACGGCAAATATTCAAATGCTCCATGCATGTGTCAAACCGGGAAGTAATATACAAGGGTGATATAGACCAAATATCCATGCCCAAGAATATCCCATCATTGGTCCCGAAACCCCTCCGGTTATGTACATGACATGCTTCACAACTCAACTCATGAATTTGAGACCTAATTTTGTGAGGCCTCGTGTGCCACGCCAAAGTGACCACGTGATCTGGCGTATGGTGAGGTACAACACCAAAGCATATGCCAACATTTAAGCAACATACCATAGTTCACAGATCTCTAGGCACTTTACTGGTAGCCAACCAGTTGAGCACATAAAATACAAAATTGAGCATAAAATGAGGTCAAAAACATGCAAATATTGCCCAATTCAAGATAATTACAAGAGTATATAACTTTGTTCACCCATGGTATCAACATATGATTCAAAACACAATTGCTTGGGACCATTTGCAAAAGATCCCCCCACTTGGATCCCCACATGGACGCATAGGGACACCTTCGAACCTCCTCCCAACACGCACCATGAAAATGGGAAAATTGATAGTGGCGCTTGTGGGTCGCTCTGTGAGCCCTCCCACATGCACTATATGAGCGGTAGACTTAGTCTAGCGCTATGGAGCTCACTATTGGGACATGGGCGAAGCCCTTGCCACGTATGACTCCATATATCTTCCTACAAACGGAGATATATAACATGGGCGTGAGCATATCGAAGCACATACCATGCATATAACACATACCCTCAAAACGTGGCTCCCACCATGATATGCCATGCCCCTCCATGGACATAACTTCACGTTAAAAATACGTAGGAACCCAAGGAAGGTTTCTATGCAACACCAAAACTCACGCAGTACACTCTAAAGTCGCATTGAAATATACGGTTGCACGGTCCAAGAGTTATATATCACTTTCTACCCTCTTGACCATTATCCCTTGTTACACCCGGAATGTGTACACATCAAAGGCGTCTGATGCTTCTGAAATTAAGTTGAGACCAAGGCGGTTCCAACCCAATTCTCGAAATTGGTATTGCTCGCCGTGAGTTGGAGATATGACCTTTCAAAGTGGCCTCACGAATCAATTTTGTTTCTCCTTTATCTCCAAGAAAAACGAAAGGGGATAACCAAACGAAGGTTGATTCGTGATTGGGGAAAAATGTAGGGCCACTCGAAATTCATCATATCAACTGCGGCGACCTGGAAGTCGAAAATCCGATTCTGAATGTCTGAAAAAATCGGATTAACTTTGCGAGTGTATAACATGAAAATTGCGGAAGCAACGAACCCGTTACTGATGAAATCTGACCCTTCATCTGGGTTTCCACCAAAATATCTGTAAAAAACAGTTAACCAATCGGTTACCGCAAAATCGCGAGCCAACTGACAGTCGCCGGTACATTGACAATCAGAACGGAAGGCGGAAAAAATACGGTAACATTATGATAAAAAAACCCAGTTGATTCCTGATATTCTGATATAGGAATCTCAGCCGGCGGCGCCTCGGTATTGAATATGGCCGCTCATAGCTGGAATGGCCAACCCTATCACACTATCACATCAGGTTAGGTCAGGTGGATGGGAGAGTATGATATCAGCCAATGGCGGCTTGCCGGCACATAGATACACACCCCAAGTGACCCAAAGATGGCCACGGGAATCCGAACTGGCTTCAGTCAGGCGCTGTCCCTCCCCCGACTGCCCGCCCACTGGGCGGGCTGTTGGGGTCCGCCACCCACGTGCTGTGGGCGCGGGTGTGTGGGTGTCGGGGCCCAACATTGTTTCCTTGGCTTGCATGCCCTGTGGGGGCTGCGTGCCGCGGGGGTGGTGGGGGGGCCGTCCCCAGGGGGGTTGGCCTGCCACCGTTGTGGGGGGCGTCTGGTGTCAGGCGCTGTCCGTCCCCCGGCGGCCCGTCCTCTGGAGCGGGCAGCCGGGGTTCCGCGACCCGTGTGTTCCGGGTGCGTTCGGTGCGGGCGTGGGGACCCAGCACCGGCCCCACAGCGTGCGCCCTTGCGGGCCGGCGTTGCTCGCTGTTGGGGGTGGCGGGGAGGCGTCCCCGGGGCGGGTGCCTTCCACCATTATGAGGGGGGTCTGAGGTCAGGCGCTGTCCCTCCCCCGACTGCCCGCCAACTGGGCGGGCTGTTGGGGTCCGCCACCCGGGTGCTGCTGGCGCGGGTGTGTGGGTGTGGGGGCCCAACACTGTCCCCTTGGCCTGCATGCCCTGTGGGGGCTGCGTGCCGCGGAGGTGGTGGGGGATCGTCCACGGGGGGGGGTTGCCTGCCACCGTTGTGAGGGGCGTCTGGTGTCAGGCGCTGTCCCTGCCCCGGCGGCCCGTCCTCTGGAGCGGGCAGCCGGGGTTCCGCGACCCGTGTGTCCCGGGTGCGGTCGGTGCGGGCGTGGGGACCCAACACCAGCCCCACAGCGTGCGCCCTTGCGGGCCGGCGTTGCTCGCTGTGGGCGTTGCGGAAGGGCGTCCCCGGGGGGGGTGCCTTCCACAATTGTGAGAAGCGTCTGAGGTCAGGCGCTGTCCCTCCCCCGACTGCCCGCCCACTGGGTGGGCTGTTGGGGTCCGCCACTCACGTGCTGTGGGCGCGGGTGTGTGGGTGTGGGGGCCCAACACTGTCTCCTTGGTCTGCATGCCCTGTGTGGGCTGCGTGCTGTGGGGGTGGAGGGGGGGACGTCCCCGGGGGGGGTGACCTGCAACCGTTATGAGGGGCGTCTGGTGTCAGGCGCTGTCCCTCGCCCGGCCGCATGTCCTCTGGAGCGGGCAGCCAGGGTTCCGTGACCCGTGTGTTCCGGGTGCGGTCGGTGCGGGCGTGGGGACCCAGCACCGGCCCCACAGCGTGCGCCCTTGCGGGCCGGCGTTGCTCCCTGTGGGGCTGGCCGAAGGGCGTCCCCGGGGGGGGTGCCTTCCGCCATTGTGAGGGGCGTCTGAGGTCAGGCGCTGTCCCTCCCCCGACTGCCCGCCCACTGGGCAGGCTGTTGGGGTCCGCCACCCACGTGCTGTGGGCGCGGTTGTGTGGGTGTGGGGGCCCAACACTGTCCCCTTGGCCTGCATGCCCTGTGGGGGCTGCGTGCCGCGGGGCTGGGGGGGGACCGTCCCCGGGGGGGGTGGCCTGCCACAGTTGTGAGGGGCGTCTGGTGTCAGGCGCTGTCCCTCCCCCGGCCGCCCGTCCTCTGGAGCGGGCAGCTAGGGTTCCGCGACCCGTGTGTCCCGGATGCGGTCCGTGCGGGCGTGCGGACCAAGCACCGGCCCCACAGCGTGCGCCCTTGCGGGCCGGCGTTGCTCCCTGTGAGGGTGGCGGAAGGGCGTCCCCGGGGGGGGTGCCTTCCACCATTGTGAGGGGCGTTAGAGGTCAGGCGCTGTCCCTCCCCCGACTGCCCGCCCACTGGGCAGGGCTGTTGGGGTCCGCCACCCACGTGCTGTCGGCGCGGGTTTGCCAGTGTGGGGGCCCAACACTGTCCCCTTGGGCTGCATGCCCTGTGGGGGCTGCGTGCCGCCGGGAGGGTGGGGGGGCGTCCCCGGGGGGGGTGGCCTGCCAGCGTGGTGAGGGGTGTCTGGCGTCAGGCACTGTCCCTCCCCCGGCCGCCCGTCCTCTGGAGCGGGCAGCCGGGGTTCCGCGACCCGTGTGTCCCGGGTGCGGTTGGTGCGGGCGTGGGGACCCAGCACCGGCCCCACAGCGTGCGCCCCTGCGGGCCGGCATTGCTCGCTGTGGGAGTGGCCGAAGGGCGTCCCCGGGGGGGGTGCCTTCCGCCATTGTGAGGGGCGTCTGAGGTCAGGTGCTGTCCCTCCCCCGACTGCCTGCCCACTGGGCGGGCTGTTGGGGTCCGCCACCCACGTGCTGTGCGCGCGGGTGTGTGGGTGTGGGGTCCAACACTGTCCCCTTGGCCTGCATGCACTGTGGGGGCTGCGTGCCGCGGGGGTGGGGGGCCGTCCCCTGGGGGGGCTGGCCTGCCAACGTTGCGAGGGGCGTCTGGTGTCAGGCGCCGTCCCTCCCCTGGCCGCCCGTCCTCTGGAGCGGGCAGCCGGGGCTCCGCGACCAGTGTGTCCCGGGTGCGGTCGGTGCGGGCGTGGGGACCCAGCCCCGGCCCCACAGCGTGCGCCCTTGCGGGCCGGCGTTGCTCGCTGTGGGGGTGGCGGAAGGGTGTCCCCGGGGGGGTTGCCTTCCGCCGTTGTGAGGGGCGTCTGTGGTCAGGCGCTCCCCCTCCCAAGACTGCCCGCTCTCTGGGCGTGCTGTTGGGGTCCGTCACCCACATGCCGTGGGCGCGGGTGTGTGGGTGTTGGGGCCCACGCACTACAGGTCCTACACAGCCTACACTGGCACCATCCTGGTGGGCGAGCGCTACTGCTACTGGCTCAAGCCCCCACGCAGGACTACCACTCCTACACGCACGCTCTACTGGGTGGTGTTGAAGATAAAGTCGTGGGTCCTAATGACCCTCCTGTGAAGAAGACAAGGGAACACAGCGCTGCTAAGCAACTGTGGCACAACAGGGACGTCACAACATGTTCCCCTGCTAGGGCTTGGAGGAGAAGGGTGCATAGGTGGCGTGCACAGCGCGAATGTCGATGGAGTCGAACTCCCCTCGCCACTCCTGGCTGAGGTGCAGTCAATTGATTGTTTGATCAGCGCGGTATATTTTAGCACGGCTCAAGGGACTGCACCAGTTCACCCTGACCCTCTCACTTGTACAACAGAGGCCAATGGACTGGGTTCAAGACGGAGGAACCATGAGGAACCAGGATGAACTTTCCCCTGGATCCCTTCGAGAGTAAGCTCGGGCAGCAATGTGTTTGTTCTGATTTCAGCACCTAGAGTGAATTGGGGATGCGAGCGACAATAACAGAACGTCCTTGAGGCTATTAGCCCCTTCAGATGATTCTCATCACCGTGCAGAGCTCTCCTCCCATCTCAGAACACCACGCAAACTATTCTTCTTTTCACCCTATCGGGTTATCTTCAAGTCATTTTGGAACAGTTGTTTCGGCCGTTCAATGTTGTGGTGACTGCTGCTAATATGGCAGTCTTGTCACTGATTTTTGTATGTGTGGGCTGTTTGGTTTGTTCCGCTTCTGCCATGTCTATTTTTTGGAGCTGTAACGTTGCGTAACATCTTGGGCCGCGTAGTTCTAGTGGGATCACGCTGCGGTGCAATGTCGTCTGTGACTCTGTGATGGGACGTGAGTTGTCCAACCTCAGAGGTTTGACTCTTGGTGGTATCGTTGTGCGACGTTTTCTGAAGGTCGCTAGGTATGGTAAGTATCTGGTCCCCCGACAGCAAAGTGTGGTATCCAGCCCCTCCAACTCCCACCGATTGAGCTGTAACAGTTGCTGGAGCGCCCCGTGAAAGTGAAGCAGCTCGCAAAAATTCCTTTGCTTGAAGTTTTGTAGGATTTTTTTGGATCATATCATTTGTTTGAGGACTAGACTGGTCTTTTGGCGGCTCAGGATGAGTGCCTCAACGAACACGTTATTGCTAATGGTGACGTGAGGTGTTGTGGCCAGAGCGCCCCAATGACTCAGCACCCGGATGCAGACCGGGCTAACGATGTCCGGGAGCAAGACAAAAAGGGGCAACAAAATTTTTGAGGACCAGTGACATGCCTGTTCCAAGGCGTCCTTCGGGCCTAGAATGTAAGAGGGTCATATGGTGACTGTTGCCCCCGTCACGCGCAGTATGTAAGGCTCGGGAGGTAGGAACAGACCTGCCGGAATTACGATCAGCGGTGCCTTTCCGCCATGGTTACGCTTTGTTTGGCCGGCCCTTGGATTTGGCACCCCTTGGAATTACTCAACTACTGATTCTTGGTATAAACTTCTGTAAGACATCATCTTCGCCTGCGTTTCAGCTGAGGGGGGTGCAGTCTGAATTGATTGAGAGAGAGTGCATGTTGTGTGACAAACTCTTACAATCAGAAAATTTTCTTTCTAGTTACGCAATTTTAGTGCACAAACCTCTGCATTTTTTTTATGCATGGGGCGTCCCGCCCGGCGAGCATTACTCAAAGCGGCTTAACCACGGGCAAGAGCGTTCGTGCCGAGCCGAAGTCCAAAGCAAGAAGAAGTATATACAACAAATAGTATATGAACCTGTTCTTGTTTCGAGCTGAGCACTGATCAGGAACATTTGGGTGCAGTGCACTGCCCTGTTAGGATCCAGAGGCCAGATGGTTACCTGAACACCCCGCTAGGTGGTAAACCTGAGTAAAGTGCGGAGAAAAAAAAAGAAAAAGGAAAATTCAGCATATCTGAGGAGTAGGGAGATAGCCGAGTCATGGTTGCCAAAACACTGCAGTGGGGAGGGGGGGGGGGGCTGCAGTTAACAGATGACAGTGAGAAAGAAGAGGAGAACTGAAAAAAAACTGGGGGGGGGGGGGAGGACACCTTTCCCGGCATTTCAGTGCGGGGCGGAGAGCCACCCGGTTGCTAGTGGAGCTTAGCCTCCTTTCACACTTAAGTATTAGGGAACTGTGACCTGTGAAGTGGGTGCTGTGGGTGCTGGAGGTGTGTTGATGTGGGGAGTACACCTCTGCATTTGTCTTTTCGGCAGCCAAGAACCCCCCATGACCTCAATATAGTACGGTCCGTCAACGCTCATCTTCGGCACAGACATGAAAGCCTCCGACTTCATTTTTGAACACCCCAGTGAATTGGAATGTTTGTCATTTTTGTGTGGGACAAGACCCTTTTTCTCAGGCATGTTTTCGAGTTGGTGCAGCTGACGTACCATGGCAGCTCTCATCCCATCTTGCACATGATCACTGCATGTTTCTTGTGTTATCTGCGGCCATTTATTGACTGCAACATACCAATAGAAAAGGTTTCTGGTTTGCTCACACTTGTGCTTGTTCCTTGTATATGTTTTAAAAAAAATTCTTGCTGACTTTCCACAAGTCAAAATGAAGTCCAGACAAAGGTAATGTAGAGCAAGTCCAGGCACCGGATCAAGACATGTGTAACAAAGAGGGGCTGCAGATAGACAAAAGTAGGTCTAAATACAAAGCTCCAATGGTTTATAATCAAAAAGGATGATTGTATGTGAAAGCTGGCAACACTCAGGCCTCCATGATAGCACCAAGCACTTCACGTGCACTCTTTTGAATAAGATGGAGTTGGTTAGGAATCTGGGGCATAGCAGCTGGGCCAGACACAGGATAGGGGTTGGCCAGCAAGGCCAAGCAACTGAATTCAGTAACAGTTAAAGGGAAGAACCACAATAAGTGGTAGAATCAGTTGAGGATAGGGGTCTTGAGGTGGGGTACCACTAGGCTTAACCTACAAGGCCTTAGGCATGAACTGCCTACTTTCTTTTGGTATCACCTCAATGAAGGAAGATACCTCCGCTCAGTTGAGTTGTAGGGGTGAATTTCATGGGGGGATAGGGTTATAACCCTAGTTACTTTAAGAAAGTGTGCTTTAGACTTCAAAAGAAAGATAAAATGATTAAGTTAGTCTCAACATCAACAAACAGCTTTTAGGGGGGTCTAAGCCTGGATCAAGTCCCCCAAGAAAGACATGGCAGTGACCTTTTTCTTACTTCCCCGTGGAGTACTAGTTGATCAAGCTAGTGGGACCAAGGAAACAGGCTCAAATTTCCCCAACATTACCTCACAAAATGCAGTAAACCAGCCAGAGGCATTCCCATCAGTTCATAGGAGACTATCACACTGTAGGTACCCTTGAAAAACAGTGTAATGTACCGTGAACGATGTCCCTTCGATGGGACGTTACTCAAAAGTCGCTAGCGTGTGGCGAAAGCTTTTGGGAACAAGTTGGGGGTAGTGGGGTGTGAACCCAGGACTCCCTCCCTAGAGCACACATGCTTGCCCACTAGGGTACAGTTGAACACTCTAATGCGGACGGCGATCTCTGTATAAACAGCGTTTTAGTAAACGTCCTGACCAAGGGCCAGGGCGGTGCAATACTCCTAATGGAGGACACAAAACTCCAGGGACTGAAAAAAATAGAAAATGGAACCAACAGGGAGTGAATCCTGTGGTTTGCCGAAATGGGTAGCAATTTAAGAAGTCCAATCGCTAAAAATTGACGAAACGACGTTAGAAATTGTCATTCTTAGGCCAAAACCTATAGTCGCAGACAAGCGCTACAGGAGTGCACTCCCAAAAATGGTTTTGCAGGCATCAACGGCTTGAGAAAAAGAAGGTATGAGCCGTGGTTTTCTAAAGCTTTTAAAGAAAACTTTTGCACAGTTGCATCGAAAATTATATAAACTTTAGGAAAAAGTATTGAACAGAAACCCACACAACAGAGCAGATGGACAACCCACCTCTCAGGTATGTTGGTGTCATGTCACACGCATGCATTGCTTTCGTGGTGGTAGTTTCGCCAAAACGCTAGGGTTGTCACCGTTGTGTTCGTTGGGGGTTCGGGCGTTCACTTCCCTTGCCCTGCACAGGTCAAAACGAAAATGAAAGGTATGTGAAAGGAATCGAGCACGCAGCGCATGTAGGGTTAGTGTATGCACTGTGCTCGCAATACATGTGCCTAATCTGAGCATTCACACGTTGTGGCGTCTTCCCTGTGTCCCAATCCACTCTTCTCTTTTCTTCACAGGTCAGAAAGGAACGTGCTTGCTCGTGTTTGTGTTGCCGTAGCGCTAGAATAGCGTTGCTTAAAACGCTAAGGCTTTTTTTGCGCTGTGCAGTTGTTCGCCATTCCCTTCCTTCTTCTGCAGGAAGCAAGGTAAGAAGGGCATGGATGACACACGATGCATTAATCACTTAGGGTTGTTGATAACTCGCCGTAGGGTTGTTTAAACACTTAGGGTTGTCCTTGCTTTTGTGTTCCCTTCGGCATTCACATGGCGCGTGGTGAGTAAGGTAGGTAGGCCCAAGGAGGAGCTCACCTCCTGGTTGAGGCACGTGATGTTTGGACGTAGTGGATTACTGGTTAGGAAAAGATTGTTGCCCATCGTCTCCCTTCCCTGCATATGCACAGTGCATTAAAGGGATTTGGGCCACGCGCTGTGCACACGGTATAACCCTTGTTTAGGCTACCCGGGGATCCGCCCTACGTTCTATAAGAGAACGGGCGGAGTTCTTAAGTTTGCTTGCTTGCGGCTGGGTTAGAGGACAGTGTAATTTTTTTCAGCCTAAGAAGCGTGTATTACCTTGAGGCTAGTTAGGTTCCTCAGCCGCTAACCGAGTCTTCATCAGCCTTCGTTCTGACGCGGGCAAGGTCAGGGTGATTGGTGCAGCAGCAGTTGCCTTTGGCGACTTTGAATTTTTCTGCCCAAGCTAAAAAGGGTGCAGATCACACAATCAACAAACTGTACCTCAGCAAGGAGTGGCGAGGACAGTCCGACCTCATCATCATACACGCTGTGCACGCAAACAGAACACTACTGACGCAAATTGTGGCCATATGTGCATCATACGTGTGCATGCTACAGCGTATGAAACCCGCGCCGCCACTGCGTGGTGGAGTGGACCTGTGACGCCTCTGGGCGCAGTACTTACTCTCAGGAAGCTCGAAGGTTCTTGACGCCAAGGCGCAGAGGAAGGAGTGGGTTGGGCCCCCACCTGGGGCCGTACTAGCGCGCCCAGCGTGTCTGTTTGCTAGCCTCTACCTCGGATTCCTGAGAGTGTTTGAGTCTCCAAATCCAGCTCTGACCAGGTAAGAGGCGGTGTTGGTTTCCAGTCTGTGCTGATCTCTTGGCAGGGTGGTGATGCGAAATTGTGGCCTTTGGCCACTGTCGCTCATCTGCTGTTTTACTGTGGCTCACAGTGCGCGGAGCGCATGTTGCACAGGATGGCAGATGTCATAGAGATTCTCAGACATCAGCGTGTTTTTTGGTGATTTGTGATTGATTCTTGAATGTACTATTATTATTACAGTATTAAATATTCGATGGCATCAACGGCGAACGGCGTATGTACTTAACCTCGACGCAAAGGCCCAGTTGTCCAATCGTGTTGCCGGACCCTACACTCTGCTCTCTCCTTTGTATTTTAAGGGTGCAAAAATTGTGAACTACTTCGTACCCTAGCTACGGAGCCTGGTGGGGAGGAGACCGTCGACTGCGTAGATCACAAACATGGACTGATGAGCACCGTGGGTATTCTTCGTTCTTTACCTCACCCTGTGGCACTTTTTGTCAAGTGCCTGTGCTTTCAGACCAGCGCCCGGCTGCGGATTCTGTGGAATTCGACAAAATGTCTTGGGTTTTGCAGCTGACAGAATTTATTATAACATTTCATGTGCAGTGAAAGGGGCAGCAAAGGTGAACTTGGTGGCTTTTCATGGGTAAATGCAGTGAATATCTTGAAACAGAGCAATAGCCAGTGGATATGGGACAACCGTGAAGCAGGATCCAAGCAGAGGGTCCTCGAAAATGCTTCATTACTTCCCTCCAACCCCTGACAGGGAGACGTGTGGTGACGTCCCTGTTAGGCCACAGTCGCGTAGTAGCGCAGTGTTCTCTTGCAATTTGACAGGGAAGCCAGTAGGGTCGTGACTTTCCTTGCCATGACCACCCAGTACTGTGTGTAGGGGTTAGGGTCAGCAAGCCTGGTAGGCACTGAGTGCGGTTGTGCTCACCCTGCCTTCGAAGGCTGGTGCTGGCATTGGTGAGTCTAGTGTAGTGGTGTCTCCTGTCCCGCGTGCTTTTCCTCGTGGGCAGGGGAGTGTGTTAGTTTTTCGCCCTTACAAAAATGGGTGTTTTGTATGCCCTTAGCACAGTTGGCCACCCCTCCCCTCTAGTAGGTAGGGCTTTTGCCGTCTTACCCAAAAGATAGGCGCCAGCACAGAAATTGGACGCCATAGGAGTGGTAATACTACCTGATTAGAACATTCGGTCCGAGGTCAGCGAAGCCCGGTCTCCGGGAGCCACGCCGGGGAGTGAACCGAGACACATACAGACATACGTAGCACACTTAGGAGTATGGTAACCCTGTAAGGAAGGGTAGAACCCCATGGGTCTGGACCAGTCAGGGGTCCTAACTGCGGGCATCCTTGTCCCGAAGGAGGGTGGACACACCTTGCTTCATAACACCTCGCTTGTCATTCCCCCCTGGAGGGAAAAGCCACCGCTTCCCGTTGGCTCCCCAAGGTCATACCATCAGGACAGTTCCCATGCACCACATGGTCAACATAGCACACACTTGCTGGGTGGCCGCAAACCTGATAAGCGGCCATCTGGTTCACGCTGGTAACCATAAGCATGGGACTACAGGACTCAGCTAGGGCAGGAACAGTGCTCCGCAAGCAGCGGATGTGTAGGTTTCTGGAGTGCCGAACCCGATTGAGGGTGGCAGTTAGTACATTCACCGTGACTGGAGCTCTACTGGGGTCCTGAACCTGTCCTGGCACACACTGAGTAGGCCTAGATATTCAGCACAATGGTGCTCACCGCCCCTGGAAGGTTATAAAACAGTAAATAGATAGGCACAAGGAGATTAGTTTTTCTTCTTCCGCTGGGACAGAGTCTTAGCACGGGTTAGTAGCTGTCCCTCGTTATTCTCAACGAGGTAGGAGCGAAAGATTGCATTGATACTCCCATCTGACTGTATAAAGGCGGACATGGGTTCCGTGGTTGCCTTAGATAGCCCATAGCTGTCTCAAAGGGTAAGAAAATTTCAGCCCTGTTTTTACTGGTAGCGGGCAATACCTGCAACCACGTAGTAGCCATCGACTGCCATCTCATCGGCAGTCATATCTTCAAGTTCGTCTGCCTCCTCAGGGTTGGCAGCGTTCTCTAGGTCGATCAACTTCACTTCTGCGATGTCGCGCGATCGCAGCAGAAGAAACCAAAAAACCAAGAAAAAGACGCACAACCAGAAAAAAAAAAAGCGCAAAATCGATTTATCCGACCTCAGAAACCCCCCAAAAAATTTTACGCCGCTGTTTGGCGAGGTCGCAAAATTTAGGACACTCACAGAAAAAGAAGAACAAAAGAGTCGCGACGGAGACGAAGTTGAGCGTTGCTTGCCCCAAAACACCTAGCAAAGTGCGTGTCCTAGGCGCTAGGGACTTGTGCGCGCCCCAACCACAAAGAAAGGGAACACATGCACAAAGGAGAACAAAGGAAAGCGAGCGAAAACAAAACGGACACAAACAACACCGACAACAATGGCCGCCAAGAGGCAAGTATGTTACATGCCATGCAACGCCAAAATGCGCCGTCACGGAAAGCGCAACGAAAACCGCACCGGCAAGGAAAACCAACAAGAGGTGACACCGAATGAATGCCTATGCCCACCCCCGCACACATAGGGAATTAAAGGTATGCCCGTACGTGCATGCCCGTATCGCCACAAGGTCATCAACGCCACGGACGAGCAAAATGGTATGAAGGGGCACAACGGGGGAACACAAAACCAACAAAGGAGAGAAGAACGCACGAAGGAGGCCACACACCACCGAGGGGAAGCACAACACACATAAAAACACACAAACAAAAACTGAACATACGCAACATGCACACGCGGCTTGTTGGATCCAAGTATGTTACATGCCAGGCTACGCTACGCAAGGAACACGGGATAAGAACGGCAACCGCGCCAACAAAAGTAAAAGGTGACCACAAGGCGTAACCGAGACGTGCCCACCCCCCGCCCGCACGCCCGCTTACGTAGGAGGCGAAAGGGAGCGAATAGTATGCCCGCCCGTGCATACTGCCGCACGTGCAACGAGACAACCACCGCCGCGAGCAAGCAAAATGGTATGGAGGAATACGAAGGACGCCAAGCATGACGGGCGGGACATGTGTGGGGAACCACACACAACCACGAGAAAGGACAACACGCAAGTGCAAAAACACAACAAACATGCGTGCCGCACCCACACGCACCTGCTTGCATAGGGAACAAAAGGTATGCCGCCGCATGCAGACGAGTAGTAGGCAAGGGGGGAGCCACACACCGCCACCAAGAGCGCAAGTACGTTACCATGTTGTGCCACGCCGCCAACCGCCCGGCCCGCGCCACCAACCGAGACGGGAAAAAACAAATGGCCTTCGGCCAGAGAGTGGTTGTCACGGGGGGCTAACAGTCCTGCCCTGCGGTGCAATGCGGGGCAACCGTGACAACTGCTCTTACAGCACAACCACCCTTTTTGTTGCGCTGATTAGAACATACACACTTATGCATAGCGTCATGTGCCGGATTCCGACATACACACGTTGTCACGCTTCCTTGTGCATGCACCCACCTTCCCGTCTCTTCACAGGTCCAAAGGAGAAGTGTGTGCGCGTGTTTGCGCCGCTTGAGCGTTAAAGTAGGGTTGTCTTGGACGCTTAGGCTTGTTTTGCGTCGTGCCGTGGTCTCTCATTCGCCATTCCCTAAATGTCACGCCGCGCACACGGGAAGGTCAACGAACACCGAAGAGGGAGCACAACGCCGCCGGACGCACGGAACACGCAAAAAGGTGGGTGAGATAAGTATGTTACACCCACGCACGGAGCACAACGGCGCCCACCACCGCCAACAGCGAAACCCAGCCAGGAGTGGCGGGAAGTAGCACCCGGGACCCTCAGCCAGGAGTGGCGCGGACCACGCGCCACCACCGGCAGCGAAACCCAGCCAGAAGTGGCGGGGATTAGCACACAGGAAGCTCCGCCAGGAGTGGCGAGGGACCAACCACACCACACACCAGCCACAACCCCACCAACACACCACCGCCGCACACCACACACCACACACCACCGCCGCGGGCGGACCCCAGCCAGGAGTGGCGGGGAACCGCACCCTGGACCCTCAGCCAGGAGTGGCGAGGAGCGCCCATCACCGCCGACAGCGAAGCCCAGCCAGGAGTGGCGGGGAGTAGCACCCAGGACCCTCAGCCAGGAGTGGCGAGGACCGCGCACCACCACCGGCAGCGAAACCCAGCCACGAGTGGCGGGGAGTAGCACACAGGAACCTCCGCCAGGAGTGGCGAGGGACCAACCACACCACACACCAGCCACAACCCCACCAACACACCACCGCCGCACACCAAACACCACAAACCACCGCCGACAGCGAAGTCCAGCCAGGAGTGGCTGGGAACCGCACCCGGGACCCTCAGCCAGGAGTGGCGAGGAACGCCCACCACCACCGGCAGGGAAACCCAGCCAGGAGTGGCGGGGAGTAGCACACAGGAACCTCTGCCAGGAGTGGCGAGGGACCAACCACACCACACACCATTCACAACCCCACCAACACACCACCGCCACACACCACACACCACACACCACCGCCGCCAGCGGACCCCAGCCAGGAGTGGCGGGGAACCGCGCCCGGGACCCTCAGCCAGGAGTGGCGAGGACCGCGCACCACCACCGGCAGCGAAACCCCGCCAGGAGTGGCGGGGAGTAGCACACAGGAACCTCCGCCAGGAGTGGCGAGGGACCAGCCACACCACACAACAGCCACAACCCCACCAACACACCACCGCCGCACACCACACACCACACACCACACACCA
Source organism: Eutreptiella sp. 'Long Island Sound 2002' (assembly GCA_964036045.1). Taxonomy (NCBI): domain Eukaryota; phylum Euglenozoa; class Euglenophyceae; order Eutreptiales; family Eutreptiaceae; genus Eutreptiella; species Eutreptiella sp. 'Long Island Sound 2002'. Next base: position 48,299,355 of record OZ038393.1, read on the forward strand.
CACACCACCGCCGACAGCGAAATCCAGCCAGGAGTGGCGGGGAATCGCGCCCGGGACCCTCCGCCAGGAGTGGCGAGGAACGCCCACCACCACCGGCAGCGAAACCCAGCCAGGAGTGGCGGGGAGTAGCACACAGGAACCTCCGCCAGGAGTGGCGAGGGACCAACCACACCACACACCAGCCACAACCCCACCCACACACCACCGCCGCACACCACACACCACCAGCGCCAGCGGACCCCAGCCAGGAATGGCGGGGGACCGCGCCCAGGACCCTCAGCCAGGAGTGGCGAGGACCGCGCACCACCACCGGCAGCGAAACCCAGCCAGGAGTGGCGGGGAGTAGCACACAGGAACCTCCACCAGGAGTGGCGAGGGACCAACCACACCACACACCAGCCACAACCCCACCAACACACCACCGCCGCACACCACACACCACACATCACACACCACACACCACCGCCGACAGCGAAACCCAGCCAGGAGTGGCGGGGAACCGCGCCCGGGACCCTCCGCCAGGAGTGGTGAGGAACGCCCAGCACCACCGGCAGCGAAACCCAGCCAGGAGTGGCGGGGAGTAGCACACAGGAACCTCCGCCAGGAGTGGCGAGGGACCAACCACACCACACACCAGCCACACCCCCACCAACACACCACCGCCGCACACCACACACCACCGCCGCCAGCGGATCCCAGCCAGGAGTGGCGGGGAACCGCACCCGGGACCCTCAGCCAGGAGTGGCGAGGAGCGCCCACCACCACCGGCAGCGAAACCTAGCCAGAAGTGGCGGGGAGGAGCACACAGGAACCTTTGCCAGGAGTGGCGAGGGACCAACCACACCACACACCAGCCACAACCCCACCAACACACCACCGCCACACACCACACACCACACACCACGGCCGCCAGCGGACCCCAGCCAGGATTGGCGGGGAACCGCGCCCGGGACCCTCAGCCAGGAGTGGCGAGGACCGCGCACCACCACCGGCAGCAAAACCCAGCCAGGAGTGGCGGATAGTAGCACACAGGAACCTCCGCCAGGAGTGGCGAGGGACGAACCACACCACACACCAGCCACAACCTCACCAACACACCACCACCGCACACCACACACCACACACCACACACCACAAACCACTGCCGACAGCGAAACCCAGCCAGGAGTGGCGGGGAACCGCGCCCAGGACCCTCCGCCAGAAGTGGCAAGGAACGCCCACCACCACCGGCAGCGAAACCCAGCCAGGAGTGGCGGGGAGTAGCACACAGGAACCTCCGCCAGGAGTGGCGAGGGACCAACCACACCACACACCAGCCACAACCCCACCAACACACCACCGCCGCACACCACACACCACCGCCGCCAGCGGACTCCAGCCAGGAGTGGCGGGGAACCGCACAAGGGACCCTCAGCCAGGAGTGGCGAGGACCGCGCACCACCACCGGCAGCGAAACCCAGCCAGGAGTGGCGGGGAGTAGCACGCAGCAACCTCCGCCAGGAGTGGCCAGGGATCAACCACACCACACACCAGCCACGACCCCACCAATACACCACCGCCGCACACCACACACCACCGCCGCCAGCGGACCCTAGCCAGGAGTGGCGGGGAACCGTACCCGGGACCCTCAGCCAGGAGTGGCGAGGAACGCGCACCACCACCGGCAGCGAAACCCAGCCAGGAGTGGCGGGGAGTAGCACACAGGAACCTCCGCCAGGAGTGGCGAGGGACCAACCGCACCACATACCGGCCACAGTGCGTGCGCCAGCCCAGGGAAGGCAGAGGGAGGAACAGGCAGGCCCCCCGCCCGAAAAAAAAACAGGGGGGGGGGGGGTGGCGCGAAAACAGCCCACAGCCACCAAAACGCCCGCCAACAACACAAAAGGCGGCCAAACCCCCCACCCAGAAGGCACCGAAGACAGGACCCCCGAAGGAGGCACAGGGGGACCACCCAGCCAAAACCGGCAACACCATCCTGGAAGAGCGGCCCACCGGGAAAAGGGGCACCGAAACATGCAGACACACACCACGAAAAAAAAAAAGCCAGCAGCCCAGCCCGAAAGACAGGGGATAGGGGGACAGACCACAAGGCCCGGGACAGGGACACCCAGCAACCGACGCCACAAAGCCAAAAAAAAAAAGCGCAAAAAACACACCCCGACACCCCAGCCAAGAAGGGCGGGGCACAGCCGCGTCCCGGGCCCAGCACGCACGCCCACACCGCACACCGGAACCGGAAACGGCGGGAGGCAAGCGAAACGCGCACGAAACCACACACGTCCCATAAGCAGGCCGAAACCTAAGCCCAACCACTAACACCACAAACAGCCGGCAAAAGAGAGAGAACACCACAAACCGTGCCCAAACACACCCACCCAAGACCCCAGCCAGGACTGGCAGGGGTTAACAAAACCCACACCCAACCGCAACCCGGACCCAAACACAAACGCAAGCCAACAGTAGGAAACCCAGTGCCCACAGCCCGGGCACTGAGGCAGCCCGTGCCATGCAGGTGACCCGGCCAAACGAGATCCGGAGACCGGGGGTAAGGCTGCATCCTAAGGCCTGCGCTGCTTTGGGACTCGAGGCGGAGCGTGCGACACCCAAGCGCCTCGGAACCCTAGTACCAAGAACGTGCATGCATGCCTTGGGAACGGGATACGCCAGGAAGTCCGGTGAACCTCTAGGGTTCCGCCCAAAGGAGGGGACGTGCGCGAGCACGGGGGCACACCCTGCAGGCGAGACAAGCACGTCACGCCGGCAGCGATCAGCCCTCCCGGTGTTGCCCGGGGCCGCTTTGTTGGGGGCCAACAGTCAGGTCTAGCGGGATGTAAGCCGCCTCCCCTCTTCACGCGCGGAGCCTCTTCCTGTTCGTCACAGGGGCGACGCCAGGGGGAACCAAGGGGCGCCTCTCCACGACCGAGTGCACCTACCTACCTACCTGCACCACATGGTGCACATAGCACACAATTGCTGGGTGGCCGCAAACCTGAAAAGCGGCCATCTGGTTCACGCTGGTAACCATAAGCATGGGACTGCAGGGCTCTGCTAGGGCAGGAACAGTTCTCCGCAAGCAGCGGAGGTGTAGGTTTCTGGAGTGCCGAACCCAATTGAGGGTGGCAGTTAGTACATTCACCGTGACTGGAGCTCTACTGGGGTCCTGAACCTGTCCTGGCACACACTGAGTAGGCCTAGATATTCAGCACAATGGTGCTCACCGCCCCTGGAAGGTTAGAAAACAGTAAATAGATAGGCACAAGGAGATTAGTTTTTCTTCTTCCGCTCGGACAGAGTCTTAGCACGGGTTAGTAGCTGTCCCTCGTTATTCTCAACGAAGTAGGAGCGAAAGATGGCATTGATACTCCCATCTGACTGTATCAAGGCGGACATGGGTTCCGTGGTTGCCTTAGATAGCCCATAGCTGTCTCAAAGGGTAAGGAAATTCCAGCCCTGTTTATACTGGTGGCGGGCAATACCTGCAACCACGTAGTAGCCATCGACTGCCATCTCATCGGCAGTCATCTCTTCAAGTCGTCTGCCTCCTCAGGGTTGGCAGCGTTCTCTAGGTCGATGCGCTCGACCTCTCTATCAGACAGAGGCCACTCGTCCCAGGAACGTTTGTCAGGCGAGTGGTAATGTCTCAGCTGCTTAGGTGCACGCAGCAACTCTCCACCTAGGCGGGGCTGCACCTCACATGCATCCTGGATCCATCTATTTTTATAATACGATAAGGCCCAAAGTAGGGGTCCTGCGGACGGTTGCGCGGCCCCTTGAGCAATCACGAATGGTGTACCAGCACTAGGTCCCCTAGCTTGAAGGTGGCAGGACGTCTCGTGCGGGTACGCCTAGTCAACTCACGTTCCCGAACATGTTTCAGGTTAGCTCTAGCCAGGTGAGCCAGGTCCTGCCTATGCTCCAGCCAATCCCCTACGGGGCTCTTGTAGTCCTCAGAAAAAGAAGTTTTGAAGAACCACGCAGGACGCCCCCCATGGAATAGTTCGTGGGGGGTATAGCCAGTTGAAGAACTCTCCTGGCAGTTCATGGTTAGGACAGCCCAGGGTCAACAGACTTACCCAATCTTTTTGAACCATCTCTCAGAATTACCCAATCTTTGGTATGCTCCTGTTTCATCAGAGTCCTCTGGTTCTGCTCCAACACACGGTTCTGCCTCTCGCACAGAGGGTTAGAAGTGTGAGTGTAGGGCACACCTGTGTTTACATGGACCTTCGGGGCGTTAAATACTCGCTTGTACCATCCGGTATCGCTCGGGATGCGTAGGTCCTCCTCAGGGTGCACCTCCTTGGGTGCCCGATAGTGTTCGAACCATTGTTCAACCAAAAGGTTCACAGTCTGTTCCCCTGTGATCTTTTTATTGCAGGGGAACGCACGGGTGAAACGGGTTAGGCCACAGGTGACAACCAAACAGCTGTCATAACCACCAAACTTAGGCAGACCGTGGATGAAATCCACCTACAACACAGAATTAGCACAGTAGGGGATAGGCAGACTGGATACCAGTCCCCGGTCACGCGAGTCGCTCTGTTTGTTGGCTTGACAGCCACAGGGGTCCACTATGGACTGTATACGAGCACGTAGCTCAGCACAGGTTAGCTCGGAGTAGAAACGCTCTTTGAAAAAGTCAACAGATCGGTTGCACCCTGTGTGCCCGGAGCTCAGATGGGCCCACTGTAGGGAACCATCAAGTCGTGCCTCAGGCACGACTATACGGTCCTCATAGTACAGAGATTGGTTATGTTTATACCAACGGTCGCCGTCTATCAGGCGTGCCTCTAGGCCATCACTGAGGGAGCTGAGTACACATTTGTATTCAGCATGGTAGTCTCTGAGACTCCAGCCCTCCAGTACACGTGCAGTGCGCATGGATGGGTCCAGCTGGACGTCCATGCGTTGAAACGCCTCTTTGGCCAACTCATCCGAGGTCTCACCTAGGAGGGCGTCGAGGTTGTTACGAGATATATAGTCAGCCATGTCGTTCTTTATACCCTAGATATGGTGGACAGTCAGCCTGAACTGACTGAGGTAGGTCCACCATCGCTTTAGTTTCGCCTTTTCAGGAGGGGGAGCCTTCGGAAACGTTTTCACTGGCTCTTGGTCACAAAGTCAGACGATAGGGTTAGTACCAAGTAGACAGACCTGAGAAGAAAGCATGAGCATCCCACCCTGAAGTTCCTGGTCGTAGGTACTGTAGTTCCATCGTGCTAGATTCCACTTCCAGTTCCAGTGACCAAGAGGTACCAGACGCCAGTCATTTGCAGCGTAGTCATGCTTCAGGGTTCCGTCGCGGTTCAGACCTGAAGTTAGAAACTGGCAGTGAGACAACTCAGCGGAGTTAAGCTCCTGCCACTGGTATAGGGTACCCCCCCCCCCCCCTACATCACAGGCATCTGTGACGAGTATTATCTCGCCCTTAGGGCGGGGTATCCCCAGGCAGTTGGTAGAGGACGTTTTTCCCTTCAACTCTCGGAAACGGACCTCTTCCTTGTCGGTCCATCGCCAAGGATTGGTTTTTTTTATAAGGTCAGTCAGGGGGGCTGATGAATACGTAAAATTGTGGATATTGGGCCGCTAAAAATTGCAGACGCCAATGAAACTCCGCACATCGTGCAGACCCTTCTTAGGGTCATCACCTATCTGCATGTCTTGCAGTGGTTGCATCTTAGATGCGGCTGGTTTCCACCAGCAATATCCAACATCCAAACCTAGATATTCCCCCTCCTCACGCATCTCCTCACATTTCTGGAGTTTGATGCGGAGATGGTTTTCCTGACAGACAGTGAAAAACTCTTGTAGGAGGAGGATATGATGCTCATGGGTATGAGTACCCAGGCTCACGTCATCGATCTGTGCCTCCATCTCAGCCCCGCGGGAAACCGGTTCCTATACAAGGGGTCTGCGTCTCAGGATATATAGGATTTTATTCATCAGCTCCTGAAAGAGAGCAGGGGCATTCGCGACACCAAAGGGCATGACCTTCCAGCGGAAGACACGGCCGTAAGGGTTACAAAGGCGAGGAGTTCCCCGGCTGCTCAGGTTAGGTCTACCTGCCAAAAGCCACTGCGCTTGTCCATCTTAGTTTTGAATCGGCATTTAGCGATTCTTTCCAGGGTATTCTCAATGTTGGAGATACTCCCTGAGTGTTTCTGGGTCCTTTTGTTGACCTCATCGTAGTCAACGACCAAGCGCATGGCAGTGGAGCCAGGTTTAGCCACTAGAAAACAAGGGCCACAATGGCGGGGGTAGTCCCCCTGTTTATATTCCCTGACAAAGCCAGCATCTATACATTCCGGGATCTAGCGTTCGATCTTGTAGATTTGGTCTTGTGGGGCGGGGTATGAACGCCGTCTTACTCCAGACCCTTCAAACTCTGGTTTGAGTTTGAGGTCCATATGGACCAGTTCTTTGCAAGACAGGGGTGGGGGCAACGCTCCAAAAACCTCCTGGTATTTCTGGATGAGCTTACTGAAACGGGGGTCTAGGTTCATGCTTTCCAGTTTCTCCACAAAATCCTCCTCAGCATGGGGGTTGCTCTTCCCTTTTTGTTGTTTCTTCATACGCCCCATTGTATCAGGGGGTAGTTCATCCTCCTGGTACTGGCGACCCTGCTGGGCATAGTGAAGGGAGTATACCAGAGGTACCTCAGGATCCAGAAGAGTCATCTCTTCATCATCCTCGTAGGACCAGATGGACGTTTTCCAGGTCCTCTTGATGAGGTCCAGCCGGGTCTGTCGCTTGATACGCTCAGCCTTAGCCCATAGAACCTGTTGGAGATCCTGTACATCGTACCAAGAGACGGGCATGTTGTTGGGTGAGGGTTTAGCGCCAAGTACCAGGCCTGTAGGGCCAGCTGTGGCCTGCATGGAGAAAGCAGCGTGGTCATGGGACCTGCCATAACTTGACTCACCAAGGTCCACCTCATCCATAACCAGCTGCGCTAGGAAAGCGCTGTGCTTCAGTGTCACCATCTCCGGGTCAACGGGGGGTATAGCACTGGCGATATCGCTCAAGCGGTCGTCAGCATCAGCCAAGGGCGTGGAGACTGCTGGCGTCTCCTGCTCATCGGAGCACTCACCACTTGTAGTAGTCACGCAGAAGTACTCGGATCTTTTCTTGAGATCCAGGAGGGTAAGGCCTCTGGTTTCGTCCATCAACTTCTTGAGTACCACCTCGTCGAGGCCACTCACAGGTACGGGGTTTAGAGAGCCATCTACCATGGACAAGAGAGTGCTCCATTCATGGGCGAGAATGGTCTATTGAGAGTCCTCGGAAACGTAGATTGGACCATTGGGGAGTTCAGTTCTTTCCACTGTCATACCATCCAACAGTCGTCTCCAATAGGCGTGTTCGCCTTTGGTACCCCAGTCGGGGGGAACCTGGACCACTCTTGCGCCTTCAGCGGCGTTTTTTGTAAGCACCTTAGCGAGTTGAGAGCATGGGGGATTTGCATAGCACAACCCCACCAACTTCCGGTAGAAGTGGTAGGCGTTATGAAGATACCTTGAGCAATGGAGCTGCATCATGTGCTGCTCTTTACTCGCGAACTGCTCCACCTGTACTTCATTCCGGTCTACCTGCAAGGCGGCTAGTCCATTTTCCAAGACGGGCCGCACCAACTGATACTTTTGAGTTCGATAAGACCGGTTCACGTAGCGCCGACCAGACTCTTTTCGTTGTGACAGCTCCAGAAGGACAGACAAGAGGCCACTGCCAAAGTCGCAGTGAAGGGCATGGGGACGTTGCAAAGACAACAGTTTTACCTGGGGGTTACGGCGCAGAAAGTCTGTGCCGGTGACAATGTCAAAGGCGTCGGTGTCCAGCACTTTGCAGTGCTCACTTACCTGTTCGTCGCCAAGACACACGGTCACATCAACCCCTCGAAGGGAATGGATGGTCCGACCATCCCGAACCCTTGTGGCCGAGGTTTTCATTTTCCGGATCTAGGCCTGTTTCAGCAGTCTGCGGGCCACGATTGAAAGCGTAGCGCCCGTGTCTAAGACAGCCTTGTAGACCTGGTCACGAATTTTCACGGTGATCCAGAGAACGAAATCCTCATCCTCGGAGCCTCCCCCCTATCCCTCTTCAGGGAACTTGACCTCAACCCCAGCAGCCTGCAGACACTTAGAGTGCCAGATTAGGCGGCACTTCTTGGCGTTCTCGCTGCTCTTGTCGGCGCCTCCACCGCTGGGGGTGGGGGGGGGTGGCCGTTTTTCACCCGAGGGCTCTCCCTTAGGGGTGGGGTTGGGTGCTCCTCTTCCACCAGTGGCGGGGGCTGCGGTCCTTCGTCCTCCAGGGTTACCCTTACCCTTGAAACCTCCAGCGTTGGCCCCCCCCCCTTCAGGTCCTCCACCCTTACCGGCGGTCTTACGCCGTTCCTCTTCAACTTTCTTATGTTTTTCGGAATAGCGGCGTTTGATGTGGCATTCATCTTCATAATGCCTCCTCTTGCCGCAAAATCCGTACGTTATCGTGCAGCAGAAATGGTCTTGGTGCTTTACCTTCTGACCTTCTTTAGTTTTCTCCGTGCGCTTCAGCTGAAGCATGCACGCACTTCGCCGGTCACAGTTGGGCGCGTGGCATGGTCCACCCTTATCTTCCGTAGGACGACAGTAGAAAAGATTGGGGGCCCCTTCACCTTTGGAGGAGGGGGTTCCAGTCAAGTGCTTCAGCTGCCTACCACGGCCCTCCCCAGGGTTAGAGTGGGGTTCAGGCGACCTCCCTCCAGGAGACTTCTCAGCAGGGGTCTCCCTTCGCAGATGTTTGCGCGGATACTTGTCCATGTGGGAGTCATTCTCCCTCTCCATGGCCATTTCGATCAACAGATCGACCAGGTCATGGTAAGAGTGCGTCCGAGCTTTCCTCTCGACGTCTCTCTGCAGTTATCCCATGTCCTGGTGGGAATTGTCCCCACTAGCCACAGATGTGGCTCAGTTGGCACATAGGAGGAGGGGTTCATGCGCCCAATGAGCTCTTCCAACTACGCCACAAACTAGGAGATGCACGTAGCTGTGGGGAATTCAGGGAGAGGAGGCAACTCCTCGATCTCTGTTCGGAAACTCAGGTCCGTTTCGTAGACTGGATACATTTGCTCCAGTCTATTCAGGACTCCGCCCCAGTTGCAGCTCTTCCTGATGGCGCGTTTAACCTGCCGCTGAAGGAATTTCTTTTTGCACGACCTTTTGATGAGGGTGCATTTAGTCCGGACATCAGCGTGTTGCTGAGCCCTGAGAAGCAAAAACTCAGAAAGCTCTTCGGCCCATTCAGGCAGGTTTTCGGGATCCAACGCGGAGACTTCAAGCTGAAGGTTCGCCGTAGCGATGGCCTTCGTTCCCCTCCCTGGGAGGCCTGTGTCACTTGTACGACCTGAAAGGGATGATGGGTTCACTGTGGCCAATAGGGCTGGTGCTGCCAGTCCATAGCCTTTCATCTCAGCCTCTGTGGTGTCACGTACACTGCAGACAGGCACAGTTCTCACACGAGTGTTTTTTTTTTTAATGTTCTTAGCCGCATCAACTTGTTCAGGGGCTGGCATCCCCCTAAGGAAGTGGTCCAGATATTTACAGACGATAGTTGTAGCTGTGAAATGAGCACAGGTCAGAGAAGTAAAGGGTTGAGGACCCCGGAGCAGAACTCAGGGTCAGAGACCCAAAGGAGAAATCGCCTAGATGTCGTGTGGTCTGCTGTTTGCACTGGTGTGTGTGTGGTGTTGGTCATGTGTGTACTTGCTCCGTACGTGGGAATTCAGTGAAGAAGTGTGCCAGTGTGTGTTGTGTGTTGTGTTGGTGGTGTAGCACGTGGTCTGTCCATGAAGTGAAAGGAGTGAGGAGCTGTGGAAAATTAAAAGGAGTTTACAAACATCAATAGATGTAGGCACAGAGTCTCTGCACCAAAGGTGGTTTGGTTTTCCTGCCCACTCTGCAGCTTGCAAAAAGCCTTCCTTTCACCCCTAGGGGAAAAGGACACAGGCAGATTGCAGCACGGCAGACTAGAGCAAGATAAGACATTAAGGCACATCAATGTGCAGAGAAGCTGAGAAATCTCAGCAGAGTAGCACTAAGTAGCTGAAAGGTGAACTGGACAAGCTGTAGGCACAGAGTCTCTGCACCAAAGGGCTACTACTGCCATGCCTCCGCATTGCGTTTTGCAAAAGCCCTGCTTTCACCCCTGGGGGAAAAGACCACTGGCGGATGCAAGCAGAGCCCACTGGCAGACGCAAGCAGAGCAGAGACAGGAGTATCAGCATAAACAGATCAAGAAGTCTGTAAAAAAAAAGGATCAAGGGACTGATACATCCAGCACTAGCGGCTGCCGAAAAAAAGAAGATGGGAGCGGAATTGATTAGCTGACCCGCGAGGCTTGCCGGGCGTGCCAGTGGGGGCACTGGATGTCAACACCTGAAAGGCCAATGAGTCGGCGCCAAGCAGCATTACAGCCGCACCGTGGGTACAAACACACGCCCCGCGGTGTTGACTCAATCTCGGCGTCGAGAGGGTCCGGATCTAGCCAATCCAGGTCTTGTGTTACCGTTGAGGCCGACGGCGCAGTACTATACGGCCCAGACAGTACATGAAGTGGAGCGTCTGGCTCTGATGTACTATCGTAGTCCCAGAACTTTCCACGTGGGATGTCGGGCGTAGAAGTGTCCTCCAAGGCGGGGCTGGAGTCTGATGAACTTTGCAGACTAGGTAGATCGCATGCAGAGACAGACTGATCGCTAGGCGGCTGTTCTGGGAGGTCATCGGCCAGAAAGGGGCGCCACGGGTAGGTAGGAGGGCCGACTGGTTGTGGTTGGACAATTCGCTGTTCGGCTGCCGCAAGTGATCTGCAAAAGGGCGTCCCTTTGATTTTGCGGTGGCCACGTGGGTTTTTTCTCATGCCCACCCGTCGAGATCTTCGCGGGCGTGGCTCATCGTTGCCCTCCTTGGGCAATTGCATTGGAGCAGCTGCCTCTGTGCGAAGCGGCTTGCATACAAGGGTGTAACCCGGAGGAGCAGAGTTGAATGTCTGGGAAGTCTCGGCCGGGAACTCTTGGCGGTCATCTAAGTCGGGTGCTGCGAGGTCAGCAAGCGCTTGGAACAGGTTGGTGGTACAGAAGGGCGAGATACATGTCGGGCCATCTGTGCTAGATACACGAGAAGATCGTGGAGAGGCGCGGCTACTGCGGCGTCGAAGGGCCCGTGACTCGGGCGGTCTTGGTGAACTCTCCACTATCAGAGGAGGGCAGATTGTGATCCCCTGTAGCATATACGAGCCCGGGGGCGGTGCACAGCTGTGCAGGGTGGCAAACTGGTCTGGCAAGCGCGTGACTATTGGTATGCCAGGTGCCACACTGCAGGTAGGCGACGGTAGACGGGGCTCAGGCTCAGGATGTTGAGGACCGTGGGCTTCATTGCTAGGCAGACAGTAAGGGGAGTGGGCGAAATTGACATTATTTTGACTGACGTTCGCCAGAGGTTGTCCCGTTGTGTTGGAGAAGGTACCCGGAACGTCGTACGCGGCAGCGTTCTCTGGATAGTATGGTGACACGGGACTTTCAGGCACGGCGGCGGGCGAGTAGGCATCGTGGTACGCGTGAGTCTGGTACGCCTCGGCGGAGCTGTTGGCACACGGACATTGCTGCTCTACTAAGGGATCGTCTTGGTAGTAACCCGCGGTGTTCTGAGTGGCGTCGGTTCGCGGATCATAAGCAGTCCAGGGGGACGTTGAACAGGGCTGCTCTACAAAAGGATCGTCTGGGTAGTAACTGGCGGTGCTCTGATTGGCGTCGGTCCACGTCCCGTAAGCAGGCCAAGGGGACGGTGAACACAAATCTCGACAGGCGCCATTAGCGTAGCGCGGAAAGGCCTGAAGGGGAATGCGCGGGAAAAGATGCGAATTTGCGTGTAGATAATGTAGCTTCATTTGCTGGGCTTCGTGCAGCAGTAGGCTGGTGAGGTGCGTAGCATTTAAGAGCAGGGCTTGCAATATGTTGCTGTTGGTAAGGCTGGCGACTCGCCACGGCGACATCCTGGATCTCGGTGTTGGGGCTGATCAGTTCACGGTGGCCATCATTTCACAGGGTAAAAACCCGGGGAAAAGCCCGTGTGAAAAGTCCTGCTGCTGGCTTTCCAATTGTTACATGTTCCGGCTCAGTAGGATCCGCCCGCGGGTTTTTTGTTCTCACACGAGTGTGGAAAGGGCTACGACAGGTGTCCCTTGGGGAGCTGCGAATGCCTCTGCAGCTCTTCAATTCCCTGGTTAGCAGTTCAACACCTGGGGACATAGTAGGTGAAGGCTTCTTCAAATCGGAGAGCCCCAACTTCATCTTGAGTGCTGCTGACAATGCAGTCAGATATGGATCTTTATCGCTTGCGCCCAGGACTCGGGAAAGCAACTCCATGGTCTCATCGAGACCCAGCTAAAGGGCTGTCATTCGTGGGGGCAAACCTCGATCCACACTCCTAGGTTCGGGTACCACTGCCCTGGGACTGGGGCCAGGCTTCAGGCATTCATGCTACTTCGGTTTCTCCGGAGTCGCAGATTCTCCAAACACCCAGTCGGGTTCCCACTCAGATGATTGGGCCGATGACGACCAGTCCCTTTCGCTGTGAGGTATCTCGAACGTCTCCTCAGCCCACGTACCTCCCAACATCGCTCCCAAAGGCGCCTCGTTCCCCTTTCCTTTCCTTGCCGCTCTTCTCCAGGCATTGACCTTGGCATTAGCCACTTGGATCCCTTGGGTAGGCGAGGTTTCGAACTTGGGCATCGGGGACACGACGGAAGCTAAGGCCGCGGCCACAGGGTCCTTGCGTTCGAGACGCCTGAGGTTCGCCCGCGTTAAGCCGGGCGCCTCAGCGCTTGCACTCCGGCGGGCTCCTTCTGTATATATCTCTTTGATTTCTTCCGCCCCCCTTGTTACTGCAAGTTCTCCTAGAGGAGCAGTATCAACGGATAAACCACCTGTAGAGGAAGGCCGTCCTGTCACAACATTTGTCTTGGATCTCGTGCTTGTGATCCGCACTGTTTTGGCACTGAGGGTGACAGACATCTGCAGCGTTCAGGATACAAGTTCTTATCATGGCGAGCGCGCGCGCAAATCGAGCAACACGAAATTGTAAATTATTTAGCAATACTCTGTAATCGCTGAATCGTCGAAAATATGCCGAATTCTGTGTAACGTGATAAATACTTGCAATTACGTTTCTGAGAATGCCTCCACCTGCAGACGCAATAACCCTTCCGAACCCCAAGGATTTTAAATCATTTCTCATGGAAAATGATAAGATCCCGACCCTAAATCACTTCCAGGAATAGAATGCAAACGAGACACCAATGGAAAATTCGTTGACATGAATGTTGAATACCTCGAGAAAGCGGCTCTAACGGAGATAGCAAGGGTGATCAATAAATGGACGGTCGAACTCCTCACCGATGGGTCCACATCTCCTTCCGCCATAATGCAAGATGCTGGTATCCGACCCGTCTACTATACTACAGCTGACGGTACAGGCTTCCAAGAGGAGGTGCATGCTTATGGAGGCACCACAATACTAGTCCATGTGCCTGAGGTACTAGCATTTAAAGATGAACAAAGTGTGAACATTGCGGCTATTCACACCATCATGAAATGGCTAAGCACATTCTTGAAAAAAGCACGTACATTGTCAGTGCATACTCTTGTTGCCATTGGTGTGCATGCTCCCCGTTCTACCTTGGACACCCAGCACCAATTGTCTAATGAACGTAATTCAGCACTTACGATTACAAGACAGTTTGTTGCGGGAGTACAAACACTAGGTGATGTGTTGTCATGGAAAAGAAACCAACAAACCGGTGAGTTGCAACTAGGGAAGGTGGATATGCGTAATATCATGATTGTGTATTTGTCGTCAACCGTGAACTATGCACCATTGAAACAAAGTATTTTGTCCTTGCACAAGAGGGAATTTGACGAGGGGCTAGATGATGTTCCATGCCCAAAGGCTCACCACGTGAGGCTAGATTTCCCCATAACCGTTGCCCTCACACAACTTTGATTGTTAACAACCCTCCACCTGTTTGGCCTTCAGGATGGGACAACCGTATATAAAGAAACACTTTGCAAGCGTTACCGTGATGAACCGATGCCTATGCTATTACGGGGAGCGACACTCGGGCATCTAGTGGTCGATTGGTTTGTCTCGGATGATATATTGTCACTCTTAGAATTAGACTCCGATGAACTGAAGGAGAAAGGTATCAGGTATGGGATACTAGGTGGAGATGATATCTCCCGTATGTTAGCCATCCACCACTTTCCTAAATGGGAGAAAGGACAGCCGGGACCAGCCAAAGACCAAGCACTGGATGTGCGGTTCGCCATAGAAATCAACACCTTACTAGCGGCCCTTTTGTCCTCAATGGTAATATACAATGAATACCAAGTGATGGCCACATTGTGAAGCGATGTACCAGCTGAAGCTGTTGCGTCGCCTTTGCAAAATGTTAATCACTTGCAGGCCGTTCGCTTGGACCAACTAACAACTGTGCCTTTTGACACCAAAGTGTTGCGACCGCCTAGAGTCTTTGCCTTCCATCCACCTTCCGTGCTTACGTCCTCCGTGCTCCCCCTTGTGCAAAGGTTTGGTGAGTTCATACTGTGTAAACCAAGCCTGGCACATGCAGGCTGCCACGAGATCATGTTCTCCAATGAGGATCAAGTAAGTTTCGTGATCGGCGCTAAACCCACGCTGCCCAGTGGTCAAGTCACTTTCTCCTCTGGAAATCCCAAAGGGGACGAAGAACTAGAGAAGCGCTGGCCAGTGTACTGCATGATGAGCCGCAATGCAAGAATAACAGCGGCTCAACAACTAATAGGCGAGGGGCTCCTTACGGCGCATGCTTTGCAAACACATAATGGTGCAAAACACGATGTAGACCGAATGAGTGGGGCTGCAGGGAGTAAACGCCGATCCATGGGTAAGGTTACCATGCCATCCGAAACCTCTGACCGGGCTGATGGCGCAGAATCTCAATCTTCAGTTCAACCGAATCATCGACACGCCAATATGGAAGACTTACAATCGCCTACGGCGCTGGATCCTCTTTACTCCATGCCCCCTTTGCATTAAATGGAGCCTACACCCAGTGCTCCGGAAGTGGGGCCGGTAAATGCACGTGTGTTCCCGTACTCTGCCCCCAAGACGACAAAGGAAGGAAAAGGAAAAAGGTTTCGCCCCCTGTCCAAGGGACCCAAGAAGGATTGATAGGCTCAATAATGCGAATGCTGCACCGTGGATAGCTAGCCAAGAATTTAGTGTGCATCCGGGTGGTGATGACACTAACTCATGCCCAGACACTCGCATAAGTAAACCTGATTGTAGCTACGCGCCTGAGCCTAACCGCCCAAGCGTGCCAGGAACACTCTCCAGCGTTCTGCATCAGGTACGCAGTCTATTACCCACATCTATTGTACACACCACCCATGAAGACACAGCCCCCCTGACTGCTCTCCCTCAAGAAAAACGTGCACTCACCCCGGTACACGATTTAACGCACATGGATCCAGCACGGAGATCTGCCAGAATACCTCGTATTCACAACCAACAGGAGACACAACGTAACACTTACTACCCCGCCGATGTAACGACTGACATAGACGTGATTGAGGACACCACACCTCCACACTCAACTTACAAGGCCACACCCACTGCTCAACCAACACCACAACATACGGTATTGCCACCATTGTACGACAACCTTTCTGTCGCTACATACAATATTGGCGGTGTGGATGTCACCCCGAACCGTTTTGACCAATTTATGACCGGGTCGAACCCTCTCCCCTACGAGTAAGAAAGAGTGCTTTTCCATTGCTTTGAGGCATACTCTAGTTGTATTAGAGATGCACTGAGCATCCATGCATTTTTATCTTAGTATTGGTCCCACCAAAAGTGGTGATAACACATTTTGACCTATGGAACCAAACACCCAATCAGGAAATGGAGTGGACCCCTGAATCCCCTTTCAAAGTGAGACAAATCATCTTTTCCTGAGTTAACTGAGAACTGACATATCCAAGGTAGAGCCTATGAATTTATCTATGTTTTTCCATGAATTCTTAGCTATCCTAGTGGTATGCACCCTAGGGGGCTGGGCACCTCGTTTTGAGAGGTCCTGGGTTCAATTCCTGGTCAGCCTAGCTAAGTAGGAAGATCCCATGTGACATGGCAGTGACCTCATCGCCACATGCCCTGCCACCTCAGCATATATGGGACCCAAAACAAAGAGTGCACATCTCCTGAGATGGCACTATGGAGATAGAGTGACCATGGGGCAGTTTTCCAACTCTTTTCCAAAACATTTTCAGCTATCTTTGTGAATATGCATTCCAATTTGACCTGAGTTGCAGTTTCTGTGAATATCCTTTCATCTTTCACTGTTTACACTGCAGCCCTTCATGCTTGGATCCTGATTCTCTTCTCCTTGCACACTTCTGGCTTGAGTTATCCTGGATTGACTATATTTCTGCAAACAAAAGGTTTTCATCTTCGAAAACAAGCAGCAGGAAACCCTATACCTACAGCAAGCAGCAGGAGAAGCAAAAACACAGTGCTGAAACCACTACAAACTTTTCTGGTAGCAAGAGGCAGCCTGTCTCTGCGCACCGGCAGCAACCCCGCGCCGTACATCCAGTGCGCCGAGTACGGGCATATATAAGCAGAAGGGCGAAAGAAGATGGATCCAAGAAAGGAGGACGCCGACGCGGAGACAGCGCCAGCGCCTGAGGCACCGGCAAGGCCAGCGCCTGGCGCTGTACCTTCGGCGGAGCCCTTACATGGGCCAGTGGATGCGGCTGAGGACTCCCTGGATGGACTCCAGACGGCCTTCGGGGCCTTGTCAGTCGAGGAGGTGGTCTCTCAGCCTATAAAGAGGAAGAGACAGAGCGAGAAGGATGCTGGAGACGAAGCAGACGAAGGAGAGGAACAAGGGCAAGACCCGACGCATGACCCAACCTTCGAAGGCGCACCAAGCGCTTCTGGCCTCCACGCATCACCCTCTCCTATAACCACCACACTCCCAGCCGCTGCAACATCCACTTCCACAACCAACCCGCCTAGGGCAGAGGGCACAGGCTTTACTGGCATGCCTCCCTACCCCGCCTATGGTATGGGCCCACCTACCACTGCGCTCCATGAGGCAACTACTGCCAGTGAGCCGGTGGCTACCAGCTCTGCGCCGCGATGGTATGCGGCTGAATGTCCCCATCCACTACCCGCTACTGGAACCTATGTGGATGTTCCTGGGTATGCACCTGGCTATGCAACCTTGAGCGGGTTGAGGAGAGGACCTGAATCTCTTGGTGGCAGGAGTAGAGGATCGGGAAGATCCTCCAACAGGTCCCTGACGCGGTCGGAGATCAACGAGGTGCTCCGAGGAGCCACTTCAAAAATCGTGGGCGACCTCACTCAAGAGATCAGAGAGAAGCTGGAGCCCCTGATGATCCCGCCCCAAGCGTCACCTATCTCGGTGGGAATGTCACCCCACCGAGTACAGGCTAACCACCTGGCGGCAGGGTTGACAAATACCGTGGGGAGCCTGAGGAGCAGACCGATGCCGACGCCTGCAGCTATACCGAGAAGTCCCTTCGTGCCGAGAACGGCCCAGCCGCCCTACAGCCACGTGACGAACTCGACGAGGGCCGAGCTGGACCGGCTGGGGCTCACAGCCTTGAGGGCTATGGTGGACGTGGAGCCTTATGGCTCTAGTGATCTAGGAGGAGACCCCTCCGATGATGAGCCGCCGTCGATGGATTCTTCTTCGCCCTCAGATGATGATGACCCGGAGGACCCCGAGGACCCAAGGGGTAAGAAGAAGAAGAAGAAGAGGAAGAAGACCCGACGCCCTGAGGGACGCAGGTCTCAGGAGGCGAAGGCTATTGCCACCTCTAAGATCGTGGTGAACCTGCCTGAGTTCACAGGCAAGGACCTCAGCGAGTTCGCTGAGAATTTTGGCCGGTTTCTACGACTGACCGGCCAAACCCACGCTAGTGGGCGAGTGAAGTGCGATCTGCCTCTGCAGTGCTGCAAGACCAAGTACCTGGAGAAGCAGGTCAGGCAGATCGTGACTAACTCCGCCACCTTTGCCGATGTGCTGGTTGCCCTGGAGAGGCAGTACCCGACCTACGAGACCGACCTCTCCATCAGGGCCGATATCCAGAACCTGCCCGTGCTGCCCAACAACCCCAAACCTGGCAGGGTCTCTGAACTATTGGCTGACCTGGATCACTGGGTTGGACGACTGACGCCCGGTTCCTACAGCAGCGACGACCTGCTGTTCTGGTTGGTGGCCAAGCTCCCTCGAGAGCTATGGGACGAGTGCCGTTCGACGGCGGAGCGCAAGGCTAGATCCCTCCGCTACGAGGATCTATGCGTGCTACTCCTGGAGCTGGCGCTGGAGAAGGAGAGCGACCAGCACTTGAACAACTACCGTCCTGGTGGTGGAGGTTCTGGAGGCCATGGCAAAGGGTACCAAGGGTCCCGACCTGGGCAGGGGACTACCCCCAAACACGCCCACGCCCGTATCATGGAGAACGTGAAGGAGCTATTCTGGTGTGATGCCAGAGACGAGCAGGGCCACCTGCAGCACGCCTCTGACTGCGAACAGCGAGACTGCTTCGTAGTCCAGGGGAAGCAGCAGGAAAAGAACACCGGCGGCAAAGCGAAGCTGCCGCATCATTACCGGTGCACCATCACGTGTGCATTCTGCGGTAAGCGGAAGCACTACGAGGATGAGTGCTACCATAAGCAACGCCTATCGGCGAAGCTTAAGGGGGAAGATCCTGGCAAAGGCTCAGGCAAAGGTGGAGGCAAAGGCAAAGGCAACGACTCCGGCAAGAGCAAGTCGAAAGGACGTGGTCAAGGGCAAGACAAGGGTCGAGGTGGACGAGGAGGAGGCGCTAACCGCCAGCCCGACAACAAGAACAAGGACAAGAACGGAGGCAACCCCAACCCTAATCCGGGGGGGAACTCCGAGCCCTCTGGAGGGCAGTCTGGTCCTACCACACGCTCACAAACGCAGGCCCAGCAAGAACAAGGAGCCAAGCGTGAGCATGAAGGTGGTGATGACGGCAACGCTAAGAAGAGGAGCCGTTTCATGAGGATGGCCCGCAAATTGCGGAACAAGGGGTTCGAGGTGACCTGTCCCGCGGAGTTCTGACGGGGACGCTCTGGTGGCACCCAAGACCTGGTGTTTTGGGTACGTATCCGACTAGGGGGACGCGAATACCTGGGGGTATTGGACACTGGCGCCACCATATCTATAGTGGCCAAGAAAATTTTACCTTGTGGGAGCCTGAAGAACACCATGACCAGCGCCGCTGTACGCATGGGGGATGGACATGTGGTGCACAGCTGCGGGGACTGTGAAGTGGAGGTACCTATGGGCTCCCGGACTATCGCCCATCGGTTCTATGTGATGGACACTGAGGCCTTAGACTTTGTACCGGGGACTGACTTCTTCGTACAGCACTCCCAGATACAATCCCTGACGCTGCAAGCGCCCTACCTCCTCTACGTGGACCACGGCAGTGGGAGAGAGTCTGTGCCACTGGAGCAGTCGGAACATACCTCGAGTTACCTGAGACTATCGAAGGAGGAGCCCTCGAACATGATGGCGGCCTCCAAAACTGAGGACTATCAACTATTGGGGGAAGTCCTAGACCAAGGTCTGAAGGAGTTGGGTTACTCTCGAGAAGACCTGAGTGTGGAGTTGTTCGCCAGCGACAAGCAACATGTACTGGACCTTTACTGCAGCAAGGGGAAGAACTGCAGCTACAAATTTTACTGGCCCTCTTTCGGAATGCCTACGGGAACCCCAGGTTCAGTGAACTGGGGAAGGTGCTGACCAAGGTGGCCTTGGAACGTTCCCGTATGGTCCTGTGTTCCCCCGATTGGGGAGCCCATGGGGGCAACGAGTACTGGCGAAACCTCCTGGACAGGCTGACTATCAGCTCTGTTCGTTTGCCTGATGAGGCCATCTACGTACCTCTGGGACGCAAGACGCCTATTGGGAAGCCCGGATGGGGGAGTATGCTCAGCGTGGTGGACGGAAGTCTTACCACCATCCCCTGGGAGGATCTGAACCCGACTCTGGTCCAGGCTATACAACGAGAAAGCGATGGACTCGCCTTGGGTGACTTGAAGGATCGCCTACGACCTCAAGATGCTGTTGAGACTACACCCGGAGGAGATGAGTACGTCGTGACTGACACCAACGCCCCCAACTCTCCCTGCCGTGTACCTGTTCCTGATGGAGTCTCTGAGTGTGGACTATCTGAGCTACCTAGCTCCATCCACTCAGACGACGAAACTGAGCACGACGCCTTCTTCGTGCAGACCTGTGTGGAGGAAGTGGAGAACGCCGAGTACGTCGCCCCATTAAAACCCCTACTCTCCATGAGGGTGGAAGACCCCGTGGATGAAGAGCTGGACCCTCGATCCAGGCTCAGGGAGTATGTGGATTCCAAGAGGAAGTTGGTGTTGAAAAAGCTATGCTACGCGAAGCCTACCCGCAGCTCATGGCCACTGAAGCAAGGACGTATGGGAGACCTATCCCAATTGAAGGAGGACCTCGAACAGAAGATCACCACCTGGCAAAGGGAGGTAGATCCTAAGCTCATGAAGAGCGTGTGGGGCGCCCATGTGAGGACCCCAGAGGAGGACGACCTCTCGGAGGAATGTGTATGTGAACCCCCTCGAGCTTGCCTATCTTGCCATCGTCCACCGGAGATGGTTGAACAAGATCTTCTATATGCCTACCAAGGGCTGAAGGATACTACCACGGGCGAAGAGTCGGTGGAGGACCACCTCCCGACGTCTATTACTCAGGGGGCAAGCAACTTACACTCTGACGAGGACATGGAGGACAAGATCAAGGTATTGGACCCGCGGGTACAGAAGCTTATAAGGACCTATCTGGAGGTGTTCGGAGAACTACCCCCTCCAGCCTCATGTGACAAGCTGGTACAGATGGACCTCAAGCTGAAACCCGAGTTCGTGGGTCACAAGATCCGGAGGAGACCCTATCCAGCTCCTAAAGAGCAGGCCGACGAGATTGAGCGACAGATACAAGAATGTATCGACGCTGGCCTAGTCCTGGAGTACAAGGACGGGGACTACCCCCTACAATGCAGCCCCTGTTTCCTGGTGGCTAAACCTGGGTCTACAGCCAAACGGCTGGTGGTGGACTACGGAGAGCTGAACAAGAAGACGCTGAACCACTCAGGGTCCATTCCCAATATGGAGTCTACCCTGGAGAAGATAGCCTCCTGTCGCTACAAGACCAAAATGGACAAGAGGAGCGGATTCTGGCAAGTGGACCTGACGCCCAACGCACAGGAACTACTGGCCTTCATCACCCCTCAGGGGAGGGTGTTCAAGTGGAAGGTCATGCCGTTTGGCGTGGCTAACGCACCCGCTCTATTCCCAGAGCTGATGAACAAGATCTTGTCCATCCTACGAAGGAGACCTAAGGTGCAGGAGCTCATATCCCGTGGTGCCCAGATGGAGGCTCACATCGACGATGTATGCCTCGCGACCAATACCCAGGAGGATCACCTAATCCTCTTGGGTGAGTTCTTTGCGGTCTGCCAGGAGAACCACACACGACTCAAGCTGGACAAGTGTGAGTTCATGCAGGAGACCATGCAGTACCTGGGGTTTGACGTTGGCTATGGGTGGTGGACCCCGGCGGCATCTAAGGCCAAACCCCTGACGGATGCCAAGGTACGACACGAAGGCTCCAAGAAAGGACTTCATGATGTACGCAGTTTCATTGGGGTGTGCAACTTCTATCGCCGCCACATCAAAAACTTCACCTACACCAGCGCCGTTCTGACGGACTTGATCAAGAAGAGTACTACTTGGCGCTGGGGCCCACAAGAGCAACAAGCGTTTGACGAGCTCAAAGACAAGGTAGCCAACGCTAAATGCTTGGGCGTGCCTAGAGCATAAGGGGAGATTATCCTGGTGACCGACGCCAGCAATGTGGGTGGTGGTGGAACGTTGTTCCAATGGCAAGCACTAGAGAAGGAGGAGTTCGACTCGGTCATTTCCCAATGGGGGAAGGAAGGTCTCAACCTACATGGAACCCTCAAGCACAGCTACCCTGACGACAAGTGGGTCCTAGTACCTCTGGGCCACTGGAACTGGAAGTTGAACCAGGCCAGGGGGAACTACTCCACCTATGAGCAGGAATTGCTCGCGGGTATGCTGGTGCTATCCTCACAAGCACGACTGTTGGGGAGCAACCCTGTGGTCTGGCTGTGCGACCAAGAACCGGTCCGCAGTTTCCGGAAGGGTCCCCCACCTGAGAAGGCGGGGCTACGGCGCTGGTGGACCTACCTCAGTCAACTACGGCTGACGGTACACCATATCCAGGGAGTGAGGAACGAGTGTGCCGACTACATCAGCCGCAACAACTTCGACGCCCTGATTGGTGCCCGGTCTGAAGCGCTGGCTAAGGAGGCGTTCAGCTGTATGGACGTCCACTCGGACCTCAACATGACGATGATACGCCCCCTGGATGGACTCCAACAATCGGAGTACCTGAAAGAGTTCGGGGATATCTACAAGCGCCTGGAGAAACGCCTTGAACCCCTCCTGGTCAACCAAGACCAACGGAAGAGGGACAAGAGCTACCTCTGGCACGAGGACCGCATTGTGGTGCCTAGTGACCGAGTCCCAGCGCTGCTGAAGTGGACCCATGAGTCCAGCGGTCATGTGGGTGCTGACCGTACCCGGAGGCTGCTCAAGCAGTGGTTCCACACTACGTGGA
This sequence comes from Eutreptiella sp. 'Long Island Sound 2002', assembly GCA_964036045.1. Lineage (NCBI taxonomy): Eukaryota > Euglenozoa > Euglenophyceae > Eutreptiales > Eutreptiaceae > Eutreptiella > Eutreptiella sp. 'Long Island Sound 2002'. Next base: position 48,322,164 of record OZ038393.1, read on the forward strand.
CTGACGACCAACTGCGGAAAACCCTCCAGCCTATTGTGGGCAAGTGCCCGTGCAGGTCCTGTAAACCAGGGGATATCAGGAACAGAGGTCCCTACTCGACCCTGCCCATCCCTCACTGTGCTAACAGTGTTCTATACGTGGACTACACGGAGATGCCTAAGTTCGGGGGCTATGACTTCGCCCTCGTGGTAACCTGTGGGTTGACCAGGTTTACCAGGGTGTTCCCATGTACCAAGCACATTACCAGGGAAGAGACTATCAAGATACTCCTGGAGGAGTGGTTTTGTGTCTATAGGGCGCCCAAGGAGATCACCTCCGATGAGGACGTACGAGTACGCTCAGATACTGGCTGGTACAAGAGGGTCCTGAGATCCCTCAATGTCCAGGTGTCTACGGGGATTCCCTACTCTCACACGAGCAACCCCCTATGTGAGCGACAGATCCGTGTCCTCAAGGTGAATGTAAGGATATGGTGCAAGACTGAACGCACCAGGGACTGGGTGAGACTACTCCCCGTCATATCCTTGATGATGAACTCCCAAGAGAGTTCAGCTACTGGCTACTCGCCCCATGAGCTATTCCTAGGGCGCCCGGCATGGTTCCTACATGCCCCCTATCCAGAAGACACCCATTCTTCTGTGGGTGAATGGACCCAAGAGCAACAAGCGAAGGTGGACAAGGCCAAGGCTATGCTCCAGAGAGTGAGGGAGCGGCAGTGGAACAAGAAGAACAAACACAGAGTACCGGCCACCTACCAAGAGGGGGACTGGGTGCTGGTGCACCACAGTCGACTACCCGCCTGGCCACGCTCTACCAGCGATGACCCATATTTCGGGCCGTACAAGATTCTATCAGTGGATGGACACCGTATCACCGTGCGGTGTTCTCCCCGTCTGGGGGGGACCCTGGTGTGCCCTGCTCAACACCTGAAGCGCTACCATGATCCTGAAGACCTCTGTGGGGAGGAGTGGGAGCTGAACGACGAGGAAATCGCCGCTCTGGACCTACAAGGGGCAGCCAGCCCTATGGAAGTTGAAGGTGAACTCCCCGACATGAACGCCGAGGAGATGGCTAAGGAGGGCTTCTACCTGGTGAAGTCTGTCCTACGCCACCGCTATCGCCAGGGTTGGCGCTTCCTCACCCTCTGGGAAGGGTTTGGAGTCGAAGAGGCCACCTGGGAGCCCTTCTCTGCATTTGTTCTACCTGAGGGACGCCTAAACTCAGTTCTGGTTGACTACTTGTCCAAGAACAACCTTGGTGAGTTGCTGAGGCTCGCTGAGACGCTTGCCTCCAAGACTAAAGCTAGGGACTGAACCTTACCCTTACCTGCCAAAGTGTATGTGTGAGTGTGCTATTCCTAAGGTCCTGAGAGCAAGCCGCAGAAGTGGTGTCCTAATTATACCCAAGTCTGCACGCTTGCTAAACCTGGAGGGTTGGCTTATTGATGCCACGGGGTACGCCCCGGGTCTCCCCTCCCCTAAGCGCCCAATTTCTGTGCTGGCGCAAAACCTTTGGGGAATACCCAGCGTACTAATCCAGGTATTGTTTTTCCTACCTATCTGTCTACTACAGGGAGAGGTGGCCAAAAGCTATGAAGGCATGAAAACGCCGTTTTGCTAAATGGCCAAAACACTGACCTAACCACTGCCACAGCCCACCGACCCTGCTAAAATTGCAGGAAACGGGTGGGACAGTGACACACGCACTATAGGTCCTACACACCCTACAGTGGCACCATCCTGGTGGGCGAGCACTGCGCCGCTGGCTCAAGCCCCCACTTAGGACTACCACTCCTACACGCACACTCTACTGGGCGTTGCGATGGCAAACGTGTCGTGGGTCCTAGCGACCCTCCTGTGAAATGACAAGAGAACACAGCGCTGCTAAGCAACTGTGGCCTAACAGGGGACGCCACAATGCGTTTCCCCTGCTAGAGCTTGGAGGGAAGAGGTGCTCTTGCGTGCACGGCGCAGATGTCGAAGGAGTCGGACTCCCTGCTCTGCCACAGGCAGAGGGGAGTTATTTGTTTGTGTGATCTGCGCCCTTGTTTAGCAGGGCATGAAAAAAATGGTATGCTGCTGCACCAATCACCCTACCTGCCCACCTGTAAAGCAAAGGCAAATGATAAGGCGTTTGCGGCGGAGGAACCAAGCAACACTCCCCGTATTATACGGTTCTCAGTGTGACCTATAATACACTGTCCGCAAACACGCTGACGAATCAGCTACCTCTGTCAAGCAAGCAAGCGTTAAAGGACTCCTCAGGTTCTCTTAAAGAACGTACCGAGGAGCCCCTGCGTAGCCTAAACAAGGTTTACCGTGCGCACTTCGCGTGGCCTACCCTTTAATGCGTGTGTGAATGCGCGAGCATGCACAAGTGTTTTGGGCAAACCTGCCCATCTTGACCGCAATCACGACTCCACCAGGGGGTGGCCCCACCTGGGCTTACTCACCTTACCTACCGCTGGAGAGAGAGACCAAGTGAGGGGCGCACACGAAGAACGTTGCTATGCACTTGTGTGTATGTCTAATCACCCTGATCTGACCTCTAATCATCTGCAATCTTTCTAATCAATCCCTCTATCGCGTCCTATCGTTGTTAGCGCTGTTCCAAGACTCGTTCACGGAGACACGAGACGAGCAATGTGTATGCGGCATACGAGACGAGCATACCTGTAGTTTATACCTGATTCATTGAAGTCTTTTTCGTTGATTTTCGAATTCTTGAATTTTTGAAACTTCTATTAGTGTGGGTGGAATCTGTATGTTTATTTATTAATCTGTGTCTCGTCATTTTCAAATCTACGTGAGACATACGTTTATAATTCCATTATTTCTCCATTTTACGGCGCTTCGCTAGGAGCCGCTCCTGCGCGCCGCCATTTTATGCGTATGAATTTCTGGATTTAAAAAATCCAGAGATGACTATAATTTTTATAAAAATGTGCTTCTGATGCACAATTGGATTCTGCTCAGGTGTGTCGTCTTAGAAAAATTCTAGGCCGTCATTTGACGGATTTTGGTGTCGTCGCTTCGTTTTTGCGTGGATTCGTCCATAAATCTCCCATTCCTGCCTCTGCAGATACCCACGCGCAGCCTCGCTGAGTAGGCCGTGTTCGGGCCAAAACGCAGGTGCCTGGAGAGACTGAGCAGAACCAAGACCCAACCAAGGGGCAATTTAATTTTTTTGACGACTCCATTCGCCCTAAGACAGGTCACAGGTCGCCAGCAGGTTTACGAGAACCCATGCGAGTGTGTATAATGTGTCTTGCGTTGGGTTTGTGTCGCGCTGCGTCTTGAAGGGAGGGATGCACATGCACATGTTTTGGCATGCTCCCATACTAACCCAACCAAGCCACAGGAGCCCCGGCAGCGCCATGAGCGCTGAGTCTTCTGTAGGAAATGTTATAAACAGAGCAGCAAAAGAGCGCCAGCCATGGTGAGAGCCCATTTTTCTGTGTGAGGGAAACTATAGGTATTTTAAAGTAGGTGTGGAAACCAAGGAAAGGCCAGGAAAAATTCCCTCTTTCCTAAAATGCGACAGTGGTGGCCACCACAGCACAAGGGGGGACTAAGAAAAAGTGCTTTTCCATGGCTTTGAGGCATACTCTAGTTGTATTAGAGATGCACTGAGCATCCATGCATTTTTATCTTAGTATTGGTCCCACCAAAAGTGGTGATAACACATTTTGACCTATGGAACCAAACACCCAATCAGGATATGGAGTGGACCCCTTAATCCCCTTTCAAAGTGAGACAAATCATCTTTTCCTGAGTTAACTGAGAACTGACATATCCAAGGTAGAGCCTATGAATTTATCTATGTTTTTCCATGAATTCTTAGCTATCCTAGTGGTATGCACCCTAGGGGGCTGGGCACCTCTTTTTGAGAGGTCCTGGGTTCAATTCCTGGTCAGCCTAGCTAAGTAGGAAGATCCCATGTGACATGGCAGTGACCTCATCGCCACATGCCCTGCCACCTCAGCATATATGGGACCCAAAACAAAGAGTGCACATCTCCTGGGATGGCACTATGGAGATAGAGTGACCATGGGGCAGTTTTCCAACTCTTTTCCAAAACATTTCAGCTATCTTTGTGAATATGCATTCCAATTTGACCTGAGTTGCAGTTTCTGTGAATATCCTTTCATCTTTCACTGTTTACACTGCAGCCCTTCATGCTTTGATCCTGATTCTCTTCTCCTTGCACACTTCTGGCTTGGGTTATCCTGGATTGACTATATTTCTGCAAACAAAAGGTTTTCATCTTGCAAAACAAGCAGCAGGAAACCCTACACCTACAGCAAGCAGCAGGAGAAGCAAAAACACAGTGCTGAAACCACTATAAACCTTTCTCTACGTGCTCAACTTGCAAGAATTCGGATCCTCCGCCACCTCCCATGTGACCGACTTTCAAAGATTGTGCCGTAGGTGGGGTTACCAACTAGTGTCACCCACTGGCAGAGGAGTAGGGGGTGTTGCGATCATGATTCACACGTCTTTGTGCCGCTCTCTCCCGGTGATGAAGAAATATGTACATGGCCACCTGATTTCGGTGGATCTTCCCGTTCACCCTGACCCTTTAATAGGATTAGTTACTTTTGCTTGCTACTATGGCCCTCATCATAAAAGCACTCGTGCAGCATGCATACCTCACCTACACCAAATGATTAGGCGAGCTGCGCTTGTATCAGGCGACTACAATGCCCCCAAACGTGCTTCGGATGCATCTACTTTGACCAGTAACATCTGGCCTTGGCTAGTTGGTGTTGAAAAAACAGGTGCAATGACCAATCTGCTGCGTATTTTCCACCCCGACCCTCCCTACACTAGATGCGGCCGCTAGCGAGGCACACAATCTTCCATAGACAGGATGTATGCCTCTAAGACCTTCCTGTCGTTGTTCACACCCTCTTCGGCAAAGGTGTGTGATTTCTCAGGCGTACCTGGGGCTCAGGACCATGACCCAGTGGTGGTCACACTGCACGATTGGGGTAAAATAGAAGTGCCACCAGCCCGGTGTGGAATCTGGAATCGACGTGATCTGAAGAGATACAGGCAGTTGATGGATGAGGCTACTCCATCGCTGCCCAGCGCGCATACCTACAGTGATGTTGACCCTTGTTATGCGACCTTAAAGGAAAAAGTGCTCGACTCAATGAATAAAGTGAATGCAGAGAAAGGAGAGCCTCCCCGCAAAACGCATGACCCTAATCAGGAATGGACAGAACTGATAGTAACTTTATCAAGGCAATGCCGCCACAGATCTAAACCGTTTTACAAGAGGGTTAACAGTTCCCTTTTATTGCCTGCCACCCAATCCACATTACCCGTGCCGGGGAGGGGCATCTGACGCATACTTGAACGCAACAACCCATGGAGCCAGGATGCGCTGAATGCGGTACCACGTAGAGATAGGCTCGAGCCACCGGACCCACCAACAGATGAGGAGCTGAGGACGTTTGCTAGAGCAACCCGTCAGAAATCTCCTCGACCTGATGGGATACCCCCGAACTTGTTGGCGCAGCTCCCTGGTACCACCTTCCGGAAAATTGATGACATGATCCGCATCTGTTATGCCCAGGGAGATATGCCCACCACCTTCATGCATTCCCAAACGGTCTGCCTGTACAAAGATAAAGGTCAATGGCAGGACCCAGACCGGTGGAGGGCACAAGCAATGTCCAAAGGCATATATTGTCTGATCATGTGTTGGGTGCATGCAAAAATATACCCCATGTTAGTGACATGGCTCCACCCACACCAATACGGTGGACAGCGCGGTGTATCTCCTGCGCATGCAACACTGAGCTTGATGCACATGATTGTTGCTACATTGATGTGGAATGCTTGCTCAGCTTTGACTTGTACCATGTGTTTGACTCGCCTCCAAAAATACTGATAATCCCAACCCTAGATAAGTTTAGGGATCCCCCTGCCACTACTGTGAATTATTCAATCGGTATGGCAGAAGGGGACCACCACCCTGCGGGGGACGGAAGAAGGAGGAATCCACACGACGCATGGTATTCGACAGGGCTGCCCCGTGTCTTGCTTGCTCTTTGTTGTAGTGTTCAACATTGCCCTCTGTCATCTGGACCTTGCTCACTTAAGTTTTTTAGCCTTTGTTGACGACATCACTGTAGTCGTGCCAAGAGGACACACGCAGAAAACAGCAGAAACTGTCCAGAGTGCAGTGAGGAAAATTGGGTGCCAGTTGAACGTCACGAAATCAGAATGTTTGCCGGTCCAGGAATAATGTTCTCCCCCGAGCCTACCAAGGTACCACCACCCAGAACCTGGCCTGAGTATTGAAAAACGAGGCACCAGTGGTTGCTATGGAAAAAACACTTGCCAGCAGACACCTACATGGGCAAAGGGATCCGCGTCAATATTCAAACAGGTAGACCACCAAATACATCTTGGGCATCCCATCACTAGGGGAAAAGTTTATAGTGTTTTCAGCACTGTGTTCTTGCTTCTCCTGCTGCTTGCTGTTGCTGTAGGGTGTCCTGCTGCTTGTTTTGGGAGATGAAAAGCTTTTGTTTATTGAAATACAGTAAGTCCAAGTCAATCCAGGATAGCCCAAGCCAGAAGTGTGCAAGGAGAAGGTAATTCAGGATCAAAGCATGAAGGGCTGCAGTGTAAACAGTGAAAGATGATTGGATATTCACAGAAACTGCAACTCAGGTCACAAATGAATGCATATTCACAAAGATAGCTGAAATGTTTTGGGAAAAGAGTTAGAAAACTGCCCCATGGTCACTCTCTCTCCATAGTGCCATCTCTGGAGATGTGCACTCTTTGTTTTGGGTCCCATATGTGCTGAGGTGGCAGGGCATGTGGCGATGAGGTCACTGCCATGTCACATGGGATCTTCCTACTTAGCTAGGCTGACCAGGAATTGAACCCAGGACCTCTCAAAAAGAGGTGCCTAGCCCCTAGGGTGCATACTACTAGGGCAGATAAGTATTCATGGAAAAACATAGATAAATTCATAGGCTCTACCTTAGGTATGTCAGTGCTCAGTCAACTCAGGAAAAGATGTTTTACTTCACATTGAAAGGGGATTAAGGGGTCCACTCCATATCCTGATTGGGTGTTTGGTTCCATAGGTCGAAATGTGTTATCACCAGTTTTGGTGGGACCAATACTAAGATAAAAATGCATGGATGCTCAGTGCATCTCTAATACAACTAGAGTATGCCTCAAAGCCATGGAAAAGCACTTTTTCTTACTCCCCCCTTGTGCTGTGGTGGCCACCACTGTCGCATTTTAGGAAAAAGGGATTTTTTCTTGGCCTTTCCTTGGTTTCCACATCTACTTTAAAATACCTATAGCTTCCCTCACACTGAGAATTGGGCGCTCACCATGGCTGGCGCTCCTTTGCTGCTCTGATTGTATCATTTCCTACAGAAGACTCAGCGCTCATGGCGCTGCCGGGGCTCCTGTGGCTTGGCGGGGTTAGTATGGGAGCATGCCAAACGTGTGCATATGCATCCCTCCCTCCAAGACGCAGCGTCGACACAAACCCAACGCAAGACACCATATACACACTCGCATGGGTTCTCGTAAACCTGCTGGCGACCTGTGACCTGTCTTAGGGCGAAGGGAGTCGAAAAAGAAATTAAATTGCCCCTTGGTTGGGTCTTGGTTCTGCTCAGTCTCTCCAGGCACCTGCTTTTTGGCCCGAACACGGCGTACTCAGCGAGGCTGCGCGTGGGTATCTGCAGAGGCAGGAATGGGAGATTTATGGACGAATCCACGCAAAAACGAAGCGACGACACCAAAATCCGTCAAATGACGGCCTAGAATTTTTCTGAAACGACACACCTGAGCAGAATCCAATTGTGCATCAGAAGCACATTTTTATAGAAATTATAGTCATCTCTGGATTTTTTAAATCCAGAAATTCATACGCATAAAATGGCGGCGCGCAGGAGCGGCTCCTAGCGAAGCGCCGTAAAATGGAGAAATAATGGAATTATAAACGTATGTCTCACGTAGTCTTGAAAATGACGAGACACACATTAATAAATAAACATACAGATTCCACCCACACTATTAGAAGAATCAAAAATTCAAGAATTCGAGAATCAATCGAAAAGACTTCGACGAATCAGGTATAAACTACAGGTATGCTCGTCTCGTATGCCGCATACACATTGCTCGTCTCGTGTCTCCGTGAACGAGCCTTGTAGCAGCGCTAACAACGATAGGACGCGATAGAGGGATTGATTAGAAAGATTGCAGATGATTAGAGGTCAGATCAGGGTGATTAGACATACACACAAGTGCATAGCAACGTTCTTCGCGTGCGCCCCACTTGCTCTCTCTCTCCAGCGGTAGGTGAGGTGAGTAAGCCCAGGCGGGGTCACCCCCTGGTGGAGTTCGTGATTGTGAGTCAGATGGGCAGGTTTGCCCAACACCTTCGCGCATACTCGTGCATGCACACACGCATTAAAGGGTAGGCCACGCGAAGTGCGCACGGTAAACCTTGTTTAGGCTACCCAGGGGCTCCTCGGTACGTTCTTTGAGAGAACCTGAGGAGTCCCTTAAAGCTTGCTTGCTAGACAAGGGTAGCTGGTCCTCCAGCGTGTTTGCGGACAGTGTATTATAGGTCACACTGAGAAGGGTATAATACCTGGAGTGTGGCTTGGTTCCTCCGCCGCAAACGCCCTTTCATTTGCCTTTGTTTTACAGGTGGGCAGGTAGGGTGATTGGTGCACCACCTTTTTTTTTTTATGCCCTGCTAAACAAGGGCGCAGATCACACAAACAAGTAACTCCGCTCCGCCTGTGGCAGAGCAGGGAGTCCGACTTCATCGACATCTGCGCCTTGCACGCGAGAGCACTCCTTCCCTCCAAGCCCTAGCAGGGGAAACGCGTTGTGGCGTCCCCTGTTAGGCCACAGTTGCTCAGCAGCGCTGTGTTCTCTTGTCATTTCACAGGAGGGTCGCTAGGACCCACGAGATCTTTGCCTTCGCAACGCCCAGTAGAGTGTGCGTGTAGGAGTGGTAGTCCTGCGTGGGGGCTTGAGCCGGTTGCCCCAGTGCTCGCCCATCAGGATGGTGCCACTGTAGGGTGTGTAGGACCTGTAGTGCGTGTGTCACTGTCCCACCCGTTTCCTGCAATTTTAGCAGGGTTGGTGGGCTGTGGCAGTGGTTAGGTCAGTGTTTTGGCCACATAGCAAAACGGCGTTTTCATGCCTTCATAGCTTTTGGCCACCCCTCCCTGTAGTAGACAGATAGGTAGGGAAAACAATACCTGGATTAGTACGCTGGGTATTCCCCGAAGGTTTTGCGCCAGCACAGAAATTGGGCGCATAGGGGAGGGGAGACCCGGGGCGTACCCCCCGGCATCAATAAGCAAACCCTCCAGGTTTAGCAAGGGCGCAGACTTGGGTATAATTAGGACACCACTTCTGCGGCTTGCTCTCAGGACCTTAGGACTAGCACACTCACACATACGCTTTGTCAGGTAAGGCTAAGGTTCAGTCCCTAGCTTTAGTCTTGGAGGCAAGCGTCTCAGCGAGCCTCAGCAACTCACCAAGGTTGTTCTGGGACAAGTAGTCAACCAGAACTGAGTTTAGGCGTCCCTCCGGTAGAACAAATGCAGAGAAAGGCTCCCAGGTGGCTTCTCCGACTCCAAACCCTTCCCAGAGGGTGAGGAAGCGCCAACCCTGGCGATAGCGGTGGCGTAGGACAGACTTCACCAGGTAGAAGCCCTCCTTAGCCATCTCCTCGGCGTTCATGTCGTGGAGTTCACCTTCAACTTCCATAGGGCTGGCAGCCCCTTGTAGGTCCAGAGCGGCGATTTCCTCGTCGTTCAGCTCCCACTCCTCCCCACAGAGGTCTTCAGGGTGATGATAGCGCTTCAGGTGTTGAGCAGCGCACACCAGGGTCCCCCCTAGACGGGGAGAACACCGCACGGTGATACGGTGTCCATCCACTGACAGGATCTTGTACGGCCCGAAGTAGGGGTCATCGCTGGTGGAGCAAGGCCAGGCGGGTAGTCGACTGTGGTGCACCAGCACCCAGTCCCCCTCTTGGTAGGTGGCCGGCACACGGTGCTTGTTCTTCTTGTTCCACTGACGCTCCCTCACTCTCTGGAGCATAGCCTTGGCCTTGTCCACCTTCGCTTGTTGCTCTTGGACCCATTCACCCACAGAAGAATGGGTGTCCTCTGGATAGGGAGCATGTAGGAACCATGCCGGGCGCCCGATGAATAGCTCATGGGGCGAGTAGCCAGTAGCAGAACTCTCTTGGGAGTTCATCATCAAGGATATGACGGGGAGTAGTCTCACCCAGTCCCTGGTGCGTTCAGTTTTGCACCATATCCGTATGTTCTCCTTGAGGACACGGATCTGTCGCTCACATAGGGGGTTGCTCGTGTGAGAGTAGGGAAACCCCGTAGACACCTGGACATTGAGGGATCTCAGGACCCTCTTGTACCAGCCAGTATCTGAGCGTACTCGTACGTCCTCATCGGAGTTGATCTCCTTGGGCGCCCCATAGACACAAAACCACTCCTCCAGCAGTATCTTGATAGTCTCCTCCCCGGTAATGTGCTTGGTACAGGGGAACACCCTGGTAAAACTGGTCAACCCACAGGTTACCACGAGGGCGAAGTCATAGCCCCCGAACTTCGGCATCTCCGTGTAGTCCACGTATAGAACACTGTTAGCACAGTGAGGGATGGGCAGGGTCGAGTAGAGACCTCTGTCCCTGATATCCCCTGGTTTACAGGACCTGCACGGGCACTTGTCAACGATAGGCTGGAGGGTTTTCCGCAGTTGGTCGTCCGTCCACGTAGTGTGGAACCACTGCTTGAACAACCTCAGGGTACGGTCAGCACCCACATGACCACTGGACTCATGGGTCCACTTCAGCAGCGCTGGGACTCGGTCACTCGGCACCACAATGCGGTCCTCTTGCCAGAGGTAGCTCTTGTCCCTCTTCCACTGGTCTTGGTTGACCAGGAGGGGTTCAAGGCGTTTCTCCAGGCGCTTGTAGATATCCCCAAACTCCTTCAGGTACTCCGATTGTTGGAGTCCATCCAGGGGGCGTATCATGGTCATGTTCAGGTCCAGGTGTACGTCCATACGGCTGAACGCCTCCTTAGCCAGCGCTTCAGACCGGGCAGCAATCAGGGCGTCGAAGTTGTTGCGGCTGATGTAGTCGGCACACTCGTTCTTCACTCCCTGGATATGGTGTACCGTCAGCCGTAGTTGACTGAGGTAGGTCCACCAGCGCCGTAGCTTGGCCTTCTCAGGTGGGGGACCCTTCTGGAAACTGCGGACCGGTTCTTGGCCGCACAGCCAGACCACAGGGTTACTCCCCAACAGTCGTGCTTGTGAGGATAGCACCAGCATACCCGCGAGCAATTCCTGCTCATAGGTGGAGTAGTTCCCCCTGGCCTGGTTCCACTTCCAGTTCCAGTGGCCCAGAGGTACTAGGACCCACTTGTCGTCAGGGCAGCTGTGCTTGAGGGTTCCATCCCGGTTGAGACCTTCCGTCCCCCATTGGGAAATGACCGAGTCAAACTCCTCCTTCTCTAGTGCTTGCCATTGGAACAACGTTCCACCACCACCCACATTGCTGGCGTCGGTCACCAGGATAATCTCCCCTTGTGCCCTAGGCACGCCCAAGCACTTAGCGTTGGCTACCTTGTCTTTGAGCTCGTCAAACGCTTGTTGCTCTTGTGGGCCCCAGCGCCAAGTAGTACTCTTCTTGATCAAGTCCGTCAGAACGGCGCTGGTGTAGGTGAAGTTCTTGATGTGGCGGCGATAGAAGTTGCACGCCCCAATGAAACTGCGTACATCATGAAGTTCTTTCTTGGGGTCTTCGTGTCGTACCTTGGCATCCATCAGGGGTTTGGCCTTAGAGGCCGCTGGGGTCCACCACCCATAGCCAATGTCAAACCCCAGGTACTGCTTGGTCTCCTGCATGAACTCACACTTCTCCAGCTTGAGTCGTGTGTGGTTCTCCTGGCAGACCGCAAAGAACTCACCCAAGAGGATTAGGTGATCCTCCTGGGTATTGGTCCCAAGGCATACATCGTCGATGTGAGCCTCCATCTGGACACCACGGGAGATGAGCTCCTGCACCTTAGGTCTCCTTCGTAGGATGGACAAGATCTTGTTCATCAGCTCTTGGAATAGAGCGGGTGCGTTAGCCACGCCAAACGGCATGACCTTCCACTTGAACACCCTCCTCTGAGGGGTGATGAAGGCCAGTAGTTCCTGTGCGTTGGGCGTCAGGTCCACTTGCCAGAATCCGCTTCGCTTGTCCATCTTGGTCTTGTAGCGGCAGGAGGCTATCTTCTCCAGGGTAGATCCATATTGGGAATGGACCCTGAGTGGTTCAGCGTCTTCTTGTTCAGCTCTCCGTAGTCCACTACCCGCCGTTTGGCTGTAGACCCAGGTTTAGCCACCAGGAAACAGGGGCTGCAGTGTAGGGGGTAGTCCCCGTCCTTGTACTCCAGGACTATGCCAGCGTCGATACATTCTTGTATCTGTCGCTCAATTTCATCGGCCTGCTCTTTAGGAGCTGGATAGGGTCTCCTCCGGATCTTGTGACCCACGAACTCGGGTTTCAGCTTGAGGTCCATCTGTACCAGCTTGTCACATGAGGCTGGAGGGGGTAGTTCTCCGAACACCTCCAGATAGGTCCTTCTAAGCTTCTGTACCCGCGGGTCCAATACCTTGATCTTGTCCTCCATGTCCTCGTCGGAGTGTAAGTTGCTTGCCCCTTGAATAGACGTCGGGAGGTGCTCCTCCACCGACTCTTCGCCCGCGGTAGTATCCTTCAGCCCTTGGTAGGCATATAGAAGGTCTTGTTCAACCATCTCCGGTGGACGATGGCAAGATAGGCACGCTCGAGGGGGTTCACATACACATTCCTCCGAGAGGTCGTCCTCCTCTGGGGTCCTCACATGGGCGCCCCACACGCTCTTCATGAGCTTGAGATCCACCTCCCTTTGCCAGGTGGTGATCTTCTGTTCGAGGTCCTTCTTCAATTGGGATAGGTCTCCCATACGTCCTTGCTTCAGTGGCGATGAGCTGCGGGTAGGCTTCGCGTAGCATAGCTTTTTCGCCACCAACTTCCTCTTGGAATCCACATACTCCCTGAGCCTGGATTGAGGGTCCAGCTCCTCGTCCACGGGGTCTTCCACCCTCATGGAGAGTAGGGGTTTCAGTGGGGCGACGTACCCGGCGTTCTCCACTTCCTCCACACAGGTCTGCACGAAGAAGGCGTCGTGCTCAGTTTCGTCTTCTGAGTGGATAGAGCTGGGTAGCTCAGATAGTCCACACTCAGAGAATCCATCAGGAACAGGTACACGGCAGGGAGAGTTGGGGGCGTTGGTGTCAGTCACGACGTACTCATCCCCTCCGGGTGTAGTCTCAACAGCATCTTGAGGTCGTAGGCGATCCTTCAAGTCACCCAAGGCGAGTCCATCGCTTTCTCGTTGTATAGCCTGGACCAGAGTCGGGTCCAGTTCCTCCCAGGGAATGGAGGTTAGACCTCCGTCCACCACGCTAAGCATACTCCCCCATCCGGGTTTCCCAATAGGCGTCTTGCGCCCCAGAGGCACGTAGATGGCCTCATCAGGCAAAGAACAGAGCTGATAGTCAGCCTGTCCAGGAGGTTTCGCCAGTACTCGTTGCCCCCATGGGCTCCCCAATCGGGGGAACACAGGACCATACGGGAACGTTCCAAGGCCACCTTGGACAGCACCTTCCCCAGTTCACTGAATCTGGGGTTCCCGTAGGCCATCCCGAAAGAGGGCCAGTAAAATTTGTAGCTGCAGTTCTTCCCCTTGCTGCAGTAAAGGTCCAGTACATGTTGCTTGTCGCTGGCGAACAACTCCACACTCAGGTCTTCTCGAGAGTAACCCAACTCCTTCAGACCTTGGTCTAGGACTTCCCCCAATAGTTGATAGTCCTCAGTTTTGGAGGCCGCCATCATGTTAGAGGGCTCCTCCTTCGATAGCCTCAGGTAACTCGAGGTATGTTCCGACTGCTCCAGTGGCACAGACTCTCTGCCACTGCCCTGGTCCACGTAGAGGAGGTAGGGCGCTTGCAGCGTCAGGGATTGTATCTGGGAGTGCTGCACGAAGAAGTCAGTCCCCAGTACAAAGTCGAAGGCATCAGTGTCCATCACATAGAACCGATGGGCGATAGTCCTGGAGCCCATAGGTACCTCCACTTCACAGTCCCCGCAGCTGTGCACCACATGTCCATCCCCCATGCGTATAGCGGCGGTGGTCATGGTGTTCTTCAGGCTCCCACAAGGTGAAATTTTCTTGGCCACTATAGATATTGTGGCGCCAGTATCCAGTACCCCCAGGTATTCACGTCCCCCTAGTCGGATACGTACCCAAAACACCAGGTCTTGGGTGCCACCAGAGCGTCCCCGTCAGAACTCCGCGGGACAGGTCACCTCGAACCCCTTGTTCCGCAACTTGCGGGCCATCCTCATGAAACGGCTCCTCTTCTTAGCGTTGCCGTCGTCACCACCTTCATGCTCACGCTTGGCTCCTTGTTCTTGCTGGGCCTGCGCCTGTGAGCGTGTGGTAGGACCAGACTGCCCTCCAGAGGGCTCGGAGTTGCCCCCTGGATTAGGGTTGGGGTTGCCTCTGTTCTTGTCCTTGTTCTTGTTGTCGGGCTTGCGGTTAGCGCCTCCTCCTCGTCCACCTTGACCCTTGTCTTGACCACCTTGACCACGTCCTTTCGACTTGCCCTTGCCGGAGTCGTTGCCTTTGGCCTTGCCTCCACCTTTGCCTGAGCCTTTGCCAGGATCTTCCCCCTTAAGCTTCGCCGATAGGCGTTGCTTATGGTAGCACTCATCCTCGTAGTGCTTCCGCTTACCGCAGAATGCACACGTGATGGTGCAGCGGTAATGATCCGGCAGCTTCGCTTTGGCGCCGGTGTTCTTCTCCTGCTGCTTCCCGTGGACGACGAAGCAGTCTCGCTGCTCGCAGTCAGAGGCGTGCTGCAGGTGGCCCTGCTCGTCTCTGGCATCACACCAGAATAGCTCCTTCACGTTCTCCATGGTACGGGCGTGGGCCTGTTTGGGGGTAGTCCTCTGCCCAGGTCGGGACCCTTGGTACCCTTTGCCTCCAGAACCTCCACCACCAGGACGGTAGTTGTTCAAGTGCTGGTCGCTCTCCTTCTCCAGCGCCATCTCCAGGAGCAGCACGCATAGATCCTCGTAGTGGAGGGATCTAGCCTTGCGCTCAGCCGTCAAACGGCACTCGTCCCATAGCTCTCGAGGGAGCTTGGCCACCAACCAGAATAGCAGGTCGTCGCTGCTGTAGGAGCCGGGCGTCAGTCGTCCGGCCCAGTGATCCAGATCAGCCAACAGCTCAGATACCCTGCCAGGCTTGGGGTTGTTGGGCAGCACGGGTGAGTTCTGGATCTCGACCCTGATGGAGAGGTCGGTTTCGTAGGTTGGGTACTGCTGACGCGTTCCCGTGGGGAGCCGGCCACGGGACGCTGCGGGACACGCGCAAGTGAGCAGGCAGGCAAAGCACTACGCTCACAGGGGCATCAATGCGCTCATGTCATGTGACAAAGCGTTTCAGAATCCTTGCCACTCTGCAAAGAGGGAACAAAAGTATGTACAACAACACATCAAAATATGTACACATGGGGTTAAGACTGGACTGGGGTAAGGGCATCACACGACAACACACACTCAGTCCTGACTCATATCCCAATCCCCGGTCCGACCCTCTCAGTGGCTGGCAGGGGCGGGGGCTCAAACACAACCCATGCCCTGCTCAGTCCAGACCCTGAAACCCTGCCAATGGGAGAGGTGTCCCGCCTAGGCACAAGCGAGTGCCTGGGAACCAAGGGGCTCCAAGGCCAACCGACAGTGGCTCCCCATGCTCCCTTAACGGCGGGTCCCAACTCCCCTCTGAGCCAGAGATATGGCCCTTCCAGGATCCCTCAGGAGTTGGTAGCTGAAAATGGGCTGTTTCAGCCCAAACTGATATTAGCTCCAAAATTCCCAAGATTGACCCCTCGTCCTGACCCGCCAGAGGTAGGAACGAGGCAACTGACCCTATGCCCTTCGAGTACGAACTCCGTGGAGCCCTCACCCAACCTGGTTCCACCTGAGGTCCCGGCATCAGGGCAACACGGATGTGTCAAGTGGGGTCATGATGCCAAAATCACCACAATTGGCGTCATTCCCACGCATGGGTCGCCCGGCCAAGGTAAGGCCAATGGCTCACAGGGTAGGAGGCAGGACCTATGACTGATATCTGAGTGTACAACTTGAATTTGGGTCCGGGCTCCCTATGGGCTTAGAGAAATGGGGCCGCCAATTGACCACACGGAAGGGGGAAATTGGGGTCCCAAAATTGGGTCATTTTGGCTGCTTGAAATGAGCCAAAACTCGGTGTGCTCCCAATAGTATATCTCCACGCCGGCTTGGAGATCGGATCCGCCATTCCATACATGATCCACCAGGAGTCCAACAAACACTCCCATGCCCTTGGTTCTCAAAGATCTTCATGCCACTCGGCGTGGTGACGATCCCAATTGGGTCCACAAATGCCAAAATGGCAAAATTGCCCACACTCACTTTGGGCTAGCGCCTTAACGAAGGTTGCTCTGCTTCGCCCACGTGGTGTGTGAACCATGGGGACCAATTTCCATATCACCCATGTCATATGTGGTCCATTGGTCCAAGCGTCCGGCGTGCACGAAGGTTAGAACATGGTGCACGGCGGGCAGCAAAAGTGGAAAATTGCTCAAAATGGCCAAAAATGCGCACATTCATGGTTGGGGCAAATGAGGCACATGCCCGACTTGGACCGAAGTGTGCCATAGGATTGGTATCAAGTCATATGTGTCCAACATATCTTTTGGGCGTCGCCCAACTCCTCCGGTATTGGGAATGGCAGGGTCGCCAAGTGAGCCCATGATTTGGGATAGTTCCAAATCGCCAACATGGCGGCTCGGATTTACCCGAATAGGTGAGGAGGAAAGAAGAGATGGCGAAGCAATAGCACTACACAAGACACATATATGGGCCAACTCCTTAAAACCGGTTTGTTTTCTCTGTTTCTGCTCTTTTGGTGCCCTTTGCTACCTTTCATGGAAACGGGCACCCTCTAAATATACACAAAAATGGTATTATACATGAAAAATGAAATTTTTGACCTCAAATACCCCCTCCATCGTCCATGGGGTTTGAACCCACACTCTACCAACCTTAGAGTTGTGTTTTTCCTCTAAGCTACGACCTGTCGTCGACGATCTCAGAGAAAACCGTAGTATAATAAAAAATTTGGAAAATCAGTACTCCTTACACGCTCCAACCACTATTAACCTCCCATGCTCTTAAAACCGTGGCAACCGACGACCCAAGTGTCAACTGCTTTTCACGGTGAGCGAAGAACTTAAGGGAGGGACAGGGTGGGCATATATGTGTCTTGTGTAGTGCTATTGCTTCGCCATCTCTTCTTTCCTCCTCACCTATTCGGGTAAATCCGAGCTGGCTCAGCTAGCACTACACAATCCCCATATATGGGCAACAGAACGAAAGACTGAGCTCCCGTGAACTGAACCCTTTATAAGAATTAATTAATCGCCAGGCGCGAAGCGCGCGCCGCTTCTCCAGTCGCCAGATCAGGAGGGACCAGAACTTGCGCGATGCGCAACAGAGCTCTGGTCCTGTCGTAAAACCTTCTGAATGTATCGTAACAGGACCAATCACCCAATGCTGCTACCACATGCGGATCCATGCCAAGATAGATTAGTGCAGTTGCTGCTGCTCCTCGTGTAGAATGCGCGGAAAACGAATCCGTCTCCAGTTCCCCCAATTCCAGTAGGTGTTTCCTTAACCAGCGAGTAGTGAGACCGTTGATGGTATCAGATGATAAAGGCTTCCGTGGCTTTCGTAGGGACACAAAAATCTCAGAACCCTCGTAATCACCAGTAGCCTCCAAATAACGCGCTAAGCAGCGCTGCGGATCAATTGACGGTGGCGTAACATTGTGAATAGGATAACGTGCATAGTATCTCCTCCTTTTGCGCTTAGCAGAAATGAACCAAGGCTGAGCAGCACGTTGGATATCCCTACGTGATCGCGCCAGATCAACGCCTCGGAACAAGGCAAAGAATCTCAAGGACAAAATGGCTTGCAAGCGCAGCTGAGCTTCCGTCTCCACAGGTTGCTGATGCATGACTTGTATAAGACGCCGTACATCATAGAAACAATGATAATGAGGAACACTGACGAACCAGTCACGTTTCAAGTTGCGTAGCATACCCTCGAAACGTAGTTGCGAAAAGCACGGGAATAAACACACTGCTGAATACGCCATACGCCCAGCACTTAAAGAATGCGTGCGTGAAAACTTTAAAAGTTGCACCGCCACCGTCATCAGTGGGATTTGACCAAAGCGCTCCACCTTTAACAGTGGAGCAAGCGCCGCGTCTTGTAACAAGAACGTACCAAACATGTGCCACGCAGAATTGTAACGTTTCAAGGTGTCCTTCCCGATTTCATTGATGATAAGCGTCGCCTCTTCGTTGGTAGCTCCTCGTAATTGATAGTATTCACGCAAACATACGCCAAGGTCAACACGAAACGTGGTTGTGTCTCCGTGCCGTCTGGCATTTGCAAACGGAACTCCGACGTGTTCACTGCGAACTTCACGTGTTTCATCAATAGGTTCCATCAAACCTCGCGCGGCCTGTACGGCAGAGCCATGAGAACCTTCACCCCTGGTGACTCCAACACTTTGTTGACCAACTGAGGTATGTGCTTGAACGGCGGGAAGACCCACCCCGGTGAAAGTAAAGTTAGATTCTGGGAGAAGACATCGATGGCGTAAGCCCCCGGCTGAGGACACGGACTGACGAACTTGCTGCACACCGCATTGGAACTCCTTGACATCCAATCGATTTCCGGCTGAATCCAACTTTTGAACTCCTCCAGAATCCAAGTCAACACGTCCGACGGGAAGGTAGCCTCCGACGGTGTCCAACGAAGCCGAGACCAAATGTCCGCCGGATTCACCGAGGTGTGCACGTAAAACGGTTGAATCTCGATGCGATTGGCTTGTGTAAAATTCCACAGTTGGAGAATCAATGCGTTGAACCGCGGCTTGCGACCTCCCCACTTGCGGAGATACCAGTAAAGGACCATTGAGTCGGTGAAAAATCGCAGCTTGGTGTCCCTCAGCGCATACGCTTGAATAGTCAGTAGGGCTCCCCTGAACTCTTTGACGTTTATGTGTTCCTCTCGATTCAGGAACCAACCGAACGCTGCTTGGGCATTCCCTTGAAGGACTCCGCCCCACGCCAGATCTGACGCGTCCGAGTACATGTCCCTGACGTGACCCATGGAAACTACGAAGGTGCGTCCCTTCCACTGGTGTAACTCGTCCGCCAGATCCATCAACTGACGTGACACGCGCTCCGGGAGCGCCACGTCTGCCTCCCAGCCAGCCTGGACTGCCACCGCCACGTGCACCGCCAGGGCGTCGCTGAGGAGTCGGATATGGGGCATGGCGAACAACAAGGAACGGATTCTTCCAAGAACGGAGGCGCATCGCCTCACTGATGGTGTGTGACTGTGTGCCAGTCTGTTCACGTCCCGAAAAATTGCTTGTAGGCGCTTTGGAGGTACCGCGACGAATCCTTCCCTGAAGTTTAGCATAAAACCAAGCATTATAATTTCTTGAGACGGCTCCAAACATGATTTTGGGACATTGACCAATATACCCAACCGATGCAAAAGTTGTACCAAAAAACGTGTGTGTTCCAGACATTCACGGTAAGTATTGCCAATGATGAGCCAATCGTCCAAGTAGACCCAAACGAGTGCTCCGCGTTCGCGCAGGGCATTTAAAACTGGTTGCATGAGGCGTTGCCATTCCCGTGGTGCAACGTTTAATCCAAACGGCAAAACGCACCACCTGTAAAATTCACCGTCGACGTAGACCCCCAAATAAGGTCGATCCCGCGGATGGATACCCATGTGAAAATAAGCACTTTTCAAGTCAATTTTGCAAGCATACTGACCGGGTCTCAAGAACGGTAAAATGCCCCACAGAGTGACCAAACGAAAATAGGTGGTCTGTACAAACTGGTTCACGTTCTTCAAATTGGTGAAGGGTCGACGGCCTCCCTCAGGATGTGCCTCATCTGACGCTTTGTCCACTGCGAACATACTTGCACAACACTTAAGGTCTTTTCGCTCGACGCGTTCCATGCAACCCTGTTGCACTGCATCCAACACGTGTTTTACCAATTCAGGGTCGGTTACCTCTGCGTGGGAAGAACGAGGACGGAAGTCGTCGGTTGGCCGATCCGGATCAAAACCGTCAACCCAATCAAGCTGCAGCCCATTGCGAATCACTGACGCCGCGTATGTGTCCTTCAACGCTTCCCATTCATGCAATTGTGCACGACAGCGCAAATAGAGTGGCATGTGGGGATGGATCGGCGGTGGCACGCACACGGCTGGCGCCAAAAAGTCCTCTACAGTCAAGCTACTGCTGTGGTCGTTCATCTAACTTGTCGTTACGTGGCACAAATCTTTGGGTGAAACCCTTACCTTTGCCTTTGCCTCCTTTGCCAGATCTCCGTGGATCAAAACGACCTCGTGTTGAAAACGAACGGAAAGAACTACGATGCGAGTAAGGGGAGAAACGCGTGCCTCTCAGGTCTTTTTGTAATTTGTTGCGCGACTGAAGTAGTGACATGTCATCCTTCGAGAGTAACTCTGGTGCAATCGCAGGTTGTTCAAACCGTTTATCTACTGCCACTCGCCGGGAGCTTTGGATGCTGTAGTCCAACGCACCCAACATTGCAAACAAATGTTCACATAGTACCAATGAAACAGGTGCTTCCGGAGCTACCGTTGTGTCATCTTCGCGTGCTAAGACTACTCCCAGGACTCGCATGGCGTCTTTTACCTGTTGTTCCCAACGACGCTTCTCCGCGTCCGCTGGATGTTTGTGCGTTGGCGCGTTATTAACAGCTGCCCTATGGAACTCGTCGAACACTGGAAGGTGCTTCAACATCTTTTTTCTGCGAAACTCGTCTTGCAAAACCTTTCGCTCTTCCAGGAGTGCAGACAAGCGTGAAGGAAGCGACAGAACCTCATCGCGCCACACGAACGTGGACTCCTTGTCCGACGCGGGGCCAGCGTGGTCCTTGGGACCGCTCAAAGTTTCGCATGCCAAGAAGACGTCTTCGCGATGCGACGACGTTCCTGTTCTGCCAATGTCGTCGCCCTTTAAGGTGAGTAAGGCATCACGAACCAAGGCCATCGTGTCTTTGACAGTGGCCAGTGTTTTCTTTCCTGTAAGTTTGGAATACAGTGACGCTGCCTGCCAAGGACTGAGACCACTCATTGCGCCTTCCTTTGCCAACTGTGCTGCATGTTCCAACGACTCAGAACTCAGGTTCCACGCCGAATCCGGCAATTTCAGCACGAACTCGTGAAAATCCAGTGTCTCATTTCCTTCTGTCATTTTGTTAAAATTTATATCCTTAAAACATTTTGGATTGCATCAGAAATCAAAGCTCTGGGTACAGCAAATCACTAGTTGAACAACTCAGTGAGCGCGTGACCGGTTTTAAGAGCATGGGAGGTTAGTAGTGGTTGGAGCATGTAAGGAGTACTGATTTTCCAAATTTTTTATTATACTACGGTTTTCTCTGAGATCGTCGACGACAGGTCGTAGCTTAGAGGAAAAACACAACTCTAAGGTTGGTAGAGTGTGGGTTCAAACCCCATGGAGGGGGTATTTGAGGTCAAAAATTTCATTTTTCATGTATAATACCATTTTTGTGTATATTTTGAGGGTGCCCGTTTCAATGAAAGGTAGCAAAGGGCACCAAAAGAGCAGAAACAGAGAAAACAAACCGGTTTCAAGGAGTTGGCCCATATATGGGGATTGTGTAGTGCTAGCTGAGCCAGCCACGGTATGCCAAGCCTAAGAGGAGTTATTCGCCGGGTTCAAGATATGTTGGGAACCGAAGTATGTACCCTCATAACATACTTGGGTCATGATGTCAATTGAGCGCAACGCTGAGATACACGGTCGCCACTTGACATCATGACGGGCCAAAAACGGCAAAATTGGCACAAAGACACACAAAAGTGCCTTGAAAGGTGCACCATTATATTATAATATCTTCGGCTTGGATCGTGCAATCACTTAATCCTTCTGAACACAATGACTTGACACCTATGACCTTCGATCCCACATATGTGCTCCACTTGGGGCGCCTTGAAAGGTTACGAGCGCTACTTCCCAAGTGGGCACATGAAATTATGGAAAATTCCAAAACACATGCCTTGCTCCCAACGCATCGCTTCGGGATCACCACACAAGCTTCCCTTCACGAAGGTTAGGCTTGCTATTGATCGTAGGGAGTATGGAGAAGGGGCTTGCACAATATGAGGTCCATTGGCGGGTTTGTCTTGGAGCGATGGACCCGCCAAATGGGCACGCAACAAAACACATGGCACATACCACATATTGCCCCAAAAGGTAGCTCCCACCACGATATGTAATGCCCCTCCAAGGGCATAACTTTGTGTCAATCGCTCATAGGAACTCAAGGAGAGTTCCTATGCAACACCAACACTTGCGCGCTACACTCGAAAGTTATCTTAACGCACGCAATATCATGGCCAATGAGTTGTAACGCAAACTCTACCCTCTTGACCATGATCCATTACACTAGCGCGCACGTGTGGAGACGCAAGGCATATAATGCTTCCTAAATTACGTCGGGAGTATTCTGAATACATCCCACGTTTCCTTATTGTCATTCCTCGCAAGCAACACGAGATATGACCTTCACAAGTGGCCTCACGAATCAACTTTGTTTTGCCCATATCTTTAAGACAAATGGAGGGCAGGATAAAAGGAAAGTTGATTCGTGCATAGGGAAGCACGTAGGTCCACTCGAAAGAGGTCAAATCAAGTGCGGGGATGTCGAAGTCGAAAATCCGATTTCGACATCCTGAAAAATTCGGATTAAGGTTGCGAGTGTAAGATGTGAAAATTGCGGAAGCGTCCATGCAGTTCCTGAAGGCTTTAGAGCCTTCGTGACGGATTGCGTTAAAATTTCCATTATAAACAGTTAAACTGGCGGTTACGGTAAAGTCGCGATCCAACCGCCAGCAGTCAAAACAGTGAATATCAGAACGGAAGCGTAAAACTTGACGGAAACAATATGAAAATAAAACCCTGTTGATTCCTGATATTCTGATATACAAATCTCCGCTGGCGGTGCATCGGGTGCCGATGCGGGGCTTTACGGCACGGAACACGCTCCCGCCGGGCTCGCACCGGGCGTCAACGAGCGCCTTCCGTACATGGGGTTAGTGGACCGGAGACCGGTCTTCCCTTCCGTACATGGGGTTAGTGGACCGGAGGCCGGTTGTATGCCCTACCCTAGCAATGGGGTTCCGGGTACCGCTTCACCCCCCTCCTTAGAGCAAACCCTGGGGGGGGCTCGATAACACCGACGCATGGCAGGGGGTACCCAGGACCACTTCCTGAAAGGGGGGGTGGGTGTCACATCCTCACTTCAGTAAGTCACAGTAAGATAGGTACGATGTTGTATAAGCCTGTAGCACATGTATAGTATCAAGTATCAAGTATCAAGTCCCGGGTCCTGGCGGCGATTGTTCGGCATCCAAAGGACCCGTTAACCCATACCAGGCGCACCGGGTGCCGGCTGCTACGGTCACCACCACAGTGGCAGTGGCATACACGGCCAACATACGCAACACACGACGACCGAGGTGGTCCCACAGGTCGAGAGCGACCACAAAGATCCATCAGGCTACCCCAAGCTTTTCAAGGCCCGCCGACTGGGGAGAGTCCCCACGGGTCCTTCCTCGGGCGCACCATGTCCATATCCATACGACGCGAGTCCAGAGTGCCACAGCCGAACTCCTTAAGGGAACTTAAGGGATCTCCTCCTGAAAGGATCGGGCATCAAGGCCGTCTTTTCCCTCGCCCTATTACCACGAAGGCCATACATGAGGGAGTCCTCATGCAGTGTGGGCGGAGGCGTCGACTCCTCAAACCACCAGTTTCCCAGGCAGACTGACCGAGGTCAGGAGCACCGGAGGCCGCCATCCGAATGCAAGTGCGTCTGCGAATCGGTAGGCTCACACTGGGACTGACAGTGGCGGACCGCTGGGAGTGTAGTCAGGCAACTGGGCTTCCCGCCTGGCGCCATCAGGATCTCCACATCACAGCGAATAGGGCAACACGGTACCACGAGCACTCAAACAGTAGAATATGTACTGAGGTACTGGTCCAGGCTGGACCATATGTAAAAACATGTAAACGGCGACTCAGGGCGCCTCTGTATCCCGATTCGTGGTGAAAAACAGTCCATCCCTCAGCGATGGGCTGATGACACTTAACATACAGATGCACATATCCTGGAGGGCAGAAAAACAAGCAATAATCCGGGTAAATAGGCGTGTAAACACGCTCTGGACAGAGCGCCAAACCACGCCACGGTCAGGATAAGGCAATGCAGGAGGGTGGACGGGAAAACGCCTGAGTTCAGGCCATATATAGTCAGCTGACACACGTGGACTGGTCTGGATTCCGCAAGTGCCATGGAACCAGACCACACACCAAAAATTCGCAATGCCGATGACAGCGGCATCCGTTGCGCAACGTCGTATGGGCTTCAAGGCCCCAAGAGCTCAGAAAAATGAAGGTCAGTCGCCCTACCTGGTTTCCCAAGGATTCAGCAGGTGGGGAGTGACGAATAGAATTGAAGACAGGGGCCATCCTCCTCTGGATTCAGCAGGGGGGGGCATATGGCCACTCTGTCACCGAGAGATGGAAGAGAGCAAGCAAGTAAGGGACGATTCGTCGGCCTCACAAACGCCCATAACACATCAGGGGAGAGCTCAGGGCGCTGATCAGGCACCCCTGGCTGCAATCGCCCGGGTGAGTGCTGCCAAGTCCGAAACGTGGATCTTGGTCTTGTGTCTGCGGATGTACTCCATGAAGGGAGTATTGACCCGCGGGACGAACGAGGAGACGGGTTTGCAGGTATCGTGGGACGGCCCATAGCCTCGCCAACGAACCTTGAACTCCAGACCTCCGGGTGCCGAGGCCTTCGGACGCTGAGCCAGGATCTTCTCGACAGTATAGTCGTCCTGCTCAGCATAGTCATCATCCGAATCAGCCTCATGTGCGGCATAGCTCAGGGACACATGTTGGCCACGGAGGTCGGGTTCCCGCACACGGAGTTGACTCTCGTGGCGCTCCTGGAACTGTCCGTGACCCACCTTGATGCGGTAGGTGTCCTCACCAATCCTGCGGACCACCTCGCCGGGTGTGAACCAGGTCTTGGTGCGGTGGGTGCCCATAGGGCGGGGTCTGATCACCCACACCGGGTCTCCCACCCTGAACTTCTGCGCTGTCGAGCTCGGGGCGGACTTCTGACGCTCAGCATGCTCCTTCTCAAGCTGCTGGCGGATGTCCCGCGCCGTTTGCTCTTGCCGCGCGAAGAACTCCTTGGCATCCATAGCCATGCCATCCCCAAACAAGGGAAGTCCCCTACCCAGGGGGTCCCTGCCGAACAGAATCTGGTGAGGGGACAAACCGCCCGGAGTGGGGGTGTCATGATGGGCCTTCAGAGCAGGCCACATCTCCTCAAACCAGTTCCAACGTGGATTGGTGATGTGGATCTTGCGCAGCTTCTCGAACAGCTGCCGTCCAGCCACTTCAGCACGGCCGTTAGACCGGCTGAGATAGGCGACGCTCTTGGCGTGACGTATCCCCATGAGGGAACACATAGCCTTGAACCAGCCACCAGTAAACTGGGGCCCTCGGTCACTGCAAATGGTGCGGGGGATGTCAAAGACGGTCAGCCAATGACGAATCATCATGACTGCCACTTCCTTGGCAAGCAACCCCTTTTTGCGTGCCGGAACGGCTACAACGTAGCCGCTGTGGCGGTCCACACAGAGAACCACACAGTCAAAGGTCTCCTTGCCAATGTGGACTTCGGGCATGGAGAAGACGTCCATGGCCACGCTCTCCATGGGCTGGTCAGGAACCGGGGTCCATTGGGCTTCCCCCTTGACGTTCCGGTTGTCGGGATTGCAGGCCTGACAGACCGAGCAACCCTTCCTGACCTTCTTGATGGCGGTGTAGAGAACGATATGGTCGATCTCGAACCGACGCTGCATGTCAAGAGCTTGCTTCTTGACCCCTGGGTGCAGCATGTGGTGGTGCCAAGCTTCACAAAGCTCGAGCACCCGGGACTCCGGTACTAGCAGCTTACCATTCCGGTAGAGCTTGCCATCTTCCTCAGTCAGCCCCTTTGGCCACTTCTGCCCGTCGTCAGGGTCGGTCACAGCCCTATACTCGGCCGCAAAGGCCTCAGACTTGGCGTAGTCGTCGGTCCAGTCGTCCTGGAGGCAAGACTCCGGTAAGAGGTGCTTGTCGGACTCAGCTCCATCAGGGGCGAGTACTCTGACCGCTCTGCTCACCCTCGACGCGAGGGGGGCATCCGCAGCCATGACGACGAAGCATTTTGCACCCTCCTCCTCCATCAGGCGCTCCATTTCAATGATCCTCTTGGCTTCAGCGGTCTCAGCCTCATCGCCATGGGCAGAGATATCCTGCATGCCCTTGCTGGCGGGATAGGCCCACCTACTGAGACAGTCCGCCACGGTGTTATCCTTTCCAGGAATATAAACAACCGTAAGGTCGAACTTGGCCAAGGTCTCATGCCATCTTGCCCGTCGGGAGGCGGGACCTGAGGGGGTGTCCACGTGCTCCTTGTGCCACGACTGCAGACTCTGATGGTCAGTGCAGACGGTGACGGGATGGAGGGCTATGTACCCAGCCCATTTCCTGAGAGCCATGACGATGGCATACGCCTCCTTCTCACGGGGCGTCCACGTCCGTCTCTGGCCTTCCGCCAGGACTCGGCTCCAGAAGGCCACGGGCACGTGCCTCCCGTCGTCAAGCACTTGCTCCAACACAGCGCCAGTGGCGTAGTCGGAAGCGTCGGTGCGCAGGACGAACCCTCGGTCGGGATCCACGAGCTGCAGACCCACTGCGGATAGCAGCGCCTGCTTCATCCCGTCAAAGGCACGGTCGGACTCAGCTGTCCAGACCAGAGCCTTCTTGGACCCCTTCTTGGTCTCCTCTGGGTTGCCCTTGAGCATGGTCGTCATGGGGGCTGCATACTCGGCATACATCTTGATATACCCCGAGTAGTAATTGCAGAACCCCAGATACGCCCGTAGCTCAGAGACCGTCTTGGGCTTTTCCCAGTGCTCAATCGCAGCCACCTTGCCAGGTATGGGCTTTCGCTGCCCGTTCCCGACTACGTGGGCAGCGAAGACCACCTCGCTTACCGCAATGGTGGCCTTGTCACTGCTGCCCGTGAGTTTGTGCCGAACCAGAAGGTCCAGCACTCGAGTGACGTCCCTCTCGTGTGCCTCCAGGAGCTCCTCGTAGCTCGTGCTGGGGTCCCCGGACGCGATGATCACGTCGTCCACGAAGGGGTCCGCACAGTCGCGCACCGGCTCAAGCAGGTTCTCCAGCATCCGCTGAAAAGCCGCATTGCCGTTGGTAACGCCCATGGGCATCACCTTCCACTGGAGAGGTCCAAGTGGGGTGCTCATGGCTGTGCAGGCACGGGACTCTTCGGCGAGAGGCATCTGATGATAACCATGTTTCAGGTCAATCACCGTGAAGATCCTCCGCCGGTGTTGTTTTTGCAGCATGTCCTCAATGAGGGGCAGCGTATAGCTGTCGTGCTGCGTTTGGGCGTTCAGGCCGCGGTAGTCGACCACGAGCCGCCACTCACCGGCAACCTTTTTGGGGACGACGAAGCAGGGAGAGGCCCATTCGGAGTGGCACGGCTCAAGCCAGCCTCTCTGGATGAAGTCACGGAGGATCTTCTCCATGGCTTCCTTCCTCTCGCCCCTCAGGGCAAACTCCCGGTGCCGATACACACGGGGGTCCTGCTTCAGTCGTATCTTGGCCTCGCCATACGGTCCACGCACCGGTGGGGGAAACACAGGCTTTCCGCTGAAGAAGGTCTCGCCATACTTCTGCTTCAGCCTGGCCCTCAACGCCTGGATCTTGGGGCAGTCATCGGACTCCGCCTTGGCTTTTCCGGGCACTTGAACCACGGAGCTTACTTGAGGGGTAGCTACTCCGCTCGCTTTCGGCTCAGGTGGTCTTCCCAGGTGGCCCAAAGGGCCATCTCTGGTCTTGCCTCGGAAAAGATCGCCGTAGGTGGGTGGGTTACCCCCGATTGGCTCGTCCTGGCTGGACAGGTGGTCCAGTACCCTCCTTACGAAGGTATCTCCATCATAGAAACCAGAGACGATCGAGTCCACTTCCCACCAGGCTTTGTCCTGGCCTTTACCCTCACGCTGGTTTCCCCAGTCGTGAAAGGGCTGATCCATATACCCCTGAACCAGATCCCACTCCTCTTCAGTGAGGGGCTCTTCTGATTCCGATTCTTCAATGTCAACGGGGGGAACCGCAAAGCATTGCCTCCAAGGCTCCGCTATGATGCGGTTGACACACACGAAGTCCGTGGTGTCGGCCTGATCAAGGCCCCCATCCACATAGTGGAATTCTGTTGGCCATCTCTGGGGTGGCATGGGCTGTCCCTTAGCGTCCTGATAGACACTCTCTCCAGCCGGTAGGACGACCTTGTTTAAGGTCATGTTGGTCAATGAGGCTACCCAATGTCGGGTACTTTCCTCCTCGGTGCATCCCATAGGAACAACCAGCACTGCCTTGGAGCGGTCCCTGCGAATCTTCGCTATCGCTCTTGGAATGTCCCAACGGGGGCAATGGATCCACATCAATCCCTGATGCGGACCCCAGTGCTTCTTCCACGCGGAGTCCTGTGCGCTCCAGTACTTCTCACACACCCGCAGATGGGCGGAGGTTCCTGAAGAGAACGCATCCAGGGCCAGATCCGAAGCTCCCAAGTCCGCGACAACTCGACTCGCCACTTCCGGCCTTACGCCGTACTCCTGGTTTGCAGGACCAGTTGGCTCAGTGTCCAGCGCGGCCACTTCGAGCTGATTGCGTTCGGGGTGGATCCATTGGCATTCCACATGGTGCTCAGGTGACGAAAGCCACGAGAGTTGGTCGTCCTGGTACAGGGTCATGGAGGCCTGGGCCGGGAGAACGCCGGAGTCCGTCTCCATCATGAAGTCGTACCCGACGATCATGTCCCAGTCCATCTCGGCCTCGTAGAAGCGACCGTGCAGGAGGATTTCCTTGCCGAGGTCTGGGGGGCTCAGCTCACGATGGTTCACGAACTGCAGCCCAATGGCCGCTTCCTTCGTGCCTCCCACCATGTACTGGCCGTTCGCCACCTTCAGCCTGACAGGTTTCCGACTGTCGGTCAGACACTCTGGTGGAAGTAGGCCACCCTTGACCAAGCTGACTTGAGCTCCCGTGTCGACCAACACGTCGAAAACCTTTTCCACTTCCCCGCATAAGGCACGGACCTTGAGATGCAACTGCCGCTCGCGACCGACACGGCGCACGGCGTGCAAACTCAGGATCTCCGGCCGTTCCAGAAGCTCAACAAGCGACTGGTGCAGGTCGTGGACAATGGGCTCAGGCTGCCCATCTGCAGCATCCAGCTGCGGTCTGGATGATCCTCCGATACTCTCGGATAGATCCTGTAGTACATCAAACACATTCTTGGTCGCGAAGGACGGACGGGTGCAAGGGTTCGTGCCTTCACTTGCCCTCACCCCGCCTCCGCGACTGGGTGCCGGACCGGGCCTTCCGCCCGCGGCAGTCCCCTTGTGCTTATCGACTCCCGACTGGGGATGGTTCGGCGCTTCCCACGTCACCATCCTGCGACCGCCCTAGCTGGGGCCCTTGGCTGCAGGGGCTCCGCTAGGGGGCGTCGGTTGTGGAAGAAGGGGTGTTCTCCTCCGCATCAACCTCGTTGATGCCCTTCTTCCTTCTTTCGCTGCGAGTAGGCTTCTTGTCCTTGTCCTTGTTCTGGTTGTTCTGGTTGTTCTGGTTGTTCTTGTTGTTCTTGTTGTCCGACCTGGGGACCCAGTTCCGCTTGATCTCCTGGATCTCCTTGGCCAGCTTGGTCCCAACCGACGACATCAGCTTGGCCAGCTCGTCCTTGTCGACCTCCATTTTGGCTTCCCGGATACCCGCGGGCGCACGCTTTTTCGACCCGTGCGCCTTCTTGTAAGCCTCCGTGTCGGCCTTGTGGACGGGGCATGTTCGGTGGTCATGGTTGAAGCCTCGCTTCCTCCCATAACACACGAAACAGCCCTGAGGGTGAGCTCGTATGAACTCCCCAAAGGACAGCGGAGGGTCGCCAATGCGGCGAGGGTCCCTCTTCTCCTGCTTCCTCCAACCCTGTTGCAGGGGCTTCCAGTTTCCCGGTTTGCTACCCGCGCTCAGGTTCCTGGCCACGAAGGCACAAACGCCCATCTCGGCGGGCTCATCGTCGTCGTCATCGTCCACGAGAGTCTCATCGCCGCCGGCTCCCGCTGGGTCCATGGCATCTTCCCCGCCAGGTCCCTCGCCAACGTAGTTGACGTCGCGGTCGCCGGGCCTCAACCCGCGGGTGTGGTGGAGGTTCCGGTACTCCTTGAGTACTTCCTCGCCAACCCACTCCGAGATCTCGTCGCAGCTCATCCGCGCCAGGATGGGCTGCAGACGGATGGTCTGGCCGCTCAACTCACAATCGTCAAGGCGCCACATCGCGGTCTTCTGGCGATCGCCCGAGACGGTGATGAGAAGAGCGTTCCGCAGGGAGTGCCGTTTGACATCCCGGGCCACGTTCTTCTTCGCCCAAGCCACCACGTTCACATGATACTCTTTGGGGAGCATCATCTTGACCGTGTGGTTGGACTTGGCCCTCTTGGATTCCTCCTTGGTGACCCTCTTGATCCATGCTTCCGGCAGCATGGAGAGCAGGCGAGCCTGCTCGTCACCCTCGTTCCAATCCTCCACGTTGCGGCGGAAGAGGGTGTATTTCCCTCGGAAGTCACGCCAGTCCCGTAGGCGGATCTCCCGTCCATCATGCTCAAGCTTGATGGACTTCCAGCGCTTGGCAGCCACCTGCGGAGCGTCCACCCGCTCTTGCTCGTTGAGCCACTTCTTGGCTTCCTTGAGGGTCTTGATTTTCCCCTCCTTGGTCGCCATGAAGTATAGCTCGCCGAGCACTTCCGGCAGGCGGTACCTGAACCGTTTGAAGACATATCTCTCCGCATCCGCGGGAGGCAGGCCTTCAGTGACGGTCAGCCCCCAATCGTCCAGCTTCTCCAAGAAGCGGTCGAGGTTGAGGGGGTTGCCGTCGTACATGGGGGGCTTGATGTCCTTCAAGTCTTCCCACACGGCGGCATCCGCGGCCTTAGAGACCATGAACGCCGGCCGCGAGGTCGACCAAGGTTCCCATCGGCCACGCCCACGGACTCCCACGGCCGCCACGTCCATCTCCTCCATGGAATCCCTGTGGCTACGCCGCGGTTCCTCCATGTACGCTGAACCTAGACCTAGTTCACGCCGTACTCCTTCCATGTACGCATCCTCATCACGGCGCCGGCGGCTGCGTTCAGCGGCCTCCCGTCGTACACCACGCGGCGGGCTGATGTCGAACTCCTCCAGGTCCAGGTCCAGATCCTCGCCTTCGCCGACATCCCACTCCACGTCTCCTCTGGGGACCTCATCCCTGAGTCCACCATAACGTCCACCAGCCATTGGGATTGGCTCCAGGGCTGGTGCGGGGCGCCGGGGGCGTACGGGTGTCTGCCGTGGAGCACGGCGGTTGCGGTACTCCGCGCTGAGCCACTCATCACGCCAATCCTCACTGCCACTGCCGGGCGGCACGCGCTCGTTGCGGCGGCCCGCGCTGCGGTGAGAGGGGGCGGTGAGAGAGGGGGCACTGGCGCTGGGGCGACTCCTGGGGGCTCCGCCGGGGGCGTGGAGTCTGCCTGGACCTGGTCCGGGTCCCCAGCCGTCGTCCGACGAGCCAGACTCCAGGGGTGGGTGGTCGCTGCCGACGCTCCCACGGGCTTCCAGCGCGTCCAGCCTCTGCTGCAGGCCGCTGACGACGTTGGTCAGCGACTTGGTCTCGGCCCTGGCGATGTCCAGCTCCTTCTGCGCGCGCGCGGCGACCCTGGAGATGCGAGCCATCTCGCCCTTGCCCGTGTCTACCTCCAGCTCGAGCAACTGGACTCTCCTGCGGAGGTAGACAATCCACCGCCAGGTGGTATCCGGGTCGCCGTTCCCTGGTGGGTCGTCGGGGTCCCCAGGGGGTCCTCCAGGAGGACCTCCGCCGGGTCCGCCCGGTCCAGGGGGTCCTCCCCCGCCCGGTGGTCCGCCTCCAGGGGGTCCACTTGGTGGGCGTCCTCCAGGGGGTCCTGATGGTCCTCCGCCGGGGGGTCCCGGTGGGTCTCCGCCGGGTCGCCTCGGTGGGTCCGAGGATGGGCGCCTCTTCGTGATGCCGAAGTCCATGTCGTCATCCTGGTCCATGTCGGTCTCGGAAGGCTCCGAGCTCCGGTAGGGAGGAGGGAGATCCTCATCCTCACCTTCCGGTTCCATGGGGACGTCTCTGCCTCCTCCGCCCGTCCAAGCCACCACTTGGCGATGTCGGCGGCCTCGTTCATCCCCGTCACTGGCGGTGAAGAAGGGGTCACTGTCGTGGGGGTGTCCACCCGCTGGCCTCCGCGGCCTCTCGGGGGTCTTCCCCTTGCCCTTCCTCCGTCGACGGGCGGTGGGGCCACTGCTCCCACTGCTGCCCGTGTCCGCCTCATCCAGCGTCATCCTGGAGGAGGCGTCCCCTTCGAAAAGCTTTCGAAGGGTCTCCACTCGTGATCCTCCCGGGGGAGTCTCGCGGCGGAGTTTCGCCTCTGCCTCCTCCATTGCGGCGGCGGTGGCTGCGGCAGCTCGCGCTTCGGCTTCCTCCCGAGCACGAGCCGCCTCGGCTTCCCGGGCCTGCTGCAGCCGCGCCTTCTGTGCTTCCAACGCTGCCAGCTCCGCCTCCGTCTTGGCCTTCTCCTCAGCGACCTTCCGTCGCGCGGCCTCGATGGCTTCCTTCTTGGCGGCGTCCTCCTGGGCCTTAGCTGTTGCTTCGGCGTGGGCCCTTTCCTCCGCCTCCTTCTTTGCCCTCCCTTGGGCAAGCGCCTCTTCCAGCGCCTTCACCTCGGCCTCCTTGCAGGCAATGGCCTCCTGCGTCCGGCGGGCTTCCTCGTCGGTTGCCCGGATCCGGGCAGCCACTGCCTCATGGGCGGCCGCAGCCGTGAGACCGGCTGCGATGGCTGCCACCTTCGAGGCGTGGTAGTCCATGCCTCTGCCCCACTCGGTGGCCTCCTCATGGGCGATGCCGACGGCGCCCTCCACGGCAGCGTTCCGCTGCGTGGCCCGTTGCCGGGCAACCCGAAGGTTGCAGGGCACCCCACAGACGCGCTCACAGGCGCGCGCCACGTCCCTTTGGGCGGGAGCGGCGCTGCTGCTGGAGCTGGCCTGGTCGGCCGGCATCCTCCCGCGGTGGGCCGACTCCACGTCGCTGCTGGGGCCTGCTGGGGCCTGCTGGGGCCTCAGGAGCAGCGGACGGGGCTTGGCCCTGGTCTGCTTGGCGACTTCCATGAAGCCACCAAGGGTGGCGTGGCCGGTGTGGTGACCACCATTGGCCCGTTGGGGACTGGGGGCTGGGGTTCCGCCCTTGGCGCCTTGGGCGGCTTCGGCGGCTAGGGACTCCTGGTACTCCCGCCACTTCCCGTCCCTCTTCTTGTCCCCGGCGGACCGCTTCTCCTTCGCCGGAGACGCGCTGCTGCTGCCCTGCAGCCTGCGCTCGCTCCCCGGTTCCGGAAAGTTCTTCTCGATCATGTCCCACAGGGAGACATTGATCGAGGCGCCCGACGGGTAGGCGTTGGGGTCCTCGTCCTCCTCGATCCCGTCGGGGCGCAGCCCTTCGCTGGGCCTGTCCGGTCGGGTCCAGGTCCGCCAGCGCTTGCGGCGGAAGCGCCACTCGTAGCCTTCCGCCCGCAGCCACTCCTCCACTGCCCGCAGGCGGTCCTCCTGCATGTCCTCGCGGAGCTCGAAGCTCCCGGGCATGCCGCCTTCACACTGGGGGTGGCTGTGGCGGTAGTGCTGGTCCCAGACCAACCCACGCAGCAGGCGTGCCGCATGGGGGTGGGGCCGCGGCCACGTCCTGCCCGCTTCTTGCCAGTGTACCATGGCAGCGGGGGGCGTACTTGGTCTTGAGGTCCTTGGTGTGCACTCGTTCTACTCAACGAACTGGTGGTGGTTGTTGAGGCGGGTGCTGCAGCACTGGATTGGAAGTGCGGCTGGTGCTGGTCAGCCGGTGGTTGTGGAGGTGGTTGACGCGGCCTTGCTGGTCGGCCGATGGGACTCCGGGTCGGCCGATGGGGCTGATGCAGGAGCCCTGGTCTGTGCACCTCTTCCACGGTCGCTGCGCGATCAGGGCGATGCTCTGGACGGCGCTGCGGGCTCCGTGACGAGCTCGGCGCTGTCGCTGGGCGGCGCTGCGAGCTGCTGCGCTGCGCTGCGGGCTGCTGCGCTGCGCTGCGAGCTGCGAGCTGCGAGCGGCTGCGCCGCGCTGCTCGGGGTTGGTGGCCCCGAGTGGCACGCGAGGGCTGGGTAACCCCGCGGCGGTGAAACGCTTTTGACGCGTTCCCGTGGGGGGCCGGCCACGGGACGCTGCGGGACACGCGCAAGTGAGCAGGCAGGCAAAGCACTACGCTCACAGGGGCATCAATGCGCTCATGTCATGTGACAAAGCGTTTCAGAATCCTTGCCACTCTGCAAAGAGGGAACAAAAGTATGTACAAGAACACATCAGGATATGTACACATGGGGTTAAGACTGGACTGGGGTAAGGGCATCACAGGTCAATAGACACTCAGTCCCAACTCATATCCCAATCCCAGGTCCGACCCTCTCAGTGGCTGGTGGGGGCGGGGGCTCAAACACAACCCATGCCCTGCTCAGTCCGGAACCTGAAACCCTGCCAATGGGAGAGGTGTCCCGCCTAGGCACAGGCGAGTGCCTGGGAACCAAGAGGCTCCAAGGCCAACTGACAGTGGCTGCCCATGCTCCCTTAAAAGCAGGTCTCAACTCCCCTCTGAGCCAGAGATATGGCCCCGCCAGGATCCCTCAGGAGTTGGTAGCTGAAAATGGGCTGTTTCAGCCCAAACTGATATTAGCTCCAAAATTCCCAAAATTGACCCCTCGTCTGGACCCGCCAGAGGTAGGGACGAGGCAACTGACCCTATGCCCTTCGAGTACGAACTCCCTGGAGCCCTCACCCAACCTGGTTCCCTCTGAGGTTCCGGCATCAGGGCAACACAGATGTGTCAAGTGGGGTCATGATGCCAGAATCACCAAAATTGGCGTCATTCCCACGCATGGCTCGCCCGGCCAAGGTAAGGCCAATGGCTCACAGGGTAGGAGGCAGGACCTAGGACTTATATCTGAGTGTACAACCTGGATTTAGGTCCGGGCTCCCTATGGGCTTAGAGAAATGGGGCCGCCAATTGACCACACGGAAGGGGGAAATTCGGGTCCCAAAATTGGGTCATTTTGGCTGCTTGAAATGAGCCAAAATTTGGTGTGCTCCCAATAGTATATCTCCAAGCCGGCTTGAAGATCGGATCCGCCATTCCATACACGATCCACCGGGAGTCCAACAAAACACTCCCATGCCCTTGGTTCTCAAAGATCTGCATGCCACTTGGCGTGATGACGATCCCAATTGGGTCCACAAATGCCAAAATGGCAAAATTGCCCACACTCACTTTGGGCTAGCGCCTTAACGAAGGTTGCTCCGCTTCGCCCACGTGGTGTGTGAACCATGGGGACGAATGTCCATATCGCCCATGTCATATGTGGTCGATTGGTCCAAGCGTCCGGCGTGCACGAAGGTTAGAACATGGTGCACGGCGGGCAGCAAAAGTGGAAAATTGCTCAAAATGGCCAAAAATGCGCACACTCATGGTTGGGGCAAATGAGGCACATGCCCGATATGGACCGAAGTGTGCCATAGGATTGGTATCAAGTCATATGTGTCCAACATATCTTTTGGGCGTCGCCCAACTCCTCCGGTATTGGGAATGGCAGGGTCGCCAAGTGAATCCATGATTTGGGATAGTTCCAAATCGCCAACATGGCGGCCACGGTATGCCAAGCCTAAGAGGAGTTATTCGCCGGGTCCAAGATATGTTGGGGACCGAAGTATGTACCCTCATAACATACTTGGGTCATGATGTCAATTGAGCGCAACGCTGAGATACACGGTCGCCACTTGACATCATGACGGGCCAAAAACGGCAAAATTGGCACAAAGACACACAAAAGTGCCTTGAAAGGTGCACCATTATATTATAATATCTTCGGCTTGGATCGTGCAATCACTTAATCCTTCTAAACACAATGACTTGACACCTATAACCTTCGATCCCACATATGTGCTCCACTTGGGGCGCCTTGAAAGGTTACAAGCGCTACTTCCCAAGTGGGCACATGAAATTATGGAAAATTGCAAAACACATGCCTTGCTCCCAACGCATCGCTTCGGGATCACCACACAAGCTTCCCTTCACGAAGGTTAGTCTTGCTATTGATCGTAGGGAGTATGGAGAAGGGGCTTGCACAATATGAGGTCCATTAGCGGGTTTGTCTTGGAGCGATGGACCCGCCAAATGGGCACGCAACACAACACATGGCACATACCACATATTGCCCCAAAAGGTAGCTCCCACCACGATATGTCATGCCCCTCCAAGGGCATAACTTTGTGTCAATCGCTCATAGGAACTCAAGGAGAGTTCCTATGCAACACCAACACTTGCGCGCTACACTCGAAAGTTATCTTAACGCACGCAATATCATGGCCAATGAGTTGTAACGCAAACTCTACCCTCTTGACCATGATCCATTACACTAGCGCGCACGTGTGGAGACGCAAGGCATATAATGCTTCCTAAATTACGTCGGGAGTATTGTGAATACATCCCACGTTTCCTTATTGTCATTCCTCGCAAGCAACACGAGATATGACCTTCACAAGTGGCCTCACGAATCAACTTTGTTTTGCCCATATCTTTAAGACAAATGGAGGGCAGGATAAAAGGAAAGTTGATTCGTGCATAGGGAAGCACGTAGGTCCACTCGAAGGAGGTCAAATCAAGTGCGGGGATGTCGAAGTCGAAAATCCGATTTCCACATCCTGAAAAATTCGGATTAAGGTTGCGAGTGTAAGATGTGAAAATTGCGGAAGCGTCCATGCAGTTCCTGAAGGCTTTGGAGCCTTCGTGACGGATTGCGTTAAAATTTCCATTATAAACAGTTAAACTGGCGGTTACGGTAAAGTCGCGATCCAACCGCAAGCAGTCAAAACAGTGAATATCAGAACGGAAGCGTAAAACTTGACGGAAACAATATGAAAATAAAACCCTGTTGATTCCTGATGTTCTGATATACAAATCTCCGCTGGCGGTGCATCGGTTGCCGATGCGGGGCTTTACGGCACGGAACACGCTCCCGCTGGGCTCGCACCGGGCGTCAACGAGCGCCTTCCGTACATGGGGTTAGTGGACCGGAGACCGGTCCTCCCTTCCGTACATGGGGTTAGTGGACCGGAGGCCGGTTGTATGCCCTACCCTAGCAATGGGGTTCTGGGTACCGCTTCACTGCCTCTCCAGGGCAACCAACACATCGGCAAAGGTGGCGGAGTTAGTCACGATCTGCCTGACCTGCTTCTCCAGGTACTTGGTCTTGCAGCACTGCAGGAGCAGATCGCACTTCACTCGCCCACTCGCGTGGGTCTGGCCGGTCAGTCGTAGGAACCGGCCAAAGTTCTCAGCGAAATCGCTGAGGTCCTTGCCTGTGAACTCAGGCAGCTTCACCACTATCTTGGAGGTGGCAATAGCCTTCGCCTCCTGAGCTCGGCGTCCTTCAGGGCGTCGGGTCTTCTTCTTCTTCCTCTTCTTCTTCTTACCCTTTGGGTCCTCGGGGTCCTCAGGGTCATCGTCATCTGAGGGCGAAGAAGAATCCATCGGCGGCGGCTCGTCATCGGAGGGGTCTCCGCCTAGATCACTGGAGCCATAAGGCTCCACGTCCACCATAGCCCTTAAGGCTGTCAGTCCCAGCCGGTCCAGCTCGGCCCTCGTCGAGTTCGTCACGTGGCTGTAGGGCGGCTGGGCCGTTCTCGGCACGAAGGGACTTCTCGGAATAGCTGCAGGCGTCGGCATCGGTCTGCTCCTCAGGCTCCCCAGGGTATTTGTCAACCCTGCCGTCAGGTGGTTAGCCTGTACTCGGTGGGGTGACATTCCCACCGAGATAGGTGACGTTTGAGGTGGGATCATCAGGGGCTCCAGCTTCTCACGGATCTCTTGTGTGAGGTCGCCCACGATTTTTGAAGTGGCTCCTCGGAGCACCTCGTTGATCTCCGACCGCGTCAAGGACCTGTTGGAGGATCTTCCCGATCCTCTACTCCTGCCACCAAGAGATTGGGGTCCTCTCCTCAACCCACTCAAGGGTGCATACCCAGGTGCATACCCAGGAGCATACCCAGGAACATCCACATACGTTCCAGTAGCGTGGAGTGGATGGGGATAGCCGGCCGCATACCATCGCGGCGCAGAGCTGGAAGCCACAGGCTCACTGGCAGTAGTTGCCTCATGGAGCGCAGTGGTAGGTGGGCCCATACCATAGGCGGGGTAGGGAGGCATGCCAGTAAAGCCTGTGCCCTCTGCCATAGGCGGGTTGGTTGAGGAAGTGGATGTTGCAGCGACTGGGAGTGTGGTGGTCATAGGAGAGGGTGATGCGTGGAGGCCAGAAGCGTTTGGTGCGCCTTCGAAGGTAGGGACATTAGTCAGGTCTTGCCCTTGCTCCTCTCCTTCGTCTGCTCCTTCCCCAGCATCCTTATCGCTCTCACTTCTCTTCCTCCTTACAGGCTGAGTGACCACGACCACCTCTTCGACGGACAGGGCCCCGAAGGCCGTCTGGAGTCCATCCAGGGAGTCCTCAGCCGTATCCACTGGCCCATGTAAGGGCTCCGCCGAAGGTACAGCGCCAGGTGCCGGCCTTGCCGGTGCCTCAGGCGCTGGCGCTGTCTTCACGTCAGCGTCCTCCTTTTTTGGATCCATCTTAATCCGCCCTTCTGCTTATATTTGCCCGTACTCGGCGCACTGGATGTACGGCACGGGGTTGCTGCCGGTGCGCAGAGACAGGCTGCCTCTGCTACCAGAAAAGTTTATAGTGTTTTCAGCACTGTGTTTTTGCTTCTCCTGCTGCTTGCTGTTGCTGTAGGGTGTCCTGCTGCTTGTTTTGGGAGATGAAAAGCTTTTGTTTATTGAAATACAGTAAGTCCAAGTCAATCCAGGATAGCCCAAGCCAGAAGTGTGCAAGGAGAAGGTAATTCAGGATCAAAGCATGAAGGGCTGCAGTGTAAACAGTGAAAGATGATTGGATATTCACAGAAACTGCAACTCAGGTCACAAATGAATGCATATTCACAAAGATAGCTGAAATGTTTTGGGAAAAGAGTTAGAAAACTGCCCCATGGTCACTCTCTCTCCATAGTGCCATCTCAGGAGATGTGCACTCTTTGTTTTGGGTCCCATATGTGCTGAGGTGGCAGGGCATGTGGCGATGAGGTCACTGCCATGTCACATGGGATCTTCCTACTTAGCTAGGCTGACCAGGAATTGAACCCAGGACCTCTCAAAAAGAGGTTCCTAGCCCCCTAGGGTGCATACCACTAGGGCAGATAAGTATTCATGGAAAAACATAGATAAATTCATAGGCTCTACCTTAGGTATGTCAGTGCTCAGTCAACTCAGGAAAAGATGTTTTACTTCACATTGAAAGGGGATTAAGGGGTCCACTCCATATCCTGATTGGGTGTTTGGTTCCATAGGTCAAAATGTGTTATCACCAGTTTTGGTGGGACCAATACTAAGATAAAAATGCATGGATGCTCAGTGCATCTCTAATACAACTAGAGTATGCCTCAAAGCCATGGAAAAGCACTTTTTCTTACTACAGGCTACTGCATATGACGTCCTCTTGTCTGAAGTCAAAGAGCAACTTGGTGAGCTGAACGTTCACCCTATACCCACATTGGACCGCGTAGCTATCCCTTCTACCATAGTGATCCCGCGTTTGCTGTACCGTGCAGAACGCCTGCCCTTGACAATCGAACAATTGCAACGCCTCATTGCCTTGATCAAATCCCTTGTGCTTGCTGTGAAGGGCCTGTCCCCACAGGTCGCTGATAAAACAACTTACAGTCATCGCAAGATAGGTCTGGGGGTTCCATACCTTCTCGTTGTACAACCCACCGGTGCACTTGACGTTATCCATAAACACCCATACATGACAAGTCTCAGGGTTGGCACATCCCTCCCATTGGCGCGCAGAATGGTCTACCAAACCGCAGTAGCACACTTCAAAACCGCAACTGCACCACCTCAGAGGCCACTGGATGTTTACTTTCAGGCAAAAAGCCTCCTTCCCCAAAGTCGAGGCTCTCAGCGCATCCTTGGTCTGGAGGTATATGAAATCACTAACACCAAATCCTTCCCCGCTGAAGGAATGGTATATACTGATGGCAGCAAGATAGGGCAGCCCCCAAGCAGAGGAGCCTCGGCTGTGGCGCCCAGTGGCACGGTGTATGTGTGCCGTGCACCCGGAATCTCATGTAACTACAAGGCTGAGTTACTGCGCATACTGTTGGGATCCCACTTGTGCCCCCACAACTGGGTAATCAGAGTGGACTGCCAAGGGGCCATATCTGCGGTACTATCTGAACGTAGGCCAATGAAGGAAGCTTATTGGGTGTTGGCAGTACGGGACTCCCTTCGTGCCAGAAATCAAAGTGTGGTCTGGGTAGAGGGCCATTCTGGGGAAGAACGTAATGAGACTGCCGACTATTTTACGAAAATTCCCACACAGCTGCCCGCCCCACCTGCCACCAAGTCAACGGGACCATGGGATCTAGTTGTCCTGGCTGAATGAGTCCTACCCCCCCACAAGGTGTGGACCAGAAGTCAGACGCCGACTCACAAACATGAGGGGTTCGGGCCACTGTCCTTTTTGCCCCTTCGTTGGAGCCGTGTAGGCTGGCATAAGTGAATATTTGGTCTGCAGCAAAGGATAGAACTCCAGCACTATGCCACTTTTTGGAGAGATGACCAGCCCAAACAGGAGTGTATGTCATGTGGGAACCGACATAACACGTCGGTTCATGGGTACCTTGCGTATTGCCATGATACGCATCCCTTCGTGCAATCGTGGTATTTTGCCTGGCCAAATCCCGGTATAGTGACAGTGTGGAGGCAGTCGGCTCACCACAAAGAAAGAAGGATAGCTGCCAGGCTGTGCATCCCGACGTCTTTGTATGCACACCTCAGGCACAGGCTAGGATTTGTAACTGCACGTGCTAGCATCAAACTGTTTCAACGGCAGGTAGTGGATAATGTCACCCTAGCATTGCAGACAATCACGGGTGGCACCCACCCTACGTCACCTAGACCTGATCCCTATAGCATTGCCGACTGGCGTGAAAACAGCGCGCGGCCACCCCTGCCTGACACATTGAAGCGAGACAAATTATGTTGTTTTCGCTCCGTTGCGTGTGTGCCTTGTCCCCTTGCACTCCAAAGTATAGAACAATGCCGAGGAGAGATAGAAACCGGAGACGGCGAAATGCTCACAAAGCCCGCAAAGCCTTCAAAAGCTCCCTTGGAGGGAAAAACAAAGAGGACACCTCACATCGTGCACCCGTCAGCTCGTCTGATGGCACAGCGTCAGATATTGGTTCAGACCAGTACACTCGTACCACTTCGTCCGTGTCCTGGAGTTTGCGTAGTCCCACACCGTCCGTGTCACCTGCGCGCCGTCCGGCCCCCCAGCCTCAGTCGGATTTACCCCCGACCCCCGCCCTGCCGCCTCCCTACGTTTACAACACGTCACCTCACTCGGTACCTGCGTCCCCAGCCCGCCAAACGTATCCCTTAGTGTCAGTGAAACCCCTATTCCCACCCCTCCCTTACTAGCCCCCTAGTGTTCACCTGATTCTGGACTACATTGATAGGGACCTCGAGGCTAAACTCATCCAGCTGGGGAAAGAGGTCACGCATTTCAACAACCAGACGGGTCGGTATGAAAGGCTGTAGGGACTATTGTTTGTACATGACCCACGGGAGGTGTTGCCTCTGGTGGATATGCATGACTCCCTGCCTGTGCTCATCCTCCGACTCGTTGAGGTCATTCACCAAATGCTGGAAGAAAAACTAACGAAGACTATCATCAACGGATACCTGAGAGGGAGGGGCATTAGGCCCCATAATGACCTGCACCTGTTTGGACGTACTGTGTGTTCCCTCTCGCTCGGTTCCCCCACGGTCATGCGGTTCCAAGAGGCCAAGCGGCGTGACGGTCCTGAACTACAACTCCCGCTCCCACTTAGAAGCCTGTTGGTACTGCGGGACGAGATGCGATATGACTAGAATCATGGCATTCTGGACGGGGATGTTCAAGGAGAACGGTTCAGCTACACCTTCCGAGGTTAGGTATGTGGGATGCGTAGAAAATGTGCTACCCTAGTCAGGATGGATAGGCTCCGGTCCCAAGATGACTCTCCGGGAAAGGCTACGGCCCCTGTAGGTTGCTAGACCCAGGCTTCGGCTTAGGTCCAACCAACGGACAGACGGACCCGAAGTCCCATGCTTATTGGCAGACTCGGGTCCTGCCCGCACACTGATCATGATTGCCTTCCTTTTTATTTCCTTGCCTGCAATGCACTTTCGCGCCCAAAATTTGTCCCGGGCCAATGGTCAATTCACCCACATCTCCGTCAAGAGTACACCCTTCGTCCAGTGGACAATCAGCCTTGTGCGTGCTATAACAATCCCCTTGAGTCACTTATTGTTTCTGCAGGCATGGTCCTCTGACAGCGCGTTTTGGGTCTCCTAGAGGTATGGGCCCTGATCCTGCGGACTGTAGTATTGACGCGCTCCTCCTTTTAATTTTGATTTTCCGAGCCGAGTTGATCGCGAATGATGCTGCTCAATCGCTGCCGCCTTCGTCAATGCGCTCACTGTCCCCCTGTCGTCATCACCGCTGTCGTCTGAGGCCTTCGTTGCTTAACTGCCGGTTTCCTGGGGTCGTCCCTGATGCCTCTGCGGATATCTGTGGTGAGCACCGAGTCAGAGCACCTGAAGATTCAGTGTGTCGGTGCCCAGCGATGGGTACTAAGGGTCCAGAGATGTGGTGCCTGTTGTTCATGCATCTGTTGTCTACAAGTGCGTTGGTGACTGTCGTTACGTCCAGTTTATTGCCTGTATCACAATGGCGTTGCGGTCAATCCAGCTCGCCAGCCCTCGTCTTGCCCCCTGGATCAACGTGAAAGTGTACCATCTTTCCAGATGAAGTCTGATGCCTGTCCCAGTCCATGCACACTCCAACAGCCCCCCCCCCCCTCCTGACTGTCCTAGCCATCAATCCTGGCTCAAAGTCAAACTTGCCGGTTTCCTGGGGTCGTCCCTGATGAGTTTGCGGATATATGTGGAGAACACCGAGTCAGAGCACCTAAGATTCAGTGGCGAGTCGGTGCCCAGCAATGATTCCTAAGGGTCCAGGGATTTGGTGCATGTTGTTACACCCATTCCGCTGTCCCGGAGCCCCCTGAATCAACATACAAGTCTACCGTCTTTCCTAATGCACTTTGATGCCTGTCTCAGTCAATGCTCACTCCGACAGCCCCCCCCCCCGTGCCTGTCCCAATCATCAATGCCGATCTGGCCCCGTCAAACTTTTCATCTGAGGGCCACTCAGAGACTTGATGCCCATCGTGTCACCCAGTTTATTGCCTGTGTCAACACAGATGATGAGGTGGGCAGCATGTGTACATCTACAGGGAGCTCAGACGGATGATGACTGTCGTTGTCCCGGTCGCTGTCAACACTGCAGCGAGGTTCAGAGGGTTAATGCCTGTGCTTACACCCGTCAGTCCATAATGATTAGGTTGCCGGCAGAGACGAGGCCAGGGTCTTGTGTCTCCGAATTTCACATCTTGGGTTTCGGAAAGTGATTTCTCAAGGTAAAACAACAAGCGTCCAGATGAGTGGTCAGGGCTGTTACCCTCCACCAGTGCCCACACGCCCCCCCCCATCCCAGAAAAAAAAACTGCTGACAGCCCCAGTAGAGAACTTCAGGGGAAGCCCACGGCCTGTGATTTCATGTCTACATCCCCCCGCTGGAGTCGGACACACCCCCCCCCTGCTGCACGGAAAATGTTCGCACACTTGACAGCCCTTGACGGGGAAAAAAGATTATTACTTTTACGTGCTGTGCCCCCCAGCCTGCCCTTGCGACTATGAGCCTTTTCACGTCAGAGGTGGTTACTACCCCCCCCCGAGCCTGAAGCCATGCGTACATCCCATCCTCCCCCATTTTTCTTTGTTCCTATCCTCTCCGTCCTTTCCAAGGGTACATGGACTAGCGAGCGGAATGGGCCAAATACCGTCCCGCCATGGTAGGGTGCGAGGTCCTGTGGACGGTAGAGGGTGTCTCTGACCACGCTGGTCCTTACAAGGCACCCTGAGGCTAAGCATGGCACACATGGTGCCACCTAGGAAGGCTCATGGCCGTAAGGATGGCAGACCGTGTCCGTGTCGCACCTCACGACTAGCCGTGTAGCCTTGGCTTCCAAAACTAATGTTCCTTACCCATAGGGACGGGTCGGCTCATTGCTTCTGCACCCAAGGGTACCTGTATGATAATCAGTGCTGGAGCTGGTAACTAGTTTGATGAAGTGAGGGGCTAGATGGGTAAAGCTCCAAGTGGTGAAC
Source organism: Eutreptiella sp. 'Long Island Sound 2002' (assembly GCA_964036045.1). Classification (NCBI taxonomy): domain Eukaryota; phylum Euglenozoa; class Euglenophyceae; order Eutreptiales; family Eutreptiaceae; genus Eutreptiella; species Eutreptiella sp. 'Long Island Sound 2002'. The sequence goes on from OZ038393.1 coordinate 48,367,035, forward strand.
GGGAACCGTCGGCGTGCAGGACCTCCTATGTACATGGAGCGCTTGTCTTTCGATGAACTTCGGCTCGTCACGAACGCTATGCCCGTGATCAGGCCGCTCACTTTGTTGAATTTGCTGTGTTTCAAAAAAAAAAGGATACAAGTTTTTATTGGTGTTCTTCGTGTTCTGCTTTAGTCTTCTAAGGCCTTCCTTTGCTACCAGAAAAGGTTTGTGGTTTGCTCACAGTTGTGCTTGTTCCTTGTATATGTTTTCGAAAACCCTTGCTGATTTTCCACAAGTCAAAATGAAGTCCACACAAAGGTAATGTACAGCAAGTCCAGGCACCGGATCAATCAAATCAGGACAAGTCCTTCCACAATCAAAACATGTGTAACAAAGAGGGGCTGCAGATAGACAAAAGTAAATCTAAATACAAAGCTCCAATGGTTTACAAACAAAATATATGATTTTATGTGAAAACTGGCAAGACTCAGGCCTCCATGATAGCACCAAGCACTTCATGTGCACTCTTCTGGGTGAAATGGATTTGGTTAGGAATCTGGAGCATAGGAGTTAGGCCAGACACAGGATATGGCTTGGCCCACAAGGCCAAGCAACTGAATTCAGAAACAGTTGAAAAGTAGAACCACAATAAGTGATAGAATCAGTTGAGTATAGGGGTCTTGAGGTGGGGGACGACTAGGCTTAACCTACAAGGCTTTAGGCATGAAGTGCCTACTTTATTTCGGTATCACCTCCATGAAGGAAGATACCTCCGCTCAATTGAGTCCTAGGGGTGAATTTCATGGGGGGCTAGGATTATAACCCTAATTACTTTGAGGAAGTGTACTTCAAACTTCAAAAGAAAGATAAAAATGATTAAGTTAGTCTCAACCTCAACAAAAGGCTTTTAGGGGGGGGCTAAGCCTGGATCAAGTCCCCCAACAAAGACATGGCACTGACTTTTTTCTTACTCCAATCAATACTTATAATAACCCCTACCTGGTTGTAGGACAAAATTTTCTGCTTGTCGGGAGGTCAAAGATGCACAACTTGGATGGCTACAGGCTGCATTCCTCGCTCTAATGTTTTTTTGCAGGCCAGGCATGGATGTAGTTGCAGTACATTCATTCCCCCGATCTACACTAAATTGTATGGTATACAGCATGTTGTGTGTGGCAGTGGAAATGACTATAGGACTACTACAATGTACATCTCCCCGCGCGTAGTCTATGTGGTCTTCTTGACTTTTTTGAATCCCTGAGTGAAGTTGCCCATGGCTGTTGTGGCACAACCAGCAATGGTGATAGCTCCCCCTTGCCTTGAATTGCAAGCTGAGGGACCACATGCAGTTGAATGATACCCCGCAACCCAGATATGTCCAGCCCTAAAGTTTGATTGAAGTTTAGCAGGGCATATAAGTCTTCATCCTCCTGTTTTCATTGGGAATTGGTTTGGATATACCGGCAGTTTGACCCGGCACAACCCTCTCACAGTGTCTATGGACCTCATGAAAGGTTTTTGCGTTGAGTTTTAGGACCAAGTCTCGCATCTATGTGGTCCTGTGACTGAAATTCTCCTCGAGTGATCTTTTTTTCGTATATCACACGACCACACTGACATTGCGTTCCGGGACATTCGCACACGGATGCCAAATTTCGTTTCCCTGCGTCCGAAGTCCTTAGGCCCTCGTTACACTTTCTAAGTGCCTACTTTTTTTCGGTATTTGAGCATTCCGCTTGTTTGACCCCCGCAGCAGCACCTGCAAGAATTGCTTCTGAAGTACTTAATTTGAGTTAAGCCTTCTGCTCTGTCAGGTAATGAGGTCGGAAACCACTTGAATTCTGAGAGGCCACTAACCCACAATGTGTCCTAACTTTGCCTTATCTTATTGTTTTCACTTGTTTATCGAAGACTCGTTGGTGTGTTTGACGTCGTTCCTTTACATCCCAATCCATATTCTGTGAGGAGTGCGTAATAGCGACGTCCAAGTTAGGCCATAGTTGAGTTCAAGATTGAGCAATAGGTCATATGTGTGCGTAATTGTTGGAGTTTTAGATACGAATATTAAGCTTCATTGTTTGAGTGTTTAGATTAGAGTCGTCTTTTCCGTGTAGTTGTTTTATATGTGCGCGCATCCGAAAGTGCATTGTGGTGGATTTTCTTGTTGTCGCCTATTTCATGTTAGTCTAAATTTTTGGATAGAATTGTTGGTTTTAGATCGGTGCCGATGTTACGCCGTTAACGCGGCGTTCTGAGGTGTTAGTTTTCCGTTTAGGTCACATTTCGTGATTTTTAGTGTTAGCTTTATGGGTGTCATGCATGTTTGTGTAGCGTTAAATGTATCAGTGCAAATGCATGTGCTCACTGCTTGATTATCTCTTTTGCATCAGGGTTTGGTGAGCCACCCCCCCCCCATGGCCGCTTGGCAATCGCTAAGTCAAGCAAGGAACCGAAGGCTAGTGGCGGCACATGGTGATCACGGTCTTTCGGACTTGCACTGCGTGTGGTTAGGGATTTGGGTTTAGGTGTAGTATTTTCAGCGATTTGGGAATTCATTTTCAAGGTTTATGTCTTTTTATTTGTGTAGCTTAGTCATGAGCCCCTAGGCTACGTCTCGGATTGCATAGCACTCTTAGGACATTCCTCCCTAGCCGGGAGATTAGATAATGAGCTAGCTGCTCTGCCCCCTTTAGAGACTAGCTTATTACACAAACCACCTGCTTTTTCCTTTCAAAATGGGAGGGTGATGCCAGAATGATAAGCCAGATGAGATAAAATTGAAAGATTTTGCTGAATTTTTTTTCAACTTACTACCGGTTTCGTGAAAATTGAGAGCTCTTGGTGAATAGTTGGTTCACCAAAAAACAATAATTGGAATTAACCAATTATTTTTGCGGCATATAATCAGAACAATCGGTTCTTTTCTGTTAAATGATTGAAAATTATCGGTTATTTTGGCATGGCACCGATACCGAACCTTAACTCAAATGCGTCTTTTGTTGCTTCTCTTTTTTCTAGGTTGGCATACCTCACCATGTTCCATCCCTTTTCTTTCCTTTTTTTACCAAGGACGATGAAGACGCACATGTGTGCGGCGTGAAATGCTCTATGCACATTGGAGCATGTACCACTAATTATTTTTTCGCATCAGGACGGCGGCCGGGTCACTACATGTTACTTGTTGCATTGCTTGGTTACGACCTAGGAAGCGGTGCATGCTGCATGCTTTGTTTTCCGTCCTCGTTCACATACATACAACAACGTGCAAAGCACGATATTACGGATGACGGAGGCAGTCGTCTTGTTGCAAAGATTTGGCGACGCAATATTGCTCCATACCTTTTCCTATGCCGCTCTACTTATTTGTTTTGTTTTTGTTATGTACTTGGCATAACATCTTCAATATGCCACATAGCGTTGTCTAAAACCAACAATGCACAAATGCACGATGGTTCTCCGGTCACGGTCCACGTTGTTCTGTTCTACGAACTACACTGCGCGCGGCGCAACATACCTAGCTTTCTTGGCTTTGCCGCCCTTGCTGTTGTCGCCTACCTTTTTCGCCCAGGCTTCGTACCTTTGTTGATCCCCCTCCTGTTGTGGGGCACGGACTTTTTCCTAGAGCCTACGGCGATCCAGTCGCCAGGTGTTTTGGCCCGCACACTGTCCTATTCTGTTGCGGTGTGCTTTCCGTTGTTCTATTTTGGGCTGTGTTTGTGTATTTCTGCCGACCTCGCCAACTTTCGGTTCAAAGAAGCATGGGGAGCTTTCTAAGGTCAGAGGTGGTGTTGGTGCGCGTTTTTGGTTGTTTTTCTTGTTCGGCTGCAGCATGTACGAGCAAAAAAAACCCAGGTTAAAGGTATCGCAAAAAAGAGCAAGCAGGCATAAGAAAATAAGATAAAGCATAAGAGGCATAAAAGCCTAAGATGGGCGAGCTGCAGCGGAAAACATCGTAAACCCACTGCTAAGCCCGGGGTTGCTCAGCAACTTGAAACGTTGTTCCATGACAACCATAAATTGTCAGAGCGGAACCGACATATGGCAGATTTGTGCCGTTATGCACTGCAATTAACGGTGGTTCAAAAAGAACGTAAACGCAATGTAATTAATGTGAACACTCGTCTTGTCCTTCCATTTCTGGGGTCCTATGTAAGCCCGATTCTGCCAACTGAGGGATGATCTGTATTTGGTAAACATTCATTTCTACAGCTTAAGTATGCATTTGGAAAGTCATACAAAAACATGCGGGCCTTTTCCGCAACACTAACACGCAGATAAAGGCACAGCAACCAAAATAGCAACAGGCAGAGCATCAGACTGTAGCACTGGAATCACAAACAAAACTGTTGCACAGGTCTGATGTTGTCCAGGTGGGGTGGTTGCCCGGCGCACTACTTGTGTATTCTCCATCCCGACCTTAACCCCAGATTTACCCTGCCCCAGCGGCCCAGCAACCCGACCACGAGGGGACCGCAAACCTTTCTTAGAAAGCACACTGCATAAAGCAAATTAGCTGAATTCAACAAAAGTGTGTATTACTCATGTATCGGGTAATAAACAATCTTTTCCTCTCAATACTGAGGATCAATATTCATCACCATAATGCTCCCGGCAGTCACCACAACCTGTGATCGTGGAGCGCTTCTGACAGCACAAAGGACACACGTCTGCCTCATCCTCTCCTGCATCTTGTGTGGCGGCTGAGTTGCTGTTATCAGTCCAAACATGAGGTGGGACATGGTGCCATGGTCCATAAGGAGGGCTACATCAGTAAATATGGCTACATCGCCCCTGCCTTCTCGGGGTCCCTATGGTGGGGAGAAATTAATATGGCTACATAACCGAAGCAAAAAGCATGGTTCAGGGCTCCATATCAAAAGTGACCCAAAAAGATGCCAAGCGCGCGCCCCGCATGCTGACGCTCCCCCACAGTAACGTTTAGTTGCCCCAGCTGCTGTCTGGAGCTCGGTGGATAGAGGCAACAAGAGGGCTCATCTGGCCCAGGGCCCCAGCATTGGTTATTGAGTAAAAATTGGGCAAAAACTCGATCCAGTTCAACACATTATGCCTGCAATGGCAAACATCTTCCATCTCATGCTGCAAATGGCCAAAGGACACTCCTTTGGGGACAATATAGGGGAACCTAAATTTGGTCATGCCCCCCAGTTAAATGCTCTTTAACAATGCAATGATCCCCCCAGCATCATTGTTGACTGAATAAGAGAGAGGTTGCTGCAGGACAGGTTTGGGACCACATCTCGATCAGCTTGGTCCCGATCTTCAGTCCTGCTTGGAGGTTGGGGGTGGGGTGGGGCAGGTGGACCTGGAACCCTGTGGATGCTACCTCCCCTGGGGTGTCTACATGGTGTACTAAAGCACAATCACAGCATGCACCGATCATAGCCCATCTCACAGCACACTTGCCAAGATTATGGTTGTGGTAAGTGCAGATGGCTCGGGAATGGGCTCCTTGGTGCACCCATGCAATGATACAGGGTTCGCAGTGTCCACTGGAAATACTAAGTGTTGCTGTGGAACTTCTGACCAGAGAAATGACAAGACGAAGGTACGGGATACTGCAAGGCCTACGAGCCCTTCCTTAGCAGTAATGCAACAGCACAAATCACCAAATGACGAGGTTAGGGTGATACCAATCAACAGCTGAATCACAAGCAAACTGCTTCCCACTCAATCCTCAAAGGCAAATCTTGGAGATTGGCACACGGCACGCAAAATGCCCCAGCCCTGCCATTGTTGTTGACGGTCCTCCGTGGAGTAGCCTGTGCTGTGTGTGTCAAAAAGATTGTGCTGCTGAAACTGCTGGGTAGCATGCGATAAGTCTTTTGCTGCAGAAGTGTTGGGTTGCTCAGCTATTGCCACACAAGTCGACTTCTGGACTGAAATACTGATACATTATAGCACAGCAGCTGAAGAAAAAGCGCTGTGAAAACTGGTAATGTGGAATGGGACATGCTGACAATTCCTTCTTTGACTAACCCCTTGCCAAAAGCAAAGCTGTCTTCTATCATCGATCCACCTCCCCAAAAACAATATCCAGTGTCCCGATCAGTGTCACCAGATCAGGTATCATGAGGTTTTGAGCCAAATAAGGTAGGGAGGCCAGGTGGTAAAATCCAGGGGCACGAATCCGGGACCTGTAGGGAAGCGAGTCGCCATCACTCTGCAAGTAGACACCAAGCTCGCCTTTGGGTGACTCGGTTGCAACGTAAACAAAGCCTTCTGGCATCCGGAAACCTTCGGAATAATACTTGAAGTGAGCGATCAGGTTTTCCATGGATTCCTTGCAGTCGCGGAAAGGGATGGCTGCAAACTTGGCATCATGGACTCGGTAATCTCCAGGCACAATATCGTTAATACACTGGTGAATGATTCGGATGGAGTTTCGCATTTCTTGAATTCGGATCAAATAACGATCGTAGCTGTCACCGTTCGTGCCGTATGGAACTTCAACGTCCAGGTAGGGATAAACCTCGTACGGCGCTGTTACTCGCAGATCCCAAGCGACACCGGCTGACCTGAGCATCGGCCCGGAAAAACCGTAGCTGAGTGCTCTGTCCAAATCTATGTAGCCAACTTTCAGTCTCTCTCTCCAAATATTGTTCTGCGTTAGGAGGTCCTCAACTTCATCCAGGCGAGCAGCAAACTGGTTGATAAACTCGTAAAGCTGGTCTAGGAACCCATACGGGATGTCAGATACAACGCCGCCAGGGCGGAAGTAATTTGGATGTAGTCGTGCGCCAGACACTTGTTCGTAGAACGTCATCAACTTCTCTCTTTCCTCAAACGTCCAGAGGATAGGGGTCAAAGCACCCACGTCTGCAGCTCCACAAGCGATGGCCAGCAGGTGGTTCAGAATACGTGTGATCTCCAAAAAAATGACGCGAATGAAAGAGCCGCGGAGCGGTACCTGAATTTCACACAGTCTTTCAACCGCCATACAAAAAGCGTGCTCGTTCGCCATCGCAGACATATAGTCGAGCCGGTCCATGTATGGGGTGACCTGAATTACGGGTTTCATCTCCATGAGCTTTTCCGTTCCTCGGTGCAGAAAGCCAATATGTGGATCAGCGCGAACAATATGTTCGTGATCGAGCTCAAGAATTAGACGAAGCACACCGTGTGCCGCTGGGTGTTGCGGCCCGAAGTTGATGGTGAACGTATCCATGTATCGCGCATCAGTTCTCACAGGTGCAAGCTGTCGGAAGCCAACATGAAAGTGACGGCCTTGGGAACCCATGGCACCGCCAGGTCCAAGTCTGCGAGTAACAAAGCTGCGCAGCATTCTTCGTGCAGTTCCTAGTGTCAAGAAAGATTTGGAGAGAGCAAACCGCTGCTGAAAATTTTTCGGCATCTTGCAGGCACTTTCACAGATTCCTTTGAGACTGGTCTTGAGCACATAGCCGAAGACAGGCAATGTCCGGTACACAAATCTATGCTACTTGAATCCCACCAACAAACAAACCTACCTGTCTGGTTGCCGCTGTCGCACCTCTAGGTTTGAGGAGGTATCACAGAAGTAGCAGTCAGACTCTGCACCCGCACGTCACTCAAGTTATATGTTGTAGCTTCTCACGGAAGGTGGGTTTTTCGTTGGCACGACGTATGTATGTAGTGTGTTGCTCAATGAGATTTCAAGCGGTCCTCCCTCCTTTGACTTGCTCTCACACAGTGGATTCGCAAAAGCAAAGCCCCAAACCACCTCCTTTCCCACCTTTCCCCTCCTTCGACCGAGAAAGAGGATTGTTTCCCGGTTCCAACACCTGTTTTGCATTGCAGTTGTTGAAGCCGCGCACTGGAAGGCATTATGGAAGGAAGTAGGAAGGAATGGGACAAACAGCAAGGTGCTTGTGTCGTGTAGTAACTAGGACTTATACTTCATGATGTCCCTTTCAACCTCATTTTAAAGGTTGCTTCTGGTGTTGCCTTGAACTTCTTCCACTGAAGATTGCAATTCATTTGAACACGTTGGTGAGCCGGACAACTTGGGACAACCTCCAACACTTCGTTTTCCACGCTTCACATTCACCAAACTCCGGCATTGTGGCCACTGCAACAGCACTTGGGGCATTCATATTGTGCTTCGGCATCATAGTGTTGTGTGCTTCATTCTGCCTGTGAGCAACGTATGACCATATTGAAAAGTGATTGCTTTTGAAATCACCACGGAACGAACATACTAAGATTCAAAGAGGTGACCTGTAGCAAATCGGGTGGACAGAACCACACCGCCCAAAAGAACTCTGCAAGAAAAGGGGAAGAGGGTCAGTCACCTTTGCACAAATGGCGGGGGACAGATGTGGATGAAAAAATCACAAAAATCCACCCTCTTTTCAAGCAGCAGGGCATGTAGGTCGCCCAGGTCTTGCATTTTGCCGAATTCGACCAAACGCCTCCTTGGTTGAAGTAGGGTCGGGGGGCCACATTTGGGCGAGTTGAACGCTTCAGCACAGGGGCAGACCGGTGACGGTATGCAGACTGCGGCCCTAGCAGACTGCGAAAGACTGCGCACGAACATGCGACACGCGTAACTGAAAAAACCACCGCAACTGACAGAAAGGTATGAATTTTATGTTGTTGTTCTAATTAGTTCGAATTTCACCTTCTGATCACTCTGTCACTTATTATTAATTACTGACAGATGTGTGATTGGCCAGCGTTGCCCTTTACTTCGCTGTTTTGAACGCGTTTAGCGCTGTGCGCAAATCGACTCCCTCCCCCTCAATTTCAACTCCCTCCAAGTGAATATCCACTCCCTTCTACTCAATTTCTACTCCCTCCAAGTGAAATATATACATATATATATATACAAATACATGTATGTACATCTATATATATATTTATATATATATATATATATAGATGTAGATATGTAGATATATATATATATATATATATACGCATACATACACACACATCCACACACACACATACATACATACATATATATATATATATATATATATATCTATATATGTATACATATATACATATATACATATATATATATATATATATATATATATATATGTATGTATATATATATGTAGATGTATGCATGTATGTATGTATGTAGATATATATACATATATACATATATATATATATATTGCTGTATACTCCCTCCAAGTGAAAATACACTCCCTTCCCCTCAATTTCAACTCCCTCCGAGTGAAAATCCACTCCCTCCAAGCGAATATCCACTCCCTCCTACTCAATTTCTACTCCCTATATACAAATACATTTATGTACATCTATGTATCTATATATATATATATATATATATATATATATATGTATGTATGTATATGTATGTATGTATACTCCCTCCGAGTGAAAATCCACTCCCTCCTACTGAATATTTACTCCTTCCAAGTGAAATATATACATATATATACAAATACATGTATGTACATCTATATATATATATATATATATATATATATATACATATATATATATACATATATATATATATATATATATATATATATATATATATATATATACCCAAGCAGGGGTAGCGGTCCGCCGCTGAAGGAAGAGCTGAATGCTGCCCTTGAGCTTTCAGATGCGCTAACCACCGTGAATCAGGCTCCTGGGGGCCTGAGTGCGCAGCAGGCCGCGTATAATGATCAATTGCATGCACACATTCACAATATGGTTGACTCGGCTGAGCAGGTTGATACTCGCTTGGCTCAGTTGTATGCTCGGGCTGCATGTGGGGAACAACTTTCGCCAGCTGAGTTGCATCAGTGTACGCAGCTTTGGGAGTGGCGGGCTCAAGTGTCGAAGAACTAAGGACATTTCAAATTTCAAGTCTGAGTTTATGTTCCATGCCTTCACGGTTCGCCTGTGTAAGGTTGGGTTATGCCTCCATGGCCCCCAGTTTTGAGCTACGGCTCCACAATGTATACTACTTTCATCATCGGGAAGCACATCTCTTGCACATTGTTTTACACATTCTTTTGCACATTGCACAAAAAAAGATGGAACAATGCTTTCTTCGTGCCAAGTGTGCAAGGGCAGGTGAGGGACGGAATTTCCAGTGACAACAATAGTGTGCAAGTCGATGGTTGGATCGGTGGGGGGACACTTGTGTGTGAGTAGGAGGGAGTTGAAAATGAGTAGGAGGGAGTGGATTTTCACTTGGAGGGAGTTGAAAATGAGCAGGGGGGAGTTGAAAATGAGCAGCAGGGAGTTGAAAATGAGTAGGAGGGAGTGGATTTTCACTTGGAGGGAGTTGAAAATGAGCAGCAGGGAGTTGAAAATGAGCAGGAGGGAGTGGATTTTCACTTGGAGGGAGTTGAAAATGAGCAGGGGGGAGTTGAAAATGAGCAGCAGGGAGTTGAAAATGAGTAGGAGGGAGTGGATTTTCACTTGGGGGGAGTTGAAAATGAGCAGCAGGGAGTTGAAAATGAGCAGGGGGGAGTGGATTTTCACTTGGAGGGGGTTGAAAATGAGCAGGGGGGAGTTGAAAATGAGTAGGAGGGAGTTGAAAATGAGTAGGAGCGAGTGGATTTTCACTTGGAGGGGGTTGGAAATGAGCAGGGGGGAGTTGAAAATGAGTAGGAGGGAGTTGAAAATGAGTAGGAGGGAGTGGATTTTCACTTGGAGGGAGTTGAAAATGAGCAGGGGGGAGTTGAAAATGAGTAGGAGGGAGTTGAAAATGAGTAGGAGGAAGTGTATTTTCACTTGGAGGGAGTTGAAAATGAGTAGGAGGGAGTTGAAAATGAGTAGGAGGGAGTGGATTTTCACTTGGAGGGAGTTGAAAATGAGCAGGGGGGAGTTGAAAATGAGTAGGAGGGAGTTGAAAATGAGTAGGAGGGAGTGGATTTTGACTTGGAGGGAGTTGAAAATGAGCAGGGGGGAGTTGAAAATGAGTAGGAGGGAGTGGATTTTCACTTGGAGGGAGTTGAAAATGAGCAGGGGGGAGTTGAAAATGAGTAGGAGGGAGTGGATTTTGACTTGGAGGGGGTTGAAAATGAGCAGGGGGGAGTTGAAAATGAGTAGGAGGGAGTGGATTTTGACTTGGAGGGAGTTGAAAATGAGCAGGGGGGAGTTGAAAATGAGTAGGAGGGAGTTGAAAATGAGTAGGAGGGAGTGGATTTACCAGTAAGGTATCGTTCCCTTATGTGGCGATAAAATAATGCAATTATTTTATAAATTTGGGCTGCAGAACGGTTCAAAACATCCTTGTCGCCTTTTAGCAGAAGATCAGTTGCAGTAGATCAGTTGCAGTCGTTTTTTCGGTTGTCGTAAATGCGCGTGTCGCCTGTTCGTGCGCAGTCTTTCGCAGTCTGCTAGGGCCGCAGTCTGCATACCGTCACCGGGGGCAGACGGGGGGTCGCGGCCCGTACTCAAGTTGGGTGTCGCGCAACAGGCCGGCGACGAATTGGTGGCCAAGCAGACATTTATTTCTTTGTTTCGGAACGGTATCAATGCGGCTTTTATACCATTATGATTTGAACTTATACAGTCTTCATTCTGATACATTTCTCGCTGAATTCGGTCTAATTTGGCATTGTTGCCGAAATGGTGCATTCTATGTAGAGTTGAACAAGAGTGAAGGCTGCACCCTCTTCGCTGTTGCTCCGTCTCCTTGGCCACAAAATAGCCGGTTCTGAACTAAGGTGTGTTGGTATGTGGAGCTCATCTAAGGATTTGCTGGTAGCATTTGTAATGCTTGCATTTCTACATCCCAAGTGGTTGTTTGGCCAAACCAATTATAAAGGAGTTCTAAACGGCCAAGTACCTTTCGGGCCACGACACTCTTACACTCTTGTTGTTTTTTGAAGCGGTGGCCTTCCATCCACTTTGATGATCACCAATCTAGGTGTAATCATTGACCATACCATATTTGTCATATTTTGGCCGTTTGAGTTTTTCAACAAACTTTGTGGGACAACGTTAGGCATGAGTTGGGCTATCCCGCTACGTGTCTTTGCCACCGCATCGTTAACACGTTGACGTAACGATCGCAACTTTTTTGTTCGGAGCGATCATTGGCTTATCTTACTAGGAATCCTTACGACACCTTTTTACATTGTTCGTACATTGTTGGTGCTCACCTATGCCCCAAAACAAATTTTTAGAAATTTTGTGGAATTGTTGTCTCGTTGGGTAAGCCAAAGGCTAGCCGGTCGCTGCTTTAGTGATGATAAGGATGTGGCACGCACACAGATGAAGAATGTGGTAGACGGTGTTCGCGATGGCTTTCCTGTGCAGTGCCACCTTCCGGACGATGCCGGACGGTGGTGGGATTATGATACTGTTGCTGCTTTTTGCGCAGGGTCGAAGAGTACCATCCGGAAAAAGGCGGAGCTTAAGGAGGTTTATGGTGAATTCAAGTTTTTCTTGGCACATTGTGATCAGCGCCACAAGCTTTTTTCTTTCAGGCGGTGTCGTGTTCCCTCTTGCGCTTGCATGCGGAATTATCCAAGCTTATCTACGATGTTTGTTGCACGTATGCAACGAATGGGTGACGTGTTGCCGAGCCCAGTCCCTGACCCTCAGCACCCAGGCCACTACGCCACGTGGCAGCAAATGGCGTATGATACCACGCTGCGGGTAAAGGCCGATGAGCACCAGCCCACGGCCTTGTTGAATGGCCATGGTGCATGTGTACAATGCCGGTGGCTGTTCACCATCAAGGGTGATGAGGCACACCACAACAGGTTGCGACATCCTGCAAGCGGCGAGCTTCTGGATGAGTAAACATTGTCGTGTTCTTGACAAGCTCACATTGGAGAATTTCTTTGCTCTTTGTTGTCGATGCATTGCATTGCAAAGGAGTGAGGAAGAGAGGTAAAGTAGATGGGGAAGAAGGTAGGGGGGGGGGGCGGGGGAAAGAGGGAGGGAGCCGGGGGCGGGAGGGAGGGAGCTGAGGGAGGGAGGGAGGGAGGGAGGGAGGTCCCAAGGGGGGGAGGGCTCGGACCCTGTACTCAAGTTGAAGCGTTCAAGTGGCCCAAATGTGCCCCGCCGTCAAGTACATTACTCTAGCGGCCATAATTTGAAACGGCCATAAATTGAAACGCATAATTTAAAACGCCATAATTAAAAATGCCGCGGTTCTCGGGCGGATTCCAGAATTGGCCATAATTTAAAGTGGTCATCCGCTTTTGTGCACTTTTCCTGTCCAAAGGAGGTTTTTTGATGAAAGCATTTGCTGTTCTAGCAAATGTCGTTTTGGATTTGAAGGACAGTGGCAAACGCAAGCAACGCCCGCCTAAGCATGTGGAGCAACTTGTCACAAAGGCACGCCATGTTGGACCACATGCTGCAGCAATGGTGTACAACTTAACAGCCCTAAAGGACCTCCTCATTTCATCGAAGACAGTTCGCATTTGGCTGTACCGGTGGCGGAAGGGGGGCACTTTTTGGGGGGTACAGCGCAAATGGAGCCGCAAGCAACTATTTGACAAAGCCCCCGTTGAAACCCAAAGAAGAGTGGGACCGTCAAGTTGATGCTCTTCGCAGTCAAGGGGAGTCTGTGACTGGCTGTGTGTCTGCCGTCGTTGCTAGGGCTGTCCTCTGAGAGCAAGCACCGTCATTATTGCAGTGCAACGGCGGACAATTTTCTGTAGGTCGACGGACGGGCTGCCGAATGTTGTCCCGTACTGACCGGTCATTTCGGAATGGGGCATCGAACAACATTTTGCCTGCCATTGAGGCCTCGGAAACTGCCACAGATCAATTTTATTGGGCACTGCAGGACGCTGTTGAAGACAATGGGATCACCCAACCCGAATTGGTCATTGATTTCGATCAAACGTTTCAGAAATATCATCCAACCCGTGGCTTCACGTGGAAGAAGAAGGACACCCGTCGTGTGCAGCTTCAAAGTACCAAGGATGGGTACACTATCTGATTTGTCATCAGTGCTGCAGGTGTCATCAGTGCTCAATTCATATTCCATGGGAAGACCTGTGCTATGCACCCCGGTGTTGATCCTTCTGGTGTTCTGTTTTACGAGCACAATCGTGAAAACTGGTGTACTCGACACCCTTACACTGCTTTTCCGGCCACTTGATCTCGGGTTATTGCAGCTGCAAAGTCATCAGTCATGCGGCGCAAGGATGATTTTCTGGAACTGGAGGTGCTTACAGCAGTGCGTGAAAAAAGAGGTGTTGCACTTTCAATGTGGAAACCATTTTAGACGGACCGCAGTGCCATGTGGATTAAGGAGACACTAAGGTAAAGGAGCCAGTTTTTGTACCAGGCACTAGTTGTTGTACCACCACAAGTTTTTCACACTTTCCACATGAAAACTTAGTGTTTATTGTAGGATTTAGCAATATTAAAGGGTACCTTACCATTGTGGTATGCTTGGTTGCACCTAAATCCGGATGTCTAACACAAGTTTGGGTCAAGCAAGCTCCTAGGGGGCCCCTAAAACAATTTTTACTTTTTTTGCTCACACCAGGAAATCAGGCAAAATCTGGATGTTTGTTGGAAATGAGGTCCGCTAGGCCCGTGAAACTCCTTTTCATAGTGCCAACGCCTTTGCATCACCTATTTGTATGCCATGCCCAAAGGAAAACCATGTTTCTTTGCCTAACAATGTGTTTTTCTGCGTCTGCATCCCATTTTTCATGCACCAAAAATTTGGGAAAAAAATTTTTTTTTCAAATTTTTTTTTTCTAAAACCTTTTTTTTGTGAAAAGTTGTCGTAGCCTTACTGCCGTTGGGCAAGGTGGTACCTTTTCCTTTGCGCTGTCAATCCCTTTCACAGCACTGCCAATGCACTGTTGCTGCACCATTTTTCAGGCCGATCCGGGTTCATTTTGTTTCGGTGGTCCGCGTTGACAAACACTTTCCACCCCAAAGACACTAACAACTACTTTGGTAGCTAACATACAAATCAAACGGATCTCCTATACCATCCGCTTCGTCGGAGGAAGACTGTGCTTCGTCAGGACCAGGGGCTGCTGCTGGGGCAGGGTCATCAACCCTTCGGCGTTTCTCAGCTCTGGGTTTTGGGGCTGGTTTGGCAGGACGTTTTGCTGCAGGCCTGTCTACCCGTCTCAGAGGCTCTCCCACTCGCCGTGCCCTCCGTTTGGGTGCTGGTTTTGCGGCAGCACCATTCTCTTTTTCACTGACCTTATCTAAAAAATCCTTGGCTGTCAAAAAGCCCCCGAGGCGCAGCGACCAAGGATCGTCCCGCGTGGCCGCACTGATGGCCCTGCCACTGCACTGTGTTGAAGCATTGCTTTTCGATGACACCTGAGAGGGAGCTGCCGAAGAGTTTTGCGAAGAGCCTTGCGAAGAGCTTTGTGGAGGATCTTGCGATGCATCAGGGCTGTGAGTAGGGCTGGCAGGGCAGGCACGGAAGTCCTGGTGCTGGATGCGCTCATGGGGACAATGTTCCAGAACATATTGGGGATCAAACGGGCTGATGCTACAGGACCTAAAGCCTGACCGAATGTTTCGTGGTGTAACTGCATCAAAATATGCATCTGTCCACAGTTCCACAAAGTCTGCAGGGGACGGGGCTCTGTGATGGTTTTTCCTTTTCCAGTGTTCTTCCTTTTTGCGAAACGAGGCCTTCAGTGCCCTGAAAACGGCTTTGTCCAGTTGCTGGATGACATCTGTCAGATGTCGGGGGAATACAACCACCTCTACACCCCAGGACTTCATTTTTTGCAGACCCTGCAGTGTGAGGTGCGTTTTGCTGCCATCCACTAGTAGCAAAATGCATTTCTGAGGGGTACTGAGTGATTGTGTTTCTTTCACGAGCACTGTTTCCACCCACTCCAGGAAGACCTCTTGAGAGGACCACCCATCAGGCATTCCTTTCAGTGTCACTGGTAACTGTGCACGGAGGAACATGTCGCCTCTGATTTTTTTTTGTGTTCCATAGGAGTGCTGGTTTTGTGGCTTGGCCCTGTGCATTGACAGCAACTATGGCGGTGATGTGCTGCCGCTGCCAGCCACGGCGTCGCGCCACAGTTTTTCTTCCCTTCCTCACCCACACACGCTGTCCCACGGTGGTGAACTGTCGAAAAAACCCTGACTCATCCTCGTTCCAGATATGGCAGGGGTTATAGGCAACTTTTTCTAAACCTGGCTTTAAATGATTATCAAAAAACTCTGTCCACTGCTGGGGGCTCAAACGGGCAGAGGCACGCTGCGTTTCAACATTTTGAGCAAGTCTTGAAACAAAGTCACTGTTGCGACGCTTAAACAGTTTCCACCATGTCTTACCAAACTTACAAGGCACGTATGATTTTACGCGCCACGCAAAACGTTGCGCCGCGCGCAAATTTCTGACCAATTATTTGGGATTTTGCCAAGTATGTCGCGACTCCAACGGAAGCGATCAGCCAAAGCACCTTTTTTTATTCCGTAGAAGGTCCCTCTCTCGTAAAATTGTTGTTCAGATATCCAGATCAGAACTTTTCAAACAACCTTCACGTCACTTCTGCCCCTGGAGGCTTCCCAGCGACCTGGGAGCCTCAGACTCTTTTTGTCGTCCATCAGTGCACCAAACCATGTTCCCTTGCTTTGAAATCTAGCCTCCCCTCAGGCTGCATCCCACTACAAGTGCAGTTCTGGACCTCTTGGGTATAACAAGGTGGAGGTTTGGCCCAAAACCACGCCGAAAAGGTCATCTTGTGTGATTTCGAGGGTTGTGGCGTCCTGGGAGGCTCGAGGCTGTCAGAATGCACCGTAACTTGTTGCACGGAGCTGTTTTACAAAAGGTCTGAGGCTCCCAGGGCACAAAAACGCGGTGCACTTGCAACTCTGAAGCAGAAAAAGGCACTTTTCTACCTTTTTACAAAAAAAAAAGGTCCGGAGAGCTGGGTTCTGCACACTCGTTTTCTTTTCTGCCATGGCTTGGGCTTCATCTTTGATCTCGGTCAGTGTAGGGCACACCATTTGATCCCCAGACTCATCCATCCAGGTTGTCAAGGGCGACTCCACCAGACAGGGCTTTGGGCCCCTCTTCACCTCACACGGCTCGTAGCGACTGCAGGAAAGAGGACAAAGTAAAAAGCGCGACGCGCGCCACCTTGTTTTCTCTTGCGCGTCGCATCCTGTTGGATGCGCGGCGCCCTTTCACACTGCGTTACAGGTAACGCAGCACACCTCATTCGCCCCATCGCGTCAGTTAAGGTCTAGCGGTGGACTCCCAACTCAGTCGCACCCTTGCGAACGCTCTTGGCTTTGATAAGGCAGTCGACGGCGACGCGTTCCATGTCTGACGCCTTTTCCCATAGTGGAAGGATGTATAGGACCTGGGAGGGAGGCTTGGGGACCGCGGTCTTCTGGCGCGTGCTTCCTGTGCTTCGTGGTTTCGTTTTCGTTACTTCCGCAATCCACTTGCGTGCCCTTCTTTTGCTGTCACACATCTGAACACATCCATCCAGAGAAAAATGAATTTCGCAGATTTCAGTCTAATTTGTTATGAATTTTGTCGTAAAATACCGGACATCTTCTCTCTTCTTTCTTAGCCCAGAAACAGGCGCGACCGCGATCCCGTGATCTCTGCGCGGCGCCGTCTGGCACCGATTTCTCCAGTACCAGTTAGATTTTGCATATTGAACCAAAAACATTTTAAAACTTCAGGATTTGACCTATAACATTGTCAATTTATAGCTGCCAGCTTTAATTGCGGCCTATAATTTTTGTAGCATTGATTTGGTACAGTAATCGGCTACTTTACCTTACTTGACCCTGTCATCTGCTCTCAGACATGTTGCACGGTGGGTTTTGAGCGGGCTTAGGCAATGCGTGCCCTAGGGTACGACAACATCACCTCTGACAGCCTGGACATCGATGCTTTGCTTCAGGCCCCGGAAGCGGATTTGGTCCCCTGTGTTGACTATTCGGAGCCTTCTCCACCAACGCAGTGTGTTGTATGCAGCACGCATTTGTGTTCTAATTATCTCGATAATTACACAGTCCAATGCCATTAAAACCTGCACTGGGGTCATCAGTTGGAATGTGCGGAGTGCCCTTGTGGCTGGCCATAATTAAAAACGCCAAAATTAAAAACGCTAAGGGCACCGTTTTTAAAGTTGACCATTTTTAAATACGGCAACGACAGTATTTTCGCAGAAATCCTTGAAAATTTTCATGCATCTTCCGCCCGCGCCGATTTCTCAAAACATTTTTGGGATCTGCCAAATTTTTTTGGATAGATCTACAAATTGAGAGCCAGGGTATCGATTGATATCAAGAAAATCCAGATTTGGTGGTGGAAATCGCTAAATCATGCGCTGAATGCGACACGTGGCAAAATGGCGAGTGTACCAACGGCTGTTAATTGATTTACACCCGCGTTCAAATTTTGGGGTTTTCTCTTGGCTGACGCCGGGTTTTGACCCTGCATTTGGACGCCCTGGCAGGTGGAGTGATGGAGAAGGGGATCCCAGGTAGGGGGGAAGGGGACTTGCCACGGGATTGTAAAACTTAGGGCATAGCCATGTCGGAATCCATGTTTGTTGCTCATTTCTCCTTTGCACACTCATGCTGCTTCTTGTGTGCCATTTCAGGTGTAAACTATTATCCGATCTCAGCATTTGATTCCGATCCCAGATCTCGATCCCGGGTTAATTCCGACTGCACATTTCAGTTTTGATTTTTCATTTATGACGTTGCATTGATTTTATTTCAATTCTGCCGTTGGCCCGCATTAGTCCTATCATTATTTGGGTTTCCGATTCGTCGATTGGCTGCCGCTGTGTGTGTGCGCGCGCCGTCTTTGGTCGCGCCGTAATGCAGGCCAGCCAATCGAATACCCTTCCAGTTGGTGCTAATAGTGTTAGATCTATCATGTGGAAATCGGAATCACTTATCCAGCCGGAGGAAGACTATGTGATAGCCATAGAAACGTACGTGGATCGCTTCTGTGGGTAGTGTTGAGGGAGTACCTCCGGGGAAACCAAGACTGTCCTTATCTTTGCTATGGTGGTATTAGTAGTTACGGCAAAACGTACCAGTCGCATGGGGTGTCGTCCGAAGGGGATGAGAGGTGAGACCAAGGGAAGCATAGGTAGGCCCACTGCTGGTTGTGGAATACGTTGGTTGTTGCCTTGCAATTGGATTCCATCGGGGTGCGAGACCATATTTGGTTTTGAGGTCTCATGCATTCATTCTAAGAGTTGACATTGCATTTGTCATTCATGCATGGTTCATTTGGGTCCTCATGGTGTGACTCAACCTTGGTGCTGCCGATGATTTCATGGTCAAGGTGAACACATGGTGTCTCCTCTCCCCAAGGTGGATTCGGTGCTTTCCCTCACTCTCCCTCTCCTCCCCAATTCGTCATTCTCCTCAATAGGTAAATGGAGCATGTATTGTGCCATGTGACCGTTGTCTTTGATCCTTTGAGACTCTTGGGTTCTTCCATTTTTTTCAAGTGCCCGTAGCTTCGGAGTTGTCCAACTAAGACATGCCGTGGTTTTGCCGTCTTATGAACAGACTCAAGGATAGGCATTGGTCGAGCTTTCGCCACTCTCTCTCCAGGTGCATGCATGCTCTCTTATGTCAAGGCTAGGCGAAACTCTCTCCATATGCATGCTCTCTTGGGTCAAGGCTAGGCGAAACTCTCTCCCCATGCATGCTCTCTCTCATGATGGATAGGTGAATCTCTTTCAAGGGATTTGGTTGGGGAATATCTCTCCTCGGGCATGGTTGGGTAACTTTCTCTCCATGCATGTGCTTTCTTTGGGTGGAGGTTAGGTCCCATGAGTATCCCGGGAGGCCATTGGCCTATTGTGTGCTTCTTTGCCCAAGAGGTGGATCTCCATGTCAATGGTGTATTGCTCATTTTCTAATTTGGTTTAGATTAGTTGTTGATCCTAAGAGCTAACCGGGTCAGGGTTTGGTGCCTTTGTTGGTGCATTTACATGCTTCATGTGACCATGTATGTGCATGGGCACTTCCTTCTCTCATGTTGGTGTAGTCAAGACGTCCGGAGACTCAAGTGTCACTCATTTGCTCTATGTGGATGGCCCAACGGTGGTGTCGATCGTTTCTTTCCACTCCTCCACCTCCGGTGAGACCATCCATGTCGACGGGTAGAAGTAGTGTGAATCTGAGTTTAACATTTTTGCAGGCATGACTCAAGTCCATAGGATGATGCCCGTGCCCATGAACTCTTCGTCTTGCATTGCATCTGACCCGACCGGGGGAGTAGGTTGAGTCTTACTCGCGCTTGTAAATTTTTTTCTTTCGCTAAAGGGTGGACCTACCTTGTGGCTGTGTGGACCCTCCGTGGACCCGTGCTCGTCCCGTGTGGACTAGTGGACCATTTGTACCTGTCTCGGACCCGTGTTTGACTATTGTTGGACCGTGGCACATTTGTGGCTCATTTGTCGATCATTTGTGGATTTTTGCGGACCATTGGTGCACTCTTGTGGCCGGTTGTTGGATCCTTGCTGGACCGTATTGGATTCTTGGGTCATTTCGTCATTGGGCTTTCAGTTGGAATTGTTTGTGTCATTGCCGTGCTCTGAGGGACTTGAGTTGGTGTGAGCTTGGAAATCTCTGCTGGTTTTATTGGTTGGAAATTGGAATTGGTTGGAAATTGGGAAAAATGGAAGATTCACCCGGTTCAAGTCACCTCGAGGGCGGATTATTGGTAGCAGAGGCTTACCCGGGCGGGGGTTTAGCCTATGGCTCTGACACGGGTATTTGGATGACTCGCGGAGAGATTACGGCCATGATCGGGATGATCACAGCACGGCCAGAGGAATCGGGTTCTGACTATGCGATAGGGTATGAGTCAACTGTTGGGTCTCCGTTGGAATTGGCAGTTGCGCTCAGGCAGGGCCAGCCATCCTACCCAACTGAGGCAGACACCAACATGGAATCGGCACCATGGGGATACCGGTCCTTTGAGAGGATTCGGGTGGTGAATCAATTCGGCGAAGCAGCCGAAAGGAGTATGATTCATGAGTGGACACCGGAGACTCATGATTTAGCAACCTTGCCGGCGCAGGTTGAGGAGCTAACGGGTGCGTTGAACTATCTCCAAAACTTTAATTTTGAGGCAGTTTCCGCGATTTCCGAAATTCGCCAGGTCATCCAAGCCCTCTCTCGCGAGCTTGAAATCCATGCGCGGGGAGTACAAGTAGATGGGTCAGCTTTGACGGCGTGGGTAGAGGTTTTGGGACAATTGTTGAACGAGGTAAACAACGAGGTGCAGGACCAGAGGTCCCAGTTGGACTGGAAGAGAGCGGAAATGCAATCGACTTTAGAACAAGCGACCGCAGGCGCTTTGGAATATCACCAAGGGGCTGAAGCTCTGACGGCGAAGGTGGACAATTCTCGTCAATTAAGGTTGGGAGCAAGCCACTAATTAGTTGAAACAGCAAGTCGAGGGAGTGTTGAATGAAGTAACTGGGTGCAGTTCACACCGGGCCCAATTGGACAAATCGGTGGAGGAATTGAAGAGTTTGGAAGGCAAGGTGTTGAATTGAGACCGGGTCACCACCAACATGGCCGAGGAAATCCGGTGGATAGGTCTCAACTTTGAAGATGCCGAAAACTGGGTGCATGGTGTGGAAGCAATGGCGGAAAGCCAAAAGGCATCTTTTTCCCAGCTTATCAATCCGGTACACAATTTGGAGCACCCTGCTGTTTCCTCAACATCTACAGAGGAAGCTGGAGAGGCGAAGATGCCCGCAACGGTGGTGAGACGCATAGCGGCGAACCTGGAGATCACGAGTGCACAAGTGGCTCCGCTCACGGGGCAAATGCACCGTTGGGAAACTATGCCCAAGCCGGAATCGGCCAAGGTTGAGGCCCTGGAGTTACTGACGCGCTCCCGTGGGGGGCCTGGCCACGGGACGCTGCGGTGGACACGCGCAAGCAAGCAGGCAGGCAAAGCACTGCGCTCACAGGGGCATCATCACGCTCGTGTCATGTGACAAAGCGTTTCAGGATCCTTGCCACTCTGAAACAAGGGAACAAAAGTATGCACAGCAACACATCAGGATATGTACACATGGGGTGAAGACTGGACTGGGGTAAGGGCATCACAGGACAATAGACACTCAGTCCCAACTCATGTCCCAATCCCAGGTCCGACCCTCTCAGTGGCTGGCAGGGGCGGGGGCTCCAACACAACCCATGCCCTGCTCAGTCTGGACCCTGAAACCCTGCCAAAAGGGGAGGTGTCCCGCCCAGCCACAGGCGAGTTCCTGGGAACCAAGAGGGCTCCAAGGCCAACCAACAGTGGCTCCCTATGCTCCCTCAATGGCAGGTCCTAACTCCCCTCTGAGCCGGAGATAAGGCCCCGCCATTATCCCCTAGGAGTTGGTAGCTGAAAATGGGCTGTTTCAGCCCAAACTGATATTAGCTCGAAAAACTCCAAAATTGACCCCTCGTCGGGACCCGCCAGAGGTAGGGACGAGGCAACTGACCCTATGCCCTTCGAGTACAAACCCCCTGGAGCCCTCACCCAACCTGGTTCCCCCTGAGGTCGCGGCATCAGGGCACCACGGGTTCGTCAAGTGGGGTCATGATGCCAAAATCACCAAAATTGGCGTCATTCCCACGCGTGGCTCGCCCGGCCAGGGCAAGGCCAATGGCTCACAGGATAGGAGGCAGAACCCATTACCTCTATCTGAGTGCAGAACTTGGAATTAGGTCCGGGCTCTTTGTGGGCAGAGAGATATGGGGCCGCCAATTGACCACACGGGGGGCCGAAATTGGGGTCCCAAAAGGGGGTCATTTTGGAGGCTCAAAATGAGCCAAGATCCGGGGTACTCCCAATGATATATCTCCACGCCGGCTTGGAGATCGGATCCGCCATTCCATATGCGATCGACCGGCAGTCCAACAGTGACTCCCATGCTCTTGGCCCTCAAAGATCTCCATGCCACTTGGCGTGGTGACAATCCAAATTGGGTCCAAAATTGCCAAAATGGCAAAATCGTCCACACTCACCTTGGGCTAGCACCTTGACGAAGGCTGCTCCGCTTCGCCCACGTGGTGTGCGAACCATGGTGACCAATATCCATAACACCCATGTCATATATAGTCCATTGGTCCATGCGTCCGGCGTGCACGAGGGGGCTGAACATGGTGCACGGCGGGCAGAAAATGTGGAAAATTGCTCAAAATGGCCGAAAATGCGCACACTCATGGGTGCGGCAAATGAGGCACATGCCCGACTTGGACCGGAGTGTGCCATAGGATTGGTATCAAGTCATATGCGTTCAACATATCTTTTGGGCGTCGCCCAAACCCCTCCGGTTTTGGGAATGGCAGGGTCGCCAAGTGAGCCCATGATTTGGGATCGTCCCAAATCGCCAACATGGCGGCCAGGGTATGCCAAGCCCAAGAGGAGTTATTCGCCGGGTCCAAGATATGTTTGGCACCGAAGTATGTACCCTCATAACATACTTGGGTCATGATGTCAATTGAGCGCAACGTTGAGATACACGGTCGCCACTTGACATCATGACGGGCAAAAAACAGCAAAATTGGCGAAAAGACACGCAAAAGTGCCTTGAAAACTACACAAATATATTATAATATCTTCGGCTTGGATTGAGTAATCGACCAATCCTTCTAAACACAATGACTCGACACCAATGACCTTCGATTCCACATATGTGCTCCACTTGGGGCGCTTTGGAAGGCCGCGCGCGCTGCCTCCCAAGTGGGCACATGCAAATATGGAATATTGAAAAAAACACACCTTGCTGGCAACACATCGCTTCGGGAGCGCTCCACAAGCGTCCCTTCACGAAGGTTAGGCTTGCGAGTGTTGGTTGGGAGTACAATGAAGAGCTTCGTGCGATATGGGGTCCATTGGCGGGTTAGTCTTGGAATGGTGCACCCGCCAAATGGGCACGTGATATGACACTAAATATGGCATACAACCCTACCCTCGCCTTCTATACCCAACCTAGTGGCCTAGAATCAAAGTATGCCTATATTCTAGAGTAACTTTGGTCCCTTAACGCGCATGCAAGTGCTTTGCCGAATTTTAGCATGCACGCAAAATATATTGCCAATATATGTATGGAGATCATATATGCACTATCCGGGGCAGACAAGTGATATGCCCCGAATGTAGAGGCAAGCAAAGAGGGAGAAAACGCCAACTCAACATACTTCTACACGTACTTGGACGCCAAGTACGTGAAAAAGCGCACTTCTTGGAGAACACTCAAAATAAATAATCCTTTGGGCCTATGGAGTTGGGATCCTTTGGCCTCATCCTATGACTATGGGGGGCAAAACCTCATACACAGTGCCTATGAGGCACGTGAATTCTTCCTTGGGCGCTTGAACGCTCGTAACCCTTGTTATTTCACTTGGGGGTTCAAAGCGCCTTCAGCCGCCCAGATTTTCTGGGAAAAATCTGGGACGCGATGCGTTATATCAAGAAAAAAATTGCGGACCACTCGAAGAGTGTTTCAGTCTTAACTTCAAGAAAGATCGTTCTACAGAATCATCTAATGCAGTGCACGGAACGGGCGACGTCAGGCGGCGATTTTACGACAATTAGAAATCGCGGTAGAAATCGAGTATTTCACCGATTTCTAACCGCAAATTGACCAAGACAGTAAAATTATGGTAATTCCACATCGATTTAATGGTTAGATATCGCATTCCAGATTCCGCGGGTTAGAGAACAGGGACATCCCGCTGACAGCCGGTGTCAACGGCTTCCACACGGGTGTGACGGCTTACAGGCCTCCGGGCCATGGGCCATAACGGGTGTGACGGCTTCCAGGCCTCCGGGCCATGGGCCATAGGTACTGGGTACCGCTTCACCCCCCTCCTTAGAGCAAACCCTGGGGGGGGGTCGATAACACCCAAGCATGGCAGCGGGTACCCAGGACCATCCCCTGAAGGGGGGGGGGTGTCACATCCACACTTCAGGCCGATTCTCGGGTTAGGCTGCCCAGTACAATCCCACAGTAAGACAGGTACGGTGCTGTAGCTGTTAGTAACTGCAAGTAAAGTATCAAGTATCAAGTCCCGGGTCCTGGCGGCGATTGTTCGGCATCCAAAGGACCCGTTAACCCATACCAGGCGCACCGGGTGCCGGCTGCGATTGTCACCACCACAGTGGCAGTGGCATACACGGCCAACATAGGCGCCACACGACGACCGAGGTGGTCCCACAGGTCGAAAGCGACCACAAAGATCCATCAGGCTACCCCAGGCTTCCCAAGGCCGCAGTCTCGGGGAGAGTCCCCACGGGTCCTTCCTTGGGCGCACCATGTCCATATCAACGACGCGAATCCAGAGTGGTAAAGCCGAACGAGCTCCTCCATAAGGGATCGGGCATCAAGGCCGTCTTTTCCCTCGCCCCATTACCACGAAGGCCATGCATGGGGGAGTCCCAATGCAGTCTGGGCCGAGGCATCGACTCCTCAAACCACCAGTTTCCCAGGCAGACTGACCGAGGTCAGGACACCGGAGGTCGCCACCCGACTGCAAGTGCGTCTGCGAGTCGGTAGGCTCACACTGGGACTGACAGTGGCGGACCGCTGGGAGTGTAGTCAGGCAACTGGGCTTCCCGCCTGGCGCCATCAGGATCTCAGCACATCACAGCCACTAGGGCACACGGTATCACGGGCACTCAAACAGAAGAATCTGTACTTAGGTACTGGTCCAGGCTGGACCTTATGTAAGAGCATGTACACGGCGACTCAGGGCGCTATCGTATTCCGATTCGCATCCCCTCGGGGGGCGAAAAACAGTCCATATTTCGGTGATGGGCTGATAACACTTTACATACAGATGCACATATCCTGGGGAACAGAAAAATAAGCAATAAACGGGTAAATAGGCGTGTAAACACACTCTGGACAGAGCGCCAAACCACGCCCCGGTTAGGATAAGGCATATGCAGGAGGGTGGACAGGAAAACGCCTGAGTTCAAGCCATATATAGTCTGCAGACACACGTAGACTGGTCTGGATCCCGCAATTGCCATGGGACCAGACCACACACCCAAAAATCGCAATGCCGATGACAGCGGCATCCGTTGCGCAACGTCGTATGGGCTTCAAGGCCCTAAGAGCTCAGGAAATGTAAAGGTCAGTCGCCCTGCCTGGTTTCCCAAGGATTCAGCAGGTGGGGAGTGACGAATAGAAGTGGAAGAGAGGGGCCATCCTCCCCTAGATTCAGCAGGGGGGGGTATATGGCCACTCTGATGGCAGGTCGGCGGAAGATGGAAGAGAGCAAGCAAGTGAGGGACGATCCGTCGACCTAACAAGCGCTCAAAATGCACCAGGGAAGAGCTCAGGGCGGCGATCAGGCGTCCCTGGCTGCAATCGCCCGGGTGAGTGCTGCCAAGTCCGGGACATGGATCTTGGTCTTGTGCTTGCGGATGTAGTCCATGAAGGGGGTATTAATCTGCGGCACGAACGAGGAGACGGGTTCCCAGGTGTCGTGGGATGGCCCATAGCCTCGCCAACGAACCTTGAACTCCAGGCCTCCGGGTGCCGAGGCGTTCGGACGCTGGGCCAGGATCTTCTCGACGGTATAGTCGTCCTGCTCAGCGTAGTCGTCGTCCGAATCAGCTTCATGTGCGGCATAGTCCAGGGACACATGTTGGCCACAGAGGTCGGGTTCCCGCACACGGAGTTGACTCTCGTGGCGCCCCCGGAACTGTCCGTGACCCACCTTGATGCGGTAGGTGTCCTCACCAATCCTGCGGACCACCTCTCCAAGTGTGAACCAGGTTTTGGTGCGGTGGGTGCCCATCGGGCGGGGTCTGATTACCCACACCGGGTCTCCCACCCTGAACTTTTGCGCTGTCGAGCTCGGGGCGGACTTCTGACGCTCAGCATGCTTCTTCTCGAGCTGCTGGCGGATGTCCCGCGCCGTTGCCTCTTGCCGCGCAAAGAATTCCTTGGCGTCCATGGCCATGCCATCACCTGACAAGGGAAGTCCCCGACCAAGGGGGTCCCTGCCGAACAGAATCTGGTGAGGGGACAAACCACCCAGAGTGGGGGTGTCATGATGGCCCTTCAGAGCGGGCCACATCTCCTCAAACCAGTTCCGACGTGGATTGGTGATTTGAATCTTGCGCAGCTTCTCGAACAGCTGCCTTCCAGCCACTTCAGCCCGGCCCCTGGACCGGCTGAGATAGGCGACGCTCTGGGCATGACGTATTCCCATGAGGAAAAACATGGCCTTGAACCAGCCACCTGTAAACTGGGGCCCTCGGTCACTGCAAATGGTGCGGGGGATGTCAAAGACGGTCAGCCAATGACAAATCATCATGACTGCCACTTCCTTGGCAAGCAACCCTTTTTTGCGTGCTGGAACGGCTACTACGTAGCCGCTGTGGCGATCCACACACACCTATGATTTTAGCAGCTGTTTTTTCCCAAAATTCAAAATCATGCATTTTCGGAACCGCGATATCAAACTGTACACAGTAGTACTGTTGTTTTTATGTTTTCTCAAATTTTTATTAAAATTATGCTGTCGCTGAAGCTGGAGCCGCAGATAAACTGTCAGCAACTGCCGCGTACGCGAGTTTCAGATTCCCGACCGCCGTGCGCAATAGAAAATCGCCAAAAAGTCCACTTTTTTTCGCAGTTGGCAGCAAAGTAAAGGCATGAGCGTGGTCCCGAGATAAATACCTTGCTGCTGACCTAAAAAAATCCAGATTGGCAGGCACAGATTTGGAGAAATTCACGCTTCTCTACCCAAAAACCACTTTTTTACATGGTTTTAGGGTCTATGGAGGCCATATAGAGGGCCTTACAGGGCTGTAAGAGGTGGTATAGAGGTGATATATGAACAAATTGTCATCACCATTGGTAGAAGCCTACATGACAAGCGATGTTTTGCCTTTATTCTAGGCTATTCATCCCTTTCTCATGCACCATGGGGCCCAATATCCATATGGTTCATAGGTAGGGTTTTGATCACCTATCACCGTCCACACACATGTTTGGGGCTTGGGTGGGTATTGTATGCATTTGAATGATAAGAACTACATAAAATATGATAGTATGTGCATAAGAATGGGATGAAAGATGAACATTTGAGGTGTTTTTGGCCCTATTCTGCACCTTTTGTGGTCCATTTCCATATGGTTCATAGGTAGGCTTTTGCGTGCCTATCACCGTACACACACATGTTTGGGGCTTAGGTTGTTATTGTAAGCGTTTGTATGATAGGTCCTACATATAATATGATAGTATGTGCGTAAGAATTGGATGAACGATGAACATTTGAGGTGTTTTTGGCCCTATTTTGCACCGTTTGTGGTCCAATATCCATATGGTTCATAGGTAGGGTTTTGATCACCTATCACCGTCCACACACATGTTTGGGGCTTGGGTTGGTGTTGTATGCATTTGAATAATAATAAGGACATAAAATATGATAGTATGTGCATACGAATGGGATGAACAATGTAGTTTTGAGGTGTTTTTGGCCCGTTTTTGCACCTTTTGCGCTCCATATCCATATGGTTCATATGTAGGGTTTTGATCACCTATCACCGTCCACACACATGTTTGGGGCTTGGGTTGGTATTGTATGCATTTGAATGATAAGAACTACATAAAATATGATAGTATGTGCATAGGAATGGGATGAACGATGTAGATTTGAGGTGTTTTTGGCCCGTTATTGCACCTTTTGCGCTCCATATCCATATGGTTCATAGGTAGGGTTTTGATCACCTATCACCGTCCACACACATGTTTGGGGCATAGGATGGTATTGTAAGCATTTGAATGCTGGGTAAGAAATAAAATATGATACTACGGGCACAAGCATGGGATGAACAATGTAGTTTTGAGGTGTTTTTGGCCCGTTTTTGCACCATTTGTGCTCCATATCCATATGGTTCATAGGTAGGGTTTTGATCACCTATCACCGTCCACACACATGTTTGGGGCTTGGGTTGGTATTGTATGCATTTGAATGATAAGAACTACATAAAATATGATAGTATGTGCATAAGAATGGGATGAAAGATGAACATTTGAGGTGTTTTTGGCCCTATTTTGCACCGTTTGTGGTCCATTTCCATATGGGTCATAGATGGGCTTTTGCGTGCCTATCACCGTACACACACATGTTTGGGGCTTAGGTTGTTATTGTAAGCATTTGTATGATAGGTCCTACATAAAATATGATAGTATGTGCATAAGAATGGGATGAACGATGAACATTTGAGGTGTTTTTGGCCCTATTTTGCACCGTTTGTGATCCAATATCCATATGGTTCATAGGTAGGCTTGGAACTATTTGAGCCATTTGAGAATTTTCTTTCTCCGGGTGTCATCGTTGTACATAAAATATGATACTATGTGCATAAGAATGGGATGAGCGATGAACATTTCAGGTGTTTTTGGCCCTATTTTGCACCGTTTGTGGTCCATTTCCATATGGTTCATACGTAAGCAACGATTGTCTTACTGCCTTCATGCCCTTGTTGCGTGCTTTTTGTGTGTATTATGCCTTCCTAGGTAGGGTGAGCAAAGGGTGAAAAGATAGTGAACTAAGGGTGAACGAATGGTCATGGGAGCATGCATGGCGACAAAATGTGATTTCCCTTTGGTACAACCCACAGGGCTAAGCAATGGCTCCTTCCAAGAAGAAAAAGGTTGTGATTCCAAAGCCTGACATGCCAGCCTTGGTGCCTGCCGATTGTCATATAGGCAAGGGGGACGTGGAAGATGGGGCGGAACAAGGAGAAGGCGGAGCATGGGAAAATTGCGAAAGTTTGGACCCGGAGCTAGAAAGGCTCCTTGCAGGGCATTGTGTTAAGGAAGACCAAAGTGTTGAAGTCGGGACCTTCAATTACATCAAATGTGGCATGTCCACCAATGTGCAAACCGGTGAAAAGCGGGTCTTGTTTTGGTACGGAATGCTGATTATACCGAAAAAAATACCGGAACCAAACAAGAACGACCTATGCATGAGGTTCCCAAATAATTACTTCTATTGGTTCAAACGCGCTGACGTCTTCCCAACCCTTCCTCTTGGATTGCCTGCCTTCTTCAACGATGGGTGTGACGTCCCGAGTGATGAAACATCCGACTACGGCGAGGCACCTTCTGATGAGAGCTCTGAACATGAAAGTAGTGATGATGAGGACGATGGTGACGATGGCGACAACTCGGAGGATGGCGCAAGTGGCACACCCAAAGCCAAAAAGGAAAAGAACAAGAAAACTAAACCAAAGCCCCCAAAGTTGAGGAAGTATACCAAAAAGAGTAGGTCACCCGATGTGTCTGAGGAAGCGTTGGCATCAAGAATAGCCGAAGCAACTGAGCATATGACGCGTATGGAGCTGTTTAAGCAGGCAAGTGCTTACTCAAAACATTATTTGATCAAACTCTGCGAGAACCTGTGTGTTAGCGGTATGAGTTCCAAAACGATACCAGAGATTCTTCGAGCGCTTGGGGACAGAAGTAAGACTGGAGGCTTCACAATCCAAAAGCTGTTTCCACCGCACAAACCGCAAGTGAGCTTCAAACCGATGGACATATCAATGAGCAGCATTCGACAGGCATCTATTGCTGTTCAATGCTTGTTGATGTTGTTGCTTGCGGTGCATTAAATGTTTGTGACTCACACATAGACCATCACCCCACCGCATGGGTGGCACAACCGGTGCATATCGCTGGCTGGGATTTGGGCCGGTGGGACACGCTTCATAGGCCAACAGTTCGGTGCTTTGTGTAACTTCGTGCCACTCAGGTTGAGAGGCCCAGAAAGGCAGAGAACCCATGTCCCCAGGAGCGCACGGAACGAGAGGAGGCGGAGAGGCGAGACAGAGCAGAAGAGGACAGAAAAAAGGCGGAGGCAGCGCACCGACCGAAGCAAGCGGATGAGGAGCAACAGCAAAAGGTAACGTTCCAAAGTTGTGCAGTTAGGGTCTTTCAATTCTGTGCATGCATATCGCGTTAATTTCTCTCCGACCGACCGAGATGGGATTTTGATTTTTGCATGTCCCCAGGAGCGCACCGAACCAGAGGAAGCGGAGACGCGAGACGGAGCACAAGAGGACATAAAAAAGGCGGAGGCGGCAAAGCGTCAAAAGCAAGCGGATGAGGAGCAAGAGCAAAAGGTAACCTTCCAGGAGCGCACACGGAATTCTGCAGTTACGCTCTCACGATTCTGTGCATATGTATCGTGTTCATTTCTTTCCAATTTACGGAGATCAGATTTTGATTTTTGCATGTCCCCAGGAGCGCACCGAACGAGAGGAGGCAGACAGAAAGAAGGCGGAGGCGGCAGAGCGTCAAAAGCAAGTGGATGAGGAGCAACAGCAAAAGGTAACCATGCAAATTTCTGCACTACCGCTCTCTCTATTCTGTGCATACGTATCGTGTTCATTTCTTTCCAATTGACGGAGATCGGATTTTGTTTTTTGCATGTCGCCAGGAGCGCACCGAACGAGAGGAGGCGGACAGAAAGAAGGCGGAGGCGGCAGAGCGTCAAAAGCAAGTGGATGAGGAGCAACAGCAAAAGGTAACCATGCAAATTTCTGCAGTACCGCTCTCTCTATTCTGTGCATACGTATCGTGTTCATTTCTTTCCAATTGACGGAGATCGGATTTTGTTTTTTGCATGTCGCCAGGAGCGCACCGAACGAGAGGAGGCGGACAGATAGAAGGCGGAGGCGGCAAAGCGTCAAAAGCAAGTGGATGACGAGCAACAGCAAAAGGTAACCATGCAAATTTCTGCAGTACCGCTC
Source organism: Eutreptiella sp. 'Long Island Sound 2002' (assembly GCA_964036045.1). NCBI lineage: Eukaryota > Euglenozoa > Euglenophyceae > Eutreptiales > Eutreptiaceae > Eutreptiella > Eutreptiella sp. 'Long Island Sound 2002'. Next base: position 48,398,692 of record OZ038393.1, read on the forward strand.
TCTTGATTTTGTGCATACGTATGGTGTTCATTTCTTTCCAATCGACGGAGATCGGATTCTGTTTTTTGCATGTCGCCAGGAGCGCACCGAATGAGAGGAGGCAGACAGAAAGAAGGCGGAGGCGGCAAAGCGTCAAAAGCAAGTGGATGAGGAGCAACAGCAAAAGGTAACCATGCAAAGTACTGCAGTAACGCTCTCTTGATTCTGTGCATACGTATCGAGTTCATTTCTTTCCAATTGACGGAGATAGGATTTTGTTTTTTGCATGTCCCCAGGAGCGCACCGAACGAGAGGAGGCGGACAGAAAGAAGGCGGAGGCGGCAAAGCGTCAAAAGCAAGGGGATGAGGAGCAACAGCAAAAGGTAACCCTGCAAAGTTCTGCAGTAACGCTCTCTTGATTCTGTGCATACCTATCGTGTTCATTTCTTTCCAATTGACGGAGATAGGATTTAGATTTTTGCATGTCCCCAGGAGCGCACCGAACGGGAGGAAGCAGAGAAGCGACACGAGAACCGCCAAGCGCAAAACGTCAACACGGCATCAGAGCGCAAGCGAGGGTCCCGACATTATCGCTCTTCCACCGCCTCCACCATTCAGCCGAAAGCAAACAGAGCCTCTCAAGGTTTTTGCATTCCTGTCACTGTACCCCTCAGCAAAATGTAGGATGATCTGCCTGTCCAACGGCCACCACATCAGCAACTCTTCAAAGCCTTGGCAACAGAGAACAGGATCCATGCGAGGTTTCATTGGCGTCAAAAAAGACGCAGAGCTGCGGGGTTCTGACAGCGTCATGCAGGGAGCCATGTGCTCTTGCGAGCTCCAAATACAGTGGCAGGGCGGCACTTGGGTGCAGGCACCAATCAGCGTTGTAGCAACTATTTCGCATACCCCGCCACGTTGCTGTAGGCTGTTTTTTGATTTTATTTTTCCTAAGATGCTAGAACCTTCCAGACCGGCAGCCATGTGCTCTTGCGAGCTCCAAATACAATGGTAGGGCGGTACTTGGGTGCAGGCACCAATCAGCGTTGTAGCAACTATTTCGCATACCACTCCACGTTGCTGTAGGCTGTTTTTTGATTTTCTTTTTCCTAAGATGGTAGAACCTTCCAGACCGGGACGGCCCAAACTGCCTGAATGGCAGCTTTCAAAAAAATCTGTGGCCAACAGACGCAGCCTTGTGAGGTCGTATGCGAAGCAGTTGCATTGCGGGCACCTGATTGCGGAGCATGCAGTCAAGCGATCACTGAATCGAGACAGACTGCGGGCAAGACCGGCCACATTTGAGCAATTGAGGGATACCCTCATTGCAAAGTTTACGACCCATGATACATGGGAAGATTTCATTCGCGCGCGCAGAAAAAGTGATGGCAATGGTCAGGGGGTGTATAGGACAGGCGTGACCAAACTCATGCAGCTTTTGACAGCCGACATGGGGATTGCTACCACACCGGTAGGTGCGTACCTAGACCCGAGTACCGCCCTTCCACTGTATTTGGAGCTCGCAAGAGCACATGGCTGCCTGCATGACGCTGTCAGAACCCCGCAGCTCTGCGTCTTTTTTGACGCCAATGAAATGTATGGGCGCCGCAAATGCCAGGTGCTGAGCGTACATCTACCGCAAGCACGTCAGCCACACCAACTCCTTCTGCAACTTCCCCTTGCGAGATACCTGGACCAGGATGATCACATCACAACCTCGTCGCAGTTTGAGCGCATGGACCTGCTTCCTGCCCTTGAGAAGGCGTTGGAGAGCGGCTGGGGTGGTGAAAGCATGGAGCTGGTTTTTTCTCCTGATTATGCCGCCTACTACCGAACCACAGGGACGCCTCCACCAACAGCAGATTGCTGTTGTGTGGAGTGCTATGGTTCAAAAAAACTCTGGAAGCACCCTGATTGGATACGGCAGCCTTTGCGGGATTTTCACAACTACCCTTCACGCTGCGCTCCCTTCTTTCGCCTCATGAAATGTCGCCTCAACAGCGTGTATGATGTACACCACTGCAACAATCACGTGTTGGCAAACGGGGTGATCCACCCCCTGTGGTTCTGGACCAGAGCAAACCTGCCTGAGGAATACACTGTCCAATTGAAGACAATTTTGGAGAAACATTTTACGCGCTTTCCATACTACCCACCTTTCAAAGAAGCTATTGGCAAAAGGGACTGGTCACCCCCAAACATTGTCACGAAGGATATCCTGAAGGAGGATTCTTTTTGGAAAGCCCTAGCTGATCTGTTCCCACGAACGGCAAATGGTCTCACAGTCAAACGGAACGGTGAGGTTCTGCAGGACCCAATACACCGATATTTGAAACTGATGCGGATTCTGATGGTCCAGCTGAACAGCTGGAGTCCGGAGGGTGTTGACCAGCGTGATGACATGTGCCGTGAAGCACACCAGCTCTTTTGGGACCTCGGGTTTCCCCTGCGCCGGTTTGGAGTCCCAATTCATTACTTTCTGGAGCACTACACCCCCCGGCTACGCAAACATGGCAACCTCGTGGGCATGTCATCGGAGGGGGGCGAGCATGTCTACCAGCCCCACTCCAAGATCGTGCAAAAACGCCCCTCTCGCCCACGAGGGAAATGCCCAGTGGGGCTGGTGGAGATCATGAAGCACGTTAGGCTCTGGTTGGGGCTGTGGAGGCAAGGCTGGCTGTCTCCAACTCTCTGGTACACGCATGAACCGAAATTGCCAGCTGACAATTAGCGGTATACCACCTTCTTGCCACCACATCCGTTGGCTTGTGATAGATTTACTATTTTTGGCCATTTCTTGCTAATGTTGCTAATCTTTCATTGTTTATGGATTGGGGTAGATTTTGGAACGTATTCATGCTGATATTTTCAGTACCCCTCTGTATCTCTCTCCACTTCTGTCGTCCACAGGATCCATTGAAGAGAGCCAATGGGGTGCCGCTGGCGTTGATGAAGCCCCTGATTGACGCAATTCAAAAATTGGGCAGAAGTCTGTGGTACGACGTGACTGGGGGCTCAAGGGCCTGTGGAGTCCCTGCTGCTGACATCATCAAGCATCTTGAGCGGATCTGCCCTGTGCTCGGAATGGCTTGCCCCGGTGCTGCCCAAGTGAAAACGCTCACAGATCGTCCGGTCCCCTGTCAGCTGGCTAACATGGAGAGCGTGCTAATGATTTGTCTTGTGTGCTTGGGCCGAGAGGCCAGTCATTTTTGCGTAATGCATACTCTTGACACAATTCAGTACAGCGCAACCCCTCTGTCACTGTCACCAGGTGACACTTTGTTTCTGCCAGTTGAAAAGCACTGGATGCTGCCAAAGTTGTGTCCAGGCATTAATTTTTTTGCTGCTGTACCATTCTCGAATTCGCAAAATGCACCATTCGTGCCCGACGATAGCTGTTGGATCAGCAAACATTTACGGCCGTCCAGTGTGACCTGGAGTGACCTGCAGCACGGTGACACTGTGCAGATGTATGACGGCCTAAGCGATGCTTCGGTTCTGCTGCACACCCAATTGTTGTGGAGGCCCACTGTGCGTTGTCCCGGTCTGTCGCGAAAAGGGCAGCCCCTGTTCCCAGGCAGGTGGACAGTCCAGCTTGAACGGGGCGTCACTGTTTTAGTATTAGCCGTGATTCCTACCAATCCGGCTTCCTGGGATGTTGTCGGCGTCTGTGCATTTTGCTGTACGGCAGGGCAGGCAGACTTCAGATCCCTTCTACGGTTTTCAGAATCCAGCCTCAGAGAAATTGCCCTGGCTGACAAGCAGGGCTGTGAAGCAGGGAAGACCTGGATGGAAGGTTTGTATTCCGGGCAGTGCATTTATTTCCAGTTTCCTCAGAGGTGTCAGTCCTGCGGTCCGCAACAGGCCAAGCGTGAACTGGCATATGAGGACAGTCGGCGGAGCACACGTCTCCCTGAGATCACAAACCTCAGTACCACAGCGGTGAAGAAGGAATCTGTCACTACCAATGGGAAACCCAAACCGAACCCGAAACGGAATTCGACCGCAAAGCCACCACCAAAACCGAAACCAAAACGGAAACCAAAACCAAAACCAAAAGGCCATAAAAACAACAGCCCACCAAGCAAACAGCCAAAGAAGGAAGAGACGGGCAGTGGGACGGTAAAACAAGAGGCTGACCTTGTTCAGCGGCTCTTGGCTGCACTGCAACAAACAACCCAACAACAAAACACCTGAACAAACCCCCTGAAGCGCAAACGCGGGCAAGGTGAAAACAGTGAAAATACCCGAAAAAAAGGAAGGGTTAAACGGGAGTCAGGAGAGCACATGTCTCAGCAGGTGTCTCAAGTGTCTCAACAGGTGTCTCCGAACCCCCCTGGGCAGGTGTTTCAGCAGGAGCAGCAGCAGCAGCAGCAGCAGCGGCAGCAGCAGCAGCAGCAGCAGCAGCAGTTGCAGCTGCAGATGCAGATGCAGACCCAAGTGCAGCAGCAGCAGCAGCACCAGCAGATGCACCAGCAGGCCCAGCAGCAGCAGCAGCAGCAGCAGCATATGGGTCCTTTGCAAATGAACATGCCAGTTGCCATGCCCATGGCCATGCCAATGCCAGCCATGAACATGCACCAGCTCCAAATGCCCATGCAGCCCATGCAGCAGCTTTGTTCGACGATGAGCAGCATGCAGCCCTTTGGTTTTCCAATGTACCGGCCCTATTAGCAGCGCCTGCATATATGTCTTTTGTTTTTTTCCCTCTCCCAAAAAAGAACTTTGTGCTGTTTAGAGTTTGGTGATTTAAATTTATTGCCGTGTTTGTGAATACGGCAGGATCATATCTCTGGAAGTGCAGATGCCTGAGCTCTGTGTTCATTATGCACTTTGTGCGATGTTGAACTGATTGAGAGAACCAGATGCTCAGATGCTCAGAGTGGTGCGGCTTGTTGCGCTTGTCCTTTGTTTTCATTACCGTTGGTGGTTCCTTGGATTTGAATGCACGAACGTTTTGTAGGATCGTCAGGACAAAAAAAAACAGTTTTCGCCCAAAAATGGCCAAAAATTGCCAATTTTTTGCCGAAAATAGTGTTTTTTTAGCCGGGGTCGTGAGTTTTAGGGCCCCATACCCTATTCTTAGGGTGCCCAATCCAGTGAAATGTGTTTGGAATTGTATTGGAGCAACCTATTGGGTGTTGCAGGGCCGTCAGCACAGAAAAAAAACAGTTTTAGTCCAAAAATGGCCAAAAATTGCCAGTTTTTGGCCAAAAACAGTGTATTTTTGGAGAACAATCGGGTAGGAGGAACCCCCCTCTCCTATTATGAGCGTGCAGAATAAAAGAAAAAAGGTTTCCTTTGGTCTTTTTGGGTTCAAAACCTCTTTTCATGGTATTTTTGTGCCTGTACTATAGGATACAGGTACGCTGGTGTGCAGCACTGTTCTGTAGCACCACCCCACAACAGACAAAAGTACTCCAAAATAGGCCGAGTTCCAGGGTTTTTGATGGTTTAGGAGAAAGCTCGGGTGGGAAGAACCCCCCCATCCGTATTTTGGGGCAAGAGAATCCCAACAAGAGGGCAATTTCTGTCGAAAATCCTCTATAGGCAGGTACACTGGTGTGCAGCACTGTTCTGCAGGACCAGCCCAGAGCAGGCAAAAATACCCCAAAATAGGCCAAATTTCAGGGTTTTTGATATTTTTGGACAAAAGCCGGGTAGGAGGAACCCCCCCCCCCTATTTTGGGGCCGTAGAAATCAAAAAAGTAGGTCATTTCCCGCGAAAATCTGCCTTTTGCTGACTTTTTGAATTTTGGGAAAAAACAGCTGCTAAAATCATAGGTGAAAGGACCACACAGTCAAAGGTCTCCTTGCCAATGTGAACTTCGGGCATGGAGAAGACGTCCATGGCCACGCTCTCCATGGGCTGGTCAGGCACCGGAGTCCGTTGGGCTTCCCCCTTGACGTTCCGGTTGTCGGGATTGCAGGCCTGACAGACCGAGCAACCCTTTCTGACCTTCTTGATAGTGCTGTAGAGATTGATCTGGTCGATTTCGAACCGGCGCTGCATGTCCAGGGCTTGCTTCATGACCCCTGGGTGCATCATGTGGCGGTGCCAAGACTCACATAGCTCGAGCACTCGGGACTCTGGGACCAGCAGCTTACCATTCCGGTAGAGCTTGCCATCTTCCTCAGTCAGCCCCTTTGGCCACTTCTGCCCGTCATCCGGGTCGGTCACAGCCCTATATTCGGCCTCAAAGGCCTCAGACTTAGCGTAGTCGTCGGTCCAGTCGTCCTGGAGGCAAGACTCAGGGAAGAGGTGCTTGTGGGACTCAGCTCCATCGGGGGCGAGTACTCTGACCGCTCTGCCCATCCTCGTTCCGAGTGGGGCATCCGCAGCCATGACAGCGAAGCATTTAACACCCTCCTCCTCCAACAGGCGCTCCATATCTATGATCCTCTTGGCCTCAGCGGTCTCAGCCTCATCGCCATGGGCAGACACGTCTGTGAAAGTGCTGCCCTGGGTCGTTGATGGTGCCGGAGGGCTCGGGGCCGGCAAGACCAGTGGAGCAGGCACGCGAGGAGTCGACCTGAACGCTGCTATTGGGGGTAGAACCGGAGACTCGGACACCAGCGGAGGCAAGAGCAGCAACAACTGAAGCAAGATCCATGTTGAGTGTTATCCGGCAGAAAATCCCAGTCTATAAAGAAAATTGATGCGGATTTTATTATGCACATCTGAGTGTCCATATCTGTCTGAAAAGATTTAAATAAATCCGATTGTGAAAAATATTTGGCCGATCTGGCCCGCGAGCGCGCGTCAGCGGCGAATGGCGATTCCAGGCAAATGATCGGAACGCGGCGGATTTACGGAGAATGGACCGCGGAATCAGATCCGGCATATCAGAAATATATAGGTCTGATCCTGAGACTGAGCTGCGAGGCGGCGATTCCGCCGAAGCAAAGAAAATGACCAAAATGTAGCCAATCTGGGTTAGATCAGTGAAAATCTGAGCAGATGGGGGTTAGCCGCACTTACACTCCCCCTCCAAAAACACACTGGGGTGTGTCGCTACGTCAACGAAGAACGTAGTGCGGGTAAGTCCCAGAAAAGAATAGAAATGTAGCCTCGATGGGGCGAAATCTGCTTGATCTGACCTGATTTGGGCCGAATTGACACTGAATCAGGCTGGATGAACCTGAAATGAGACAGAATGAGGAGTGACGAACAGTCCTCCGTGCAGTACGACATTAGGTTAAGGGCTAACAAGCATGTAAACGTATCGAGAATCGATACCAAACCATGCACTGGTTGAGAATGAGGTAGATTATTGGTGGATTGAGTGGGGGAATCAAGAAATGGAGTGACATCTCAGCGCTCTGGCACAGTTTCGCTGTCGGGGGCACGCTACGGTGTCCTCGCCGAACTCTACATCGTGTTACTCCCGCTTTTCTCGTTCTGAAAAGTGCAGCATGTGCTTCAGATTTGGCGCATCTGGTGGATGATCACAAGATTCAGCAAGATTGGGAATCAAATTGAGCAGAGATGAAGGAGATTAAACAATCACAGAGAGGGAAAACAAATACAAATGTAGTCTACAGACCCTAAGTGCACAGAAGATCATAAGCGTCAACGAAGTTAAGCAAAGCTGTCGACAGATCTTCGAGGAATGAGAAGAGATGACAAGGAAATCAACCTAAATTGTCCTAAAATGAGTAAATTCCCTGAGATGAAGGTGAAATGAAGCGGAATGTCTAAAATTGAACCTACCAACACTTTCGTTTAGACTAAAGTTAATATATATTGTCGTTTATTCAGCTCAATTGTGCTTTCCGGCACGTTGGTTCGCGAGCATCCAACAGATTCCATCAAAATGTGGATCATGTGATGATGCATCATGATGGGACATGCTGGCCCTGGATCCTTGGCATGTAACGCGCCGAAGGTTCGCTGAAGGCGCTTTACTGACAGTATATAACTGAGAGACACCGAATTTACAGTGGCGGTGGTGTCAATCGACTTGGGCAAGGCCAATCTTTCGATGGAGTCCCACAAGACACTTGGATTCACCATTTTCAACAGTTTCAGGTCGGATTGAGCTCACATTGGCGTGTGCCAAAAATACAACGAAGCTTACGGACTTCAGAGGTTGCTGTTAGAAGTCCCTAGAGCTCCTATGTGAAGGTTGTCTGAACAATTGACGTCTGGGTTTCGTGCAACAGTGGCAGCATGATGGACAAACCTGAGGAATTCAAGGTAAATTCAAGGAATCTGGATCTGAATCTGGACCTTGACTTCAGCATCACGGCAAATGAAGGTAAGATCTGAGTTCCTGGCGTCGCAACTGGTGCAGCCAGTACTACAGGGGGTGCCTGTAGGGGTGAATGTCACCGGCCGGTGTTTTTACTATGTACATTTGCTTCCATCTGCACGAGTAGCCAAATTCCAAAAATGCACAGACCAACAGAGACAAGATTACCCCGAATCTGCCTGAATTAAGCCTGAGTTTGGTTTTTTCTGAACACGGCAGCACACTCCGTGGCTTTCGGCAGCGTATCTACGCCTTGTCTGCCGAACGGAGACCAAAAAAAAAGTTGATTGACGTCAAATTATCAAACATTTGCAGTTCTCCACATCAGTTCGAAATCAGGAAGAATGAACAGTGGATTGAGCAGAATGTGGTTGGGGCGAGGCTGAAGTCGGCCACGCACGAATACATGTGACCACCAACCTGTCTGGTCGGACCCTCGTACGGCTTGGGCGCTGCAAATCAGCGGCCGAACTTGAAGCTTGGTCTTCATTTGGCTCCTGGGCTGGCCTGACCGCAGGAGGGGGGATCGACGGATCAGCCCTGGAATGTGGATGCTGAGGGCCGTAAAAGGCTGGATCTCGATTCACCACAGGTCTTTTTCCGTCGCTCTCCACCTGTCTGTCTGGTTTCGACAAACAGTCTGTCAGGAGTACGCCAATTTCGGGGTGCTTCTTGAGGAAGTCGATGAACCCCTTGGTGTACCCATGGACAAAAGAATGGGCTGGTTCCCAGTTGTTGTGACTGGAATCAAAGCCCCTCCACTCACACAGAAATTCCCATTCGCCCTTGGCGTCACGTCTTGCTTCAACAATCCTCTTGAGTTCGTACTTCCCCCCTTCGATGACCCGATCGGACAAAATTTTCGAAGTCCAAAAAAAAGGTTTAACTTGATCCTTGGGGGAGGGGATCTCTCTCTTGAGGCGATCGCCCGAAACGTCAAATTCCTGCTGACATCCACACGAATCCTCCACCTGTTCTCACCAAGATGCGCTGTAACAGCGAATGGCCCCTCCCACAAGGGAAGAAGCTTATCATCTCCGTCCAGGGTGGTTTCGGATTTTCGAAGCCAAACTCGATCATCGACTTCAAAATTGTGGGGGTTTTTTCGGCCTTGATTCTGGACCCAAAGCCAGTCAGCTTGATGCTTCTCGATTAATTTGGAGACAGTTTTTTCTGCTCGTTGAACTTCGTCCAAAGACAACGAAGCATCTTTACAGGGGCGAGGATTATTCAACGGCATGTTCCACCAACACTTCTTTCGTCCAAAGACAATTTCATTTGGAGAAAGGCCATGATTCAAAGGCGTGTTGTGGTAACGGCGAAGCATGGCGAAAAGAATCTCAAGCCAATGGAAATCCTTTTCACTCGCGAGCTCCTTACGAAGCATATTTATAAGTGAGCGACCGGCTCTTTCGCCAGGCAGCGCTCGATGCGAGTGGATTTCACATCAGAGGTGGTGGATTCCAAGGCGAGCACATAATTCTCTCCACCATTCGGAGGTGTACTCTTTGCCTGAGTCCGTAACCACCTCGGATGGGACGTCCCAACCTCCCATCCAGGTCTGCGCGCACCATTTGGCGGCAGCCTTGCCAGTCATCGACTCAATGTTGCAAGGCAACACCTGCATGTAGCCAGAATGACGGCATTGTATAAGGAGCACTCCATTGACCTTTTTGTTGGTCCAATGGCACTCTTCGTCGTCGAGTTCACCGAGATAGAAAAAATCACTGGTGACTCTGTTAAAGAGGCGCTCCGGAATAGGATGTGGCCTCAGATGGCCGTGCTTCTTCGCGCTGGGGGGCGTCGAGACAGCACATTGGGCACATCCGGCGGCTACTTTCATGCAATGAGTATATAGCCGTGAGCCAAACATCCTATGTTTAATCATCGACCATAATCGACGGCCATGTGCGTGGGGGGACTCCCATTTATGCCACCAGTTTAACACTCGGGGGGCCAGGGCGTCTGGTACGCACAATTTACCCTCCATCCACAGCTTCCCCCCATCCAACGAGTACTCAGAAAAAATCCCATCCTTGTGAGCATCTTTGGATTTCAGATTTCCAAAGACCTCTTTAAACATGGGATCCTGCAGATAATCGGACGTCCAGTCACGGATGATAAGGGAATCTTTAGGCAGGGGTGGAGTTTTGGCCGGATCTCGACGCTTAATGCCCTGGATCAACCGAAATCGACTTACTCGTCGGGTGTAGTCAAACCGTTTCACACTCCCTGAGGAGGGATCGGTGACTTTCTCCACGACTTTCAGTGTTTTGGTGCAGATCTCATGAGCATGCGCCGGATCTGAGGAGGCCGTGATGTCGTGACACGGCAATGCATGCTGTTTAACTGCGCATTGCATGCATTCACGTCGGAGGAGCTTTTTTTCCTCTTGATCCCACTCGATCACGACGTGGCGGTCCTGCTCCGTACCATGGATGTTGGTACTTTGCAGCCCCTGTGAAGCGGGGTAAGCCCATCGGCTCAGAGCATCCGCTACCGTGTTGTGTTTTCCAGGCAAATACGACACATGGAGGTCAAACAGAGAGAGAAATTCGTGCCATCTGGCCCGTCGACCAGCTGGGCTCGCGACAGTATCAATGTGTTCGGTGGCCCAATACTCCAGAGATCGATGATCCGTCAGGACCTCGACTCGATTGGTGCCAACCCACGATTGGTACTTTTTCAGAGCGCAAATTATGGCGTAAGTCTCTTGCTCACGCGGTGACCATTGCATCTGGCGTGGAGCTAGCTTCCGCGACCAAAATGCAAGAGGGTAATGATCACCTGTGGCTTCATCAACCTGTTCAACGACAGCTCCGATCGCGTACCTAGAAGCGTCGGTTCTTATGTAGAAGGGTCGGTCGAATTGCGGCACATGTAACGTGGCGACTTCGCAGAGGGCTGCCTTCAAGTGATGGAAGGCCTCCTCGCACTCGTCAGTCCACTTGACACGAACCTTTGAACCTGCCTTGCCCGCATCTCTCCCTACCTTCAATAATTCAGTGAGGGGGGCAGCAAATTTGGCATAATTCGGCACAAAAGTGTGGTAAAAATTGCAACAACCCAGCAATCCTCTCAATTCCGTGATCGTCTCAGGGCGCTTCCACTTCTGAATAGCGACGAGCTTCCCTGGACTGGGTTGTCGGGTGCCATTCTCTAGGAGAGAACCACAAAATTCGACTGATTTTAAAAATAGTTTTCCCTTCTTTGGCCCACAAATCAGCTGATTGGCATCAAGAATGTCCAAAACTTGGTTCAGCTGCTTTTCATGTAGGGCCACCAGCTCGGCTTCGGTCAGTCCCTCCCCTTCCGTCGCGATGATTGTGTCATCTATGTACACACTCACGAAGGCACGAAGCTCAGGATGGGCTGTAAAAAGCACATCCTCCATCATTCTTTGAAAAAACGAAGGGGCATTCTTCAGGCCCATGGGCATGACCGTCCACTGGACGGGGCCACATGGCGTGCACATACACGTGAGAGGTCGGCTGTCCTTCCTCAACGGCATTTGGTGAAAGCCGTGACGGAGATCCAGCACAGAAAACAAACGACCTCTTGCCCTCTTGGCGATTTCCTCCTCAATGAGGGGCAGGGGGTGTGAATCCGCCTTGGTTTCGGCGTTGAGATTGCGAAAATCAACAACCATTCGCCAACCATCAATAGTGTTCTGGTCTGCAGGCGGCGGCTTCGGGACTGTGAAGGGTGCACAGCACCATTCGCTGGTCATACAACCCTCAAGCCAACCAAATTCCCTGATATTTCTCTCGATGACTTTTCTGAGTATCTCATGTTTGTGTCCATGGTTCTCATAAGGACGCTGTTTCTTCGCCTTGTAACCTTCACGAAGCTCGATGAAGGCTTCACCGAACTGCCCACGGACAGGGGGGTCTTTGATCAACTTCCCCGAAAGGGTTGTGTCCTTCCGTTCCTCAAAAATCTTTTCTCTTGTCTTGGAACACAATTCAGTGTCCACCTGATCGCCAGGAATTACTGACGAAAAAACTTTGGCGACTTCTTCGGCCTTGGCAGGAAGAATCTTCTTACGGATGTCCCTAAAGAGGTCCGTATCAACTGCCTCTTGAAGATAGGTGGGTCGAGTGTCGACATTCCAGAGATTCCCTTCGTGATCCAGCTCCTCGAAAGGATCTACGAAAGCTTCCACACGGGGTTTTTCATAAAAAACTCTGAATTTGCGGCGCGATTTAAAATTTTTCTTCGCCCGTGCACTGAAGATTCTTTTCGATGTCGATCGTATTGGGGAAGAGGGAGTCGAGGCGGATCCATTTGACGTTGGATCACCTTGGGTATCTGACGGACAAAAATCAGAAAAAATAGATTCATCATCAGTACCACGCTCAACCTCAGATTCAGACCCAACACAAGAATCAGTACCAGAATCAGCAGAATTAGAGTCAGAAAGCTTTCCATCCACCAGGAATGCAAGCGAACTCCAGGACCGCTGTGGCAGGGGACCTGTGTCGTCCCTGGCATACAGCTTAATCTTCCTGGGAAGTTCGATGTAATCTACACAAATGTCTTGTAATTCCTGAAACCAAGGCTTGTCGTCCCACAAGGGCACAACTAAAATCGCCTGGGTTTTATCTTGCTTGATTTTGTGGATGACCTGCTGGATTAAGTGAAACGGAGGATTAATCCATAACTTCTTGTCCCATTTATGGGTCCAAGCATCGCGAAAATGCTTATCAAAGCGCCTGTTCTCACGGTTAGCAAAGGCATCATACTGTGGCCAAAAGGAATGGTGTTCATGAAAATATTCACAAATTGCATCGCGCCATTTGTCGACAACTCTGTAGGATGAAGAGTGCCAGCGCGAAGGGCGTCGTGGCTGGGAGTCCCTACGAAGACATTCTAACTCTGGGGAGTAATCGGCACTCCCATTCACCTCTGCAATGGTGACATCTTCGCCAAATTTTGGTGTAACCTTTTGCTTCAAAAATTCTTCTGCCCTTTTAAACCCTGCGTGCAAAAAACGAAATTCAGGACGCTCCAAGGGACCTGACTCCAGCAAAAAACAACGCCGATGACCTACGGGCGCCACCCTGTTCTTGCGAAGCCAAGGATGGCCCAAGTACAGGTCATACTTTATGTCGGCACGATAGAAGTAGTCATCCTTAAGGACAACTTCCTCCACATTGCCTTCTTCCCAAAGGTCTTGAGCGACCAAATGAGTTGATATATAACAACCGCGTTGCCCACCTGCGAGAGAATGTCCAGAAACTCCCTCGAGGGTAACAGGATGAGGCGATTCAAACACGCAGTCGTCGGGTAAGAAAGAATTGGATTGGAGATTTACCTCTGATCCATTGTCACACAAACAAGTGGCGAGGTGGAAATTTCCCTTGCAATCAGAGACCCACAGCTTTGTGACAAACTGACGGGCCCTGTGCTTGGACTGTACACCAACCTCGTCCACTACAACAGAAGGATCCGCTGCCGGATCCAGGGGAGAGGAGACAAGCGACCCTACATCAAGTAATGGTCGAGATGGAATCTGGGGATCATGCCTGAAATCGCCTTGGGAGGGGCGATTTTCGTGGCTCCCCTAGGCGTTCTGACCTCCAGTGGCTGCGTTAACATTGTGAACACACCCTGATTCGTCGACCCACTCATCTTGGAACGGATCATCTGCTGGATTCAAGGCATTTTCAACGTAATCTCGATCCGCATCGGACACCTGATCTGCACCTGAGACCTGATCCACACGATGGTTGCCCTTTCCACGTCCACGGCCACGGCCGCTGGATGATGGACCTCCACCGTCGCCACGCCCTCTGCCCTTACCAGAGAAAGGGGTCCCAGAAGGATTTCCCTTACCTTTACCCTGGGATCCTGGAGCATTTCCCTTGTTTGTACCGGATTTAGGGGTTTGGCCTGGATTTCGATTTCCGCCTCCGGTGTTGCCATTGGGACTTTTCTGGCCGTTCGGCTGCCCACCGGAGCCGGATGGAGTCCGATTTCCTGTGCCTTGGGACCCGCCAGGGCCTCCAGTATTTTTGTTTCCACCGGAGGGGGTCGGATTCCCTTTTCCCCCCTTTCCACCATGCACCTGTCTGTCATTCCTGTCTGAATTCTGCGGATTACTGATATTTTCACCAATCACCTTGTGATCGTAAGAAGACCATCGGTGATTACCAGTAGAATGCGTCTTAGCTCGGTTCGTAGAACCTAAAAGAAGGCAGATGCTACAGTGATCCTGAACATTCCGGGTGTCATTCACCTTTTTGTTGCCCTTTTGGGCCCCATTTTGGGTGTTTTGCTGGGTATTCTTGTTTCCCCCAAGACCCTCATGGAAATTTTGATTGGCGGCGTCGGCGAGCCGCTCAACCTCTTCCCACAATTCCTTCGGGGTGAACGAAAACACCCAGTTCCTGGCCTTCAGGCGATGGCCATGAAAGCTTACTCCCTTGTTGAGGACCTGGACAAACAAGTCCCGATCCTCGTGTTCATTAAATTTGATTTTCCACGTGTTTTCAGTGAATTTCACCTTGGAAAACGACGTGGGGGAGCACTTTTGAAGTGCCTCCCTGACCGTAAACCTGTTGGCCGAGGCATCAAAGCCTTCGACCTCCGCCCACCAGGTCTTGACCTTTTCTTCGGACTGTTTATTCCGAAGGGTGGCGGCAGTTTCGGAGGGGATCTTGTCAAAAATCAGATTTTTCAGCTCGGCACTAGAAAATTTTTCGCCTGAATGTTCAGATTCTTCCACTAAGTTCCAGAAGCGCTGTCTCTTGTCTTGCACTTCGTGCAAGATTAATCGCGAGAATGAAGGAAAATTCTTCAACATCTGGTGGTAATGGTCCTCTGGCAGCCGGGATCCACGTACCTCCAACTGTTCCCACACCTCATCAAAGGTAAGGGGGGAACTTGAATCCTCACGATCACTCCAGGTCCTGAGCCAAGTGTTGGCCGGCGCTCCCTCAAGGCAGTCCAAGAGGGCCATCAAGAACTGATCATCTTGGAGTTTTTGAGTCTTAACCCACAATTTAAATTCCCGTTGGAACTGAGGCCAACGTCTGGGGTTCCCATTATACTTTGGTTGCTTGGCAACCTGACGAAGTCGCAATGAAGTAGGATTAAGAAGTGAATCCAGCCCAACACCGGCCGTAATGGCAGACACCTTGGCAGCATCATTCGCCACACCAGCTCCGGCGAGGGTCTGGGCGAGCAACAGCTGGGCTAAGGCATTGGAATCAGCAGCAGGAGGGGCAGTACGGGAGGCAGTTCGCTTGGCATTCTGAGCCTCAGTCCTAGCCTTCGCCGTCCTACTCTGAGAACGAGAGATTGTAACCCTTTCCTTTAGTTTGGTCCTGCTGATCCTTGCATCGGTGGTCTTAGAGTCCACCGAAGGAGCAATTGAAAAAATTTCTGTCGCCTCCTCCGACGGTTCTGTTGTTTGTTCCACCGATGATGCGCCCTCAGACCGCATGTGCGTCTTGAAAAGATCTTTAATTCCCAGCGTTTGAATGATGAGTTGCATTTGATCTTTGAGCAATTGGAGCTCAGTATCTCGCTGGGATCTGCAGGAACAGTCGGCAGGACAGTACATACCGTGTCCTGAAGGGCCTGAGCAGGCTGTCGGACCGCTGATCTCGGTGGTCCGCAGCCAGGAGTCCACTTGGGGAGCTCCTTCAGCCCTAATTTCCAGACTTGCCTGCCTGGCCGCCTCTAAAATTCCTTCCTCAACCGCGGCGGCTAGATCGTCGCGGATGGAAACAGGGGGATGAGGGGCGGAGGGCCCGGCAACAGGTGCCTTGGTCTTCTCCTTCGGGAAGGGGCTTGCCTCCCAGATCTGCAAAAAAATGGCAAAAGAGTCATCTTCTTGAGAACGCCACCACATCCTGGTATTAATTTCTTCTTGGAGGAGGAAAAAATATTCGAATAAAAAATCAGAGGCGATTCTTTCTTGTCCAATCAGCTTAGACGTGGCTAAGAGACAAAGGGCCTCAAGCGCCTCAAGGTTACGTGTCACTTCTGGAGACAAATGGTCGTCCCATTGTGCCCAAGAGGCTGGTCGATTATAGCTAGGTACCTCACCTGGACCACCCATCTCAATGTCGTCAATGTCGGCTTCGATGGTCTCGAATGTTGGACATTGGTAAGGAATGTGGGTACCTGCCAGCTCCGTAAGGTCTACCGGAGCGTTGCCACCGTCGTAGGCTGGCGGATTCCAGCTGCTCGATGGCCAATTTCGACTGGGATTAGGATAATTTGGGTCTCCACAGCTGCTGATTTGTGCCCTTCTTGGGCAGCTTGGGCTTGCGCAAGGCATTTCTCTCAAGGCCTCGTTCGCACAGCACCAGGGCAACGTAATCGTTACTTCTCCGGAGGTGGCGGGGTCTACGGGGCCATACTGGGGAGCTAGCTGTGGTTGGGACACCAAAGGAACAACATTCAGGTAGCCTCTGCTACCATGAAAGTGCTGCCCTGGGTCGTTGATGGTGCCGGAGGGCTCGGGGCCGGCAAGACCAGTGGGGCAGGCACGCAAGGAGTCGACCTGAACGCTGCTATTGGGGGTAGAACCGGAGACTCGGACACCAACGGAGGCAAGAGCAGCAACAACTGAAGCAAGATCCATGTTGAGTGTTATCCGGCAGAAAATCCCAGTCTATGAAGAAAATTGATGCGGATTTTTTTATGCACATCTGAGTGTCCATATCTGTCTGAAAAGATTTAAATAAATCCGATTGTGAAAAATATTTGGCCGATCTGGCCCGCGAGCGCGCGTCGGCGGCAAATGGCGATTCCAGGCAAATGATCCGAACGCGGCGGATTTACGGAGAATGGACCGCGGAATCAGATCCGGCATATCAGAAATATATAGGTCTGATCCTGAGACTGAGCTGCGAGGCGGCGATTCTGCCGAAGCAAAGAAAATGACCAAAATGTAGCCAATCTGGGTTAGATCAGTGAAAATCTGAGCAGATGGGGGTTAGCCGCACTTACAGTCTGTCATGCCCTTGCTGGCGGGATAGGCCCACCTACTGAGACAGTCCGCCACGGTGTTGTCCTTACCAGGAACGTACGCAACTGTGAGGTCGAACTTGGCCAAGGTCTCATGCCATCTTGCCCGTTCGGAGGCGGGACCAGAGGGGGTGTCCACGTGCTCCTTGTGCCACGACTGCAGACTCTGATGGTCGGTGCAGACGGTGACGGGATGGAGGGCTATGTACCCAGCCCATTTCCTGAGAGCCATGACGATGGCATACCCCTCCTTTTCTCGGGGCGTCCACGTCCGTCTCTGGCCTTCCGCCAGGACTCGGCTCCAGAAAGCCACTGGCACGTGCCTCCCATCGTCAAGCACTTGTTCCAACAGAGCGCCAACGGCGTAGTCGGAAGCGTCGGTGCGCAGGACCAACCCTCGGTCAGGATCCGCGAGGTGCAGACCCACTGCGGATAGCAGCGCCTGCTTCATCCCGTCAAAGGCACGGTCGGACTCAGCATTCCAGACCAGAGCCTTCTTGGACCCCTTCTTGGTCTCCTCCCGGTTGCCCTTGAGCATGGTGGTCGTGGGGGCTGCATACTCGGCATACATCTTGATATACCCCGAGTAGTAGTTGCAGAACCCCAAGTACGCCCGTAGCTCAGAGACCGTTTTGGGGTTTTCCCAGTGCTCAACCGCAGCTACCTTGCCAGGTATGGGCTTCCCCTGCCCGTTCCCAACTACGTGGCCAGCGAAGACCACCTCGCTTACCGCAATGGTGGCCTTGTCACTGCTGCCCGTGAGTTTGTGCCGAACCAGAAGGTCCAGCACTCGGGTGACGTCCCTCTCATGTGCCTCCAGGAGCTCCTCATAGCTCATACTGGGGTCCCCGGACGCGATGATCACGTCGTCCACGAAGGGGTCCGCACAGTCACGCACCGGCTCAAGCAGGTTCTCCAGCATCCACTGAAAAGCTGCATTGCCGTTGGTAACGCCCATGGGCATCACCTGCCACTGGAGAGCTTCAAGTGGGGTGCTCATGGCTGTGCAGGCACGGGACTCCTCGGCGAGAGGCATCTGATGATAACCATGTTTCAGATCAATCACCGTGAAGATCCTCCGCCGGTGTTGTTTTTGCAGCATGTCCTCAATGAGGGGCAGGGTATAGCTGTCATGCTGCGTTTGGGCGTTTAGGCCGCGGTAGTCGACCACGAGTCGCCACTCACCGGCCACCTTCTTGGGGACGACGAAGCACGGGGAGGCCCACTCGGAGTGGCACGGCTCAAGCCAGCCTCTCTGGATGAAATCACGGAGGATCTTCTCCATGGCCTCCTTCCTCTCGCCCCTCAGGGCGAACTCCCGGTGTCGATACACACGGGGGTCCTGCTTCAGTCGTATCTTGGCCTCGCCATACGGTCCACGCACCGGTGGGGGAAACACAGGTTTTCCGCTGAAGAAGGTATCGCCATACTGCTGCTTCAGCCTGGCCCTCAATGCCTGGATCTTGGGGCAATCGTCGGACTCCGCCTTGGCTTTTCCGGGCACCTGGACCACTGAGCTTACTTGAGGGGTAGCGACCCCACTTGGTTTCGGCTGAGGTGGTCTTCCCAGGTGGCCCAAAGGGCCATCTCTGGTCTTGCCTCGGAACAGGTCGCCGTAGGTGGGTGGGTTCCCGCCGATTGGCTCGTCCTCGCTGGACATGTGGTCCAGTACCCTCCTTACGAAGGTATCCCCATCATAGGAACCGGAGACGATCGAGTCCACTTCCCACCAGGCTTTGTCCTGGCCCTTGCCCTCACGCTGGCTTCCCCAGTCGTGTAAGGGCTGATCCATATACCCCTGAACCAGATCCAACTCCTCTTCAGTGAGGGGGTCCTCTGATTCTCCGATGTCAACAGGGGAAACCGCAAAGCATTGCCGCCATGGCTCCGCTATGATGCGGTTGACGCACACGAAGTCCGTGGTGTCGGCCTGTTCAAGGCCCCCATCCACATAGTGGAATTCCGTTGGTCATCTCCGGGGTGGCATGGGCTGTCCCTTAGCGTCCTGATAGACACTCTCTCGAGCCGGTAGGACGACCTTGTTTAAGGTCATGTTGGTCAATGAGACCACCCAATCTTGGGTGCTTTCCTCCTCGGTGCATCCCATAGGGACAACCAGCACTGCCTTGGAGCGGTCCTTGCGAATCTTCGCTACCGCCCTTGGAATGTCCCATCGGGGGCAATGGATCCACATCAAACCCTGATGCGGACCCCAGTGCTTCCTCCACGCAGAGTCCTGGGCGCTCCAGTACTTCTCACAAACCCGAAGATGGGCGGAGGTTCCTGAAGAGAACGCATCCAGGGCCAGATCCGAAGCTCCCAGGTCCGCAACCACTCGGCTCGCCAGTTCCGGCGATACGCCGTACTCCTGATTTGCTGGCCCAGTTGGCTCAGTGCCCAGCGCGGCTACTTCGAGCTGATTGCGTTCTGGGTGGATCCATTGGCACTCCACATGGTGCTCAGGTGACGAAAGCCACAACAGCTGGTCATCCTGGTACAGGGTCATGGAGGCCTGGGCCGGGAGAACGCCCGAGTCCGTCTCCATCATGAAGTCGTACCCAACGATCATGTCCCAGTCCATCTCGGCCTCGTAGAAGCGACCTTGCAGGAGGATTTCATTGCCGAGGTCCGGGCGGCTCAGCTCACGGTGGTTGACGAACTGCAGCCCAATGGCCGCTTCCTTCCTGCCTCCCACCATGTACTGGCCATTCGCCACCTTCAGCCTGACAGGTTTCGGACTGTCGGTCAAACACTCTGGCGGAAGTAGGCCAGCCTTGACCAAGCTGACCTGAGCTCCCGTGTCGACCAACACGTCGAAGACCTTCTCCACTTCCCGGCATAAGGCACGGACCTTAAGGTGCAACTGCCGCTCACGCCCGACACGGCGGACGGCGTGCAAGCTGAGGATCTCCGGCCGTTCCAGAAGCTCAACAAGCGACTGGTGTAGGTCGTGGACAATGGGGTCAGGCTGCCCATCTGCAGCATCCAGCTGCGGTCCGGGTCATCCTCCGATACTCTCGGATAGATCTTGAAGCACATCAAATACATTCTTGGTCGCGAAGGATGGACGGGTGCAAGGGTTCGTGCCTTAACTTGCCCTCACCCCGCCACCACGACTGTCCTTCGCTTTGGGTGCCGGACCGGGCCTTCCGCCCGCGGCAATCCCCTTGTGCTTACTGTCTCCTGACTGGGATGGTGTCGCGCTTCCCACGACACCATCCTGCGACCGCCCGAGCTGGGGACCTTGGCTGCAGGGGCTCCGCTAAGGGGCGTCGGTTGTGGTGGTAGTAGGGGTACTCTCCTCCGCATCAACCTCGTTGACACCCTTCTTCTTTCCCCCTTTCTTACCCTTCTTGTCCTTCTCCTTGTTCTTCTCGTTCTCTTTGTTCTCCTTGTTCTTGTCTCCCGACCTGGGGACCCAATTCCTCTTGATCTCCTGGATCTCCTTGGCCAACTCGGTCCCCACCGACATCAGCTTGGGAAGCTCGTCCTTGTCGACCTCCACTTTGGTCTCCCGGATACCCGCGGGTGCACGCTTCTTCGACCCGTGCACCTTCTTGTAGGCCTCCGTGTCGGCCTTGTGGATGGGGCATGTCCGGTGGTCATGGTTGAACTCTTTGTTCCTCCCATAACACACGAAACAGCCCTGTGGGTGAGCTCGTATGAACTCCCCAAAGGACAGCGCAGGGTCGCCAATGCGGCGGGGGTCCTTCTTCTCCTTCTTCTTCCAACCCTGCTGCAGGGGCTTCCAGCTTCCCTGGTTGCTCCCCGCGTTCGGGTCGTTGGCCACGAAGGCACAAACGGCCATCTCGGCGGGCTCATCGTCGTCGTCATCGTCGTCGAGAGCCTCATCGCCATCGGCTCCCGCTGGGTCCATGGCAGCTTCCCCGCCAGGCCCCTCGCCAACGTAGTTGACGTCACGGTCGCCGGGCCTCAACCCGCCGGTGTGGTGGAGGTTCCGGTACTCCTTGAGTACCTCTTCTCCAACCCACTTCAGGATCTCGTCGCAGCTCATCCGCGCCGGGATGGCCTGCAGACGGATGGTCTGGCCGCTCACGTCACACTCATCAAGGCGCCACATCGCGGTCTTCTCGCGATCGCCCGTGACGGTGATGAGGAGGGCGCTCCGCAGGGAGTGCCGTTTGACATCCCGGGCCACGTTCTTCCTTGTCCAAGCCACCACGTTCGTATGATACTCCTTGGGGAGCATCATCTTGACCGTGTGGTTGGACTTGACCCTCTTGGCTTCCTCCTTGGTGACCCTCTTGATCCATGCTTCCGGCAGCATGCAGAGCAGGCGGGCCTGCTCGTCACCCTCGTTCCAGTCCTCCACGTTGCGGCGGAAGAGGGTGTATTGCCCCCAGAAGTCCCGCCAATCTCGTACGCGGATCTCCCGACCATCATGCTGAAGCTTGATGGACTTCCACCGCTTGGCAGCCACCTGCTGAGCGTCCACCCGCTCCTGCTCGTTGAGCCACTTCTTCGCTTCATTGAGGGTCTTGATTTTCCCCTCCTTGGTCGCCACGAAGTATAGCTCTTGGAGCACTTCCGGCAGGCGGTACCTGAACCGTTTGAAGACATATCTCTCCGCATCTGCGGGATCCATGTCTTCAGTGACAGTTACCCCCCAAACGTCCAGCTTCTCCAAGAAGCGGTCGAGGTTGAGGGGGTTACCATCGTACATGAGGGGCTTGATGTCCTTCAGGTCTTCCCACACGGCGGCATCCGCGGCCTTGGAGACCATGAACGCCGGCCGTGAGGTCGACCGAGGTTCCCATCAGCGTCCCCAACGGACTCCCACGGCCGCCACTTCCAGCTCCTCCACGGTATCCGTGTGGCTACGCCGTGGTTCTTCCGTGTGCGCTGAACCTAGATGTTCACGCCGTACTCCTTCCATGTATGCCTCCTCATCACGGCACCGGCAGCTGCGGTCAGCGGCCTACCGTCGTACACCACGCGGCGGGGTAATGCTGAACTACTCCAGGTCTTCCTCGCCTCCGCCGACATCCCACTCCACGGCCCCTACGGGGACCTCATCCCTGAGTCCACCATAACGCCCGCCAGCCATTCGGATTGGCTTCTGGGCTGGTGCGGGGCGTCGGGGGCGTACCGGTGTCCGCGGTGGAACACGGCGGTTGTGGTACTCCGCCCTGAGCCACTCATCGCGCCACCCCTCACTGCCACTGCCGGGCGGCACGCGCTCGCTGCGGCGGCCCGCGCTGTGGTGAGAGGGGGCTCTGAGAGAGGGGGCACTGGCGCTGGGGCGACTCCTGGGGGCTCCGCCGGGGGCGTGGGCTCTGCGTGGACCTGGTCCAGGTCCCCAGCCGTCGTCCGAGGAGCCAGACGCCAGGGGTGGGTGGTCGCTGCCGACGCTCCCACGGCCTTCCAGCTCGTCCAACCGCTGCTGCAGGCCGTTGATCACCTTGTTCAGCAGCCTGGTCTCGCCCCTGGCGATGTCCAGCTCCCTCTGGGCGGCGGTGGCGACCTTGGCGATCTTGACCATCTCCGTCTTGGCGATGTCCAGCTCCTTCTGCGCGCCCGCGGCGACCCTGGCGATGCGGATCATCTCGCCCTTGCCCGTGTCTACCTCGCGCTCGAGGGACTGGACCCTCCTGCGGAGGTGGACAATCCACCGCCAGGTGGCACCCGGGTCACCGTTCCCTGGTGGGTCATCAGGGTCCCCAGGGGGTCCTCCAGGAGGGCCTCCGCCAGGCCCGCCCGGTCCAGGGGGTCCTCCCCCTCCCTGAGGTCCGCCTCCAGGGGGTCCACTTGGTGGGCGTCCTCGAGGAGGTCCTGATGGTCCTCCGCCAGGGGTTCCGGGTGGGCCTCCGCCGGGTCGCCTCGGTGGGTCCGAGGATGGGGGCTTCTTTGTGGAGTCGAAGTCCTTGTCGTCATCCTCGTCCATGTTGCCCCACCTAGGCGTCTCGGTCTCGCACGCGGAAGACTCCGAGCTCCAGTAGGGAGGAAGGAGATACTCACCCTCACCCTCCGGCTCCATGGGGACGTCTCCGCCTCCTCCGCCAGCCACTCCTCGGCGATGTCGGCGGCTTCGTTCATCCCCGTCGCTGGCGCTGAAGAAGGGGTCCGAGTCATGGGAGTGTCCGCCCGCTGGCCTCCGTGACCTCTCGGGGGTCTTCCCCTTACCCTTCCTCCGTTGGTAGGCGGTGGGGCCACTGTCCCCACTGCTGCCCGTGTCGACCTCCTCCAGATCCAGCTTCATCCTGGAGGAGGCGTCCCCTTCGAAGAGCTCTCAAAGGGTCTCCACTCGGGATCCTCCCGGGGGAGTCTCGCGCTGGAGCTTGGCCTCCGCCTCCTCCATCGCGGGGGCCAGGCCTGCAGCAGCTCGCCTTTCGGCCTCCTCCCGGGCGTGAGCAGCCTCGGCTTCCCGAGCCTGCTGCAGCCGAGCCTTCTCGGCTTCCAGCGCTGCCAGCTCCGCCTCCGTCCTGGCCCTGTCCTCAGTGACCTTCCGTCGCGCGGCCTCGATGGCGTCCTTCCTGGCGGCCTCCTTGCGGGCAATGGCCTCCTGGGTCAGGTGGGCTTCCTGAGCGGCCGCCGCCACCCCACCCCTGACCTGGGCAGTCGCTGCCTCATGGGCGGCTGCTGCCGTGAGACCGGCCGCGATGGCCGCGATGGTCGAGGCGTGCAAGGCCATGCCTCTGCCCCAATCTGTCGCCTCCTCCTGGGCGATCCCGACGGCGCCCTCCACGGCAGCGTTCTGCTGCGTGGCCCGTTGCCGGGCAACCCGAAAGTTGCAGGGCACCCCACAGGCGCGCTCGCAGGCGCGCGCCACGTCCCTTTGGTCAGGAGCGACGCTGCTGCTGGAGCTGGCCTGGTCGGCCGGCATCCTCCCGCGGTGGGCCGACTCCACGTCGCTGCTGGGGCCTGACTTCCTCAGGTGCAGCTGACGGGGCTTGGCCTTGGCCTGCTTGGCGACTTCGAGGAAGTCGCCAAGGGTGGTGTGGCCGGGGTGGTGACCGCCACTGGCCCGTTGGGGGCTGGGGGCGGGGGTTCCGCCCTTGGCGCCTTGGGCGGCTTCAGCAGCCAGGGATTCCTGGTACTCCCGCCACTTCCTGTCCCGCCTCCTGTCCCCGGCGGACCGTTTCTCCTTCCCAGGTGACGCGCTGCTGCTGCTGCCCTGCAGCGTGCGCTCGATCCACAGCTCCGGGAACTCCTTCTCGATCATGTCCCACATGGAGACGTTGATCGTGGCGCCCGACGGGTACTCGTTGGGCTTCTCGTCCTCCTCAATCCCGTCGGGGCGCAGCCCTTCGCCGGGCCTGTCTGGCCGGGTCCAGAACCTCCAGCGCTTCTGGCGGAAGCAGAAGGCGTATCCTTCCACCCGCAGCCAGTCTTCCACTGCCTGCAGGCGGTCGGGGCCCATGTCCTCGCGGAGCTCGAAGCTCCCGGGCATGCCGCCTTTGCACTGGGGATGGCTGTGGCGGTAGTGCTGGTCCCACACCAACCCACGCAGTAGGCGCACCGCATGGGGGTGGGGCCGCGGCCACGTCTTGCCCGCCTCCTGCCAATTCACGATCGTTCCCCTCGATGGACTGGTCCTGCGGGTGGTTGTTGAGCCGGTTGCTGTAACTGGGAGTGCGGCCTTGCTGGTCGGCCGAAGGAACGCGTTGATGTCGGAGTTCCAGTCCCTACACTTCCTTCACGGACTCGGCGCTGTTGCCGGGCGGCGCTGCGAAGCTCGTGGTACTCGGGGTTCAGGTGGCCCCGAGTGGCACGCGGGGGATGGGTAACCCCGCGGCGGTGAAACGCTTTTGACGTGTTCCCGTGGGGGGCCTGGCCACCGGACGCTGCGGTGGACACGCGCAAGCAAGCAGGCAGGCAAAGCACTGCGCTCACAGGGGCATCATCACGCTCGTGTCATGTGACAAAGCGTTTCAGGATTCTTGCCACTCTGAAACAAGGGAACAAAAGTATGTACGCCACACATCAGGATATGTACACATGGGGTTAAGACTGGACTGGGGTAAGGGCATCACAGGTCAATAGACACTCAGTCCCAACTCATGCCCCAGTTCCAGGTCCGACCCTCCTAGTGGCTGGCAGGGGCGGGGGCTCCAACACAACCCATGCCCTGCTCAGTCCGGACCCTGAAACCCTGCCAATAGGGGAGGTGTTCCGCCAGGCCACAGGCGAGTTCCTGGGAACCTAGAGGGCTCCAAGGCCAACAGACAGTGGCTCCCCATGCTCCCTCAATGGCAGGTCGCAACTCCCCCATGAGCTGGAGATAAGGCCCCGCCATTATCCCCTAGGAGTTGGTAGCTGAAAATGGGCTGTTTCAGCCCAAACTGATATTAGCTCGAAAAACTCCAAAATTGACCCCTCGTCCGGACCCGCCAGAGGTAGGGACGAGGCAACTGACCCTATGCCCTTCAACTACAAACTCCCTGCAGCCCTCACCCAACCTGGTTCCCTCTGAGGTCGCGGCATCAGGGCACCACGGGTTCGTCAAGTGGGGTCATGATGCCAAAATCACCAAAATTGGCGTCATCCCCACGCGTGGCTCGCCCGGCCAGGGCAAGGCCAATGGCTCACAGGATAGGAGGCAGGATCCACTACCTATATCTGAGTGCACAACTTGGAATTGGGTCCGGGCTCCTTGTGGGCAGAGAGATATGGGGCCGCCAATTGACCACACATGGGGGTGAAATTGGGGTCCCAAAAGGGGGTCATTTTGGCTGCTCAAAATGAGCCAAAATCTGGGGTACTCCCAATGGTATATCTCCACGCCGGCTTGGAGATCAGATCCGCCATTCCATATGCGATCGACCGGCAGTCCAACAGTGACTCCCATGCTCTTGGCCCTCAAAGATCTCCATGCCACTCGGCGTGGTGACAATCCAAATTGGGTCCACAATTGCCAAAATGGCAAAATCGTCCACACTAACCTTGGGC
Source organism: Eutreptiella sp. 'Long Island Sound 2002' (assembly GCA_964036045.1). Taxonomy (NCBI): domain Eukaryota; phylum Euglenozoa; class Euglenophyceae; order Eutreptiales; family Eutreptiaceae; genus Eutreptiella; species Eutreptiella sp. 'Long Island Sound 2002'. The sequence continues at coordinate 48,424,821 of OZ038393.1, forward strand.
TAGCACCTTGACGAAGGCTGCTCTGCTTCGCCCACGTGGTGTGCGAACCATGGTGACCAATATCCATAACACCCATGTCATATATGGTCCATTGGTCCATGCGTATGGAGTGCACAAGGGGGCTGAACATGGTGCACGGCGGGCAGAAAATGTGGAAAATTGCTCAAAATGGCCGAAAATGCGCACACTCATGGGTGGGGCAAATGAGGCACATGCCCGACTTGGACCAGAGTGTGCCATAGAATTGGTATCAAGTCATATGCGTCCAACATATCTTTTGGGCGTCGCCCGAACCCCTCCAGTTTTGGGAATGGCAGGGTCGCCAAGTGAGCCCATGATTTGGGATCGTCCCAAATTGCCAACATGGCGGCCACGGTATGCCAAGCCCAAGAGGAGTTATTCGCCGGGTCCAAGATATGTTTGGCACCGAAGTATGTACCCCCATAACATACTTGGGTCATGATGTCAATTGAGCGCAACGTTGAGATACACGGTCGCCACTTGACATCATGACGGGCAAAAAACAGCAAAATTGGCGAAAAGACACGCAAAAGTGCCTTGAAAACTACACAAATATATTATAATATCTTCGGCTTGGATTGAGTAATCGACCAATCCTTCTAAACACAATGACTCGACACCAATGACCTTCGATTCCACATATGTGCTCCACTTGGGGCGCTTTGGAAGGCCGCGCGCGCTGCCTCCCAAGTGGGCACATGCAAATATGGAATATTGAAAAAAACACACCTTGCTCGCAACGCATCGCTTCGGAAGCGCTCCACAAGCGTCCCTTCACGAAGGTTAGGGTTGCGAGTGTTGGTTGGGAGTACAATGAAGGGCTTTGTGCTATATGGGGTCCATTGGCGGGCTAGTCTTGGAATGGTGCACCCGCCAAATGGGCACGTGATATGACACCAAATATGGCATACAACCCTACCCTCGCCTTCTACACCCAGCCTAGTGACCTGGAATCAAAGTATGCCTATATTCCAGAGTAACCTTGGTCCCTTAACGCGCATGCAAGTGCTTTGGTCGAAAATTGACCTCCTTTCGGAAAGCCGAATTTTAGCATGCACGCAAAATATTTTGCCAATACATATACGGAGATCATATATGCACTATCCGGGGAAGACAAGTGATATGCCCCGAATGTAGAGGGAAGCAAAGAGGGAGAAAACGCCAACTCAACATACTTCTACACGTACTTGGACGCCAAGTACGTGAAAAAGCGCACTTCTTGGCGAACACTCAAAATAAATAATCCTTTGGGCCTATGGAGTTGGGATCCTTTGGCCTCATCCTATGACTATGGGGGGCAAAACCTCATACACAGTGCCTATGAGGCACGTGAATTCTTCCTTGGGCGCTTGAACGCTCGTGACCCTTGTTATTTCACTTGGGGGTTCAAAGCGCCTTCGGCCGCCAAGATTTTCTGGGAAAAAACTGGGACGCGATGCGTTGTATCAAGAAAAAAATTGCGGATCACTCGAAGAGTGTTTCAGTCTTAACTTCAAGAAAGATCGTTCTACAGAATCATCTAATGCAGTGCACGGAACAGGCAACGTCAGGCGGCGATTTTACGACAATTAGAAATCGCGGTAGAAATCGGGTATTTCACCGATTTCTAACCGCAAATCGACCAAGACAGTAAAATTATGGTAATTCCACATCGGTTTAATGGTTAGATTTCGGATTCCAGATTCCGCGGGTTAGAGAACAGGGATATCCCGCTGACAGCTGGTGTCAACGGCTTCCGCATGGGTGTGACGGCTCACAGGCCTCCGGGCCATGGGCCACAACGGGTGTGACGGCTTCCAGGCCTCCGGGCCATGGGCCATAGGTTCTGGGTACCGCTTCATTACAGGTGCGATTGCTCATGACCCGGTTGGAACAAAGTGAGCATGAGGTACATGGGCTCAGGGAGGAGATCCGGACCCGACCCCATGGCGGTGCACCCGAAGAGATGCGGCTGGATTCTCATGTCATTGGTGAATTACAAAGAAAATTGGAGTCTTTGGAGGACAAATATCAATTATTGAAGCATGCGGGTACGCCACAGGTGAATCCAACTGGGATCCCGACACCAAAGCCTGAACCACGAGTCCGAGTTTTTGGAGTGCCGGCGCGGGAAGCCCGGGTCGCAGGAAGCCTACCGGGGTTTGGATTTCCCCCGCCGAGGATGACTGGTCATCCATGCGGACGGATGAACGGAGTTTCCGGGGTAGAGCCCCACGAGGTGGACGGAGTGGGACCTGCTCGCACGAGGTACACATCCCGCCTGGCATGGGGGGCATTGGCGGCATTGCGCCGGGTTGAACCTCTGCTACTTTGAGGCGGATGTTGATGGTTGGTTTATGCCGCGAATGGTGTTTCAGTTATTTAATCGACAAGAATTTCTCAAGGATGGAATTGGGCTTCGGAAACAAAAGCTTTCGGGAAACAATCGCGTTTGATGGAGTTTGCCCTGAACAATTTTTGGACTCCCCGTTCGACTGGGAAGAGCCACAACTTGAAGGAACGTCTCCGCGGTTAATTCCTCCTGGGGTCCATGGAAGTCTGGCAACCCAGATGATGGACCCGCGAACGTTGGGTGACGTTCAAGGAATGTCCGTCACCCCACGGTGGGATGGAAGTGCGACCACTGCCATGAAGTGGTTTATGGATTTTTGTGCTTGGGAGCGCGATTGGATGTACGGGGTGACGGATGCCATGAGGAGAGCAGTTTTGCTTCCTCTTATTCCCGCCACCCGGTCCAACCCACTCAAGGAGATGGTAAACCGGTACCAATTCTGGTACCAAGAATTGTTGAGGGAGGTGACGGAGGAAGTCTTCACCGAGGCGAATGACAACATGATTTTGGAGGCCTTCCACACAGTCCAACCGTCTTCACTAGCTCCAACACCACGGGAGTTCATCAACTTTGTGGAACAATTCCTCGCCTTGAACCGCGGTGTTTGCGTTGGAATCACGCAACCTTAGCCCACGCAAACTGCACCCTGCTTTGCGCGTCGAATGCGCAGAAAAGGACCGGTTCACAACATGGCAAAAAAACTATTTTTTTCGATGTTTGATGAACTTGATTTCCGGCGTAGTAAAATCAATTGTTTTTGTAGCATTGCGCAACTCCGTGTTCCTAAATGGGACGTTTTTTTTAGCTTATGGCCTTTTGAGTGCACGAGGCCTCGCGCACTCAAGATATTCGAAATAGAGTTTGTTACAAAACCATGAAAGCCATAAGGACTGCCGTTTGCGGAAATACACAGCTCCCACAGGTTATTAAAACTCAGGTTGTGTTGACGAAGGAGCATTGGAAGCGTATAACGGTCAGACCTCCCATGTTAGGTGAAACACATATACTCTAAAGTGAAAAGGAAATACAAATTTTGGCGTCAGGAGTGCGCGAGGCCTCGCGCACTCAGGTCACGTACTGTGTTGATTTTCGGAATGGATATGGCGTGTACAATTGCAGGTACAGTACCAGACGGACAAACACATTTGGTCCTAACGGTGGATGTGTGTGTAGACACAGTGTTGGTCAGATATAACACGGCATAGAACATTGTCCTACAGAAACAATCAGTGCGCGAGGCCTCGCGCACTCAAACCACACAAGAAAATGAAAAAGCAGGCAGGTCAGGCTACGCCGGTATTTACATTCCCTTTCACGGCTACCAATTGTAACAGTCGATTATACATCAGTAACCTTCGTCATATTTATCAGGGGATCAGGGGAATGATTTGCTTTTTTCCAACAGCCACTCAATGGCAGACGTGTCCAATTCTAATAGCGGCCGTAGCCTTCGCTGCCCGAAAGATAGGGTTTTTTTTTCCAACAGGGTTTAAAGACCGAAACGGAACAGGAAATTGTGGTTGGGAAAACGGTTTTCGGTTACTGGGAACAGAGCGCACGCAGACACCAAATACAAATTGCGGCGGCAGCGTGCGCACCAGAAATACCGACAGAAAAGGCCAGATGTTTTCAAAGACACTTTTCTTAAAGAACGCTGTGGGAAACGATAATTAAAATATGTGCGCAAATTCATTTTAACACAGAAAGATGCAAAATGCCACTTCCAGCCAGAGGTAGGTAGGTAGGTATCGTCGGGAGCTCGGGATGCCTCCTTTGTCAATGCAGGAAGAAGGTCTTACCAAGGGGACGTCCTGTCCCTCCCACTGCCCTAGGTCAAGCGCCTCTTAAGCCGCTCCGCAGATGCTTCGGAAGGCAGTGTTGCGGCCAACCGGTCCAGGTACCCCGGGTGGGAGGGTGTCCCCACATGTGTCCCTGGGTAGGATCATGCCCTGTTCTGTGGGCAGCAGCTCTGGGGGCTGCCCAGCCGTATGGAGTATCTCTCACCAAAGGGGGTATTGCTCCTGCGAGTCTACGGTACGACCGCCTCACCTCTGTGGCTCGAGTTGCGGGGCCCCGCTGCTTGGCAGGAGACCCCCTCATGGGCTGTGTGCCGGCACGCCTGTCATCAGTTGCTTCCATGGCTCCGGGCGACGTTTGCCATGGTCCCCGATGCAGGCTGGCCGGGCTCGGACCAGCGGCCTTCGAGTACCGCTCCTGCCACTGGCCCGGTTGGTCGGCTGGGTTGCCCCAGTGTGTTTGACCCTGGGGGTGTAGACCGTTGCGTCCTCTCCCTTTGCTGCCCTCGGTGCATGGGCGTGTGCGGTGTCCTGGCCCACGTGGTGCCTGTTCAGCGATGTGCGCGCTGTGTGTGGTGTGCTTGTGCTGTTGGCGGTTGTGTCCCTCCTCCTCTCCCCCCCCCTAAATTTTTTTTCTTTTTTTGCTCTGTATTTGTTTTGTTCTGTCTTGCCCTTTTTTTTTAAAAATGGAAAAAGAAGGGGCGCGTGCACACTGCAGGCAGAGGCATGGGCAACTGGTGCAGCGGTGCAATAGTGTTATGTCCTCCGGTGTGCGTCGTCGGTGCTTCGGTGGCGGCCGCGCCCCAGGGGTGCGGCTCGCGCGTCTTGATGTACACAGGTACGGGTCAGGGTGGGTTTGGTTAGTTGCCTCTTTTCTTTTGGTGCTGGCTCGTTAGGCGTGTGTTTGGGCTGTCGGTGTGGGTTGTGGTTACGTTGCTCCCTCAGCGGGCTTTGTTAGGAGTCAAGGGTTAGAGGATACGGGGTGCGGCTGGGGTTTGACTTGTGCTGAGGCTTCGGCTGGGGTTGGGCGGTTGTGGCGGGTTGGGCTGTTTCCACGGCTGCGGGCTTGGGTTCGGCGCCGTTGGGTGTTGGGGTGCGCGCTGGCATGCGTGTGGGGGTCCATCGGTTTGCGGTTCGCTTGGTGGCTTCTGGACGGGGCTTGGCGTGGCGCCCTGCGGCGGTGGCTGGCTGGGTAGCGGGGTCAGGTGGTGGCGCTGCTGGCCTGGCGGTCAGGCGCGTCGTGCTGTGTGCCGCGCGGGGCTCCCGGGGTGCTGCGGGTGCTGTCGGTGTCGGTGCGTCGACGCTTGCAGGGTGGCGTCGGGCCGTGTGTGTACGGGGTTGGGCTTGGGGTGACGTGCCACAGGTGTCTGCCTTCTCCTCGCGTCTCTTGTAGGGTCTCCTGCAGGCGCTTGAGGACATACAGGTGGTCCTGGGGCGCGGGAAGGTTGCGGGGTCGGACTCCCTGGGCCTGGAGCGCATCGGCCAGCACGGCTTCCCATGCGGCCTGTGGCATCGACCCCCCCGCCGGCTGGAGGCGGCAGTTCTCCACCGACCCCTTGCGGAGCCGGTGGACCAGGCCCTTGAGGGAGGGCTCTGCCCGGGCCCACTTTCGCAGCTCCCAGAGCTGCGTGTGGGTCCAGTGCTGCCACCACTGTTCCTGGGCGGGGCTGTGGCTTTGGGCGGAGGAGGGGGCGTGGGTGGGTGTGATGGGGCCGTGGGGACTCGTGGCGGGGGGGGGCCTGGGGGAGTGCTCGTAGTCCTGTGCCGTGGGGGTGCGTGGGGAGCGGGGGCGTGGGCGGATGTGGACTCGCCGGTACGCGCGCACGGTCTCCGCCTCGGGGTTGGGTCGGGATTCGCGGTGGCGGCGTTAGCGGGGCATCCGCTGGATGTGGGCTGCCATCGAGGGTGGGTAGGGGGGCGGAGACGCTGCTGGTGGACCTTGGCGCTGTTGTGGCCTGGTCGGGGGTGGTCGGTGGACCTGAGGCGTGGGCTTTGACGGGTGGCGGGACGAGGGGCGTCGCGCCTCGGCCGCGGCCCTCGCGGCCACGAAGGTGGTGGCGGCGGCGTTGCTGGTGGTGGGGGGGCTCCGTGCTGGGCGCTGCTGCTGCCGGGCCTGGGATGGCTGGGGCCGGATATCGTAGAGGACGTCCTCGGGGGGTCAGGCTCGCGCTGTTGTCGTGGCGCTGGGCTTTGGCTTGTTCTCGGGCTTGGCTGCGGGTTCAGGTCGTGGTGCGCCGAAGGGCTTTGGGTGGCTGCTTGGTGGCAGTCTTGGGTCTCGGCCGGGCTGCGGGCGCGTGCTTCGTTGGGGCTTGAGCCTCGGCGGCGGCGGTGTTGCTCGCTACCGGTACGGGTTTGGGGACCCGTTTGGGAGGCTTTCCCCGTGGCTTGGGGGGTGGCGTGCTGGACAAGGACGTGGTGGTGGTGGCGGATGAGCTGGTTGTGGTGGTGGAGGTTGTGGAGTCGGAGGCGTGGGAGAGGGTTGTGGGGGATGGCGGGGGATACTGGGCGGCGGGGGTGGGCGTCGGATGCTAGGTCCTGTGAGCAATGAGGACGAGGGTGCAGGTTCGGGCACCGGGTGTGTGCGGGCGCTTTCTCCGGTGACCTGAGTGCGTGCCAGTGCTGGTGCAGATGCATGTGGCTGTGTGGTGGCGTTGTCTCGGCTGTGCGGGCACGTGGGTTCTCCGGGGGGCGTCCGCCTCAGCATACAGGACGTGTGGGTGCGTTTGCTGGAGGTACTCGAGGGTGCTGAAGAAGCATCGTTGGATGCCGGGCATGTCCTCCCCCGTGAGGTGGGGGTAGTTTTGCATGGCGGTGTCTGGGCCCGGCCACAGCCGCGCCATGAGGCGGGCTGCCACCATGTATCGGCAGAGCTGGGGGGTGGTGGGGCGCGGGGGGGGTGGGTCCCCTGCGGTTCGGGGGGGCCTGCCACTGCTTGGGGCGCAGCGTGACTTTCCACAGCCACTGGTCTGCGGGGATCTCCCAGGTCCGTTGGGTCCACTTGGCAAGGCAATACATCGCCCTGCCAAGGCCCAGGTTACCGCTGCGGAAGGAGAGCAGCATGTCCAGGGACTTGCGCTCCCACGTGCCCCAGATGTAGGGGTCCTCAGGCTCGTCCTCCCTGGTGTACGTGCCGGGGCCCGGGTTGTGCGGGGGGGGGGGGGGGGGGGGGGGCGTAGTCAGCGGGGAGGAGGGAGTCGGTGCCGTGTACTACCCAGTGGCCGGTTCGTGCGTGGTAGTGCGTGGTGGAAAGGGTGTAGTGTATGTTGTACATGAGGGTCATGTGCGTGGAGGAGGCTGGCTGCTGGTTGTCGGGGGTGGGGACGTCTCCCGGGACGTGGTCCCTGAAGTTGCTCAGATAGGCCATCCGGTCGACCCATGTCTCCCGTTCCCACTCCTTGGTGTCGCTGGGGATGGTGCTGGTTGGGGGGTGGGCCATTTTGGGCTCGTGGTAGCGGGTGCGGCTCTTGGTGTCCACCCGCCCCGGCATGGGGTATTCGACAAGGTGTTGCCCCCAGTCGACTGGGGGCACCCAGATCCGGCTCCCCGTGGGAAGGCGGGCTTTCGCCGTCAGGGGTGGCGAGCGGGGGGGCGGTCATGTCGGGCGACGTGGAGGAAGGCGTCAAGGAGGAAGTCTCCGACGCCGTCCCCCAGGGCGGCCGCCTGGACCAGGGTGGCCGCCCGGATGCGCTGGGTGGTGCCGGAGTTGTGGAGGCGTAGCACCTCCTGGTCTCCGAGCCCCCGGAGGTGCCGCCGTACCTTTTTGGGATTGTGTAGGGCGTAGGGCTTGGCCAGTGTGGCGGCTGGTGGTGCGGGGTGCGACGGGGGGGTGGCGTGGGTGGGGGGCGGGTGGTCGTCGTTGTCGCGTGCGGGGTCTGGTGACAGGGTCTCTCTTGGTGGCCGCGGGAGGGGGGACCCGCGGTGGTGTGTGTCGGCGGGGGCTGGGGGTGGGGGGGGTTGGTGGGGGTCTCCGCGCCGTGCGTCTACGGCTTGGTCTTGGAGGGGGGCGGGGGGGGGATGGTGTGGGGGCGGCACTGCTGGTGGTGGGGGGGGCGGGATTGGGTGTTGTGCTGGATGGGGATCTGGGCGTCCCGCTGGGTCGCCTGGGTGTTGCGTGTGTGCGCTGTGCGGTCTGCGTGGTCCCTGGCTGGCTGCGGTGCCGAGGTACTGAAGGGACGCAGCTGCCTGGGCATCCGGATGGGGCTGTGGTCCGTAGGCAGTGCGTGGCTGCTGGTGGATGGTGCTTGCTGGCATGGGGTGTGGGTGGAGGGGCTGCTGGTGGTGGTGGGGTGCTCCTTGTACGCCCTGGTGCTGTTGATGCGCGCGCGTGGCCCGCCGCGGGTCCATGGGGGTGTACGGCGGCCCGTATGTCGTGAACCTGTGTAGTGGGGGCGGTAGGTGGTGCTGGATCATGTGGTGGTGGTGTTGAGGGTGTGTTGGCTGTGTGTGGTACCACGGCGTTGGTGGGTACGGTTGTAAGGGTTGGTGGTGGTGGTAGGTGTGCCCGTGGTACACGTGATGGTGTGGTGCGGTGTGGTGCGCCGCGTGGGGTGGGTGGCCTCTGGGAGCTGGCTGCGCTGGGGCATGGTGGTGATGCAGCTGGTGGGGGTCGCTGTAGTATTGGGGCATCGGGGGGTAAGGGTCGGGGGGGGGGGGGCGTGGTGGTGGTGTTGGTGGTGCCATGTCCCCTGGCTCTGCGTGAATGATGGTCCTGGCCTGGCGTGGACATGTGCGGGTGGTGGTTCTTGGCTCGGCTGCCGGTCAAGGTTGCTATGGTACAGTAACAGCGGTGGGCGCTGGTGGGGCTGGCGCTGTTGGTGTGCCCTCGGGGTTTGGGAGTGGGGTGGTGCGGCGTGGCTGGGCTTGGGTCCCGGTCGGGTGCCGTGCTTTGCTGGCGGGCGCGCTGGTGGGCCCCCTGACCTGTCCTGGTCTTCTTGGCCTGGTGGGTGTTGGGGGCGGGTGAACCCCCCTGTCCCTGCAGGGGCGACGGGGAGCGGGCGTGCCAGCGATGCGCCTCTGTGAGGCACGCCTCGAGGCCCCTGACGTAGGCGCGCTGGTCCGCGGGGTCCATCCGTGCGGCGGTGGTTTCGCTGGGGGCGGCCAGGTGGGCGTCCCCAAAGGACGCCCAGCCTTCCGGGGGTTTCAGCTGCGTGGGGTGGGGGGGTTGTGCCGGGTAGAGGAGTGCACTGAGTTGGTAAGGTGTTCCTCTCTGTCGGCCGAGGGCGGTTTTGAACCGGCAGCAAGTGATTCGGAGGTGGGCCGCTATCTCCTCTGGTGCCGTATCCGCCCCAGCTTCTGGCGTCGGACTGCTGCTCGGGGTGCCGGGAGCTGTGGGTCTGGGTGGTGGAGGTCACGGTGGTGGCGGTGGAGGGCAAGAAGGATGTGGCCGGCCGCCATGTTCAAGCCGCCCCTCTGTGGCGCAGGGGCAGGCTGTGGGGGGGCAGGGGTGTGTCGCATGTGGCCATGGCTATGGTCCACGCGTGGTCCGCTTTGTCGGCCACGTAGTACCCTCCCAGGTGTTCCCGGAGGGCGTCGGTAAGTTACCCGAAGAAACTGGGGGGGCTGGCGGGGGGGGGTGCAGCTGGGGCCGCAGGCCGCTCGCGGTGGTGGTGGTTGAAGTCCCCGCAGTGGGGGCAGTGGGTGAGGCGGTGCGCGGCTCCCAGGCAGACCCAGTGGTCTCGGTTACCGGGTAGGGCTGTCTGTGGTAGCCGTTGGCCCACGCAGAGGGGGCACGCCGTTGCTGGCGGTTGGCGGTACCTGTGGACGGACGGTGGCGTGGGCGCATGGGGGCTTGTGGGGCTCGCATGCTGGCGGGTGTGTGTGCGGGGTCTGTGGTGCTCGTGCGTGCCGTGCCGGTTTTCTGCCTGGTGGATGGTTTGCAGGCATGGTGGGGGTCCCGTGCTGGGTGGTATGTCGTGGGGCAGGTTGTCACAGTTAATAGAACAGGAGTTTGAGGAGTCGGGCTTGGTCCGTTTGGGATAGGGTGGCTGCATGCTGCAGGTATTTGTGGGTGCCGTATGTGAGCTGCTCCGCTGTCTTGGCAACGGCCGTCCGTTGCATGTGCGCTGCCGTGGCTTTGGGGGTCTTTCACGTGGGTTCGTAGCAAGGTGTAGACGGCAGTGGGGACGAGCCCCCTGCAGACTGAAGCGGTACCCAGAACCCATGGCCCATGGCCCGGAGGCCTGTGAGCCGTCACACCCGTGCGGAAGCCGTTGACACCGGCTGTCAGCGGGATATCCCTGTTCTCTAACCTGCGAAATCTGGAATCCGATTTCTAACCAATAAATCGATTTAGAATTACCATAATTTTATTGTCTTAGGCGATTTTCAGTCAGAAATCGGTGAAATACCCGATTTCCACCGCGATTTCTAATTGTCATGAAATCGCCGCCTGATGTCGCCTGTTCGCGCGCCTTCGTCGCTTCTCTGTGGCGAGTTTTCTGATGAACTTTTCTCGAGTACCTGTGAGGTTCTAAGAGAACTTAAGGGCTGAATCTAGAGGGTATTTAATGTACTTTCATCTGTTGTGTTCACCAGAATTTTTCGCCGTTGCGTCTTCGAGTAAATAAACGCGCAAGCTTTTCCGTCGATCGCTCGAACTCATGGTTCTCAAGGACCATGAGTTCGGACAGAACCCTACATTCCCCCCCTATGCCTTTCATCCATGGCCCTTTCACGCGGGCATATCATTTTGTATAGGGAAGCGGGCAATGGCGATGTTTTGGGCAGCCTATGGGTCTCGCAAACCCAAGTCGTTTGGGTGCGCAAACGCTAACTTTGTGGCCTTGTGAGCATGAACGTTGATGACCGAACACAATGCTCACAAGACCAAAAGCCCGAGGCCATTTTCGTTTTTCGAGCCAACTCAACGATGGCTCCACGCAATTCAATGCGTACCAAAGCTCTATTTTCGAAAAAGGGCAAGTTTTGGTCGAAAATTAGGCCAAAATGGCCAATCACCCGAGGCTCGTACTCGAAGCCTATGGGGAGTTGAGCCTCGAACCAAGGCAATATGTAAAGTAGAGACCACGAGGAACATCGTGGATGGCTTGGTTGATTTTTACAACCTTGTCTTCCATTTTTTAAAATTTCGCCTTGTGAGCACGCGTGCCATGTTGCCTCTTTGCACACGCGCTCATATGCAAGCACTAATGACACGAGTGGGCGGAGACAATCTAACCATAGTGTGCATATTTGAAAGCACCTACTATGGGCCTACTCCAAAAGTGTTTACTCATATTTTTGTTCCTCAAAGACCCAAAGATATGTACATGCCAATATCGCCGATATATGCACTTTTTCCCATATATAGTGTGCTTCAAGGATTGAGGTGTTGAAAATGCTTCCATTATGCTTTGAACCTCAACCCTTGTTGCAAAAGGGAAGCAAAGCTTCAGTTTGCATCCATGCAGAAGCCCGAGGTTCCTTTCTCTTGTGGTACGGAGATACGATATTTGGAGGGACAACTTTTGGGTGAACTTTGGCCGTTTTGCCCAGAATGGCCACAAACCCCATCTCCCCCTGATTGCGCCCCCGAGGTTCCGTGCGCCACTTGACCAAGGGTAAGGGCAATTCGGAGAGGGCACATAAACCCGCATCAAATGGGGTATTTCCCCATGTGGCCTCTCCTCTCGATGGGAGAGTTGTGAGCTACCCAATTTGGGGTATGTTGCCATTCTGCCCCATTTGTGTATCACTTTCCCTCCAATGGGAAAAATAGCTAGAGGCTATCATGAGGGTTGGCAAGCAGCATATGTTGGGACCTAAGTCCCATGTGTCTATAGCATCTTTGGCTGAAAGGATCCTCGCCGTGGCCATGGAGATATGGAATCATGAGTGTGGGCCATTATGGCCAAATTTCGCTGTTTTTGCCATTGTGTACCATGTTGGAATTACCATATCTCCATGGGGCACATGGACTAGCGTGAAGGGAAGGGCGATTATTGTAGCTCATGATCAAGGGTTGAACGCCATTGAGTTTCGTATCTGCTCCTCGGGCTCATCCGGAGTTATTCAACTTTTGGTGCGATCCATGATCCCCCCATTTGCACCGCATGCTGCTTTCGGCCCCATCCGCGTGTTCATCCCCTCGATGAACAGCAAGCAGCCAGTGTGACAGCAAGCCATAACCCAGGGCATGGGACCAAAGGGGATATCAAGGGTTGTGAATCAAGGCTTGGCGCGTCAATATCGCCAAGGTTTCCTACCCTGGACGGTCGCCCGAGACGGCCGATTTTGCCATTTTGGTAATTATGACCCCACTTGACGAAACCGTGGTGCCCTGATGCCGGGACCTCAGAGGGAACCAGGTTGGGTGAGGGCTCCAAGGAATTACTATGCGAAGGGCATAGGGTCAGTTGCCTCGTCCCTACCCCTGGCGGGTCCGGACGAGGGGTCAATTTTGGAGTTTTCGGAGCTAATGTCAGTTTGGGCTGAAACAGCCCATTTTCAGCTACCAACTCCTGGGGGATAATGACGGGGCCATATCTCCAGCTCAGAGAGGAGTTGGGACCTGCCGTTAAGGGAGCATAGGGAGCCATTGTCGGTTGGCTGCTGAGCACCTCCGGCACCAGGAAATCGCCTGTGGCTGAGCGGGACATCTCCTCTTTTGGCAGGGTTTCAGGGTCCGGACTGAACAGGGCATGGGTTGTGTTTGAGCCCCCTCCCCCACCAGCCACTGGGTGGGGCCGGACCTGGGATTGGGATACCAGTTGGGACTGAGTGTCTATCGTCCTGTGATGCCCTTACCCCAGTCCAGTCTTAACCCCATGTGTACATATCCTGATGTGTTGCTGTACATACTTTCGTTCCCTTGTTGCAGAGTGGCAAGGATCCTGAAACGCTTTGTCACATGACACGAGCGTAATGATGCCCCTGTGAGCGCAGTGCCTTGCCTGTCTGCTTGCTTGTGCGTGTCCACCGCAGCGTCCCGTGGCCAGGCCCCCCACGGGAACGCGTCAAAAGCGTTTCACCACCGCGGGGTTACCCATCCCTCGCGTGCCACTCGGGGCCACCAACCCCGAGCAGCGCGGCGCAGCAGCTCGCAGCTCGCAGCTCGCAGCGCAGCGCAGCACCCCGCAGCGCCGACCAGAGCATCGCCCTGAGCGACCACGGAAGCGCCGCGACCGTGAAGGAGGTGCACAGACCAGGACTCCCACATCAGAAAGGCCCATTGGCCGACTGGCAAGGCCGCACTCCCAGTCGCGTCAACCATCTCCACAACCACCGGCCGAGCAGCACCGGCTGCACTCCCAGTCCAGTGCTACGTCAACCGCTTCAACAACCACCACCAGGACCAGTTCGTTGAGCGGAACGAGAGCCCACCAAGGACCTCAAGACCCAGTACGCCCCCTGCTGCCATGGTTAACTGGCAATAAGCGGGCAAGACGTGGCCGCGGCCCCACCCCCATGCGGTGCGCCTACTGCGTGGGTTGGTGTGGGACCAGCACTATCGCCACAGCCATCCCCAGTGCGAAGGCGGCATGCCCGGGAGCTTCGAGCTCCGCGAGGACATGGGCCCCGACCGCCTGCAGGCAGTCGAAGACTGGCTGCGGGTGGAAGGGTTTGCCTTCCGCTTCCGCCAGAGGCGCTGGAGGGTCTGGACCCGGCCAGACAGGCCCGACGAAGGGCTGCGCCCCGACGGGATTGAGGGGGACGAGAAGCCCAACGAGTACCCGTCGGGCGCCACGATCAACGTCTCCATGTGGGACATGATCGAGAAGAACTTCCCGGAACCGGGGAGCAGCAGCAGTGCGTCTCCGGGGAAGGAGAAGCGGTCCGCCGGGGACAGGAGGCAGGACAGGAAGTGGCGGGAGTACCAGGAGTCCCTGGCTGCCAAAGCCGCCCAAGGCGCCAAGGGCGGAACCCCAGCTCGCAGTCCCCAACGGGCCAGTGGTGGTCACCACCCTGACCACACCACCCTCGGCGACTTCCTCCAAGCTGCCAAGCATGCCGAGGCCAAGCCCCGTCAGCTGCACCTGAGGAAGTCAGGCCCCAGCAGCGATGTGGAGTCGGCCCACCGCGGGAGGATGCCGGCTGACCAGGCCAGCTCGAGCAGCAGCGTCGCTCCCGACCAAAGGGACGTGGCGCGCGCCTGTGAGCGCGCCTGTGGGGTGCCCTGCAACCTTCAGGTTGCCCGGCATCGGGCCACGCAGCAGAACACTGCCATGGAGGGCGCCGTCGGCATCGCCCAGCAAGAGGCTGTGGAGTGAGAGCATGGCATGGCCATCCACGCCTCGACCGTCGCGGCCATCGCGGCTGGTCTCACGGCTGCAGCCGCCCATGAGGCAGCGACTGCCCAGGTCAAGGGTGAGGTGGCGGCAGCCGCCGAGGAAACCTCGCCTGACGCAGGAGGCCATTGCCTGCAAGGAGGCCGAGGTGAAGGCGCTGGAAGAGGCGCTTGCCCAAGAGAGGGCAAAGAAGAAGGCGGAGGAAAGGGCCCACGCCGAAGCAGCGGCCAAGGCCCAGGTGGACGCCGCCAGGAAGGACGCCATCGAGGCCGCACGACGGAAGGTCGCTGAGGAGAGGGCCAGGACGGAGGCGGAGCTGGCAGCGTTGGAAGCTGAGAAGGCTCGGCTGCAGCAGCCCCGGGTAGCCGAGGCGGCTCGGGCCCGGGAGGAGGCCGAAGGGCGGGCTGCCGCAGCCACGGCTGTCGCAATGGCAGAGGCGGAGGCCAAGCTCCGCCGCAAGACTCCCCCGGGAGGGTCCCGAGTGGAGACCCTTCGAAAGCTTTTCGAAGGGGACGCCTCCTCCAAGATGGCGCTGGACCCGGAGGAGGTGGACACGGGCAGCAGTGGAAGCAGTGGCCCCACTGCCTACTGAAGGAGGAAGGGTAAGGGGAAGACCCCCGAGAGTTCACGGAGGCCAGCGGGCGGACACCCCCACGACAGCGACCCCTTCCTCACCGCCAGCGACGGGGATGAACGAGGCCGCCGACATCGCCGAGGAGTGGCTGGCGGAGGAAGCAGAGACTTTCCCATGGAGCCGGAAGGTGAGGATGAGGATCCCCCTCCTCCATACCGAAGCTCGGAGTCTTCCGAGACCGAGACGCCCAGGTGGGGCGACATGGTCGAGGATGATGACATGGACTTCGACTACACGAAGAAGCCCCCAACCTCGGATCCACCAGGACCCCCTGGCGGAGGACCATCAGGACCCCCTGGAGGACGCCCAGCAAGTGGACCCCCTGGTGGCGGACCACCGGGCGGGAGAGGACCCCCTGGACCGGGCGGACCTGGCGGAGGCCCTCCTGGAGGACCCCCTGGAACCCCGACGACCCACCAGGGAACGGCGACCCTGATTCCACCTGGCGGTGGAGGTCTACCTCCGCAGGAGGGTCCAGTCCCTCGAGCGCAAGGTAGACACGGGCAAGGGCGAGATAACTCGCATCGCCAGGGTCGCTGCGCGCGCACAGAAGGAACTGGACATCGCCAAGATCGAGATGGTCAAGAGCGCCAAGGTCGCCACCGCCACCCAGAAGCAACTGGACATCGCCAAGGGCGAGACCAGGCAGCTGAACAGGGTCATCAGCGGCCTGCAGCAGAGGTTGGACCTGCTGGAAGGCTGTGGGAGCGTCGGCAGCGACCACCCACCCCGAACGACGGCTGGGGACCCTGAACCGGGTCCAGGCAAACCCCACGCCCCCGGCGGAGCCCCCAGGAGCCGCCCAAGCGCCAGTGCCCCCTCTCTCAGCGCCCCCTCTCACCATAGCGCGGGCCGCCGCAACGAGCGCGTGCCGCCCGGCAGTGGCAGTGAGGATTGGCGTGATGAGTGGCTCAGCGCGGAGTACCACAACCGCCGTGCTCCAGCGCGGACACCGGTACGCCCCCGACGCCTCGCACCAGCCCCGGAGCCAATCCCAATCGCTGGTGGACGTTATGGTGGACTCAGGGATGAGGTCCCCAGAGGAGAAGTGGAGTAGGATGTCGGCGGAGGCGAGGACCTGGACCTGGACCTGGAGGAGTTCAACATTTCCCCGCCGCGTGGTGTACGACGGGAGGCCGCTGAACGCAGCCGCCGGCGCCGTGATGAGGAGGCATACATGGAAGGAGTACAGCGTGAACATCTAGGTTCAGCGTACATGGAGGAAGCACGGCGTAGCCACGCGGATACCAGGGAGGAGATGGAAGTGGGGGCCGTCGGAGTCCGTGGGAGAGGCCGATGGGAACCTCCGTCGACCTCGCGGCCGGCATTCATGGTCTCTAAGGCCGCGGATGCCGCCGTGTGGGAAGACCTGAAGGACATCAAGCCCCCCATGTACGATGGTAACCCCCTCAACCTCGACCGCTTCTTGGAGAAGCTGGACGATTGGGGGGTGACCGTCACTGGAGACATGGATCCCGCAGATGCGGAGAAATATGTCTTCAGACGGTTCAGGTACCGCCTGCCGGAAGTGCTCCAAGAGCTATACTTCGTGGCAACCAAGGAGGGGAAGATCAAGACCCTCAAGGAACCCAAGAAGTGGCTCAGCGAGCAGGAGCGGGTGGACGCTCCGCAGGTGGTGGCCAAGCGGTGGAAGTCCATCAAGCTTCAGCATGATGGACGGGAGATCCGCCTACGGGACTGGCGAGACTTCCGAGGGCAATACACCCTCTTCCGCCGCAACGTGGAGGACTGGAACGAGGGTGACGAGCAGGCTCGCCTGCTCTCCATGCTGCCGGAAGCATGGATCAAGAGGGTCACCAAGGAGGAAGCCAAGAGGGCCAAGTCCAACCACACGGTTAAGATGATGCTCCCCAAAGAGTATCATACGAACGTGGTGGCTTGGACGAGGGAGAACGTGGCCCGGGATGTCAAACGGCACTCCCTGCGGAACGCTCTCCTCATCACCGTCTCGGGCGATCGCGAGAAGACCGCGATGTGGCGCCTTGACGAGTGTGACGTGAGCGACCAGACCATCCGTCTGCAGGCCATCCCGGCGCGCATGAGCTGCGACGAGATCCTGGATTGGGTTGGAGGGGAAGTACTCAAGGAGTACCGGAACCTCCACCACACCCGCGGGTTGAGGCCCGGCGACCGCGACGTCAACTACGTTGGCAAGGGGCCTGGCGGGGAAGCTGCCATGGACCCAGCGGGAGCCGACGGCGATGAGACTCTCGTCGACGATGACGACGACGATGAGCCCGCCGAGATGGGCGTTTGTGCTTTCGTGGCCAACAACCTGAACGCGGCGAGCAACCGGGGAAGCTGGAAGCCCCTGCAGCAGGGTCCGAAGAAGAAGGAGAAGAGGGACCCCCGCCGCATTGGCGACCCTCCGCTGTCCTTTGGGGAGTTCGTACGAGCTCACCCTCAGGGCTGTTTCGTGTGTTATGGGAGGAAGAAAGGCTTCAACAATGACCACCGAACATGCCTCCTCCACCAGGCCGACACGGAGGCCTACAAGAAGGCACACGGGTCGAAGAAGCGTGCACCCGCGGGTATCCGGGAGGCCAAAGTGGAGCCGGACAAGGACGAGCTCTCCAAGCTGATGTCGGTAGGGACCGAGTTAGCCAAGGAGATCCAGGAGATCAAGAGGAACTGGGTCCCCAGGTCGGACAACAAGAACAAGGAAAACAACGAGAACGACAAGAACAAGGACAAGGACAAGAAGCCTAGGAACAGGGGAAGGAAGAAGGGTGTCAACGAGGTTGATGCGGAGGAGAATACCCCTACTTCCACAACCGACGCCCCCTAGCGGAGAACCTGCACTCAAGGGCCCCAGCTAGGGCGGTCCCAGGATGGTGTCGTGAGAAGCGCCACACCATCCCAGTCGGGAGTTGATAAGCACAAGGGGAATGCCGCGGGCGGAAGGCCCGGTCCGGCACCCAGTCGCGGTGGCGGGCTGAGGGCAAGTGAAGGCACGAACCCTTGCACCCGTCCATCCTTCGCGACCAAGAATGTGTTTGATGTACTTCAGGATCTATCCGACAGTATCGGAGGATCACCCGGACCGCAGCTGGATGCTGCAGATGGGCAGCCTGAGCCCATTGTCCACGACCTGCACCAGTCTCTTGTCGAGCTTCTAGAACGGCCGGAGATCCTGAGCTTGCACGCCGTGCGCCGAGTTGGGCGTGAGCGGCAGTTGCATCTAAAGGTCCGTGCCTTATGCGGGGAAGTGGAGAAGGTCTCCGACGTGTTGGTCGACACGGGAGCTCAGGTCAGCTAGGTCAAGGCTGGCCTACTTCCGCCAGAGTGTTTGACCGACAGTCAGAAGCCTGTCAGGCTGAAGGTGGCGAACGGCCAGTACATGGTGGGAGGCACGAAGGAAGCGGCCATTGGGCTGCAGTTCGTCAACCACCGTGAGCTGAGCCGCCCAGACCTCGGCAAGGAAATCCTCCTGCAAGGTCACTTCTACGAGGCCGAGATGGACTGGGACATGATCGTTGGGTACGACTTCATGATGGAGACGGACTCCGGCGTCCTCCCGGCCCAGGCCTCCATGACCCTGTACCAGGACGACCAGCTCTCGTGGCTTTCGTCATCTGAGCACCATGTGGAATGCCAATGGATCCGGGCAGAACGCAATCAGCTCGAGGTGGCCGCGCTGGACACTGAGCCAACTGGGCCAGCAAACCAGGAGTATGGCATAATGCCGGAAGTGGCGAGCCGAGTGGTTGCGGACCTGGGAGCTTCGGATCTGGCCCTGGATGCGTTCTCTTCAGGAACCTCCGCCCATCTTCCGGTTTGTGAGAAGTACTGGAGCGTGGAAGAAGCACTGGGGTCCGCATCAGGGCTTGATGTGGATCCATTGCCCCCGATGGGACATTCCAAGGGCGGTAGTGAAGATTTGCAAGGACCGCTCCAAGGCAGTGCTGGTTGTTCCTATGGGATGCACCGAGGAGGAAAGTACCCGACGTTGGGTGGTCTCATTGACCAACATGACCTTAAACAAGGTCGTCCTACCGGCTGGAGAGAGTGTCTATCAGGACGCTAAGGGACAGCCCATGCCACCCAAGAGATGGCCAACTGAATTCCACTATGTGGATGGGGGCCTTGATCAGGCCGACACCACCGACTTTGTGTGCGTCAACCGCTTCATAGCGGAGCCATGGAGGCAATGCTTTGCGGTTTCCCCTGTTGACATCAGAGAATAGGAAGACCCCCTCACTGAAGAGGAGTTGGATCTGGTTCAGGGGTATATGGATCAGCCCTTACACAACTGGGGAAGCCAGCGTGAGGGCAAGGGCCAGGATAAAGCCTGGTGGGAAGTGGACTCGATCGTCTCTGGTTCCTATGATGGGAATACCTTCGTACAGAGGGTACTTGACCACATGTCCAGCCAGGACGAGCCAATCGGCGGTAACCCACCCACCTATGGCGACATATTCTGAGGCAAGACCAGAGATGGCTCTTTGGGCCACCTGGGAAGACCACCTGAGCCGAAGCCGAGTGGGGTCGCTACCCCTCAAGTAAGCTCAGTGGTCCAGGTGCCCGGAAAAGCCAAGGCGGAGTCCGATGATTGCCCCAAGATCCAGGCGTTGAGGGCCAGGCTGAAGCAGAAGTATGGTGATACCTTCTTCAGTGGAAAGCCTGTGTTTCCCCCACCGGTGCGTGGACCGTATGGCGAGGCCAAGATACGACTGAAGCAGGACCCCCGTGTGTATCGGAACCGGGAGTTTGCCCTGAGGGGCGAGAGGAAGGAGGCCATGGAGAAGATCCTCTGTGACTTCATCAAGAGAGGCTGGCTGGAGCCGTGCCACTCCGAATGGGCCTCTCCGTGCTTCGTCGTCCCCAAGAAGGTGGCTGGTGAGTGGCGGCTCGTGGTCGACTACCGCGGCCTGAACGCTGAAACGCAGCACGACAGCTATACGCTGCCCCGCCCCTCATTGAGGACATGCTGCAAAAACAACACCGGCGGAGGATCTTCACGGTCATTGACCTGAAAAATGTTTTTCATCAGATGCCTCTCGCCGAGGAGTCCCGTGCCTGCACAGCCATGAGCACCCCACTTGGACCTCTCCAGTGGAAGGTGATGCCCATGGGCGTTACCAACGGTAATGCGGCTTTTCAGTGGATGCTGAAGAACCTGCTTGAGCCGGTGCGTGACTGTGCGGACCCTTTCGTGGACGACGTGATCATCGCGTCCGGGGACCCCAGTATGAGCTACGAGGAGCTCCTGGAGGCACATGAGAGGGACGTCACTCGGATGCTAGACCTTCTGATTCGGCACAAACTCACGGGCAGCAGTGACAAGGCCACCATTGTGGTAAGCGAGGTGGTCTTTGCTGGCCACGTAGTTGGAAACGGGCAGCGAAAGCCCATACCTGGCAAGGTGGCTGCGATTGAGCACTGGGAAAACCCCAAAACGGTCTCTGAGCTACGGGCGTATCTGGGGTTCTGCAACTACTACTCGGGGTATATCAAGATGTATGCCGAGTATGCAGCTCCCATGACGACCATGCTCAAAGGCAACCGAGAGGAGACCAAGAAGGGGTCCAAGAAGGCTCTGGTCTGGACTGTTGACTCCGACCGTGCCTTCGAGGGGATGAAGCAGGCGCTGCTATCCGCAGTGGGTCTGCACCTCGTGGATCCCGATCGAGGGTTCGTCCTGCGCACCGACGCTTCCGACTACGCCGTTGGCGCTGTGTTGGAACAAGTGCTTGACGATGGGAGGCACGTGCCCGTGGCCTTCTGGAGCCGAGTCCTGGCGGACGGCCAGAGACGGACGTGGACGCCCCGTGAAAAGGAGGTGTATGCCATCGTCATGGCTCTCAGGAAATGGGCTGGGTACATAGCCCTCCATCCCGTCACCGTCTGCACCGACCATCAGAGTCTGCAGTCGTGGCACAAGGAGCACGTGGACACCCCCTCTGGTCCCGCCTCCCGACGGGCAAGATGGCATGAGACCTTGGCCAAGTTCGACCTCACAGTTGTGTATGTTCCTGGCAAGGACAACACCGTGGCGGACTGTCTCAGTAGGTGGGCCTATCCCGCCAGCAAGGGCATGACGGATGTCTCTGCCCATGGCGATGAGGCTGAGACCGCTGAAGCCAAGAGGATCATTGAAATGGAGCGCCTGATGGAGAAGGAGGGTGTTAAATGCTTCGTCGTCATGGCTGCGGATGCCCCTCTCGGAACGAGGATTGGCAGAGCGGTCAGAGTACTCGCCCCTGATGGAGGTGAGTCCGACAAGCACCTCTTCCCTGAATCTTGCCTCCAGGACGACTGGACCGACGACTACGCTAAGTCCGAGGCCTTTGCGGCCGAGTATAGGGCTGTCACCGACCCTGATGACCAGCAGAAGTGGCCAAAGGGGCTGACCGAAGAGGATGGCAAGCTTTACCGGAATGGTAAGCTGCTGGTCCCGGAGTCCCGGGTGCTCGAGCTGTGTGAAGCTTGACACCACCACATGCTGCACTCAGGGGTCAAGAAGCAAGCCCTAGACATGCAGCGCCGGTTTGAGATCGACCAGATCAATCTCTACACCGCCATCAAGAAGGTCAGGAAGGGTTGCTCGGTCTGTCAGGCCTGCAATCCCGAAAACCGGAACGTCAAGGGGGAAGCCCAATGGACCCCGGTTCCTGACCAGCCCATGGAGAGCGTGGCCATGGACGTCTTCTCCATGCCCGAAGTGCACATAGGCAAGGAGACCTTCGACTGTGTGGTCCTTTGTGTGGATCACCACAGCGGCTACGTAGTAGCCGTTCCGGCACGCAAAAAGGGGTTGCTTGCCAAGGAAGTGGCAGTCATGATGATTCGTCATTGGCTGACCGTCTTTGACGTCCCCCGCACCATTTGCAGTGACCGAGGGCCCCAGTTTACTGGTGGCTGGTTCAAGGCTATGTGTTCCCTCATGGGAATACGTCATGCCAAGAGCGTCGCCTATCTCAGCCGGTCTAACGGCCGTGCTGAAGTGGCTGGACGGCAGCTGTTCGAGAAGCTGCGCAAGATTCACATCACCAATCCACGTCGGAACTGGTTTGAGGAGATGTGGCCCGCTCTGAAGGCCCATCATGACACCCCCACTCCGGGTGGTTTGTCCCCTCACCACATTCTGTTCGGCAGGGACCCCCTGGGTCGGGGACTTCCCTTGTCTGGTGATGGTATGGCCATGGACGCCAAGGAATTCTTTGCGTGCCAAGAGGCAACGGCGCGGGACATCCGCCAGCAGCTCGAGAAGGTGCATGCTGAGCATCAGAAGTCCGCCCCGAGCTCGACAGCGCAAAAGTTCAGGGTGGGAGACCCGGTGTGGGTGATCAGACCCCGCCCTATGGGCACCCACCGCACCAAAACCTGGTTCACACCCGGAGAGGTTGTCCGCAGGATTGGTGAGGACACCTACCGCATCAAGGTGGGTCACGGACAGTTCTGGGAGCGCCACGAGAGTCAACTCCGTGTGCGGGAACCCGACTTCCGTGGCCAACATGTGTCCCTGGACTACGCCGCACATGAGGCTGATTCGGACGACGATTATGCTGAGCAGGACGACTATACTGTCGAGAAGATCCTGGCTCAGCGTCCGAACGCCTCGGCACCCGGAGGCCTGGAGTTCAAGGTTCGTTGGCAAGGCTATGGGCCGTCCCACGACACCTGGGAACCCGTCTCCCCGTTCGTGCCGCGGATTAACACTCCCTTCATGGAGTACATCCGCAAGCACAAGACCAAGATCCATGTCTCGGACTTGGCAGCACTCACCCGGGCGATTGCAGCCAGGGGCGCCTGATCATCGCCCTGAGCTCTCCCCTGATCTAGTTTGAGCGCTTGTGTGGTTGACGGATCGTCCCTCACTTGCTTGCTCTCTTTCATCTTCCGGTGACCTGCCATCAGAGTGGCCATATACCCCCCCCTGCTGAATCCAGAGGAGGATGGCCCCTGTCTTCTACTTCTGTTCGTCACCCCCCCCCTGCTGAATCCTTGGGAAACCAGGCTGGGCGACTGACCTTCACATTTTCTGAGCTCTTGGGGCCTTGAAGCCCATACGACGTTGCGCAACGGATGCCGCTGTCATCGGCATTGCGATTTTTGGGTGTTTGGTCTGGTCCCATGGCACTTGCGGCATCCAGAGCAGTCTACGTGTGTCTGCAGACTACATATGGCCTGACTCAGGCGCTTTCCTGTTCACCCTCCTGCATATGCCTTATCCTAACCGGGGCGTGGTTTGGCGCTCTGTCCAAAGTGTTTTTACACGCCTATTACCCCGCTTATTGCTTTTCTTTCTGCCCCCCCAGGATATGTGCATCTGTATGTTAAGAGTTGTCAGTCCATCACCGCGGTTGACTGTTTTCCCCCCCAAAGGGACACGAATCGGAATACCACTGTGCCTTGAGTCGCCGTTTACATGCTTTTACATAAGGTCGAGCCCGGACCAGTACCTAAGTACAGATTCTTCTGTTTGAGTGCCCGTGATACCGTGTGCCCTAGTGGCTGTGATGTGCTGAGATCCTGATGGCACCAGGCGGGAAGCCCAGTTGCCTGACTACACTCCCAGCGGTCCACCACTGTCAGTCCCAGTGTGAGCCTACCAACTCGCAGACGCACTTGCAGTCGGGTGGCGGCCTCCGGTGTCCTGACCTCGGTCAGTCTGCCTGGGAAACTGGTGGTTTGAGGAGTCGATGCCTCAGCCCATACTGCATGGGGACTCCCCCATGCATGGCCTTTGTGGTAGTGGGGCGAGGGAAAAGACGGCCTTGATGCCTGATCCCTTAAGGAGGAGCTCGTTCGGCTGTACCACTCTGGACTCGCGTCGTTGATATGGACATGGTGCGCCCAAAGAAGGACCCGTGGGGAATCCCCCCCCACCCCTGCGGCCTTGGGAGGCCTGGGGTAGCCTGATGGATCTTTGTTGTCGCTCTCGACCTGTGGGACCACCTCGGTCGCCGTGTGCCGCCTATGTTGGCCGTGTATGCCACCGCCACTGTGGTAGTGACCGTTGCAGCCGGCACCCGGTGCGCCTGGTATGGGTTAACGGGTCCTTTGGATGCCGAACAATCGCCGCCAGGACCCGGGACTTGATACTTGATACTATACTTGCAGTTACTAGCAGCTACAGCACCGTACCTGTCTTACTGTGGGATTTGGGCAGCCTAACCTGCAAATCAGCCTGAAGTGAGGATGTGACACCCCCCCCCCCCTTCAGGGGATGGTCCTGGGTACCCGCTGCCATGCTTGGGTGTTATCGAGCCCCCTCCCCCAGGGTTTGCTCTAAGGAGGGGGGTGAAGCGGTACCCAGAACCCATGGCCCATGGCCCGGAGGCCTGTGAGCCGTCACACCCGTGCGGAAGCCGTTGACACCGGCTGTCAGCGGGATATCCCTGTTCTCTAACCTGCGAAATCTGGAATCCGATTTCTAACCAATAAATCGATTTAGAATTACCATAATTTTATTGTCTTAGGCGATTTTCAGTCGGAAATCGGTGAAATACCCGATTTCTACCGCAATTTCTAATTGTCGTGAAATCGCCGCCTGATGTCGCCTGTTCGCGCGCCTTCGTCGCTTCTCCGTGGCGAGTTTTGTGATGAACCTTTCTCGAGTACCTGTGAGGTTCTAAGAGAACTTGAGGGCTGAATCTAGAGGGTATTCAATGTACTTTCATCTGGTGTGTTCACCAGAATTTTTCGCCGTTGCGTCATTGAGTAAATAAACGCGCAAGCTTTTCCGTCGATCGCTCGAACTCATGGTTCTCAAGGACCACGAGTTCGGACGGAACCCTACATTCCCCCCCTAGGCCTTTCATCCATGGCCCTTTCACGCGGGCATATCATTTTGTATAGGGAAGCGGGCAATGGCGATGTTTTGGGCAGCCTATGGGTCTCGCAAACCCAAGTCGTTTGGGTGCGCAAACGCTAACTTTGTGGCCTTGTGCGCATGGACGTTAATAACCAAACACAATACTCACAAGACCAAAGACCCGAGGCCATTTTCGTTTTTCCAGCCAACTCAACGATGGTTCCACGCAATTCAATGCGTACCAAAGCTCTTTTTTCGAAAGAGGGCAAGTTTCGGTCGAAAATATGGCAAAAATGGCCAATCACCCGAGGCTCGTACTCGAAGCCTATGGGGAGTTGAGCCTCGAACCAAGGCAATATGTAAAGTAGAGACCACGAAGAACATCGTGGATGGCTTGGTTGATTTTTACAACCTTGTCTTCCATTTTATAAAATTTCGCCTTGTGAGCACGCGTGCCATATTGCCTCTTTGCACACGCACTCATATGCAAGCACTAATGACACGAGTGGGCGGAGACAATCTAACCATAGTGTGCATATTTGAAAACACCTACTATGGGCCTACTCCAAACGTGTTTACTCATATTTTTGTTCATCAAAGACCCGAAGATATGTACATGCCAATATCGCTGATATATGCACTTTTTCCCATACATGGTGTGCTTCAAGGATTGAGGTGTTAAAAATGCTTTCATTATGCTTTGAACCTCAACCCTTGTTGCAAAAGGAAGCAAAGCTTCGGTTTGCATCCATGCAAAAGCCCGAGGCTCTTTTCTCTCGTGATACGGAGATGCGATATTTGGAGGGACCACTTTTGGGTGAATTTTGGCCTTTTTGCCCAGAATGGCCCCCAACCCCATCTCCCCCTGATTTTGCCCCCGAGGTTGCGTGCGCCACTTGACCAAGGGTAAGGGCAATTCGGAGAGGGCACATAAACCCGCATCGAATGGGGTATTTCCCCATGTGGCCTCTCCTCTCGATGGGAGAGTTGTGAGCTACCCAATTTGGGGTATGTTGCCATTCTGCCCCATTTGTGTATCACTTTCCCTCCAATGGGAAAAATGGCTAGAGGCGACCATGAGGGTTGGCAAGCGGCATATATTGGGACCTAAGTCTGATGTGTCTATAGCATCCTTGGTTGAAAAGATCCTCGCCGTGGCCATGGAGATATGGAATGATGAGTGCGGGCCTCTTTGGCGAAATTTCGCTGTTTTTGCCATTGTGTACCATATTGGAATTACCATATCTCAGTGGGGCACAGGATCTAGCCTGAAGGGAAGGGCGATTATTGTAGCTCATGATCAAGGATTGAACGCCATTGAGTTTCGTAATTCCTCCTCCGGCTCATCTGGAGTTATTCAACTTTTGGTGCGATCCATGATCCCCCCATTTGCACCGCATGCTGCTTTCTGCACCATCCGCGTGTTCATCCCCTCGATGAACAGCAAGCAGCCAGTGTGACAGCAAGCCATAACCCAGGGCATGGGACCAAAGGGGATATCAAGGGTTGTGAATCAAGGCTTGGCGCGTCAATATCGCCAAGGTTTCCTACCCTGGAAGGTCGCCCGAGACGGCCGATTTTGCCATTTTGGCAATCATGACCCCACTTGACGAACCCGTGGTGCCCTGATGCCGGGACCTCAGAGGGAAGCAGGTTGGGTGGGGGCTCCAGGGTGTTCGTATGCGAAGGACATAGGGTCAGTTGCCTCGTCCCTACCTCTGGCGGGTCCGGACGAGGGGTCAATTTTGGAGTTTTCGGAGCTAATATCAGTTTGGGCTGAAACAGCCCATTTTCAGCTACCAACTCCTGGGGGATAGTGGTGGGGCCATATCTCTGGCTCAGAGAGGAGTTGGGACTTGCCGTAGAGGGATCATAGGGAGCCATTGTGGGTTGGCTGCGGAGCACCTTGGGTCCCAAAAACTCGCCTTTGGCTGAGCGGGACACCTCCCCTACTGGCAGAGTTTCAGGGTCCGGACTGAACAGGGCATGGGTTGTGTTTCAGCCCCCGCCCCCACCAGCCACTGAGAGGGTCGGACCTGGGATTGGGATACGAGTTGGGACTGAGTGTCAATTGTCCTGTGATGCCCTTACCCCAGTCCAGTCTTAACCCCATGTGTACATATCCTGATGTGTTGCTGTACATACTTTCGTTCCCTTGTTGCAGAATGGCAAGGATCCTGAAACGCTTTGTCACATGACACGAGCGTAATGATGCCCCTGTGAGCGCAGTGCCTTGCCTGCCTGCTTGCTTGTGCGTGTCCACCGCAGCGTCCCGTGGCCAGGCCCCCCACGGGAACGCGTCAAGACCGCCTCGAGCACCTCCGTCTGCTTGAGGATGGTGGCGAGTTGTTGGGTTTTCGGGGACCATGTTGGCCATCTGGCCTGCTGTTCGATGGTGTGGGTTGGGGTCCAGTCTGTGAGGGTGTCTAATCCTCGGTACAGGGGGCACGTCTTGAATTGGTCCCAGGGTTCTTCTTCTGCGTAGCCACAGATGCATATGGTGTATCCTGCGGGGACGTGGATCGAGCAGCGTGCGTACCATCAGTGGTATCAGGTGAGCAGGGGAAGCTGCTCGAGGATGAGCTGGAGTCGGGGTTTTTGTAGGTGTGCTGGGCAGCTATCCGGACGTAGGGCTGAGTAGTAGAGGGGGGTATGGGAGGAGTCTTCGAGGCGTCGGAGGAGTTCGGTTTTCGCTGGGTGGCCCAGCGAGGTGGCCAGTTGTTGGATGGCTGTGGGGTAGTGGTACTGCTTGTCTCGATTCCTGTACGGCGTGTCCTCGGGTATCCAGTGGGGGCGCTGTGTGGCCGAGGGTGTCGTGGGTTGGTGCTGCAGGTGGCAGTGGTGTGGCGTGTCTTTTTGCACGTGTTCGAGCCCTGGGGTGCGGTTGGTGTTCTGGTGTTTTGCATGCGTGTCTGCACGTCCATTGCCGTAGGTGTAGCGGTGGGATTCCTGTTTGATGATGTGCAGGGCGTCCTGTGGGGGCATGCCTCTGAAGGCCATCCACAGCCCCAACGCTTGTGTAGTGAGGGCGGATTCGAGTGCCCTGTGGAGGGGCAGGTCCGCGAGGCGCTGGGTGAGGTGGATGTCGACCGTGGCGTCCACGACTACCCAGATGTTACGGGATGGATCGTTGTGGCGGTGACGGTGTCCGCCAGGATGCGTAGTTTGCCGTGGGAGGACGCCCCAAAGTTGGTGGCCCCGTTGTGGCGTTCCACGTGGAGGCCGTCCACTCGCCGGGTGATGCGCACGGAGGCACAACCGACCGTGGGGGTGCGTTGCTGGGTGCCGGATGCGTCAGTGAAGTAGATGATGTCGGTGTCACTGGGTACGGGTAGGCGGGCAATGGCTGTGGGGTGATAGATGTAGACGGGGTTCCCTTCGGCAGTTCTGGTGGTGATTTGTGTGGGTTGCAGTAGCGGCGTCGCACAGACGCCTATCCCCTGGGTAATGATTGCCTGGGCCCATGGGGTGAGGTTGAGGAGGCCCCCTTGGGGGCGCCCCTGGGTAATGTATGCATACATCAGGTGGAAGAGGTATTCCGTATAGGGGTGAAATTTCTGGCACGTGATGGTCTGTTGCCGTTCCTTGTCTTCTTTGTCGCCGCGGAGGGTGGGGCATTTGTGCTGTAGGGGGCGCATCGGTGCTTCATGAGGTCCCGCATTTTCTGGGTCCGCCCGCTCGCTGGTGAATGTCCATGACGCCGTGGGCGCTGGAGTCCAGGCTACGTGTACCGGATGGCCTGGGGGTACCGTGTGAAACGAGGGGGAGAGCCATGCCTGCTGGTCGGTGGTGGCGGCGGCGCTGGGGGTGCGGTAGTGGATGGAGATGAGGTGCAACAGGGGCGATGGTGTGTTGACGGTTGCCGGGCCGCAGTGCCAACAAGTGCGTGTTATGCCTTGGTCATTGTGTCTGACCGGTGGCACATCGGTCTCCGGGGCGTTGTGTTTGGGGATGGACCAGGGGGCATGGTGTCGCTAGATGGTGCGGGTAGCGTGTTTGTGGCCGTTGGGCGCTAGCAGAGGGATGGCGGCTGGTGTCCAGCCTTCAGCTGACGCGGTGGGTTTATCCTGCTTTGTGCTGCCGTCGTTGGTGGCTGCGTGCTCGCTCGGGCGGGGTCAGGGGTGCTGGTCTTGGAAAGTCTTGTACGCCATGTCGATGTCCTTCGGTCCTGGCATCGCGCGCCCTGCCTTTGTAGCGCATGCGCGGGGGTATGCTTGGAAGACGCGGCGTGCTGGCCATTGCGGGTCGGAAAGGAACGGGGCGTGGTGGGCTCCGCACTGGGCCCTGACCCTCATCTGCGTTGGAGTGATGTACACCACGGTGATGGTGGCCCCCACGAGGCGTAGGGAGTCCACCTTGCCTGCCGTATGTCGGTGCACGTTGGTGTGCGTGGCCACGAGTGGCCCCTGCTGATCGCAGTGGTGGTTTGTCAGCATGGCGTGTGTGTGGCGCGGTAGGAGGAGTTGTAGCTGGGCCCAAATGCCGGTGCCCACGGAGGTGAGGACACCGTGTAGTGCCAGTATCCACCGGAAGCAGGTGTTACGGGCCATCTGCGCTTCTTTTATGCGTATGGCTGCCGCTTCGCGAACCCCGAGTTGGTGGTTGTGTTTTACCCTGTGTAGGAGGTGCGCTGCGTGTTTTGCATAGGCTGTGTTGACTAGGGCCCCTGTATTGTCCCCGTAGCAGCGCCAGTAGGCCATCATGGCCTCCTTGGGGAAAGACGTGGGCCCGCCTCCGTGTTGCGCCCATGCCTTTGTCACTTGCCGTTGAGCGTGGCGTAGGGCATCTTGGGGGCGCGGGAGCTGCAGGGCTTTGTACTCGATGGCTGGGTTGAGCACCGCTTCGATGCAGTATGCCATAGAGAAGGTCCCTACCAGGACCGGCCCCTGCTGTACCCCTTCCACCATTTCCTGTCACTCCTATGATCTTGCTTCTCACCAGGTTCTGCATGATCTTGCCCTATCCTGCACAATGTTTCACAAAAAATAGTAAAATATGGCTCCCTCACACAAATCCTGATCCCTTGCAATAACCAACTCCCAAGTACAACATCCGAAATCCAAATAATCCACACTGAGGGCTTCCAAGGGTGTTTGAGGTCCCGCGTTGACACTCAACAACTCCTTCTAACACTCCGTTCGTCTCACGGTGCACACGGAGACACGGGCGTTGGGCATGTACATAGAATTGCACCAATAGAATAATGGAAAAACCCGAAAAAAAATAGACACTCAGAAAGTCGCATTAGAATATTGGGTTGCATGGTCCAAGAGTTTTAAATCAATTTCTACCCCCTTGACCACTATCCCTTGCTACACCTGGCATACATACACATCAAAGGCCTCTGACGCTTCTTAAATTAAGTTGAGACCAAGGCGACTCCAGCCCATATCTCAAAATTGAAACTCCTCGCAGTGAGCTGGAGATATGATGTTTCAAAGTGGCTTCACGAATCAATTTTGTTCCGCCTATATATCCAAGAAAAATGAAGGAGACAACAAAAAGAAGGTTGATTCGTGATCGGGGAAAAATGTAGAACCACTGGAAATTCATCAAATCCAGTGCGGCGACCTCGAAATCGAAAATCCGATTCTGAATGTCTGAAAAAATCGGTTTAATTTTGCGAGTGTATAACATGAAAATTGCGGAAGCAACGAACCCTTTTCTGATGAAATCTAACCCTTCATCGGGGTGTCTGCTAAAATATCTGGAATTAACAGTTAACCAATCGGTTACCGCAAAGTCGCGAGCCAACTGACAGTCGCCGATACATTGTCCATCAGAACAGATAGCTGAAAAATTACGGAAACATTATGATAAAAAAACCCTGTTGATTCCTGATATTCTGATATATAAATCTCAGCCGGCGGCGCCTCGGTTGTGAATGTGGCCGCTCATAGCTGGAATCGCCAAGCCTATCACACTATCACATCAGGTTAGGTCAGGTGGATGGGAGAGGATGATATCAGCCAAAGGCGCCTTGCCGGCACATAGATACACACGCCAAGTGACCCAAAGATGGCCACGGGGGGCCGAACCGGCTTCACCCCCCTTCTCAGAGCATTGTATCCGCTCGGAAGTCATTGAAGAGAGGACGGGAGGACCCCAATGGGCTCCAACCCCCCCCCCCCCATGTCCCAAGGACACATGGAGGCCCCACATACGGCGTAGGCGTCCCCCATGCCCCAAGAGAGGGGTGAGAACACTCATAATCGGTGCCCTCCGCCATATCCGGTCTCCTCTTGATATACAACATGGACCAAGAGGATCAAAGATAGAGAAACGTTGTCGGTCGACCCAAATACGGATACCACAATGAAATATATATGTCGAGACCGAGTGAAGGGGATATATGGCCAATCAAGGCCCAAAAATCCCCTGATGAACGCCCTCATCCGTCTCCCAAGCACAAAGACAAACATAAATGCCAAGGTGGATCCATCACGGTGCTGCTGCAGCAACCAAATGGACCAACACGTCCTTGACATACAAGGAAATGCCCTTCTTCCTTAGATAATCCACCCAGACCGTGGT
The DNA here is from genome assembly GCA_964036045.1 of Eutreptiella sp. 'Long Island Sound 2002'. Taxonomy (NCBI): domain Eukaryota; phylum Euglenozoa; class Euglenophyceae; order Eutreptiales; family Eutreptiaceae; genus Eutreptiella; species Eutreptiella sp. 'Long Island Sound 2002'. The sequence goes on from OZ038393.1 coordinate 48,456,145, forward strand.
GTACCTCGGCACAAAACTGCTCGGAGGTTCCCACGAATCCCTGGATGCGGCAAATCCATTCCAACGGACTTTGTATAGCCTCCCCGCAGGCGTCCCCGGGTCTGGCTTGTCTGTCAGGATCCTCTCGGCGGTGAAGTCGTCGTCCTCACCCTCGGCATCCGAGTGCACATCGCCGGCTGTGAACTCGAAGGTGACGGGACGGCCGCTGGGGTCTGGTGCTCGGGGACGGAGCTGGGTATGGTCGCGGTCCAGGATCTTGTTATCCCCCACACGAACGGCATCCCGGGCCACTTTGCCATGGTTCAACCACGGGAGAGTGCGTGACACTCGATCCCGTAGGAACAGGATACGATGGGGCAACAGTCCCGTGGGCCCCAGAAGGTCGTGGTACGCCTGGAGTACTCTCCACAGCAAATTATACCAATTCCGGCCCGGTTCGTCAATGTGCAGCTGGCGGAACGTTTCGCACATCTGCCGTCCGGCCACCTCATTCCGGCCATTTGACCGGCTGTCGTACGCCGCGGTCTTGGCGTACCGAATTCCCGTGTGCTTGCACATCGTCTTGAACCACGTCCCCACAAATTGACTGCCCCGATCGCTGCAGATGACAGCTGGGACATCAAAAATCGTCAGCCAATGCCTGATCATGGCATTAGCGACGGTCTTGGCCTGCAGACCCACTCCATGCTTGTCCTTCTTGTCCTTCTTCTTGGACTTCTTGCCAGGGACCGCCACGATATACCCGCTGTGCCTATCCATCGCCAGGATGACACAGTCGTAGGTCTCCCCTTTCACGGTGACCTCAGGCATCGCGAATACATCCATGGCCACGGACCGCATAGGGGCCTCCGGTATAGCCGTATACACCGGGTTGCCCGCTGTGGAATGGTTGGGGCTTTTCGTGGCCTGACACACGGCGCAGTCGCTGCAGTACTTGTCCAGGATGGCGTAGTACCTTGGTGGGAACTTGAAGCGCCACTCCAGGTCCTGCTGCATCTTGTCCCGACCAGGATGCATGAGCTGGGCGTTATGCCAGTGGTCAATGAGCTCCTCCATTCGGTTCTCAGGGACCAATAGCTTGTCCTTGAGGAATAATTTATCCCCATCCTCCATCAAGCCCTCAGGCCATTCGCCGTCCAACGGGGCGCTCACGGCATTCCAGTACCTGCTCCAGTGGTCGGATGCCGCATAGTAATCGGACCATTCTTCTGTGAGCACCGACCTGACTAGCTCTACAGGGGCCACCATCCATTGCTCGAGGATTTTCTCTCGAATAGCCTGGACTCGGGCGCCCCAGAACTTGGCCAGGTCCGTACAGTTTGCCATCACCACAAAGCACTTGCCCCCTCTTGCTCCATGGCCTTCTCCATCTCGATGATGCGCTTGGCCTCCTCGGTCTCCTTGGCGTCCCCATGGGTGGATATGTCCATCCATGCTTTGCATGCGGGGTAGGCCCATCGACTGAGGCAATCTGCCACAGTGTTGTCCTTCCCCGGGACGTATACGACGCTGAGGTCGAACTTGGCGAACGTCTCGTGCCACCGGGCCCTCCTTACCGCCGGTCCCGAGGGGGTGTCGACGTGCTCCTTGTGCCAGCTCTGTAAGGACTGATGGTCCGTGCAAACCACCACCGGTTGCAATCCGATGTTGCCAGACCACTTCCTGAGCGCAAAAACAATGGTGTACGTCTCCTTCTCCCTCGCTGTCCAGGTTAGACGCTGGCCCTCGGCCAGGTTCCGGCTCAAAAACGCCACGGGTACGTGCGACCCATCATCCCGGACCTGCTCAAGGACTGCCCCTACAGCATAATCCGAGGCGTCTGTCCGTAGCACAAATCCCTTGTCCGGGTCCACCAGGAATAGCCCCAGCTGCCCCATGAGTCGCTCCTTCAGGCAGCTGAATGCATCTTCGGCCTCAGGGGTCCAAGCAAGCTTCTTCTTGCTCCCCTTCCGGCCATCGAACTTCCCCACCTGCAGCATCTTGTGCAGCGGCCCTGGTAGTTCTGCATACATCCGGACATAGCCCGAATAGTAATTGCAGAACCCCATGAAGGATGGGAGTTCGCTGATGTTCTGGGGCTTGTCCCAGTGGTGCAGGGACGCCAGCTTCCCAGGCATGGGACGGCGTTGCCCGTGACCAACCACGTGACCCGCGAACTCGTCTTCCCTCACAAAGAGTGAGGCTTTGGTGGGCTTGCACACCATGTTGTGCTTGTCCAGCTCGCTGAGCACTCGGCGCAGATCCTTCTCATGCGCTTCGATGAGCTCGTCCTCAGTCATGTCTTCCGTGCCGTACCCGATGATGATGTCATCCACAAAGGAGTTGGCACAGTCCCGGACAGGACCGAGTAGGTCCTCCATCATGCGCTGGAAAGCGGCGTTGCCATTCTTGGCGCCCATAGGCACCACTTTCCACTGCATGGGCCCCAGCGGCGTGGACATCGCTGTGCAGGGCCTGAAGTCCGGGTGTAGCGGCATCTGGTGATAGCTGTGTTTCAGGTCTAACACCGTAAAGATCCGCTTTTTCTGTTGTTTTTGGAGGATGGTATCGATCTGAGGGAGCAAGTACAAGTCGTGGTCGGTTTGCTCGTTCAAACCTCTGAAATCAGCCACCAACCTCCAATAGCCCTTCTCTTTCTTGGGCACGATAAAGGCTGGGCAGGCCCACTCACTGTCGGAGGGTTCGATCCAGCCCCGCTCAATAAACTCGGCCAACAACTTCTTCATGGCCTCGGCCCGATCGCCCTGAAGTTGGTACTTTCGATGACGATAGATCTTGGGGGTCGGCTTCAGCTTGATCCTCGCTGTGCCAAATCTCCCAGGATCTGGAGGCTTCTTGTTGGCAACGCCATTTAATAGCCGCGGATAGGCATTTATTAGCCTCTCCTTCAGCTCGGCGACCTTCGGGTTCTCCTCGGCCTCTTCAGCCGCTTGCTTCGGTATCGATACAACAGACCGCACTCCGGTATAGGCCTCTTCCGGGTCCGAGTCCGACTTCTCCTCGTCCGATATGCCGTCTTCATCGTCGTGGGGCGCGCTTCCCACCGATAATCTTCGGAAATTGGCGGCATTGGCCGGGTTCTTGTCGCTACCGGCCCCCTTTCTTGGAAAATCCCACGTCGGCGGCTCCGACCCAACCGGACAATCATGTTGGTCCGCGATGTGATCTATGACCCTCGCCATGAACTCATCCTTCTCGTACTTGCCGGTGACCAACATCTTGTCATCCCACCAATGCGGAGATGTGACCATGGCCCGCCCCTTCTTGGCTGCCACACGGTCGTGCATCCCCATCCGCATGTAGTTGACGACGTGGTCGATCTTGGCGTGGGACAGGACGTCAATGCCATCCATTGGCTGATCTGTCCCTTCCTTGGGCTCAAACATGACCCGCATGGGCACCGCCTCAACCCTACGGATGAATGCTTCATCAGCCGTGGGCTGGGCTTGCGCCCCATCCACCCAGAAAGCCTTGGTACCCCACGCTTGACCCGGGGAGGGCATTGATAAACCCTTGGCGTCGATGAACAACTCCTCCTCTGGCCTGAATGACATCTCGTTCAGGGTGATCGAGTCCAGCGTCGACTTGAGACCTTCCAGCGGACATGGGGTGGATCCTATGCCGGTTATGACCAGGATCCCCTTCGCCCTATCTGCGACAGTCTTCTCCACCGTATGTCTGGTATTTTCCAGGGGACCATGCCAATACATGGGCCCCCACTCCTTCAAACCCCAATGCCTGTGCCAGGCTGAGTCTCCTCGATGCCAATGCCTCCTACACTTCCTCAAAAGTGCGGCATCCCGGGAAGCGAAGACGTCCGTCTCGGGCGCTTCGGCTCCCAGCGTCTGAATCATCCTGGCATACACCTGCGGCGCAATTCTATACTCCGTGAGCTGATCTCCGCGGTCTCCTCTGGACTTAGCACCCACAGCTTGCACCGCTTGGACGATTCGATCCTCTTCCTCAGCATTCCATTGGGATGATCCGCATGCATAGTCCGTGGACAGCCATGTAAGGCATTCATTATCCTCCCAGACCAGCGTTGCACAATGGGGAAGGGCTCCAATGGCGTTTCCCACCATGAAGTCATACCCCATGATCATATCCCAATCTGTAATGTCGGCCACATAAAAGTTCCCGGATAGAGTGCTTCTCTTCGCCAAATCAGGGCGGTTCAAGCGCTCATGCTCCCAGAATTCCATACTGATAGTGGCCTCAAGGGTGCCACCACCCATAATCTCTCTATTGGCCACCTTCAGGCGTACCGGTCTACGGCTGGGCTGCAGGGATTCCTCCTTGAACAACCCTCTCCGGACCAGGCTCACCTGGGCACCAGTATCCACCAAAACATCCACCACCAACTCCTCTTGTCCGCACCGTACACGCACCTTCAAGTGCAACTGCCGCTCGTCACCATGCGGTGTATGGACGACTCTCAGGGCATGCAACTCTAGCACATCCGGGTGCATCAGGACTTCGAGGGTATGGTCACGGATGGTGTAGATCCTGCGCTGGTCCTGCCCGTCCACGGGGCTCTCCGTGGTCACTTCTTCTTTCTTGCCACCTCCCTTGCCCACATACACTTCCCTCGGCAGGGCGCTCCAGGGGTTGGGAGTGGCAAAACTCAGTGGTTTTGGCTCTTCTGGAGCCTTCTTCGGCACCCGATGTGCCTTTGCTTTCTCTAGGATCCCACTGATTTTTGGAGGAGAGACCTCCGAGGTCCCACTCCCGTGGTGGCTCCTCTAGACGTGGCCTGCCGCAGCTCCCTCCTGCTGCGATCCGCTCAGACTTTGTCCACCACGTTGCTGGGCTTTGAGTTCCTCCAACGTCCTCAACATGTCCTCCGCAACCTCCTCGATCGACCTCACGCGTCGGTCTGGGCCGGGTCCTCCACCATAACCTTTTCCTCCGCCTTTCCCTTGGCCCTTTCGTTGGCCTTTTTCACCGTCTCCGCCCTTTGCCTTCCAATCGGCAATTCGTTGCTCCTTGGGCTTCTTGTCGGGATGGGCGGCGAAGTAGGTCTTCTTGTCTTCCTCATATACCTTGCAATGCCGGTTGTCATGTGCATGGTTGTTCCCCTTGCCGTAGCAGACCCAGCAACCGTCGTGCTGTGATCTGTACTCGCGGAACGAGAGCGGCGGGTTCCCGATCCTCCGCGGTTCTCTGCGGTTCTTGGTCCTTGGGTCCAGGCGGTTCCACCCGGACCTGTCCTGCCCATGCTCCTTCATATTGTGCACTACGAACGCAAAGAAGTGGGCTTCTTCTTGATCCTCTCGGGTGGTCGCGGTCCAGAGATCTTGGCCGCTTCCACTTCCTTCCTCCGCGGTGCCGACCGTGTCCCCCCTGATCTCTCAGTGTTGGCCATCTTCCCGATGACCTCGATGTCCATGGCCCTGTCGATCCTGCACGTGAGCCTCGTTCTTGGCGTTGAGCTTCAGCTCCACCGTGATGTACTTCACGATCTCGTCCAGGCTCATGCGGGCGAAGATGACCTGCATTCTCAGCGGTTCTCCGCGCCTACACTCCGCGTTGTTGAGGCGCATCAGCCATTGCCCCATGGTGTCGCCGAATACCTCCACGTAGACGGCGTTCTTCAACCCCAACATTCGGCTGGGCTTGCCGAGGTTTCGCCGGAAAAACTCCATTATTCCGGCGTGGGTGTCCTCCGATGCCATGATCCGTACGGCCACGCGCTTCTTTGCTCTGTTCTCCTCCTCGTCCTCCACCCTTCTCTTCCAGTGGCCAGGGAGGACGTCCTTCAGCAGGTGTCGGATCTTGCTGGACTTATTCCAGTCCTCCACCAGCTTGAGGCTTCTTCGGTACTTGCGGATTTACCGATTCCATTCCCGGACCCTCAATTCCCCGCGCTCCAGCGGCAGCGGAATGGACCACAAATCCTCCAACTTCTGGTTGGGGCCCCCCACTCGCTCCTCGTCCTCCAGCCACTGGAGGCAGGCCTGCTCCGTCTGGATCGATCCCTCGCGGATCTCATCCCAGAGCACCTCCTTCAGGTCCTGCGCCAGCCTGTGTGGGAATGTCTGACATACCCACTTGTCCCTTGGCGCTCCCTTCATCTCGCCAACGACCTCCTCGGCGAAGTCCTCGCAATCCAGGATGAAGTCATTCAGGTTGGAGGGGTTGCCATAGTAGTAGGGGATTTTGATTCCCCTGAGGTCGTCAATCCTGATGGCATCTCGGACGTCCGCAACCACCACTCCACCGAGACAGATACCACTTGTGTTCAGGGGGTGTGAGTACACTTCCCGGACATTCCTCTCCTCCATGGAGTGCGGTCCAGTTGGGCCTGAACCCATGGGGTTTGGGATGCGGGAAGGACTTGCTCCACCGGCTGTCCATATCCCCGTAGTAGGGTCCTTCACCAACAGGTTTCCGCCTGAATGGCCTCGACCATGTCCGTCAGCCCTTCCCATGGTTCGCCCCTGCATGGTCTGGATCTCCTCTTCCGCATAAACTGCATGGGCATTCATAGCGGTCGGTGGATCCTGGGCGGCATGGGACATCTGTACCGTCAGGCTCCTCGAAGCCGTGGTTGCGTGCTCCTCCCGCATAGACCCAGCCGGTGCCGTATGCTCCCTGGGCATTATGGATTTGCTGAACATGGGAACAAACGGCAGCGCACCCGGGTCAACATGCGGAGGCGCGTAAGGTGCCTCTGCAGGGTGGCCCATTAGTTGCTCCATGGCGCTCCTGAGGGTCTTAACCCGCTCTACCAGCTCTGCCGTTGCCGGCCTCGCCAGGAGCTCCGAACCCGAGGCGACGGGTTGTAACTCCTCTATCCTTTTCAGGCGTCCCGACATGTCCTCCACCAGGTGGAGGAGGCTGTCCACCACTCGCTGCTGCTTCTGCAGGGCCATCTCCAGGTTCTCCCGGTACCGGTCCTGCTCCGCTCGCAGCTCCGCCATGTCTGTCTCCGCTTCCGACTGGTCATCCAGGATCCCCACGATGTCCTCCTCTAGGCCGTTCTTCTGGTTGTCCAGGCGGTCAAGGTGCTGCACGATGGCGTCCATCCCCATCTTTGGGTACTTGCTGATGAGGAAGGATACGTGCTCCCAGTGGCACTCAACGTGCCTTCCACCTGATTCGACGCATCCTACGGTTCCCGGCGCCTCGGACTCCTCCGCCAGGGGTGTGTCGCCCATGTCATCCCGCTTTGGCTCCGTGTGCCGGGCCACAGGCGCCGTTCTGGCTCTGGTAGGCCTCTCCAACGCCTCGGCTTCATGCTCCAGGCTGGGTTCGGGGGCCGTGTGCGCCCTTGTGGGCGGTCTGGCGATCTCCTCCGACTCCGAAGGGAAAGCGATCCGATAGCCATCAGAATGCCCCCCGGAATCTGCAGCTGACCACAGCCTGACCGGGCTGGGATCCGTCTCCATCGCCCTGGCTTCCGCCGCAGGTCTTGGGGACCCGCGCTTCCGGTAACGCCGGGCTCTGCCGTTGCTGCCAGTCTCCTCCAACTCCTCCGCAGCGGAGCGGAGATTGCAAGCCTTGCGGCATTGCCTTTCACACATGGAGGCCAGGTCCTCCATTTCTAGCCCATGTCCTGCTAGGGCTCTCCTTTCCGAGCATCTTCGCTCTTCTCGGGCTTCTAAGTCCGGCGTCGACTCCACAGACTCCACGATCTGCACCCGGGGCGTCCTTGGGCAGGGCTCATGAGGGCCCAAGTCCCCGGTGCGGCGGTAGGGGGCGGTTACTCCTCTGCTACCATAAAGAAGGTCCCTACCAGGACCGGCCCCTGCTGTACCCCTTCCACCATTTCCTGTCACTCCTATGGTCTTGCTTCTCACGAGGTTCTGCATGATCTTGCCCTATCCGGCACAATTTCCCACAAAAAATAGTAAAATATGGCTCCTTCACACAAGTCCTGATCCCTTGCAATAACCAACTCCCAAGTACAATATCCCAAATCCAAATAATCCACACTGAGGGCTTCCAAGGGTGTTTGAGGTCCCGCGTTGACACTCAACAACTCCTTCTAACACGCCGGTCGTCTCACGGTGCACACAGACACACGGGCGTTGGGCATGTACATAGAATTGCACCAATAGAATATACCAGAAAAACCCGAAGAAAAATAGACACTCAGAAAGTCGCATTAAAATATTCGGTTGCATGGTCCAAGAGTTATAAATCAATTTCTACCCTCTTGACCACTATCCCTTGCTACACCTGACATATGTACACGTCAAAGGCGTTTGACGCTTTCTGAATTCAGTTGAGACCAAGGCAATTCCAGCCCATATCTCAAAATTGAGACTCCTCGCAGTGAACCGGAGATATGATGTTTCAAAGTGGCCTCACGAATCAGTTTTATTTCGCCTATATCTCCAAGAGAAATGAAGGAGACAACAAAAGGAAGGTTGATTCGCGATCAGAGAAATATGTAGGACCACCCGACATTCATCATATCCAGGGCGGCGACCTCGAAATCGAAGATCCGATTCTGAATGTCTGAAAAAATCTGATTACTTTTGCGAGTGTATAACATGAAATTTGCGGAAGCAACGAACCGTTTTCTGATGAAATAGAACCCTCCATCGGGGTTTCCGCTAAAATATCTGGAAATAACAGTTAACTAATCGGTTACCGCAAAATCGCGAGCCCACTGACAGTCGCCGATACATTGACCATCAGAACGGATAGCTGAAAACTTACGGAAACGTTATGATAAAAAAACCCTGTTCATTGCTGATATTCTGATATAGAAATCTCAGCCGGCGGCGCCTCGGTATTGAATATGGCCGCTCATAGCTGGAATGGCCAAGCCTATCACTTTATCACATCAGGTTGGGTCAGGTGGATGGGACAGTATGATATCAGCTAATGGCGGCTTGCCGGCACAAAGATACACACCCCAAGTGACCCAAAGATGGCCACGGGGGTCCGAACCGGCTTCAGCCAGGCCTTGCGTAGCTGAGAGGTCCCCCCCTGGCAAGTTGGGGTAGCTGGGCGAGGCGCCCTTGCACCTTGTTTGGGAGTGCGATGTGGTGGTACCGCCTTGCCTGTGTGACTCCCAGGTGGATTGTGGTGTCCTCCAGGTGTAGCGGTTCGCGTTTCCGGATGTGGGGGGCGGGGGTCCCGATGTCGGCTAGCCCAACCGATTTCCGGGGCTGCACCAGGAGTTGGCGGGCGTCCAGGGAGGTTGTGAAGAGCTGGAGAATGGTGGACGCCTCTTCGATGGTCGTTGGTAGCCCTGCGTTCGCTGGGTTGGGATGGCGGGTGGCTGTAGTCAGGAGGTTGTCGTCTGCGAAGTTGATGAGGGGGGAACGTAGCGGGTATCAGGCGAATCCCGGGTATACCCGTGCCAGCTCCAATGCCAGCGGGATGGTGACGAGGACGTAGAGGAAGGGGCCCTCGGCGCCACCCTGGGGGAACCCCGCTGTCTGTGTCAGCCCAGGGGGTTACGCCTGCGGCTGTGATGACGGCGTAGAGCCGGGTCTGGATGTACCCGGTCATGAATGATAGGAACAGGAGGCCCATGGCATCCCATACCTCCGTGAGGAGCCGGTCCGGGGCGTGGAGAACACGCCTTGGACATCGGGGGACGCGACGATCATCTGGTAAGGGTTCATGTCCAGTGCGGTCTCCTGGAGGAAGATGGCCTCTTCGGGGGACCTGCTGGCCATGGCCCCCCACAAGTTGGCGGGCACGTGGGCAAAGACCGCTGGCGCAATGCGGCCCAGGATGAGGGTCCACACCAGCTTGATGTCGGTGGTGGCGCACACTATTGGCCGCCAGTTTCCGCCTGCGCCCAGTCCCCCTTCTTGTAGAGGGGGTGGACCAGGTTGGCCCACCTCGGGGGGATCGGTATGGTGCCCGTGAGGATGTCCCACAGGCGGGCTGCCAGGCGGCATTTGGGCAGTTTGAGGCGTTGGTAACCTTCAGCTGGTAGTCCGTCGATGCCGGACACGACCCCCTTTTTTAGGCGGTCTAGGGCGCGTTGAAGTTCTGAGATGCTGAAGGGGTCGTGTTCCATGGCGCGCTGCTGTTCCCGGTTGAAGACCTTGGGCACATGTTCACGGATGGTGCTTCTGGTATGGGGGTCGAGCCCGCGGAGGGCGTCCCCGAGTGGTGCCTAGAAGCTGTTCAGGACAGGATGGAGGACGGTGTCGGGGTCGTTGGTGAGGCCTTCCTCGGGGGTGCGCACCGCGTGGATGGTACGGCGTCCTGTGTCCTCCAGGATGCGGCTGACGTACCGCAGGGACTTGTACTGCGTGTCGTTTCTGCCGTATCTTTCGTGTTCCTGGGCTGCGGCCGCTATGCGGTGGGCGTGCCATTCCTGGAGTGGGTGGCGGCGGGTTGTGACGAACGCGTGGAGATGGGCGTCTCGGTCTCGTGCCTCTGGTGTGCTGGGGTGCAGCAAGGTGGCGATTTCCTCTTTCGTGGTCCAGATGTCACGGACAAGCTGTTGGAGTGCAAGTATGGTGGTGTCCCTGTGTCGCCGGTGTCGCGCTCCATGCCACATGCTTGCGCCGCCCGGCGCATGGCGGTGGTTAGTGTTGGCGCATCAGGGCGGCGCAGGATGGCGTGTAGGGCCCTGTTATACCTGTACCAGGCGCCGTGGTCGTCCTCGGCCGGAAGCCGCAGTTTGGGTGGGAGGGCATCGTCAGGCAGGGTGGCTGCGGGTGGAGATAGGTTGCGGATGATGAGGTCCATGTAGAGGGGTCGATGGCCCGTGCCCGCGGGCGGGAGGTCCCCGTAGGTTGCCTCGTGGACGCGCACCGTGGTTGGGTCTCCGTAGCACGTGTCGATGCAGGAGGGGTGGGTGCCGGTCTGGTGGGGGTAATGGGAGGGTGTGCCGGTGAGTCCTGCAGTAAGGTTGGTGAGGCAGAGTTGGTGCATGGCGCCTCGGATGGCCATGTCGGTGGCTGTGGGTGGGTTGTTGCGGTCGTCGTCGGTGGGGGCGGCGTTTGGGTTGCCTATGATGACGGTGGGTGCCAGAAGGGAGAGGCGGCGGTACGCAAGGCTCAGGACGTCCAGGAAGTCCTTGGTTTCCTTTCCGAATGCGACGTGCATGAGTAGCACGTTTAGCTGCCATCCGGGTCCCACGCACTCGTACGCCTCGCGGCGACCATTCACTCTGAGGTCGGGGTGGGCATGCACCGTGACCGACGTCTTGTGGTAGAGGGACACCCCTCGTTGCCAGTGGGCGTGGTATTTGTTCCCCTCTGGGTCCAGGATCGGTGCCGGTTCGGCTGGTCTTCTCTCCGGAGGGCTTGTTCCAGAAACCCAAGGAGGTCTGCGCCTTGGGGGTGCGGCCCGGGCATGGCTTGCAGTGTGGCGGCCTTGTTGGGGTCGTAGGTGACCGCGGGCTCGTTGAGGATGTTGATGCGGGTGTGGGCTTCCGTAGGCGCCGGCTGCTGGGAACCGGTAGTTGTGGCGGCAGGCCGCGTCCGACCCGGGCCCCGTCAGGCGTCTAGGAGGTCGATGGAGTCCTGAGCTGCGGTCGCCTTGCGGTTCCGCTTCTGGGGCTGGGCCAGGGGCCATGCGTTGTGGACCTCGCCCGTGTACTCGGTGCCAGTGAGGTGCTCCGTGTCAGGGGAGTACATTTTCATGTCGACCATCTCACGACCGTTTCAGTCTCGCCAGAGTTCGATGGTGCGCCCCACCTTCTTGTCGTTCGGGTTCCCGGGTCCCACTTGACGTCGATATTGAACCCCTGGTGGTTCCCAGTGACGCGGTACCGATGCTTGACCTCACCCGCGGCCCATATCCACCTGGAGGGGCCCGTGGCTGTGGCGTATTCGAAGGGCAACTGCACTCAGGTACCTATGGCTTACTCGGGGTACAGGGCGGCGGCTCCCTCTTAGGTCCAACCTTTCGGCCTGGCTTTCGGCTTGGGTGCGGGTTGGTCCTGTTTGGGGGCCTTGCGAATCTTTGCACCTTGGCGAGGCCGGGCAGTGGGACCTACTCGTTGGGGAGGCGCGCCCTGGGGCAGTTGTGCAGGCGCGTGGCGTGGTGCAAACACGGGGTGTTCAGGGGTCGCTGGGACGTCGGGCTATGATGTGGGGACGGCGTCCTTCAGCTGGAACACTTGCTTGGTCATGATGTCAAGCGTCTCCGCGGCCGCCTGCAAGGCATCGGGCGGGTCTGTGTGCCAGGTGAGGAGCCGGTGCCCGGTTCCTGCTGCGTGGCGGCGCAAGTGGGCTGTGTATCGGATGGAATGGTGTGTCCACGCGTGGGTGCGCTCCGGGGCGAAGGGGCCCCATGGCGCCCGCTGCGCCCAGTAGAGGGCGTAGTGCAGTGCTTCGCAGGGTGCCTCTGGGGTGTGGGGGACGTGGGTGGAGAGTCGCAAGCGGTCTCTGCCGCGTGGCGGGGGCGGGACCTCATCGTCTGGGGCCTGTGACGCTGCCCGTCTGACCTTGCCTTGGTCGTCCCACTCCGCTGTTCACCAGATGTCCCGGTTTTTGATGATGTGGACTTCCGTGGTGGCCAGGGGGGCGTCTGTTGCGTCCCTGCCGATGAGCTGGATGGGGCAAACCACGGGTCGGGCCTTCGGGGGTGCTCGTATGTTGAGGATCTGGTGGCCATCCTCGGCGGTAGGGCCTGTGCTTGGGGCGTCCTGCGCTGCTTGGGCTAGAGGTAGGGAGCGGCGGTCCTCCCAGAGGCTGGAGGTCGCCGCCGTGGCGTACATGGCCGCGATCAGGACGTGTTCTGTCAGTTCTTCCAGGAATGAGGTGGTTTTCCCCCTCCAGGTCTCGGGGCATGGTGGCTTCTGCCTTTAGGGTGAGGAGTGCGATGGCGCGTTTAGGTCCAGGTGTGGCATGCGTCGGCTCATCTGGCGGGCGTCGGTCGGATGGGGTGCTGCGGGGGAGCCTCTGGAAGGGGGATGGCCCCACCGCGAGATGATCGACAAGGTTTAGAGGTATGGCGTGGTGGAGGTCCGCCGCGGGCAGGAGGTAGGGCGGCAGGTCCCCGGGTATAGTGCCCAGGTATATGCCCCCCCTGTAGGTAGGGCTGGGTAGGGGCTGCTGCAGGGCCACCGCGCATGGTTGCGCGCACCGGGGGTTGGAGTGGGTGCACTGGGCCGTTCTGGGCTGTGGTACTGCGTATATGGTGAAAGGCTCCACCGTGCGCTGTATGTGGCGGGGGATGATGGTGCGGAGGTCTGCCAGTCGTGCTGTGCGGCTTTCGCCATAGTATATCCACAGTGTGTCCTCCATCTGGAGCCCCCAACCGGATACCTTGGAGGCACAGTGCAAAAGAAGAGTGTTTCCTCCCGGGCCATCTTGGGGCGTAGCTTGCGGGCCAGCAGGCCCAAGGTGCTTTGGTGGCTGGCCTCGGTGACGGTGCCGGGTCCAGCGCTAATCCGTGGGAGTAGGTTGTTTTGGTGTTGTGCCGCGGCTCGTCTGCGGGTTGCGTGGAGGGCGGTTCTGTCGGCGTGGAGGGCGCGCGTGGTGGGTGGGCCTTTTGCGTGGGGTCAGGCTGACGTGTAGTGGATGATTCCATGCCAGCCGCTGGGGGTGTCGTGGTGGCTGGAGGCTAGGGTAGGTGGTGAAAGTGTATATGATGATTGGGGAGCGCTCCTGCGTGGCGTAGAGGTAGTAGTGGTCGCGGCCTGTGCTGTGGGTAAAGATGACGTTTGGCGTTGGTATGTCGTAGTGGAGCGCGGTGCTGGGGAGCTGTTTGGTGACGCGTGCTGTCGCGCCCCCTCTTTTCAGCGCGGTGTCATGGGGTACGAGGATGTGGATGGTTCACGCATCGTGGGCAGGGAGGTCGAGGTCCGGTAGAGGTTGATGACTGAGGCGTCCCCTGAAGCGTGCGAAAGCCGGGTTGTGGTGTGCCGCCGTTTTCTTGATGATGAACGGTGCCCATTGGGGTGGCGCGCCAACTTGCCGGCCCATGGCGGCGCCGGCGTGGGCAATCGCGGTGAGGTCCGGGCCGATGCCAGGGTGGTCTGCTGCTGGTTGCAGGCTCCCTCTGGTGCAAGGTGGTGCCACCATAGGGTGTAGCCCTTTTGCGTGTTATCGTGGGGTGTGTGTACGAGGCCTTGCTGGTTGGAGATGGTGGTCTTGGGGGCCTCCGCTGCCCCGCGGTGGAGGGTGCAGGTGTAGGCCCAGACCCGGGTGGGGGGGGTTCCCCGGTGTGGGACTTGGCCGTGGTGGGGGCCGACTCAAGGGTGTGCCTGGTGAGGGAGGGCCTGTGGAGCCCGTCGTGCATGAAGGTGCACACGTGTGCCCACCTGTCCGCCCACCCTTGTTGGGTGTCTCCCAGTTTTGTCCCTCTTGGTAGTTGTACAATGACCACGTGCCAGGGGTGCGATCATGGCACCACGGTGGGGGGCGTGGTGTGTTCGTGGGCGTGTAACCATACTACGGTGTCCCCGTTCGCCGTCACGTAGTCCTCTCCCTCCGTTGTGTGGCTTGTCCTTCTAGGGTGAGGGGGAGGTGCGTGGCGGGGGGTTGCGTGTGTTTCCGCGTCCCAGAGCCACAGGTACCTGGGCGCCGCGGCGCCAAGGAGGATTTACCCCCACATGAAGGAGCCCTCGGGTGATGCCCACTGCAGGGGCAGTGTGCGGCGTCCCCGCGAGTCGTTGGTGGCATGGTAGTTGTGGGGGAGGTGACGCTTGGTTAGTTGGTGCGGCTTGCGTCCTGTGGTGGCTGTAGGGGGGTGCGTCCGCTTCATCCTCCTGGGGCTCGGCCAGCGGTAGCGTCTGTGCAGTGGGCGCGGCATCAGGTACTCCGCTGTGTGTGAGGATATAGAAGCGCTGCGGGGTAAGGTGGAGGACGATGTCCCACTTTGCCGTCTGCTCCGGGGACCACTGGTGAGTTCGTTCTGCGGTCCATGGTGGGTGACTTGGTGGCCCCATCTCCAGCTCTGGTAGGCGAGGAATCTGAGGATGGTGTCCTGCTCCGGTTTCTCCACCCTTTCCACGTACGCCATCATGTCGGTGACGTCGATGGCATACACTTCCTCCCATTCTTGCGCGGGGGCGCCTGGAGAGGATAGGGTGGTGGCGTACCCGTGGAGCCCCTGCCCCGTGACGTCAGGCAGGTCGCGCTCAAGGGACGCCCAGTACTCAGTGGGGCCCTTGCTGGCTTCGTGGGTGGGGTGGTGGCGCCGCAGGGCGTTGGACAAGTGTGTCCCGGGCGCCCGCACGCGGGGCGGCTGCTGCGAGAGGGTATCTTGCGGGGAGTCGGCGCGGTCCGGGTCCGGGCTGCTTCCTGCTGCGGGCTCAGGTCCTAGCGGGGTTAGGTCCCTATGCTGCTCCGCGCCCTCCGTGTGTTGGAGCTCCAGCTCCAGCAGGCTGTCGATGTCCAGGGCCATAAGGTCATCGTGGGTGTTCACGTGATGGGGTGCTGCTTCGTGGCGTGGTGGGTGTGCTACGTTGGCGCTTGGGGCATGTGTGGCCGCTGGTGCCGGGTCGTGCGTTGATGCTCGAGGAAGCGCGCGGCTTGGCGTGGTTGTGGTGTGTGGTCGCGCGTTTGGGGCCGCCCTGGCTGGTGGTTTTGTCTCCGGGTGCGGTTCGGGTTGTGGCTGGTGGTGGGCGTTGAGCTGGCGCGTGGTGTGTGGGGTTTCCGGGGATGGTGCCGGCGGGGGAGGGGAGGTGGTGCAGAGCTAGCGTGGTGCGGTAGCGTTCCTGTGATGCTGGGCTGCTCTGTCTCATGTCCCTGCATTCGGCGAGCTGGTGTGTCGCCATGTCCCGTGTAAGGCTTTCCGGTGAAATGCGTGCGGGTGGGGGGGGGAGTGCGGTGTGGTGTGGTGGCGCTGGGTTGCGTGCTTGCTTCCCCATTTTGGGGGGGGGGTATGGTGTCTGGGTTTGATTGGGTGGTTGGCTGCCTGTCGTTAATCCCCCGGCGGTGCAAGGCTGCCCCGCGCGGCCTCTCGGTTGTCCCTCTGGTGTTCTCCAGTCCGCGGGCCGTTTGGGATCGTTGCGGCGAGGGACCTGGGGTCCCCTGGGGTGGCTTGTGTGGGATTGGAGTGTCCCAACTAGGGGGGCGTGGTCGCGTGGTGCCTGCGTGTGTCGGCCGGTCCAGGTGCGTGAGGAGCGCCGTCTGTGGGCCAATGCGCGGGCTGCCATGTTTGCGGGGTTCGTGGGTTTGACGGTCGCGACATCTGGGCCGTTTTGTGGCCCCAGTGCGGCGCCCGTGGGTGCTGAGTGGCTGCGTGTGGCCGGGGTGTATAGTCTCCAAGGTGGAGGGGGGGCTTTGAGCTCGGGCGTGGGGTGGGTCCGTGGTAGACTACCGGTTGGTAGCGGGCGCAGGGGCCTCACTGTGGGCGGGTCTTCCGTGGTGCCTCCTTGATGTGTCCCGTGGTGGCCCGTGGTTGGCTGCCTGTGGGGGGTTTGTGCGGTGTACCGCATCCATGGGGGCACCACTGTGTGTTGGCGGGACGCAGTGGGGGCAGCGTTGGGGTGTGGGGGCGGGGCTTGTGTCGGTGTCGTCTGCGTGGTTTGCGGCGGTGCGTCGTGTGTTTTCCTCGGCGGGTCCTCTTGGCGGTCCGTTGTGGCGGTGCGTGGGGAGCGGTTTTGGGCTTGGCGGCTCCTGGGAGGGTGCGGGACATGCGGGGTTGGGATGGCTGGGGGGGGGGGGGGGCTCGCGTATGTGTGGGCCTGCTTTGCGACCCTCGCTCTTTTGGGCTGTGGTGTCCCCGGCCTGTCTGCCCTCTACTCCCTCTGCGCTTCCCTCCTCTGCCTGTCCCCTGCCCCCCTCTTTTTACGTGTTGGTTTTGCTTCCTTTTTTTTTTCTTTGGGCGGGGCTGGTGGTTGGGGTACGGCGTTTGCGGTGCTGGGCTTGGTCCCTGCCGGTATTGGTGTTGGTGTGGGCGTGGGTGCTGTGGAGGATGGTGGACGGGCTGTTGCGCTCTGGGTTCCCTGTGTGTGTGTCGGTCCTCGGGCATCCGGTGGCTTCCGGTTTTCAGAGCGTCGGTCAGGTGGGCGCTGGCGGTGGGCGGTGCGCGGCAGTGGTGGTGTGGTGCCTGTGTGGGTGGTCACGGCTCTCGGCTAGCGCCTGGGTGGCGTGGCCGGACGCCAGCGCGCGTGTGGCTGTGTTCGTGGTGCGGGCTGTTTGGGTAGCGGGCATTCCGCTGCTTGGTGCGGGACGGCTCTTGTTGGGCGTTGGGGCGTGGCCGATGTTGTGGTACCCCGCGTGGGTGGTTGTGCGGGCCTTGTTTGTGTGGGTGTGATGGGGTTGGGTGTCGGGTATGTGTGCGTCGAAGGCGTGGTGGATTGGGTCGGGGCACTGTGGGTGATGCAACGGGTGGCGGAGATGCTGGTGATGCCTACGGGGTGCTCTAGGTGCCGCGACGGGTGCCGCCGCCGTTCGTGTTGCTGACGTGGGTGCTTCAGGTAACGCGTCGGGCGATGGTGGGGCTGGTGATGCCGATGGTGACGGTGTCGTAACTGATGGAACGGGTGATGGGAAGGCCGGCGGCTCCGATGGTTGCTGCAGGTGGTGCAATGGGCGGTGGTGTCGCTGTTGATGTCAGGGGTGAGGGTGTTGCAGGTCATGTCGATGGTGAGGGCGCTGCAAGTGATGTCATGGGTGATGGCGATGTTGGCCGGGGTGTTGCAGGTGGTGTGCTGGCTGGTGGTGTCGCCAGTAATGCCTGTGTGGAGGGTGTTGCTGGTGATGCTCTGGGTGGGGGTACCATCGGTGGTGTCGATGGTGAGGGTGACGCTGGCGATGCACCGCGCGTTGGCGCCACCGTTCGGGTCCATTGTGAGGGTGTTGCAACGGGTGATGGTGAGGCTGGTGTGTGCTGCCAGTGGTGCGACGCGTGGCGGGGGCGCCGTCGCAGGGGTGCTGCAGGCGATGCAACAGGTCGTGGGGGAGCTGTAGAAGGTGCTGCCGGTGGTGCAACAGGCAATGGTGTCGTTGGTGATGTCAATGGTGAGGGTGCTGTAGGTGATGGATCGGGTGGTGGTGCCGTGGGTGATGCCAATGGCGGGGGAGGGTGTCGCGGGTGATGCGTTGGGTGATGGTTCCGTTGGCGATGTCGATGGTTGGGGTGCTGCCGGTGATGTAACGGGTGGTGGCGATGCCAATGTTGCCGATGGGTCGGGTGTTGCCTGTGATGTAACGGGTGGTGGTTGTGAGGGTTCTGTGGATGCTGCCCGTGATGTGACGGGCGGCGGTGTCGTTGGTGGTGTCGTCCGTGACGGTGGGGCAGGGAGGTGATGGTGCCGTTGGCGGTGCTGATGGTGGGGATGCTGTTGCAGTGGTTCATGTGCCGGGCGGCTCCGAGGGTGGTGACGGCAATGCTGATGGTGAGAGTGCTCCAAGTGACGCCCTGGCTGACGGTGCTGCTGGTGATGTGCACGGTGAGGGTGATGCCGGTGCTGTAATGGGTGTTGGTGAGGCTGAATGTGCTGGTGGCGAGGGTGGTGCAGGTGATGCAACGGGCGATCCAAATGCCGGTGGCGCCGATGGTGAGGGTGCTGCAGGTGGTGTAGTGGGCAGTGGTCTTGCTGGTGAATCTGATGGCGAGGGTGCTGCAAGTGATGTGACGGGTGATGGTGTCGTTGGCAATGCCCTCGGTGAGCGTGCTGCAGGCGTTGTCACTGGTGACCGCGATGTTGGTCGTGTCAATGGCGAGGGTGTTGTGGGCGGTGTGCCGGCTGGCGGTGCCGCCGGTGATGCCGGCGGCGGGTGTGTCTCGGGTGATGCTGCGCTTAATGGCGCCGCTAGTTATGCTGACGACAGTGAGGGTGCTGCGATGCATTGGGGGCGCTGCTGGTGGTGTCAATGGTGAGGGTGTTGTAGGTGGTGGTGAATGTGGGGACGTCGCAGGTGAGGCGTCGGGTGACTGCCAGACTGGTGATGCCGATGGTGGGGGCGCCGCTAGTTGCGTGACCGGTGTTGGTGAGGCTGGTGACGTCGATGGCGGGTGTGCCGCAATTGGCGATGCGGGTGGTGGGAGGGCTGCAGAGGGAGGGCGCTGCGGGTGACGTCATTGGTGAGGCTGTCGCAGGTACTGCAGTGGGCGACGTCAGTGGTGCCGCTGGTGAGGGAACAGCCAGACAGAAGTGATCGGTTGCAAAACTACTGCAATTGCAGTACTTCAACTGAAACAGAGGCGCACGTACTGGGCAGGACATCCAGCCATTGAGAACCTAGCAGCACGGATAACGACAGTAGCACGAGCTCTGCAACAGCGTGAAAGGAGAATCCCCCAGACTCTGCGTGACATGGGGTATGCGGATGGTTGTGTACCAGACACCGAAAACGTGAAAGCACTGTTGGATGTGAGGAGGGATACAAAGACTGTGCAGGCACCGCTGTGGCGCCCGTTTGCCCTGTCAAAAGAAAAGGTAATCGGTGGTGTCGGTCTGTCAAACTTGTTGCAGTTTGCAAAGGACGCAGCACAACAGACAAACAGGGTTCTACCGCTGTTGTTTGACGAAAGCATACACTACAGGATGCTAAACCTTTTGTACGGTGCAAACCAACAAGCGAACAGGTGTGCCTACCTGCGTTATGTACCTTTAGTTTACAGTGTTTGGCATGCCTATAAGTATGTTGTTACACACACCCGCAGTGTGGCTAAGGAGGACATTTTGCAGGTGCCTCGACCTAGGCACGCCGAGAAGCTTCCCGGGGGCGTCATCATTTCGGGGAAAAATATCCCTCACAAAGGGACCTCGGAACGAATAAAGGCACTATCGCTTGGGAACATCGGCAATAAGGTGATTGTGGTTCCTGATTGGGAATTTTTCCGAGAACAATTTCAGGAGGATGCCACCCAACCGTTCCGACTACTCGGAGTTGGTGAGGGGGAGTTGAAAGGTGGGAAATATGTGGTACGGAGCGATATCATTGTGCCCGTGCAAAGAGGTTCCCAGGCCGTGATTGCGCACTGCGCCGATTGGTTGGTTTTTTTTTCCTCGGTTGGCCTGCGAGCCATTAATGGTTTCCCTTTTTCTGCCCGGTACAGACTTGTTGTCCTACCGGATCCGGGATGCTTTGCATTGGTGGAGGACCTTAGTCAAGGCGGCCCGTGGGATGAATTTGAATATAACTGTCCTTCTTCAGAGGCCCGGACACCTTTGCACCTGGCGGGCAACCGGGAGCTTGAGCGGGATGTCAAAGGGATGGTCAATGGGGACGGGCAGCTGTGCCGCCCTATGCAAGGACAACGTCTTGCGTTGATGAAAAGAACTTGAACGCCACTCAGGTGCACCAAGAGTTGGTGACCATCAATATTTCGGATAGTTTATTGCAACTACCGGAGTTGCAGCAATACTCTTCTTTTCGTGACCCACTTTTGGGTGTTTCCTCTCATGAATTGGCAACTTTTGAAGGTGCCAAGATGAATGTTTTCGAGCGAGGACAGAATAGCCCTCCTGAGCCTCGCCCGAGGGTTGTGGAGTGTTCAGTACCACAAGTTATGGGTTTGATAGGAATAATGTTGGTTGGGTCACTGACGGCATTGAACAGCAGTGTTGGCCTCCCACTGAAGAACCCATGTGGAGGTGCCCCTTCCTGTTGGCTTTCTCTTAAGGTCATTGAGCATGTGAATGGTCCTTTGCTCTCTCCCATTTGCTTATTTGCCACTTCAGGAATGTCAGCCATTGTGTTGCAGGCACATGTTCAGAAGTTGGGCACTGGTGAGTGGCCTAAACTACCCTAGGGGCCCGTTTTGACATAAAGTGCAAAAACCAATGTTGAGCTCAACTTAGTTAAAAGCATCCTCAATTTAGCTAACCATTCAAAATCGTATGAGGTGAGAAAAGGGTTGTTTTCAAATGGCACCAACTCGTTGCATTTTTGTGCTTTGAAAGATTGTAATGCTTAGCAGGGGCCCCAAATGTCTCAAAATCTACTATTCTAGATTGGAAGACCGGGCTCTTACCAAGGAACTTGTGGATTTTTTCGGAAGTAGTGCCCGGGCCAAAAACCTACTTAAACGTGTGGTGAACCGAGTTATCCCCGCTGCTACACTGCTCGATGCCCCGCTCAGGCAGCACCCCTTCCAAATTTCTCCTCAACGTGCGTCGGAACTGGTTTTTGACCTTCCGATTCCAAAGAAAAGGTGTGCCGTGCACCACAGCATGCAATTTCAAAATTGCAGCCAAAATTGCATTTCACCGAAAGTTGCATTCCTGTTGAGAATGGACACCCAACGACTCGCACATGTAAATATTTCAATGCGATTTGTGTTTTGCGTTTGAGAACGGTCTTGTTTTTTGTTGTTTTAACACATTGCCACATGTCCTTAGGTACCTGGTGGCCGGGAGACGACGGTGCCGGAACGGAACGAAACGGAACGAAATCGGCAAGATCGAAAGGGGGCTTGCAAGAGAGACTCACGGACGGCCACCGAAAAGCAGAGTCCGATGGGTCTTGTGGAAGACAAGCTTGGAGTGCGGTGCGAACAGGAGCGACGAATGGGGACGCGAGGGGCCTGGGTGTGTACAACCGGTGGTTGGCGTGGTGACCGGAGAGAAGGGGAAAAGAGTATGGATTGACACACCCTCCCAATGGGAGGGATCTTGGGAGGCTTGTAAGCTCAAAATCGATCGTACTGTGTGTGCACTCTACACTTCCCTTACCGCGGTGAGGGAGGAATGGCTTGGGTGGGATTGCCAATGGTGTGCTTCAACACCAACCCAGGGGGACTCAGCCCCACCCCACTCCGCAGAGACAGGTCCGTTGCCTTTGAATCTCCATAACTGGGCTCCGTTGGAGTTAAGGTTGTTGTTTTCCAATTATAAACCTATCGTGTACTCCTTTGCAGCAACCCAAAGTTGAGCCAATGTTGCATCAAAGTTATGATGCTCAGCACCGCGAGATACACGACGAGAAAAAAAAAACAACAAAAGTGCAAAAGGTATGGGGCGGCCACGGACAATGGGGAAACAATGAAAAGGCGAACAAGCGATGCCCACGAACCACGGGGAAACAATGGGATGGCAAGCAAGTATGTTAAGAATGCGAAGGAGGGCGCCAAGGGGACGGACCACGCACACACGCACACACATAAACAAGACCGCAGGGTGCAAGAAGACGGAGACGAGAGCAAGGAGAAACATGGTATGAAACCCAACCCCGCCCCGCCCGCAAACACGCACACGCTCTCACTATAGGGGATGGCCACGTACCACGGGGAAACAATGGTATGGCGAACAAGTATCTAAAGAATGCGAGGGAAGGCGCCAAAGGGACGGACCGCACACGAAAACACAAACGTACACAAGGCCGCAAGAAGCAAGAAGACGGAGACAAGACAAAGGAGAAACATGGTATGAAACCCCACTCCCGCCCCACCCACAAACAAGCACACGCTTTCTCTATAGGGGATGACAAAAGAAGCTGCACAAGGTATGACAAGTATGTTACGAAAAGAGAAAACACAGAGGCGCCTTCCACGCCCTCTCCATAGGGGAAACACAAGGCAAAGGGGTGTGTTATCGAAGATGCTACAGAAAAAAAAAGAGGAGGAGACACAAGGCACAACACGCAAAAACAACCAAAAGACCTGCACACGCTCTTTCTCTACAGGGGAAGAAAACACGGTGGGACAAAAAGAGAGGTACGTACTACGCATCACGCATGCCACGCATTTCTGCTACGCGTCTACAGGACCTCTTCTTCTGCTTTTTGAACCATGCCGAGGACCGACGACGAGAACCAACCAAGGTATGACACGCCCGACCAACCACACACTGCAAGCACACACATGCACAAGCACGGCAGCCACACCTCGCACGAACCCGCCCCCCCACGCCACCCACACCAACAAGAAGGGCCACACAGCGCACACACACACACCAAGGCCAAGGAGAAGGGGACCCGGGGCCCCCACCACCACAACCAGTTGACCCTAGCCAGGAGTGGCGGGGAACCACGCCCACGGCCAACGGCCAGGAGAGGCAAGGGGCGGGGACACCAAACCGCAGACCACCGGCACACCACACACACGCAACCACACACAACAGCACACGCGGAAGACACACCCACCGCACCACCACACCACACCACCAACAACGCAGACACCACAATCACGCGACACACAACACAGCACAGCCACCGCGCACACCCACACACACCACAAACACACACAACAAAGGACACCCCCACCCGCGAAACACACCACCACAACCGGCGGGCCCCAGCCAGGAGTGGCGGGGAGCCGCACACCACCACCTGCAGCGGAACCCAGCCAGGAGTGGCGGGGAGTAGCACACAGGAACCTCCGACAGGACCGGCGAGGGACCAACCACACCACACACGAGCCACAACTCCACCACACACCACCGCCGCCAGCGGACCCCAGCCAGGAGTGGCAGGGAACCGCGCCCGGGGCCCTCAGCCAGGAGTGGCGAGGACCGCCCACCACCACAGGCAGCGAAACCCAGCCAGGACTGGCGGGGAGTAGCACACAGGAACCTCTGCCAGGAGTGGCGAGGGACCAACCACCCCAGACACCAGCCACAACCCCACCAACACACCACCGCCGCACAGCACACACCACACACCACACACCACACAACACGGACCACCACCGGCAGCGAAAACCAGCCAGGAGTGGCGGGGAGTAGCACACAGGAACCTCCGCCAGGGCTGGCGAGGGACCAACCACATCAGAACACCAGCCACAACCCCACCACACACCACCGCCGCCAGCGGACCCCAGCCAGGAGTGGCAGCAAAACCGCGCATGGGACCCTCAGCCAGGAGTGGCGAGGACCGCCCACCACCACCGGCAGCGAAATCCAGCCAGGAGTGGCGGGGAGTAGCACACAGGAACCTCCGCCAGGAGTGGCGAGGGACCAACCACACCACACACCAGCCACAACCCCACCAACACACCACCGCCGCACACCAAACACCACACACCACACACCACACACCACGCACCACAGCCGCCAGCAGACCCCAGCCAGGAGTGGCGGGGAACCGCACACCACCACCAGCAGCGAAACCCAGCCAGGAGTGGCGGGGAGTAGCACACAGGAACCTCCGCCAGGAGTGGTGAGGGACCAACCACACCACACAACAGCCACAACCCCACCAACACACCACTGCCGCACACCAAACACCACACACCACACACCACACACCACGCACCACAGCCGCCAGCAGACCCCAGCCAGGAGTGGCGGGGAACCGCACACCACCACCAGCAGCGAAACCCAGCCAGGAGTGGCGGGGAGTAGCACACAGGAACCTCCGCCAGGAGTGGCGAGGGACCAACCACACCACACACCAGCCACAACCCCACCACACACCACCGCCGCCAGCGGACCCCAGCCAGGAGTGGCGGGGAACCGCGCCCGGGGCCCTCAGCCAGGAGTGGCGGAGAGTAGCACACAGGAACCTCCGCCAGGAGTGGCGAGGGACCAACCACACCACACACCAGCCACAACCCCACCAACACACCACCGCCACACACCTCACACCACACACCACACACCACACACCACACACGGCCGCTGACAGCGAAACCCAGCCAGGAGTGGTGGGGAACCGCGCCCGGGACCCTCCGCCAGGAGTGGCGAGGACCGCCCACCACCACCGGCAGCGAAACCCAGCCAGGAGTGGCGGGGAGTAGCACACAGGAACCTCCGCCAGGAGTGGCGAGGGACCAACCACACCACACACCAGCCACAACCCCACCAACAGACCACTGCCGCACATCACACACCACACACCACACACCACACACCTCACACCACCGCCGCCAGCGGACCCCAG
Organism: Eutreptiella sp. 'Long Island Sound 2002'; assembly: GCA_964036045.1. Lineage (NCBI taxonomy): Eukaryota > Euglenozoa > Euglenophyceae > Eutreptiales > Eutreptiaceae > Eutreptiella > Eutreptiella sp. 'Long Island Sound 2002'. The sequence continues at coordinate 48,480,798 of OZ038393.1, forward strand.
CCAGGAGTGGCGGAGGACCGCACCCGGGACCCTCAGCCAGGAGTGGCAAGGAGCGCCCACCACCGCCGACAGCGAAACCCAGCCAGGAGTGGCGGGGAAGCGCACCCGGGACCCTCGGCCAGGAGTGGCGAGCGACGTTCACCACCACCGGCAGCGAAACCCAGCCAGGAGTGGCGGGGAACCACGCCCACGGCCAACGGCCAGGAGGGGCAAGGGGCGGGGACACCAAACCGCAGACCACCGGCACACCACACACACGCAACCACACACAACAGCACACGCGGAAGACACACCCACCGCACCACCACACCACACCACCAACAACGCAGACACCACAAACACGCGACACACAACACAGCACAGCCACCGCGCACACCCACACACACCACAAACACACACAACAAAGGACACCCCCACCCGCGAAACACACCACCACAACCGGCGGGCCCCAGCCAGGAGTGGCGGGGAGCCGCACACCACCACCTGCAGCGGAACCCAGCCAGGAGTGGCGGGGAGTAGCACACAGGAACCTCCGACAGGACCGGCGAGGGACCAACCACACCACACACGAGCCACAACTCCACCACACACCACCGCCGCCAGCGGACCCCAGCCAGGAGTGGCAGGGAACCGCGCCCGGGGCCCTCAGCCAGGAGTGGCGAGGACCGCCCACCACCACAGGCAGCGAAACCCAGCCAGGACTGGCGGGGAGTAGCACACAGGAACCTCTGCCAGGAGTGGCGAGGGACCAACCACCCCAGACACCAGCCACAACCCCACCAACACACCACCGCCGCACAGCACACACCACACACCACACACCACACAACACGGACCACCACCGGCAGCGAAAACCAGCCAGGAGTGGCGGGGAGTAGCACACAGGAACCTCCGCCAGGGCTGGCGAGGGACCAACCACACCAGAACACCAGCCACAACCCCACCACACACCACCGCCGCCAGCGGACCCCAGCCAGGAGTGGCGGCAAAACCGCGCATGGGACCCTCAGCCAGGAGTGGCGAGGACCGCCCACCACCACCGGCAGCGAAATCCAGCCAGGAGTGGCGGGGAGTAGCACACAGGAACCTCCGCCAGGAGTGGCGAGGGACCAACCACACCACACACCAGCCACAACCCCACCAACACACCACCGCCGCACACCAAACACCACACACCACACACCACACACCACGCACCACAGCCGCCAGCAGACCCCAGCCAGGAGTGGCGGGGAACCGCACACCACCACCAGCAGCGAAACCCAGCCAGGAGTGGCGGGGAGTAGCACACAGGAACCTCCGCCAGGAGTGGCGAGCGACCAACCACACCACACACCAGCCACAACCCCACCAACACACCACTGCCGCACACCAAACACCACACACCACACACCACACACCACGCACCACAGCCGCCAGCAGACCCCAGCCAGGAGTGGCGGGGAACCGCACACCACCACCAGCAGCGAAACCCAGCCAGGAGTGGCGGGGAGTAGCACACAGGAACCTCCGCCAGGAGTGGCGAGGGACCAACCACACCACACACCAGCCACAACCCCACCACACACCACCGCCGCCAGCGGACCCCAGCCAGGAGTGGCGGGGAACCGCGCCCGGGGCCCTCAGCCAGGAGTGGCGGAGAGTAGCACACAGGAACCTCCGCCAGGAGTGGCGAGGGACCAACCACACCACACACCAGCCACAACCCCACCAACACACCACCGCCACACACCTCACACCACACACCACACACCACACACCACACACGGCCGCTGACAGCGAAACCCAGCCAGGAGTGGTGGGGAACCGCGCCCGGGACCCTCCGCCAGGAGTGGCGAGGACCGCCCACCACCACCGGCAGCGAAACCCAGCCAGGAGTGGCGGGGAGTAGCACACAGGAACCTCCGCCAGGAGTGGCGAGGGACCAACCACACCACACACCAGCCACAACCCCACCAACAGACCACTGCCGCACATCACACACCACACACCACACACCACACACCTCACACCACCGCCGCCAGCGGACCCCAGCCAGGAGTGGCGGAGGACCGCACCCGGGACCCTCAGCCAGGAGTGGCAAGGAGCGCCCACCACCGCCGACAGCGAAACCCAGCCAGGAGTGGCGGGGAAGCGCACCCGGGACCCTCGGCCAGGAGTGGCGAGCGACGTTCACCACCACCGGCAGCGAAACCCAGCCAGGAGTGGCGGGGAGTAGTGGAGCGGTACCCAGAACCTATGGCCGATGGCCCGGAGGCCTGTGAGCCGTCACACCCGTTATGGCCCATGGCCCGAGGGCTTTGAGCCGTCACACCCGTGCGGAGGCCGTTGACACCGGCTGTCAGCGGGACATCCCTGTTCTCTAACCCGCGAGATCTGGAATCCGATTTCTAACCATTAAATCAATGTAGAATTACCATAATTTTATTTTCTTAGGCGATTTTCAGTCAGAAATCGGTGAAATACCCGATTTCTACCGCGATTTCTAATTGTCGTGAAATCGCCGCCTGATCTCGCCTGTTCGCGCGCCTTCGTCGCTTCTCCGTGGCGAGTTTTGTTCTGGACTTTTCTCGAGTACCTTTGAGGTTCTAAGAAAACCTAAGGGCGGAATCTAGAGGGTTTTTAATGTACTTTCATCTGGTGTGCTCACCAGAATTTTTCGCTGTTGCGTTTTCGAGAAAATCAACGCGCAAGGCTTTCCGTCGATCGTGCGAACTCATGCTTCTCAAGGACCATGAGTTCGCACGGAACCCTACATCTCCCCCCTATGTCCTTCATCCATGCCCCTTTCACGCGGGCATATCATCTTGCTTAGGGAAGCAGGCAATGGCGGTGTTTTAGGCAGCCTATGGGTCTCGCAAAACCCAAGTCGTTTGCGTGCACAAACGCTAACTTTGTGGCCTTGTGAGCATGAACGTTAATGACTGAACACAATGCTCACAAGACCAAAAGCCCGAGGCCATTTTATTTTTTCGAGCCAACTCAACGATGGCTGCACGCAATTCAATGCGTACCAAAACTCTATTTTCAAAAGGGGGCAAGTTTTGGTCGAAAATTAGGCCAAAATGGCCAAACCCCCGAGGCTCGTACTCGAAGCCTATGGGGAGTCGAGCCTTGAACCAAGGCAATATGTAAAGTAGAGACCAAGAACAACATCGTGGATGGCATGGTTGATTTTTACAACCTTGTCTTCTATTTTATATAATTTCGCCTTGTGAGCACGCGTGCCACATTGGCTCTTTGCACACGCGCTCATATGCAAGCACTAATGACACGAGTGGGCGGAGACAATCTAACCATAGTGTGCATGTTTGAAAGCACCTACTATGGGCCTACTCCAAAAGTGTTTACTCATATTTTTGCTCCTCAAGGTCCCAAAGATATATTCATGCCAATATCGCCGATATATGCACTTTTTCCCATAAATAGTGCGCTTCAAGGATTGAGGTGTTAAAAATGGTTTCATTATGCTTTGAGCCTCAACCCTTGATGCAAAAGGGAAGCAAAGCTTCGGTTTGCATCCATGCAAAAGCCCGAGGCTCCTTTCTCTTGCGATACGGAGAGACGATATTTGGAGGGACCACTTTTGGGTAAATTTTGGCCGTTTTGCCCAAAATGGCCACAAACTCCTTCTCCCCCCGATTTCACCCCCGAGGTTGCGTGCGCCACTTGACCAAGGGTAAGAGCAATTCGGAGAGGGCACATAAACCCGCATCGAATGGGGTGTTTCCCCATGTGGCCTCTCCTCTCAATGGGAGAGTTGTGAGTCACCCAATTTGGGGTATGTTGCCATTCTGCTGCATACGTGTGTCACTTTCCCTCCAATGGGAAAAAGAGCTAGAGGCGACCATGAGGGATGGCAAGTGGCATATATTGGGAACTAAGTCCCATGTGTCTATCGCATCTTTGGTTGAAAGGATCCTCGCCGTGGCCATGGAGATATGGAATCATGAGTGCGGGCCATTTTGGCCAAATTTCGCTGTTTTTGCCATTGTATGCCATATTGGAGTTACCATATATCCATGGGGCACGCGATCTAGCCAGGAAGGAGTGACGCATATTGTAGCATATGACCAAGGGTTGAACGCCCTTGAGTTTCGTATTTGCTTCTCTGGCTCATCCGGAGTTATTCAACTTTTGGTGCGATCCACGATCCCCCCCTTTGCACTGCATGTTGCTTTCTGCCCCGTCCGTGTGGTCATCCCCTCGGTGAACAGTAAGCAGCCGGCGTGACAGCAAGCGATAACCCAGGGCATGGGACCAGAGGGGATATCAAGGGTTGTGAATCGAGGCTTGGCGCGTCAGTATCGCCAAGATATCCTACCCTTGACGGTCGCCCGAGACGGCCGATTTTGCCAGTTTGGGCATCCTGACCCCACTTGGCGAACCCCTGGCGCCCTGATGCCGGGACCTCAGAGGGAACCAGGTTGGGTGAGGGCTCCATGAAGGTTTGTACTCGAAGGGCATAGGGTCAGTTGCCTCGTCCCTACCTCTGGCGGGTCCGGACGAGGGGTCAATTCTGGAGATTTTTGAGCTAATATCAGTTTGGGCTGAAACAGCCCATTTGTAGCTACCAACTCATGAGGGATAATGGCGGGCCATATCTCTCGCTCAGAGTGGAGTTGGGACCTCCTGTTGAGGGAGCATAAGGAGTGACAGTCGGTTGGCCTTGGAGCCCCTTGGTTCCCAGAAACTCGCCTGTGGCTGGGCGGGACACCTCCCTTATTGGCAGGGTTTCAGGGTCCGGACTGAGCAGAGCATGGGTTGTGTTTGAGCCCCCGCCCCCACCAGCCACTGAGAGGGTCCGACCTGGGATTGGGATACCAGTTGGAATAGAGTGTCTATTGTCCTGTGAGGCCCTTACCCCAGTCCAGTCTTAACCCCATGTGTACATATCCTGATGTGTTGCTGTACATACTTTCGTTCCCTTGTTGCAGAGTGGCAAGGATCCTGAAACGCTTTGTCACATGACATGAGCGCATTTATGCCCCTGTGAGCGTAGTGCTTTGCCTGCCTGCTCACTTGCGCGTGTCCACCGCAGCGTCCTGTGGCCAGGCCCCCCACGGGAACGCGTCAAAGACGTTTCACCGCCGAGGGGTTACCCATCCCTCGCGTGCCACTCGGGGCCACCAACCCCGAGCAGCGCGGCGCAGGAGCTCGCAGCTCGCAGCTCGTAGCGCAGCGCAGCGGCTTGCGGCGCAGCGCAGCGGCTCGCAGCGCCACCCAGCGACAGTGCCGAGTTTGTCACGGAGCCAGCAGCGCCGTCCAGAGCATCGCCCTGACCGCGCGGCGACCGTGAAGGAGGTGCACAGACCAGACCCATCGGCCAACCAGCAAGGCCGCGTCAACCACCTCCACAACCACCGGCTGACCAGCACCAGCCGCACTCCGAGTCCAGTGCTACAACACCCAGCTCCATAACCACCCCAGGACCACTCCATCGAGAGCAACGATGGTGAACTGGGACGAGGCGGGCAAGACCTAGCCGCAGCCCCACCCCCATGCGGCACGCCTACTGCGCGGGTTGCTGTGGGGTCAGCAGTACCGCCACAGCAATCCCCAGTGCGAAGGCGGCATGCCCGGGAGCTTCGAGCTCCGTGAGGACATGGGTGAGGACCGCCTGCGGGCAGTGGAGGAGTGGCTGCGGGCAGAAGGGTATGAGTACCGCTTCCGCCGCAAGCGCTGGAGGACCTGGACCCGGCCGGACAGGCCCCGCGAAGGGCTGCGCCCCGACGGGATTGAGGAGGACGAGAACTCCAACGAGTACCCGTCGGGCGCCTCGATCAATGTCTCCATGTGGGACATGATCGAAAAGAACTTCCCGGAACCGGGGAGCGAGCGCAGGCTGCAGGGCAGCAGCAGCGCGTCTCCGGGGAAGGAGAAGCAGTCCGCCGGGGACAGGAAGCGGGACCGGAAGTGGCGGGGGTACCAGGAGTCCCTGGCCGCTGAAGCCGCCCAAGGCGGCAAGGGCGGAAGCCGAGCCCCCAGTCCCCAACGGGCCAATGGTGGTCATCACCCCGGCCACGCCACCCTTGGCGACTTCATCCAAGTCGCCAAGCAGACCAAGGCCAAGCCCCGTCTGCTGCTTCTGAGGCCCCAGCAGGCCCCGGCAGGCCCAAGCAGCGACGTGGAGTCGGCTCACCGCGGGAGGATGCCGGCCGACCAGGCCAGCTCCAGCAGCAGCGCCGCCCCCGCCCAAAGGGACGTGGCGCGCGCCTGTGAGCGCGCCTGTGGGGTGCCCTCCAACCTTCGGGTTGCCCGGCAACGGGCCACGCAGCAGAATGCTGCCGTGGAGGGCGCCGTCGGCATCGCCCATGAGGAGGCCACCGAGTGGGGCAGAGGCATGGACTACCACGCCTCGAAAGTGGCAGCCATCGCGGCCGGTCTCACGGCTGCGGCCGCCCATGAGGCAGTGGCTGCCCGGATCAGGGCAACCGACGAGGAAGCCCGCCGGACGCAGGAGGCCATTGCCTGCAAGGAGGCCGAGGTGAAGACGCTGGAAGAGGTGCTTGCCCAAGGGAGGGCAAAGAAGGAGGCCGAGGAAAGGGCCCATGCCGACGCAACGGCGAAGGCCCAGGCGGAAGCCGCCAAGAAGGAGGCCATCGAGGCCGCGCGACGGAAGGTCGCTGAGGACAGAGCCAAGACGGAGGCGGAGTTGGCGGCGTTGGAAGCGGAGAAGGCGCTGCTGCAGCAGACCTGGGAAGCCGAGGCGGCTCGTGCCCAGGAGGAGGCCGAAAGGCGAGCTGCCGCAGCCACCGCCGCCGCAATGGAGGAGGCAGAGGCCAAACTCCGCCGCGAGACTCCCCCGGGAGGATCACGAGTGCAGACCCTTCGAAAGCTTTTCGAAGGGGACGCCTCCTCCAAGATGACGCTGGACGAGGTCGGCACGGGCAGCAGTGGGAGCAGTGGCCCTACCGCCCACCGACGGAGGAAGGGTAAGGGGAAGACCCCCGAGAGGCCACGGAGGCCAGCGGGCGGACACCCCCACGACAGTGACTCCTTCTTCACCGCCAGCGACGGGGATGAACGAGGCCGCCGACATCGCCAACTGGTGGCTTGGACGGGCGGAGGAGGCGGAGACGTCCCCATGGAACCGGAAGGTGAGGATGAGGATCTCCCTCCTCCCTACCGGAGCTCGGAGTCTTCCAAGACTGAGACGCCCAGGTGGGGCAACATGGACGAGGATGACGACATGGACTTCGGCATCACGAAGAAGCGCCCATCCTCGGACCCACCGAGGCGACCCGGCGGAGACCCACCGGGACCCCCTGGCGGAGGACCATCAGGACCCCCTGGAGGACGCCCACCAAGTGGACCCCCTGGAGGCGGACCACCGGGCGGGGGAGGACCCCCTGGACCGGGCAGACCCGGCGGAGGCCCTCCTGGAGGACCCGGATACCACACGGCGGTGGATTGTCTACCTCCGCAGGAGGGTCCAGTTCCTCGAGTGCGAGGTAGACACGGGCAAGGGCGAGATGACTCGCATCTCCAAGGTCGCCGCGCGCGCGCAGAGAGAGCTGGACATCGCCAGGGCCGAGACCAAGCAGCTGAACACGGTCATCAGCGGCCTGCAGCAGAGGCTGGACGCGCTGGAAGCCCGTGGGAGCGTCGGCAGCGACCACCCACCCCTGGAGTCTGGCTCATCGGACGACGGCTGGGGACCCGGACCAGGTCCAGGCAGACCCCACGCCCCCGGCGGAGCCCCCAGGAGTCGCCCCAGCGCCAGTGCCCCCTCTCTCACCGCCCCCTCTCACCACAGCGCGGGCCGCTGCAACGAGCGCGTGCCGCCCGGCAGTGGCAGTGAAGATTGGCGTGATGAGTGGCTCAGCGCAGAGTACCGCAACCGCCGTGCTCCACCGCGGACACCGGTACGCCCCCGGCGCCCCGCACCAGCCCAGGAGCCAATCCCAATGGCTGCTGGACGTTATGGTGGACTCAGGGATGAGGTCCCCAGAGGAGATGTGGAGTGGGATGTCGGCGAAGGTGAGGACCTGGACCTGGACCTGGAGGAGTTCGACATCAGCCCGCCGCGTGGTGTACGACGGGAGGCCGCTGAACGCAGCCGCCGGCGCCGTGATGAGGATGCGTACATGGAAGGAGTACGGCGTGAACATCTAGACTCAGCGTACATGGAGGAACCGCGGCGTAGCCACAGGGATTCCATGGAGGAGATGGACGTGGCCGCCGTGGGAGTCCGTGGGAGAGGCCGATGGGACCCTCGGTTGACCTCGCGGCCGGCGTTCATGGTCTCTAAGGCCGCGGATGCCGCCGTGTGGGAAGACTTGAAGGACATCAAGCCCCCCATGTACGACGGCAACCCCCTCAACCTCGACCGCTTCTTGGAGAAGCTGGACGATTGGGGGGTAACCGTTACTGAGGACATGCATCCCGCTGATGCGGAGAAGTATGTCTTCAGACAGTTCAGGTACCGCCTGCCGGAAGTGCTCGGAGAGCTATACTTCGTGGCAACCAAGGAGGGGAAGATCAAGACCCTCAGGGAAGTCAAGAAGTGGCTCAACGAGCAGGAGCGGGTGGATGCTCCGCAGGTGGCTGCCAAGCGGTGGAAGTCGATCAAGCTTCAGCATGATGGACGGGAGATTCGCCTACGGGACTGGCGAGACTTCCGAGGGCATTACACCCTCCTTCGCCGCAACGTGGAGGATTGGAAAGAGGGTGACGAGCAGGCTCGCCTGCTCTCCATGCTGCCGAAAGCATGGATCAAGAGGGTCACCAAGGAGGAATCCAAGCGGGCCAAGTCCAACCACGGGGTCAGGATGATGCTCCCCAAAGAGTGTCATACGAACGTGGTTGCTTGGACGAGGAAGAGCGTGGCCCGGGATGTCAAACGGCACTCCCTGCGGAACGCTCTCCTCATCACCGTCTCGGGCGATCGCGAGAAGACCGCGATGTGGCGCCTTGACGAGTGTGAGTTGAGCGGCCAGACCATCCGTCTGCAGGCCATCCCGGCGCGGATGAGCTGCGACGAGATCCTGGAGTGGGTTGGAGAGGAGGTGCTCAAGGAGTACCGGAACCTCCACCACACCCGCGGGTTGAGGCCTGGCGACCGCGACGTCAACTACGTTGGCCAGGGACCTGGCGCGGAAGCTGCCATGGACCCAGCGGGAGCCAACGGCGATGAGACTCCCGTCGACGATGACGACGACGATGAGGCCGCCGAGGTTGCCGTTTGCGCCTTCGTGGCCAACAACCTGAGCGCGGGGAACAACCGGGGAAGCTGGAAGCCCCTGCAGCCGGGTTGGAGGAAGAAGAAGAAGAGGGACCCTCGCCGCGTTGGCGACCCTCTGCTGTCCTTTGGGGAGTTCATACGAGCTCACCCGCAGGGCTGTTTCGTGTGTTATGGGGGGAAGAAAGGCTTCAACCATGACCACCGAACATGCCCCACCCACAAGGCCGACACGGAGGCTTACAAGAAGGCGCACGGGTCGAAGAAGCGTGCGCCCGCGGGTATCCGGGAAGCCAAAGTGGAGGTCGACAAGGACGAGCTGATGTCGTCGGTGGGGACCGAGTTGGCCAAGGAGATCCAGGAGATCAAGCGGAACTGGGTCCCCAGGTCGGACAACAAGAACAAGGAGAACAACCAGAATGACCAGAACAAGGACAAGGACAAGAAGGGTAAGAAAGGGGGAAGGAAAAAGGGCGTCAACGAGGTTGATGCGGAGGAGAACACCCCTACTTCCACAACCGACGCCCCCTAGCGGAGCCCCTGCAGCCAAGGGCCCCAGCTAGGGCAGTCGCAGGATGGTGACGTGGGAAGCGCCGAACCATCCCAGTCGGGAGTCGATAAGCACAAAAGGGACGGCCGCGGGCGGAAGGCCCGGTCCGGCACCCAGTCGCGGAGGCGGGGTGAGGGCAAGTGAAGGCACGAACCCTTGCACCCGCCCGTCCTTCGGGACCAAGAATGTGTTTGATGTACTTCAAGATCTTTCCGAGAGTATCAGAGGATCACCCAGACCGCAGCCTGATGCTGCAGATGGGCAGCCTGAGCCCATTGTCCACGACCTGCACCAGTCGCTTGTTGCGCTTCTGGAACGGCCGGAGATCCTGAGTTTGCACGCCGTGCGCCGTGTCGGTCGCGAGCGTTAGTTGCATCTTAAGGTCCGTGCCCTATGCGGGGAAGTGGAAAAGGTTTTCGACGTGTTGGTCAAGGCTGGCCTACTTCCACCAGAGTGTCTGACCGACAGTCGGAAACCTGTCAGGCTGAAGGTGGCGAACGGCCAGTACATGGTGGGAGGCACGAAGGAAGCGGCCATCGGGCTGCAGTTCGTGAACCATCGTGAGCTGAGCCGCCCAGACCTCGGCAAGGAAATCCTCCTGCACGGTCGCTTCTACGAGGCCGAGCTGGACTGGGACATGATCGTTGCGTACAACTTCATGATGGAGACGGACTCCGGCGTTCTCCCGGCCCAGGCCTCCATGACCCTGTACCAGGACGACCAGCTCTCGTGGCTTTCGTCACCTGAGCACCATGTGGAATGCCAATGGATCCACCCCGAACGCAATCAGCTCGAAGTGGCCGGGCTGGACACTGAGCCAACTGGTCCTGCAAACCAGGAGTACGGCGTAATGCCGGAAGTGGCGAGCCGAGTTGTCGCGGACTTCGGAGCTTCGGATCTGGCCCTGGATGCGTTCTCTTCAGGAACCTCCGCCCATCTTCCGGTTTGTGAGAAGTACTGGAGCGCCCAGGACTCCGCGTGGAAGAAGCACTGGGGTCCGCATCAGGGATTGATGTGGATCCATTGCCCCCGTTGGGACATTCCAAGAGCGATAGCGAAGATTCGCAAGGACCGCTCCCAGGCAGTGCTGGTTGTTCCTATGGGATGCACCGAGGAGGAAAGTACCCGACATTGGGTAGCCTCATTGACCAACATGACCTTAAACACGGTCGTCCTACCGGCTGGAGAGAGTGTCTATCAGGACGCTAAGGGACAGCCCATGCCACCCCAGAGATGGCCAACGGAATTCCACTATGTGGATGGGGGCCTTGACCAGGCCGACACCACGGACTTCGTGTGTGTCAACCGCATGGTAGCGGAGCCTTGGAGGCAATGCTTTGCCCTTCCCCCTGTTGACATCGGAGAATCGGAAGACCCCCTCACTGAAGAGGAGTTGGATCTGGTTCAGGGGTATATGGATCAGCCCTTTCACGACTGGGGAAACCAGCGTGAGGGCAAAGGCCAGGACAAAGCCTGGTGGGAAGTGGACTCGATCGTCTCTGGTTCCTACGATGGAGATACCTTCGTAAGGAGGGTACTGGACCACCTGTCCAGCCAGGACGAGCCAATCGGGGGTAACCCACCCACCTACGGCGATCTATTCCGAGGCAAGACCAGGCAGATGGCCCTTTGGGTCACCTGGGAAGACCGCCTGAGCCGAAGACGAGCGGAGTAGCTACCCCTCAAGTAAGCTCCGTGGTTCAAGTGCCCGGAAAAGCCGAGGCGGAGTCCGACGATTTCCCCACGATTCAGGCATTGAGGGCCAGGCTGAAGCAGAAGTATGGGGATACCTTCTTCAGCAGAAAGCCTGTGTTTCCTCCACCGGTGCGTGGACCGTATGGCGAGGCCAAGATACGACTGAAGCAGGACCCCCGTGTGTATCGGCACCGGGAGTTTGCCCTGAGGGGCGAGAGGAAAGAGGCCATGGAGAAGATCCTCCGTGACTTCATCCAGAGAGGCTGGCTTGAGCCGTGCCACTCCGAGTGGGCCTCTCCGTGCTTTGTCGTCCCCAAGAAGGTTGCCGGTGGGTGGCGGCTCGTGGTCAACTACCGCGGCCTAAACGCCCAAACGCAGCACGACAGCTATACGCTGCCCCTCATTGCGGACATGCTGCAAAAGCAACACCGACGGAGGATCTTCACGGTGATTGACCTGAAACATGGTTATCATCAGATGCCTCTCGCCGAGGAGTCCCGTGCCTGCACAGCCATGAGCACCCCACTTGGACCTCTCCAGTGGAAGGTGATGCCTATGGACGTTACCAACGGCAATGCGGCTTTTCAGCGGATGCTGGAGAACCTGCTTGAGCCGGTGCGTGACTGTGCGGACCCCTTCGTGGACGACGTGATCATCGCGTCCGGGGACCCCAGTATGAGCTACGAGGAGCTCCTGGAGGCACATGAAAGGGACGTCACTCGAGTGCTGGACCTCCTGGTTCGGCACAAACTCACGGGCAGCAGTGACAAGGCCACCATTGCGGTAAGCGAGGTGGTCTTCGCTGGCCGTGTAGTCGGGACCGGGCAGCGAAAGCCCATACCTGGCAAGGTGGCTGCGATTGAGCACTGGGAAAAGCCCAAAGCGGTCTCTGAGCTACGGGCGTATCTGGGGTTCTGCAATTACTACTCGGGGTATTTCAAAATGTATGCCGAGTATGCAGCCCCCATGACGACCATGCTCAAGGGCAACCGAGAGGAGACCAGGAAGGGGTCCAGGAAGGCTCTGGTCTGGGATGCTGAGTCCGACCAAGCCTTTGAGGGGATGAGGCAGGCGCTGCTATCCGCAGTGGGTCTGCACCTCGTGGATCCCGACCGAGGGTTCGTCCTGCGCACCGACGCTTCCGACTACGCCGTAGGCGCTGTGTTGGAGCAAGTGCTTGACGACGGGAGGCACGTGCCCGTGGCCTTCTGGAGCCGAGTCCTGGCGGAAGGCCAGAGACGGATGGTGGACGCCCAGTGAAAAGGAGGCGTATGCCATCGTCATGGCTCTCAGGAAATGGGCTGGGTACATAGCCCTCCATCCCGTCACCGTCTGCACCGACCATCAGAGTCTGCAGTCGTGGCACAAGGAGCACGTGGACACCCCCTCAGGTCCCGCCTCCCGACGGGCAAGATGGCATGAGACCTTGGCGAAGTTTGACTTCTCGGTTGTGTATATTCCTGGAAAGGATAACACCATGGCGCACTGTCTCAGTAGGTGGGCCTATCCCGCCAGCAAGGGCATGACAGATATCTCTGCCCATGGCGATGAGGCTGAGACCGCTGAAGCCAAGAAGATCATCGAAATGGAGCGCCTGATTGAGGAGGAGGGTGTTAAATGCTTCGTCGTCATGGCTGCGGATGCCCCCCTCGCGTCGAGGGTGAGCAGAGCGGTCAGAGTACTCGCCCCTGAGTGAGCTGAGTCCGACAAGCACCTCTTCCCCGAGTCTTGCCTCCGGGACGACTGGACCGACGATTACGCCAAGTCTGAGGCCTTTGCGGACGAATAAGGGCTGTGACCGACCCTGATGACGGGCAGAGGTGGCCAAAGGGGCTGACTGAGGAAGATGGCAAGCTCCACCGGAATGGTAAGCTGCTAGTACCGGAGTCCCGAGTGCTCGAGCTTTGTGAAGCTTGGCACCACCACATGCTGCACCCAAGGGTCAAGAAGCAGGCCCTTGACATGCAGCGTCGGTTCGAGATCGACCATATCGTTTTCTAAATGCCATCAAGAAGGTCAGGAAGGGTTGCTCGGTCTGTCAGGCCTGCAATCCCGACAACCGGAACGTCAAGGGGGAAGCCCAATGGACCCCGGTTCCTGACCAGCCCATGGAGAGCGTGGCCATGGACGTCTTCTCCATGCCCGAAGTGCACATTGGCAAGGAGACCTTTGACTGTGTGGTTCTCTGTGTGGACCGCCACAGCGGCTACGTTATGGCCGTTCCGGCACGCAAAAAGGGGTTGCTTGCCAAGGAAGTGGCAGTCATGATGATTCGTCATTGGCTGACCGTCTTTGACATCCCCCGCACAATATGCAGTAATCGAGGGCCCCAGTTTACTGGTGGCTGGTTCAAGGCTATGTGTTCCCTCATGGGAATACGTCACGCCAAGAGCGTCGCCTATCTCAGCCGGTCTAACGGCCGTGCTGAGGTGGCTGGACGGCAGCTGTTCAAGAAGCTGCGCAAGATCCACATCACCAATCCACGTCGGAACTGGTTTGAGGAGATGTGGCCTGCTCTGAAGGCCCATCATGACACCCCCACTCCGGGCGGTGTGTCCCCACACCAGATTCTGTTCGGCAGGGACCCCCTGGGTAGGGGACTTCCCTTGTCTGGTGATGGTATGGCCATGGACGCCAAGGAGTTCTTCGCGCGGCAAGAGCAAACGGCGCGGGACATCAGCCAGCAGCTCGAGAAGGAGCATGCTGAGCGTCAGAAGTCCGCCCCGAGCTCGACAGCGCAGGGTGGGAGACCCGGTGTGGTTGATCAGACCCCGCCCTATGGGCACCCACCGCACCAAAACCTGGTTCACACCCGGAGAGGTGGTCCGCAGGATTGGTGAGGACACCTACCGCATCAAGGTGGGTCACGGACAGTTCCCGGAGCACCACGAGAGTCAACTTTGTGTGCGGGAACCAGACCTCCGTGGCCAGCATGTGTCCCTGAGCTATGCCGCACATGAGGCTGATTCCGACGACGACTATGCTGAGCAGGACGACTATACTGTCGAGAAGATCCTTGCTCAGCGTCCGAAAGCCTCGGCACCTGGAGGTCTGGAGTTCAAGGTTCGTTGGCGAGGCTATGGGCCGTCCCACGGCACCTGGGAACCCGTCTCCTCGTTCGTGCCGCGGGTCAATACTCCCTTCATGGAGTACATCCGCAAGCACAAGACCAAGATCCATGTCTCGGACTTGGCAGCACTCACGCGGGCGATTGCAGCCAGGGGTGCCTGATCACCGCCCTGAGCTCTCCTCTGATGCATTTTGAGCGCTTGTGAGGCCGACGGATCGTCCCTTACTTGCTCGCTCTCTTCCATCTTCCGGTGACCTGCCATCGGAGTGGCCATATACCCCCCCCTGCTGAATCCAGAGGAGGATGGCCCCTCTCTTCTTCTATTTGTCACTCCCCCCCCTGCTGAATCCTTGGGAAACCAGGTAGGGCGACTGACCTTCATATTTTCTGAGCTTTTGGGGCCTTGAAGCCCATACGACGTTGCGCAACGGATGCCGCTGTCATCGACATTGCGATTTTTGGTGTGTGGTCTGGTTCCATGGCACTTGCGGAATCCAGACCAGTCGACGTGTGTCTCGAGACTATATATGGCCTAAACTCAGGCGTTGTCCTATCCACCCTCCTGCATTTGCCTTATCCTGACCGTGGCGTGGTTTGGCACTCTGTCCAGAGTGTGTTTACACGCCTGTTTACCTGATTATTGCTTACTTTCTCTGTCCCCCAGGGTATGTGCACCTGTATGTTAGCCCATCACTGAGTGTGGACTGTTTTTCCCGGAATCGGATACGGAGGCGCCCTGAGTCGCCGTTTACATGCTGTTACTTGAGGTCCGGCCTGGACCATTACCTACATACAGCTTCTTCTGTCTGAGTGCCCGTGATACCGTGTGCCCTATTCGCTGTGATGTGGAGATCCTGATGGCGCCAGGCGGGAAGCCCAGTTGCCTGACTACACTCCCAGCGGTCCGCCACTGTCAGTCCCAGTGTGAGCCTACCGACTCGCAGACGCACTTGCAGTCGCATGGCGGCCTCCGGTGCTCCTGACCTCGGTCAGTCTGCCTGGGAAACTGGTGGTTTGAGGAGTCGACGCCTCCGCCCACACTGCATGAGGACTCCCTCATGTATGGCCTTCGTGATAATAGGGCGAGGGAAAAGACGGCCTTGATGCCCGATCCCTTAAGGAGGAGCTCGTTCGGCTGTACCACTCTGGACTCGCGTCGTATGGATATGGACATGGTGCGCCCGAGGAAGTACCCGTCGGGACTCTCCCCAGTCGGCGGGCCCTGGGAAGCTTGGGGTAGCCTGATGGATCTTTGTGGTCGCTCTCGACCTGTGGGACCACCTCCGTCGTCGTGTGTCGCCTATGTTGGCCGTGTATGCCACTGCCACTGTGGTGGTGACCGTCGCAGCCGGCACCCGGTGCGCCTGGTATGGGTTAACGGGTCCTTCCGATGCCGAACAATCGCCGCCAGGACCCGGGACTTGATACTTGTTACTATACTTGCAGTTACTTACAGTTACAGCATCATACCTGTTTTACCGTGGGATCGCAATGGGCAACCTGACCCGTAAATCAGCCTGAATAGGGATGTGACACCCCCCCCCTTCAGCAGATGGTCCTGGGTACCCGCTGCCATGCTTGGGTGTTATCGAGCCCCCCCGAGGATTTGCTCTAAGGAGGGGGGTGAAGCGGTACCCAGAACCTATGGCCCATGGCCCGGAGGCCTGTGAGCCGTCACATCCGTTATGGCCCATGGCCCGAGGGCTTTGAGCCGTCACACCCGTGCGGAGGCCGTTGACACCGGCTGTCAGCGGGACATCCCTGTTCTCTAACCCGCGAGATCTGGAATCCGATTTCTAACCATTAAATCAATGTAGAATTACCATAATTGTATTGTCCTAGGCGATTTCCAGTCAGAAATCGGTGAAATACCCGATTTCTACCGCGATTTCTGACTGTCGTGAAATCGCCGCCTGATGTCGCTTGTTCGCGGGCCTTCGTCGCTTCTCTGTGGCGAGTTTTGTTCTGGACCTTTCTGGAATACCTCTGAGGTTCTGAGAGAACCTAAGGGCGGAATCTAGAGGGTTTCTAATGTACTTTCATCTGGTGTGCTCACCAGAGTTTTTCGCCGTTGCGTTTTCGAGAAAATCAACGCGCAAGGCTTTCCGTCGATCGTGCGAACTCATGCTTCTCAAGGACCATGAG
The DNA here is from genome assembly GCA_964036045.1 of Eutreptiella sp. 'Long Island Sound 2002'. Taxonomy (NCBI): domain Eukaryota; phylum Euglenozoa; class Euglenophyceae; order Eutreptiales; family Eutreptiaceae; genus Eutreptiella; species Eutreptiella sp. 'Long Island Sound 2002'. The sequence goes on from OZ038393.1 coordinate 48,497,442, forward strand.
TTCGCACGGAACCCTACATCTCCCCCCTATGTCCTTCATCCATGCCCCTTTCACGCGGGCATATCATCTTGCTTAGGGAAGCGGGCAATGGCGGTGTTTTAGGCAGCCTATGGGTCTCGCAAACCCAAGTCGTTTGCGTGCGCAAACGCTAACTTTGTGGCCTTGTGAGCATGAATGTTAATGACCGAACACAATGCTAACAAGACCAATAGCCCGAGGACATTTTCGTTTTTCGAGCCAACTCAACGATGGCTCCACGCAATTCAATGCGTACCAAAACTCTATTTTCAAAAGGGGGCAAGTTTTGGTCGAAAATTAGGCCAAAATGGCCAAACTCGCGAGGCTCGTACTCGAAGCCTATGGGGAGTTGAGCCTCGAACCAAGGCAATATGTAAAGTAGAGACCACGAACAACATCGTGAATGGCATGGTTGATTTTTACAACCTTGTCTTCTATTTCATATAATTTCGCCTTGTGAGCACGCGTGCCACATTGCCTCTTTGCACACGCGCTCATATGCAAGCACTAATGACACGAGTGCGCGGAGACAATCTAACCATAGTGTGCATGTTTGAAAGCACCTACTATGGGCCTACTCCAAAAGTGTTTACTCATATTTTTGCTCCTCAAGGTCCCAAAGATATATTCATGCCAATATCGCCGATATATGCACTTTTCCCCATAAATAGTGCGCTTCAATGATTGAGGTGTTAAAAATGGTTTCATTATGCTTTGAGCCTCAACCCTTGATGCAAAAGGGAAGCAAAGCTTTGGTTTGCATCCATGCAAAAGCCCGAGGCTCCTTTCCCTTGCGATACGGAGATACGATATTTGGAGGGACCACTTTTGGGTGAATTTTGGCCGTTTTGCCCAAAATGGCCACAAACTCCTTGTCCCCCTGATTTCACCCCCGAGGTTGCGTGCGCCACTTGACCAAGGGTAAGGGCAATTCAGAGAGGGCACATAAACCCGCATCGAATGGGGTGTTTCCCCATGTGGCCTCTCCTCTCGATGGGAGAGTTGTGAGTCACCCAATTTCGGGTATGTTGCCATTCTGCCCCATACGTGTGTCACTTTCCCACCAATGGAAAAAATAGCTAGAGGCGACCATGAGGGATGGCAAGTGGCATATATCGGGACCTAGGCCCCATGTGTCTATCGCATCTTTGGTTGAAAGGATCCTCGCCGTGGCCATGGAGATATGGAATCATGCGTGCGGGCCATTTTGGCCAAATTTCGCTGTTTTTGCCATTGTATGCCATATTGGAGTTACCATATCTCCATGGGGCACGGGATCTAGCCAGGAAGTAGTGGCGCATATTGTAGCATATGACCAAGGGTTGAACGCCCTTGAATTTCGTATTTGCTCCCCTTGGCTCATCTGGAGTTATTCAACTTTTGGCGCGATGCACGATCCCCCCCTTTGCACTGCATGTTGCTTTCTGCCCCGTCCGTGTGGTCATCCCCTCGGTTAACAGTAAGCAGCCAGCGTGACAGCAAGCGATAACCCAGGGCATGGGACCAGAGGGGATATCAAGGGTTGTGAATCAAGGCTTGGTGCGTCAGTATCGCCAAGATATCCTCCCCTGGACGGTCGCCCGAGACGGCCGATTTTGCCAGTTTGGGCATCCTGACCCCACTTGGCGAACCCGTGTCGCCCTGATGCTGGGACCTCAGAGGGAACCAGGTTGGGTGAGGGCTCCAGGGGAGTTGGTACTTGAAGGGCATAGGGTCAGTTGCCTCGCCCCTACCTCTGGCGGGTCCGGACGAGGGGTCAATTTCGGAGATTTTTGAGCTAATATCAGTTTGGGCTGAAACAGCCCATTTTCAGCTACCAACTCCTGAGGGATAATGGCGGGGCCATATCTCTAGCTCAAAGTGGAGTTGAGACCTGCTGTTAAGGGAGCATGTGGAGCCATTGTGGGTTGGCCTCGGAGCATCTTGGTTTATCGGAACTCGCCTATGCCTGGGCAGGACACCCCCCTTATTGGCAGGGTTTCAGGGTCCGGACTGAGCAGGGCATGGGTTGTGTTTGAGCCCCCGCCCCCACCAGCCACTGAGAGGGTCGGACCTGGGATTGGGATACGAGTTGGGAGAGAGTGTCTATTGTCCTGTGATGCCCTTACCCCAGTCCAGTCTCAACCCCATGTGTACATATCCTGATGTGTTGCTGTACATACTTTCGTTCCCTTGTTGCAGAGTGGCAAGGATCCTGAAACGCTTTGTCACATGACATGAGCGCATTGATGCCCCTGTGAGCGTAGTGCTTTGCCTGCCTGCTCACTTGCGCGTGTCCACCGCAGCGTCCCGTGGCCAGGCCCCCCACGGGAACGCGTCAGTAGCACACAGGAACATCCGCCAGGAGTGGCGAGGGACCAACCACACCACACACCAGCCACCACCCCACGAACATTCCACCGCCGCACACCACACACCACAAACCACACACCACACACCACACACCACCGCCGCAAGCGGACCCCAGCCAACGAGGGACCAGCCACGGCACACACCGACCACACCCACACCCACACCAGCAGCAAGCCCCAGCCGGCCCCAACCACACACCCACACACGCACACACACACACAAACACGCACGGAAGGCACACCCACACCCACGCTGCCACGAACGCACGACACACATACCAACACAGACACCACGCGCGCAAGCACCGCGCCGCGAACACACACACCGACGGCGAACCACAACCAGGGGAGGTGGGGACACGCACACAAGCAACACGGCCAGGAAAAGCGAAAAACGCCCCCCACCACCACCACCCCACCCGGGAGAGACGGGAAACCCACCTCCGCAAACCACACAGCGAAATGGGGGGCGGGACGAAAAGGGCCCACGGAAGACGCAGGCGAGCGACCCAACTTCAGGGGTTTGGGGGCCCCCCCGGTGACCGTATCGGCCCCACCTGAGCACACGCAATAAGGTGGGATACGCCCGGGACCGTTGGTCAGCGGCCCGCGGTGGCACCGGCCTGGGGGGATGACCAATGGGCCTGACCAAGAGCACTCCCCACGGCACGTACTGCGGTTCGAGCCCAGCGGTGGGCTGCGGGTAGGGCACACCGTCGATCGGGGCAGGCAAGAGACACGCCTATCCCGCAAGGACTCCCCTGCGACCCACAGTGTACCCGACCCCGGTGTGGGGAACGGCTGGAGTACCTGGCTACGGAGCAGGTCCATTTGTACCGAGCGGGTACAAATTGACGGCCCGTACAACAGAGTTACACCCTGACGGGGAGTGCAAGCATCGCCCCCCCCAAGGGGAAACACCAGGGGAAGGGACCCGACTCAGCGACAAGGACCCCCCCCCACCCACCACAGCCGGGAAGGCCTGGGCACGACACCAGGGGAAAGGGACAGAGGGAGGAGGGCACGCAAAGGGGGCGGCGGGGGGACACACCACCAACAGACCCCAGCCAGGGAGGGCGGCGAACCACACAGCCGAGACGGGAGAGGGGCCACAACACACAGCCCCCACACCCACATGGAGCCGCCAGACCAAGCTCAGAAAGGCGAGGACAGGCACCCAAACGCACGACCAACACAACGCACACACGCCCGCGCATGCACACAACACACACCACCACAACCGCCACCGACACGAGCCCCACAAAGGCACACCACACACCAAAGCGCAAGCACCGCTCGCACCACAAACACAACACACGCAAACCCAAAGAACAACAACCCAGCAACCCCGCGCCAGGGGAGCTGCAGGGCCGCCAGAAACACCGCTAGGACACAAAGGTGGACCCACCGAGCCCTCAGCCAGGAGAGGCGAGCGGCCACACCCAGCAACACCCAACCGACCACGCCCAACCCCTGGACCAGGCACTACGACACCCACACCAGCACCGCCACCAACACCCCAACCGGACGCCAGAACACCCTCACCAGCGGAAACACCCGGAACCAACGGAGACACCGTCGGCAACACCAGCGACCCCAGCCCCCAGCACAACACCTAGGACACCCTCACCAACAACAAACCAACACATAAAGCCACCCAACACTGACCAACGACCGCACCCGGCCGGTCCGGTCCCCCACCGACCCGCACCCAGAACCACCGCCACCAGCATCCACACCATCGGAAACACCGACGCCACCAACAATCAAGCCAGCACAACACCCTCAGCAACACCATCACCGCCGGCACCATCGCCTACGCAACCTACGCACACCAACACCGGTTCCAGCACCTACAACACCCAAGCCAACGGCATCAAACACACCAACGCCGGCATCACCCCACCATCAGCGTCGCCACCGGCAACCTCTGCCACCGGAGGGAACCAAAGCCACCGCAGCCAGTGAGCCAACAAACCACCAAGCCCCGGCCAGGGGAGGCGGGGGCACATGCCCAGAACCATCAACAACAACACCCTCGCCACCAAAACAACCACAGGGCGCCAACCACCACGCAGTCACCAACGGCACCCACACCACCGGCGCGACCAACACCACCCTCACCCACGACACCACCCGGGGCATCGCCTGCACCACCTACACGAACAGCATCACCAGCAGCCCACACCACCTACTGCACAGCCTCCCAGACAGAGCAACCGGAATCAGCCACCGCCCGCCCCTGAAAACAGGCCACTGACCACCCACACACAGACCCACACCAACCAACAGCAGCATCAGCAACATCAGAGACGTCGTAAACCAAAGCAACGCCGCAACGACCTCGCCACCGGCATCACCGACACTGCCACAAAGAGTGCGACCTCAGCAACAACAACCCAGGGCGTCAACGGCAGCTGCCACGGCGACACCACCCGGTACAACACCATCGACATCAACGACACCAAGGGGGCAAACACGCGGGCCAACGACGCCCATGGGAACCTCCGCCAGGAGTGGCGAGGTCCCAGTCCCACCGTCAGAACACCACCATCTACCAGGGCATCACCTACAGCGCCCTCGCTTTCGACAGCACCACAGCTCCCCCGGCGGCGCCGTCGCCAACACCGTCACCAGCACTGCCGACAGCGGCAACACAGCGCCACCGCCAACCACCCACAGCACCAACCTCCCCAACACCGGAAACAACCGGCACCACCCCACCAGGACCACAAACCGACCAACCACCAGCCACGAGTGGCACGCCCGGAACCGCCGACCACCCAAACGCAGGCCCCGCCCAGCACCAAAACCAACAACACCCACGCCAACAGACCACCACGAGACACGCTAACCAACAAGTATCACCTAAGGCACCCTCACCATCGGCAACACCAACGCCGCCAACACCCACGGCACTATCCACAGCACCACCAACCCGACCAACGACGGGCCAAGGTGCCGTCACCTACAACACCCCTACCACCACCACCACGACCCCGGCACCAAGTAACACCTAGGGCACCCCCACCATCGGCGTCACCGAGGATGCCAGCACGGCTGGCGAACGTACGCCACCGAGCCCCCAGCCAGGGGTGGCGAGCGCCCACACCCAGCAACACCCAACCAACCACGCCCAAACCCAGGACCAGGAACTGCGACACCCACACCTGCACCGCCACCAACACCCAAACCGAACGCCACAACACCCTCACCAGCGGAAACACCCGGAACCAACGGAGACGCCGTCGGCAACACCAGCAACCCCAGCACCCAGCAGGACACCTGAGACACCCTCGCCAACAACGAACCAACGGAAGAAACCACCCGACGACCATGTTACACCCAAGGCGTTACAACCGCACCACCCACCAACCCGCACCCAGAACCACCACCAGCAGCATCCACACCAACGGAAACGCCAACACCACCGACAATCAAGCCAACACAACACCCTCACCATCACCATCACCGGCGGCACCGCCGTCCCCACCATCACACACCGACCAACACCGGATACAACGCCTAGATCACCCGAGCCAACAGCATCAAACACACCATCGCCAGCATCACCCCACCATCAGCATCGCCACCGGCAACCTCTGCCACCAGAGGAAACCAAAGCCACCACAGACAGTGAACCAGCAAACCACCAACCCCCGGCCAGAGGAGGCGAAGACGCACGCCCAGAACCATCAACAACAACACCCCCGCCACCAAACCAACCACAGGGCGCCATCCACCACGCAGTCACCAGCGGCACCCACACCACCGGCGGCACCACCCTCACCAACGGCATCACCAGCAGCCCACGCCACCTACTGCACACCCGCCCAGACAGAGCCACAGGAACCAGCCAACGCCCGACCCCGAACACAGGCCACTGACGACCCACACACAGACCCACACCAACCACCAGCAGCATCAACAACAGCAGAGACGCCGTAAACCATAGCAACGCCCACAATGACCTCACCACCGGCATCACCGACGGCACCACCGACAGTGCGACCTCACCAACAGCAACCCGGAGCGTCAACATCCATGAATCGTCTGTCATCGAACAGCTCGGAGCTGACTTGGGTGCCAAGAGTCATAAAAATCAACTTCTCACCACTAAACCTCCCAATGCTAAATACACGAAGCGAAAGTGAGACCCCAGGTCTCCTTCCCTCCATGCATCTCTCTCTCCACCTTCTCAAAGGTTATCATGTCAATCTCAGAACCCATTCGCGAATCTCTACTTCAACCAGGTTCTCCCCTCCCATACTCCCCCACACCCATGCTTTCTCTCATCACCTAATTGCGATATCGGCTTCGAGCTCTCCACTTCCACCAACTCTAATCGAATCTCTTATCGACATAGATGCGTTTTTTGTGTGTCGATCCAAGCGTCCCCTTCACTGCTCTCATTCTAGTTTCTGCAATTCTGGGTTTGTTTCACAACATCCGTCATTTAAATTTTGCACTCGCTTCCGTTGTTTTACTCCCAACTTCTTCAACACTCGCCACGACTCGCTTTTTGCCCTCATCGCGCCTCCAACCTTTCTCACAGCTACTCCCGTCACTCTCTTTCCCCACCAACCTCTCAACCCACATGTTCAGGAAAACAATCCATTTCAATTTCCAAGAATGAATCAATTTCCAAGAATGAATCAATCAAAGAAGCTCTCTAAGGAACGACAAGGTTCTCCTTCACTCGCACTTGCACATCACCACCGCACAAACACTAACACACCACCTTGCACCCTGCGCCACATTCACACGACACAAATCATCACTCCACCTTATTCTACACTCATCGATCACCACTCCGCCACCAACGCTCCACTTTTCGCCTGGATTACGATGACATCATCGAATACTTCATCATCATTGAGCTTGCCTGTTCCCATGCTTCCTCTCCCGATCACGAGCGCTTCGACAACAAGGAGACTCTCACACGTTAACAAAATTTGGATGTATGTCCCTCATGATTTGGTCCCAAACGATTTTGTCCCAAAAACCCGAGGACCTCCTATTCCCATGCCTCCTCTCCCGAGCACAAGCGCTTCCACATCATGGAGACTATCACAAGTTAACAGAAATTTGATTTGTGTGCCTCAAGAATTGCGCCCAAAACACCACGGTTCTCTTATTCTCATGCCTCCCCTCCAGAGCACGAGCGCTTTGACATCATGGAGACTCTTACACTTTAACGGATTTTGGGTTTATGTCCCCCACATTGATATTTCATTCCCTTTCGTGTTCACCAACAACCCGACCTCACACCACGAACATACCCACGCTCACAATCACATCACTATCACTCCCACTACCCCACCACCACCCCCCGGACCCAATCGCCTGCGATCCCAACACCGAGCCTAATGGTGACAACAACAACACCACCAAACACCCCCTCATTTTTCTTCCTCACCATCCAAACACCACCAAACACCACCACCCAGTACTCTCTAAAACCACATTACAGATAACAACTCATAACACTGCCAAAAACATGCACGACATCCAAACCACCGTCCTCCACAACTTTAACAAAGGAACAGACATTCTATGCCTTCAGGAAACTCCCTCCAAGATTACCCTTGACAACTCCCTTGGCCTCACCACCTTCGAGAACTATGCCCCCGACAAAAAAACCGGCACCGCCATTATCGTCCACAAACACCTCGCTCCCTTTTGCCGGAAAACCCACCACACTAACATTCACGGTTGTCTCACTACCATAGACATCACCCTACCGGGATACCCCACATTTCGCATCTTCAATGGTTATAAAACGCACATCCAATCACATCAACAACGCCTCGCACACGTCATCACCACTCTCCAGCAAAGGGAACCAATTCACCTCCTCATTGGAGACATGAACACTCACCTACAACCACACTTAGACACCGACAACATCAAACATCCAAAATCCTGGCCTTGCTTCTATGATCAACTACACCCCCCAACCCAAGACACTACCCCCCAGCTACATGACCTTTTTCGGTCCCAAAACCCCCATCTCCACCAATGGACAAGGCCCTGTAACAAGCGCCTACCCGACTCCCAATCTCGCATCGATCTCATTATCGCTTCTTCCTCCTTCATTTCCATCTTCAATCCTCAAAATACCTTTATCAACACCACCATCAATAACTCCGATCACTACCCTGTCACCTCCACCATTAACATACCTACCAATCCGTTCAACATCTACGACATTCCCCACGCAGACATCTACTACAGAAAACTCAACGAAGAAGACACAGCAAACTTCTCCAACGCCTCCACTCCCTGGGCACATGGACCCAAAATAACATGACCTCCATTTTAAACTCTCCCATCGACGAGTTAATCGACACTACAAACAACGTCCTCTGCTCTCTTGTCAACTCCTACAAGTTGGTCACCAACCAGCATCATTCCCACAAACCTACCAAAATTGAAAAAGCCTTCACTCACCAACTCAACAACATCCAACCCTCCACCACTTTAACCTCCAAGCAAGCCAAGACACTTCAACACACCCTCGACAAATGGACTGAAAAGAAAAAACGTCAATCCCAAAAACGTCTCCATCACTCTCTCATTAAAGGACGGAAAAAAAGAAAATCTCTCAATAACATCTTAACCCCCCGCTCCACCACACCCATGGCCCTATACAATACCAACAACAATCTCACCTCCGACCCCTACTCCCTCTGCGAATCCATGGGCCAGTGCCTCACCGCTTTAGGAGGACCCCCAGACTTCCAGATAGAACCCCAGCTTATCGACTCCCTTATGGAGCTCTCCCTTTCCATCCCTCAGGACGCTCCTCACCCCGAATTCACTGAAACCTTCTTCAACACCTTGCTCTCAAACTCAAACCCAGTCAAAGCCCCTGGCTTCGACAACACCAACCTATACCTCTTCCACCTTGCTGCCAAACACATAAAGTCTCTCCTCTTTCACATATGCTCCCACTTCATCACCAACCCCATTCCCAAACAATGGCTCACCGCTCGAATCTTCCTCCTCTACAAGAAACACGACCCTCACAACCCTATCAATTACCGGCCCATAGCTCTTCTCCAAAAAATTCATAAAATTCTCGCCTCATATGCCGCTACCGCCCCAACCTTCTACGCCACCAAATATAACCTACTCCACCACTCCGAATATGGTGGCATTCCCAATCACCGCACCACAGACCACATATTCACCATGATCTCCAACATCTCCCTCCATCCCAACATCTACCACCTCTACCTCGACCTCAACAAGGCCTTCAACTCCGTCCCCCACCAAGCCCTATGGCAAATCCTACACAACTACAACTTTCCCAAACACATTATCTCTCTCATCCAAAACCTATACTCTCATCCCGCTGACTATCCCACGGTCAATGGCTTCTCTCTCTTTGCCGCCATGGCTATCAGGGGACTCAGTCAGGGATGCCCAATGTCTCCAATTCTTTTCAATCTCTTCATTGACCCCATAATCCGCAAACTCTCTTCCTTGCTCCCTTCTCACACCTTCTCCGCTCTGTTCTCCTTTATTGACGACATAGCCCTACAAACTGCCTGCCCGAAAATTTTGCACACTGCACTCTCCTTCCTCTTCAACGTAGGCCCAAAATACGGCCTCTCCTTCAACGCCACCAAATCCGAACTCCACGCCCTCAACAATGCTCCTCACCTCACCATCCGCATTTCCTCTACCACCCACTTCAGCACCTTCGATCAACATGGCAAACCACGCCAATATTACAAATACTTAGGGGTCTTCTTCTTCACTTCTCAACAAAATCAACAAATGTTCCTCCTCCTAAAAAACCTCGTCAACTCCTTCTTCACCAACCTCCTTCCTCTATCCCTATCACACACCGAACTCATCAAACTCTCCAACATTCAACTTATTCCTATCCTTGCCTACCGCCTCATCTACGATTCCCTCCCCAACAAACTTCTTGACACACTTGACCACTCCATTTGGGTCAACATAGCATCCCAAGGCAAACTCTCACTCCGCACTCCCAACAAAACCAAATATTCTCCTCGCCACACTCTTGGTCTTGGCATCACCAAAATATCTCACGTTACCCACACTCAAGCCATCAACCACTTCCTTCGTTACACATCAAACGAAGGTCCCCCCACATCCAATCACTCTATCCAACACACCCTTTTTCACCGCGGCCCAGCTTCTAACCTCCTGCAAGACATGCTCATCACCTCAGCCCACCACTTCTCCATCCAAACACACAACATTCCACACTACAACACCTGCCAAGTCCGATCGCTTCCACTCAACTCAGCCATCCAAGTCGCCTTCCTCGACCACAACAACGAAAATTCAAATCTCTCGTTCCCAGGCACAACCATCCAGCACAATCTCCACTCCACATCAGTCCAACTCTTTGACAACATCTTCCACCTTCACGACACCCACGACTTCTCCTTCATCACGCAAAAGGGCAACGAACTCTCCCCCTTTATTACTACCCCCACACACCCAATATGCCCAACCACACTACAAGACTTCCCCATCTCACATACCACCACCCTATCAACCACACATTATTTCCAGCTCATATCCAACCAGAATATTCCCCTTCCCAACTTTTCACATCTGGATTATTGGGGCTGTCACGACTTACTCAACGCTCTCCAATCCAACACCACCTACTCTATCATCTCCACCGACAGATCGGACGACCCCAACTCTTCCAACCCCTCTGAATCAGCCGCAATTATCTCCCTTCAACCCAGCGACCACACTATCATTACCTCCCCCTCACCCCTCAAAGGGTCATACCCAGCTGAAATCTATGCCATCATCATCTCCCTCCTCTACCCTCAACTCACCACCCTCCTCCAACCGATCATCTTTGCCATCGACAACTTGAGCACATGCCTCACCCTAAACACCCTCCTTCACTTTCACTCTCCCCCCTTCACCACTAGCAACAACTCCTTTGCTCTTTGGTACAACCTCATATGGCATCTTCTCCAACATCTAAAACACATCGCCATCCTATTCACTTGGATCAAAGGACATGCCGATTTCCCAGGCAATGACGCGGCGGACAGTGTCTCCAAATGGAGCACCACCCACTTCGATTACCTTCTCTCCCCCACAACTTCCACACAACTGGCCATTAACCAAACTCCACTTCCCGGCAAAATAACCTCTAAACTCACGAAACATCAACTCCCAACCCATCAACACAACGACATTCACCTCTCCCTTAGTAATCACTTCTTTCTCAAATCCTCGTGGTTCTCCACTTTCACCTTTAAGTGGGTGAATGGCCTCTTCCCTTGCAAGGGCTACCATCCCCACTTCATCCTCAAAACCTACCTGTGCCCTCTTTGTAACCACCACCACCCCTTAGACCCCATCACCTTCATCACCGAATGCCACACTACTAACGCAATACGGAAAAAATTCTTCAACACTTGGAATGGGCACTTCCACAACACCATCATCACTTGGTGGGCCACCGCTTCCAGAGGCGACCGCCGCAACTTCATTCGAACGCTCATACCCAACACACTCAGCAATCAATTACGCACACCCCCACCAAACACAACCTACTACTCCAACATCAAATCTCTTCGTCAAGCCCTAAAACATCGACAAAAACCTCTCACCACCCTCCTCAACGAAACCAAACAATGGCTCATCGACAACCCCATCTCTAACCTTCATCAGTTATCTCCGACAACCACCTCCAACCCCTGGAACGAATCTTTTTCCATTTACAGTACATCATCCACTGCTCCCCACCCACTGCACTTTCCATCCCCTATCAACAAAGAACCAACCAACAAACAACCTCACTCTAAGCGCCCTACCACAAAACCGAAACCCCCCACCAAAACTTCAGCCATACAACTTCAACACTTTCCGCCCCAACCACTACATCCTCACATCATCAACCGCATACCTCCTCGAAATGACACTTAACCTCCAGTCCCATGTTTCACCTCCAGCGCATACACTCGCTTCACCAGCGGCACTCTCGTCTTGTCAGCAAACAGCAAACAATCAGCAACCAACAGTCAGCAGCCAACAGCCAGCAACAAACAGCAAACAACCAGCAGCAGCAACAGTCAGCAGCCAGCAGCCAGCGACCAACAACCAGTAACCAGCGGCCATCAGCCAACAGCCAGCACATCAACCACCCACCGCCTCCCTTCCACAGTAGGACACTTCCAGCGACAACAGCCAGCAAACACCCCCCCCCCCCACCCACACACCCCAGACACCCCAAACATTATCGCCCCCCCCGGCTTCCGGCTCCCTTCTTCCGACACTCCTTTGACCTGTATCAGCAAGCCAGTAGCACCCAGCTACCAGCCAGCAGCAAACATCCAGCAACCAGCAGCCAGCGACCAGCAGCCAGCAGTCCACAGCCAACGACAAACAGCAGCAGCAGTCAACATCCAGCACCCAGCAGCCAAGAGCAATCAGCCAGTAAACAGCAGCCGCCAACATCCACCAGCACGCAGCCAGCAACCAACAGCCATCTGACACATCAGCCTTCACCCGTCACCCACCTACACGGCAGGACACAACGCCGTCACCACACTGCACCACACTGCACCACTGCATGCACAGCTCTGCGCACCAGGAAACCTTACCGATCCATTGAGTCTTTTTTGTGTGAGCCATCAATTGGAACTTTTCTTTTCTTTTTTTTCAGGACCACTACGGCAAGAGCGCAAGACTTGAGCAGAATGAAAGGACTTTGTACTTTAGTAATTCTCAGATCAGCTACAGGGCCCCAGACTGATTTCAGGCAAGACAGATTGTTCCAGTCTGTTTTACTTTTTGCCCCTGCACTTGCTCACGTCTCTTCGCTCAATCCACTGGTCCATTTTTTCATTATATCATCTTTTTGTTATTTTGCCTTGGTATAGGCTATATATCCCTTTGCATCTTTCACCGAAATGGCCTCCACTAGTATTTTAACCTTTTCAGGCCCATGGTGCAGTTCGAGCAGTGTTTTCACCCTGACTAGGTTTGTAAAGACCCGCGGCTGTCCTTCGGAGAACTTCGGCTCACCATGAACGCTCATTTTGCCCATGGTTAGGCCGCTTTGGTGCAATGCATTGGGCGGGGGACCGCGATGCCTCAAAAAAAACCCAGAGCGTCAACGACAGCCACCACGGCGACACCACCCGGTACGACACCATCGGCAACAAGGACACCAAGGGGGCCAGGGCCAACACACCAGCCAGCGACGCCCAAGGGAACCTCCGCCAGGAGTGGCGAGGTCCCGCCTCCGCCGTCAGAACACCACCAGGGCGTCACCCACAACACCCTACAACACCAACACTCACAGCTCCCCCGGCGGCGCCCTCACCAACACCAACACCAGCACCACCAACAGCGGCAGCACGGCGACACCGCAGCATCCGCAGCACCCGCAGCATCGACACCCTCGACCACAACCGAAGCAACACCTGCCACTACAGATCAAAGGACAGCCGAAGGAAATATCCTAACACCAGAGACAACCGGCACCACCAGGACCACAAGCCAGCCAAACACCAGCAACGAGTGGCACGCCCGGAACCGCCGACCACCCAAACGGAGGCGGCACCCAGCGCCAACACCAACACCACCCACGCCATCAGACCACCACGAGACACGCCAACCACCACCGTGACACCCTCACCGTCGGCAACACCAACGCCACCAACGCCCACGGCAATATCCACACCACCGCCCAGCCCACCAACAACGAGCTGAGGTACCGTCACCTAAACACCCCTACCACCACCACCACGACCCCGGCACAGAGTAACACCTAGGACGCCCCCACTGACGGCAACACCAAGGACGCCAGCACGGCTGGCGAACAAACGCCACCAGCGCCACCCACCAGGCCCCCGGCCAAGGGTAGAAACAGCAACACCACACACCATCACACCCACCGCATCGACATCACCCGGAGCATCGTCAACATCAACCAGGGGTCCCCACCACCCAAGCAGCACAAAACACCACAGCAACACCACCACATCCACCACCCTCACCACCAGCGACACCAGCAGCACCCTCCGCCAGGGAGGGCGAGGAGAAAACCCAACAACGCGGAGCCACCGAGCATCCCCGGCACCCTCACCATCAGACCGCCACCACCGGCACCAACCCCCAACACACCACCGTCACCAATGCCACCGACCCCTGACGCAACAACCACAGAGCCCGCACAAAGGGCACCAGCCGAACAGTCACCGACACCACCTCGACAGCGACAAAGCCCGGTGAACCACGAAACGCAGGCACTAAAAACCAGAGCAACGCCGACAACACTCCCGGCCAACTCTCGAGAACACCACCCAAAGCGACACCGTCAACCGAAAGCCAGGACACCCTAACAAACCACCAGGGTACGGGTCCCCTTCCCACCCCCCACCATCTGCACAACCAGCGACACCATCACCAGCACCAACCGAAACACCGACGACGGCAACCCCACAAACAACCGACACCCCCACTACCGCTGCCACCCACTGGTCACGCGACCCACCGTCCGCCCCACCCACCAACGCCGCACCCTAAACCACACCTACACCCAAAGCCTGCAGCAGCACCAGCAGACACCCCACCAGCAACACCACCCTTCACCAGAAGACGATGATCAACACCAGCAGGAAAGCCAGCCCATAACGCCGAAAACCCAAAAACCTCCCACACCCTGACCCAAACCCACCAGCAGCGCCTACGCCGACCCATCATCAGTGTCGCCGACACCCGGAAGAACACAAACCTCGATGAACTAACGACCACAACACTGCTGCCACCGCACCCACACCGTCAGCATCACTGCCAGCACACCCGGCCGGGCCGTCAATGGCACCACCACCCATGGCACTGCCTATACTCACCAGCGCCACCATCACCCCGCGCGAGGCCGGGAACCCCTGGCGTCGCAAACGGCCTCAACGAACACCAACACCACCAACACCACCACCGCCGGACGGGGACTACCCACAAACCAAGAACAGCTCCACCACCAACAACCAATACACCACCCGCGGCACCCCACCGTCGCCAACGCCACCACGGCACCTATCACACCTCCACCACCAGCCACACCACCCGTCATCTACAGCACCCTCGTCACCACCGCCACGTCCGGCCCAAAAACGTTACGCCCCAACGACCAGAAGCAACACCCTCACCATCGATACCACCGGCAACACCACATACGCCCATACGTCACCCTCACCATGCTCACCAACCAACACCCTCGCCATCAGTGTCCACGACATCAGAGGCACCAACACCACCGGCGACGACGACAGCGGCAACAGCTGACCCACCAACTAACCACCATCAACCATAGCCCAGCACCAGCCTCATCTACGCTAACGCCCATACCACCCTCGCCAACAACACCGCCAGCGGCACAAACATCCACTCCGGCACCCACACCACCCTCACCACCAACATGGCCACCACCCTCCAAGGGTCAGGGCTCGCGGGGAACGAAACGGCAGAGCGAGCACGCCACCAGCCGCAAGCGTCGCCCACCCTATCGTACACCGCTCCACAACACGCCCCTCCGCTTCCTTCGACAGGACGTGCGCTGCAGCCCACTGCTGGGACGACGACTACGACGTCCTCCCGGCCATCCGACACGTACTGGCAGCCACGGCCCCGCGCTAACAAGCCCACCAGCAACCCACGGAACCGCAGGAGCCCGACCACCCCATGCCACCGCGCTCCATATCCCCCGTGTCCACCGCAGACCAGAACGCGGAACACCAGCGAGAGGAGCCCGACCCCGACCGCGCCGCCACGCCCCCACCGCCCCCCTCCCCAAAAGGACATCTACGCCATACTGGCCAGCACCCTAGCCCCCATGGACGCCGAGCAGTACTACCAGTCCATCCAACGAGACCTCCCTGAGGACCAGGCGACCCTCCAGGGGTGGGAGCAGGAGAAAAGGAACGACAACGAGTGGGGCGCAGAGGAAGACCTTCTCTGGGAAGACACCTGGAAAGGCACCACGGACGCCTTGCTGGAAGCAGCAGCCGAAACCTACCCCCGCCCGCCCGGGAACACTAGACACGGCCTCCACGCCCTCCTAGCGTTCCACAGCTGGAAACACCGGCACACCATCACCCTCCACCACCTCGACCACAATCCACACCGATGGACACCTGAAGACGACGCCACCGCCGCCATCACCGTGCAGCAAAGCCCCGAGAATCCGGAAGAATACCACATCACCTGGAACGATCCTGCAACCCACCCCCCCGCCTCCCCCACCCTCCGAGATGTCTTCGCCACCATCAGCGCAGAACTCCAGGAGGCGAAAGCACCACAACAACTGGACGAAGAGATGCCCCAGGCACCATCACCACCAACCACACAAGACAGACCCCGCACAGAGCCCCTCAACCACCCCATCACCACAATGGAGCTCCCCCCACAACACCGCACCACCGCGGACCGAAACGGGTTTCAAGACCTGCCACGGGAATGGGCGGTCCACAACAGCACACTCCGATGGGACGAAATCACACCGGGGATCCAGGCCATCCGCCTCCACTCGATCACCGAGCCCACCACCACCTGGGCACTACCGACGGACCGCCACCACCTCCTCTTCACCGTCCAAGGCGATGCCACGATCACACCCACGGAGGGAGACCCCGTAACAGCAGCCCCCGCCCACGCCGTCCACATACCCCAGCAAGCATCGTCGGCACCTATGACGGTACATCCAGTCCCCACCCCATGGCAAGCCATCGTCATCACCTATCCCGCCCCCAACGACCACACACACACCTGGCAGCAACGGTGGGAGGACATCCGGGGGGACCTCCTCCAAGAACACCTAGGGCTCACGCGCACCCACCACACCCTACACCCGATACTAGGAGTAGGCCAAGCACCACACGGCATACACGCCCCGGGAGTATGGGCGTACGCCACACCCATAAACCAACAAGCAGCGGAGGACATCAAGACCGCCCTATCCATCCAGCAAGCCCAGACCCAAACCCCGCACCGCAACACCCAAAGAGGCTACACCATTTGGTGGGCATACCAAGACCACGACACCCTCACCCCCCAACCGGGGGCCCCACCTCTAGACACCAACACAACCGCCCTCCTCCAAGCCGCAGCAGCGGCAGCCACACAGGTAGGGGCCCCGGAAACCCGGGGCCCACAATACCTGGTCGAAACCAAAGTGGCGCCCCACGCGAAGGCCCAAGACAAGCCCCCAACACCGAAGCCGCTCCACCCCCCACTCAAGCTAAAGCCGACGAAACACACCCCCCAGGACGAATGGGCGACCCACTACATCATCCCCCACACCACCACCCGCAAGAACGACGCCGCCAAGATCACTGTCACCCGCCGCCTCCCCCACACCACACAGGTGTATGAGCTGACGGCCCCCAACGTCCTCGTCACCCGTCACCGACACGACGAGCGATACACCATACAGGTGGAAGGGGCCGCTGCGACCAGCCTGTGCACATGGGCAACACGGGGGGACCTCCCACACCCCACCCTCCACCACGCCCCCTCCTGGCTCACCCCCTTCCACACAGCAGACCGCCCCAACAAGAAGCCCAAACACACAGGTATGCACACCCCCGCTCAGGAGGCCCAGCACCGACACGATGCGAGGCGCAAGGCCGGCACCCTCCACGACGACCACACCATCCCCCGCATCAGCGCTCCCCCCGCCAGAGTGTCAGATGCCACCCACAACCGCACGATCACAGGCATCACCACGGACTGCCTGAACCCAGCGGCGTCGCGGGCAGACGCCGTGTGGATCAGCGAAGGGCGCTCCCACACACAGGCGTCGGCGCGCCTCCACAACATCCAACCCCACAAACTCCAGCGCGCCGTTGGACCCTTCGCCGTACACGTCACCCCGTACGGCATCGACCACCCCCGGTGTGAGCACCATGACCCGCCCTGCTCCACCCCATGCACCTCGCCCCTGCGCCAATCGCTGCCGGCCCCCACCATCACGGGCAACATGTACCTGGGCACCGTACCGGGAGACCCGGGCTTATACATCCTGCCCAACAGGTCCAGGGAACACTCCATCCCCCTCCACGGTGTAGAATCCCTCGCCCTGGGACCGCCCCCACCAAAACACCAACACCAGCACATCCCGGGGGACAAACGGACACAGGCGCCAGACGGGGGAAAAAAGGCCCACCAACGCGCCCTAGCCCACATCACCGTCCACCCCGCAGCCCACCTACCAAAAGTCTTAGGCACGGAGCGCCACATTGTCCTGGAGGGGCAAGCCCACCACATCATCACCGCCGCCCTGTACACCCTCGCCGCCCACGAACGCAACTGGGACCCCACAACCATCCCAGCAATGCCCCCACCACCCCAGGGCCCCAAAAATCCCGTCACCCCCTTCCACATCGATCAACTCCTAAGCCGCAGGGCCACCCCACACCTCCACCCCTCCAGGATAGCACTAGCCATCGCATCGTGGGACAGCCTGGACACGCCCCCCGAACAACCCGCCATCCACATCCTCAAAGCGGACGCCCAATGGTGGGTCCTCCACTGGGCACACGGAGTCCTCATGGCGGCCCAGGCCTATACTCCGGAAATAGACCCAGAAGACCCCCCACGGGGCCGACAGCCACTCCTCCAGGCCACCACTCTCACGAGCCGCGAAGGCGCCCCCTGGGGGGCCCTCCACACAGCACTCTACCGGGCTGAAGGCTCCCCTAACGGCCCAGACACACCGGAACCCACAGAGGCCTGGGTCATGCAGGCCAAGGCCATGAGGAACTACCACCTTCACCACCCCTTCGGCGACAGCCTGGCCGCACTGCCATGGCCATCAGATCCCCCAAAGACCGTGCGCAAGCTCGCGGACATCATGCGCAGCCACGCGAAAGCAAAAATGCAAACACCGGCGGAACCCACACTGAGGGATTCGGGCCAGCAAGCAACACACCCCTTCTTCAAACCCCACGCCCCCCCAGCCCCACTACCTCAAGTCCCGCCCAAGCGAGCGAGACGACAAAGGGGCGCACCCGCCCCGAACCAAGCCGGAAAAGCAGCGACCTCCCGACCCCCCGCATCCCACCTGACCCACCTGGCGATCCCAGACCAAGCATCCTCGTCATCCTCCCTCCCACCACTACCACCGCCCCACCCGGACCAAGCATCCTCGTCATCCTCCCTCCCACCACTACCACCGCCCGACCCGGACCAGGCATCCTCATCATCCTCCCTCCCGCCACCAGCACCGCCCCCGCCCAAGGCGTAGCCAGGATTCGAATAGGGCGCGAAGGTCCAGCAGCCTTTCCGCAACGACCACACAGGTGACTGGATCTGGTGTGAAGGCACGATCCAGTACCGCCTCAAGGAACCGGGGGACAACGGGGGGCCACGGACCTGGGTGATGTGGCACCGCCAAAAGGAGCTAGACCAAGGCAGCAGCACCCCGGACAAGCCAGTAAGCTACACCCTGGAGCTCACCAGCGCCCACCCCATCCGGCTACGCACCGAAGAGAACAAGGCCCACACAGGCACCAAATACACTGGGGAGCTCCCCCCGGAGTGGAGCCAAGGCCCCCCCCCGCCGCGCCTACCCAAGCGCCCACCAACCGGCAAAACGTCCCCGAGCCCGAGTCCCCCTCCCTGACGGGGCAAGGGCCGAGGGCACAAGCCTCCAGAGCCCCGGCACGCCCCCACTGAGGTCACCGTCAACCTCCTCGACCTCAACCACCCGGCCGTCACATACTCCGAGGACGCCACAACCGCCCTCCAGGAGCTCCCGATGGCACAGGGGCCGGGGTGTGTCCCCCACCTCCTCACCTTCCAGGAACAAGGCCTACAACGCGACGACCCCCC
The DNA here is from genome assembly GCA_964036045.1 of Eutreptiella sp. 'Long Island Sound 2002'. NCBI lineage: Eukaryota > Euglenozoa > Euglenophyceae > Eutreptiales > Eutreptiaceae > Eutreptiella > Eutreptiella sp. 'Long Island Sound 2002'. The sequence continues at coordinate 48,517,667 of OZ038393.1, forward strand.
AGAAACCACCCCCATATATACCCCGGACCAGAAGGCGTACAAATGCTACTGGCACAAGGGGACCCCCCTATACGCCCAAACCGGCATCCACGTCCACCTCGTCCACCACCTCAGCGTCCCAGAGAGGCTAGGTGTCTATGAGGTCGTCGGGGACGGATGGCAACCCAACGTCATCAACACCCACGTCCCCTTCGGCGAACCCACGGAACCCTTCCTCCAAGCCCTGGCCGAGGCGTACCGCCAGATGGCCATGCTCGCCCCCACAGTCATCATCGGCGACATGAACGCCGCCCCAATCCCGGCAGATGAAGGGGGACAGGCCACACCCCAGGACCAAGCAGTCCGCGACACCATCGAAATGCTGGGGCTCGTGGACCTGACGGCCAACCTGGAAGGCCAACCATCCCACTCCCCCCACCAAACAGATGCCGCCCCATCCCGCATCGACGTATGCTATGGCGACCCCACCACCATCATCCGGGCAGAGGCCCGATATGGACCCCTCCGGCTGGGACCAACAGGCCAGAGCCCCCTGCACATCCGCCTCACCATCCCCAACCTTCCCCCCAGCCCCCCAGAGGATGCGGACCAAGGCCTACCACCCCCCCTGAAGATGCCCCCACTGCATGACAAGAATGCCTGGTCCCAATATCACAGGGCCATAGACCGCGCCCGGCGCATCCAACCAGACCCCGAAGACCTACTCACGGCCATGCGCACGGCCGCCGTCGCCTGCGGCTTCCAGCAACACCCCCACACAGACGACGACCAGCCACCCACGGCCCTAGGGGACATGCTCCATGACCTCTGGCATGCGAAGCAACAACTGGCGACCCTCCTCCACACCGACACCCCCCAAACCCGCCGCCAGATACACCACTGCAGGACACAGATAGCCCACATCAGGGCAGACCTGCAGCAGTGGCACATCCACAGGCAACAGCGCATCGCCCAGGAACACGAACGGTATGCGAAACATGAACTCCCCTACAAGGCCATCCGCCACCTCAATGACGCCATGACCGACACCGGCCACCGCACCATCACCACGGTCCGGCAGGAGGACTGCTCCCTCACCAGCGACCCAGCCACAGTGCTCCAAGCCACCCAAGACAGCTTCCTCCGGCAACACACCCCCACCCAAGACACACTGGACCCAGACACCCAGGCTAAAATCGACCGCCTCCCTCGGGTCTTCAACCACGCCAAGAGGAGGCAACTGGAAAAACGCCCCTTCACCATCCATGAAGTCCGGAAGGCCATCCACAGTCTCCGGCAACACAAAACCCCAGGCTACGACGGCCTCCCTGCGGAGGCTTACTACCACCCCCCGCCCACCTCCTCCGCATCCTCGCCCACCGCCTCTGGGACATCGTCACAGGGCAGACCCCCCTGCCACCAGACTGGGCAAACATTGTCCGCCCCCTCTACAAAAAAGGGGACTGGGCGAACCCGGACAACGGGCGTTCCATAGTCTGTGCGGTCACGGAGGTCAAAATCGTCTGGACCATCCTCCTACGCCGCATCCGCCCCCACCTGGACCCCCACATACCGGCAAGTCTCTGGGGGGCCATCCCAGGCCGGTCCCCACACGAGGCCATCTTCCTCCAGGACACCATCGCAGACATGGACCCGGTGGACCTCATCATCGCCTCCCTCGGCGTCAAAGGTGCCTTCCCGAACTCCCCCTGGCTCCGCACCGGAGCAGGCCTCACCCCCTTCCTGGAGCCAGGCAGCGGGGTCCCCCAAGGGGGAGCAGAGGGCCCCTTCCTGTACCTTCTAGTGACGCTCCCCCTGGCCCTCGCAATCGAGCAGGATTACCCGGCCCACGCACCCTACCCCCTCCTCTCCCCCCTGGTGGGCTTTGCGGACGACACCAACCTCACGGTCGCGCACACCCCACACGAACCCCATGCCCCAGACCCCGCGCCAACGGTCACCCAACAGGCCAATGACTTACTGGCCGTGACCATCTCCTACCCCTCCCACAACAACCTCATCGTCCACCCCCCAAAGTCAGTGGCCATGATCAAGGGGTCTGCCACACACCCCACCCTAGGGCCACAAGGGCCCCCCATGCAAGTCGTGACAACCACCACCCACCTGGGGGTAATCCAGGCCGCCAACCCTGAGGACGCCACCCTCCCTCCCAAGTTGCAATCACACATCGCCCATCTCCCCAGATATGCGTCCCCGACCACCAAGGCCCTCTCCCTGTCCCACCAGAGCCTGGCGTACTACCTCACCGGGGTCTTGGACGCCTCCATAGGCTTCCAAGCACTCCACCTGACACACCCCACCACCGCCCTCCAGCCGGCCACACGCGCCGTGACCAAAGCATGGGCAGCACACGGAGGCTGGCCCACCTCCATACCCACCCGCGCCATCCGAGCAGCATGGCCCCACTATGGGGACGCCATAGGGGACGAGGTGAAAGCGGCCTACACCAGACACACCGCCCTCCTCCTCCACCGCATGACCCACAACCACTCACCGGAGGTCCGCGAGGTCACCGCAATCCGCCTCCAAGCCGCACAACGGGCCCGCAACACATGCCCGCGCTGGGTACTCCACCAGACGGGCATGCCCACAAACCTGAACACGCGCCTGTGGAACCACCTGCAGCTTCTCCTCCCATCCCCACACCACGCCATACTCACCAACCACACGTGCCCAGAGGAAGGGCCTCTAGCGGTCCTCTGTGGGGACCTCCACCATCACCCCAAGGGCACCATCCGCACCATAGACCTTGTCGGTGCCTGCATCACCGTAGTATACCTCACGCTCCCCGAAATGCAGGTCCTGCAGCACAACGGGGCACACCACACCCCCTTTCTACAGCTTCCCGAATGGCCTCAATACCGCCTCTTCCACCAGTATCTCACGCAGATGGCACGAGCAGCGGGACACACTCTGCCGGGAAGCAAAGACATGCACACAGCCTACCGAGAATTCACAAAGCAACACCCCCGACCCATCCCAGCGACACCGCCCTACGCACCCACCGGATCGAAACACGAACCCGTCCCCCCGGTGACGGGCCCAGTCCCAACACTAACCCTAATACTGGCCCCGAATGAAGCCAAACCCACGCAGACCACCGTCATCCACCACGGGGCAAAATGGCGCATACCGAAACACCACATGACCGCCCGAGACCTACCACGGGTCCCCCATGACTCCCAGAGCATGCCACGCACATGTTGGGCTTGTGACCCCGAGGCACCAACCACACCATGGCCTGTACTACACCTCATAGCACGCCACCACACCCACCCCACAACCCACCTACCACCACAGGCCTACGCATGGGTAGCCCCATGGTTCCACCGCACCGACACTAACCCCACGGTAGCATGGAACCCCGACCACGCGCCCAAATGGCTCTTCATCACTACACCCACATGGCCCCGCCCCGACCCGGCAGGGGTCGCCATCTGTTACAGCATGTACGAGCCAGGCAGAACGAGCAAGCACGAGCACCCCTACTATCCGCTCCACCACTCCTGCCACACATCGGAGCACCGAACACAAACCCTCACATGCCACGACCTAAGCCCAGACACAGCCTACATCCTCCACTACATCTACTCCTAGATCACACAAGGACAGCCGGAGCAGGGACTCATAGCCCTCTTCCCGCAAGCGAAACACATCATCTCCAAATAAATAGGGGTGTACGCCACCCCCATCCTGCAGCCCACAACCCCAGTAGCCCACCTCGCAACGGGCCTCGCCATATACGCCTACCTGCCCATGAACCCATGCCGCCTCCCACAACCATCACCGGCGGACCGGCTCTTCTTCACCGACGCCTCAGGCGAATCCGCCCTCACGCCCATCACCGGGGGGGCCACCCTGCAGCTAACCCACACCGGGGGACACTATCACATGGACCACCACACGGGCCACACCACCTATGGGGCCTCCTCCCACGGGGAGCTAGGGGCCATGGTCGAAGCCATCACCGCGATCGCGGCCCAACTGGCGGCCCACTCCCCGCACATCGTCCGGGTCTGGTTCGTGATAGACGCCACTGTCGACACACACCTGCTCCTCCGCATAGCAAGGCAACCACTTCACAAAGCCACCGCGACGAGCCTGGGCACCCAGGCACTGCTGCTCTGGAAAGCCCTTCGCAGGCTTTCCCCCTACGTCCAACTCCACATCGTGAAACAAGAGTCCCACAGACACCAATACGGAAATGGTAAGGTCGACAACCAGGCAGTACACCAGCGCACAACGCACCTACCAGCCCTCCAGATCCCTGACCTCGGCCGCAACCACACACACCTCCAACACATACCCCCTGTACCCGAGCCCCATCAGACCCCAGACTGGGTACCAGAGGACGCCCCCTATTCCTCCCACGACAGAGCATACCACTACCCCAACCCCATCCAACATCTCGCCCGCGTGCTCGGCGACGCAGACAGCCGAGCGCACATCCAGGAGCTCCAGGACAGACTGCAAATTCCCCCCTACCACTCAGCGCTGCGCCCAGCAAACGTCCCGGCCCACCTCCGAAAACGACGCATCCAGGTCCTCAGGGAGCAACTACCATTCCTCACCAGGGTCCCCAGATGGCTCGCCCGCAAACACATCCGCGTCCCCGAAGAACACACCCGTTGCCCGTGCGACCACACCACCCCGGAGGACTGGGAACACTTCAAGAAATGCCCCCTCCATCCAGGCAGGGACACGCTAGTGGGCTGGTCCCCGGCGGAAACCCTACGACAACACGAAGGATGGCCAACCCACAGCCACGCACACCAGGCCACCGAACACCTCTTCCGGGATCCCCTGGTCAACGAAGCCACCATGAGAGGGGCGGTGACACAGGCACTGCACCGACACCTCACAAAACACACAGAAAGCCCCATCCAGGCAGCAGCACACCTCCAGCTAGAGGCAGTCCGCAGAGCAGCGGCCCAAATGGTACACGGCAAACACCTCCTGTTAGCACACGCGGAGCAACTCACCAGCCCCACGCCAGGGAACACATGCAGCGTCTCATCCATTACCATGCCGTGCATGACCCAGACGTCCACTAACCCGCTCCGCGCCCCGCACGCGCCCCCCATCTCCATCCGCAGGCCTCCAAGACACCACCACAGCGCCCCGAGGCCCATCTCTCACCCAAAAAGCCACCCGGCACCGCCCAGCCCGGCCGAGCCCAACCAGGGCCAACCATACATCGACGTAGACGCGCAAGACCCCGGCAGCCCATCCAGCCCACCCCCCCCGGACCCGGGGCACCCCCCCCTCACACCGGCCACCATCCGCGACCCCGACCTCCTCCGAGCATCCCTCCAAGACAGGGCCCCGACCACCCCCCTGGGCTGGTACCGCCTACAGGACGACTGGACCAAGCTCACCGTCAAAGCCCTCCGGGACCTGACCACCTCAGGCAGCGGCCTCCACGAGGCCATCGTAGACCTCGTACTCTGGCGAGCCCGCAGACACACCCAGGGCCAGCACGTCTGCATCCCCCCCATCAAGTGGGACCAGGCCCTGACGCACGACACCGGCATCAACGTCACGCGTCAAGGGACCGTACGCCTACGACAGGCCCCAGCGGGGACGGACCGCCCAGCGGACCCGAACCGCCCGGAGCAGTGGGAACAGGCCACCGCACGAACCCGCGACACCGCCCTCCGCGCCGCCGGCCTCCGCACCCCAGAGGACGACCCCCCCCCCCCACCTACAGACAGTGACCACCCCCCGCCGGAGGTCTGGGTTACAGTCCTCGAGCGCGGGTATTACTACGTGATAGCCGCTATGGCTACGTCCCACGGCCCGCAATGGCTCATCAAAGGAACAGACACCATGTTCGCCCCAGGGACTGCCCCACCAGGGGCAGTAGGGGACCCCACCACCCAGCACAGGGTCCTCAGGGGCGTCCCCCAACCAGGGGACAAGCCCCCAGCCCGGGCCCTGGCCCAAATCACCTCAGGGAAGGCAGGCTACCACCTGGGATTGGCCATGCTCTGCCTGACCCACTGGATCCAGCGCCGCTGGCCACCTATGGGGACCGTGCCCTGGGTTTGGGCCATCCCCACCGCCCACACACAAGTCGAGGCGGGCCCGGACACACGACCAAACCCCCCCCCCAGACCGCAGCAATCCCTCACCTGCGGGTACCACGCCATCCACAGGGTCCTCAGCCGCGCGGGTCTTAGCCCAAAGGTAGCATACCCCCTTCCCACCACTGACCAAGAGGTCCACCGGATACGCAAGCTCATCTGCGAAATCCTTGCCGCGGCAGCAGAAGACGGCAAGCTTCTCCTCCAAACTGCCCGGCCTACAACTGACCACGCAAGCGCGCCGCGGCGAGCGGACACATACATCGACACAACACACCCCAGCGCACAATCCCCGCCCATGCCCCTCCCCTCTCGCTGCTCACCCGGAGACCCACACACGCCCACCTTCGCGCGCACCCCTGGGCCCCGCGACACGGGCCTCCCCCACCCGCCCGAACACCAGCACACGCCCGCCACACACCAACCCGCCGGACACCCCTCAACACCCCCCACACTCGACAACCCACAAACACCCGCCGAGAGGAGCCCCGCGCCCCGCGGCACGCCCATCCCACCCAGTAGCCCGCTCAAGCCCCCCGCACACACCCCAGAAGACCCAGGCCCACCCCCCCCGGCCCCTGAATGCAGCCCACGCGAACTGTTCCCCCCCGCGGACGCCAACCCACACAACCTCGCACATTGCAGGACCCGGGCCAAGCCAAGCCCAGAAGGAGAAGGCCACAGCCCCGCGCCTCCCTCCCCCGCTGCTGCCGACCAGATTGGCCCGCCGGGCCACCAGGTCACGACCAGGCCCCCCCAGCCGCCCGTCCCCAACCTACAGCCCGAGGACATGCCCTCCATCCTCCCCGCTGTGGCCGCAGCAGAAGCCGCCGCCCGCAAGCCCGCCCGCATCACAGCCCAACCCGCGTTCACCACCTCCTCCTCATCCTCAACCTTGTCCACCTCCTCCACCTCATCCTCCGAACCCCCCCTCCCCGCCGCCCTCATCCTCAAGGCCACGGCAAAAGCCAAAGCTGCGGCCGCACGCACCGACCCCCCGACCCCCACACAGGCGACTCGGGCACCCCGGCAACACACCGGGAAGCCCCCCGAACCGACATCGGCGCCCTCACACCTCCGGACAGAGGTCCTCCTCAACCTGGAACCGGACCCCAACACCAAACCCGACCCCAAACCCAAGCCGGCGCCCACGCGAGCACACACAACACCACGAACGCAACGACACAAACCCAACCGACACCGCCCCGACCCGGACCCTCACCCAAACCAGGACCCCCCACCCACCACAACCCACGCCCCCCTCCCACCGGCACCCACCACCACCGCAGAGGCGGCCACCCAAAACGACCCCCTCCAAGCTCTCGTCCGCATCCCCGTCACCAAGCGCCCTGTCATCCATCCCCCGCAAACCAACACCATCGCCGGCCAAACAGACCCAGGGACGTGGAACCCCTCGACCACCGTCACCGTCAAGCCCGGCCCCCAACCCGCCCTCCTTGCCCACCACATAGTGCAGCCCCAGTGACTGCCCACGATGCCCAACCCCCCACCCCCACAAGGGGGACCGGAAAACCCACAAGGGGTCCATGGCCCATACCCGCAACACCAACCCCACCACTACCCACACCACCACCACCAGGGGCCCCACCACCACCACTACCAACACCACCCCCACAACTACCACTGCCCACCGCCCTACCCCACCGGGCCACAACCCCCCGTGCACGAACAGCACCAGCGAATGGGATGGCAGCCACCGAGCGCTCCACCCGCATACCCCACCTACCGCCAGGGGCCACCCCCCCCCGTACCAGCCAGCCCCCCCGTACCAGGAATCGTATCCGTATCCCCCCGGCCACCACGTCCACGCCAAAGGGGCCCCCCGGGCCCAACCCCGCCAAGGACAGTCGCTCGACCCATACCACCAGCCGCTGCCGCCACCACACCCCTACGTGGCGGATCCATGGACGACGGGGGACCCCCCCCCCCCCCTCAGTACCAGGCGGCACCACGCGAAGTCCCCCAGGACCCGCTGGCGCCTCCTGACTGGCCCGACTCGAGCGATGAGGCCCGGTCCCGCAAACGGCGGCGCTCCTGCTCCCCCCCCGCACGACACACTCGCCCACGGCGGCCACACTCCCCACACCACCACCGCGCCTCAACCACCCACTCGCGCCGCTCCCGCTCCCCCAGGTGCCACCACGACCCCCCAAGACCCTGCTCCCGCCGCTCCCGCTCCCCCAGGCACCACCACGAGCGCCACTGCCGCCCCATGTCCACCTCCCCCTCCCCCCTCCGGCCATACAAGACCCCCACCCCCAGCCCCCGCCACCACCGCTCCCGCTCCCCCCGACGCCGCCAAGCACGCCACCGCCGCCCCACGTCCACCTCCCCCTCCCCCCACAGGCCCTGCCAGGCTCCCTGTTCCCCCCGCCACCCATACCCATCCACCACCCCCAGCCGCCGCCACCACCACTCCCGCTCCCCCGGACGCCACCAAGCGCGCCACCGCCGCCCCATGTCCACCTCTCCCTCCCGTTCCCCCCTCCGCCCGTACCCGTCCTCCACCCCCAGCCCCCGCCACCGCCGCTCCAGCTCCCCCAGGCACCTCCACCCCCGCCAGCACCGCAGGTCCACGTCCTCCCCCCGCCGCTCCAGGACCCCGGGCACGGACCCCTCCCCCCCCGAGGCCCCCGCCCACCTCGCCTGGTGGCCTCCCCCCGCTTTGCAGGAGCTCCGCCGCTGGGTGGAGTGGGCCGGGGGAGCGGGAAGGCACGATGGGGTGCACATGGTGCATGCCTTCGAGGAGGTGCGCACCCGCACCCCCGCCATCCCAAACGAGGCCGCCCCGGAGGCCAGCATGCCACAAGCGGCATGGGAGGCCCTCCTCCGCGATGTGGTCCAGGGCCTCCGCCCCCCCTACACCCCCCAAGCCCTCCGCCAGTGGCTCCAGGCGACCCACCCCCAGGCCTGGGCCGCCGGCGCCCCCTCCTCACCCCACCCCTCCGGCCACCACCACACCAGGAAGGGGGAGGACAAGGGCAAGGGAAGGGCAGCAGACACCAAGGGGCACTCAGGCAAGAAGGCACGGAGGGGCCCCAAGTGAGGGCAGGCACTCACAGGGACAAGACGCCAGAAGAGACACCACATGGGGGCAGGAAACCACCCAAGTTCCAGGAAGGGGCGGAAGCGGGGACCAAGGCACGGAGGAAAAGGGCACCACGGCAAACGCCACGACCCACACCCAGGAAGGGCATACCACGACGGGGGGACCAGCACCGACCCACCCCCACTGAACGCCCCACGACTCCCAGGGGCGCACCCCCCAACACACACCGCCGAAGCAAGCAACAGACGCCGTACGGATCACACCAGCGCAAGGCCACCAGCCACTGAAAACCACACGGGGAATGGATGGCACACCTACACGGGGAGAACGGGCCACCCCCACAGAGGAAGCCGCAGGGAACACCGCCACACGGCGCACCACCACGCCCTCACCGACAGACGACGACTCCGACCGCCACAAGGGGCACCTCACAGGTACCGGAAGAGGACGCAGGCACAGCCACAGCGACCAGGACTGGGGATCGAAACCCCCAGAGGACACGGGACCAAGGCACAGGCCCCCAGGGAGGGCAACTCCACGGACCGTCACGCGGTCGACCTACCCGACCCAGCTGCCCGAGCGGCGCGCCCAAGCCCCCACAGCACGGACCCAGCGAGACACCCGCACCTAATCGCACCCCCCAGTCACCAGCCAGCCACACTCCGGCCCGCACTCCGCACCACGACACAGGCTAGGCTGACCTCCACTGACCCATCGCGGCACAACGCGAGACCAAGGCACACCGCACCACAGCGCGCCACGGTACAACGCGCCACAGCACGAGGGGACGCAACGCGGCACAGAGCGGCACACAACGACACAACTAACCCTAACCTGAGGGACTAACCGAAGCAAGCCAGCGCACACCCTGGAGGGCGCTGCACCAGCACCCCACGCACCAGCACCGCAGGCCACACACGGGGCCACAGCGCGCCTCGCAACAACGGTGGCGGACCACCCAGAAGGTTAAAACCGGCACCGCAGAGGGGAAAGGACACGAACAACCCCAGCCCCCTAACCCAGAGCCACAAGCAGCCGCCTGGAGCAGCCGCCCAGCCGGCAGAGCCAGGACCTAATTCGGCAAGAACGGGCGCCGAGCCCACCTTGTACATAGCCCACCCGACCCATGGGGCCGGAACACGGCCAAAGAGAACGCAACTGACAACAGCAGCTCGGAGGACAACACTGAATGCGGGCCAGTGTGTGCGCCAGCCCAGGGAAGGCAGAGGGCGGAACAGGCAAACCCCCCCCCAAAAAGAAAAACAACAAAACAACCAAGGGGGAGGCAGGGGGCGCAAAAACAGCCCACAGCCACCGAACCACCCGCCAACACCACCAGAGGCGACAGAACCCCCCCCAGAAGGCACCGAAGACAGGACCCCCAAAGAGGCACAGGGGGACCACCCAGCCAAAACCGGCAACACCAAGGCAGGAACAGCGGCCCACCGGGAAAAGGGACACCGAAACAAGCAGACACACACCACGAAAAAAAAAAAGAAAAAAAAAGGGCCAGCAACCGAGCCCGAAAGAAATGGGGATGGGGGGACAGGGACCACAAGGCCCGGGACAGGGACACCAAGCAAAAAAAAAAAAAAAAAGCGCAAAAAACACATGCCGACAACCCATTCAAGAGGGGCTGGGCACAGCCGAGACCCGGGCCCAGCACACACGCCCACACCGCACGCCAGAACCGGAAGCAGCGGGGGGCAAGCGGGGCGCCCACGCAACCACACACGTCCCATAAGCAGGCCGAAACCGAACTCCAACCACAAACACCACAGACAGCCGACACTAGAGGGACAACACCACGAACCGTGCCCAAACACACCCACCCAAGACCCCAGCCAGGACTGGCGGGGTTAACAAAACCCACACCCAACCGCAAACCGGACCCAAACACAAACGCCGCACAACAGTAGGAAACCCAGTGCCCACAGCCCGGGCACTGAGGCAGCTCGTGCCATGCAGGTGACCTGGCCAAACGAGATCCGGAGACCGGGGGTAAGGCTGCATCCTAAGGCCTGCGCTGCTTTGGGACTCGAGGCGGAGCGTGCAACACCCAAGCGCCTCGGAACCCTAGTGTCAAGAACATGCATGGAAGGCTTCGGAACCGGATACGCCAGGAAGTCGGTTGAACCCCTAGGGTTCCGCTCAAAGGAGGGGACGTGCGCAAGCCCGGGGGCAGACTCTCCCGGCGAGACAAGCACGTCACGCTGGCGGTGATCAGCCCTCCCGGTGTTGCCCGGGGCCGCTTTGTTGGGGGCCAACAGTCAGGTCTAGCGGGATGTAAGCCGCCTCCCCTCTTCACGCGCGGAGCCTCTTCCTGTTCGTCACAGGGGCGATGCCGGGGGGAACCATGGGGCGCCTCTCCACGACCGAGTGCACCTACCTACCTACCTACCCTACCTCAGCATTGTTGAGCCAAAGTTGGACTCAAGGTTGCCAATGTTGCACCAAGGTTGAGGTTATTTACACCAAAGTTGCATTCACTTGTCCCAATGTTGAGGCCCAGTGCCTGCTGGGATGCTGCTTGGATGGGATTGCCATGGTGCTGGGTGGTGTTGAACCTTTAAAGCGGCAATGACGGGAGGTAGAAAAATGTGTCTTCATAGTGTCCTCAATCTATCACTGGTGGAAAGGGTAAAAAAAGTAGATTCTCAAACAGCAATAAAAACCAAAATTGCGCCAAAATTGCGCTTGGCAAAATTACAATTCTTTTGGGTTTTCGGGTACTCAACTTTGACGTTTATGTCAAAATGGGCCCCTAGGGTACGTGAACAGGATACGCCTCCTTCAACGGCGACACTTAGTTGCAGGGCGACTCAAAGACGAGTATTGAGTCCCTAATAGACCTGATATTGACAGTTCCAGAAGTATTGCCTCCCAATGAATGTTTCAAGGGTCCTGAGATCACGGAGAATATACTAGAGAGATCCGTTCAGCAACCTGCGGATCCCAACCTGGACTGTGCTGAATTTCACTCACAATGTGATTCGGGCTCCTCATCCGATGAGGGCTTGGTGGGCCCTGACGTGCGACCCGACGAGTATAGTGGTCGGTGCGGCTATCTTAGGGATGAGGAAGGTTTGGAGACAGTGGAAGCCCTGCAGGTGCCTGCTAAGCAAGTTGAAACACCGTGCTCCATTTCGGGTTCTAAGTTGTTAGGACAAGGTTTTGAATCCCAGGATTCCAGGAAATGCATGCAGTTGCGCCCAAGTGAGAATCCAAAGGATCGCAAGAAAAGGCGTCAGCTTTATTGGCGCAAGGTAGCAGCCCTCACGGGAACGTCGAGGCCGCCAACCAAGAGGACGTCCATACACCCACAAGTGTATAAGGAAGGACGGTTCTCTTTGGGTCTGCAGTGGTTTCACCGCATGTTGGATTGGGCTGGAGAAGAATTTCAACCCCAGTGCTACCCATTTGCAGATCTGCACTCGACTACCAAGGTCCGGCGCCCCGGAAAGCGCGCCAGGGTATGGGTCAACACTCCTAAAAGTGGAGCTGCAGTCACGCAAGGATTGAACAAGCCTTGGCATGATGACACAATATTTGTTATTTGCGCGCATAAACTTCTGCAACGAGTTGCAGAGAAAGCGATATGGGACCTCACCCTTGCCTTCTTGGAAGCCCAAGAGGGGGTTGAAATCCTACAGCACCCCTGTATTTTTGGGGATCCCCAAACAAAGCGGGACAAAATCGGTGGCCGCCCTCACATTCGCCTTCTCAGGAGCCCCAAAAGAGGGCAAAAATGCTATGCCACCAATGCATTCCCGGAGATCCCTAAAGAACGCGGGAAGGAAGTCCAGGGATCATGATTGTTCCCCGCCATAAAAACAAAGTTTGGTTTTGGTCGCTCGGTGAAGTGACAGTTGATTGGTGGGATTTGCCGCATAATGCCTTGTCTTTTCGTGATGAGGGAGGTACGCGTCGTTCTCCTGGGAAATTAGGTGCAAGAGGTATTGTTTTTGATGCCTTGGGGGGTGATCAAGAAGGGTTGGGACAAACTGATTTCAAGAAATCACATGTTGATCCCCCTCCTGAAGATCATCGGAACAGGCCGGGTCGTCGCTCGACAGCTTGGTCAAAAAAATATTTGGAAGCCTCAACGAATACCAAATCTCATGCGCCCCAATGTGTCACCCCCCCTACGCAGACTCGTAGGGATGAGTCTGAAAGCGTGGAAGGTCCAGCGTGTTTCAGCTGCGGCTGGAGGGCTTATAACCTTGCCGCCCGATTCCATTCTAAATTCCATTTTTGCTTGCTCAGCAGTCATGTCTCAAGAACATGATTCCATTCTTAAGTCCACTCTCTCTTGCTCAGCAGTCATGTCTCAAGAAAATGATTCCGTGACCGAGTTAAGAGCTCAGATACAAGAACAATCTCTGGATGGACCCGTTGAAAGAGTATGCATTGAACAAAATTGTGGTAATCATCTCCCTTCCTCTGATCCTCCTGAAGTGTGTGAGCCTTGAATTTGAAAGGCCTCTTTTTTGCATCCGAGAAGAAAAAAGGTCTCACTTCAAGACAGCATCTCCGATTGGAGTAAAAGTTTACAAAATGCCTCTCCCAGCGAGTTGACTTCAGAGGAGTATCAAACTCTGTCTCTCAAGGCGAATGATCGCCCTTTGCCTTTTTCAGGTATCTCAGGTGATCCCGTTACCATTTCCAGGACGAGGGATAGGTGTGTGCGTTCTGTGATTGAGGCGGATGCTGAACATCCACATTGCCAGGAGTATAGGGATTGGATTTACAACCGGTTCAAAGATACCGTGTTCAACCAAGGAGGTAATCATTGGTCAGAGATTGAAGAAAACATGGACGAACGGGGTCCAAATGGAATTCGTGTCTTGGAGCCAACTCCGGATGCTAAGCCGAGGAAGGACAAGCCCATTTGTGCAGTTTGCCTTAGGGAAGAGGCCATGCGTGAAAAAATAAAAGAGTTTCAAGAAAAGAACTGGATTGTGCCCAGCCAATCCCATTGGGTCAGCCGGGGTTTCTTGTGCCAAAGCCAGGCACAAAAAAATGGCGACTCGTCATTGATTATCGGTACGTGAACACGCAACTCGGCAGCTGCGAGTTCGTGTTGCCGGCAATCAAACAGGCTGCAAACCAGCTCCGGACCCTTCTTGACGTCGAGGATGGGTTCCAACAATTGCCTCTAAGTGAGTGCAGTAGGCAATACACTGCGTTCTGTACTCCTTTTGGGGTATTTGAGTGGGGGTTGCTATCCATCGGGGTGAAGGTAGGACCCCAAGCCTTCCAGAGAATGATGAGTAATTGTTTGAAGTCGCTACAGCCGCACACACTCAATTACATTGATGATTTACTCACGGAGACACTACCCAAGCTTTTTGGTAAGGGCAAAATACTTTATTCCAACGCATACCTCGAACACCACTTTCAAAACGTGGTTCAAAAATTTTAGAATTTAAAGGAATGCCATCTCAAAGTCTGCTTTGAGAAGTGTCATCTTTTCATGGAGAGAATCAAGTATTGTGGGCATGTTTTGCATGGGGGAATGCGTAGTTTCACCCCTTCGAAGCTGCGTGCGTTACGCATTTGGCCCAAGCCTAAAACCCCAAAGCAGATGAAGGGGTTCTTGCAGGGTGTAAATTGGTATTCTATTCACTTTCTGAGTGTCTATTTTTTTTCGATTGACCCTCAGAAATTTATTGATGGATCCACCAGCAGTCCAGGCTGCTCGGTGATTAACGAAAGTCCCGGGCTGTTCAAGTTCTGGGCTGATCCTGTGAAGCCGTGGATTACCATCAAGGGTCTCAAAGCCGCAATTTGGAGCCGAGGCAAGCGCAACAACTTTGCCGTCAATTTTATTTGCCTAGCGCAAAGCCGCAATCGTGAGCGCCGTCCTTTGCCTAGCTTCGCAACGCCGTTTTCTTGGCAATGTCGCAAGTTGGGCTCAAGGAACGTTCCGCAAAGGACAAGACCGAAAGCAAACAGCTAAAGTCCGTGAAAAGTTTCATTGCTCGAACTCAGGCTAAAGTGGAAACCAAACTGACTCAAAGTCGGCTTCTCCCTACGCTTTGACCCGCCAAGCGCGGGAACGACCCATTTCACCCTTCACCCGACCTTTCCCCGTCACATGAGGAAGGCACGTCATCCAATGTCATTTCAGACGATGAACAACCCGAAGATGTCGCAAAAGAACTCCTCCCACTCGCCGAGACAACGGCTCACACCGCCAAAGGAAAAGGAGCCCAAGAACCACAACATCAAGTCCAAGCGCCCGCTCCGCCAACCAACTCCGAGAAGGTGCAAGACTCCGTGCCCGAAGGCACGCACGAGAACACCGAAGGAAGCCATCCATGTGACGCCGAAGAGTTGAAACAACAAGAAGAAAGTCGCGAAGACCCGTGTGGAGATTCGGCAATGAACAACAACGCCGCTCTCAACGACAACGCAAGGAGAACCAATGATGTTGAGCCCGACAACTCCCTCTTAACGCGACATGAGGAGCAATCTACGCCAAGCGCTATTCCGTCTGCCGAAGGAACACACGAAAAGGCCGAAGACGCGGAAGACCCTACTCCCGATGAAACGGATGGTAATTCCGGAAATCCCATCTTCAACCCTTCCCTTGCCCCGGATGGCGTTTTTGCAAAATTCTTGGTTAAACATAAGGGTGAGATCAACACACACGATCAACAAGCACTATGGGGAGAAACGCATGTCCATGACACCTTAGGAGTTGATACAAATCAACTCGTGTTAGAGAAGCACCACAAGCAAGTGATCTATGATCAATTACACCCAACAATAGACCTTTGCGCGAGCGACGGGTGCACCTTTTTCCATGACATTGATTGCTCCGGCAACAATGCCTACTCCACAATTGGACATGACAATTTTAGGTACCTCAAAGACATCCTTCATCACCACCCAAAGTTCTACATTTTTCCACACCCACAAGATTACTACAACTCCAAATACAAATACGGCAACACGTGGACCGAGTGGGCCCATGCCATCAACGAAGCCTTGCAAGAAGCCTTTGATTCCGGTGTTGTGTACGAAGGCTCCTTCATTGGCCCGGGAATGGAAGACAACCTTTCGGCGGAGACCCTCTACATGAACCCCTTGAACCCCGGCTTGATCTCCCTTGCCCCTTGGGTATGTGGAGTAGACCGGCTTTCGGATGCCAATACGTACAACCCATCACCCAATCCCGATGGCCCCGTGCGGCGCAACTTGCTTGACTCTCCTCAATACCCATATTTTCACCTTCACCTCTCCACCCGGGGCGGCACTCGAGGCAGAGCGTGCGACACCCAAGCGCCTCGGAACCCTAGTACCAAGAACATGCATGCATGCCTTGGGAACGGGATACGCCAGGAAGTCCGGTGAACCCCTAGGGTTCCGCCCAAAGGAGGGGACGTGCGCAAGCACGGGGGCCCACCCTCCCGGCGAGACAAGCATGCCACGCTGGCGGCGATCAGCCCTCCCGGTGTAGCCCGGGGCCGCTTTGTTGGGGGCCAACAGTCAGGTCTAGCGGGATGTAAGCCGCCTCCCCTCTTCACGCGCGGAGCCTCTTCCTGTTCGTCACAGGGGCGACGCCAGGGGGAACCATGGGGCGCCTCTCCACGACCGAGTGCACCTACCTACCTACCTACCTACCTACCTACCTACCTACCTCCACCCGTCACAAGCACCACGCACACATCCGCTACGGCGACATCATGCACCCTCACACCTCCCTACAATGGGCCATAAATAAGGTAGACGGCACCGTCCAAGTGGCCGCGGTGCGCACAACGCTACGATTCGAAGTTGCACGGCATTTGCTCCCGAACTTCACCGTCTCTTCTCCAAAAGAGCTTTCCAAAAAATCCAAGCGGGAACGAGGAGAGTATAGCTGGCGCCGTGGCAACGCCTGGGACTTTTTTGTCCTCGTCAACCGCCTTTTCCATTTCGAAAACGACCACATCTCGGTCAACTCCAAAAATGCTTTCTTTCGAGGGGAACGCATACAGCCTCTACAATCATCCTCCGAACATATGTTCCGCTTCGATTACACCATTCCAACCCCCCTTGCCGAGAAGCTTCTCTCCACCATCTTACAACACCCTTTGTGGACGCTCGGCAAAGTCTTTTGCATCCGTGGTTCCGATCTAGGGAAGGACAAAACTTTCAAAGTTGTACCTTCAAAAGCATGCAAACAGGCCACGCCGGACTTCAAACAAATTGACGTGTGGAAATCCCTCCTTACTAGCGAAGCCGCGCGACGGTGCGGTATCCTAAAGGCCATTCCCAGAACACAACACGAGTTTTACGTGTGCATGAACTATCACAACACCCCCTTGCTCCCCCAACGAGACTCCCTCACTTCCATGAGTTACATGTTCTTCCAAGAGAATAACCTGGTCACGTATCGGGGCACTACGGGAGCCATGATCTCTTTGGGAGGATACTCCTCTTGGCGCTCCAAACACCCGGGACACAAAATGGACCTCTCCGCCTCTCGCCGAAATGTGCGCAAAGATGCCCCTCCCCCACCCTCCCCGGTGAAGGCTTGCTTCAACCCCCTCCCCGAACCTCCTGATCCAGAACTGGTAGAAGTACACGCCCCGTCATCCACGCCGGACGTTGATGTAATGTTCGGGGTCTCCCTGCTTGGGAAAATTCGGCACATTTCCTTGTTCAGCGCCCCCATGGCTAAGGTGCGAGTCTACCGAGTGAAATATGCTCATTACGAATCCGCGCTCCTTGCAGAAGGCTTCACTGTGTCCCAGCTCGTCCTTCACCCCGAGTGCCCCGACACGGCCGCGCGTGACAACCTTTTGGCTCCCGCCAACCCCCTAGTTTCGGAAGCCCAGGATTTTCTATCACGAGTCATCGAGGCGGCGACTGCCTACGGCAGCGCGGAACAACTAAGTCTCGCGAGGGACCATTACTTGTCCACAAGCAAGCGCCTCTCCCTCACAGAAAAGATCGCACAACTCCACCTCCAAACAGGGAAAATTTTCGACCCAATCCCGGAAATAACAGGAGCCTTCATATCCAATGAATTTTTCTCAGAAGAAGAAAAGGCCCTGGTGATGTCCTACAGTGCAGATGAAGATCACCAGTGGCTGTCCGAGGGGCACCGCACAATGCTTCATTTCGGATTCAGGTACAATCCAGAATCAAAAGAAGTTGAACCTTTTGAACCGACCTCTCCTGGGTTTATTCAAGCGATTGGGCTACGGGCATTCTCTGTCTGCGCCCAGGTCCTGCCTCCCTCTCTCTTATGCCCCAATATGAGGTCAGTGGCTCGATACGAGCCTGGCAGTGGCCTGAGGAGCCACGTAGACGTCCCTCAGCTAGGCCCATATGTCCTGGATGGCTCCTTTGGGTCAGGTGCGGAAATGGTTTTCGAACCGCGTCCCCTCCCCGGATCCACCCTCTTTAAGAAAAGGCAAAAAGTCTTCCTACAGCGCCGCAGCCTACTCCTAATTTCTGGGGAAGCCCGCGACAAATGGAAGCACCAAATCCCAGCTCGCGACTATGACACAGTGGAGAAGCGGCGCATTCCCCGAGACTCCAGGGTATCCCTTGTCTTCCGTCACACTGGTGTAGGAACGGGCCTCCATACGACATCCTCAGGGCCCCCTGACCCAGGGCAACATGAGACGAATTAATGAACCTACACTCAGCGTCACCCTTCTGTGCACACGAGACGTGTTCTTCGCTCTAAGACCCCAGATACCCTCCATCACCATTATTGCATGTTCTCAGGCATGGCAAGGCCATCGCTCTACCGCTCCCCCTGTGCGTAACATGAATTCCTTAACCCCTGTGACCGCCAGGTATGCCCTGACCGGGCTGATCTGTGCTCACTGTGTACCAGACCACAAAATCCTGTGGTTCCCCTTGTGGGAAGCTCTGATGAGTCTACCGAATGCTACCCGTCCCCATATTCTTTCTGCCCCCCTCCCACCCGTCAGTGCCACTGCAGGAGAAGTAACATGAGACGGTGTCAAAAGGTCCTCGCCCGCGTGGGCGTGCATGGTGCCTCCCTCACCGCCACCGTCTCTCGCATCGCGGAGATTCCCCCTGTGGAGCAAGCACACATCAATCCGAGAATATTGGTCCCAGACACAAGTGTCTCTACAGACCTGGCTATACACCCCTCTCTTCGGACTGCCTGTGACACGGCCTTACACCACTCGCCCAAAGCATACGCACAAGCACTTCACTCTCGGATTTCTGCACTAGAACAGTGCGAACCCCACCCCTCAATACAAAATGAGGACCCTGCCCACATACCAACGGTTCTGACACCGGACTCCCCACTGGGTGCCCGCTCTTCCTCCATTCGGACACCCTCCTTCCCCCCTCCCCCCCAAGTGCACAAGCCCTTCAAACCTAAACGCTTGCGCCGCCCCCTCGCTTCTCTTCCCTCCGTCCCGGCCATCCGTGTCGTGTCCTTCAACACGGCAATCTTGCATTTCCTAAACGAGGGATATGACATTATACTCCTTCAGGAGCTAAACTCTCCCCCTCTCCTCCCACAGCGGTACGCCTTCGGAAATGACCGCGCTAAAGTCTTCTCAAATGTCTGCGGCCACAAACACGGGGTGTCGGTCATTGCAGGCCCGCGCATCGCGAGATATACCAGCTGTGTCCCGCCCAGAGACAGCGACGGCCTTATCTGTGATGCCAAAACATCCCTTCTGGGAGCAATTCCCCTGCACGTCTTCTCAGTTTACTCCCCCCCGGTGCGCACAGGGGCCCCAGCTCCGTACCGTGACACCATAGAGCGAGTTCTTGCTTCTTATTTCAACGATCATCCCAATCACGTCCTGGGGGGTGATTTTAACTGCGTTCTGGATCCCGAACTTGACCAGCACAGCTTGGTCGATCTACATGAGTGGCACTGGCTCACGGGGGAGGTGGAATACCTCCCATCTAGGTTGGTGGACACTTTCAGGTCAGAGCACCCCTCCCTCAGGCAGTACACCCGCTACGCAAGCGACCGCTGGGACAGCGAAGCAAGGCTGTATTACATCTTTGCGTCCCCTCGCCTGGTGTCGCATTTTCCCCTCCTGGATGCGTCGATCCTCACGGACTACACCATCTCTGACCACCACCCAGTGGTTGTGGTCTTCGAGTGCCCCTCCCCGATCCTTCTGTCTCAGCCCCCACACCCCCCTTGCATTTTTCGGAAGCTTTCTAGAGACGAAAAGCAACAATTCTCCAACAGCATACAGCTCATCTCCGACTGGTGCCGGGACCTCCAGGACGCCCCTGCCAGGGCCCTATTAGAGGAGATCATCGCCGCCACTGATTCTCTCCTTATGCAGGTTGGGTCTGCGTACCACAAAATCACGCGTCCGAAACCGCAGCGCAAGGACCAAGAGAGGTACGGCAAGCCCAGGAAATTATTACGCTCACCCCCGCCTCCTTCTTCCCCAGCATTTCCCGAGCACATTCCGGAAGTTCAGTCCGTGGTAAGCACCTTACGGTCCTCGGACGAAACCAAAGCGAAGAGAAAGCTTCACAGTAGTTTGGTCCGAGGGGTCCAGATGAAAACCACTGTTGCTCGCACCCTCTGCCTCAAAGACCTAGACCCTCTCGTAGTCAGAGATCCAGCCACCAAAGAGCTCCTGAGTGACCCGGCGGATGTAGCTAAAGTTTTTGGGGACACCCTGCTTCATCTTGGAGGGCATCCAGGTTACGCTCCCCCCCAGGACTTCGTCGACAAGGTCCTGTCCCACTCGGCCACATGCCCCGTTTCTGCCAAGAACGACCACATACCTCCTGTGACCTGGCAGGAGTTCCAGAACCACTTAAAACACAGTAAGCCATCAAAAGCCGGGGGACCGGACAAAACAAACAAATACATCCTGGCCCTCTGTCCGGAACCCATTCAACGCTTTTTCCACTCCATTTTGAACCGCTTCCTCCACTCGCCGCTGCCGCCGCACTGGCTATGCGCGAAAATATGTTTGCTTTATAAAAAAGGCGACCCTTTCTCCCCCTCAAACTACCGTCCTATTGCCCTCTTAAACTGTAATTACAAACTCTTGGCCACTTCTGCCTGCAAACACCTGCGCGCTCAGGCTTTTGCACACGACATCCTTTCAGAAATCCAGCACGGTGGCCTTCCCGGCCACCAATGCGCTGATCATCTCTTTCACCTCAAAGCCCTTTATGCAAAATCGAAGAAGAGCTCCTCGCTGTTCATTGATTTCAATAAAGCCTTTAATTCAGTGCCTCATGGCACCCTCTGGACCGTCCTCGAACGGGCAAATTTTTCTACTTCCACAATTTCTCTCATAAAGCAACTATACTCCTTCCCACAAGACAGCCCCATCATCAATGGCCGCACTCCCCACGCATACCTCCAAACCAGGGGCCTCCGACAAGGATGTCCCCTCTCCCCCCTACTCTTCATTCTCTATCTCAACTCCCTCTTCCACCATTTTTTTGCCACTGTGCCCCCCCCCCCCGGGCAAATGCCCGCACTAGCCACCACGCCTACATCGATGACATCCTGATCAGAGGTGAGGACGTCATCTACGTCCAAAACAGTCTCAACTACTTCGATGGGCCAGCCAGGGACTGGGGTCTGGACATGAATGTGTCTAAGACCGAAGTCCACGCCAGGGGCACAGCCCCCCAAGAAGAGTTTCTGACACCCAGGGGCTCAGAGTTCCACACGTACAACAAAAAAACGGGTCGCCCGCACACATGCTATAAATACCTGGGGGTTTATCTTTTTACTTGCCACCAGGCAAAGAGCCTGTTTCACATGCGCAAGGCGGAGATCCAGAGTTATTTTGCCCGGCTCTCTCCCTTGCCTCTTACACTTAGTGAGAAGGTCCGCCTGACGAACTCTCAGCTGGTCCCAGCACTCGCCTACCGCTTGATCACCCACTCTCTTTCCCCCAACCAGCTCGAAAAGCTTCAGGCACTCATCTGGGCGGGAGTTGCGTCTCGCAGCGTCACACGTCTAGTCTCCCCCAAAGACCGTTTCGCGGCTCGCCCAAAGGGAGGGTTGGGCATGAAGTTCCTACCGCACAGCGTCCACGTTGCCACCGTGAACTATTGGCTACGGGCCCTCTGCGGCCTTGCCCCTAAGTCAGTTGGCCTTCTGTACGTCCAGTCTTTACTTAGCTCGAACCAGAGGGCCTCGGACCCAGTGCAAAACTCTTTTATGGACTCCATCCATGCCCTTGGCATATCTTTCCACAGCATAGGCCCGTGGAGACCCACTGCTATTCGGGATCTAACGCCTGGTACCCAGCTAACCGTTAGGTTCAAGTCAGGACAGGCCACAGGAAGAGTGACCGAGGCCACCTCCAAATGGGCCAACGTCTCGTTCCACGACAGGGTCTACTCGGTGGATACCCACACGTCCTACACCATGCACATGCCATACCACGCCGTCATGGATTACTCCCGCCCCTCTCACTTCCAGCTAGTCCCTGAATTTTTGCGCCCTCAGGAGACCATCCCCGAACCCTCAGCGCCACCGCACAACGCACACGCACTGGGATTCAGCCAACACGGCCATCTCTTCGCTCTGCATGCACAACACTACCTAGAGAAGAAGTCTCTCGACGAGTGGGGATGCCACGATGCCGCGGAGGCACTAACCAGGCCACCGACCCCCGGCCTACAGCGGGTATGGCTATATCCCGATGGCTCCTCCGGTGAGTCCGGCCATGCGGCCGCCGTCACGGCCTTTCTACCCGACGGTACAACCAGAGTCCTGTGCCTATCCTCACCGCATCCCTCTTCTCTGGGTTCGGAGTTCTGGGGGGCGGTAGCGGCCATTCGCTGGATCCACAGGGAACTTTCCCAATACGAAGTATGTTTGTTGATTGACAACGAACAGGTGGTGTCCACCCTCCAGAAATGCCAAGTCTATAGGCCAGGCCCGTTCCAAGACGACACATGGACCGTCGCCGTACACAGCGCCCTGCTTCTCATCACCAACCCCCTCCACATCATCTGCAACCATTTCTCTAAATGGGCAGCTCACAGCCTGATTTTTACCCCGGACCTCCTCCCCCCCCCCCCCCACTGGGTTCAGTGGCGGTACAAAACCTGCCTGTCCTCCACAAGTTTAAGGTGCAGCAATTCCGCCACCTATTGCCGCAGCATTCCCATAGCAACATAGCGGTCGGCCCCAGCTTCAGCCTGTACAAAAAAGCTTCCTGGTTTTCGTCCCTGTTTTTCAAACTGGCGTCCGGGTGCTACAATGTGCACGGGTACCAGTGGAGCAATATGCTCCACGACTACCACTGTTCCAGGTGCGGACAGCACCATCCTTTCGACCCTTTATCATGCCTGGCCTTCTGCAAAGCGTTGGACCAGCACGTCCAGGCATACGTCTCTTCCTGGGGACCCCTTTTCAGCCCCATTGTCCTGCACTGGTGGCTCTCTGGACCCTCAAAGGCTGACCGCAGGAACTTCATGAGAACTCTGGTACCTAAGTCCCTATGGTCCTGCCTCTCCAAGCCGATCCCGGGCTCCACTCGCGCCGAGCACAGAGCCATGCTTGGCCTAGCCCTGGAGGAACGCGTAAAGCACCTGGACAAGGCTGTCCGCCAAGCACATGATTGGCTGTGTTCGAATCCTCTCCCTTGGGACCCAATACTGTGGGCGCACCCCTCGGACCCTCTCAACCCCTTCTCGGTTTCGCACGGTGAGTTCAGTACCTCCGTCGACATGCCCCCTGGGACCCACCCCGTATACCAGCACCCCCCACCTCTCCTCAAACACGCCTTAAAAAAAACGTCCAAGCCAGCGTCAGCCAAAGCACAACCAACCACTCGCCGCGCGCCAAAAAACTCCAAACGCCCGTCCAGCCGCGCATCCGCACCACCCCCCCCCCCCCCCTCGGCCATTCCCCGCCCTCCTCAGCACTCACGCCCACGGCCACCACAAAGACGCCAACGACCACCACAAACCCATCAGGCCACAATCGTTTAGGCGCCCCCAAAGCGCGCCAAGACCGCTCTCCCCCTCCCAGCCCCACGCTCCAATACACGCTACCGTCAAACACGCCTACCTCTCCCCTCTAGGCCCACCGCTACTAGGTGCCCAGGTCCGTCTGCCCCTGCCCCCCCCACTTCAACGCCTCCCGGGACATCCGAAATTTTTTCCGCCCATCCAGCGATCCTCTGTCTCCTCCTCTCGACCCCTCAGCCCTCGGCCCCTTCCTGAACCCCCCCCCTCCCCCACAGGGTAAATCAGCGTTCATCTAACCTAACAATCAGAGCAGCCGTGTACATATCTTCATTTGTTGTTGTAAATACTTTCATTGGGGGACGTCAGCCCCAGAACAAGTTGATGCGGTTAAGAACATACAAAAAAAATTGGTATTCTATTTACGTAAGAAGTTCTTCCAATTTTGCAGCCGAGTTGATGAAGTCGCTGCAAGGTACGTATGAGCGTGTCCCCGGGGTATATGGTCGTAAGGGACGCTGTAGGGTACCAAGGGAGCGTAATTGTATCCAGTGGACGCCCAAGATGGGGTCTGCTTGTGTTCAGTTGAAGGAAGCACTCGGTGCTGAGTGTGAGCTGTACATACCATCACCCGACGGTTAATATCGCATCCATCTGGATGCATGCAAGCATGGAATTGGTGCTGTCCTGGAACAACAGAACCCCGAAGGTGAGTGGAAGCCTTGCGCTTTTTTCAGCCGCAAGCTTGAAGGCAAGAATGAGAAGAGACAAAGAGCTTGCAGCACCCGCGAGCAAGAGACTTATGCATTAGTCTCTTGCTTGCCAAAATTTGAAAGTTGGATTGGGTGACAAAAGGTCACCGTGTACACCGACCACAAGTCTGTGGAGATTTGGTAAAAAGAAGTTCTTTGTACTCTCTCGGGTCCCTTGGGAAGGCTTGGCCGGTGGCATGAGTTTTTAAGCCGGTACCACATTGAAGTGGTGTATAAACCCGGCAAGGACAACACCGTCGCCGATGGGTTGTCCCGCTGGGCATACCCGGCCAGATTGGCAGGTGACACCAATTCTCACGGCAGTGATGCCAATCAAAAGGGGGTCATGAAGCAGGAACTTGATCTCGAGGAAACAGAAGAAAGCGTTCTGGCCCGGCGCGCTAGAGACATGCAAATCCAGTCGGATACAGGACGTTCCAATGCCATCACTGCCGTGCGGGCTGTCTTAACTCTCCAATGGCTTGGATATGCCACGGTGCAGGCTCTAAGTGCTGATCAAGGTTGGGTACAACCTTGCCCCTCCATTCTTCAGTGTTTCCACGACAGTTCTCAGGACCTTAAGCACAAACAGGACAAAGCGATAATTGAGCTTGCTGAATCTATTACTTCTGTAAAGGGATGCGCAGCTAATTGGTCCACTGAGCTTTTTTCAGGCTGTGCAGCCCATCTTCAAGCTGAGATGAGTCATTTGTTGTATTGGCCGGAGTTGGAAGGACTCATTCGTGCCGTGTCCAAGGTGAACATACCACCTCAGTCCGAAATTCTCTATGAGGATTGGACTAAGCATTATTGGGATACATTTCCTGACTGGGACTTTGAGTCTGATCCAGTCATTTCAAACCCGCATTATTGGGATTACGGTATGACCTGCGACGATGACGAAAAAAAGATTCAGCTCAAGGGAAAAATTGTATGCCCTACAGCTCCTTTTGAAGACGTGGTGGTGGCAATACATTCTTCTGGCCACACTCGGGTGGGGAAGACTGTGGAGTTGTTTGATAGAAAAGTTAGGTGCCTTGCCTACGATATGCCAAGAGACAGGCATAATCTGTCCCCCGACATTGCTAAAATTCTTTCAGGACGTGATGACTGTCAAACTACGAAGGCAAGGCGTGGCAAGGAACCCGACACATGCAAATTTGGTCCTGTTCCGGAACATCCCTTCACATCCCTTGCAATTGACTTCTGTAATTTGCTCAAGTGTTTGCAGAAGTCCACTGGAAAAAAAGTGGAGTATTTCAGGGTCATCCTCTGCCTTCCAACGGGATGTGTATTGGCAACCCCCTGTCAAGAAAAAGGATTGGACAGTAGGAGTGCTGCTTCTTTGTTTTTGGATCGATGCGTCCATATGTTTGGGTTGCCAAAAGAGTTCTTTGTGACAATGCGTCCATTATGAACTCTGTATTTTCGAAGAATTTATTTGCCATGAGTGGAGTTGAACAACACAGCTCGGTGGCCTACCGACCACAGAGCAACACAGGTGCTGAATTAGCTGTCCAAAGCATTGTGAACTCACTTAGGCAATACCTTGAGCAGCGTCAGGGTTCCAGCAAGCACTCCTGGGTGGAAAGCTTGCCATTGGCCCGTTGTGCTTTGAACAATTTGCCAGGGGCCGTCAGTGGGTAGACCCCACATCCGCTTCTTTTTGGGAGAGATCCTGTAGGTTGGGGGGATTGTTTGCCCGTATCCCTACAGGATGGGGCTGAAGATGCAGGACAATTTTTTGGTCGAATGTTGGACGAATGTGCTGAAGTCTGAAAGCGCCTTGAAGACCTCCATGCAAAGGAGTTTGCCGAAATTTTGGCCAAGCATCATGGGCAATGGTTCAAGCCAGGGCCTCCTCCCTGACTCAGACATCCCCAATGCTCTGACAGACCAAGGGCAGGTAGGTAGGTAGGTATCTTCAGGAGCTCGGATTCCTCCTTTGACAATGCAGGAAGAAGGTCTCACCAAGGGGACGTCCTGTCCCTCCCACTGCCCTATGTCAGGTGCCTCTTGAGCCGCTCCCACAGGTGCTTGGGAAGGCAGTGTCGCGGCCACCCGGTCCAGGTGTCCCGGGTGGGAGGGTGTCCCCACATGTGTCCATGGGTAGGGCCGGATGTCCCCTCCTTTGGGCGGCTGCTCTGGGGGCTGCCAAGCCGTGTGGAGTATCTCTCACCACAAGTGGTATTGCTCCCGCTAGTCTACGGTACGACCGCCTCATTCTTGTGGCTTGAGTTGCGGGGCCTTTCTGCTTGGCAAGCAACCCCCTCCTGGACTGTATACCAGCTCGCCTGTTATCGGCTGCTTCCATGGCTCCGGGTGATGTTTGCCATGGTCCTGGATGCAGCTTGGCCGGGCTTAGACCAGCGGCCTTTGGGTACCGCCCCAGCTGCTGGCTAGAGTGGTCGGCTGGGTTGCCCCAGTGTGTCCGACCCATGGGGTGTTGGCTCTTTCCTGTCCCTCGGCCGCCCTTCGTGTGCACGTACGTGTGTGCGGTGTCCTGGGCCACCTGGCTCCTGCTCAGGGGTGTGCCCGCTCGGTGTGTTGCTTTGTGTGTGCAGTGTCCTGGGCCACTTGGCTCCTGTTCACCGGTGTGCCCGCTCGGTGTGTTGTGTTGCGTGTGCGGTGTCCTGGGCCACTTGGCTCCTGTTCACCGGTGTGCCCGCTCGGTGCGCTGCCTTGCTGGTGCGGTGTCCTGAGCCACTTGGCTCTTGTTCACTGGTGTGCCCGCTTGGTGTGTTGCTTTGCTGGTGCGGTGTCCTGGGCCACTTGGCTCCCGTTCACCGGTGTGCCCGCTTGGTGTGTTGCGTTGTGTGTGCTGTGTCCTGGGCAACTTGGCTCCTGTTCACCGGCGTACCCGCTCAGTGCGCTGCTTTGCTGGTGGGGTGTCCTGAGTCACTCGGCTCTTGTTCACTGGTGTGCCGGCTCGGTGTTTTGCTTTGCTGGTGCGGTGCCCTGGGCCACTTGGCTCCTGTTCATCACTGTGCCCGCTTGGTGTGCCTCGTGCTGCCTGTGCGTTGTCCTGGGCCACTTGGCTCCGGTGTGCCCGCTCGGTGCGTTGCTTTGCGTGTGCGGTGTCCTAGGCCACTTGGCTCCTGTTCACTGGTGTGCCCGCTCGGTGTGTTGTGTTGCGTGTGCGGTGTCCTGGGCGACTTGGCTGGTGTTCACCTGTGTGCCCGCTCGGTGCGTTCATTTGCCTGTGCAGTGTACTCGGCCACTTGGCTCCTGTCTGCCGCTGTGCCCGCTCTGTGTGTTGTGTGGCGTGTGCGGTGTCCTGAGCAACTTGGCTCCTGTTCACGGATGTGCCCGCCCGGTGTGTTGTGTTGCGTGTGCCATGTACCGGGCCACTTGGCTCCTGTTCACCGGTGTGCCCGCTCGGTGTGTTGTGTTGCGTGTGCGGTGTCCTGGGACACTTGGCTCCTGTTCACCGGTGTGCCCGCTCGGTGTGTCGTGTTGCGTGTGCGGTGTCCTGTGCCACTCTGCTCCTGTTCACCGCTGCTCCCGCTTGGTGCGTATCTCTGGGTGTGCAGTGTCCTGGGCCAGTTGGCTCTTCTTCACCGGTGTGCCTGCTCGGTGCGTTGCTTTGCGTGTGCGGTGTCCTGGGCCAATTGACTCCTGTTCACCTGTGCGGCGGCGTGATTTGTTGTGTTGCGTGTGCGGTGTCCTGGGCCACTTTGCTCCTGTTCACCGCTGTGCCCGCTCTGTGTGTTGTGTTGCGTGTTCGGTGTCCTGGGCTACTTGGCTCCTGTTCACCGGTGTCCCAGCTTGGTGTGTCGTGTTGCGTGTGCGGTGTCCTAGGCAACTTGACTCCTGTTCACCGGTGTGCACGCTCCGTCCTTTGCTTTGCTTGTGCGGTTTCCTCGGCCACTTGGCTCCTGCTCACCGGTGTGCCTGCTCGGTATGTTGTGTTGCGTGTGCGGTGTCCTAGGTCACTTGGCTCCTGTTCACCGGTGTACCCGCTGGGTGCGTTGCTTTGCTTCTGACGTGTCCTGGGCCTCTTGGCTCTTGTTCACCGGTGCGCCCGCGTGGTTCGTTGTGTTGCGTGTGCAGTGTCCTGGGCCACTTGGCTCCTGTTCAGGGGTGTGCCTGCTCGGTGTGTTGTGTTGCGTGTGCGGCGTCCTGGGCCACTTGGCTCCTGCTCCCCGGTGTGCGCGCTCCGTTCTTTGCTTTGCTTGTGCCATGTCCAGGGCCACTTGGCTCTCGTTCACCGGTGCGGCCCCGTGGTTTGTTGTGTTGCGTGCGCGGTGTCCTGGGCCACTTGGCTCCTGTTCACCGGTCTGCCCGCTCTGCGTGTTGTGTTGCGTGTGCGATGACCTGGGCCGCTTGGCTCTTGCTCACCGGTGTGCGCCCTCCGTCTGTTGCTTTGCTTGTGCGGTGTCCTGAGCCACTTGGCTCCTGTTCACCTGTGTGTCCGCTCAGTGTGTTGTGCTGCTTGCGCGGTGTCCTGGGCCACATGGCTCGTGATCACCGGTGTGCCCGCTGAGTGTGTTGCTTTGCTGGTGCGGTGTCCTGGACCACTTGGCTCCTGTTCACCGGTGTGCCCGCTCAGTGTGTTGTGTTGCGTGTGCGGTGTCCTGGGCCACTTGGCTCCTGTTAGCCGGTGTGCCCGAATGGTGCGTTGCTTTGCGTCCGCGGTATCCTGGGCCACTTGGCTCCTGTTCACCGGTGTGCCCTCCCCATCCCTTGCTTTGCTTGTGCGGTGTCCTGGGCCACTTGGCTCCTGTTCACCGGTCTGTGTGCTCCGTCTGTTGCTTTGCCTGTGCGGTGTCCTGGGCCACCTGGCTCCTGTTCACAGGTGCGCCTCCTCCGTCTTTTGCTTTGCTTGTGCGGTGTCCTGGGCCACTTGGCTCCTGTTCACCGTTGTGCCGGCTCGGTGTGTTGCGTTGCATGTGCGGTGTCCTTGGCCACTTGGCTCCTGTTCACCTATGTGCCCGCTTGGTGCGTTGCTTTGCGTCTGCGCTGTCCTTGGCCACTTGGCTCCTGTCCACCAGTGCGCCCGCGTGGTTTGTTGCGTTGCATGTGCGGTGTCCTGGGCCACTTGGCTCCTGTTCACCGGTGTGCCCGCCCTGTGTGTTGTGCTGCGTGTGCGGTGTCCTGGGCCACTTGGCTCCTGTTCGACGGTGTGCGCGCTCCGTTCTCTGCTTTTCTTGTGCGGTGTCCTGGCCCACTTGGCTCCTGTTCAGCGATGAGCCGGCTCGGTGTCTGGTGTTGCGTGTGCGGTGTCCTGGGCCACTTGGCTCTTGTTCACCGGTGTGCGTGCTCCGTCCCTTGCTTTGCTTGTGCGGTGACCTTGGCCACTTGGCTCCTGTTCACCAGGGTTGACCGCTCGGTGTGTTGTGTTGCGTGTGCGGTGTCCTGGGCCACTTGTCTCCTGTTCACCGGTGTGCCAGCTGGGTGCGGCACGGCACAACAAGTAGCTGCACCAAACGAACGCAACGAAACAACACAGCACATAATAGCACAACACCGGGCGGCAAGACGCGCAGCTGCGCGGCGCAGCACCGCACCCAGGGACACACAGCACAGCACAGCACACGGCACACAGCACCGAGCGGCAGCAACGAAAACCGCGAGACACAGAAAAGGGGGGGGGGGGCAGCAACCACCAGGGAGCAGCCAACGGTCAGGCGCGAAGCAAGAAAGAGGCGAGAGCGCACGGAGAGCCGAGAAGCAGGAGACCAACAAAACAAACAACACACAGCGCCAAGGCCCAGGGCACCAAAGGGCCGGAAATCAAAGAAAGCAAGAGACAAAGGGGGCGCGCAGAAAACAACAACAGAGAAAAGAAAAAAAAACAACAAGGCACGGAGCGGCAGCAACGAAAACCGCGAGACACAAAAGGGGAGTGGGGGGGGGGGCAGCAACCCCCAAGGAGCAGCCAACGGCCAAGCGGGAGGCACAAAACAGGCGAGAGCGCAAGGCGAGCAGGGAGGCGGGGAGCAAAAAGAAAAAAAAAGATACACAGCACGGCGCCAAGGCCCAGGGCACCCAGGGGCGGGAAACCAAAGAAAGTCAAAGACAACGGGGGCGCAGACAAGAGGAGAAAAAAACAACAACAAACGCAAGGCACCGAGCGGCGGCAACAAAAACCGCGAGACACAAGAGGCGGAGGGGGGGGGGGCAACCACCAGAGAGCAGCCAACGGCCAGGCAGGCAACACAAAGGAGGGGAGAGCGCACGGAGAGCCGAGAAGCGAGAGGCCAACAAAAAAAACATCACACAGTGCCAAGGCCCAGGGCACCCGGGGCCGGAAACCAAAGAAAGCAAGAGACAAAGGGGGCACGCGGAAAATAACAACGGAGAAAAGAAAAAACAACAACAAGGCACAAAGCGGCAGCGACAAAAACCGCGAGACACAGAAAGGGGAGGGGGGGGGGGCAGCAACCACCAAGGAGCAGCCAATGGCCATGCAGGAGACACAAAACGGGCGAGAGCGCAAGGCGAGCAGAGAGGCGGGAGGCAAAAAGAGAAAAAAAAGAAAGAAAAGCATAGCGCCAAGGCCCAGGGCACCCAGGGCCGGAAACCAAGGAAATTCAAAGACAACGGGGGCGCGGCCAAGAGGAGAAAGAAAAAATAAAAAAAACCCAAGGCACCGAGCGGCGGCAACAAAAACCCGGAGACACAAGAGGGGGAGGTTTGGTTTGGTTTGGTTTGGGTCAAGGCCTGTGCCGGACGCCCTGGCCCATGGTCAGCACTCGCCTTTGTGCCGACACGACTGGGCTAGGCGAATCGCGGTTGTCCGGTCCCAAGGCCTGCCGGACTGTTGACCGCCCCCGTACCCCGTGGTGGCACACACGGGAGGGAGATGCCGCCGTGCCTGTGTGTGTGGCGCGCGCGGGGCAGGAGGGCGGGGCGTGCATGCTGGTGGCGCTCGCAGGGCATGACGGGTCACACAGCTGCGCCGCGCCTGGCCCTGCCCGCTGGCGCCGGTGCCGCTCCAGTGTTTCTGGTTTCCCCCGCTGCAGCTTGGTCCGTCCCTGTCGCCGCTTGTAGTGGCGTCCCGGCTGTTCGTGTGGTCGTCGGGTGTGAACCAGGGTCCGCCACCACCGGGCCCTGGCTGCTTGTGGTGGAGGCGCGTGGGGGGGGGGGGGCGTGTGGGGGGTTGTGTGATGCCTGGTGCTCCAGGCCCCGGCAGGGAGGCCATGGGAGCCTGACGCTGAGCCCGCCGGGGGAGTGTTCGGACTGGACACGCCGCCTCCCGGTCATTGACATGCTGCCAGCGGCCCCACGACTGCATGAGGCACGGGGGCGCGCTCCCTGGGCGCTCGACTGGGGGGGTCCACACCTCCTGACTGCTCTAGGCACTGGTGGTGTTGTCGTGGACTGGACCATCCGCCCACGGCGCTGAGGGACGGCAGGGGGAGGGGCTCCAGGGCGCGCTGAGCGCTGCCCTGCCCTGGAGCCTGCCCGGGCTCGGGGCCTGGGTGGCGGTGCTACTGCCCGCGTAAACGGGGGGGCCCAGAGGGCACACCACCCGAGTGACCGCTCCGTTTGGAAGAGGGAGGGGGAAGCAGGGGTCGGCAGGTGGCTGTCTGGCCTCCAGGGGTCGCCCACAACTGAACTGGAGTGCACGGGGCTGTGCTGGCCTAGGCGTCTGTGATGAAGTTGGAGGGGCACGCGCACACCTGGAGGTTCCCTAGGCAGGCCGCTCAAGGGATACCCACAGCTGTCAATCTGCGAGCCCTTCACAGCCTCCACTTTTTAGGCCCTGAGGGCGCCGACTCCGTGCACCTCTCCCGTCGGGGGGCAGGCTGGGGGGGGGGGGGTAGTGGTGGTTGGGTCTACCTGCTCACTTGTTTGGGAGAGGAGGACCACCTGCTGGGTTACCATGCGGGTCCCAGATCCCAACATACCCATCGTTCGGCGTCCGCTCCCTGTCCGTGAGGGGAGGGACCTTGATCACCTTGTGAGGGGGAGGGAGGGGGGGGCAACCACCAGAGAGCAGTCAACAGCAAGGCGGGCAACACAAAGGAGGCGAGAGCGCACGGAGAGCCGAGGAGCGCGAGGCCAACAAAACAAACAACACACAGTGCCAAGGCCCAGGGCACCTGGGGCCGGAAACCAAGAAGAGCAAGAGACAAAGGGGGCGCGCGGAAAATAACAACGAAGAAAAGAAAAAAAAACAACGCACAGAGCGGCAGGGATGAAAACCGCGAGACACAGAAGGGGAGTGGGGGGGGGGGCAGCAACCACCAAGGAGCAGCCAACGGCCAAGCGGGAGGCACAAAACGGGCGAGAGCGCAAGGCGAGCAGAGAGGCGGGGAGCAAAAAGAAAGAAAAACACAAAGCACAGCGCCAAGGCCCAGGGCACCCGGGGTCAGAAACCAAAGATAGCCAAAAACAACAGGGGCGCAGACAGGAGGAGAAAAAAAAACAACAAACGCAAGGCACTGAGCGGCAGCAACAAAAACTGCGGGACACAAGAGGGGGAGGAGGGCGGGGGCAACCACCAGAGAGCAGCCAACGGCCAGGCGGGCAACACAAAGGAGGCGAGAGCGCACGGGAAGCCGAGAAGCGCGAGCCCAACAAAACAAACGACACACAGCGCCAAGGCCCAGGGCACCCGGGGCCGGAAACAAAAGAAAGCAAGAGATAAAGGGGGCGCGCGGAAAGCAACAACGGAGAAAGGAAAAAGCAAAGCAACAGGGTGGGGGGGGGGGCAAACAAAGGACCAAGAAAGGGGCGACCCCAGCCTGGAGGGGGCCAAGCAAACCAGAAAGACAAAGCGGCTAAGGGAAAAGGTGAGGTGCACCAGAACGCGCCCGAGAGTACGATGGCCAAAATCTAGCCTAACGACTGCCACTGCCCACCAACCCTGCTAAAATTGCAGGAAACAGGCTAAACAGTGACACACGCACTACAGGTCCTACACAGTCTGCAGTGGCACCATCCTGGTGGGCGAGCACTTCTGCAACTGGCTCAAGCCCCCACTCAGGACTACCACTCCTACACGCACGCTCTACTGGGTGGCGTTGAAGGAGAAGTCACGAGCCCTAGCGGCTCACCTGTGGAATGGCAAGCGAACACAGAGCTACTAAGCATCTGTGGCCTAACAGGGACGCCACAACGCGTCTGCCTGCTAGGGCTTGGAGGGAAGGAGTGCTCTTGGGGCGTGCACAGCGCATATGTCGATGGAGTTGGACTCCTGGCCCTGCCAGAGGCTGAGGCGGAGTTATTTCTTTGTGTGATCAGCGCCCTTGTTTAGCAGGGCAGGAAAAAAGAGATCGCTGCTGCATCAATCACCCTGACCTTCCCACCTGTAAAGCAAAGGCAAATGACTGAGGTTTGCGGCTTAGGAGCCAAGACTACCTCCACGTCTTATACGCTTCTGGGGTAGCCCTATAATACGCTGTCCTCAAACCTCAGTACAAGCAAGCAAGCTTAAGTTGAAGGCAGGCGCGCGCTCGCGATTTTTTTGCGCTTGGCACAGGTGATAAGACGCCAGTTGCTCACAATAACTTCCAATGGCAAGCGGAATTACCCAATCCTTTCAAAGTATGCAAAAAACGAATTTGCGGATGACCCGACAGGTCCAGCCCGTCTTCAGGAGCTATCGGCCGCTTGACGCGGCGTATCCGTCTTTCTGCTGCAGCTGCGGACACCGCCGATTACTGAAAGCCAGCCCAACTATGTTACACAAACACCGCTTAAACTGGGTGCACCTCCGTTGATTTTGAGAAAGATCAAGCGCCGACATGGAGATCAATCAAGATCCGCATTGCCTGCGTGCCAGCGCCGAAAGACTCAAAAAGAGCTTCCGTTCTCTGTTTAAATGTTTTCAGAAGCCTGTCTGTCTCAACAGCCGCCGGATTTGGATACAACGAGTTCCCTGATACGTTGACTCGCAATGCCTGCCCGCCAGCGCCGTGTGACTCAAGATGAGCTTCCGTTCACCGTCTTCTAATGTTCGAAGCCTGTTGCCTCAACCGCCGCCGAATTTTGATAAAACAAATTGCCTGGTAAACAAATGACTCGCAAGGACTGCCCGCCAGCGCCGTGTGACTCAAGATGAGCTTCCGTTCACCGCCGTCCGATGTTTGAAGCCTGTCTGCCTCAACTGCCGCCGGACTTTGATAAAACAAATTCCCTGACAAACAAATGAGCCGGAGGGACTGCCCTGCCAGCGCCGTGTGACTCAAGATGAGCTTCCGTTCATCTTCTTCCGATGTTCCAAGCCTGTCTGCCTCAACCGGCGCCGGATTACGATAAAACAAGCTCCCTGACAAACAAATGACTCGCAAGGCCTGCATGCCAGCGCCGTGTGACTGAAAATGAGCTTCAGTTCAACGCCTTTCCAATATTCGAAGCCTGTCTGCCACGACCGCTGCCGGTTAGTGACAAGACGAGCTCCCTGATGAACAATTGACCCGTCCCACGAAGCGCGTGCTACAGCACACCACTGCGGCCAGTAGCAACAGCCTCTACTAAAATGAAAACAACAACGCAGCCCGTTCCTATGCGTCGCTCTGTCCGAGGTGCTTATTGATGATTAACAACTCCATCCACCAGCGCCCAAGATGACAGCCACCGAGTTTGACAGCGCTGCAGTACACCATTGCAGCCAGGCATGAACGTGGACTGCCTCCAAAGCCTACATCTACCATCCTTCCGAGCACTCCACTTACGCTGCACCATGTGCAGTCCTTCTCTCTGAAGAACTGATGAGCAAGCAACTCAAGAAGTGTTTAAACTACCGCCGACCTTCCACTGCATCTACTTCTGATCTAAATCTGAATCAGAATTTTGACTTAACACCAGAGCCCTGCCCTTTGGCTGGCAGCCCTTTAAATACGTCCTGGAGCCCACAACGATATCCAGGTTTGCCCTCTTTTTGATGACTATGACACCATGAATACATTTTCAGCCTCTATACAACTTATGACAACTCAGACACATGGGTTTCTCTCCTGACACGAACTCAGGTCCCCTGACGCCAGACCTTGCAGATGTTTTTGAATAACGATGCATTCTAAATTTCCACTATCTTTGCGCTGCTGTGGAGTATGGCCGACCCGGGGGCAGGAAACCCGGCTAACCACCGGGGCAGTACACCCCACAGTAGGCCCAGAAACACAAAAGCAAACCACAAGTTTTCCACCGCCCCTCCAGCAGTTGACTGCATGGAAACAAACATGGAAAAACACACAGAAAGAAAAAAACAGCCTGCACTCCCCAGTGCACCTGCATTTTTCTGTGCGAACTGAACCCAGCCCCCTGCTTACAACAAGCCTCAGTGCAACCAATTCATCACCAAAACCTATCTAAACCAAGAAACCATCAGAGCCATCTTTTTTGCTTTCCTAGGCGAACTGCCTCTGTGATATATTCTGTACTCCAACTAGTGTACATATTCTCACGAGGTTGATGCGGTTAAGAACATTCAAAGAAGCAAGCAAGCTTAAGTAATTTCCACCAGTTCTCTTATAGAACATGGGGTGGAGCGCCTGGGTAACCTAAGCAAGGGTTGTACCGAGCGCACCACGCGTGGCTTACCTTTTAATGCTTCTGTGAATGCACGAGCATGCACCAGTTTTCCAACCTGTCAATAACCTTGTTCAATCCTTCCTTTTTCCTAACAATCTTAACGCGAATCACGAACTCTACCAGGGAGTGGCCCCACCTGGGCTCTCCTACCTTACCTACCCGTGGAGAGTGAAGCCAGGTGACGGAAAAGCGAGACACAAGCGAGAAATGACGCTATGTATATGTGTGTATGTCTAATCACCCTGAATTTACCTCTAATCATCTGCAATGTTTCAATCTACCCCTCAATTGTTTGTTAGTGCTGCTACAAGGCACGTTCACGGAGACACAAGACGAGCAATGTGCATGCTGCATACGAGACGTGCACACCTCTGGTTTATACGTGATTGATTGAAGTCCTTCTGTTGATTTTCGAATTCTTGAATCTTGAATTCTCTCTGTCAGTACGGGTGGAATCTTTATGTTTGTTTATTTATGAGTGTTTTGTCATTTTCGTCATTATGTGTAACATACGTTTATAATCTTATTAATTCTTTATTTTCCGGGCTTCGCCAGGACCCGCTCTTGCGCACCGCCTTTCTCTGCGTGGGAATTTCTTGGTTTAAAAAATCAAGAGATGATCACAATTTTTATAAAAATGTGCGTCTGATGCACAGTTGGATTCTGTACAGATATGTGCTTGCAGAGAAATTCTAGGCCGTCATTTGACGGATTTAGGTGTTGTCGCTTAGCGTTTCCGTGGATTCGTCCCTCATCCTCCCATTCCTCTGTTGTACAGATATCCTCGCAAAGCTTCGCTGAGTAGGCCGCTGTTCGGGCCGAAAAGCAGCAGCAGGAGACTGAACCAGAGCCAAGACCCCTCCAAGGGGCAATTCTAATTTAATTGTCGCCCCCTCGCCCAGGACAGGTGTCTCCATCAGGTTCCATGAGACTTAGATCGAGCATTCTATGAGTGTTTTGCGTTGGGCTGTGTTACGCTGCAGCTTGGAGGGAGGGATGCATATCCATATGGTCTTTGCATGCCCTACTCTAACCCCACCAAGCCACAGGAACCTCTGCAGCGCCAGGAGCGCTGAATGTTCTGTTGGAAATTGTCATGAACAGTGCAGCAAGAGTCGCTGGCGATTGTAAAGCGCTCTTTGCCAGTGTTAGGGAAGCCAGAGGTAGTTTAAAGTAGGTGTGGAAACGGAGGAAAGGCCAAGAAAAAAACCCTTTTCCTGAAGATGCGACAGTGGTGGCCACCACAGCACAAGGGAGGAGTAAGAAAAAGTGCTTTTCCAATGCTTTAGGGTATACGATAGTTTCATTAGAGGTGATCTAAGCACTCTTGCATTTTTATCTTTGTATTGGCCTAACCAAAATGGGTGATAACACATTTTGACCTATAGAACCAAAAACTAAATCAGGATGTAGTGTGGACACCTTAATCCCCAAGCTATATGC
This sequence comes from Eutreptiella sp. 'Long Island Sound 2002', assembly GCA_964036045.1. Taxonomy (NCBI): domain Eukaryota; phylum Euglenozoa; class Euglenophyceae; order Eutreptiales; family Eutreptiaceae; genus Eutreptiella; species Eutreptiella sp. 'Long Island Sound 2002'. Next base: position 48,555,421 of record OZ038393.1, read on the forward strand.
ACTAAAACATCTGTTCCTCGGTGACTGAGGCACTGACATACTGAAGGCAGAGCCTATGAATTTATCTATGTTTTCTCATGAATTCTTAGCTATCCTAGTGGTATGCACCCTAGGGGGCGGTGGCACCTCTTTTTGAGAGGTCCTGGGTTCAATACCCAGTCAGCCTAGCTACCTAGGAATATCCCATGTGACATGGCAGTGACCTCACCGCCACAAGCCATGCCACCTCAGCACCTATGGGACCCAAAAACAAAGAGTGCACATCTCTAGATGGCACTATGGAATAGTGTGAGCCCTGTGGGCACTTTTCCTAGGAGGTTTTCTCAAACATGTAAAATACTTCATCCTGAGTTGCATTGAATGTAAATTGCTGTGATCTATTGTTGATAGCTCTCTTTATCTAACTCATTGTGACTGCAGCCCTTCATGCTTTGATCCTTTTTATCTTCTACTTGCTTATCTCTGCCTTGGGTTATACTGGAGTGGTCCTATTTCAACAAAAAAAAATCTTCCTCATCAAAAACAAGCAGCATGAACCCTACACCAGCAGCAAGCAGCAGGGGAGGCACATCAAAAATACAGTGCTGAAAACACGATAAAGCTTCCTGAGGGTGATGCCGACACTGCTCCCTGTAGGTTGGTCCTTACTACCACCCACGAGCTCAACGATCAGTGCGAGCGGCAGTACAGGCGAACCAGGATGACCCTCACTGTGCGGAAGTAAGGACCCACCTACAGGAGTCCTTCAACGAGAAAATGTTTCAACATGCACTCTTTGAGGACGTTTCTCGCGAGGTCCCGCCACACAGGGGGCATGTCGTACCCTTTAAGACGGCCGCCCCAGAGCCGCAAAAATGTGTGCCATACCGCGCATGCGGCATACGACACGCGGCCTTCCGGAAACTCGTTAATAGGTTTATCGCTAGGGGCTTTTTGCAACAGTCTGAGGCTGTGTGGGACGCACGGGAGTAAGAAAACGTCACTGCCATTTCTCTCTTGGAGGGCTTGATCCAGGCCAAGCCCCCCTTAAACCCCTTTTGTTGATGCTAAGACAAACTTAAGTGTTTTTATCTCTCTTTTGTTGCCTAAAGTACACTTTCTCAAAGTAACTAGGGCTGTGACCCTAGCCTCCCAATGAAGTTTACCCCTACCACTCAACCGAGCGCAGGATGATCCATGGAGGACATACCAAAGGAAATCAGGCATTTCATGCTTGTTGGCCTTGGGGGTTAAGCCTAGTGGTCTCCCACCCCAAGACCCCTATACTCAATTGTTTCTACCACTTATTGTGGTCCGGCTTTGTAACTGTTTCTGAATTCAGTTGCTTGGCCAAGTCATTTTCTGTGTGGTCCTGACATCCATGCCCCTCAGTCCTAACCAGCACCATTTCACCCAAGAGAGTGCACATGAAGTGCCTATTGCAACCTCTGAGGCAAGAGTCAGACCAATTTTCATTTAAAACCTTTTGTATTATCCATTTGTGATTGAATCTTTGTGTATAAACCTGCTTTGTCTATCTGCAGCCCTTCTGTGTTACACTGGATTCCAAAACCAATCATTGATTCGATCCACATCCTCTTATTGCTCTACTTGCTGCTCTGGTTTGGGTTTTCAACTACAAAACCTGCAGGACATCATCAAAGTATCTAGGGCATAAAGCAAGGACATCTTTCCGGTAGCAGAGACAGTCCCTTGTGACCTTTTGAATCGACCCTGAGAAGAAGTGCAGAACAAAAGCTCAACAACAAGTTCATCATGTCCACGCCAAGCGTCAGGACCTGGCCTATCCGAACTGTCCAAGTACAAATGGGCAGCATGGCCCAACCAATGAGTGAACCACCTCACCGAGCTCCACATCATCTCAGTGGCGCATCTGGGTCCCAAGGAGATCCAGAACGCAGAAGGGCGGAAGAGAATAAAGGCCTTACCACCGAGGCCTTAGCAGCACACGGTGGAGACAGCTACAGTCACCTCCACAGACGTGTAGCTGCCTCAATTTCAAGGACAAATTGTCCAGCTTCATCCTCAACTGCCATTCAAGGACCTGAGGAGTATGAGGAGCTGAAGCAGAAGATGGATGAGTACATCCTACATCAGGAGTACTACAAATCCATCCGTGGGGAAGATGGAGAGGAGCCACTGGCTGTACGGGGATCCATACCACGTACAGACCTAGGGTCCTACACGCACTCGGGTCCTCCGTCCACTGCATCCCTGCAAAGACGACTAAGACCCGAGTATCCAAGACCATGTTATCCAACCCCAAGGGCTCCCGAAGTGGGCCCAACACGAGTCGAAGAACAACATCATCCAAGGCCAACCTACGGTGCCCTGGATCACACGGCCGAGCTGTTGGCCAAACTCGTGTCTGGATCAGAAGATCCAGATGTGACGGCCCTATCGGAGGCCATTAAGGCTAAGCTTGGTATTGCAGAACCCTTACCCAAGCCAGAGTTGCCCTCTCTCTCTCCAGGACTGAGTACCCTGGCCGAAGATCTCAAGAGATCAAAGGTCTCAAGGCTGTTGCCTAAGGTCACCTGCCCGAGCCCCTTTCACCCCCGTTCTAGGACTTTGCCTACGGCTGATCTACAGGACGTGCCTGTCACAGAGAGTGAGAGAGGAGGGCTGTTAGCCCTGGCCCCCCTTGCCGGCGTGTCGCCTTCAGGCCTAACTCCGGGGGGTGGGAAGACGGGCAGACCATTTGCCCAGGCGAACATCCAGCTGGAACTGCCGGAGTTCGACCCCAAAAATCTGCCTGAAGGGGCAGAGGAATTTGCAGAGTTCCTTTTGTTGACTAGCCAATCCCATGTGGATGTGGCCACCTAATGTTCACTGCTAAAACGCTCATGCAAAAAGAATTTTTTGCAAAAACAGGTCAAACAGATTGTGAAAACCTGTTCTACCTGGGCAGAGGTACTCCTGAGGTTAGAGAAAACATTCCCAGTCTATTAGACTGACCTCAGCGTACGCACACAGATCGAGGAGCTACCTATGCTCCCGGAGTTTCCATCCGCTGCGCGAATTTCTGAGTATGTGTGCGACTTGGAGTACTTTTTTCTGAGGATGAACGTGGGCTCCTACGGAGCCACTGAGCCCCACCTGTGGCTCATGAGTAAGATCCCCCAGCGTAAGTGGGATGATTGCCGCTCCACCTCTGAGAGGAAGAGCAGGACCCACTCGTACGATGAACTGGTGGATCTCTTGATTGAACTAGCTCTTGAGAGAGAGAATGACTCCCACATGGAGAAATTCCTCAAGAAGCATTTGGGACGAGGTGGTACCCCTACCCCCGAACGTGGCGAAGGGAAATCCCACTAACACCAACCAGGGAGGTGGCAAAGGGAGGGGCAACCTACGTGCCATGAACGAGGTTCAACCTGATGCAGGCACACACCCCCTGTTCTACTGCCGACCTGTCAATGACAAGGGGGGACCTTGTCATGCCTCTGACTGCGATCTCTGCAGTGGCTGTATGCTGCAGATGAAACGTCAGCAGCACACCAAAGATGGGAAACAGCCGACCCATCAGGACTATTTCAGGTGTACCATCACCTGTGGTTACTGTGGCAAACGTCGTCACTACGAGGACGAATGCCACATCAAGAAACGCGAGAGTGACAAACTCAAGCGTCAGGAGGCGGAGCGCCGAAAGACCCAGACGCCCGCCAGAAATCCCCCGAATGGGGATAAAGGTAAGGGAGGTGGCAAGGGGGGTGGCAAAACTGGACCTCCTAACCGCCAGAGGCGCTCATCAGCGCCCGTTGCTACACCCACTCCTGCTGCTACACCCGCTCCCGCAGTTGACCCCAAGAAACGCCCCCAAGGGGATAACGCTACCCCTGAGGGGAATAATTCTAAGAAGAGGCGCTTGGCCTGGATGGCCAAGTCCCTCATGGCTGCAGGGGTGGATGTGAAATTCCCCGATGAGGAATAGGGGGGCGGCTCCGAAGAGGAGGACTTGGTTTTCTGGATCCTCGTGAAAATCGGGGATCAGGTTTTTCGAGCGGTGCTTGATACCGGTGCAACACTTTCCATAGTGGCCCGGCGCCTGCTTAAGACTTTCAGGAAAACTAAGACCGTGGCCATAAGAGTAGGGGATGGGCGTACCATCCATTCCTTGGGGGGGGTCGATGTGACCATATGTCTGGGCGACGAAACCGTGACCCAACACTGCGAAGTGTTGGACACTGACGCCTTTGACATCGTCATTGGCACCGACTTTCTAAGAAGAAACCCCCAGGTTAAAATGCTGTCCCTACAGCGTCCTTACTCTTTGCACTGCAACTTTGGCAGTGGGCTATTCTCCGTTTCTTCGGAGCTGTCAGGACGAAAAGAGTCCCGGCTGCGCCACGCAGCCAAGACGAACTATCGTACTGAAAACTACCAACTGGCCCGTCACGTTCTTGAAAATGGACTGGCGGCCCTTCAGGTAAACCTGGATGAGTACCAGGTGGAATTGTTTGCGAGCCAACAACAGCACATCATGCAGTTGTACTGCTCGAAACAAATGAACAATGCTTTCCGTCTCTTCTGGAAAGCAATGGGCCTAGCGTATGCTAACCCTCCCTTCTCCCTGCTCGCGAAGGTTCTAACCAAAATCGCTTATGAGGGAGGAAGGGTTGTTATGTCCACCCCTGACAGGGGTTGCTCTGGTGAACATGCTTACTGGCGCCGTATGCTAGATCGAATGACCGTGGGAAGAGTGCAACTCCCCGACGGCCCCATCTATGTGCCTGAGGACTCACACACAGCTATGCAGGCCCCTGAGTGGGCCAGTTTCCTGTCCATCGTCGATGGATCCCTCAATCCTGTACCCCTGTGTGACCTAGACCAGGTGCTACTAAAAGAGGTCATGGCCGAAAATCGTGGCCTGACCCTTTATGATCTCAAAAATCGATCTCCTGAGCACCTATCTGCCACAATTACAAGGTGTGAGTCTCCTGATGACTATCTGGAACCTGCAGCTGTAAAAGAGGATGCTGACGACCAACTGTCTGAGATCGCCAGCACTATTCCCTCTGTTGATCCCAGCTGTGTTGACCTAAAACATAGCGCTTTCCTAGCCCAGCTGTTGCTAGAGGAGGTAGATCTGGAGTCAACCTCTGAACCCGCTTCCCCTGTTGGGAAGCCAGTGCTACACATGCAGCCTGTGCACACAGATGAACCCGTGGCCCGGAGTGCTGATGCTCTGGCGCGGCCTGCTGCTAATAACATGCCATTGTCTGAGCATGATACTCAAGAACTCCGGCGGCTGTTGTACCTGAAGGCCGAAGGTATTGAGCGCCAAGAGCGGCTGCAATACCTCAGACAGACCTGGAAATACTCCATCTGGTCTGAGGAGGACGATGAGTCCTATACGCTGCCTGATCCTGAGATACCACTAGTGTATTCTCTACACTATGGGCAGCAATGTCCCCCTGAGTGGGACGATTGTACTGTTCCTGCCGAAACTTCTGATCGGCATAAAAAGAAAGAACATGGAAAAAGCAACCTTCATGCTGAGGAGGATTTCCTTCAGAAACTCGAGAGTCTTAACCTTGACCCCCGCCTGAATAACCTGCTGATAACCTATGACGAGGTGTTCGGCGCCTTGCCGCCTCCCCTTTCTTGTAAAAAACTGGTCCAGATGGACCTGAAATTGAAACCAGAATTTGAGAAGACGCGAGTGAGGCGGAACAGGTCGAAGAAATGGAGCGCCAGATCCAAGAATGAATTGATGCTGGCCTCGTTGAAGAGTATAAACACGGGGACTATCCCCATCACTGCAGTCCCTGTTTCCTTGTTGCTAAACCAGGGTCGACTGCCCTACGTCTTGTTGTAGACTATGGTGAGGTCAACAAGAAAACCCAGAACCACTCAGGGAGTATTCCCAACATGGAAAACACCCTGGAGCGTATTGCCAAATGCAGGTAAAAGACCAAAATGGACAAACGCTCTGGTTTCTGGCAGGTTGACCTAACCGCCACAGCTCAGGAGCTGCTGGCCTTTATAACCCCTAAAGGTCGTGTCTTCAAGTGGAAGGTTATGCCTTTCGGGGTGGCTAATGCCCGGACGCTCTTCCAGGAGCTTATGAACAAAATTTTGTACATACTGAGGCGCAGGCCTCTAGTACAAGAGTTGATTTCTCGGGGTGCAGAAATGGAGGCTCACATCGACGACGTGAGTTTAGGTACTAATACGAAAGAGGACCACGTCCTTCTCCTCCGTGAATTTTTCACTGTCTGTCAAGAAAACCATCTCCGAATCAAACTCCAAAAATGTGAGTTTATGAAAGAGGAGATGGAGTATTTGGGTTTCGACGTGGGGTACGGCCGGTGGAAACCAGCCGCGTCTAAGATGCAGCCCCTACAGGACATGCAGATTCGCGATGACCCTAAAGAGGGTCTACACGATGTGAGGAGTTTTGTGGGCGCCTGTAATTTCTATCGGCGTCACATCCACAATTTTGGTAACTCCTCTGCACCCCTCACTGACCTGATCAAGAAAACTACTCCCTGGAGATGGACCTCCAGAGAAAAAGAGAGTTTCCAGGAGTTGAAGAAGAAGACTGCCTCCTCCAACTGCCTGGGAGTGCCCCGCCCTGAGGGCGAGATAGTCCTGATCACTGATGCCAGTGATGTAGGGGGGGGAGGTACGATCTACCAATGGCAGGAGCTTAACCCCGCTGAACTAACCCACTGCCATTATCGTACTACTGGACTGAACCGTGATGGTTCGTTGAAACATGACTATCCTACCACTGAGTGGCGACTGGTGCCACTGGGACACTGGAATTGGAAATGGAACCAAGCGCGTTCCAACTACAGCACCTATGACCAGGAACTCCTGGCCGGTATGTTGGTGCTATCGTCACAATCCCGACTCCTGGGATCTAACCCCATTGTCTGGCTGTGTGACCAGGAGCCTGTCAAGTCTTTTCAGAAGGGCCCACCACCTGAAAAAGCAAAGCTAAAACGGTGGTGGACTTACCTGAGCCAGTTCAGGCTGACAGTGCATCATATCCCCGGGATTAAGAATGAACTGTCTGACCATATATCGCGCAACAACTTCGATGCGCTTATTGGTGAGAGCTCTGAGGCGCTCGCCAAAGAGGCTTTCCAGCGTATGGATGTCCAGCTTGACCTGTCCATGCGCACTGCCGGAATCCTGGAGGGTTGGAGTCTAACCGACTATCAGTGAGAGTATGAAGAAATTCTCCAGACCCTCAGCACTGGTCTCGAACCCCGTGTCATTGACGGGCACCAGTGGTAGAAAAACAATCAGTACCTCTTCTACGAGGACCGAATTGTGGTGCCTGAGGCACAACTGGATGGGTGCCTACAGTGGTCCCATCTCAGTTCTGGTAACACTGGCGCTAATCGCTCAGTGGACTTCTTCCGTGAGTGTTTCTACTCTAGTCTAACCCTGACTGAACTGAGGTCGCGTATGCAGACCATTGTGGATGCTTGTGGCTGTCATGCCAGCAAGCAGAGCGACAGTAGGGATAGGGGCCTGATCTCCAGCTTACCCATACCCTATTGTGCTAACTCTCTTCTCTACGTGGATTACATCCACGGCCTACCACGCTTTGGCGGCTATGATAGTTGCCTCGTGGTCACCTGTGGTCTATCTCGCTTCACCCGTGTGTTCCCTTGCAATAAGAAAATCGCAGGTGAGCAGACTGTGAAAATGTTGGTCGAACAAGCGTTCGAACCCTATGGAGCACCTAAGCAGGTGCACTCTGATGAGGATGTACGCATCCGCAGTGACACTGGGTGGTACAAACGAGTGCTAAATGCCCTCAACGTGGAGGTAACCACAGGTGTGCCCTATACCCACACGTCTAACCCTCTCTGTGAGAGACAGAACCGTGTGGTGGAGCAAAACTTAAGGATCCTGATGAAACAGGAGCGCACCAAGGACTGGGTACGCCTAGTGCCCTGGGCAGTGCTGTCCATGAACTCACAGCGGAGCTCTTCTACGGGTTTCACCCCCCACGAACTCTTCCATGGAGGACGACCTGCTTGGTTCTTCAAAACCCCCTTTCCTGAGGACTTCAAGAGACCTGTGGGAGATTGGCTGGAACACAAACAGTCTCTGGCTAACCAGGCTGGTACTAACCTGAGGCACATTCGTGACCGTGAACAGAGCCGACAAAACCGCCTACGGCGACCTGCCAGCTTCAAGGTTGGTGACCTTGTTTTGGTACACCATTCACGCCTACCCTCCTGGCCACGTAACTGCTCACAGGACCCTTACTTTGGACCCTATCGTATCATCAGGATAGATGGATCCAGGAACCATGTCAGGTGCAGTCCACGTCTAGGTGGTGAACTGCTGTGTGCACCTAAGCAGTTGAGGCACTATCACTCCCCTGACGACTTGTCTTGGGATGAGTGGCGCCTCAGCGACAGTGAGATTGAACGTATAGACCTAGAGAACGCTGCCAGTCCAGAGGAGGCAGACAAACTTGAAGAGATGACTGCCGATGAGATGGCAGTCGATGGTTACTACGTGGTTGCAGGTATTGCTCGCCACGAGTATAAACAGGGCTGGAAATTCCTTACCCTGTGGGATGGCTATGGGTTGTCTGAGGCGACCTGGGAACCTATGTCAGCCTTCATACAACCAGATGGGAGTATCCACCCCATCTCCCGCACTTACCTCGTTGAGAACAACGAGGGGCAGCTCCTAACCCGTGCTGAGACTATGTCCCAGCGTAAGAAGCGAAACTAATTGCCCTGTGTCAGTCTACTGACAGGTGCAGTGAGCACTCTTCTGCAGACGTGCCTGTGTATGGGTGTAAGAGCAGTTGTCACAGTTGCCCCGCATTGCATCGCAGGACAGGACCGTTAGCCCCCCGTGACAACCACTCCCTGGCCGAAGGCCATTGGTTTCTCACAGACTACTGCTTACTGAGCACTGCACTGGCCCTGTCTGTGCCCTGCAGACCCATGCCTATGGTTTCCAGCGTGGACCAGGTGGCCGCTTATCATGATTGCAGCCACCCATCGAGTGTGTGCCTTGTTGACCATGTGTTGCATGGGTACTGCCCTAATGTAATGACCTTGGAGAGCCAACGAAGAACGGTGGCTTACTGAAGTCATTACTACACCAGGGGGGAATGACAAGCAAGGTGTTATGAGGCAAGGTGTGTCTTCCCTCCTTGGGGACAAGCGAGCCCACAGTTAGGACCCCTGACTGGTCCAGACCCATCGGGTTCTACCCTTCCTTACAGGGTTTACCATACCCCTAAGTGTGCTACGTATGTCTGTATGTGTCTCATTTCTCTCCCCAGCGTGGCTCCCGGAGACCGGGCTTCGCTGACTTGGGACCGAAGGTCCCAATCAGGTACTATTACCACTCCTATGGCGCCAAATTTCTGTGCTGGCGCCTATCTTTTGGGTAAGACGGCAAAAGCCCTACCTACTAGAGGGGAGGGGTGGCCAAGTGTGCTAAGGGCATACAAAACGCCCATTTTTCCTACAGGCCAAAAGCTAACGCACTCCCCTGCCCAGGAGGAAAAGCACGCGGGACAGGAGACACCACTACACTACACTCACTAACGCCAGCACCGGCCTTCGAAGGCAGGGTGAGCAATCATCACTTGCACTCCACTTCTGCCAGGCCTGCTGACCCTAACCCCTACACACGCTACTTGAGGCTGCTGTCCAGGAAAACTCAGGCCCTAATGGCCCTCCTGTGGAGAGGACAAGAGAACACAGCGCTCCTAAGCAGCTGTGGCCTAACAGGGGACGCCACAACGCGTTTCCCCTGCTAGGGCTTGGAGGGAAGGGGTGCTCTCGTTGCGTGCACAGCGCAGATGTCGTAGAAGTCGAACTGCCCTCGCCAGTCCTGGCTGAGGCACAGTCATTTGATTTGTGATCAGCGCCCCTTTTTTGCTGGGGCAGAAAAATGGATAGCCGCCGAAGGCAGCTGCTGCGTGCACCAATCACCCTTAACCTCTCCCACCTGTACAACAGAGGCAAATGAAGGGGCGTTTGCGGCGGAGGAACCAAGCCACACGCCCCGTATTATACGGTTCTCAGTGTGACCTATAATACACTGTCCGCAAACACGCTGAAGATTCAGCTACCCCTGTCAAGCAAGCAAGCTCTAAGAAACTCCTCGGGTTCTCTTAAAAGACGTACCGAGGAGCCTCTGGGTAACCTAAACAAGGTTTACCGTGCGCAATTCGCGTGGCCTACCCTTTAATGCATCATGTGCACGCAGGGAAGGGAGGCTGAACCACTGACTCAACCAGGAGGTGAGTGCCTCCTGGGCTAACCTACCTTACTCACCATACAACGTGTGAATGCCTAATTGAAACGAACACAAAACAAGCCTAAGCGTTTTAATCAACCCTACTTTAACGCCACGGCCGCACACGAACAAACGCTTTCTGTACTTACCTGTGAAGAAGAAAACAAGGGTGAATTTGGGATACAGGTAAAGCGTCACAGCGTGTGGATGCCTTGATTAGGCACATGCATCGCGAGCACGGCGCATATTCTAACCCTACGTGCGCGCTGCGTGCTCGATTCGCATCACATACCTTTCATTCCTGTTTTTACCTGTGCAGAGCACGAGAGAAGAACACCCGACCCCCCAACGAGCACAGCGTTGACAACCCTAACGTTTTGACGAAACAACCAACACGAACGCAATGCGTGAGTGTGAGGTGACACTGACATACCTGAGAGACGGGTTGTTGACCTGCTCTGTGGTGTGGGCTAAATTTGAATACTTGACTCTGAAGTTTATAAAAATTTTGATGCAACTGTGCAAAAATTTTCTTTGAAACTTTAAAAACTACGGCTCATACCTTCTTTTCCAAAAGCCGTTTACGCTTGCACAACCTTTTCTTGGAGTCTGCTTTCTTTGCGCTTGTCTGCGACCTTAAGTTATGTGTAAAAATGACTATTTCCCGCGTGGTTTCGTCGATTTTTAACGATTTCACTTGCTAAATCGCAACCCCTTCCGCTAAACCGCAGGAATCACTCCCTGCTGGTTACATTTCCTATTTTTTCCAGCTCCTGGGGGTTTGTGTCCTCCATTGGGAGTATTGCTCCGCCCTGGCCTTTGGTCAGGACGTTTACTAAAACGCTGTTTATACAGCGATGGCCGTCCGCATTAGAGCGTTCGACTGTACCCTAGTGGGCAAGCACATGTGCTCTAGGGAGGGAGTCCTGCGTTCAATTCCCACTGCCCCCAATTTTTTTCCAAAAGTTTTCGTCCCACGCCGGCGACTTTTGAGGAATGCCCCTTCGAAGGGACATCATTCACGGTACATTACACTGTTTTTCAAGGGTACCTACAGTGTGATAGGCTGCTATGAAGTGATGAGGATGTTTTTGGTCAGTTTAATGCATTTTCTGTGGTAATTTCGGGAATATTTGAGGCTTTTTCCTTGGTCCTACTAGCTTGATCAACTGGTACTCCAGGGGGGAGTAAGAAAACGTCACTGCCATGTCTTTCTTGGAGGGCTTGATCCAGGCCAAGCCCCCCTTAAAACCCTTTTGTTGATGCTAAGACAAAGTTAAGTGTTTTTATCTCTCTTTTGTTGCCTAAAGTACACTTTCTCAAAGTAACTAGGGCTGTGACCCTAGCCTCCCAATGAAGTTTACCCCTACCACTCAACTGAGCGGAGATACCTTCCTTCATGGAGGACATACCAAAATAAATCAGGCATTTCATGCTTGTTGGCCTTGGAGGTTAAGCCTAGTGGTCTCCCACCCCAAGACCCCTATACTCAATTGTTTCTACCACTTATTGTGGTCCTACTTTGTAACTGTTTCTGAATTCAGTTGCTTGGCCAAGTCATTTTCTGTGTGGTCCTGACATCCATGCCCCTCAGTCCTAACCAGCACCATTTCACCCGAAAGAGTGCACATGAAGTGCCTATTGCAACCTCTGAGGCAAGAGTCAGACCAATTTTCATTTAAAACCTTTTGTATTATCCATTTGTGATTGAATCTTTGTGTATAAACCTGCTTTGTCTATCTGCAGCCCTTCTGTGTTACACTGGATTCCAAAACCAATCATTGATTCCATCCACATCCTCTTATTGCTCTACTTGCTGCTTTGGTTTGGGTTTTCAACTACAAAACCTGCAGGACATCATCAAAATATCTAGGGCATAAAGCAAGGACATCTTTCTACGGGCCTTTGTGGTCCCCAGGCCCGGAGGGAAATGGAGACTGGTAATTGAACACTGCCACCTGAACTCACAGGTCAGCAACAACCGCATCCCTCTCCAGGTCATAGAGGATATGATCCTCTTGCCGGGAAAAAATGCACTTTGGTCCGTCTTTGACCTTGAAGACGGGTTCCACCGAATGCATTTGGCGCCTGAAGGCAGACAGTACACGGCCTTCATGACACCATTGGGGGTGTACGAATGGCTGCCACTCCCCATGGGCCTCAAAACGGCACCAGCGGCATACCAGCGCATAATGGCGGCCTGCCTGGATACCGGTCTCGGGGGAAAGCAAAGTTTCACAAAGCGGTTTGGTGCTAAACCGTACATAGATGACATGCTGCATGGCACCCCTGACCAGGACTATTTAGAGATGAGCGAGAAACTTAGTCGGCTCCTCATAGAGGACCATGAAAATTAGCTGCGGGAGTTGTCTGAAATTTTGGAATACTACAAACTCTCCCTGATGCCCAGAAAGTGCAAGATGTTTGTCGGTGGGCTTAGATTTTGTGGGCACATACTCACACCAGGGGGAAGGCACAGGGACCCCGAGAACGTGGCCGCCATTGAACGGCGGCGGTGGCAGGGTATTACCACCGGCACCCACCTCAAGGGATTCCTTGGGTTTACACAGCAGTACAACGTGTATATCAATGACTATGCGCGCATGGCCGTCCCACTGCAAAACGCCCTACAGGGCATGTGCCTCACAAAAGCCCAAAAGAAGGCCCAAAGCTATCAGCGGCAAACTGATTTGCCGCTGGGTACTGGTACCCGCCATACGCCCTCTTTTTTCAAAATGAACCAAGAAGAACTGGTACGGCATTACAAACTCCAGGGGTAGAAAATCTTTGCACCCCCAAAATAAAAGAAGCATTTGGGGAGTTGAAGCAACACTTCCCAAAGGAGGTGAGAAACCAACTTCCTGATCTCGGCAAGGACTGCGGGATCACTGTTGATTCCAGTGCATATGCCTTTCGGGGTACCCTGGAGCAGGAGGATGACAACGGCAATCAGCGCCTAGTGGCACTTTTTTCCAAAGCATTACAGGGCACCGGGACCCAACGGCCTGACGGGTCCTACCACAAAACTGGCCAGTTGAACTGGCAGATTTGGGATCAGGAGATGTATGGCGCTGTTGCCACCGTGTACAAATTTAGGAGCTGGCTGCAGACGGGGATCGAAGTCAAATGCCGCACAAGCGACAAAGGTTTTGGAGTCCTGGGTTAAAAAAGATCTTGACCGCATGGGCGGCCCCGTGGGTCGGCGGTCTCGTTGGCACCAGTTCCTGGCAAGGTTCCACGTGGAGGTTGTCTACATTGGAGGGGAAGACAACAGGGGAGCGGATGTTCTCTTGGTGGACATATCCCGCTTATCTGGCCAACCCTAACACCAAACTGCATGGGAGCAATGCTGACGAAGCAGGTTGGGACGAATCAGAGCGGGAAACTGCACAATGGGTTGACGCAAAACTCGCAGCGTTAGCCCCTACAAGGGACCATGAGTCCCACCATACCCCTTGACCACGAGCACATGGAACAGCCCGGATGGAGAACGGTTGGCGCACTTCGACCTTAGTACCGACCAAGTACGGGTCAATGGGGTGGAAGTGAACTGCACATTACCCAGCACAACGCAAAGCCTGACGGGTGCAATACAGCAATGGCGTGCGACATTGCGGCCTCCTACTCGCAATTTTGGGGCCTCCGAACTCTGTATGGACAGAGAGCTCACAGAGGGGGCCTGGAGAGCCCGCAGACAGCGAGCTTTTGTGAATGCTCTGCCAACAGGACCCCACCGTTCTACAGTCCGCCAACGAGCACACACAATGGCGGTTGAGGTTGTCAGTGTGCGCCGTGATACATGGAAATATGCACAAAATGCCCCACACGTCCACGGCTTGCACTGGAGGGCCAAGTGCCGCCAGGCCAGGGCATACATGGACGCGCAGTGCTGGTATCAGCGCGTGGCCGCACTGATGCACCACACCCTTACCGCTGATTGTTGGGATGTGCCCAGTGCAACTATCTTGCGCACACTTACTGCTTATTACGAGGATGCCAGCCCTCAATGTGAGCCCCCCACGAGTGTGCAATGCTACGGGGCCATACAAGCATGGTGTAGACTCAGGGGCAAGAAGATAGCAGATATGCCCGACAAAGGCACCGTTCTGATGCCTCCCCCCATGGAATTTCTATTCCAAGATTGGGCCCCACACTACAAGGCTGACCCTGCCCTGCAAGGGGAGTACGCGGCTGCTACGTCTGGCATTGCAGAACACCAGCACTCAGGCCGCCACATTGGCGCCCGGGAGCAGGTCATTGAGCACCATTATGTGATTGTGTCTAAGGCAGTGGCCTCCAAGGTCATACAAGGGGTGCACTCATACAGTCAGCCAGGAGTGGATAAAACGCTGAAGGTTTTGCAAAGGCACTACAAGTTTCATGGATACACTCCCATGAAGCTACGGCAGCTCGAGGAGCACGTGATCCAGCGCTGTGATACATGTCAGACCTCCGTGCCACGGTGTGGCCGGCACACTGCCACTACTCTTTCGCCCCGAAATATCAGTCTGCCTCAGTGGGAATGGACATTGTCCGTCTCGGAGCGTGCGAGTTGCGCAAAGGTTACACTGTGGACTGTTGCTTCATCATTATTGACGGAGTAACCAGCTATGTTATAGCCATAGGTGCTGTACTCAAGGGTTTAGACGCCTGCAAATTGGCAGAACGCTTTTCGAAAAAGTGCGTATTTTGCGCTGGCGTTCCGAGTGAAATCCTGAGGAGCAACGCCAAATAATTTAATAACAGATTTGTAACTACCCTTTGCAATTTAGCCGGCATTTCAACACATGAGTCCGTGATCTACGATCATAAGACTAACGGCAGAGCCGAAAGAGCAGTGAAAAGCGTCGTTGAAACCCTTAGGGTATACTTACAAAAGACCAGTACGCCCACCAGTCAGTGCTACTCGAAACTGCCTATGGCACTATGGGGTCTGAATGATCCCCCAAGTGCCATAGCGCCCTACTCCCCCGCGGCCTCCTGTTCGGGAGAGACCCCATTGGGGTCGGCCTAATGCCGTCGATTCTGGACGACAACAGGTGCGAAGACGGCCTTGATTTTCTGATTGGAATTTGTTTCCTGCGACTCTGACATCAGCGTGAGGAGGTTGAGCAAAAGCTGGCGGCCATCCATGAAAAACACGAAAAAGAGTTTAGCAAGATCGCGCATCGAAAAACTCTGGGAAATGGGTGACCGCGTCTGGGTCCGCAATTTGTCCAATCACGCGGACCTTCATTTTGACAAAGTGGCCCGCATTTGGTCGGGACTATAAGAAATCCTTGAAACTATGGGCCGGGGTCGATACCGTGTGGCGACCTCCCAGAAACCTCAAATATTGGGGACGTGCCGTCTCAAGCTGTCTCTGCCGCTGTTGTTGGGTGTTATGCTAAAGTGCAATCAACACACGCTCCTTCCCTCTCCCCAAGACGACGACACGTGGGTGGTGGAGCATGTGGTGGACTTCAAGGAGGTGCCTTCCACTCAGGGTAACGGCAAGGTCCAGAAATAGCTTGTCAAGTGGAAATGTCACCAGGAGTGGACATGGAACACCAGGGAGCAAATTTTGCAGCATGTGTGCGGCTGGTGGCACGCCTACAATGCAAAACATGGCATTCGAGTCCCATTATGACCTCCTTGTCCTCCTTGCCACCATTAGGCCCCTTACATTCACTACATGTCACCTACGTTGACTACATGTCCCTACATTGAATACATGTGAACCCCACAAGAATCTGAGATGCATGCGGGCACCCATGACGCATTCAAGGCCGCTCAGGGAGTTTGTGGACCTAACGCGCAGGGTAGACCTGTACTTAGGCCCCCCCTCCGGGTTGTGGGCTTTAGCACTGTGTCAGGCCTAGCATAGCTGATGCCCATCTCCGACAAAAGCCCATTTGAGAAACCCAGGTGCTTTTTGGCCCTCCCTTGGGGGTGTGTGGCCTTATGGCATAACGGGGTTGGCAACGCATTAGGGTTTCCCTGTTACGCGTATTCGATACGGCAGGATACGGCAGGATACGGCAGGATACGGCAGGATACGGCAGGATACGGCAGGATACGGCAGGATACGGCAGGATACGGCTGGATACGGCCGGATACGGCAGGATACGGCAGGATACGGCAGGATACGCAGGATACGGCAGGATACGGCAGGATACGGCAGGATACGGCAGATAGGGCAGGATACGGCAGGATACGGCAGGATACGGCAGGATACGACAGGGTCCAAAATATCTGCTTGTTTGCACTACGAAAACAACCATTTTGCGTTCATTCAGCGTTCGGTGGTATTTCATACTGTTCTTGCATGCCTATTGCTTAGGCGGCTCAAGGTGCATGGTATGAAACTACAGAAAGTGGCGAAAATACACGGCCTCAAAAAACATTACAAAATTACATTACAAAATGGTTGCGAGCCTATAGCTGAGCGGCCATGCAAATGTGCATAGTAGATCAACAAGGGTGTTGGAAATTTAGGATTGTCAAAAAATGCAAATGATTGGAGCATTGAACTGCGATTTGCATCATTGCTTTGCACACCCTTGGGGAGGTTCGCTAAGGCGCAATGCAACATTTTGGCCTGAACAAAGAACACTTTTGTTACTATGGAACCACCCGTTTGAGGTGTTTGTGGCTTTCCGCGTCGAATTGCTTTTCACAACCAAATCATGCCATTTGCATAGATAAATGGGAGATCAAAGAGTGAGACAACAATAATAGATGTGCTTGAGACCCACAAGATGGTGAAACACAAGGCAAAAGGAAAATATCTCAACAGGGACAAGTTTTCTTTTTTCCTCGCACCAAAAAGCGCCAAAAAAGCGACAAGGAGGCGAGAGGAAAGCGAAAGGGAAGCGACAGGTAGGCAACAGGCAGCCGAGAGGAAAGCGACAGGCAAGCCACAACAATGCAATAGGGGAGCGACAGGGTAACAGGTTGGGTGACAGGGAGGCGACAGCGAGGCAAAAGGGAGGCAACAGAAAGGCGATAGGCAAGCGACAGGCAAGCGATAGGCAAGCGACATGAGAGCGACAGGTTACCACGTTGGGCGACAGGGAGGCGACAGGGAGGCGACAGGGAGGCGACAGGAAGGCAACAGGAAGGCGACAGGCAAGCGACAGGACAGCGACAAGCAAGCAACAGGAGAGCAACAGGGTACCAAGTTGGGCGACAAGGAAGCCACAGGGAGGCGACAGGAAGGCGACAAGGTGGCGACAGGAAGGCGGCAGGCAAGCGACGGGCAAGTGACAGGCAAGCGACAGGAGAGCGACAGGTTACCACATTGGGCGACAGGGAAGCGACAGAGAGGCGACAGGGAGGCGACAGGGGGGCCACAGGAAGACGACAGGCAAGCGACAGGAGGGCGACAGGGAGGCAACAGGAAGTAGCGACAGGAGAGCGACAGGAAAGAACGACAGGAGGGCGACAGGAGAGCGACAGGAAGGCGCAAGGCAAAAAGTAGCATGGCGACAGGAAACAACAGGAAGCGATGAGAAGCGACAGGATAGCGACAGGAGGGCGGCAGGAATGTAACAGGGAAGCGACAGGGGAGCGACAGGAGAGCGACAGGAGAGCAACAGGGAAGCAACAGGCAAGCGACAGGGGATTGACAGGGGGCCAAAAGTGCCAAAAAAGCGACAGGGAGGCGACAGAGAGGCGACAGGATGGCGACAGGGGAGCGAGGCGGCCCGAATCTACTCGTTGCTTCAGTGAAGGTTGTGCACAAGCGCCATCAGATGTGAACCCATCACAATGGTACAAAGAATATATTTTCTGGCCTTTTTTTGCGCGGGGCCTCGCGCAATGAGGACTGCAATGCAGTCTCAGAACTTGAAATTCACAACCTATACCTCTTTTTTCAGGCAGTGCAAATCAAAAATCAAACCGTGGGGTGGGTAGTAAGACCATTCGACCCTGAAGCCGTCTCTTCAAAGGAAAATGAATCGGGTGAGGTTTTTGGTTTTTTTAAGGTATGCGCGAGGCCTCGCACATGGGGCAGCCCCTGAACCACATGTTGCATATGGTTTGCGTTGATATTTAATCCGCCATGCTTCTGTTTTAATGATCCTTGGTCTTGATTACGGGAGGCCTCGCGCATGGAATTCGATCAATAAATCATTTTTTCAGGTATGCGATGAACATGCAGAACAGAAAGTGATGTTGCACTCATTTTTTCTGCAGACCATGTTCATCCAAAAAACAAGGGGAACACAAGATGTATTCATTGGCCAATTTCCGCTAAAAGCACATCATTTTCCACTGAAATCATAAGATTTCTTTATTTTTTTCTATTTTTGTTTTGTTTTCGGCTGTCCGAAAAAAGGCACAAAATGGCACAAATCATAAGAAAGATACTTTTTTTGGACTAATATTCTGTTTTCAAAAAACAGAGTCTGTGAAACACTTTTTTCTTCCATGGTCCAAATTGGGTGCATTTGGTGTGATTTTGACCATGCAACTTGGCCCGCTTAAGTATTGTGACTTTCCCAGCTGACAACCCGCTTCATGTACACCATTTAATTTGTTTCAAAAAAGAAGAAGATTGCTACCTGCTTCCTGAGCTTGGTGGTATTTCATCCTGCTCCTGCGTGCCCATTGTGCTGTTTCTGTTTAGGTTGACAACCCGCCTTGCTGCACACGAATTCTCGATTTTTAAAAAGAAAATGATTGCTACGTGATTGCGTACGAAACACTTCCTGTGCCCCAAAACACAATACGCAGGAGCATGAAAAAAGACCATCACATCATTGCACCCTGTACTATTATGGTTATGGACTTTCGGTGTACCTCTGCTCCATGTTATGTAGGTTACAGCAGAAAGTGAACAGGCCGGCAAGGAGGTCGTAGTTATACGAGCGCCCGGGAGCCTCATCACGGCCGTTCCAGAATCGCCATTTCTTAACATTGCTGAAAACATTCTCCACTAGATTCATCATTCTTCACTCCATTTATCACCTGGTTGTAATGCACCATGAACCAGGTCAATCGACCATCCCCCCCAGCCACACGGCAGGTCATGTTGTCTGCAGTGCTGTAGTGACAGTCACCGAGGCGTAAGTCAGGCCGAGGAACATTACATTTCCAGGGAATGGATGCATCCATGTCCGCCGTCTTCTCAGCATCGGTGGCACGGGGCGGATACCACCACGAGCAGGCAGTGATCTCGCGCCCCCAGTTGATCATGGCATTAAACACGAGCGCATGCCCGCGGTAAGTGGGTTTGCCAGACCAGAACAGCTCCGGGTCTACCGGGTGCGAAGGTGACTGGATGGCCACATGCGTGCTATCGACAATAGCAGACACATGGCGGTGAATTGGATGATTGTGCTGTTGGAATTCCCATGGGCGTTCAAAAGCATCCATGAACGTAAGCCACAGGTGAGCCCGTTGTTACACGTCACGTAGTACTTGGATACAGTAGTCCCGACCAATTCTCAATGTCCTCGCACATGCAATCTGGCTGTACCCCAATTGCAGGAAAGAGATTGTAATTACAAACTCCTCTAATGTGAAAATGGAATTTGCCACCACGAATAGCAGAAATCCCATTCTGTACCCGGTGGCATTCATGAGCGGCATTGCTGCAACTGGAGCGCAGTGCGGGGAGGCGCCGCTATCAGAACGATCCACAGTGATCCACGTAAACTTCAAGACTTAAGGACGGAAGCACTGAAATGATTGAGCAGTGCAGAAACGATATAAAAACAGCGGAAAAAAAATCTAATAGTGCTAATGTAACTAATGAGTAACATTCTTCTTTCATTGTCTCAGATATGTGCTGTCTATGAAATCGACAGTGAGGGCAACGAAGCAATCCATAGCTCTTGGCTGGAACGGTGTTTGATGGTCCTTCACTCTTAAGGAGTGTCAGTGAAGCGCTGCCATCAATGATTCTTGCGAGCCGGGCCAAGTGACGTGAAAGGTGCGTGATGGTCCTCCACTCTTAATGAGTCTCAGTGCGGCGGACTACAGCACAGCCAACAATGCGACAAGGTTCACAATGTGGTACACGCTTCAACCCCTGTGTGCAGGGCGTCCATCATATGAGGCGACGCCGCGACAAGGGTTGACGCTGTGGTTCACGCTTCCACCCCTGTGTGCAGGGCGTCCAACGTGAGGCGTAGCTGCTACAGAAGTTCACGCTGTGGTAAACGCTTCCACCCCTCTGTGCAGGAAGTCCATCATATGAGGCGACGCCGCGACAAGGGTTCACGCTGTGGTTCAAGCTTTCACCCCTGTGTGCAGGGCATCCAACGTGAGGCGACGCCGCTACAGGAGTTCACGCTGTGGTACACGCTTCCACGCCCCCTTTGCAGGGCGTCCAACATGAGGCGTGTGCGTGGGCAGAGAACTACGGATTCATTCAAAAGATTGTTGCTTTGCATCTTCAGCCACACTGGCAGAATCTTCACGCGCATTTGCGAGGTGCTGCCCAACCAGTACACGCCTCAATGGATAGCGGCTCGCATTGGGCTGCATGAACATGGCAGTTTGCTTGGTGATGATGTTTGGTACGCCGTGTATTGGGACTACAGTGATCTGCCGTCGGACACCTGGAAACAAACTGCCAGATCACTGTGGCTGGCCATGCTGTCTGAGAGAGGGGTGACGCCCACCACTGCAGATCAAATAAAGTTTGATGTCTTTGTCACCTGTTTACCGGATGCGCCTTTGTGGCAAGAACAAATAAAATTGGAAAAGGCTGGGCGTGCAAGCCAGAAGGAGGCGTCTGCCGATGTGCAAGCTCTTGGTCTTGGCCCCAGTTCATTGGAGAGGCGGAAGCACACACTGGCCAGCTACCTCATGGGTCCGAATGCAGTGGGCAGGAAGCCAAGCACACGGGAAATGGCGCCCCACCAGTGGTCCTGCATCTCAGCGGCGCTGCAGGGCACCGGCCAGCAGATGCTACGCGCCAGTGCCAAAGAACTGCAGCAAGGGAATGTGCACACGGCACTGCCTGATCTTCCAAATTGCCTATGCACAGCGGTTTGCAACTTGTACGCCATGAAAATACAAAACGTCTGGAGTTCGACACGGGCACACACCACATGCCATTGATGCAACGGAGCTCGCACCTTGGATTGGGGACTGGCAGGGTCATTTGGATGAACCTCGCTGGAGGCACGTCGCGCAGAATGAGGAGGATGAAAATCAGGACAGTGACACCAGTTCTGTGATTGATGAGAACGCACTTGCTCAGCCGGAGACGTTGACTCAGCCGCAGCCGTTGACTCAGCCGCAGACGTTCTCCGCACGAGCACCGCGGACACAGGACCTGCCACCAGATCATGCGGAAGAGGAGACCGTCAAGGCCTACCTAGAGAGGCTGTTGGGTTCAGCTCCGCGGCGCAATTCCTTGCCCGGACGCCCGGGTGACACGCCATCTGAAGATGCTGATTTTGCTTGATGACTTACAGCAACCGCCGCCAGCAGAGCGCAGGCCCTCGGCGGATAGCGGCCGGTACATTGTGGAAGCCCCGAAGAAGAACTATCACTGCATTGTCTGCTATTGCTTTCTGTTGAACACTGCAGTGCTGCCTTGTGGACACACGATCTGCACAGACTATGCAGGGAGGATCAGCCGGTGTACACTGGATCGTACTTTTTTCGTTGCTGCCAGCACCCCCAGGAACCGCGCTGTTCAGGATGCTGTGCAAGAATTTCTGCTGTCGGAAGGGGCTCGTACTGCAGGCGCGATACTTGCAGCAGCAGGAGCTGCAATATTCTCTCTGGGATCCACAACAAGACCACTGACAAATCCGGATGCCATGCGACAGGCCAGATTGCGAGCCTTCATGCACCTGTTGCCACCAGATCCTCCTGGTGAACTAGCAGCAGATCCTCCTGGTGAACCAGCAGCGTGTCCTGATTCAACATGCTCCCAGATACCAGCGCCAGCAGTGATCTCCAGAACGGTGGCTTCGTTGGACTCTGAGCGGTTGCGACAGCGAGAATGGAAGTGCACAACAGTGCAGCGTCGTGTGGAGCGATCTGAGCAGCCACGTGCAGCAGCTGGAACACTGGTGCACGTCATGTTCAATGACAGCTGGTACGAGGGCCTGGCCGGTGGCGGTACTGTTGAATTCGGCGATGGAACAAGATTTCCCTGGAGCCGCATCCGCACCTGACATGCAGCCAGCGACCACTAAGGTCAGCTATATACACTATTTTGGTAATATATTTAATTATTTTTTTTGTTTGTCTTCAGCCTGCACAGTGGCATGCACCATAGTGCAGCAGTATAACTATATATTTTGTATGTCTATAACTTCTTTTATTGTTGATTATTTATATTATCGCACAGTGGAATACACCACAGTGCAGCTTCTTCAGACGCACGCATCGAATGGCCATTCCTCCCTCTGCTCAGTGTAATGTCGCTGTGCCTTCCCAGGTTTTTGAGTGCGCCAGTCAATGACGAAAGAAAGTAGTTGGCAGTTGAGGTTATGTGTCAAGTCAATTTATTACCTTTCAGCACAGCAGGGAACAACAAAAAAGCATGCAGAGGTTCAAAAACCAGACAGTTGAACAGTTTTGAAAAAATGAACACCATATTTTGAAAAAGCATTTATGTTTGTTAGGATACAAGCTGCAGTGGGTTCTAAAAAGGTTTCCGGAAAGAAGACAATTGGAAATGGATTTTGGTTTGTTAAGATAAAAGCTGCAGTGGGTTTGAAAACGGTTTCGGAAAAGAAACAATTGGAAATGCATTTTTGTTTGTTAGGATAAAAGCTGCAGTGGGTTTGAAGACGTTTTCGAAAAGAAACCAAGTCACATCACATCACATCACACGACATCACGGCAATTCAAATATGGTCACACACTTCACATCACATTAAAACACATGACATCACATCACACCACATCACACCACATCACATCAAGTCAAATCAAATATCATTGCACCAAATCACATCATGGCATGGCATCACATGACATCCCATCACATCACACCACATCACATCACATCACATCACGTCACGTCAGCTCACGTCACGTCACGTCACGTCACGTCACGTCACATCACGTCACGTCATGTCACATCACATAGCATCCCATCACGTCACATCACATCACATCGCAGCACGCCACACCAAACCACACCACACAAGAGCACACTACATCACATCGAATCACGTCATGTCACATTGAATCACATCACATCACATCACGTTGCGAACACCACATCCTATCAACTGATAACGCATCACATCAAATGGCATGAAGGAAGGTCAATTTGCATTGGTTCATAGAAGGTCAGATCACATAGGTCCGCACACCTGCAAGGCACCGCCTGTTTATGAGACCTTTACCAATAACTGAAACTCCAGGTTAGGATTACGGTTAGGGTTGGGGTTAGGGTTAGGGTTAGGGTCACCGAGCTGGTGGAACCAGTCTTGGTTTTATAACCCTTTTTAGTGTCCAGGGTGGACCTACCAGGTTTAGCAGCAGCAAGCAGCAAGCAGCAAGCAGCAAGCAAGCAGCAAGCAAGCAAGCAAGCAGCAGCACGCGCGAAATGGCTAAAAATCAGAACTCCGTCGTGGTGCTTTGGATTTAGATGAAATTTCGGTGCATGATACCTATGGGTCGGAAGTACAATCACACAAAGTTTGGGCGGGAAACTCGACAGTGGCGACCGGCAACGGGCCTCGCGGGTAGCGCACCCAGGTTTCAAAATCTGTCAAAAATGACCAGAAAATGCCATTTTTGGGTAGTTACAGTTGCCTAGCATGTCCTTGTAGGGGGGAATTGGCACGGAAACCAATGTAGATGTTGAACGAACACCTTTGGTCACTGTCTAGTGGGGTTCACACCCAAGTAGTGGGCCCGATGACCTCTTTTTGGGCCCATTTTCGACACATTTTAGCCCCTATAAGTTCCCAACCACCCTCCATTTTTTTCTTCGACGCCTGAACTCCGACAACCCTCGCCTAACCCCCGACCCTCGCCGTACCCGAATGTGCATGGCTTGAGTCCTGTAGCATCTGCCCGCAAAGCCCCTCTTACCTGCTACCGGCCATTGTGGTGGCGGGGGCCATCGCACTCAAGCAAGGCATCAATGAATCATCACGTGCCTAATGCATATGAAACGGGATCGCGGTGAAGCGAACGCCGATTGTAGTTTGTTTTCTTCGTGTCCTTAGAATGGTTGTGTATTGGTATAATGTGTTTTGCTCATCCTTTTGCACTGTGGATGTCACCTTGTACTAGGTATTTTTCCTTGGCGGGGAATAACCCTTTTTAGTGTCTAGGGTGGACCTACCAGGTTTAGCAGCAGCAGCAGCAGCAGCAGCAGCAGCAGCTAGCAGCAGCACGCGTGAAATGGATAAAACTCAGAACTCCGTCGCGGTGCTTCAAATTCAGGTGGAATTTTGTTGGACGATGCCTATCGGTGTGAAGTACAATCACACAAAGTTTGAGCAAAAAACTCAACAGTGGCGGCCGGAAACGGGGTTTCAAAAACTGCAGTTTAGGGCCAAAAACAGCCATTTTGGGGCCAAAAAAGCCCTAGAACCTATTCAAAACGGCCAAACGAAGGGAAACGGTGGGTACCCTCCACGTGCGGCCTGACCCTCCCGTGTCAACGAGCTCTTTGGGGCCCTCTCACTCCATGATATGTCCCGGAAGCAGCCCAAAAAGGCCCCCAGAAGCTCCAAATGCCGACAGCCACAAACCAAGAACAGGCCATATCTTTGGCTACATGGCTCAAAATGCGATTCCGAGGGCACCTATTCCACCCGCAACACCCCACTATTTGTGGTTTCCATCCCTCAGAATTGTCCAAATGGACGCCTAGACCCCCGTACCCAGGCCCACTAGGCTGCGGCAAGCTGCAAGCTCAAGCCCAAACAGGTGGGTGCCCAAATGGGTCAACAGGGTCCGGTAGGGGCAAAAAGATGACTTTTCTCAAAAATCATCCTAGACCATGTGCGACGCTAGAACAAGTGTTTTTGGACCGTTGTGAGCTTGTGGTGGCCCATTTTGGTCCCCCGAAAATCCCAAAATGCCTTGAAAATGGGCTGTTTTCGGACCAAAAATGGGTCAAAAATGGGTCAAAAACGCATTTGTCCGAACCTCATCCTAGACCATTTGGGGTGCACAAACGGGCGAAATGAGCCCATTTTGAGCCCATATTAGGTGATTTTTGGGCCCTAAGAAGTCCAAGAAGCCTTGGAAGTGGGCCTCGTGGTGATGGGGTTCACTTGCAAGCTGATTCCACTTTGTCAAGAGCCATCAATGTGTGAATCATTCTTGATGTCCCTCACCAGTGATAGCTGATGTTCCCTCCCCCACCAGCTCGGTCCCAATATTCAGTCTTTATTAGGGTTTCGATTACTGTCATACGGCAGGATACTGCAGGGAAAGCAGGATACGGCAGTATACGGCAGATACGGCAGGATACGGCAGGATACGGCAGGATACGGCAGGATACGGCAGGATACGGCAGGATACGGAAGGATACGGCAGGATACGGCAGGATACGACAGGATACGGCAGGATACGCGTATTACAGGAAGACAGTCGTATTAGGGAAACCCCATTAGGCCCCCTCTAGTGGGTTGTGGGCCCTATCGCCGCCTCATGAGTTAAGCAAGTGGTGAGGGAACCAAAGAAGCTAGGCCCACCCGCAAGGGTATGTAGCCCTTTACTCGGAGGAGGATGAGCGGTTAGACCCCCGCGCAGTGGGGGGGTAGTCCTACCGGGATGTCACGCCCAACAGTCCTTCCAATCTTTACCTCTGCTTCCATTCCCACGTCATTTTCCTTCCTGTTTTCTGTCCTCAACCCAAGCCTCTCCCGTCCCTCTTTCAGACTTTTTGGCAACGCATTGACTTCCACGCACCTGGAGACATTCAGCGAGCTCGCCTTTTCCGCACCGGCGGCGCATGGGGCGCCCGGAGCCTATAACCCTCCCGCCCTAGCCCTCTACCCGCACGCTTCCGAGGTTGGTCCCGAATTCGTGTAGTCAGTGGAGGGCAGATATATAGGAGGTTCCTTTTTTTTTTTGGAACTCTGAAGATATCTCCAAATTTGAATGTTATAAATTGAGTGTCGAGGCCAGTGGTGCTGAAGTTTCACGCGCCACAGTTCCTTGCTTCCTGCAGTCCTTTCGCTTACCCCTGCCAGTTGGCAGGTTCAGTGCTTTGAGTGATGCGCGTGGCCGTCCTTATCCATACCCAGTCGCTGTGCTCGCGGCCCACGAGCTGTCCCTCTTCCTCCCCTGCTCCTACCTTCCTATCATTCTGCAGTTCAGCAGTCTGCAGCCAGCAGTCTGCGTTTCCGTCAGTGGAAAAGAAAGACAGGAATTTCTTTGAACACCAGAAGTTTGTTGCCCCCCCCTCTTCAGTGCTGATCCTCGCTGCTGGCGCTGGGCTGACGGTGTGCTCCTACCCCTTATCGTTGCAGATGCCGGCCCGGGGAAGACGGGGGCGCGAACCAGGGCGCGGGGGTTCCCCCCCCTCCCCCCCCCCCCCCGCGCCGCACTGACCCGTCGGCGGCCGACCGGACCGCGCCCGACGCCCGCGCCCGCCCAGCAACCCCAACGGCGCGAGTATGCCCCGGAGGGGCACGCCGGCGACAACAGAAGGCAGGCCGACGCCTGACGGGGCGGGGGGGCGGGGGGGGCGGCCCCCCCACCCCCCCCCCCCGCACCCCCCTCCAGCTTGGGAGCCACAGGAGCGGCCCTCCGCCCCCCCGGAGCCGAGGGGACGCCCCCCCCCGAGAAGGGACCGCGACGCGGGGGGGGGGGGGGGGGTGCGGCTGGACCTGCTCCCGCGGGGGTCGCGGCCGCAGGGCGAACCCACACCAGCGTGCCGGAGCAACGCGCGCACCAGAACAGTATGGGGGCCACGCCCCACATGACCCTCCCGTGACCACAGCCCACTCAGGGAGAGCAGAGGGGGGGTTCAGGTCTGTAGGGGCCCCCAGGGGAGCGGCCCACGGGCCGCCCCTCACCCCTCCCCATCCCGGGGCGGCACCCCGACCCCGACCGCACGCGCACGCCGGAGGGGAGTGCGCCAATGACGCGAGGGGGGCCAGAATGGAGTATCGCAGGCCGCCAGCCAGAAAGGGGGCCAGGAGGCCGCGGCGCGACCCCCCCCCCACCTCCCCCCACCGGCCCGCGGGGCAGGGGGGGTTGGTCCCCTCCCCCGCCCGAGAGAGGAGCAGGAGCGCGACCCGCCCCCCCGCCCCAGCCGCCGGCTCCCACAGGGCCCCCACAGGGCGTGCAGGCCGAGGGGACAGAGAAGAACACCCGCACGCCCGCGCCCACAACACGTGGATAGCGGACCCCAACAGCCCGCCCAGTGGACGGGCAGTCGGGGGAGGGGGAGCGCCTGACCCCAGACGCCCCTCGCAACAGTAGAAGGCACCCCCCCCGGGGGGCGCCTTACCGCCACCCCCGCAAGCCCAAGCCAAGTAGGGGGGAACCGGGACCGGACCGCCCCCCCCAAAGCACGCCAGACGGAGCAGGGGACCGGGGCAGGACACGCGGAGGGGCACGGACCACGTGGAAAGGCCCTACCAGCGCCCAGTGCCGGGACCGCCCGAGGTGCGCACGCCACACCACCCAGGAGGGGGGGGGGCGGACGCCGCGGGAGCGCGAGCGCACAAACACGTAACGGGCACGTGGGGACTACCAGAAGGGCAACCTGACCGAGCGCGCGGAACGCACAGACCGCGTGGAATGGCGTACCAGCGAGCGAGGATAAGGGACACCCGGACAGGAGGGCCCGCCACACGCAGCGCGGAACACGCGGGGCGGGAAGGGGGAAACGAGAGAGACACAATACCAGGTACCGGCCCGAACCCCCCGAACCGGCCGTGAGCGCCGCGCACACACAGACGGGGCACTGCACCCACCAAGGCAGTAGTGGCGCACAGCGCCACGCCCCAACCCCTAAGCTAGGCAGCCTCCACGCCAGCCCAAGGGGGTCCCACTGGCGACAAGCCAGTAGCACGGGACAGGCGGCGCCGGCGCTCCGGGCGACCACGCATTAGGGGGGTGACGCAGTGGGTAAGCGCCCGCAGCCACGACTGCGAATTGGTGCACTGACCGGGGAGTGGCGAAACGGAAAAGCCGGCGAAGGACGGGGCTCCGACCCCTGTGAACCCGGAAGACTCCGCCACCAGGCAGGAGGTGCGTCTTGGAGGGCCCCCCACTAGGACCCGGTGGGGAGGATATCACCTGGCCCGACCAGGTGGCCCCCCGGGGCTGAAAGGCGTCTAGTACCCGCAAAATCAAACCTCAAACCTCAAACCTTATCGCTGCTGACATTTCCAAGCCGGTGTGCGCTGCAGGATTTTTTTTTCCGTAAGTCCTGTCAGCAACGTCTACTACCTCCATTTAAACAGATCTACCAGGCGTGCCCTTTTCTGGCTGTCTCTTCACGCCAGGGCGCCGCCTTAGGAGGGGAGTGTTAGTAGTAGGCAGCAGAGTAAAGAGTCTGCTGATAGCAACTTATCTTCGAGATTGCTCGCGAATCATAGGCCTGAAGCGTAAAGACAGACGTCAGTAATATTACAGAGTACAGACAGAAGAACAGCAGAGCACAGACAGAATCACTACAGAGTAGCCAGTGATTATTAGATAGTATAATGGTTGAATTTCACACATCCTACATGCCTTTTCTCTGTAGAGTAGTCTGAGACTGGACTCGTGTGTGTTGCACAGGGTTTTTGTGACCATGTTGACTGTGGATTCACGGACAAGCTCAACAATTGCGACATGCTGGAGCAGTGTATTGCTTTGAGGGCAAAGGTGCAGTGTGGTCTCAATTTTGAAACGAAACTCAGGTGTTTGGCAGGATCGGTACTGTGCAGGAGCCTATCGGCTTATCACTGGTATGAGTGACACAAAACGGCATCTACATCAGTGTGTGACGGAATTGCATCAATCGCGACAATCGGCAACTGCAATGCATGGGATAAAAGGCATTCTCCTCACCATGATTCAAACACACAACATGAGTCGACAGATGATGAATGCAATGCTTACGGGCAACTGGGTGACACATCCCTTATCCACGACGGAAAGCTGCCAGACCAGTAGTCGGACCGGTGTTGTCCAGCTATTAGATTCAGGCCACAGGAGGCAGGCGACGGCAAAATGTGGCAGGGAGCGACAGGAAGGCGACAGGGTGGCAACAGGAAGACGACATGGTGGCGACAGGAAAACAACAGGAAAGCGGCAGGAAAGCGGCGGGGAAGCAACAGGAAGCGACAGGCAGGCGACAGGAAGGCAACAGGGGAGGTGCGACAGGAGGGCAACAGGGAAGCAACAGGGCGCGACAGAGTGGCGACAGGGATACGACGGGGAAGCAACAGGAAACAAGACACAGCGACAGGATAAGCGACAGGAAAGCGAAAGGAAGACGACAGGAGGGCGATAGGGCTAGCGGCGACAGGGAAGCGACAGGGAAGCGACAGAGGAAAGCAACAGGAGAGCAACAGGAGAGCAGCAGGAGAGCAGCAGGGTGTTTTTTTGCAACAGGAAGGCGACAGGAAGGCGACAGGAAGGCGACACGGATGCGACAGGGGAGCGACAGGCTTGTGGAGCACAACACGTGAGACAAAATAGTACATGGTTTCTTATATAGGTGGATATATGTAAAGAAAATGAGAACCAACATTTTAGATTTATTTGGATTCTTATGAGGATGTCATTTCATTGTTACATGGATAAACTTTTACCATTTGGTGAATTTGACTCTTTTATGGAATCACTACATTCGGTAGGTAGATTTCACCTGAAACCGAATACCAAATGATAAAGATGAGGATAAGTTTCAACTGCAAACTGACCCGATCATAAATGGTCCCGACATCATCCCGAAAACAAGAACTCGTCCCGACAGCAAGAACTCAGGAGAACTCACTATAAACAATAAACAGAAAATGTGGCAGGAAGAGGACAAAAAAGACACAGTCAGAAACAAATAAGAGCAAGAAAGAAAAGGTCCTTGTGTGTGTACAACTTAGCTGCTCGATCAGTGTGCCGCAGTGATAGCCTACCCATTTCTATCCCCAAGATCAGGACACATTTTTTTCTTCACAGGTTTCCTTGCACTGATCTATCGCCTATCCGAGGATTCTTCACGAGTGACAGTCTGTGCTCGCTGGTGGCAGATCCCGATACTGCTGCCATGCTCCCGTCGGCTGACTCTTTCTACTCTGTTGGTGTTTCTGTTTTCTCTGAGGCCGAGAAGTCGCCTCCGCTGTCCTCTCTGGGGGTATGCAAAGGAGTTTCGGCCTTGTTTATGTGTTGGTTGACTGGGTCCAAGTTACAACTGGGTGGCGGCTTCGCGGGTCCATGAGCGTGGTGCGTTGCGTGTCACCTTGGCGGCTCCAGCACCCATACACGAGGAAATCGGACGTGGAATGCACGAGTGACGATCACGTGGGTAGTGGTTGCTCATGAGGCATTTTTCTTCGCCTCACACACTGTGTCCCACAGAGTCCGACGAACTCGAGCCCACGAGATCAGCACAAGCCCGGCAACAACCATCGATCCACGATTTGCAGCATTGCTTTGCACACCCCTCACAATTTGGTATGAACAAAGAACATTTTTAGTACTATCGAACTGCCTGTTTGACATGTCTGTGGCTTTCCATCGATAGGGTAACGCATTGGGCGACAGGGAGGCAACAGGGAGGCGACAGGGAGGCAACAGGAAGGCGACAGGCAAGCGACAGGCAAGCAACAGGCAAGCGACAGGAGAGCAACAGATTACCACGTTGGGCGACAGGGAGGCGACAGGGAGGTCACAGGGAGGCGACAGGGAGGCGACAGGAAGAGGACAGGCAAGCAACAGGCAAGCGACAGGCAAGCGACAAGAGACCAACAGGTTACCACGTTGGGCGACAGGGAGGCGACAGGGAGGCAACAGGGACGCTGAAGGGAGGCGACAGGGAGGCGGCACGAAGATGACAGGCAAGCGACAGGAGGGCGACAGTGAGGCAACAGGAAATAGCGACAGGAGAGCGACAGGAGGGAACAACAGGAGAGCGACAGGAGAGCGACAGGAAGGAGCCAGGCAAAAACTAGCATGGCGACAGGAAGCGACAGGATAGCGACAGGGGTGCTGCAGGAAAGCGACAGGGAAGCGACAGGGGAGCAACAGGGGAGCAACAGACCGGCGACAGGGAAGCAACAGGCAAGCGACAGGGGAGCGACAGGGGGCTGAAAGTGCCAAAACAGCAACAGGGAGGCGACAGGGAGGCGACAAGATGGCGACACGAGGGCAAGGTGGCCCGAATCTATTGAAAGAAAAGCAAACTACCAGGCAGTGTGTCACATCCTAGACTTATCAGTACACCTCCCGGGAAAATGGGTCGGTCAACCAAGCCCCGTCTGTTGCCTCCGTCCACAATGGGATTTCTCTGCCAGGTTGAAACACCTTAAGGTCCAATCTCTGGGTCACCTTTGAGTGTTGCTTTGGTTGTGTCAGTATGTTACGATCCATCACCAAAGGAGGAAATAGAGCCCCTAAGAAGGGTCCAAGAGACATTTGAAATCTTAGGTGTCATACATTCATTGAAAATGGAGGGAATCGCTGCCCCGTAAATCTTCTTTGATGGTGTGCGGATCGGACGGCTTTCAGATGTTTGGGTTGCATTGCATGCTTGTTGGAGATTTGGTGAGATGTGTTCAGTGAACACTGATTATGATATATCGTTACTATATGGGGCACATACTACGTGTTGAATGAGTTACGACAGATGTATGAATGTACAGACAGACGGGAGACGACCCATACGTATGGTACCTCGAGCCAAGAAAAGAAAGCTGTGCATCCGGGAGTCTGGTGCATACAGC
Source organism: Eutreptiella sp. 'Long Island Sound 2002' (assembly GCA_964036045.1). NCBI lineage: Eukaryota > Euglenozoa > Euglenophyceae > Eutreptiales > Eutreptiaceae > Eutreptiella > Eutreptiella sp. 'Long Island Sound 2002'. The sequence goes on from OZ038393.1 coordinate 48,587,481, forward strand.
AAAGCACACGTGGACATCCGAAAAGCGCTCGCTGATGGTACACTCGTTGTCACCGACACATTGATGCAGGAATATATGAATATGGCATTGCACATGGTACAACAAACCGATAACGCAGATGCGTGCCAGGTCCACATGCAATGCCTGCTCGGATTAGCATCCAATCTTATTCTGCGTATCGAATGCAAACAATCTCCACGGAATACCCATCAGACCGCGATGACCACGCCGTCCTTTGGTGCACGGCTGGGGCATTATAAGTTGATGGACGACACCCAGTTGTTGATTCACGCCGAACAATCGTTGCTGCAGTCAAACCCCAATGCATGTGTCTGCATCATGAATGGACACAATGTACTTATTGCTCTGTCGTCTACCATGCCTGTGATCGGAATGTTGCAATCATCATGAACCAGACGGCAGTTGCTAATGGTCTGTTTAGTACCTACCACAAGGCTGTGATTCGGTTCGATTTGCAAAATGATGAACACATGTGCATTTACACAGTCAAACGATGCGACCTTATCGCCTGAAGTGCTGAAGTCCTGAAGTGCAGCGAGGTGATTTGGAAGGGTGAGAGTTGAAGAAGACGTCCTGCCTTCAACGTTGGACCTGTTACGTGCAGGTACTGCAACAGAGACGTTAGTGCCCCGTATGTCAATTTATGGTTGTTGTAGATGTACTGCCGTGTATCAAAACCACGTGCATCCTGTGTAAAGTAAGTAAGTAAGTAAGGGCGGCCGCGTCCGCAGCCTCATCTGACATCTCCTTGTTTGTTTCACATGGTGGCCGCCTCTGGCGGGAAGGAGAGCTTTCCACCATCAGTTCTCCTGGCAACCCCTGTCTCACCTCACGGCCGGGAACTTCAACCAGGTTCCCTTGGGGCATGACCGGCGGTAGGCTCCCTTCAGTCGCTGCCCTCACGCTTTCAGCTCCTTCCGGTCACCCTATGAAGGATCCCGCGGCCCTTCCCCCCTAGCACAGCCTATTGGGCGCCTGCAGGCGGGTTTCCTGTGGATAGCCCTCGCCGACAGCGGAGCATTTCTCTCTGTCAACCACATTCCACCACTCCCCATCCCTCACGGGTTGGAGTACCCACTCGGCTCCCGGATGCACTTGGGTGTCGTCCATCCACGGCGGGAGGCCAGGGGGGGACCCTTTCCACGTTCCCCCTGGTCCCGCTCACGCGTGAACCTACGTGTACTCAGGCCATTGACCCGGGGATCTCGAGGTCAACCCTCACCCCTGCGGACACCTCACGGCCGTCCTGGAGTTCAGGGCATTTCCCCGACTTCCCGTAGTCAGGTTCCCCATGGTTGGCCCATGGCTCACCACTCCATGGCGACTGGTTTCTCAATCCCACGAGGCTGTTGCTTGGCGCTTTTGGTCTCCCTGCCCATCCCATGTCCCATTCCCCTTTGCCTCATCCCGGCACCAGATCGTTCCCAGCGTCCCATGGACTCCCTACTCTGTGGGGCCGTTGTGCGGCCCTAGCCACACGCCCTTCCCCGCCCCGTCCCTTTGTTTCATCATCCTGTGTTTATACCCCACCGGGTCGCTAGCAGCCCTGTGGCGCGGGCCCACTAGATCCTTATCCATCCGGGGACCGCTTAGTGCGCCTAGCACGGGTCGCTTCCTTCCCGCCTCCGTCCCTTTCCCCTGTGCCGCGGCCCCGGCCTAATTTCCTGGGCTGTTGTGCGGCCCCATCCCATCCCTCATCCCGTGTTTATACCCCACCGGGCCGCCAGCAACCCTGTGGCGCGGGCCCACTGGATCCTCATCCATCCGGGGACCGTTTCGTGCGCCCAGCACGGGTCGCCCCCTTCCCGCCCTTTTCCCCTGTGCCGCGGCCCCAGCCTAATCCCCTGGGCTGTTGTGCGGCCCCATCCAGTTCTTCAGGTTTTTTTTATGCCAATTTTGGACCCCACGCACGGACAGTACCCAGGCAGCGACCTACCAGTTGCGCCGAAGGAATACAGGCGGGCACAGCGGGATATACCCCGCATGAAGGCGGCGCCAGGGGGTTGGACCCTTCGGGGTGCCAGCCCTCCATAAGGCAGGCGGTGTTGGGACACCAGAGGGACGTTACCCTGAGGTATGGCTGGATCTGGGGTCTGGGATCATGGACCCTATGCCTTAGCTCTGCTGATTGGGTACGATATGCCCAGGGTGCCATGGACTGAGTGCCATGGACCTACTGATTGGGCATGAGATGACATGGATGAGAAGGTAAGGGGTGCTCTGTCGAGACCCCCGACTTTCAGGATGTCACGACATGCCAACCCACTCAAGACTTATTCTTCTTCCTCTTTCTTTGGTCTGAGTCAGGGATGCCCAGCGAAAGCTGGTGGCTACCCCGACGGTTGGACGTCAATCCCACATACACACCTGTGAACACACAATCGGCAGGCAAGGACAGAATGGAGAGACCTCTACAGGTTTCGCAACCACCGGCAGGGACCCACTGTGAAAGTGGTCCTGATGCCACGCCCATTTGTCCTGAAATGCTGAGCAGTTTGCTGCCATTGACTCCAGCAGGATTCACACCTGAACAGGGCTTGAGCGAAGGACTGAATGAGGTCCAAAAAGCTGACTGGGACTACCCCTGAGAGCAGTAACCCAGAGTCCCCATCCGATGAATGGGGCTATGCTAACAGCATATCAGTCCTGCTCGCCCTGTCCGGGAGTATAGCCACCCAGACTGGGATTTGACAGAGTTCCAGAGGGTGGATTGAATAAGATACTCCCCCTGCTTCGATGCCAGCAAAGGGCGACCCACAGCTCGTGGACGCCCTATGCATTATGACGTCCCTCTTGGCTGGATTGTGCTGTCAGGTGGAGGCACCCCAGTCTGCACAGCCAGAAAAGCCTGAAGTGCCAACGACCGGTGAGCCCTGTCGCTGCAGCTTGCGGGTCCTGGCAGCTGTGACGGACTGTGACCGGACCAAGGAGGTGATGGTCGACGACATCCCCTCCTTTTTTATTTCCTTTCCCCTTTCCTATCCAGCCAGAGCCGTCCGATCAAGGTCCTGCCGCCCAGTTGCAAGTCTCTGGGGACTTGACCAAGATGATCGCGGCCTGTGCCAGGATTGGTTGCCCCTGAGCAGGACTTCGAGTCTTGCTCGGGTGATGAGGGCATGAGCGTGGTGCCATGAACCTCAGTGTCATGGACCTTAGGGACCCGCAGGACGATGTCCTGCCGTCCAGCTTAGCCCCAACCGTGGCCTCTTAGGAGACCACGGCGAAACGCCCCATCAGCCCGCTGGAACACCGCGGAATGTGTGAGTTGGTGAGTGGAGTGCGTGTGAGGAGTGTGCTTGTCAGCAGGGGGTGAACAATGTCCTCCAGTGGGGGCCCACCAGATCCAGCAAGTTCTATTCTTCCTGGGTAGACGGATAATCTACCTTATAGATGCACTCACGCATCGTCAAAGAGTGCCATCACAGCCTTGTGGTTACCCTGCGAGGGTCTGGAGGACCTGCACTCAGTGGGAACCCCAAGTCAACCTTAGGGGAGTCCCCGGTATGGGGTAGTCTTCTTACAGCGCCACCAAGTGTAGGCCGTATGTGGACGGCTGATGCCTACCTGCCTGCCTGAGCCAAGTGTGTCCTGCTTTCGGGTGTAGTACTGATGTGTTGACTGTGATCTGAAGTGTCCTGACATCTCACTGTGGGCGCTGCCTACCCACAGTACCAAACCAGACCGCCCAGTTGCAAGTCTCTGGGCATCTGGGAACCAGACCGCCCAGTTGCAAGTCTCTGGGGCTCTGGGGAATGTGTAGGTCTTCTCTTTTCCCTTATATGTGCATATGTATGTCATATCTTCTGTACCCCCCTGTCCTGCGGGCAGAGGTTGGGACACCCATAGTAAATACATTCATTAGGATGTATTTCAGGATCCAAGCGGAGCCGTTAAGCCAAAGTAGTCCATCAGACCATCAGGGTTGGACATGAAGCGGTACGAACTCCATATCCTGGGTCCATACGCCTACACTCATCTCTCTTCCTCTACCACAGGAAATGGGCACTCAACCCATCTCGCACTGATACATATACAATCATAATTGCTGTCGGTATGGAGCTGACACGCCCACGCCACCAACTTGGGCAGATAGGCCCCAGACTGGCAGCAACACAGGGTAGTGTCCAGCCTATGTGTGCCTGAAATTGGCTCCCAAACTGCAGCAGTCCCCTTGTTCGGGGTCGCCAACACCCAAACACAACTAAAAGGGCCAATCAAAGAAGAAACAGGTTGTTGGACTGCAAACAGCGGGACCCGCTGGGTAGTGCAGTCAAGTGCAGGCCCCCATATGCGGAGCACCCACCATATACGTGTACTTAGGCAGCACATTTAGTGTCGGAGTGGAGTTCAGACCCCAGCACAGTGCGTAGGGTGCAGCCACTGGGGCCGTGGACATCCCCAACACATGGGCTGTTAAGAGGACGTTTCTGGCCTTCTGGTGCAGCACCAACACCCAGAGGCCCTGAAGAGTCTGTTCTGCACTGCAGCAGTGTAAGGTCTTGGAGTCAGACCGGTCCAGAAGATGACCAAGTCGGGTCAGTTCTTGTACAATCTCATGGCTGGGTAACCAGGGATAGGGTCACGAGGGGAAATGGCCATGTGAACCCAGGTATCGGCCAGAAACCTGGCAGCTGCAGGGGGTTGACACTGGACCAGTCTGAGGTGCATAAAACGTCGCAGCAACTTCCTGAAATAGTCCACAGAGCCGCCATGGCTAAGGGGGCACCTCAAAGCTTCCCCCTAATGTAAGCTCTTGTGGAGGCCGTGGCTGTAAACAGCACTGCTTGTGGTATGAGTACAGGAACGTTTGGTGTCCCTGAGTGAAACTGAAGTAAGGTATGCTGAGTATTCTGACTGAAATATGTATGCTGCAAGTAGTCTGACTGAATCCAGGCACTGCAGGCGCTGGCATAGCCTCTGCAGTACCTCTACCCTGAATCCTGACTGATCCTGGATGATCAGTAGCAATCTGTACATTGTTCTTCTCTGCATTGCTGGGGTTGATGGGGTCTAACGCCCACTGAAGGTATGGGTCCCAGCCCACTGAATGGACTGTCATCTGTTTCTATTTTTTCACCCACTGTTGGCACGTGGGCCCTTCCTTCATGGAAGTGGGCAGCCATTGTCTTGATAGAACATTCAGTCTTCAATCTCGATAGGTGCCGGACAGAGGATAATGATGGCATGGCTAAACCATTTCCTCCTGTCACAGCATACGTTGAGTTTTAACTGATTGACTTTCTGTGTTGTTTGTTTTTCATTTGAATGTGTAGAACTGCAGTAGGTTGTTGTGCTAACCTGATAGTTCAGCCCAACAGAAGCACTGATGGGCAGAGGGACACCACACGGCTAAAATCGTCTTTCCTCGTCAGTTTTCGACAGCACGATTGCTGGGCTGGGGAGGGGAGTGTAAAACGATTTGAGCTGTAGCTGAAGTTTTACACCCACCCATCCCATTCCTGTTTTCTCCTGGTTCTGGGTCACGACGTCACCACCTTTGTTTTTTCCGCTTCAACGGTGTCGTTGAGCTAGGGAGGGGAGTGTTTGGTTTCCGTCATGCCCTGCGCCCCCCGGCCCCCCCTGTGGGGCCTGATCCCCGGTTATGGGGACACATACTCCTCTTTGTGCTGACCCCCGTCATCCCCTTGTGTAGGCTATTATAGGCCCACACTATGAGATTTGATAGGGGATATCATTAGCCTTCATCTTCCCTTAACCTTTCCTCTCATTGGTCTTTTGACTTGAGCCTGCAGTAGCGATATCAGGGAGCTCGGCGTGTTTTTCTGCCGCTTTTGTATTAGTCATTGGGGAATCAATTGCCCTGTTGATACCTATGCGAATTTGCCTTAAATTCGCATAGGTACAGAAGTTAGATATTGGCAGCGGCCTGGTGGTGAACCGGCGTCGCGCCAATTCGCGGGCGAACTGCCAGTTCGGATCTGGCGATTCAAATCGCGAGACCATGAACTGGCCTTTACGGAAAGTCCATCCTGTTGACCTGAGTTAAATCTGACTGCACGGTTGTAATAGTCAAGACTTAGTTTATGATGGGGAATTAAAAGTTCAGGTTCCGGTGCCACTATTTTCAAAAACCCCCTAACGTCATGATGCCCAGCCATTTAAAGTATAGGAATAGCTTAGGCATCGTCGCCGGCACCTTACGGTGCCTTTTTCTTTTACCCCCCATTGTTTGATTAGGCATGGCATGCATATCTTAGGCATTTCATGTAGTCACTTCAACCTAACCGCGAATTGAGATTTTCCATCCATTTCTCTTGATGAGAGATGCAATGGAATGGCATGACTCTCCTCTACAATGGTATGTTATTTGTTTGTGTGAGTTGCAAGTCAGTTTGGAGATATGACTAAATTATTAGGATTGAATTGAGTTTTGATTGTGGTGAACAACCCATGGTGAGTCTCAAGCTCAAGTTGATTTCGATGATTCCAGGGTGAAGCCAACATTGGTATACATTTTGGTTTGCCTTTCCTTCCCTGTGCAATGTCGAGATATGGTCGCGGTGGGTCACCACACTCCATGGTGGGACCCACTTTCATGCATAAATAGTGCATTTTTGTTGTGTTCATGATGCCACTCTGTTGAGTTCGTGTGTCACATCATTGTCGAGTTTTTCCCGTAATCTCTTTTTGGTGTCGTAGCAACGAGTTTCTACTTTCATTGTCATTTTGCTTCGAGTCCATTTGAGCCATTGGTCTCTCTTGGCGTCAATTTTTGTTTCGACATTTTGAGCACTTTGTTTTCATGTGCTCAAAGCTCGCCACTATATCTCCAAGATATAGTTGCGACGGAAAAAAAGTAAGAGCTCATTTTGTTCGTACTTGGTGAGTACGAACAATATATGTTCGAGTTTTAGTTGAGTTTCGACGCTTTCACTATCTTTTGGTTCGAAATTTTCAACTTTTTTGAGCCCATTTTGGCATATTCATTTTATGCCAAAAATCACCCTGTCATGGCCCTCCCTTTTTGAGCTTGGATCTCCAAGCTCGCGTCGAGTTCGAGTCCAAGTGTTGTTTGTGTGTTTTGTGGCATGTGTATAATTTCGTTAATGCACCTTGTTCGGCCGTGATTCATTGTACATAGGGGCACACATGAATTTTATTGATTGTGTCTTGAATTTTTTTTTTTTCGGTGTTCACTTGTGGTGACCATGGAGATCCACTACTATTGAGTAATTGGTCCAACGTTCGATCATTCGTGGTCTCTATGGTTCCTACTATTGATATATGGACATCATGGGTCGTCGTCTAGTTTTGTCCTTACGCTACGATCAATTTTCTAAGTGCCATTTTGGCCTATTTCTGCTTATAGTAAATTTGGTCATGAGCACATTGCCGAAATTTACTCAGTCCATGTGTTGACTTTTCGACCTCATATCTTCATGTACATGTTGAGTTTGAACTGAAGTGTTGATTTCAATGTAAGGGCATGCTTTCCACTCCATGTGCATGCTTTTACTTGGTTATTACTTCTCTTGGGCTTAGCACACTATTGCAATCCCTAAAACCTCTTGGGGATTTCAAATTTTGTGTGTTCACTTCATTCACTTGGTTCATTAAGGTCTTCCGGCCAAATCTCCTTGTTCCTTGACCCTAGACCTCCCCAATGTTTCTACTTTGGGTATTTGAACTTGTTTGGGTATGTTCTATTACTTACCGAATCCATTGGAACCAAGTCTGCCAAGTGTATAGGATAGTGGTTTTACATGGTCCCAGAGATGTACATTATGGACCCTGAAAACCACCCTGTCATGTAGTCACTTGGCGGGTAAACAGTAAAGAACCCATGAGGAGTTGGACCTTGGGGTCTTTTCATATGTTTCAATAGTGCTCTCTACTTTGTTTTGAGCATTTGCTGGAAGGTTACTGGTACACAGGTCCACTGTTTTGAACTTTCTCTGGAATTTTGTTGAAAATTCCAAATTTCATGAGGTCACTTCTGGGCCATGGGAAAGTTAGGCCATCTTCTCGATTTGGGCCAATATTTTATCCCTGGCCTCTCATCAGTGTCTGTTCTCCATATTTGAGGAGTTTGGGTTATGGCCTACCTTTATGGGATCGGACCAAACCCATATGTCACCACAATTTGGACTTCAAATCTGACTCAGGAATGTATGCATTAGCCCTTTTTGAGGTCCCCAAAAATGACCTCAAAAAGTGGGTATTGGAGTTTGTTGCCTTGTTCCGACCTGAATGGGAGGCAGGGACAATCTCTTTAGGACAATCAACTCCTCCCCAGATCCTTCGTGCATGCACTTCCCTGGACCTTAGGCTGACCCTATGCGGGACTTATTTGCAATTTTTTCTCCCTTGTTTTTCACTTAAGGGGAATTTCACCAAAGTGCGCAGCCCACCAGACTTGTGACAGTGACACGGTATCAGGGAGCCACACTCGGATATCTGGTGGGCATAATGTTTGACTGATTCCCTTTGGATATGCCTACATGGAATTCTTTGAATCCCCTTTGCCTTGGCGGGAGAGTGTGTTAAAGTGGGTAGCCTCTGATTTTTGGTTTTGCCCGTTTTCGTGCCCCGCTTCCCATGCTAGGTCTCAGAGCCCGTGTGGAGTTGGGTCCTGCCCTCCCCACGTGTGTCAGGGTGAAGGTCTTGGCTACCCCCAACCACCCTTGTCTCCTTTTGGGATGTAGGATCCTGAGGTGGTATGGGTGATATACCACTTTACCCCCTTTTTCCACAGAATTTCTGGGGCCTGAGTCTTATAGGCACCCGGGACCACCACCCCCCTACGCTGGTGTAATGGAGCTATATCCTGCCCCAAGGGGACTTGAGTTGGGAGATTTCAGGAGAATGGTACGTCAGTGTGTGGGCACTAGACCCCCGCTTCTGGGGTCCTGTAGTGCCGGGAGTGGAGAGTGACACCCCCCCCACCAGGGTAGGCTTTGACAGCCAATGCGCCTTACCGATGTCTTGTTGTTTTTGCATGTTTTGTTCTTCCTCCTTAAGGATCCTGAATCAGGCTACCCAGGATGTGCTGAGTGGGAGAGTGGGCCCCCTTTGTCCCCCCCTCTTCTGCCTTGATGCCACTTCCTTTGTGATTTCCAATGATTATTGTACCTTACCCTAACCGGGACATGGTTTGGAGGATTTACATGTTCCTATGACCTTTTGTACATGCTTTCTTTCCTTTGTTGTTTAGACCTCAAAGGGATTGCTTCGATTTCGCAATCCAGATGGATGCTCACTGAGTTCATGTGGATGTGAGTGGTCTTCTGCTTGTGCTACGCGTGCAAGGGAGGAGGCCGCATGGGCTTGGAGAAGGTCGACCCGGGGATGGTAGCCCCGTAGGTGAAGTTTTACACGTGCGCTGCGGTGGTTCGGTGTGTCTGGACCCGGTCACTGACCCGTCCGGTTTCCCGTACCGTCCGTCTTTCCACAGGAGACTCGGCTGGTGCACCGGGGCTGTTTCGTGTGGACGCCGATACCGCCCCTTTTGGGTCGGAGGACGCCACGCCTGGGTCCCGCGCGTGTGTGTGTGCGTGCTCTTCTTGGCCGGGTCGGGCGGGCCGGCCTCCCGGGCGCGTTTCGGTGCGCCTCACCTTTCCTTTGGCCGTTCTTCGTGCGCTCTTTGCTTGTTTTGCCCCCTCCGGGCAGGGGTTGCCCCGTTTGTGGTTGTTGTTGGGTTTTTTTTTTCTTTCCCCTTTCGCCCCCTTGTTGCGCCCCCGTTGTGTCCTGCTTTGCGTGTTTTCCGGCCCCGGGTGCCTTGGGCCTTAGCGTTTTGTCGCCCCCGACCCCCCCCCCTTTTTGTCCCCTCCCCCCCACTCTGTGCGCCCCGTTGTCTCCTGCTTTTCGTGTTTTCCGGCCTCGGATGCCTTGGGCCTCGGGCTCTTGTTGCCCCCCCCCCCTTTGTTGTCTCTGGCGTTTCCAGCTTTATGGCTGCCTTGGGCCTTTGCGCCCCCCCCCCCTTTTTTTTTTCCCTTCTTTCTTTTTTTCCGGTTGTGTGGTGCGGCGAGATTTGTGCTTCTTGGGCCGTCGCGTGTGCCCGCGTGTGCCTCGGTGGTGCTGTCCCTGTCGTTGCTCTGTGTGCGCTGGCTGGTGTTGTGTGGTGTTCGCTGTTGGGCCTGGCTGTCCTGTGCTGTCTCCCGCTGGGTGTTGGTGTCGTGCTTCGGTGGTGCTGTCCTTGTCTGGCCGCGTGGCTCGCCGCCCTGTGGTTCGGCGCGGTGTGTCTTGGTGTTCCGCTGCCCTGTGTTGTGTTCTGTTGCGCTGTGCTGTCGTTTGGTGGTGTGCTGTCGTGCTCTGCCGTTTGTTTGCGTCGTTGCCTGTGCCTGTTGTTTGTTTCTTGCCGCTGCGCGTCTGCTGTGTGTGTTTTGGGGTGTCGTGCTGTGTGTTCCTTGTCCCCTCCGCCCTGTGCGGTGCTGTGCGCGTCGTCTGTGCTGTTCCTGGTGGCTGGTGTTGTTGGTTCCCGGTGTCGCTGCCTTTTGTTGGGGGTCTGCTGGTGGCTCTGGTTGCCCGGCGTCGTCGTTTGGTGGTGTGTGTCGGCTTTGATGCCCGTGTCTGGTTTGGCTGTCGCTCGGCGTCTTCCCTGTGCTGTGTCCTTTGGCGCTGTGCTGCCGTCTGGTTCTGTGCTATGGTGCCCTGTCTTCTTTTTTTTGTTTTACTCCTTGCCGGTGGCGCTGGTTTCCTGTTGTTCCCCGTTGATTCTCGGCTCCGGGCCGGTTACGGGGCGTTTCTGTTTCTGTGCTCTGCCTGTGCGGTGCTGTGCTGGTGTGCCTGCCTCGTTGCTCTCTGTTCGGTGCTCTCTTGCCGTCGCGGGGCTGGCTGGTGTTTTGTGTTGTTGCCTGTTGTGTTTGTGTGTTTGCTGTTTGGCCTGGCTGTACTCTGTTGTCTCCTGGTGGGTCCTGGTGGCTCCTGGTGTCGTGTCTCGTTGGCGTGCTGTGGTGTGTCCCTGGGTGCTGTGCTGCCCCGTGTTGCTGCGCGTTGTGCCGCCTGGCGTTGCGTTGTTGTGCGCTGTGTTGTTTCGTTTTGCTCTGCTTGGTGCTGCCGCACGCTGTGCTGTGTCCTGGGGCGCTGTCCGTCGTCTTGGGGTCCTGTGCCTTCTGGCGCCGTGTTTTGTCTTGTCCCCCCGCGCTGTGTGTGTTTTGCTGTGGTGTGTCGCTGCGTGGTGTTGTTCGCCGTTGTGCTTTGTGCTGTGTGCGCCCTGGGGTGTTGTGTTGTGCGTTTACTGTTGTACCTACTTGAATGCAAAGCATAGGTATGCAAAGAGGTTCCGGCGTTCCTTATGTGTTGGTTGAATGGGTCCAAGTTACAACTGGGTGGCGGCTTCGCGGGTCCATGAGCATGGTGCGTTGCGTGTCACCTTGGCGGCTCCAGCACCCGTACACGAGAAAACCGGAAGTGGAATGCACGAGTGACGATCACGTGGGTAGTGGTTGCTCATGAGGCATTTTGTTTTGCCTCACACACTGTGTCCCACAGAGTCCGACGAACTCGAGCCCACGAGATCAGCACAAGCCCGGCAACAACCATCGATCGAAGATTTGCAGCATTGCTTTGCACACCTTTGGGGAGGTTTGCTAAGGCGAGATCTCACAATTTGGCATGAACAAAGAACATTCTTAGTACTATGGAACTGCCTGTTTGAGGTGTCACTGGCTTTTCATCGATGAGGTAACGCATTGGGCGACAGGGAGGCAACAGGGAGGCGACAGGGAGGCGACAGGAAGGCGACAGGCAAGCGACAGGCAAGCAACAGGCAAGCGACAGGAGAGCGACAGGCTACCACGTTGGGCGACAAGGAGGCGACAGGGAGGCCACGGGGAGGCGACAGGGAGGCGACAGGAAGACGACAGGCAAGCAACAGGCAAGCGACAGGCAAGCGACAGGAGAGCGACAGGTTACCACGTTGGGCGACAGGGAGGCGACAGGGAGGCAACAGGGAGGCGACAGGAAGGCGGTACAAAGACGACAGGCAAGCGACAGGAGGGCGACAGGAGCGAACAACAGGAGAGCGACAGGAGAGCGACAGGAAGGAGCCAGGCAAAAACTAACATGGCAACAGGAAGCGACAAGATAGCGACAGGGGAGCCGCAGGAAAGCGACCGGGAAGCAACAGAGGAGCAACAGGGGAGCAACAGGCCGGCGACAGGGAAGCAACAGGCAAGCGACAGGGGAGCGACAGGGGGCTGAAAGTGCCAAAACAGCGACAGGGAGGCTACAGAGAGGCGACAAGATGGCGACACGAGGGCAAGGTGGCGCGAATCTATTGGAAAAAAGCAATCTGGAAGGCAGTGTGTCACATCTTAGATTTATCAGGACACCTCCCGGGAAAGTGGGTTAGTCAACCCAGCCCCGTCTGTTGCCTCCGTCCACAATCGGATTTCTCTGCCAGGTTGAAACACCTTAAGGTCCAATCTCTGGGTCACTTTTGAGTGTTGCTTTGGTTGTGTAAGTATGTTCTGATCCGTCACCAAAGGAGGAAATAGAGCCCCTGAGAAGGGTCCAAGAGAGATTTGAAATCTTAGGTGTCATACATTCATTGAAAATGGAGGGAATCGCTGCCCGGTACATCTTCTTTGATGGTGTGCGGATCGGACGGCTTTCAGATGTTATGGTTGCATTGCATGCTTGTTGGAGATTTGGTGAGATGTGTTCCGTGAACACTGATTATGATATATCGCTACTATATGTGGCACATACGACGTGTGGAATCAGTTAGAGCAGATGTATGAATGTACAGACAGACGGAAGACGACCCATACGTATGGTACTTCGAGCCAAGAAAAGAAAGCTGTGCATCCGGGAGTCTGGTGCATACAGCAAAGCAGACGTGGACATCTGAAGAGCGCTCGCTGACCCATTGATGCAGGAAGATATGAATATGGCATTGCACATGGTACAACAAACCGATAACGCAGATGCGTGCGAGGTCCACCTGCAATGGCTGCTCGGATTAGCATCCAATTTAATTCCGCGTATCGAATGCAAACAATCTCCACGGGATACCCATCAGACCGCGATGACCACGCAGTCCTTTGGTGCACGGCTGGGGCATCATAAGTTGATGGACGACACCCAGTTGTTGATTCACGCCGAACAATGGTTGCTGCAGTCAAACCCGAATGCATGTGTCTGCACCATGAATGGACACAATGTACTTATTGCTCTGTCGTCGTACGTGCCTGTAATCGGAATGATGCAATCATCATGAACCAGACGGCAGTTGCTAATGGTCTGTTTAGTACCTACCACAAGGCTGTGATTCAGTTCGATTTGCAAAATGATGAACACATGTGCATTTACAGAGTCAAACGATGCGAACTTATGGCCTACCTGTGTCTCCTGAAGTGCAGCGAGGTGATTTCGAAAGGTGAGAGGTGAAGACGACGTCCTGCCTTCAACGTTGGACCTATTACGTGCATGTACTGCAACAGGGACGTAAGTGCCCCGTCTGTCAATTTATGGTTGTTGTAGATGTACTGCCGTGTATCAGAACCACGTGCATCCTGTGTGAAACAATCTTCCCCCAACAGTATTTCTACATGTACCAGTTAACCAGCACTTTCCTCCTGCCAAAGTAGCGGATAATGCACACGTCCATCCCCCCTCAGGAACGACACAAGACTGTCACTGTGATTCACATACCCAAGGGCATTGTCACCACCCATTATGTGGTTCAACGTGGGACGTCAGAAGGGTACACTTGCTGCATTGTGGCAATGCCATGACATGGCATACACCAACAATGGTAACGTTCCCGACATACTATTCAATGCACATGGTATGCCATCCGGTATGACCGTTGGGCAACTCTGGGAGCATACTCTCTCAACGTACAATCTGGACAATACACCCCCCCTGCACAGTAGGTGCTTGAATAGACAGACGACCAGGTGGTTGTAGAAATGTTTCAAAAAGACAGATAATGAGGCACTGTACAGTGGCATCAGTGGTCAGTACTTTGGAAGGTGCAGTTTCGGTGTCGCCTTCTACTTGCGTCTCAAACACATGACACGTGGCCAAATGCATGCACGGGCTAATGGTCTTGTTACACAGCTGGGCGCCAACCTACAGACGGCCGTGCCCAGGGAGGTGAGCTCCGGTTTGCGGAGATGGGACAGGATGCATCAATTGCGCATGGATGTATGTCCTTTTTACCTGAGGGCTTGCTTTGGACATCGGACGTGTACAGACTTAGTGTATGTACCAATTTTGGAGGCCACCCATTAAATTCGGTAACATGGCAGCAGGATGATTGCGGTGTAGTGCTCGCCGTGTGCAAATGCAATGAGCCCATCATCAAACAGTAAGTCGTGCCTGCCTTGGTTAGCCTGCTCTTGCACAAGGCAGCATCAATGGATATTGAAATGCAATTAGACGGCCCATCATGACATGGTACCGTGTTCATTCAATTGAACGTGGTATCCGTCGCAGGCCTCCACTGCCCATGGCAGACCCGCGGCGATAGGATTGCAGATCACCAGGAGACTAATGTGTTCAATGTGTGACCTCGTGTCATGGGCCCGGCGCTCGTACCTCTCCAGCCAATCTGTGTATGTCAACACAGCTAGATCGATCCACTCTTCGTGTGGCAATACCAGTTTTGTGCACAATCTTATAACTTTGCGGAGTGTGTGCTGTGATACATTAGACAAAGGATTGCGTTACAATTTCTGATGGCAGATAGTCACAAAGGGTTTTCTCCTCATCGAGGTGTCCTTTTAACCATAGGTGTGATGCATCTTCTTAAGTCCGATGTTTGCATGTAGCGCACTTCATGACACACAAACACGGCCCTGCAACAGTTTGTCACGTTTGTTCAGTCCAATGGTGGAATAAACTGGGCAGAAAAAATTTCCAATGCCTCTGATTTGCACACAGTGTTTTTCGATTTTCTGACCAGTCCCTGTGTACACCTTGTTGGTTAGCGGAATAGCAAGTTGTTGCCATTGTTATACAGTACCCTGAAGTTCGATGTGTATGTACCTGCCATCATCAGGAAAATGTGTAGACGTGCAAAAGTGATACTCGGTCACAACTACCGAAGTGGTGGCAGGGGTGGCAGAGGATTGTTGGCGCCAGCCGATGGCGAGTGGGTGGATCTCAAAACAAGGGGGCAATGTGTTACCATCACACAGGCTGCACACAAGGTGCAGTGGTGAAACAGGCACAGGCTAAGAACATCATTGTATCATTGGGGGATCTAAATGTGCATGTAATGAAGTGATGATTATGCACAAATAGCAATCAATGTGCAACAATTACTACATTTACAAACGCACGCGCTTGTCTGGTTACACCCCCCCACTACAACACAGCCCAGGGGGGCACACCATGGGGCTCTGGCCCAAACACCACAACAAGACTGGCGAGTGCAAAAAAAATAGAAAATCTGGTTTGAGAGCAACCCCAAGGGGGAAGAGAAATGGGTTAGGCCACTACGGCATATTCCGGCCCAACCTACGAGGGAGATAAGGGGAATCCTGCAACCGAGGCCGTGGTGACTTAACTACATCCCCAAGCCGAGAGGTGCCAAGGGTAGAAGGCCGCCTAGGAGCTTTACATGGCTTCTCTCCCCACCAAAACACAAGAACATGAGAGGAGAAGCCCAGAGCTGGTAGTTGCTCTACTACCCACGCAAAGGCACGACACTCAGCAACGTCCCGGCTAAGCTGAAACTCAGGGGGTTGGCTGAAAATCAGAACTATTTTGTGAAAAAAAGTAACAGGACTCAGAAATGCATGATCTGACGACGCTAAAGATGGGCTGTGGTGGATGGTTCTTTCTGCTGTCCCCACCCAACCCAGCTCAGATCATCCCAGAATCTCTGATTAGGGTGTCTGTTCATTGTTTTGGAGCCAAAAGACAAGGCTGGGCTCCAAACTGCACAAAACAGTGGATTTAGCTTTCGGCACCCCAAAGTGGGTTTTGATTGGCAGGACTGACCTGCTCTGTGGGCCAAAAACGGAGGAATGGCCCTGCGAAAAGGCAGGAAAACCTGCTACCAGGCACCTGTAACCCTGGGCCAGGGGCACTAAACTGAAGTCCCTGGGTCTAAAATATTCTGATTTCACTGGGGCTGGGGCTGCGAGTGGCAGCAGGGCTCTGCCAGCCCCAGATGGCCCTGATGAAAGCCAAAACTGTACAAACAATTAAAAGGACCTGAGATGGCAGTAGCGACGCCATGTGGCAGACCTGTACTGAGAAATGACCACTGAAGGGAGGGAAGGACAGACAAGTGTGGACAGTGTCAGTGCTGACTAAACAGACAGTGCAGTGGGTCAAAAATGTGCAGTGCTGTGCTGACAGTGTGACTTACTGACAGCAGAACAAACAAACAAGGGCAGGGCAACCTCATTTTCCCACAGCCCCAAACAATGAGTCTTTCTCTCTCTCTCTCTCTCTCTCTCTCTCTCTCTCTCTCTGTCTCTCACCTTTTGCAACCGAGCAAGGCCAGTGCCCAGAACTCGGTGCTTTGCAGAAGGAAAAGTGGCTTTCACCACACTGTTCCCGAAAATCAAAACCATCAGAGTATTAAAGTTAGGTACCAGAGTTTAGCAACTAAGTTAGTTTCTACCCACAAGTCTAGGAGGGTTCCCATAACCCACAAGCGTGGGAGGGTTCCTACTAAAAGTCTGGTCCAGCTATGATGGTGTCTACCCATAAGCTAGGAGGGTTCCTGTTATACACACAAGCTGGGACGGTTCCTCCGCAACACCCTAACCTACTAGACCCGACTTGCACACATGTGACATACGAACCAACTCGAAGAGAAAAGACTTAAAACGAGTCGGTGGACGTCGACTCAACCCAAAACGAACCGAGATGAGACCCCCCAACAAGCCCACGCACCTGCCCCCCCAGCCACCATGACAGCAACATCCAAACTGCCAAAAAAGCAGTAGGTCCCAGAATGACTGGTAAAACAGGTTTCGCCAGCTCCAAGGAGCAAAACTCGAAGAACGAAACGACGGACGCGTAGAAACTCGACGAAACTCGACGACGACGACCAACGAACAAAACAAACCTGCATAGATCCTACACTAATCCTAGGTCACACTGCATACCTTATGTTAACCTTGTAACCAAAAAAGACAGGGATGTGCACAACAGCGTCGACCGAGGAGGCTTGGCCATCCCCCTTGGAACAGGCACGGCCGCCGGCAAACAATACAAAGCGCAGTAGGAGCGCCTGACCTCTCTGGGTACCGGATCTAGCCCCTTTATCTGCTTTCGAGCAAAAACTTCAAGTAACTCAAAACAAGCCGTTCAGAACCAGCACTCAAACCCAAGGCCGAAGAAGGCCACAGCAGCGCAACAAAAGAGAAACTAGCACCTTTATCTGCTTTGGAGCAGCTGCAAAGGCCACTCGTGGGCCGTGGACACAGTGATGCATAAAAAGGCCACTCAACGGCCTTGGCATGCTATGCGGAAATAATGAAAGCAAGTGTAACAAACACACAAGACTATGTTGCCTCTTTATTATTGCATTCTGTTTTGCACTGTGTCCCCCCGCGTTACCCCCGGGGCACTGGGGGGTATGCACTCTTGTCACTCACAATGGCCTGCTAGGCAGGCAGCCCGCAGCCCCAATTGACCCAACGAACAGCCTCGAACTCGCAGTTGACAAAGGCAGTGGGGACGGCAGCCCCCACTAATCAAGCAGCCAAACCAGAGTTGCTTTCAGCTATAGTCATCAGGGTACTCACCAGATCGGTGCTCAGGGATGGAGGCCTTGAAGGAGAGGATCAAAGAGCCCCAACGCTGGATGTGGGGCCAAACTTGGTAAGGATGATGAAGTCAATCATAATGCAGCCCCAACGACTGCAGTGGTCTGGGAGAAGGTGAAGGAGAGATTGGAGACCCCAAATAACCCAATAAACCCCAAAGGTGAAGCTAGGGGCAGCAGTAGCCCAGAAATCCAAACTTAGGCCGTAATGGCCATAGTCCTGGCGAGCCTGCTGCCGAGTAGCGCAGCAGCAGGACCGTAATCAGCAAAACAAAATTTGCTATGGCCTCTGCACCATGAAACAGGCACCGGCACAGGGCATCATTGTATCCTTGGGGAATCTAAATGGGCAGCTAATGAAGTAGTAGATATGCACAAATAGCAACAAATATGCAAGAATTACTACATTTACGAACGCGCGCGCTTGTCTGGTTACAGTGGCATGTACGAGATAAAAAAATTTCAGCACAAATGACGGATACCTTTGTGCAAATTCTGAACCTCAAGGGACACAGGAGACCATATTGAAATGTTCTAACTGCATTGATTCTCATCATCCGTGATTTGGGGGCCACCACCATACAACGTTTACAAAACCGTAGTACGGAACAGCTACGGCAAACGCCAGACAATCTGGCTCAGAAACACAGGTGGAATGAGACCATCACCAACAGCCTGCAGGCACTGCTTTGGCGTTGTTTACCAAGTCAGATAGAGGAGTGTGGTATCTATCGTCAGATGGACCAGTGCCGTATCGATTGTACACATGCAAGTCGTCGAGAGGCACAAAATCCTGAAACAGTTACCTGGAGTGTAGGCCCGACATCAGCATACACACCTTTCTGAGTCAGATGTGGAGTGGTTTATCACAAACATCCTCATACCATTCATGCAGCACGATCTGTTACACATCCGTGCAAAGCAGTTTTCTGAGCGTGCATTGGCCAGTCTCTCAAAACGGCGTATGTGCATTCTCCGCATGTTGCACAACACACTGGAAACTACCACTGAGGGTCTAAGGGAATCACCGACAGGTGATTATGGACCCCTTGCTTCGGACATTGCGCGCATCATCGGGACAGAAAAACCACTGACGTAATCAGATCGGTAGACTGCATAGTTCAGCTGTTGCATTTACGCAACCAGATGAATTGCTGGTAAATTTCTTCAAGAGGTGCATATATCTGGGATCTTTCCAACCACACAATGCTGTGCGTTCCATCCTTCCACCAAAAAAGTGATGCGCTCTCTCTGTAAGACACAGGAGGATTTCCCTGAGCATTGTTCCGCTATTCTGGATAGCCAGGCAATCAATATCTGCATGCCACTGAGATATGTGGATGTGGAGCCTCTTTGAAATGTACCCAAGCCGTGCTGTCATTGTTGCGAACAAACGGACTCCGTAGCTCCGCCATACAAAGCATACAATTATCAAACGTGTACGACATCCACAACCACAGAAAACATGCTGTATGTAGTGTTGTAGAGAAGCATTGGGATGTCCGCCACGTCTCCCTAACAGGTGACACACGGACAGTTCTGGTGCAAGATATCGGACTCCAGCATGTCGACAGCAATCCACTGCAGTATTTGTTCCCAAGTAGCAGAAATCCCAGTTGGACGTGTACTGCCCTCTGTGGTCACACGTTATCTGTGCAAAAGTGCAGGCATCATGCATTTTCGGCCACACCAAGTCAGGGCATATGTAGTCAACTTCTGTGTTCAACAGGGTTTCGGCATTGATGTGGCAAGTAGATGGCTTGGTCACCGCAGTCCATTGGTCACATATCAAGGGTACTACTACAGACCAGAAAACGCCACCATCCCATGGACCGGCTGGATTGCTACACAAGCCACTTCTCAAGTTGGGGAAAGCAGAATGTGGGCTGTTGTGCCGCATGGTGTAAGGATTATGTCATCGCAACTATTTTGGATGGAGGTGAACATGACGTAGTCCCACTGGATGCCAACGGTACCAGGGGCCCTGAATTGACCATATCTGTGGTGGGGGCGGTATTGGCGGCGGTGTTGGTGGCGGTTATGGCGGCAGTGGCGGTGGTGGTGTTAGCGGCGGTGGCGGTGGTGGTGGCGGTGGACGTGGCGATTGGGATGGCAATGACAGGACTAGAGGATTCCCCTGGCGAGGAGGGGAGGTGGCAGTGAGTTAACAGTTATCGAAAACTCGGGACCAGCATGCATTTGTAGCTGTTGACGTCCTCCTCCTCAGTGGGTTGCGTTACCAGCGCCACGATTAGTTTTTATTTGGTGTGCTTAAGACGGGTGCTATTAACGACGACATCATCAGAAGTCTTCTGATTCCCATCGGCCCCTTTGTCACGAATCATGCTGGAACGGTGGTATACACACGCCACATCTTGTATGTGCCTGCAGATTACAAATATCGAAACGTTACGTAGAATGCTTAGTAGCAGGGTCCACAAAATATGACGAAATACATTCTGTCTAAGAACGTATGACGGAGGACAATTTGCGTTGTTTCCCTGTGACATTGCTTCTTCAAACGATGTCAACAAAGTTGGGAAGAGGTCAGCAGCCACTTGTGACAGTATTATCTGCCATCACCACATACACCAGGTTGTCTTGGCTGCCAGAACAATCACCTTTGAGGATGTACTATTGTTTAAGTGTTGCACACGAGGATGAAGAAAGCACATACGTGCATCAACACTTTTTGGATTACTTGGTGGAAATAAAGAATACTCCATGAACCACAGATGATGTGCTCATCAGTATGCACCCTGTGATGTATCATGAGCATAATCTCCCACGTTTCCTCGAAATCGCAATGATCCTCGATTCTGGTGTAATACGGCCATTGGGAGTGTTATGTGCAAACAACATAAGTCCTGGGTGTGCACCATATCTTTTGAACGTCGACCTATGTCTACTGGATTTGGGAATGCCGGGGTCACCAAGAGAGCCCATGATTTTGTATTGGCCCAAATCGCCCACAAGATGGCCTTGCCCTTCCAAGCACAAACCGAGTTATTGGCCGGGTCTAAGATGTGATAGGCACCAAAGTACATACATTTCCAATATACTTTGGTCGTGATTCTAAATGCGCGCAACTTGGAGATGCAAGATTGCCACTTGACATCATGACGGCCAACTAATAGGACAATTGGTGAACAAACGTGAAACATTAACATGATATATTCAAAGATATGGTTCAATGTCCTCTGCTTGGAGTGAGTAGCAGGCAATTCCTTTCATACACCATGTCTCAGCAGTGACTTTCGATTCCACGCTTGTGGTCCACTTGGGCTGCCAGGGAAAGTTACATGCGCTGCTCCCCAAGTGGGCACGTGGAAATATGGAAAAACGAAAACAACACACCTTGCTCGCACGGCATCGCTTCAGAGCTGCTCTCCAGGGGCCCTTTGGCAGAAATTATGATTTCAAGTGTTGATTGGGGTTAAAAAAAAGGGGGTCCTCTGAATATGGTGTCCACTGGCAAGTTCGTCTTGGATTGGTGCACCGACAAATGGGCACACCAAATATCCATATTAGCGCTACGACCCTACCCAAGCCGTATACACCCACCCTAGTGAAGTAGGACCAAGATACGCTTTTTCCTTCTTCAACCTTGGTCCTTGAGCTGGCATACCAGTGCTTGGGTTACAATTTGACGTCATTTCGTAAGGCCGATTTTTTGGTCCGCAAACACAAAATGTGCTCAAGTGTGTTACAATGGGCTTATATGCACGGTTCGGGCATGTGACGTGATATGGTCTGTGTGTGGAGGCGTGCAAAGAGGGAATATATTATACTTTATACTTCAATTTATTATACTTTATACTAACTCAACGCATTTTTCCATGCACTTGGCCGCCAAGTACATGAGATTGCTCACTTCTTGGAAATGACCAAAAATTTATAACCCTTTCGGCATATTGAGTTGGGATCCAATGGCCCCATTATGATGTTGACTGGGGCAATCCGCCATCAACAGTGCCTATGAGGCACGTTAGGCCGCCATTTACAGCTGTTAAGCGCAAATCCCTTGTAATGAAAGTAGGGGGGCGGAAGCTTCATCCCGTATTTTTATGCACCGGGAAAATCAACAGAAAAACGCATTACATTAAGAAAAAATTGCAGAACACTCGATGTCCCTTCTGGTCCTAGTTTTGCTTTATACACTCGGCTTCGCAGAGCCTCAGTCCATTCAACGAAGCCGTCATTTGCAACCGCGCTGAGGAGCGCCTGCAATCAACGCATTGCTCAACTGCCGTTGCCAATCTGTACAAAATACACGGTTCGGTGACCGACACGTGCCTGTTTCTGCGTCAGCCCCCTGCTGAAGCCCATTTCAAGGGGGGGTGTGTCCTCTGTAGGTTTCAGTTTTACTCACCCTAAAAACAGTTTTTCAACCTACACCCTTCGACGTCCACAGCCCTTGTCCAACCCTTGCTCAGGCAAGCACAGAAGAATGCAGTTCAATGTCCTAAAATAAATCTAAGAGGTCACCCACCTCTCAGTCAGTCCTGAAATCAGAGATAAACAATGAGAAATAATAGGGTAAGGGTCAAGGAGGCGTGGAAAGCCTCAAAACCACCCCATGGTTAGGGTAAGGCTCAAGTAGGCACCCAAAATTCTACAAAAATCAGTCAAAGCTACAACGTCGCGTCGCCGTTGTAAAGAAAAGGGACAACGTTCGACGTGTTGTGTCCAATTCAGCACTGTCTTAAGGTTGAGGGGATCATCCTGAGGTCGGGGCGGTGAAATACACTCAAATAGAGGCATTTTGCCTCAGAAAACTGTTTTTTCGCGTTACTCCCCCCTCGATGCGTAGACGCCGTTACGCGTTGACTTCACACCCAAATAAACTATATATCAATACGCTGAGGGATGCCCTAGAATTTGGTATTATGACTTATTCCTAAAGGCGGTTCAGTGATTCTTCAAAGAAATCAAGATCTGGCCCTTCGACTCAAATATTGACCTTCACATATGGGCGCCGGATTAGTTCCTTGAGATCCGCATATTCTTAAAACCAATATTTCTAGAACTAAACAAATGAAATCCCTAAAAAATCGTGAAAAAACCACTCAAAATTTCACATAAACACAGGTGACGGCGACAGTCGTTGCTCGCGCACACACACAGAAAACAGGGTTTTCAGGCTTGGAAACGGGCATTTCGGGGCCAGAAAATTCAGTACAGATTACTTCTGGTCCTGCCTCGGGTCATTGTCGCCTATTGGCCACCCAAAACCTGAAATAATGACCCTAGTGTGAGGGGTAGGGACCCCCATACGAATCACCACCCTCCCCAAGAGGTTGCTGCAGCTCCAGGAAAGCAACGTCTGACCATCAGGAAGGGTCCAAAATTAGTCTGGTACAGAAAATTGGTTCAGAGTCCAGCCAGTAAATTAGCTTGAGGAGAGAGACAGTAAACAGTGACACCAGAAAAAATTCTGGGCTGAAATCTGAGGGATTTCAGAGGCTAGGCACTAGCTGCAGGAGGAAAAAGGGCGCCACACATGCACTCTGGATTTGGCTGATGGAGGCCTGCCCTGATGCTGCAAATGCCTGCCCCACTCAGGGGTGGAGGGCTGAAGATTGGTTCCCTTTCACAGAACAGAAATCAGTAAAAACTGTGAAAGACTGAGAGAGTAAAGTACAGAGTGTCCTGCCAACGGCTGCCTGATCAGGTCACACATGACCACCCCTGCAGACAGGTGCCGAGGGCTCACGGGGAGCTGAAAAAATAGAAAAAACAGCAACATCAGCCCAAACTCCTCCGAACAAAGTTCGAGAAAAAATATTTAGCGCAAATCATACCTTTTTCAAGCGCAAAGAGTGTAAAGAAAACAAATCTGGAGCGCGTAGCAGGCAGAAAATTCAGGAACAACTATTTATTTAAATCATTACTCCAAACTAGAGAGCGTCACCAATCCCAGGTCCACTTGGGCCTCAAAGGAGGCATACAAGGGTGTCTCCTCCGGTCTTCATGGTTGTCTAGGTCTCCTGGAGGACTGCCAGCGAGGGACTCGCTGGCCCTGTGTCCTTTGGGAGTCGCTTGACTCCTTGTCGCTGCTGCTGGAGGCGGTTGTGGGGCAGCTCCGGGTCTGGGCTTTAACAGCTCTGAACATCCGGGGCGTTCACGGACTCCTTCTTCTCGGAGAGTCCCTGCAGGCCTGGCTGTCATTGAGATCGTCCCTAGTGGCGCTAACGTCGTCTCTGCGGCTTGCCTCGGGCTCTGGGCTCTCTCCTCGGTGGTATGCCGCGCGCTGTCCCACCAAGTTCCCATACCCCTCGTTGGAGGAGAGGCTGGACTGCATTGACTGCAGCGCTTCAGCCCAGTCCTCAATCTACGGTGGCGTAGAGGGTGATTTGCGGCGGCTGGGAGTCGCAGGCTCATGGTCTCTGTCACTCGCGCCATTACTGCTGCGGCTGGGCCCTGCGATGCATCCCACATAAGCCTCCTCGTCGGTAGACATGAAAAAGGGGGCTGCGGGAGAGGACAGCCTTACTCAAGGACACCCCAATTTTTTGTGTCCATGAGCGAGATGGATTTCAGATTTATCTTGAAGCAGATTCCAAGGGGGGGGGGGTGTCCTCTCCAGGTTTCAACTTTACTTACCCTAAACTGAGTTTTCAAACCTACACATTTCGAAGTCCACACCCTTCGTCCTACCCTTGGTCAAGCAAGCACAAGCGTATGCCATCACATGTCTGGAAAGTCAATCTGAGAGGTTACCCACCCCTTTGTCAGTCCTGAAATGACAGGTAAACAATCAGTAATAATTTGTTAAGAGTCAAGGAGGGGTCGAAAGTCTCAAAACAACCCTTTTGTTAAGGTAGGGCTCACGTAGGCATCAAAGATTACACAAACCGTCAAAGTGACGACTCAACGCCGCCGTTGTCAGCAAAAGCGACGACGTTCGATGCGGCTTGTCCAGCTCAGGAGTGTCGTCAGGGTGGGAGGACAGTCCTGAGGGTCAGGGCAGTTAATTACAGTGAAATAGAGCCATTTTTTCTCAAAAAACAACTTTCTTGTGCTACTCCCCCCTCAACGCGTAGACGCCGTTACGCGTTGACTTCCCGCCAAAGTAAACTATTTTTCAACACACTGAGGGATGCCCTACAATGTGGGCATATGACTTATTCCTAAAAGCAATTTAGTGATGTTTTGAGAAAATCGACAACCTTTCATTTCTGTTTTGACCTCTGCAGACCAAAGGAGGTGAGCACCCGAACCCCCAACGAACACAGCGCTGGCAACCCTAACGTTTTAACGAAGCAACCAACACGAACGCAATGCATGCGTGTCAAGTGACACCGACATACCTGAGAGGTGGGTTATCCACCTGCTCTATGGCGTGGGTTCATATTCAATACTTCTTCCCAAAGTTTATAAAATGTTTGATGCAACTGTGGACAAACTTCTTCCAGAACTTTAAAAACTACGGCTCAAACCCTCCTTTTCCAGAGCCGTTTACGCTTGCGCAACCCTTCTTCTGGAGTCCGCTTCTGTTGCGCATGTCTGCGACTTTAGGTTCTAGTCTAGAAATGACAATTTCTAACGTATTTTCGTCAATTTTTAGGGATTTGACTTCTTAAATTGCTAACCCTTTCGCTAAACCACAGGAGTCACTACCTGTTTGTTTCATTTTCCTTTTTTTTAAGCTCCTGGGGATTTGTGTCCTCCATTGGAAGTATTGGCTCCGCCCGGGCCCTTGCTCAGGACGTTTACTAAAACGCTGTTTATGCAACGATATCCGTTGGCATTAGAGCGTTCGACTGTACCCTAGTGGGCAAGTATGTGTGCTCTAGGGAGGGAGTCCTGGGTTCAAACCTCATTACCCCCAAATTTCTACCAAAAGCTTTCGTCGCACGCTGGCCACGTTTGAGGAATGCCCCATCGAAGGGACATCATTCACGGTACAGTGTGATAGGCTTCTATGAACTGATGAGAATGTTTTTGGTATGTTTAATGCATTTTCTGAGGGAGCTTTGGGAACTTTGAGCCTTTTTCCTTGGTCCTACTAGCTCGATCAACTAGTACTCCAGGGGGGTGTAAGAAAAGGTCACTGCAATGTCTTTCATGGAAGGCTTGATCCAGGCCAAGCCCCCCTTGAAACAATTTTGTTGATGCCAAGACTTACTTAAGTATTTTCATCTCTCTTTTGAAGCTGAAAGTACACTTTCTCAAAGTACCTAGGGTTATAACCCTAGCCCCCCCATGAAGTTTACCCCTACCACTCAGCTGAATGGAGGTATCTTCCCTCATGGAGGTTATACCGAAAAGAAAAGGCACTTCATGCCTAAGGCATTGGAGGTTAAGCCTAGTGGTCTCCCACTCCAGGACCCCTATACTCAGTTGTTTCTACCACTTATTGTGGTTCTACGTTTTAACTGTTTCTGAATTCAGTTGCTTTGCCAAGTCATAATCTGTGTCTGGCCTAGGTCCTTTGCCCGATAATCCTAACCACCTCCATTTCACCAAAAAGAGTGCACATGAAGTGCTTGATGCTAACTTGGAGGCTAGAGTCAGGCCAGCTTTCACTTAAAAACGTTTGTTTTAACCATTTGTGATTGATTCTTTGTATATAAGCCTGCTTTGTCTATCTGCAGCCCTTCTGTGTTACACTGGATTTCAAAACTATTCATTGATTCGATCCACATCATGTTTTTGCTCTATTTGCTGCTTTGGTTTGGGTTTCAACATCATAACCTGCAGGATTTCATCAAAATGTCTAGGGCATTATTCAAGCGGAGCACACACACAGCCCAACACCCCAGCCAGGAGTGGCGGGGCGCAGCCGAAACCGGAGCCCAAACACACACACCCACACCGCGCACCCGTGGCCAGGAGTGGCTGGGTGCAAGCAGAGCACGCACACAGCCCAACACCCCAGCCAGGAGTGGCGGGGCGCAGCCGAAACCCGAGCCCAAACACACACACTCACACCGCGCACCCGTGGCCAGGAGTGGCTGGGTGCAAGCGGAGCACACACACAGCCCAACACCCCAGCCAGGAGTGGCGGGGCGCAGCCAAAACCCGAGTTCAAACACACACACCCACGCCGCGCACCCGTGGCCAGGAGTGGCTGGATGCAAGCGGAGCACACACACAGCCCAACACCCCAGCCACGAGTGGCAGGGCGCAGCCAAAACCCGAGCCCAAACACACACACCCACACCGCGCACCCGTGTCAGGAGTGGCTGGGTGCAAGCGGAGCACGCACACAGCCCAACAGCCCAGCCAGGAGTGGCGGGGCGCAGCCGAAACCCGAGCCCAAACACACACACCCAAACCGCGCACCCGTGGCCAGGAGTGGCTGGGTGCAAGCGGAGCACGCACACAGCCCAACACTCCAGCCAGGAGTGGCGGGGCGCAGCCGAAACCCGAGCCCAAACACACACACCCACACCGCGGACCCGTGGCCAGGAGTTGCTGGGTGCAAGCGGAGCACACACACAGCCCAAAACCCCAGCCAGGAGTGACGGGGGGCAGCCGAAACCCAAGCCCAAACACACACACCCACACCGCGCACCCGTGGCCAGGAGTAGCCGGGTGCAAGCGGAGCACACACACAGCCCAACACCCCAGCCAGGAGTGGCCAGGCTCAGCCGCAACCCCAGCCGAAACACACACACCCACACCGCGCACCCGTGGCCAGGAGTGGCTGGGTGCAAGCTGAGCACACACACAGCCCAACACCCCAGCAAGGAGTGGCGGGGCGCAGCCGAAACCCAAGCCCAGACACACACACCCACACCGCGCACCCGTGGCCAGGAGTGGCTGGGTGCAAGCGGAGCACGCACACAGCCCAACACCCCAGCCAGGAGTGGCGGGGCGCAGCCGAAACCCGAGCCCAAACACACACACGTACACCGCGCACCCGTGGCCAGGAGTGGCTGGGTGCAAGCGGAGCACACACACAGCCCA
Organism: Eutreptiella sp. 'Long Island Sound 2002'; assembly: GCA_964036045.1. NCBI lineage: Eukaryota > Euglenozoa > Euglenophyceae > Eutreptiales > Eutreptiaceae > Eutreptiella > Eutreptiella sp. 'Long Island Sound 2002'. The sequence goes on from OZ038393.1 coordinate 48,615,121, forward strand.
ACACCCCAGCCAGGAGTGGCGGGGCGCAGCCGAAATCCGAGCCCAAACACACACATGCACACCGCGCACCCGTGGCCAGGAGTGGCTGGGTGCTAGCAGAGCACAAACACAGCCAAACACCCCAGCCAGGAGTGGCGGGGCGCAGCCGAAACCCGAGTTCAAACACACACACCCACACTGCGCACCCGTGGCCAGGAGTGGCTGGGTGCAAGCGGAGCACACACACAGCCCAACAACCCAGCCAGGGGAGGCGGGGCGCAGCCGAAACCCGAAGCCAAACACACACACCAACACCGCGCACCCATGGCCAGGAGTGGCTGGGTGCATGCGGAGCACGCACACAGCCCAACACCCGGGCCACGAGTGGCGGGGGGCAGCCGAAACCCGAGCCAAAACACACACACCAACACCGCCCACCCGTCCCAGGAGAGGCTAGGTGCAAGCAGAGCACACACACAGCCCAACACCCCAGCCAGGAGTGCCGGGGTGCAGCCAAAACCCGAGCCCAAACACACACACCCACACCGCGCACCAGTGCCAGAAGTGGCTGGGTGCAAGGAGAGCACACACAGAAGCACACACACACCCCAACACCCCAGGCAAGAGTGCCGGGCGCAGCCGAAACCCGAACCCAACCACAACCCAGACCCAAACACAAGCGCCACGCAACAGTAGGAAACCCAGTGTCCATAGCCCGGGCAGTGAGGCAGCCCGTGCCATGCAGGTGACCCGGCCAAACGAGATCCGGAGACCGGGGGTAAGGCTGCATCCTAAGGCCTGCGCTGCTTTGGGACTCGAGGCGGAGCGTGCGACAGCCAACCACCTCGGAACCCCAGTGCCAAGAACATGCATGCATGCCTTGGGGACGGGATACGCCAGAAAGTCCGGTGAACCCCTAGGGTTCCGCCCAAAGGAGGGGACGTGCGCAAGCACGGGGGCCGACCCTCCCGGCATGACAAGCAGTCACGCTGGCGGCGATCAGCCCTCCCAGTGTGGCCCGGGGCCGCTTTGTTGGGGGCCACCAGTCAGGTCTAGCGGAAAGTAAGCCGCCTCCCCTCTTCACGCGCGGAACCTCCTCCTGTTCGTCACAGGGGCGACGCCAGGGGGAACCATGGGGCGCCTCTCCACGACCGAGTGCACCTACCTACCTACCTCAAGGACATCTTTCTCTGGATATGGCGTACCGTCAGCCGTAGTTGGCTGAGGTAGGTCCACCGGCGCCGTACCTTGGCCTTCTCAGGTGGAGGACCCTTCTGGAAAGTGCGGACCGGCTCATGGTCGCACAGCCAGACCACAGGGTTACTCCCCAACAGTCGTGCCTGAGAGGATAGCACCAGAATACCCGCGAGCAACTCCTGCTCATAGGTGGAGTAGTTCCCCCTGGCCTGGTTCCATTTGCAGTTCCAGTGACCCAGGGGTACTAGGACCCACTTGTCGTCAGGCCAGCTGTGCTTGAGGATTCCATCTCGGTTGAGACCTTCCGTCCCCCATTGGGAAATAGCCGAGTCGAACTCCTCCTTCTCTGGTGCTTGCCATTCGATCAATGTTCCACCACCGCCCACATTGCTGGCGTCAGTCACCACGATAGTCTCACCTTGTGCTCGAGGGACGCCCAAGCACTGAGCGTTGGCCACCCTGTCTTTGAGCTCGTCAAACGCTTGTTGCTCTTGTGGGCCCCAGCACCAAGTAGTACTCTTCTTGATCAGGTCCGTCAGAATGGCGCTGGTGTAGGTGAAGTTCTTGATATGGCGGCGGTAGAAGTTGCACGCCCCAAAGAAACCGCGTACATTATGGAGACCTTTCTTCAGGTCTTCATGTTGTACCTTAGCATCCATCAGGGGTGTGGCCTTAGAGGCCGCTGGGGTCCACAACCCATAGCCAACGTCAAACCCCAGATACTGCATGGTCTCCTGCATGAACTCACACTTCTCCAGCTTGAGTCGTGTGTGGTTCTCCTGGCAGACCGCAAAGAACTCACCCAAGAGGATTAGGTGATCGTCCTGGGTATTGGTCCAGAGGCATACATCGTCCATATGTGCTTCCATCTGGGCGCCACGGAATATGAGTTCTTGCACCTTGGGTCTTCGTCGTAGGATGGACAGGATCTTGTTCATCATCTCTTAAAATGGAGCGGGTGCGTTGGCCACGCCAAAGGGCATGACCTTCCACTTGAACACCCTCCCCTGAGAGGTGATGAAGGCTAGTAGCTCCTGAGCTTTGGGCGTCAGGTCCACCTGCCAGAATCCACTTCTCTTGTCCATCTTGGTCTTGTAGCGACAGGAGGCTATCTTCTCAAGGGTAGACTCCATGTTAGGAATGGACCCTGAGTGGTTCAACGTTTTCTTGTTCAGGTCTGCGTAGTCCACTACCAGCCGTTTGGCTGTAGACCCGGGCTTAGCCACCAGGAGACAGGGGCTGCAGTGCTGGGGGTAGTCCCCGTTCTTGTACTCCAGGACCAGACGAGCGTCGATACACTCTTGTATCTGTCGCTCAATCTCACCGGCCTGCTCTCTAGGAGCCGGGTAGGGTCTCCTCCGGATCTTGTGACCCACGAACACGGGTTTCAGCTTGAGGTCCATCTGTACTGGCTTGTCACATGAGGCTCGGGGTGGTAGGTCCCCAAACACCTCCAGATAGGTCCTTATAAGCTTCTGCAACCGCGGGTCCAATAGCTTGATCTTGTCCTCCATGTCCTCGTCAGAGTGTAAGTTGCTTGCCCCCTGAGTAATAGATGCCGGAAGGTGATCCTCCCTCGGCTCTTCGCCCTTTGTAGTATCCTTCAACCCTTTGTAGGCATATAGTAGGTCTCGTTCAACCATCTCCGGTGAACGATGGCAACATAGGCGCGCTCGAGGGGGTTCACATACACATTCCTCCGAGAGGTCATCCTCCTCTGCGGTCCTCACATCGGCGCCCCACATGCTCTTCATGAGATTGAGATCCACCTTCCTATGCGAGGTGGTAATCTTTTGTTCGAGGTCGTCCTTCAGTTGGGAGAGATCTCCCTTACACCCTTGCTTCAGTGGCCATGAGCTGCGGGTAGGCTTAGCGTAGTATAGCTTTTTCGCCACCAACCTCCTCCTGGAGTCCAGGTACTCCCTTAGCCTGGATCGAGGGTCCAGCTCCTCGTCCACGGGGTCTTCCACCCTCATGGAGAATAGGGGTTTCAGTGGGGCGAGGTACTCAGCGTTCTCCACTTCCTCCACGCATGTCTGCATGAAGAAGGCGTCATGCTCAGTTTCGTCATCAGAGTGGAGAGAGCTGGGGAGCTGGGATAGTCCACCATCTGAGACTCCATCAGGACTAGGTACATGGCAGGGCGAGTTGGGGGCATTGGTATTAGTCACGACGTATTCATCTCCCCCTGGTATAGTCTCAATAGCATCTTGAGGTCGTAGTCGATCCTTCAAGTCACCCAGGGTGAGTCCATCGCTCTCTCGTTGTATAGCCTGCACGCGAGTTGAGTCCAGGTCCTCCCAGGGGATAGAGTTAACACTCCTGTCCACCACGCTGAGCATACTTCCCCATCCGGGTTTCCGGATGGGCGTCTTGCATCCCTGAGGCACGTAGATGGCCTCATCAGGTGGGTAGGTAGGTAGGTGCACTCCGTCGTGGAGAGGCGCCCCATGGTTCCCGCTGGCGTTGCCGCTGTGACGAACAGGAAGAGGCTCCGCACTTGCAGAGGAGAGGCGACTTACATCCTGCTAGACCTGTCTGTTGGCCCCCAACAAAGCGGCCCCGGGCAACACCGGGAGGGCTGATCGCCGCCAGCGTGACGTGCTTATCTCGCCAGGAGAGTGTGCCCCCGTGCTTGCGCACGTCCCCTCCTTTGGGCGGAACCCTAGAGGTTCACTGGACTTCCTGGCGTATCCTGTTCCCAGGGCATGCATGCATGTTCTGGGTACTGGGGTTCCGAGGCGCTTGGGTGTCGCACGCTCCGCCTCGAGTCCCAATACAGCGCAGGCCTTAGGATGTAGCCTTACCCCCGGCCGTTTGGCCGGGTCACCTGCATGGCACCGGCTGCCTCAGTGCCTGGGCTATGCACACTGGGTTTCCTACTGTTGTCTGGCGCTTGTGTTTGGATCTGGGTTGTGCTTGGGCTGGGGTTTCGGCTGCGCCAGGCCACTCCTGACTGGGTTAATGGCGTGTGTGTGTGTTTGTGTGCGCGCTCCGCTTGTACCCCGCCACTCGTGCCTGGGGTGTGCGGTGTGTGTGTGTGTGCTTGGACTCGGGTTTCGGCTGCGGTTTGCCACTCCTGGCTGCGGTGTTGGGGCCTGTGTGTGCTTGTGTGCCCGCTCTGCTTGTACCCCACCACTCCTGGCTGGGGTGTGCGGTGTGCATGTGTGTGTTAGGGCTCGGTATTCGGCTGCGCCCCGCCACTCCTGGCTGGGCTTTTGGGATCCATGTGTGCTTGTGTGCGCACCCCCCTTGTACCCTGCCACTCCTGGCTGGGGCGTGCGGTGTGGGTGTGTGTGCTTGGGCTCGGGTTTCGGCTGCGCCCCGCCACTCGTGGCTGGGGTGTTGGGGTGTGTGTGTGTTTGTTTGCGCTCTCCACTTGTACCACGCCTCTCTTGGGTCGGGTCTGCGGTGTGTGTGTGTGTGCCTGGGCTCTGGTTTTGGCTGCGCCCCGCCAGTCCTGGCTGGGGTGTTGAGGCTTTTGTGTGTTTGTGTGCGCGCTCCGCTTGTACCCCGCCATTCCTGGCTGGGGTGTGATGCGTGGGTGGGTGTGCTTCGGACCCGGAGTCGGTATTGCTCCGCCACTCCTGGCGGGGGTATTGGGCTGTGCGTTTTTGTGTGCGCGCTCCGCTCGTACCCCGCCACTCCTGGCTCGGGGTTCGGCTGCGCCCCGCCACTCCTGGCTGGCGTGTTGGGGTGTGCGTGTGTTTGTGTGCGCGCTCCCCGCTTGTACCCCGCCATTCCTGGTTGGGGTGTGCGGTGTGTGTGTGTGTGTGCTTGGGCTCGGGCTTCGGCTGCGCCTCGCCACTCCTGGCGCGGGTGTTGGGAGTTGTGTGTGTTTGTGTGCGCGCTCTGCTTGTACCCCGCCACTCCTGGTTCGGGTGTGCTGCGTGGGTGTGTGTGCTTGGGCTCGGGTTTCGGCTTCCCCCTGCCACTCCTGGCTGGGGTGTTGGGGTGTGCGTGTTTTTGTGCGCACTCCGCTTGTACCCCGCCACTCCTGGCTGGGGTGTGCGGTGTGGGCGTGTGTGCAGGGGCTCGGGTTTCAACTGCGCCCCGCAACTCCTCGCTGGGGTGTGCGGTGTGGGTGTGTATGCTGCGGCTCGGGCTTGGGCTGCGCCCTGCCACTCCTGGCTGGGGTGTTGGGGTGTGCCTGTGCTTGTGTTTGCGCTCCGCTTGTACCCCGCCACTCCTGGGTGGGGTGTGCAGTGTGGGGGTGTTTGCTTGGGCTTGGGTTTCGGCTGCGCCCACCACTCCTGGCTGCGGTTTTGGGGTGTGCGTGGTTGTGTGCGCCTCCGCTTGTACCCCGCCACTCCAGGCTGGGGTGTGCGGTGTGGGTGTGTGTGCTTGGGCTCGGGTTCTGGCTGCGCCCCGCCACTCCTCGCTGGGGTGTGGGGTGTCTGTGTGTGTGCTTGGGCTCGGGTTTTCGGCTGGGCGCAGCCGAAACCTGAGCCCAAACACACACACCCACACCGCGCATCCGTGGCCAGGAGTGGCCGGGTGCAGGCGGAGCACAAACACAGCCCAACACCCCAGCAAGGAGTGGCGGGGCGCAGCCGAAACCCGAGCCCAAACACACACACCCACACCGCGCACCCGTAGCCAGGAGTGGCTGGGTGCAAGCGGAGCACACACACAGCCCAACACCCCAGCCAGGAATGGCGGGGCGCAGCCGAAACCCGAGCCCAAACACACACATCCAGACCGCGCACCTGTGGCCAGGAGTGGCTGGGTGCAAGCAGAGCACGCACACAGCCCAACACCCGAGCCAGGAGTGGCGTGGCGCAGCCGAAACCCGAGCCCAAACACACACACCCACAAGGCGCCCACCCGTGGCCAGGAGTGGCTGGGTGCAAGCAGAGCACACACACAGCCCAACACTCCAGCCAGGAGAGGCAGGGCGCGGCCGAAATCGAGCCCAAACACACACACCCACACCGCGCACCCGTGGCCAGGAGTGGCTGGGTGGATGCGGAGCACGCACACAGCCCAACACCCCAGCCACGAGTGGCGGGGCGCAGCCGAAACCCGAGCCCAAACACACACACTCACACCGCCCACCCGTGCTACGAGAGGCTAGGTGCAAGCAGAGCACACACACAGCCCAACACCCCAGCCAGGAGTGGCGGGGCGCAGCCGAAACACGAGCCCAAACACACACAGCCACACCGCGCACCAGTGCCAGGAGTGGCTGGGTGCAAGCGGAGCACACACACAGCCCAACACCCCAGCCAGGAATGGCGGGGCGCAGCCGAAACCCGAGCCCAAACACACACATCCACACCGCGCACCTGTGGCCAGGAGTGGCTGGGTGCAAGCAGAGCACGCACACAGCCCAACACCCAAGCCAGGAGTGGCGGGGCGCAGCCGAAACCCGAGCCCAAACACACACACCCACAAGGCGCCCACCCGTGGCCAGGAGTGGCTGGGTGCAAGCAGAGCACACACACAGCCCAACACCCCAGCCAGGGGAGGCAGGGCGCGGCCGAAGTCGAGCCCAAACACACACACCCACACCGCGCATCCGTGGCCAGGAGTGGCTGGGTGCATGCGGAGCACGCACACAGCCCAACACCCCAGCCACGAGTGGCGGGGCGCAGCCGAACCCCGAGCCCAAACACACACACCCACACCGCCCACCCGTGCTACGAGAGGCTAGGTGCAAGCAGAGCACACACACAGCCCAACACCCCAGCCAGGAGTGGCGGGGCGCAGCCGAAACACGAGCCCAAACACACACAGCCACACCGCGCACCAGTGCCAGGAGTGGCTGGGTGCAAGGAGAGCACACACAGAAGCACACACACACCCCAACACCCCAGGCAAGAGTGCCGGGCGCAGCCGAAACCCGAACCCAACCACAACCCCGACCCAAACACAAGCGCCACGCAACAGTACGAAACCCAGTGTCCATAGCCCGGGCACTGAGGCAGCCGGTGCCATGCAGGTGACCCGGCCAAACGAGATCCGGAGACCGGGGGTAAGGCTGCGTCCTAAGGCCTGCGCTGCCTTGGGACTCGAGGCGGAGCGTGCGACAGCCAAGCACCTCGGAACCCCAGTACCAAGAACATGCATGCATGCCTTGGGAACGGGATACGCCAGGAAGTCCGGTGAACCCCTAGGGTTCCGCCCAAAGGAGGGGACGTGCGCAAGCACGGGGGCCCACCCTCCCGGCATGACAAGCAGTCATGCTGGCGGCGATCAGCCCCCCCGGTGTTGCCCGGGGCCGCTTTGTTGGGGGCCACCAGTCAGGTCTAGCGGGAAGTAAGCCGCCTCCCCTCTTCACGCGCGGAACCTCTTCGTGTTCGTCACAGGGGCGACGCCAGGGGGAACCATGGGGCGCCTCTCCACGACGTAGTGCACCTACCTACCTACCTCAAGGACATCTTTCTCTGGATATGGCGTACTGTCAGCCGTAGTTGGCTGAGGTAGGTCCACCAGCGCCGTACTTTGGCCTTCTCAGGTGGAGGACCCTTCTGGAAAGTGCGGACCGGCTCATGGTCGCACAGCCAGACCACAGGGTTACTCCCCAACAGTCGTGCCTGAGAGGATAGCACCAGCATACCCGCGATCAACTCCTGCTCATAGGTGGAGTAGTTCCCCCGGGCCTGGTTCCATTTGCAGTTCCAGTGACCCAGGGGTACTAGGACCCACTTGTCCTCAGGGTAGCTGTGCTTGAGAGTTCCATCTCGGTTGAGACCTTCCGTCCCCCATTGGGAAATAGCCGAGTCGAACTCCTCCTTCTCTGGTGCTTGCCATTGGATCAACGTTCCACCACTGCCCACATTGCTGGCGTCAGTCACCACGATAGTCTCACCTTGTGCTCGAGGGACGCCCAAGCACTTAGCGTTGGCCACCTTGTCTTTGAGCTCGTCAAACGCTTGTTGCTCTTGTGGGCCCCAGCGCCAAGTAGTACTCTTCTTGATCAGGTCTGTCAGAATGGCGCTGGTGTAGGTGAAGTTGTTGATATGGTGGCGGTAGAAGTTGCACGCCCCAATGAAACCGCGTACATCATGGAGACCTTTCTTCAGGTCTTCATGTTGTACCTTAGCATCCATCAGGGGTGTGGCCTTAGAGGCCGCTGGGGTCCACCACCCATAGCCAACGTCAAACCCCAGATACTGCATGGTCTCCTGCATGAACTCACACTTCTCCAGCTTGAGTCGTGTGTGGTTCTCCTGGCAGACAGCAAAGAACTCACCCAGGAGGATGAGGTGATCGTCCTGGGTATTGGTCCAGAGGCATACATCGTCCATGTGCGCTTCCATCTGGGCCCCACGGAATATAATTTCTTGCACCTTGGGTCTTCGTCGTAGGATGGACAGGATCTTGTTCATCAGCTCTTGAAATGGAGCGGGTGCGTTGGCCACGCCAAAGGGCATAACCTTCCACTTGAACACCCTCCCCTGAGAGGTGATGAAGGCTAGTAGCTCCTGAGCTTTGGGCGTCAGGTCCACCTGCCAGAATCCACTTCTCTTGTCCATCTTGGTCTTGTAGCGACAGGAGGCTATCTTCTCAAGGGTAGACTCCATGTTAGGAATGGACCCTGAGTGGTTCAACGTTTTCTTGTTCAGGTCTCCGTAGTCCACTACCAGCCGTTTGGCTGTAGACCCGGGCTTAGCCACCAGGAAACAGGGGCTGCAGTGTTGGGGGGAGTCCCCTTCCTTGTACTCCAGGACCAGACCAGCGTCGATACACTCTTGTATCTGTCGCTCAATCTCACCGGCCTGCTCTCTAGGAGCCGGGTAGGGTCTCCTCCGGATCTTGTGACCCACAAACACGGGTTTCAGCTTGAGGTCCATCTCTACCGGCTTGTCACATGAGGCTCGGGGTGGTAGTTCCCCGAGCACCTCCAGATAGGTCCTTATAAGCTTCTGCAACCGCGGGTCCAATAGCTTGATCTTGTCCTCCATGTCCTTGTCAGAGTGTAAGTTGCTTGCCCCCTGAGTAACAGATGCCGGAAGGTGATCCTCCCTCGACTCTTCGCCCTTTGTAGTATCCTTCAACCCTTTGTAGGCATATAGTAGGTCTCGTTCAACCATTTCCGGTGGACGATGGCAACATAGGCACGCTCGAGGGAGTTCACATACACATTCCTCCGAGAGGTCATCCTCCTCTGCGGTCCTCACATCGGCGCCCCACATGCTCTTCATGAGCTTGAGATCCACCTCCCTATGCCAGGTGGTAATCTTTTGTTCGCGGTCGTCCTTCAGTTGGGAGAGATCTCCCTTACACCCTTGCCTCAGTGGCCATGAGTTGCGGGTAGGCTTAGCGTAGCATAGCTTTTTCGCCACCAACCTCCTCCTGAAGTCCACGTACTCCCTTAGCCTGGATCGAGGGTCCAGCTCCTCGTCCACGGGGTCTTCCACCCTCATGGAGAATAGGGGTTTCAGTGGGGCGAGGTACTCGGCGTTCTCCACTTCCTCCACGCATGTCTGCATGAAGAAGGCGTCATGCTCAGTTTCGTCATCAGAGTGAAGAGGGCTGGGGAGCTGGGATAGTCCACCGTCTGAGACTCCCTCAGGACTAGGTACATGGCAGGGCGAGTTGGGGGCATTGGTATTAGTCACGATGTATTCATCTCCCCCTGGTATAGTCTCAATAGCATCTTGAGGTCGTAGTCGATCCTTCAAGTGTAACGGCAGCAGTGACAGCACTCAATTATACACTGATGTGATCAGAATTTCAATGATTCTCAGATGTACATTAGTGCAGTAAATTTTCCGTTCAGTTTCATGTGCTCTGTTCGCCGCCAGATGTCCCCTGTGAGCGCGTGTTGAGTCGCATTTGTCCTTCGTGATTTCCCAATCGGGTTTATTTAATTTTTTTCGAATGATTTCACGTTGTGTCATTAGTTGCAATGAATGCGCATTAAGATTCTATATCTGCTCCATTTTTGTAGACCGGGTTTTCGTACTCTTCATATTCCACCATGGAGTTCACTGGGTTTACAAGTGCCTCGCATATGTCGCTCCCAGAGGCTGGATATGGGTCCGAAGAGGGTTATGTGGGTTCGGAGATATCAGGGGCAGTGTCGGGCGTTACGACCCCTGGGGCATCAAGGCTACAGGCTTTGCAGTCACAACAAAGATCGACCACTATGCAGCGGTTACATGGTAGCAGAGGAAATCATGACTCTGCTTCTGGAATCTCCACGGACACTCTGAGATCATCGGACTTTAGCGGGGCTATCACTCGTAGGGAGTCACTGCGTGTTCCCCCTGAGGTTACCTTCGTGGCATCTCCCCAACAAACCGACGATCAACCATCAGAGTGCCCTTACTGTGGCCATAGGCATTGGCCTGGAGTTCATACTTGTGCTGATTGTTGTGTGAACGCCCCACCCAACCTTAAACGCGGTCGAGAATCTCCCTCCTCGAGTGAATCTGGTTCCTCCTCTCAAGCTTTGCCTGATCTTGAAGACAGCAGCAACGAAGGAGGGCAGTCTGGTACTGGAACTAGTGGTGATTACTGGGAAAACCACTTCCAGCAGATTTGGAATGAGGAATTCCTGCACAGGCAGAATTGGCTGCTGGCAGAGGCGAGCTACCGTGGCCGCCTGAGGGACTTGTTCAGGGCGTGGTGCCAGTTCATCAGGGACAGCGGCCGGTTGCGATTCGACGCCCAACTGCAGGAACAAGAGGATTGGGAAGAGCTGCTGGACCAGTTCGACCACCAGGCAGCCGTGATGGTGCAGATGGCCATCATCGCCGAGGAGAGACGCCAGAATGTGCATCCGCACGCTGGTCCGTCGGGCGCCTGGGGTCGGAACGACGACGAGGTCGACGAAATGAGGTGTGATTCGACACATTCGCACCTCTCCAGGGAGCAGTTGTCCAAACTCCCCAGCTCCACCTCCAGTGTTGGCACTTGGGTCGACGAGGTGAGAAGCAAGTGAAAAGGGACAGGATGCCCTTCCTGTGGCGAATGCGCCAAGGACTGCTCCTGTCGACGACAGATTTCGTCGCTGGAAAACAGGGTGAAGGAGCTGAAGAAGGCCGCCAAGGAGAAAAAGAGGGATGATGACAGCAGGTGGAAGGAGATGGAACAGAAGCTGGAGAAGCTTACAGATCTTGTACAAAATCTGAGCACTACTGGGCTCACAGGACCAGCGCCTACGATGGCAAGCCACCCAGCACCTACCTCCTCAGCTGCACCTACATCCACGCCTTACGGCGCGCCACATTCTCCAGCACCCCCAGCTTTTACTGGCCACCATCCAGCTTTTACTGGAACTTCTGGTATCCCCCCTACTGGATTGGGAAGTCCTATTGGGTTCAATCTGGGTACCGAAGGAGCAGAATCTTCGTCAGGGAAGTCTGTACTGTCCGTGGGTACTGTCGGAGATATTTATGGAGAAGCAAGGACCACCGTGAAGGAGCGATCAATGGCCTTGAAGAAGAAGGACCGACAGCAGAAAGAAAACGAGGCCAAGATCAAAGAAAAGCAGAAGAAATTGAAGGAGATGAGGTGCATCAAGCACAACCAACGCCGTTCGTGCAGCCTACTGTGGACCAGGCGTTGCTGGCGGCCGCAATTGCGCAGGCACAGGCGATGGGAAGTGCTGCTGTCAATCCAGTGTTCGTCAATCCGGTGGGCACAGCCACAAATTTCAACCTGAACCACTTGCTGAACCCTTTGCACATGAGGCTGAGAGGGTCAGTAATGAAGCAGCCGAAGTTCTCAGGACACCTCAATTACTGGGCGTCCTTCGAGAGGCAGTTCATGGTGTGGCTGCAGACGGAGAAACTGGACAAGGAGCTCTGGATCCTTGGGCTGATGGACTGCTTGACGTGCAAACTCAGGGAGAGTACTTATAACCTTTATGTGGACAGGCAAAATCAAGGAAGTCCCCTGACCTATGAGGAGTTGTATCGCAGTCTCAAGAAGAAAGGCTCTCGACTTCCTGAAGATCATTACAGGAACCGTCTGGAAAACTTCAGGGCGATCAAGAAAATATTTCTGGAAGAGATTAAAATTGCAAGGCAAGATTGGGAGTTTTTGGTGCAAGAGGCGGAGAACTCTGGAGAAGGACTTTCTGAAGGCAAAATGAAGAAGATCCTCTTGAGCAAGCTCACGCCGGAGACCAAGCAGAAGATCAGGGACTCTCAGGCGGACCAAAAAGTCCTGGGCAACTGGGTTGAAGTCCGAGGATTACCAGAAACTATGGGAAAAATGGCTGTTCGTGAGTTACTACACTCTATCAGTGCTACTGGATTGAAGGACATCACTTTTCATGAGGGCAGATGGAGAGTTGGTTTCCACGATTCTGAGCAGTCCGAGTTTTTCTGCAGCATGGTGGATGGAAAAGTGAAGTATAAGGGAACAGTTTTGAAGGTCCGACCGTGGATCTTCTCGTATGGAGTCGAGCAGATCTGGGACCAACTTGAAAAGTATGCAAACTTAGAACGCCAGAAGTCCCAGTATGCACATGGCTTCGGAGGCAAGGTCAACGTCGTTGGTGAGGAGGGATGCTCTGTGTGCATTGCCCTTGGAAAAGAAGGTTGAGCGGCGACTCACACGACCGCAGATCACAGGTGGACGCCCTCAGATCTCAAAACAATTCAGTCCAAAATGGACCGAAAGGGAAATTCTCCCGAAAATCCCCAGCAGGATGGAGCACGAGATGCTGACCAGCATGGAAGGGGAAAAGGTAAAGGGCAGTCCAAAGGAAAGAACAGAGACTGGACACCAAAAGATTACTCGCAGCAAGGCGGAGATCCAAGCGACTCAAGATGGACCGATGCTGGTGGAAAATCTGATGGAAAATCTGGGCAAAAAGGTGGAAGAGGCCAAGGAAAGTCCGGGAATCAAGATGATTCCAAGGTGAAAAGCAACCCCCTGTACGCAGAGACGCCAGCGAACAAGACCTTCGGCAACAACAAGGATACTGGAGGTCGAGGCAAGGGCAGATCCAACGAATCCAACCCCAATTCCAACACCTCCAACAACAAAAGCCAAGGAGGTAAGAAAGGTGGTGGTGGAAAGTCATTTGGTGGTCGTGGACGTGGAAAAAGAGTGAATGCTGTCGAAGCAGGAGAAGAATGGGTTGACGAAGGACAAGTACAGGACGTACAGCCGAACGAAGAAGAAGAATGGCAATAGGGAAGCCAACTTGACCCAAATCCCAACACTGGGGTTGAGTGGCAGGAGACAAAACCCATCAGGGTAGTTGGGGCGGTGGATGCACGCTGCTGGGACCGGCTGGCGCGCTCCTCCGGCCTCCTGTACCCTGCCTGGGTCCTCAGCGCTGTCCGGCGAGGCAAGCAGCACCAGTTTGTCTGCTGAATCCAGGTCAGATCGACGGATGGTAAGGTTAAACCTGCCAGATGTCTGATTGACAATGGTTCAGAGGTCAATCTGGTGAGGAAAGGCCTTCTGCAGGAGGATGAGACAAGGATGTCTTCCGCCCCTTTCCAGTTGGAGGGAGTCAGCGGACATCGCCTTGACGGTGGCGACAGAGAAGCAGAATAGGCGGTCAGATTGGTGAAACAATCTGTGTGGAGCGTGGAGGAGACGGTCACTGAGGAGTGGTTTGCTGGAACATTCTATGAAGCCAGCATAAAATATGATTTATTCTTCGGTCAACCTTGGCTTCAGGCTCACCGTGTGTCGCCCATGGGACACAGGACATGCTTCCTCCAGGATCCGTCGACCAGCGACCCGTCTGACCTGTATTATCTGCACCCATATACCAAGAGTATCCACCAATTCAAGGAGAGAAATAAGCTGCATTTTCAGCAAGATGGGCAGAAATGGACAAGGAATCAAGAAGATTTCGACGAAGGAAAGGTGGATTCTTTGGAGAGCAAGAAGTGGAAGTCAGTTTGCTATCGTGTATTCGACAAATGGCGGGACATTCTGGTGGATTATTTCGAAAAGAACCACAATTTTCGTCCTGAAGTTGATGCTTTTGCAAACAAAAAGAATAAAAGATTTCCGAAGTTCTACGACGACGCCTGGAGTGAGGACTGGTCTGAACCTTTGTGGATCAATCCGCCCTTCGACGTTTTTCCTCGTGTGGTGCAGAAGCTGAAGCAATCCGGCGCGAAGGCAATTTTAATTGTCCCCAATTGGCCAAGGCAAGAGTGGTTCAAGGACATTATGGACATTTCAATCGACATTGTCGAGCTACCTCACAAGGGAGTGAAGCTGTATTGCGGAGACAATGGCAAGCCTTTGCAACAGCGTTCGTGGAGCACGTTGGTGTGCTTAGTTGACAGGAATCTGGGAGATTATTGGCAAGATGGCAGTGAAATGGGAACAGAAGGGGTCATATCAAATTCCTCAGGAATCGACGAAATTGAGGTGGATGAAGACGATCGAGAGCGAAATCCCGACGTATCGTCGCGGAAGGAGGGAAGGACAACCGGCGTCCCTCAACAGAACGCCTCCATCCATTACAATTAGTCCCCATCAGACAAGAATCAAGCCAAAAAAGTCAAGATTTCAAGCAAGAATGATGACAAATCTCCAAGAATCTCGCCTGAATTGACAGGAATGAAGCTGAATTCGTCCGACCATCCCTTCAAGACATTCGTGGACCCCTTTCATTGGTGGGATCCCACGGAGGAGCGAGCTCAGGTGAGCTTCATCCGCCAACAATGCGATGAAGAAGTTTGGAATGAAGTGGCCAAGAACATGAGACCACGACCAACAATTCGCAAATTGGTGGACATAATGTCGGTGATTAAATGTGGGAATCAGGTCGACGGAGACAAGATATCTGCAAGAAGGGACGCAGTTTTCGAAGATTATCAAGATGACGTGCTGAGTGAAAAGTTGTGGAAAAACCCCCCAACTCGATGTGAAAATGGGGAAGCCAAGATTGACATAATCGAAGGCTCAAAGGTGCACAAACAACGTCAATTCTGTCTACACGGCACCAAAGCAGATGCCCTGCGAAATATTTTTGAGCGCAATATCTATGAGTTCGGTTGGTTGGAGGGCTGCATGAGTTCTGAGTGGTGTTCAGCACCATTTACTGTGCCAAAACCCCCACCTGCTGACCAATCCAGCATAGATGCTTGGCGTCTAGAGGTGGATTACAGAGCCCTGAACGCCGCCACAGTACCAGACGCGCATCCGCTTCCTTTGATCGAAAAGGAGATCGCCGCGAGAGCCAAAGGCAAGCTCTTTACTGTGTTGGATTTGCGCCATGGCTTTCATCAGATGCCCCTTCGAAAGGAGGATAGGCATTTGACGGCAATGTGCACGCCCTGTGGCACTGTCCAGTGGACTGTACTGCCGATGGGTCTGAAGAATGCGCCGTCGATGTTCCAGAAGATGATGGAGACTATTTTATTTCAGAAGCACAAGTCTCTGGATTTACAAGAATTCTGCAGCATCTACATTGACGACCTTCTGATTGCCACGCCGTTGGGAAAAAACTTTGATGAGTGCCTGAAGTTGCACGAAGAACAAGTTCGAAAAGTTCTCGAAGTCCTTCGACAAGAGAAGCTCGTGTGTGGACCCAAGAAGGGCAAGATGTTCCTCCAGAGTGTGGAATTTTGTGGCTCTGTCTTGGAAGATGGGACAAGAAGACGAGCCCCAGGGAAAATGGCTGCCCTGCAGCTCTGGGAAAGGCCTAAAACCATCACGCAGCTTCGTGCCTTTTTAGGCTGCTGCAATTACTACCACGAGTTCCTTCCTCTCTACGCCAAGTTCTCTGGTCCATTGACAGAGTTGCTCAAGGTTGGCAAAATAGACGGAAAGAAGGGATCTCAAGTCAAGCTCAAGTGGACGCCAGAGTGTGAAGAGGCTTTTACTGGTCTCAAGGAAGCACTGGCAAATGTGGTTACATTAAAGACTCCGTGGTTGGATGGAGGACCTTTTTATATTCGTACGGACGCCAGTCGTTACGCCATTGGTGCTACGATCGGACAAGTCAACGACGAAGGTCACCATCACCCTCTGGCTTTCTGGTCTCGCAAGCTTACAACAAGACAGCGAAATTGGAGTCCAAGGGAACAAGAAGCCTACGCAATCCTTTGTGCCTTACGGCGTTATGAAGGTTGGATCTTGGGCCATCGCGTTGAGGTACTGACTGACCACAAGTCACTGGAGAGCTGGAGGACAGATCATGTGGATACCCCTGGTGGACCAGCTGGGAGAAGAGGCCGTTGGCATGAAACTCTCAGCAGTTTTGACCTCCATGTGACTTACATTCCGGGTCGCTACAATACAGTGGCGGACGCCCTGAGTCGCTGGGCCTACCCAGCCTCAGAGGCTTACTCTGAAGTGAGTTTTCACCGGACAGCGACGGATAAAGCTGAAGTGATCGAGTTCGACAAGGAGGAACAAGCACTGATCAAGAAACATTGTCTCCAATGTTCGATTAAAAATCGGATGAAGGTGGATTTGGTCAGATGCAAGGAGATTACCAAGGCAGATCAGACTGCAGGAGTTAACTCTGACTCTGAGTCGTCGCTGCCACTCCTGAATGTGTTTCCTCTGACGAGATCCAAAGCGAAATCCACGCTCCCTCCACAACAAAAGGACAAGGAAACTTCCTTCCTCTATGTGGATTGGACGAAGATGTACAAGGAGGACAGGTTCTTTGGGTCTGTTTACCACAAGTTGAGAGGGGACAAGCCTTACGACTCTGAAGAGACGTCTGACTTCAAAATCCAAGGCGACAATTTCTTTTGGCAAGGACGGATTCGTGTTCCTGATTGTCTGATTGACCAATATGTCAAACATTGGCATCGGAATGAGACAGCCCACACACATTCTCGTGTGCTGGAGCAGGAGCTACGCCACAGAGTGTACACACAGGACCTCAAGGGCGCCTGTTAACGAGTTGCCAAAGGATGCAGGCAATGTCAGGCGACCATCCCAAAGAATCAAAAGGCAGAAGGACTACTGAATGGATTACCAATTCCTGAGCGGTTGTTCGACATGGTGACGGCGGATGTCTTCGAGTTGGGACAAATCCAAGAGGAATGTCTCTACACGAGGAAGCCTATCGATGGGGTTTTGTTAATTCAAGACTGCCACAGTGGCTACATCCAAGTCCTCCCTTGCAACACGAAGCATCTCACCTCTGAAATGGCTGCCAAGTGGACTGCAAGTCAGTGGATGACTAACTGGGATGTTCCCAGTGAAATTCTGACGGACAGTGGGAAAGAGTTCATTGGGACTTGTACAGAGAACATGTGTGCCCTATTGGGAGTTCATCACCTTCGTGCCAGAGTCTACGACCATCGAGCTCTCCCTGCTGAACGCCCTGGAAGAATTCTTATCAGCATTCTGAGAAAATTCCTGGCGACTGAAAAGGACTACAATTGGTTGGAGACAAATTACTGTGTCTTGAGAAGATACCATCGCACCAAGAATTACACTGGATTAAGTCCGAATGAGCTGGTTTTTGGTCGTGAGAAGATGGGTCCAGGACCAGTGGTGTACCATCCAAGGCAGTGCTACGACGCCTCGCAATGGTTCGAAAGGATCAAGGATCTAGTGTCCAAGTGGATCCAAGCCAAAGTGGAAAGTCAAGCAGATTGGTTGAATTTCAAAAATAAGCCAAGAACGCAAGGAAAACCCTTCGAGAAAGGCCAGCAAGTTTGGCTTCGTAAGTCAGACGAGACCCTGAAGGACAACAACAAATTGTTACCTTTGTGGGATGGCCCATTCCAAGTCAGTGGTCAACTAAGTGAGACTACATTCAACATTCAGATTGAGCAAGGCAGGCATCAAGAAGTACATCGAGACCGTTTGAAGGCCGAAGTACCCTGCCCCAAAGGAAGGTTCAAGCCTCTCTATTGGACTTCGAAGTACCTGAGCGACAGGAAGATGGTCACAAGCAGTTTCGGGTTGGAGAGGATCCTTGATTACAAGAAGAATGCTCGAAACAAGTGGTACTTTCTGTGCAGATGGAAAGGATTCGGTCCAGAGGAGGACAAATGGGAGCCAGCTTCAAGTTTTATCCATGGGTATACGGACACTTTCATCAAGTTCCTGAAGAAACACCCTGAGATTGACAAAGAGCTCTCGCTGATCAAAGATTGTGTCACCAAGGAAGACTTACAAGCACAAGACGAAGCTTCAATTGTGGCAGAATCTATTCGAGACAAGATCTGATCAGAATTTGGGTCGCCGAAACTTTCGAAGAGGTTTACGGTCGACATATACCCTTGGCATGAGGAGAAGACAGTCCTGACGCATCGTCTATGTGGTTCGATGAGCAGATGATGGGACATTCCGGGCTCATCCTGGTCATTCCATTCATCATTCCCATCATGGCCATCATGTGAATCATGTGCTTCATCTCAAATGATTCCAATCCGAAGATCCGAAAGGCCATTATCCTCAACCACGACGACACTATCGCCTTTTGCTGTCGGCTGGACCCCTCTACTCGCCTTGGGAAGGACTCGTTCGAGTTCTTGCTCATTACAGAGACTCTGGCACATGACTGAGTCTGATCCATTTCATGTGTTTGACGGATCTGCACAGAATGTGATTTCGATCAGCTCTTACACTGAGACAGTTGGTTTCTCTTCCAAACGACCACTGTCAAAGGGCTTATATAGACCAAGTGACGACAATGGTGTTCTTACTTGTGTCGACTCGCTGTTCATCTGTGGATTGTGTTGGAATCCCCCTCAGAATCAGCTCAATTTTGGCAAATTCCCAGTACCAAGCATTGGATGCTTATACATTCTGGGACTATAACGAGTCAATTACCCCTTCTGGCTCATACTGGATTAAACATGAAGCCCTGGAGACAATACTGACAGTGTGGTTAGCGCTCACTGGGTTTCCTTGGCTGTCAGTACTTTAGATGATTGGATTTCCATCATGGGATTCATCATCATCATGAGGATTTGACCTGGATTGGCTATGAATGAGAACTGGATTTCCGTTCAACACTACACACAGTGTATATCGACATTGAATTGGACCTATTGTGGCTTGCTGTGAACTTCGCCACCCTCAATCCGTGGGCGATTCACTGATTTTGGTCCCAATTCAGACACATTTTGTACCATAATCTGGCATCTGGTCTCATGGCTACAAATGACACCAGCCAGTTTCACATATCTTGGACTCCATGAAAGGATACCCAATTTTTCTGACGCTCGACGACATGGCGACGCTCGTTTTCTGTTTTCTGGCAGTGGGATGTCAGATCCTGACTTCATCATGAATCATGGATCATGGATCATCATGTACATTCTTCACTCAGACTTTCAATTTTCAAATTTTCGAGCTTGAACGAAGCTTTTTCTGTGTGCCCTGAGGTACCTATGCGTTTCATTCAAGTCGATGGCCATCGCGAAGCACAGATCTCAGCACAATTTTGCTCAATTCAGCTCATTTTCACACATTTTGCCGACTAATCTAGGTTTTTGGTCACTTTCGCCGTTTCGTTCACTTCACTTGACCCAGCCTGACATACTGGCGTAAGTTTCCAGAGGGGGAGTGTAACGGTAGCAGTGACAGCACTCAATTATACACTGATGTGATCAGAATTCCAATGATTCTCAGATGTACATTAGTGCAGTAAATTTTCCGTTCAGTTTCATGTTTTCCGTTCGCCGCCAGATGTCGCCTGTGAGCGCGCGTCGAGTCGCATTTGTCTTTCGTGATTTCCCAATCGGATTTATTTAAATTATTTCGAATGATTTCACGTTGTGTCATTAGTTGCGATGAATGCGCATTGAGATTCTATATCTGCTCCATTTTTGTAGACCGGGTTTTCGTACTCTTCATATTCCACCATGGAGTTCACAGGACTTACAAGTGCTTCGCATATGTCGCTCCCAGAGGCTGGATATGGGTCTGAAGAGGGTTATGTGGGTTCGGAGATATCAGGGGCAGTGTCGGGCGTTACGACCCCTGGGGCATCAAGGCTACAGGCTTCGCAGTCACAACAAAGATCAACCACTATGCAGCGGTTACATCAAGTCACCCAGGGTGAGTCCATCGCTCTCTCGTTGTAAAGCCTGCACGCGAGTTGAGTCCAGGTCCTCCCAGGGGATAGAGTTAACACTCCTGTCCACCACGCTGAGCATACTTCCCCATCCGGGTTTCCGGATGGGCGTCTTGCATCCCAGAGGCACGTAGATGGCCTCATCAGGTAGGTAGGTAGGTAGGTGCACTCCGTCGTGGAGAGGCGCCCCATGGTTCCCGCTGGCGTTGGCGTGTGACGAACAGGAAGAGGCTCCGCACTTGAAGAGGAGAGGCGACTTACATCCTGCTAGACCTGTCTGTTGGCCCCCAACAAAGCGGCCCCGGGCAACACCGGGAGGGCTGATCGCCGCCAGCGTGACGTGCTTATCTCGGGAGGAGAGTGTGCCCCCGTGCTTGCGCACGTCCCCTCCTTTGGGCGGAACCCTACAGGTTCACCGGACTTCCTGGCGTATCCTGTTCCCAAGGCATGCATGCATGTTCTTGGTACTGGGGTTCCGAGGCGCTTTGGTGTCGCAGGCTCCGCCTCGAGTCCCAAAGCAGCACAGGCCCCAGGATGCAGCCTTACCCCCGGACTCCAGATCTCGTTTGGCCGGGTCGGCTGCATGGCACCGGCTGCCTCAGTGCCCGGGCTATGCACACTGGGTTTCCTACTGTTGTGTGGCGCTTGTGTTTGGGTCTGGGTTGTGCTTGGGCTGAGGTTCCGGCTGCGCCACGCCACTCCTGACTGGGTTAATGGGGTGTGTGTGTGTGTTTGCGTGCGCGCTCCGCTTGTACCCTGCCACTCCTGCCTGGGGTGTGCGGTGTGGGTGTGTGTGCTTGGGCTCGGGTTTCGGCTGCGGTTTGCGGCTCCTGGCTGCGGTGTTGGGGCCTGTGTGTGCTTGTGTGCCCGCTCTGCCTGTACCCCGCCACTCCTGGCTGGGGTTTGCGGTGTGCATGAGTGTGTTCAGGCTTGGTTTTCGGTTGCGCCCCGCCACTCCTGCCTGGGCTTTTGGGGTCTATGTGTGCTTGTGTGCGCACCCCCCTTGTACCCCGCCACTCCCGGCCCGGGCGTGCGGTGTGGGTGTGCGTGCTTGCGCTCGGGTTTCGGCTGGGGTGTTGGGGTGTGTGTGTGTTTGTTTGCGCTCCCCACTTGTACCACGCCTCTCTTGGGTCGGGTCTGCGGTTTGTGTGTGTGTGCTTGGGCTCCGGTCTTGGCTGCGCGCCGCGAGTCCTGGCTCGGGTGTTGAGATTTTTGTGTGTTTGTGTGCGCGCTCCGCTTGTACCCCGCCATTCCTGGCTAGGGTGTGATGCAGGGGTGGGTGTGCTTGGGACCCGAAGTTGGCTTCGCCCCGCCACTCCTGGCGGGGGTGTTGGGCTGTGCGTTTTTGTGTGCGCGCTCCGCTTGTACCCCGCCACTCCTGGCTCGGGTGTGCGGTGTGGGCGTGTGTGCTTGGGCTCGGGCTTTAGCTGCGCCCCGCCACTCCTGGCTGGGGTGTGGGGTGTGGATGTGTGTGCTTGGGCTCGGGTTTCGGCTGCGCCCCGCCACTCTTGGCTGGGGTGTTGGGGTGTGCGTGTGTTTGTGTGCGCGCTCCCCGCTTGTACCCCGCCTTTCCTGGTTGGGGTGTGCTGCGTGTGTGTGTGTGCTTGGGCTCGGGCTTCGGCTGCGCCTCACCACTGCTGGCTGGGGTGTTGGGAGTTGTGTGTGTTTGTGTGCGCGCTCTGCTTGTACCCCGCCACTCCTGGCTGGGGTGTGCTGCGTGGGTGTGTGTGCTTGGGCTCGGGTTTCGGCTGCGTCGCGCAACTCCTCGCTGGGGTGTGCGGTGTGGGTGTGTATGCTTGGGCTCGGGCTTTGGCTGCGCCCTGCCACTCCTGGCTGGGGTGTTGGGGTGTGCCCGTGCTTGTGTTTACGCTCCGCTTGTACCCCGCCACTCCTGGCTGGGGTGTGCGGTGTGGGTGTGTGTGCTTGGGCTTGGGTTTCGGCTGTGCCCACCACTCCTGGCTGCGGTTTTGGGGTGTGCGTGTTTGTGTGCGCCTCCGCTTGTAGCCCGCCACTCCTGGCTGGGGTGTGCAGTGTAGGTGTGTGTGCTTGGGCTCGGGTTCTGGCTGCGCCCCGCCACTCCTCGCTGGGGTGTGGGGTGTCTGGGTGTGTGCTTGGGCTCCGGTTTTTGCTTGCGCCCCGCCACTCCTGGCTGGGGTGTTGGGGTGTGTGTGTGTTTGTGTGCGCGCTCCTCGCTTGTACCCTGCCATTCCTGGCTGGGGAGTGCGGTGTGTGTGTGTGTGTGCTTGGGCTCGGGTTTTGGCTGCGCCCCGCTACTCCTGGCTGGGGTGTTGGGGGTTGTGTGTGTTTGTGTGCGCGCTCCGCCTGTACCCCGCCACTACTGGCTTTGGTGTGCTGCGTGGGTGTGTGTGCTTGGGCTCGAATTTCGGCTTCGCCCCACCACTCCTGGCTGGGGTGTTGGGGTCTGCGTGGTTTTGTGCGCGCTCTGCTTGTACCCCGCGACTCCCGGCTGAGGTGTGCCCTGTGGGCGTGTGTGCTTGGGCTCGGGTTTTCGGCTGCGCCCTGTCACTCCTGGCTGCAGTGTGCGGTGTGGGTGTGTGTGCTTGGGCTCGGGTCTCAGCTGCGCCCCGCCACTCCTGGCTGGGGTGTTGAGGTGTGCCTTTGCTTGTGTGTGCGCTCCACTTGTACCCCGCCACTCCTGGCTGGGGTGCACGGTGTGGATGTGTGTGCTTGAACTCGGGTTTGGGCTGCGCCCACCACTGCTGGCTGGACTGTTGGGGTGTGCGTGTTTGCGTGCGCGCTCCGCTTGTACCCCGCCAGGCCTGGCTGGGGTGTGCGGTGTGGGCGTGTGTGCTTGGGCTCGGGTTTTGGCTGCGCCCTGCCACTCTTGGCTTGGGTGTGCTGTGTTGCTGTGTGTGCTTGGGCCTGGCCTTCCTGCTACCCCCGCCACTCCTGGCTGGGGTGTTTGGTTGTGTGTGTGTGCTTGTGTTTGCGCTCCGCTTGTACCCCGCCACTCCTGGCTGGGTTGTGCAGTGTGGGTGTGTGTGCTTGGCCTTGGGTTTCGGCTGCGCCCCGCCACTCCTGGCTGGGGTGTTGGGGTTCTGTGTGTGCTTGCGTGCGCGCTCTGCTTGTACCCTGCCATTCCTGGCTGGGGTGTGCGGTGTGGGCGTGTGTGCTTGGGCTCAGGTTTCGGCTGGTCCTCGCCTCTCCTGGCTGGGCTGTTCGGGTGTGTGGGTTTGTGTGCGCGCTCTGCTTGTACCCCGCCAATCCTGGCTGGGGTGTTACTGTGGGTGTGTGTGCTCGGGCTCGGGTTTCGGCTGCGCCCCGCCACTCCTGCCTGGGGTGTTGGGGTTCGTGTGTGTTTGTGTGCGCGCTCCGCTTGTACCCCGCCACCCCTGGCTGGGGTGTGCGGTGTGGGTGTGTGCGCTTGGGCTCGGGTTTCGGTTGCACCACGCCACTCCTGGCTGGGCTGTGCGGTGTGGGTGTGTGTGCTGGGGCTCGGGTTTCCGCTGCGCCCCGCCACTCCTTGCTGGGCTGTTTGGGTGTGTGTGTTTGTGTGCGCATTCCGCTTATACCCCGCCAATCCTGGCTGGGCTGTGCGCTGGGGGTGTGTGTGCTCGGGCTCGGGTTTCGGCTGCGCCCCGCCACTCCTGGCTGGGGTGTTGGAGTTCGTGTGTGTTTGTGTGCGCGCTCCGCCTGTACCCCACCACTCCTGGCTGGGCTGTGCGGTGTGGGTGTGTGCGCTTGAGCTGAGGTTTCGGTTGCGCCACGCCACTCTTGACTGGGGTGTGCGGTGTGGGTGTGTGCGCTCGGGCTTGGGTTTCGGCTGCGCCCCACCACTCCTGGCTGGGGTGTTGAGGTTCGTGTGTGTTTGTGTGCGCGCGCCGCTTGTACGCGACCACTCCAGGCTGGGCTGTGCGCTGTGGGTGTGTGCGCTTGGGCTCGGGTTTTGGTTGCGCTGCGCCACTCCTGGCTGGGGTGTGGCGGTGTGTGTGTGCCTGTGTGCGCGCCCTGCTTGTACCCCGCGTCTCTTGACTGGCGTTCGGGGTGTGCGGGTTTGGTGTTGCCTGGCACCTCTTCTGGTGCCGTGGTTCGTTGCGTCCTGTGGTTGCTGCCAGGGTTTGCGCCACGCGGTTGCCGTTGTTGCTTGGCACCTGTCCATGTGCTTTGGTTGTGGACGGTGGCGTGCCTCTCTGGCGTGCCTGGTGGCCCCGCGTGGTGCGCCGCGCCTCGTCCGGTGCGGCCGCTCTCGGTGCTCCGGTTGGCTTTTCCGACGCCGTGGTGCCTTTCACAACCCGGGGGCTTGCGCCCCCGGCTCTACTGGGTGGCTGCGCGGGGCACGCGAAGGCCGGCAGAGAACCGGGCTCATTCTGCCTGCCGCTGGCCCCTGCCGAGGCAGGGGCGCTGGACTTGCTCCGCGTTGTACCCCTTCGGGGCCCCGCGATGGGCTCTCTCCTGGCGGGTCCCTCCCGCTTCGGTCCTGGGCTGCGTGCGCTGCGGTGGTTTGCCTGTATGGACCCGGTCACTGACGTGTCCGGTTTCCTGTACCGTCCGTCGTTGAACGGGGGATTTGGCCGGTGCACCGGGGCTGTTTTGTGTGGACGTGGTCACCTTCCCTTGCGGGTCGGAGGACGCAACACACGGGTCCCGTGCGTGTGTGCGTGTGCTTGTCCGTCCTGGCCGGGTCGGGCGGGCCTGCCTCCCGCGCGCGTTTTGGTGCGCCTCACCTTCTCCCCTGGCCGCTTTGTCTTTCTGCTTTGCTCAGCCCCCTCCAGGCTGGGTTTGCCCCTTTTGTGGTTGTTTAATTGCCTTTCCCCCCCCTCCCCTTTTTTTTTTCTTCCTGCTGTCCCGTTTTCCGCGCGCCCATCTTGTCACTTTCTTTCTTTAGTTTCCTGCCCCTGGTGCCTCGGGCCTTGGCGCCTTGTTTTTCTTTCCTCCTCCCCGCCTGGCTTGTGTTTTTTTTTCCTCGTGCGCCCCCGTTGTCTCTGACTTTCTCTGGTTTCCGGCCCCAGGTGCCCTGGGCCTTGGCGTCGTGTGCTTTTTGTTTTGTTGGCCTCCAGCTCCTCGGCTCTTCTTGCACTCTCGCCTCTTTTGTGGTTCGCGCCGGGCCGCTGGCTGCTCCTTGGTGGTTGCTGCCCCCCCCCCCCCCTTTTTGCGTCTCGCTGTTTTTGACGCTGCCGCTTTGTGCTCCGTTTTTTTTCTCTTTCTCGTTGCGCACCCCCGTTGTCTCTGGCTTTCTCTGGTTTCCGGCCCCGGGTACCCTGGGCCTTGGCGCTGTGTGCTGTTTTTTCTGTTGGCCTCGCGCTCCTCGGCTCTGCGTGCGCTCTCGCCTCTTTTGTGGTCCCCGCCTGGCCATTGGCTGCTCCCTGGTGGTTGTTGCCCCCCCCCCCCTCTTTTTTGTCTCGCTCTTTCTCTCGCTGCCGCTTTGTGCTCCGTTTTTTTTCCTTTCCT
Source organism: Eutreptiella sp. 'Long Island Sound 2002' (assembly GCA_964036045.1). Taxonomy (NCBI): domain Eukaryota; phylum Euglenozoa; class Euglenophyceae; order Eutreptiales; family Eutreptiaceae; genus Eutreptiella; species Eutreptiella sp. 'Long Island Sound 2002'. The sequence continues at coordinate 48,640,640 of OZ038393.1, forward strand.
TTCTTTCTCGTGGCGCGCTCCCGTTGTCTCTGGCGTTGTCTGGTTTCCGGCCCCCGATGCCCTGGACCTTGGTGCTGTGTGCTGTTTGTCTTGTTGGCCTCCCGCTCCTCGGCTCTCCGTACCCTCTCGCCTCTTTTGTGGTTCCTGTCTGGCCGTCGGTTTTGACGCGTTGCTCGCGGAGCGTTTTTCTTTACGTATACGGCGTGTTTGCGGGCATGGGGCACGGCGTTCTACTCGTACGCTAGTTACCGTGGTTACAGCATTAACTGTTCACGCATTTGAGCATTGGTCGCGTTTTAACGCGTTTTGCAGCGCGCTTCTTTGCCTAGCTGTTTTTTATGCTAATTAGCTTTAGTTTCAGCTATTCAGAAACTTTTTTCGTCGTGTTTTACTTATCTTTTTATTTCATTCTGGCACAGGAGGCCAGCGCGCGCGTCCAATCTACGGCATACTTTCTCATCCAGGTTTCCTAATGGGCGTATTGAGCCCAAAGGGCACGTAGATGGCCTCATCAGGTAGCCGGACGGAGCTGATAGTCAGCCTGTCCAGGAGGGCTCGCCAGTACTGGTTGCCCCCATGGGCTCCCTGAGCGGGGGAACACAGGACCATACGGGAACATTCAAAGGCCACGTTGGTCAAGACCTTCCCCAGTTTACTGAACCTGGAGTTCCCGTAGGCCATCTCGAAAGAGGGCCAGTAACATTTGTAGCAGCAGTTCTTCCCCCTGCTGCAGTAGAGGTCAAAGACATGTTGCTTGTCACTGGCGAACAACTCCACGCTCAGGTCTTCTCTGAAGTAACCCAACTCCTTCAGACCTGGGTCTAGGACTTCCCCAAATAGTTGATAGTCCTCACTGTTGGAGGCCCCCATCATGTTCGAGGGCTCCTCCTTCCATACCCTCAGGTAGCTCGAGGTGTGCTCCGACTGCTCCAGTGGCACGGATTCTCTGCCATTGCCGTGGTCCACTTAGAGGAGGTAGGGCGCTTGCAGCGTCCGGAATTGTATCTGGGAGTGTTGCACGAAGAAGTCAGTCCCCAATACAAAGTCGAAGGCCTCAGTGTCCATCACATAGAACCGATGGGCGATAGTTCGGGAGCCCATTGGTACCTCCACTTCACAATCCCTGCAGCTGTGCACCACATGTCCATCCCCCCTTCGTATAGCCGCGCGGGGCATGGTGTTCGTCAGGCTCCCACAAGGTAAAATTTTCTTGGCCACTATAGATATGGTGGCGCCAGTATGCAGTACCCAGAGGGATTAAGGTTCCCCTAGTCGGATACGTACCCAGAACACCAGGTCCCGGGCCCCACCGGAGCGTCCCCGTTGGAACGCCGCGGGACAGGTCACCTCGAACCCCTTGTTCCGCCATTTGCGGGCCATCCTCATGAAACGGCTTCTCTTCTTGGCATTGCCGTCGTCACCACCTTCATGCTCACGCTTGGCCCCTTGCTCTCGTTGGGCCTGAGTCTGTGAGCGTGTGGTAGGACCAGACTGCCCTCCAGAGGGCTCGGAGTTCCCCCCTGAATTGGCGTTGGAGTTGCAGCCGTTCTCGTCCTGGTTCTTGTTGTGCTTGTCTGGCTGGCGATTAGCGCCTCCTCCGCGTCCACCTTGGCTCTTTTCTTGGCCTTTCCCACGGCCTTTCGACTTGCCCTTGCCGGAATCGTTGCCGTTGTCCTTGCTACCGCCGTTGCCAGAGCCTTTGGCAGGATCTTTGCCCTTCAGCTTCGCCGACAGGCGTTTCTTGTGGTAGCACTCATCCTCGTAGTGCTTCCTCTTCCAACAGAAGGCACAGGTGATAGTGCACCTGTAATGATCCGGCATCTTGGGCTTGGCGCCAGTGTTGGCGTCCTGCTTCTTACCCTGCACTACGAAGCAGTCGCGCTGATCGCAGCCTGGGGCATGCTGCAGGTGACCATGCTCGTCTGTGGCGTCACACCAGAGGAGCTCCTGGACATTGCCCATGATATCGGCGTGCTTGGGGGTAGTCCCCTGCCCAGGTCTGGGTCCCTGATACCCTTTACCATGGCTCCCAGAGCCTCCTCCTCCAGGACGGTAGGCGTTCAGGTGCTGGCTGCTTTCTTTCTACAGCGCCAGCTCCAAAAGTACCACAGACGAATCCTCGTAGTTCAGGGCTCTCGCCTTGCGCTCTGCCGTTGACCGGCACTCGTCCCACAGCTCCTGAGGGAGCTTAGCCACCAACTAGAAGAGCAGCTCGTCGCTGCCGTAGGAACGGGGCGTCAGTCGTCCCACCGAATGGTCCAGGTCAGCCAGTAGCTCGGACATCGTGGCTCGTTTGGGGTTGTTGCGTAGCACGGCCAGGTTCTGGATCTCGGCCCTGATGGAGAGGTCAGTTTCGTAGGTAGGGTACTGCCTCGTCAAGGCAACCAAAACGTCGGCAAAGGTGGCGGACTTCGTCACGATCTGCTTGACATGCTTCTCCAGGTACTTGGTCTTGCAGCACTGCAGGAGCAGGTCGCACTTGACTTGCCCACTAGCATTGGTTTGACTGGTCATTCGGAGGAACCCGCCAAAGTTCTCAGCAAACTCGCTGAGATACTTGCCTGTGAACTCAGGCAGGTTCACCACAATTGTGGAGGTGGCTATTGCCTTAGCCTTCTGAGACCTGCGTCCCTCAGGGCGCTTGGTCTTCTTCTTCTTCTTCTTCTTCCGCCCGCTCGGGTTCTTGGGGTCCTCAGGGTCGTTGTCCCCCGAGGGCGAAGCAGAAGTCATGGACGGCGGCTCATCGTCAGCGGGGTCTCCGCCTAGGTCACTAGAGCCGTAGGGCTCCACGTCAACCATTGCCCTCAGGGCTGTCAGCCCCAGCCGGTCCAGCTAGGCTCTCGTGGAATTCTCCACGTGGCTGTAGCGAGGCTGGGCCGCTCTTGGTATGAAAGGGGTTCTCGGTATCACAGCAGGGGTCGGCATCAGTCAGCTCCTCAGGCCCCCGAGGGTGTTTGTCAACCCCGCCACCAGGTGATTGGCTTGTACTCGGTGAGGTGAAACACCCATGATTGTAGGTGATGCTTGGGGAGGAAACAGGGGCTCCAGTTTAGCCCGAATCTCTTGAATGAGATCACCAACAAGTTCAGAGGTGGCTCCTCAGAGGGCCTCTCTAATCTCCGACCGCGTCAGGGACCTGTCGGAGGATCTCCCCAATCATTTACTCCTGCTGCTGCATGACTCAGGGCCTCTCCTCAGCCCTCTCAGGGTTGCATACCCAGGAACATCCACATCTGCCCTAGTAGCGGGTAGAGGATGGTGATAGTCCGCCGCATACCAGCGCGGCGCAGAACTGGAGGCCACTGGCTCACTGGCAGTAGTTGCCTCTGCAACTGCAGTGGTGGATGGGTCCACACCATAGGCAGGGTAGGTAGGCATGCCAGTAGAGCCTGTGCCCTCAGCCATACGCGGGGTGGTTATGGGTGTGGATGTTGCAGCAGCTAGGTCTGGAGTTGGGAGTGTGGTGGTTGTAGGAGCGGGTGATGCGTGGAGGCCAGAGGCGCTTTGTGCGCCCTCAAAGGTTGACTCGCTCGTCAGGTCGTGCCCATGGTCCACTCCTTTGTCTGCCATGCTTTCTCCTGCATCCTTTCCTCTCTCCCTCTTTCTCTTCACAGGGTTGGTGTTCACCTCCTCGACTGAGGGCCCTGAAGGGGGATTGCAGTCCCTCCAGCGAGTCATCAGCTACGTCCACTGGCATGTAAGGGCACCGAAGGTACAGCGCTAGGTCCAGGTCCAGGCTCTCGCGGCGCTGGCATTGCTGGTGCCTCAGGCGCCGTCTGAACGTCAGAGTCCTCCTTCTTTGTGTCCATACTCGCCCTTCTTGCTCAGAAGAGTACTTGGCGCGCTTGGTGTATGGCACGGGGCTGCTGCCGACACTCAGAGACTGTCTGCCTCTTGCTACCAGAAGGTTTTATAGTGTTTTCAGCATTGTGGTTTTGATGTACTTTGCCTGCTGCTTGCTGCTAGTGATGGGATCCTGCTGCTTGTTTTTGATATTGAAGATGTTTTGGTGATATAAAACCAATCAAGTGCAACCCAAACCAGAGTAGTATGCAAGTAGAAGATAAACAGGATCAAAGCATGAAGGGCTGCAGTCACAAAGCGTTAGATGTAGAAAGATATCAACAATAGACCACAGCAATAAACATTCAATGCAACTCAGGATGAAATATTTTACATGCATGAGGAAAACCGATAGGAAAACTGCCCCAAGGGCTAACATCCTCCATAGTGCCATTTTGAGATGTGCACTCTTTGTTTTTTGGGGTCCCATAGGTGCTGAGCTGGCATGGCTTGTGGCGCTGAGGTCACTGCCATGTCACATGGGAACTTCCTACTTAGCTAGGCTGACTTGGTATTGAACCCAGGACCTCTCAAAAAGAGGTACCTCACCCTCTAGGGTGCATATCACCAGGATAGCTAAGAATTCATGAGAAAACATAGATAAATTCATAGGCTCTGACTCAGTATATCAGTGCCTCGGTCAACTGAGAAAAAGATGTTTTAATGCACATTGCTTGGGAATCAAGGGGTCCACACAACATCCTGATTTAGTGTCTGGTTCTATAGGTCAAAATGTGTTGTCACCAATTTTGCTTAGGCCAATACTAGGAGAAAAATGCATGAGTGCTTAGAGCACCTCTAATACAACTAAAGTATACCCTAAAGCATTGGAAAAGCACGTTTTCTTACTTTTGATGCCGCTGCTCGTTGTGCCGTGCCCTGTGGTGCTGCCCATCGCCCCGGGGCCCTGTGCGTTGCGGCGCTGTTTTTTGCGGTGTTGCCTCGCGCTTTGTGCTCTGTGCTGTGTGTGTTTTGTCGTGGCGTGTTGCTGCGCGCTGTTGTTCACCGAAAATGGAATTGAAGTTGTCGCGCGTGCTAGCGTCCTGTGCCAGAGGGAAATAAAAAGATAAGTAAAACACGAAACACGAAAAAACTTTCTAAATAGCTGAAAATAAAGCCAATTAACATAAAAAACGGCTAGGCGAGAAAGCGCGCTGCGAAACGCATGAAAACGCGACGAAAGGTTTTTGGGCCTCAAATAGGTGAATAGTTAACGCCGTAAGCACCGTAAATAACGTACGAGTAGAATGCCGTGCCCCATGCCCACGAACACGCCGTATACCTAAAGAAAAACGCTCCGCGAGCAACGCGTAAAAACCGAATAAATACTTTTCGGGGACGCTACGCCCCCGAACTCACGCCCTCTCACTTTGTTTTCCTCTTCATGTACCTTCCCTTCCCTTCTCCAGCCGACCCTCGCCGTTTTTGCCCTCCGTCTCGCTGCAGGCGTACCAAGTCAAGACGAACTCAAGCAAGGACGACGCCGTCAACTCAAGCGACGACAAACAAGACGACAGCGACGAACGAAGAGACCACGTTCTTCAAAGACGTGAACAACCGACGGAGAGACGGACACGGGGTAACACAGGGTGATAATTGATGTTTTTTTTGTGCGCGCTGGCAGGGAGGGAAAGGGCACCACAGCACGCGCACGTCACCTCCGGGCAAAAACCGGCACAGACAACGAACAGCAGAACACAGCACACCACGGCGCTGCACGACAGGCCACAGGAGGGCAAAGCAAGCGCAAACAGCACCGCAAAACGACAGCAGAGCACAGCAGCACAGCACCACGCGACAGCACAGCGCCACAGCACCTGACACAGGGAAGCAGGGCACCACAGCCAGCACACCAAGGCACAGCAACCCACAGAGCGGAGAAGACAGGGAACGCACAGCACGCGGGAAAAAGCACCACAGCACGCAGACACCACCACCAGGCAAAAAAAGGCACAGCCAACCAACAGCACAACGCAGCACAGGAAGACAGGCCACAGGAGGGCAAAGCAGGCATCAACAGCACAACAGCACAGCACCACACGACAGCACAGCACCAAAGAACACGACACAGGCTTAGGTGGCTCAAGTTGCAAGGTCAAAAACGACGGAAAAGGTAGGAAAATGACAGGTTTCCAAAGGCAGCAAACAATAGTTGTTTTGATGGATATTTCTGGACCGTCGCGAACAAGTATGGCGAAAGCAATGTTTTTTATAAGAATGACATGTCCCAACGTTGAGACAGGGAAAATTATTGTTTTGTGACTATTCCTTGCGCCAGGCCTTGCGCAAAGACGTTCATTTGTGTCAGATTAATGTACTATAGCACAAAGCATTACGCAGGTTGTTGAAAAATTGAACCCTGTCGTATTTATACACGTAACTTAGTACCATTACCAGGATTGCGTGATAGAAATGGATGTAGTAACCAAAAAAAATTCAACTGTGGTGTACCCAAAAAACTTGAAAAGTATAAATGTTCCGAAACAAACTGTAGTTTCAAGCACGAGGCCTCGCGCATGGAACGGCACATGAGAAACATTCAACTTTTGGTGATCATTGCGCCAGGCCTCGCGCAATGGATGTCATCAGTGCTCATAGAAACCAAAAATGGAACAGATCCACCAACTACACAGCATGTGCCTTCCCTTGATTCGGCGCTGCTGCATGGGCCCCCATGCAGTTCCCGCCGGCATCTCCAGTTTTCATCATGTGGTCACCGCTGGCTTCACCTCCGAACAGCGATGATAGCGCGCCGCAACTGGGTACCGCAATTCTGATTAACTAGTCAAATGTGGTACCACCAGACAGTTACAGTAAACGGAAAATGAAGCATGCGACAGGCGAATCATTGAGAAATTGGTCGCGCGAAAACTGTGTGACAGGTTGATGTGTCAAAGCAAGAAAGTTTTTAGAACAGGGAGTTTTAAGCAGATACAGTTACGCAATTATTTTCCACAGCAACAATGCCCCTGCGACAAGAGGTGGACCATGAGAAGACAGTGGCCGCAGCATCCGGACTTTTCCGCGATGTCTGCTCAGAGGAACAGCCGTATCAGACGGCAGAAGAACTGTGGGGAGGGCTAAAACAGGGGGAAGAGGGCGCGCGATTGGTATTTGTGTTTTTTCTGCGTCTGCGCAAAAATGAACGGACGCGTTGCAGCGTTGAAAAGGCAATCGCGGCAGAAGGCAAGAGATGGGTTGGTGTTTTGATAGAGGAGGCCTTGCGCCTTTTTTTGCTGATGCACCACCGCGCAGTTCCATACCAGGGAAAACCAAAGTCAGTTGTTGCGATAGAGGGAAGTAATGCGCAGCGTGGCATTTTAGCAAGGTCAGGCCTGACGCGATACAGCGCACCTTCAGTGAGGGAAAAGGCCGGGGTCAGGTTACAGACTACTGGGGAACAAACTACACCAACATTCGGTTGTGTTATGGATGGACAACTGGTACAACAAACAGTTTACCACAAATCCTGACAAGAACGACAAAAGCCTCAACGCAACAGCGTTGGCTGTTCTGCTACTGAGGGATGCACCGCGCTACTGGCATCGTCATCCTAACCTGGATGAGCTTGAACGGCGTGTTCCTGTTGTTGCACACATGCTGGGAGACACCGAGGGAACGTTTGCACGTATCCTGCGTGATCTAGGATTTGCAAGCACGCAGCCTGTTGTGCGAAACATTAGGGCACTTGGACATTATTTGCCCTGTGCCTGCCAGGAGACCACATTAGCGACCCCTTTGCCCAAGCAAAGAAAAGGTGAGCGGCAACGTATCGCTTCTTAACCTACTGCAATTCACTAGGGACTTGGCGCAGCACACTCGACCAGTTGTCCCTGTTTTATGTGATGAGAACATCCATTACTGCATTTGTAAGATGATGTACGGTGAAAAAACAACGGGTTGGAATGTCCGGCTTTTTTTGCCTTCACACCCTATATTATATGGTTTCTGGCACGCGTACAAATTTTGCGTTACACAAACATTTCGCTCATTTTGGCCGATTGTGACTTCGTTCCGTAAAGGTTTGCTGCGCAGCGGTGACACAGTCCCCTGTTTTCCCAAGCTGATCACAATGGGGTTCCCCTGTTACGCGTATTCGATACGGCAGGATACGGCAGGATACGGCAGGATACGGCAGGATACAGCAGGATACGGCAGGATACGGCAGGATACGGCAGGATACGGCAGGATGCGGCAGGATACGGCAGGATACGGCAGGATACCACAGGATACGGCAGGATACGGCAGGATACGCAGGATACGGCAGGATACAGCAGGATACGGCAGGATACTGCAGATACGGCAGGATACGGCAGGATACGGCAGGATACGGCAGGATACGACAGGGTCCAAAATATCTGCTTGTTTGCAGTACGAAAACAACTATTGGCGCACTGCTGTGGGGTATGGGCCCCCACATACGGCACCTTACCAGAAAATGTCATTCCCTGGGCTGGCACGTCCTGCAAATCGGCCATGGCCCCCCCCCCCCCACGCTGTGTGTAAGGCCATGCAAGTTCTGTTAACACACTACTGTCCCATGTTACTATACCTAGGACACCTCGTTAGGCAGTGCAATTGGGCTGCGGACACGGCCTTCACGGGTGTTTTTGCTTCTGAGGGATTGCTGATCGTTATGTGTCTGTTAGACCGTTTGAAAATGTTGGACACATTTCTAAAGTACGAACGCACTGTTGCAACTGTGTTATTGTGCCACACTGCATGACACACAGCCATGCCTGGACGGGCATTTGCCGAGGAGTTTTGTGAAAGTCTGCTCTCCAGCCTTGTGACAAAGAAAGGCCAAAACAGAGGTGCAGGGACCATTGACGATGTTGACGATCTGTACCATCTCATCACTATCCGGAAAGAAGGTCACAGGGTGAACGTCTGCAAAATCCCCAAATCCTTTGTGAATTCCGTGCGTCAGCGGTTAACTGCTTACTTGAACGCAGAGCGGGTATATGTACCTTGGGTTAGGTGGTTTGCGGAGCCTACTTGTACAATTCAGGCACATTGGCCGCCCAGGGGTGTACCTATTTTTCCGCCGTCCCTTCTAATTGCAAAGGGATCTAATCACTACAAACAGGTCCTTGTGTCTGTGTTGTTGGTGCTGACGCGACAGGGGCCGCTTAAGGCTGGTTTTAAGCGAAAATTGTCCAAGCTGATCCCCCAACGCAGTGTGTTGGAGGAGCAGAGAGAGGTTGACAGGATGCAAAACGTTCGAAGAAGATTGGAGAACATGCAGTGCTGCGTGAGGCCTCGCGCAAACAGCGTGAGACAACAGGTTATTACACCCCCTCTCTTGCGCGAGGCCTCGCGCAAAGTTGTCAGTCAAAAACAGTTGCGTGCCCCTCCAGGTTTGCATTCTCAACCATACCGTACCCTTTTTCGCTAAAAACGCGTCACATATGCATTGTTGATGACGATTTTAACCCTTTTTAATGTTTCGTTTCCTGCAAAACAGGCTTTCTTCTTATTGCAGAATGGCAAGCCCCGTCAAAAAAATAGCCCAGGAACGGGGAAATACTGACTATGACCCTGGGATCTCGAAATCGGAGGCTGGAACACCAAAGAAGGGGCAGAAGAAGAAGAAAACACCAGATCCTGGCCTAACCATGGGTACTGACATCGAGGACCACTTGAAGCCGGATGAGAGGCAGGTGGAGGTTGAGCTGGACAACGTGACAATGGACCAGGAGAATACAAAGGGACAGATCAGACGGAAAGATACGAAGTTACTGCAGAAGCGTAATGAGTCACTGGAAGCAGCACTGCCAACAGGCCCATTACACGTCGATCTCTGGGAGGATAATAGTATGTTACCAACGGACTGTTTGCGCTTCTCGTTGCGCTAGCCCTCGCGCATGAACGTGTTTCATATTTGCAGATGGCGATTATTGGTGTGTATCTGGACAGCACAGCATGGAAGCGGTTGCAAAGATATGGGAGAAGCGGCCCAGGGCCTGCCTGGATCTGCAGCAGTGGCATACTACATGCATCGCCGATATTCTGAAGCCTGAGACACCGTGGGCCTTCCGTGCAAAGCTGGCAGGACAAGCACAAGGAAGCGCACATGATGTTGAGCCAATACCGTTGTATGAGGCAGCAGATAACTTGATTCGATGTGTTGAAGATCAGCGGCGGCGAGGCCTACCTGACACGTACAACAATCTCAAGGTCGCCATTGTGAATGCTGTGCAGATGAGTGCCCTGGTTCCAACCGCTGAACTGAAGCAGCCTGGTCAATTCGTATGTTCATTCATGGTTGTGTCAATGCTGTTTGTTGCGTGAGGCCTCGCGCATAACCTTGTCATGTTCAGGACAAAACGTATAAATTGTGGAAGCATTTCCTGGCGTTTGCCTACTATGCTGGTCTGGAAGCTGTGAAAGGTCTGCAAAGGTTCCACGACAAAGGGGAGGAAGTCACGAAGAACGCGCTGGAGAGACTGGACGGGATCCTCTTGCCGGAGTTCTACAAGAAACTGGCAGAAGTGATGCAGATAGAAAAAACAACCCTCAAATCCTTGCAGAATTCATTCGACGACATCATCCTTGACCAGTGGGTCTCAATGCATCTGGACCACCCGCACAACGGCCAGTAAGTTCAACCTGAGAATAGTGTGTACCATCGACGAGACGTGGGTTCCGTTACTGCATTGGTGCGCTGCACCTTCTCCATTTCTGTTCTTTAGCCAAGGACATGCGCACGCGCAAAGAGGTTGCTGCACTCGGAAGGCCTGCCCTGAAGGTGACTCTTGGTCCATGGGGCTATTGGCGGGAACCTGAAGGCAAAAGTCGCGGTCCATGGCCGGCATCGAAATCCATGATTCGCACACCACTGTGGCAGGTGGCAGAGAAAGGCAAACCTGAAAATCCTCAACGTCCAATAACTCCTTGGACAAGAGGCTACCAAAAGCGGTGTGGTCCCCCCAGCTGCTCGCGTTACCGGTGACTTTAAGACAGTGGAACAGCAGGATCCATTACTGGCAAGTCAAACTATCACAATTAAGGCGACCTGAAGAGCAGCTGTGGCCCACGATCCCCTGAAGGGGTTCATGGAGATCGACAAGAACCTGATTGTCATCAACGGCGACATATTTGAACATCTTGCTCCGCAGATGATGTGCCCAGCCTGGCTGTATGAAGAGGTGGCGCGTGCCGATACCCTTATCTGCGGATCGCAAACTGTTGTTGACAACATGTACGACGTGCTGGAAACGGAAACAGAGAGGCGTCTGAACGATGATTTCAACGTGGCGCGCATGGCTAACATGTTGCGTGTTCCCATCTTCAGTTGGCCAGTCAAACCGAAGCCAGCAGGAGATCCTACAACGTTTGATGTTTGCTGCTTGCTGATTTCGTCACCAGATAGCTGGACTAAAAAGGTATAGTTTCGTCTTTGTGTCCTCTCTTTGCGCGAGGCCTCGCGCAATAACTTCTCCCTCATTGCAGATTCAAAATTATCTGACCTTTGATCCTACTCAAGTAGAGGAGATGGATGACGATGAATTTGGGGGTTTCTATCCGATAACAAGGGTTATGTGGTATTTCGACACTCACTTCCATTACCTGAAGGACGATAAGAGCTTCAAGCCTTCGTTTGTGTTGATTGATCATCGGCCAGACCTGGTGTGTAAGATTGCGTCCATCGAACCGGATTCACACATGTACCTTCTTGGTGTCTCCACCGACAATCTCTCCAATTGGGTCAACAGAGTGCAGTCTCAGTTGAACCATGTCTTGACACAAGGGTGGAAACTGTACGCGTCTGGTGATTGGGACCAGCAAGCCAACTGGGCAAACCGTGGCATTCCCCTTTTGGGTTTGCGATGAGAAGTTGGGTTCTGAGGTGTTGTTGCGGAAGGAGGAAGAGACTGTTCAGAAGGGTAAAGCTGCAGAAGCACTGGCCCGTGCAAAGCAGAAGTCTACTGGTGGGGAACCGGCCCCCAAGAAATAGAAAACGGCTTCCAAGCCTCAGGCAGCGAAGTCAGTTACTGGTGAAGAATCCAACGAGAGCGATGGGGATGAGGAGGAGGAGAGCGAGGAAGAAGAGGAGGAAGAACCGCAGGTCTCCCAAGGCAAGGCAGCGAAGAAAGCAGCGAAAGCGAGGCGCGAGGAAACCGGGGCCAGGGCTCCATTCAAGCTACCAGCTCGTCAGTCCCAACCGAGGGACCAGCCTGCAAAGCCACCGCCAAAGGGTAAGACGTCCGTTGCTAAGGTCCTGGGTTCTAAGATGCAAGTTGTTCCAAAGAAAAAGTAATTTCTTCGTTTGTTGTGATATATTATGCGCGAGGGCTCGCGCTCTGCATTCCTCTTCGACGACCTTTTTGCTGTCACCTTCTGCGGCACATTTTTCCCTGTGATGCACTTTATTGCGCTGTTGTGTTGGTGTTTGCGCGAGGCCTCGCGCAAAGAAGGGGTGTCAAAAAATGCTTGTTGTGGTGCTGTGTGTAACACGGTTTTCGAAAGCGGGTTTCTGAAAAGATTGAAAGCTCATGGGTGTTTTCATAGAAAAGTATACGTGGTAGAGGAAACAAAAAGTTGTGGTTTTCCGAAGAAAGTAGTGCATTTTTAGAAAAATAAATTATTACCCCGAACAGTCCGTTTTTTTGAAAATTAATGAAAATGGACCAGCTAATTGCTTTTTGCGGAATTTTCGGTTCGCGTTTTTTGGAGTCCCCAAAAAGAACTTTTTTTTCGCAGTGCCACGGTGAGGCAGTTTTGGGCACACACGCCGATGCAACTTGAGCCGCCTAAAACAGGGAGGCAGGGCACCGCAGCAAACCACACGAACCACAGGGAAGCAGACCATGCGGCCAGGCTGGGACACCGACACCGAAACACACCACCAGCAGACAACCACGGGCCATCAGGCCCAGCACCGCACCACAGCACACCGGGGGAAACAGCACAGCACACAGCAGCGCACCACAGCACCAGGCGCAAGCAACAGCACGCACCAGACGAACAGCACAACGCAAGCGCACCAGCACAGCGCAGCACAGCACTGCACAGAGCGGAGGCGACAGGGAACACACAGCACAGCACCGAAGGACACACACAGCACAAAGCAGAGCGGTGAACATCAGCGCGTACCACCACGCCACGACAAAACACACACAGCACAGAGCACACAGCGCGAGGGAACACCGCAAAACACAGCGCCGCAAAGCACAGGGCCCCAGGGCGTGGGCAGCGCCAGAGGGCACGGCACAACAAGCAGCGGCACCAAACGAGCGCAACAAAACAACAAAACACATAACAGCACAACATGGGGCGGCACAGCGGGCAGCAGCGCGGCGCAGCACCGCAACCAGGGACACACAGCACAGCACAGCACACGGCACACAGCACCGAGCGGCAGCGACCAAAACGGTGAGACATAAAAGGGGAAGGGGGCAGCAACCACCAGGGAGCCGCCAACGGCAGCGGGAAGCACGAAAGGGGCGAGAGCGCACGGAGAGCCTGGAAGCGGGAGGCCAACAAAGCAAACAACGCACAGCGCCGAAGCCCAGGGCACCCGGGGCCGGAGACCAGAGAAAGCCAGAGACAACGGGGGCGCACAACGCAGAAAAAAAAAGAAAAAAGAAAAAAAGAACGGAGCACCGAGCGGCAGCGACGAAAAACGGCGAGACACAAAAGGGTAGGGGGGGCAGCAACCACCAGGCAGCAGCCAACGGCTGGGCGAGACACACAAACCAGGAAAGAGCGCACAGAGAGCCGGGCAGCGGGAGACCCACAAAACAAACAAAACACAGCTCCAAGGCCCTGGGCACCTGGGGCCGGAAATCAGAGAAAGCCAAAGGCAACGGGGGCGCACAAAGGATGAGAAAAAAAAAGGCGGGGGGGCGGGGGGGGGGTCAGCAACCATCAGGGCGCGGCCAACGAGCGCACGGAGAGCCGAGAGGCGGGAGGGAAGAAAACGCAAAGCACAGCGCCAAGGCCCAGGGAACCCGGGGCGAGAGACCAGAGAAAGCCAGAGACAACGGGGGCGTAGACACGAGGAAAAAAAAACAAACCCAAGGCACCGAGCGACGGCAACAGAAAACCGCGAGACGCAAAAGGGGGGGCGGGGGGCGGGCACCACCAGAGCGCACCCAAAGGCTAGGCAGGACACACAAACAGGGCGAGAGCGCACAGGGAGCTAACGAAAAAGACAAAACACAGCGCGGGGCTGGAAACCAAAGAAAGCAAGAGACAGAGGGGAGGCGCAAAAAACAACAACAGAGAAGAAAAAAAGCACAAGAGGGGGGGGTCAGGGCAATCAAAGGACCAAGAAGGGGGCAAACCCAGCCGGGAGGGGGCCAGGCAAAGCGGAAAGACAAAGCAGTCAAAGGAAAAGGTGAGGCGCACAGAACTAGCCCGGGAGGCCGGCCCGCCCACCCCGGCCAGGACGGACGAGCACACGCACACACGCACAGGTGCCAAGCAGCGACGGCCACCGGGTGTCATGAACCCGGAGAGCGCGCAGAACAGGCAGAGAACCACGGCACGAGGACAGGTGCCAAGCAACACCAGCCGCCGTCCCCACATTTGAGGGCGCGCCCGTCAGCGAACCCAGCTCCCGCCGGCTACGGAACAGCCGCCGTCCCGATGGACGCGTGTGCGCCCAGAGGGTACCCAGCCCCTGCCGGCTACCAACGGCCGCCGTCCGGATGGAGGAGTGCGCGCCCCGGGGGTACACGGCCTCTGCCGGCTACAAAAAGCCACCGGCCGGATGGACGAGTGAGCACCCCACAGCGACACCCGGCACACGCAACCGACAGCAGAACACACTGAGCGAGCACACCGGTGAACAGGAGCCAAGTGGCCCAGGACACCCCACAGCACACCAGGTGAGCGCACCGGTGAACAAGAGCCAAGGGGCCCAAGACACTGCACACGCAACACAATACACAGAGCGGGCACACCGGTGAACAGGAGCCAAGTGGCCCAGGATATTGCACACGCAACACAACACACCGAGCAGGCACACAGGTGAATGGGAGCCAAGTGGCCCGGGACACCGCAAGAGCAAAACAACGCACCAAGCGGGCACAGCGGTGAACAGGAGCCAAGTGGCCCAGGACACCGCACAAACGGGCATGCACCCAGCGGGCACACCGGTGAGCAGGAGCTAAGTGGCCCAGGACACCGCACACGCAGGCAACACACCGAGCGGGCACACCGGTGAAAAGGAGCCAAGTGGCCCACGACACCGCACAAGCAAAACAACATACCAAGCGGGCACACCGGTGAACAGGAGCCAAGTGGCCCAGGACACCGCACACGCAACACAACACACCAAGCGGGCACACCGGTAAACAGGAGCCAAGTGGCCCAGGACACCGCACAGGCAAAACAACACACCGAGCGGGCACACCGGTGAACAAGAGTCAAGTGGCCCAGGACACTCCACACGCAACACAACAAACCACACGGGCACACCAGTGAACAGGAGCCACGTGGCGGAGCACACCGAACACGCAAAGCAGCACCGCGCTGGCACACCGCTGAACAGGAGCCAAGTGGCCCAGGACACCGCACACGCAAAACAACACACCGAGCGGGCAAACCGGCGAACAGGCGCCAAGCTGCCCAGGACACCGCGCACACAGAATACACACCGAGCGGGCACACTGGTGAGCGGGAGCCAACTGGCCCAGGACACCGCACAAACAAGGTAACGCACCGAGCAGGTACACCGGTGAACAGGAACCAAGTGGCCCAGGACATAGCACGCGCGAAGCAACGCACTGAGTGGGCACACCGCTGAACAGGAGCCGTGGGGCCCAGGAGACCGCACACGCAACACAGCACACCGAGCAGGCACACCGGTGAACAGGAGCCAAGTGGCCCAGGACACCGCACACGCAGCACAACATGCCGGGCGGGCACACCAGCGAACAGGAGCCAAGTGGCCCAGGACACCGCGAACGCAGGCAACACACCGAGCGGGCACACTGGTGAACAGGAGCTAAGTGGCCCAGGACACCGCACAGGTAACACAACAAGCCAGGCGGGCACACCGGTGAACAGGACCCAAGTGACCCAGGACACCGCACACGCGAAACAACACATCGAGCGGGCACACTGCTGAACAGGAGCCAAGTGGCCCAGGATATTGCACACGCAACACAACACACCGAGCAGGCACACCGGTGAATGGGAGCCAAGTGGCCGGGGACACCGCAAGAGCAAAACAACGCACCAAGCTGGCACAGCGGTGAACAGGAGCCAAGTGGCCAGAGATGAGGCACAAACAGGCAAGCACTCAGCGGGCACACCGGTGAGCAGGAGCTAAGTGGCCCAGGACACCGCACATGCAGGCAACACACCGAGCGGGCACGCCGGTGAATAGGAGCCAAGTGGCCCACGACACCGCACAAGCAAAACAACATACCAAGCGGGCACACAGGTGAACAGGAGCCAAGTGGCCCAGGACACCGCACACGCAAAGCAGCGCGTCGAGCGGGCACACCGGTGAACGGGAGCCAAGTGGCCCAGGACACCGCACAAGAAAAACAACACACCGAGCGGGCACACCGGTGAACACGAGCCAAGTGGCCCAGGACACCGCACATGCAACACAACAAACCACGCGGGCACACCAGTTAACAGGAGCCACGTGGCAGAGGACACCGAACACGCAAAGCAGCGCCGCGCCAGCACACCGCTGAAGAGGAGCCAAGTGGCCCAGGACACCGCACACGCAAAACCACACACCGAGCGGGCACATCGGCGAACAGGCGCCAAGTGGCCCAGGACACCGCGCACACAGAAAACACACCGAGCGGGCACACTGGTGAGCGGGAGCCAAGTGGCCCAGGACACCGCACAAACAAGGTAACACACCGAGCAGGCACACCGGTGAACAGGAACCAAGTGGCCCAGGACATAGCACGCGCGAAGCAACGCACCGAGCGGGCACACCGCTGAACAGGAGCCGTTGGGCCCAGGAGACCGCACACGCAACACAGCACACCGAGTGGGCACACCGGTGAACAAGAGCCAAGTGGCCACGACACCGCACACCCAGCACAACATGCCGAGCAGGCACACCGGCGAACAGGAGCCAAGTGGCCCAGGACACCGCGAACGCAGGCAACACACCGAGCGAGCACAATGGTGAACAGGAGCTTAGTGGCCCAGGACACCGCACACGTAACACAACAAGCCGAGCGGGCACACCGGTGAACAGGACCCAAGTGACCCAGGACACCGCACACGCGAAATAACACATCGAGCGGGCACACTGCTGAACAGGAGCCAAGTGGCCCAGGACATCGCACACGCAAACCAACGCACCGAGCGTGCACACCGGTGAGCAGGAGCCAAGTGCCCCAGGACACCGCACACGCAACACAACACGCCGGACGGGCACACTGGTGAACAGGAGCTAAGTGGCCCGGGACACCGCACACGCAAAGCAACGCACCGAGCGGGCACACCGGTGAACAGGAGCCAAGTGGCCCAGGACACCGCACACGCAACACAACACACCAAGCGGGCACACCGGTAAACAGGAGCTAAGTGGCCCAGGACACCGCACACACGTGCACACGTAGGGCGGCCCAGGGACAGGAAAGAACCAAAACCCCATGGGCCGGGCGCATTGGGGCGACCCAGCTGACCCACCGGGCCAGCAGCAGGGGCCGTACCCCAAGTCCGCTGGTCAAAGCCCGGCCAGACTGCATCAGGGACCGTGGCAAACGTCACCCTGATGCATGGAAACCGTTGACAGGCGAGCCGGTACACAGTCCAGGAGGGGGTCGCCTGCCAAGCAGAGAGGCCCAGCAACTCAAGCCACAAGAGTGGGGGGGTTGTACCGTAGACTAGCGGAAGCAATACCCCTTGTGGTGAGAGATACTCCACACGGCTGGGCAGCCCCGAAAGCTGCCGCCTTAAGGAGGGGGCATGTGGCCATAGCCATGGACACATGTGCGGACAGTGTCCCACCGGGACACATGGGTGACACATCGGTGGCCGTGACACTGCCTCCCCAAGCACCTGCGAGAGCGGCCTAAGAGGCACCTGAACTAGGGCAGTTGGAGGGACAGGACGTCCCCCTGGTAAGACCTTCTTCCTGCATTGTCAAAGGAGGCATCCCGAGCTCCCGAAGATACCTACCTACCTACCTACCTGTTGTTCGCCGCTGTGTGTTTTGCTTTGTGTGCCCTGGGGTGATGTGCTGTGCGTTCGCTGTCCTCTCTGCTCTGTGCGGTGCTGTGCTCTGTTGTGCTGGAGCGCTTGCGTTGTGCTGTTCGTGTGGTGCGTGCTGTTGCTGGCGCCTGGTGCTGTGGTGTGCTGCTGTGTGTTTTGCTGTTTCCTTTGGTGTGCTGTGGTGCGGTGCTGGGTCTGGTGGCCTGTGGTTGTCTGCTGGTGGTGTGTTTCGGTGTCGGTGTCCCTGTCTGGCCGTGTGGTCTGCTTCCCTGTTGTTGGTGTGGTTTGCTGTGGTGCCCTGCTTCCCTGTGTCGTGTTCTGTGGTGCTCTGCTTTTGCGTGGTGCTGTGCTGTTGTGCTCTGCTGTCGTTTTGCGGTGCTGTTTGTGCTTGCTTTGCCCTCCTGTGGCCTGTTGTGCTGTGCTGTGTTGTGCTGTTAGTTGTCTGTGCTGTTTTTTGCCCGGTGGTGGTGTCTGTGTGCTGTGGTGCCCTTTCCTTCCCTGCCGGCACGCACAAAAACATTGATTTTGACCCTGTGTTACCCCGCACCCATCTCCGTGTCGTTGGGTCACGTGTTTGAAGAATGTGGTCTCGCCTTTCGCCGCTCTGTCGCTGATCCTCGGGGTTGTCCTTGATGGAGTTGTATTGTCTTCAGTTGGCGTGCCTGCACCGAGACGGAGGCCAAAAACAGTGAGGGTGGGGGGGAGAAGGGAAGAGGAGGTACATGGAGAAGAAAACAAAGCGAGAGGGCGCGAGTTCAGGGGCGTGGCGTCTTAGAAAAATATTTTTCGGTTTTTACGCGTTGCTCGCGTAGCGTTTTTCTTTACGTATAGGGCGTGGTAGCGGGCAAGGGGCACGGTGTTCTAATCTTACGTTTGCTACGGTTCTTACAGCGTTGACTATTCACCTATTTGAGGCCGAAAGAATCTTCTTCGCGTTTTTACGCGTTTCGGAGCGCGCTTTTTCGCCTAGCTGTTTTGTAAGCTAATTACCTTTATTTTCAGCTTTTTAGAAAACTTTTTCGTCGTGTTTTACTTATCTTTTTCTTCCCATCTGGCAAGTTGGCGCAGCGCGCGCGACAACCACGCACCACTCAAGGGATGCTTCCACCATGGGCTCATATGGGAAAGGTGGTCGACCCATTCCGTCTCTCTTTAAGGATGATAGCACAGAAGCTACTTTTGGTATGCCGGGAATCACACAGGCTTCAGTGGACTTGCCCATGGCTGATTTTTTGGCAGCCGTTTCCCAAGGTAACGATTCTCTAGAGCAAGAACCTGATGTTAAACTGCGGGGATTGTTTGCGAAAATAGGGAAGGATAGGCCTGATGTAGAAGCATTGGATGATGTAGCGCGATGGGAAGTAATGAAAATATTGAAGAGACGGAGCTTGGTACCTAAGCAGATTTCTCGCCCAATTGTTGAACCCCAATGGCAGGGTTTTCACCAACATTGGTATAAACGCTGTGGCTCAGACACCCTGGCCAAATTTCTGCTGACCGCACCTCTGGAATCCCTACGCTCTCTCTACACCCAACTTCATCGGTTCATGGGATGGAGTTATAGAGATATCTGGACAGATATCATGAAACCCATGAAAAATGTTTCCCGGCTCATGTATAGGAAAAAATGGCGTAAGTCACACCCACCGCAAAAAGAGAGACTGGAGGCGCATGAAGTATGGGTCCTGGAATGGACCCAGTTGGCACAGCGAGCAGCCCCTGTCACCCCGCTAGAAGCAAAGGAAGCCTTCACGTACGCACTGCACCGTCACGGGGGTTACCAGGATGAGCTCGACGAGCTCTATAAATATGAAGAACGCAAAAGGCTGGAGCTCTCGCATCAGGGAGCACACCAGCTCATCCAGTATGAGCTTTGCTGGCGCTCTAACAGGGATGTGGCCATGGAGCCTGATACGGGGGAGTCTGAGGCAGACTTGCGACAGATGCGCGACAGGAGTACAGAGCGAATTAAAGGCAATAGGTCACGTTCTGCGCCTATTGATTTTTCCAAAGTACTCACAGACGCCTGCTTGTATTGCGGAAATAAAGGACACCGAGCCGCAGACTGCAGGATAAAACAGGCGGACGAGAAAAACAGGACGCCTGGTAAAAGGCGAAAACAGTGGCCAAGAAAACCTGATAATGGTGATCGCAAGTCTGGCGGCGGCAAGAATGGGTCTGGCGGTGGTTCTGACAGACGCAATGGTGGTGGCACTGACAGTCGGCAAGCTGGTGGCGGTAACCGTCAGGAGGATAAACAGAATGGCGGGAATGGTGCCCAAAATGGTGGTCAGCGTGGTGGCAATTATGCCCTTGAGAAAGCTGCTGCCGAGGCAAAGGCGCCACTAGACAAGGGACTATCTGTCTCTTGTCGTGCCCCTGATCACAGGTTTACGGACTGTCCAAAGCTGGTGTCTCAGTCAGCACAGCACCGCAATCTGCAGGGTCAGGAGGCCACTGGAGATAATGGCGCGGGCGCACAGTCCCCTACCCCCAACCCACAGCCTACTGAAGGTTAGAGGCGTCAGGGGAAAAGTATGGCTAAAGGGGGGGGGGGACGCAGTGTGGCGACATCCACTGATTCACGCACTGCGCCTTCTTTTGCTGATTTTGCTTCGCCGGGTTCTTCTCATGACAGTTTAACATTGGAGCCTGAGCCCACTGGGACGCAGTCTGTTACTTCTGTGAGGCTGTCCACCTAGACCAGGGCATTGCACTCATGCCGGGATCAGTGGCCGCCAGTGCCTCTGCTTAGGCGCGGCAAGCAGGAGCATGTTAGGCGCCGCACACAGGCTGATGTGGGACAGTCTCCTACCGAGTTAGAGGTCCCTGGCGATGTAACCTCACTTGATTGGGTACACCTTGCAAAGCGTAACTATACACCTTGCATGGCCTAACAACGTCTTGCGCTATTCATTTTCCATGCGAATTGGGAAAATGCTGGCACCTAACAATGTTAACGCGGGTGTTGAGATTTTGACGGTACACCATCCTTGACTGTCTTGAATCCTTGACTTAACATCAACTTGTCCGTGGTTGTAAACTGCTGACAACAGTGTGTTCTTTTGCTTTCCCATCTTCCAGCGCCCTCAAAGTATACACGCGTACACCACGCACTTGTGTGCGGTGCACTGGATCAGTGTAGCGCGGTTGAATATACAAGAGCAATAATCGCATTTAATGCGTTGCAAAGGTAGGGGTTAGGGGCTATGATTTGAAACTACGACGTTGTTAAGTGTGCAGGCTGGGTTGAAGTAGGAAAACGAATGGAGAGACCTTTTGAAGTAGCCACATGAAATGTACTATCCGAACGAAATATGTAGCACCATGTTGTTGGACATTGACTTGCTTGGTAAGCTGCTTGGTGCAGGGGTGGAACTTGAGGCAATGAGTCCATTTAACTTTTGCGTCACAAGTGACGTGCAAAGCAATGCAAAACAAACATTACATCAATACTTCTAGAGTACCATCCGAGGAGGAAAATTGGACCAAAGCACAAAACCACACGACGATCTCGAAGGGGCTACAAAAATCGCCATTGCATCAAGCACGTAGCATGCGTATCAACTAACGACTAAAGGTACGGGGCACTACAATCCGCATCCACATCACTTTGTTCTAATTGCTCTCTGTTAAATTCCATTGCCAACCTAGAAACAAACACTCACATCAGTAGCTCAACGAGTCAGGCATGCATGATAAGCACCGAGCGCAATTTCATCGGTTGATTGGTCACCCATGGTAGCCTATTGGTAACCCATAACCATGGTAACGTACAACTCCTGCCGCAAGGTCTGTGTGCAAAGAGGCATAGGGAAGGTGATGAACAACATAAGTTTGCGCTACCATTTCTCACTTCAAATTTGGTTTACTGATGGATGGCAATGTTCAATCTCTCACATTACAATTGTTTCTGTTCTTTGAAGACATTTTCGTATTTTTTCGATGAGTGGTAGGGGTTTTCCGCAACTCTGGTTGATTGTACGCAATATTAGTTCCGGACTCTGCAATTCGGCAAAGTGCACGTGCCATTTCGTGACAACGGAAATATTCCACAGCACAGATGCTATACAAACTCTCCACAGAACACAAGCAAAGAACACAAACAAAGAACACAAACAATCCTGGTGCGAGACCGGCTACATTGACGGTGGCATCACAGGCCAGCCCTCCGCATCCAAGAGGCCCTGCTCCAGCACAACATCTGGCCGATCTGGACCCCCCGCCCGCCCCGGGGGCCAGGCGCTCCGGGCAGGGCTTCGGGCACCAGTGCCAACGATCTCTGACGACCCAGGCGCCTCCGAGGCAGAGGGCACGCGCCAACCACTCGCAGAGCCCGCAGACGTCTCCCGCAATCTGGTAAACCCCCCCAGAAGCCATTTTTTTGAAAAAAATGGGTAATCGAGGGGCGCTGAATCCAAAAAACATGCCGTTAGGGTCCGAATAAAATGCCTTTTCCGATACTTTTTGAGTAAAGTGACGGTTTGGCCCGTAAAATCATAGGTGAGGCGACCCGCCGACGTGGCGCCGCCATGCAGTTCTCAACGGAGCCCACTCCGGCTATTCACCCAACCCCGGCCGGACCACGGTGATCAACGCGTCCTGGAAACGGGAATCGGACAACACTCCCCTCAAACACCAAAACTGCCGCGGGGGTCCAGGGGATCGGCGGGCATCTGAAGCCAAAGTCGCACACCGCCCTCAGCAGTGCGGCGGGTGACCTTCCGTGATGACCCCAACAACAGCCGGGACGGACCCGGCGGAAGACAATGCCGGCAAATCCCAGCGACCGCCCAAGAGGCCCCGGACGGACAGAACACAAGTTCCCGCAATTCTCTCACCCGACGAGCAAGCGCAGCTGGCAGCGCTTCGCGTATGCACCGACACGGCGGGAGCAGATGTGTCCAGCTCATCTGCCGCCCACACGCCGACGAGCGTCACTACATCAAGGCCACGCCAACCATCGGCGACCGCACACGCGGCGACCCCGATCTCCACGCCGTCCCTGCACCCCCACGTGACGGCAGCTCCACCACAGCCTCAGAAAACCTGCCAGATCACCGACCACCACACAGACCAGCATATACAGCGGGGGGAGCAAAAGACTGCAACAGGGGGGTCACGGCAGGCAGCGTGACTACGGCACCACCGGCCCTGGCTTCGCAGGTCCCGCTCAGCGACCCCGACGCCGCACGCGCCGAGTTCCCCACCCTGGCCGTGATGCAAGCGCGATCCGCGGACTCAGTGCTGTGCCAGCAGGACAGGCCTGGCGACGCAACGCCAGGCAGCAATGGAGCGGCGACAGAAAGGCAGCACTCAGCGATGCCTGAGGCCAGCTCGTTACCTACCACACACCCCAGCCCGGCACCCTCACGGCCTGGGCCCGCCGCGGAACACATGCACACAGAACGCGACAAAAACGTGCCAGGGAACACTCCCTGGCGCGGCACCCTTGCGGCCCGGGATAAGGAAATCATGCCCCCCCCACCCCCCAGGCTGCCGCACTCGGAAGACCCCCTCGGCCTGGAGGAACTACGGAAGGCATACGACGTCTACCACAGAACACCCTGACGCGACCTGATAGACGCCCCCGGGCGCATTCCAACGACGACCGCCCCTACCGGCGCTTGGAGGCGGCCCTCTTCCCCCATGGAGCTACCAACATCTGCGTGCGGCAACTCTAGGCGCCCCTCAGCCCGGACAACCTGGTCGACGTGTGGATCTGGTGGTTCAACTACCACCACCAGCCTGACCAGGGGCGGATATGGGTCCTGCAACTCGCCTGGGCACACACGCTCATCGCCCCACCGACCGAGCCCCGTCCTGCACCAAAACCCAGTTGGCCGGACGCGAGCCGCGCTGCAACTGAGCGCCGACGCCCTCAACATCCCAGCGTACAAGGGCCTCGGGTACTGGGAAAGGAGGACAGCCCCAGCGAGGAGGCACAACCTCCGGGCGATGATGGAGCAATACGCACAAACGGTGGAACCAGAGGCTTACGCGGAGCCTCCGGCGTGCGGCCCACATTCGTAACCAACACCACTTGATCCAAAAGAGTGCACATTAAGTGCTTGATGCTAATTAGGAGGCAAGAGTCATGCCAGCTTTGTCATAAAAATCATTTGTTTTATCCCATTGTGATTGAATCTTTGTACTTAAGCCTGCTTTGTCTATTTGCAGCCCTTCTGTGATACACTGGATTTCAAAACTATTCACTGATTCAATCCACATCTTTTTCTTGCTCTACTTGCTGCTTTGGTTCTGTTTTCCAACACCAAAATTTGCAGGATTTCATCAAAGCCATTAGGGCACTAATCAAGGACACTTTCCTCACTCTGGAGGGAAACTGTGCCGTGGTTTGCGGATCCCTTGCACCGTCGGGCTCTTGGTCACGTTGCGGCGGGTTCACGGGTACAGGGCGCACTGTGTGGCGTGTCCAGGCCCGTATAGCGCTCTTGGCGTCCCCATGCCGTAATCTGCTTGAAGGGTGCATGTGACAGGTGCGCTAGCTCGGTCGTGGGCCCTCTCGGGACCTCGTGGTACACATCATGGGGGTTTGGTCGTCACCAGCATCTCACAGGTACGCATCGCAGCTGAACATTCAAGGCTTCGGCGCGCAGCGGGTGGGGCTATGTGGAGGCCGACGTGCCACCTCGGTGCCTCACGCTGGTGGGCGGGCGGGATGGTGGTCTCGTTGGTCCGGCCACGTGGCCGTGTGGTGGCCGCTGTAGTATGGCAGCGATCTCAGTGATCCGCGTTTTCGTGGGGGGTCCTGGATCATGGCCTGTGGTCGGTCAAGGCATCGGGAAAGTCAAGCTATCGGAAATACACGAGGGCAGTGCGGAGGGCGGCGAAAATCTCGCTCACGAGGGACGTATGTGCTGCTCGTGCTTCCTCCTCCGTGTGGATGGCCGGTGGGACGTATCCCGCCGCCAATGCGGGGATCTGGTGGATCGCAAAGACGGGGCACAAGTTGTCTCTAGTATGCTGCAACCTCTGTTGGACCCACCACCACAGGCAGTAGAGGGCGCGCCCTGGGTGCCATGTGCCGGACACGCTGGACACGATGGCGGTCAGGGGGTCTGGGGGTTGATCCCGGAGCAGGGGAGCGGGGCCGTCCCGCAGGTCTATGTCCCTCGGGAGCATGGAGTCCACGGCCTCCAAGTCCCAGCGGCGTTCCAGCGGTAGTGGCATGATCCTTGTAGTAGTGGCCATTCTCCAACACCACCATGGCGACGGTGCTGGGGGCAAGGGAGTCAGGCCAGACACAGAATATGACTTGGTCAAGTAACTGAATTCAGAAACAGTTAAAAGATAGAACCACAATAAGTAGTAGAACCAGTTGAGTATAGGGGTCTTGGGCTGGGGGACCATTAGGGTTAACATCCAAGGCCTTTGGCATATAGTGCCTACATTTGTTCGGTCTAACCTCCATGAAGGAAGATACCTCAGCTCAGTTGAGTGGTAGGGGTGAACTTCATGGGGCGCTAGGGTTATAACCCTAGTTACTTTGAGAAAGTGTACTTTAAGCTCTAAAAGAGAGATGAACAATGCTTAAATAAGTTTCAAAATTAACAAAAGGGTTTTAGGAGGGCTTGGCCATGATCAAGACCTCCAAGAAAGACATGTCAGTGACTATTTCTTACTCTTCCCTGGCGTACTAGTTGATCAAGACGGTAGAACCAAGGAAAAAGGCTCGAATTCCCCATCATTACCTCAGAAAATGCATTGAACCAGCCAAAAACATTCCCATCAGTTGATAGAAGCCTCTCACACTGTAGGCACCCTCGAAAAACAGTGTAATGCACCGTGTATGATGTCTCTTCTCCTCAAACGTTGCCAGCGTGTGGCGAAAACGTTTGGTAAAAATTTGGGGGTAGTGGGGTTTGAACCTAGGGCTCCCTCCCTAGAGCACACATGCTTGCCCATCAGCGTACAGTCGGACGCTCTAATGCGGACGGCGATCGCTGTATAAACAGCGCTTTAGTAAACATCTTGACCAAGGGCAAGGGCGGAGCAATGCCGCCAATGGAGGGCACAAATATCCAGGAGCTTAGAAAAATAGTAAATGCAACCAACAGGGAGTTAATCCTGTAGTTTAGGGAGAGGGGTATCGATACAGAAGTCGAGTCGCTAATATTTGACGAAGCAACGTTAGAAAGTGTCATTTCTAGGCTAAAACCTATAGTCGCAGACAAGCGCAACAGAAGCGGACTCCCAAAAAAAGTGGCGCAAGCGTAAACGGCTCTGGAAAAAGAAGGTATGAGCGGTAGTTTTTAAAGAAATTTTTGCACGGTTGCATTAAAATTTTTATAAACTTTAGAAAAACGTATTTAACAGAAACCCACACCACAGAGCAGGTGGACAACCCACCTGTCAAGTCCCCTAGTGTCATGTCACACGCATGTACTGCGTTCGCGGTGGTTGCTTCGTTAAAACGATAGGGTTGTCACCGTTGTGTTCCTTCGGGGTTCGGGTGTTCACCTTCTTTTGCTCTGCACAGGTCAAAACTGAAATGCAAGGTATCCGAAACGAATGGAGCACGCAGCGCGCACTTACGGTTAGTGTATGCGCTGTGCTCGCGAGCATGTGCCTAACTCAGGCATTGACACGTTGTGTCGCTTTCCCTGTGCCCCAGTTCTCCCTTCGTCTCTCTTCACAGGCCAGAAAGGAAACTGCTTGGTCGTGCTTGTGTTGCCGTAGCGCTAAAATAGGGTCGCTTAAAACCCTTAGGCTTGTTTTCCGCTTTGCAGTTGTTCGCCATTCCCTTCCTTCTTCTGCAGGAAACAAGGTAAGAAAGGGCATGCATGACACACGATGCATTAATCCATTAGGGTTGGTTATAACTCGCCGTAGGGTTGCTTTAATGTCTAGGGTTGTCCTTGTGTTTGTATTCGCTTTGGCATTGACATGGTGCGTGGTGAGTAAGGTAGGTAAGCCTAAGGATGAGCTCACCTCCTGGTTGAGTCACGCTATGATGGGTTATTGTGGGGTAGATTAGGAAAAGGAAGGACTGTGAATCCTCTCCCCTCCCTGCACACGCACAACTCACTAAAGGGATGTAGGCCACGCGCTGTGCACACAGTATAACACTTGCTCAGGCTACCCAGGGCTCCGCCCTACGATTCTATAAGAGAACGGGTGGAGTTCTTAAGTTTGCTTGCTTGCGGCCTGCTTAGAAGACAGCGTATTATAGGTCAGCCTGAGAAGCGTGGAGGCCAGCTTGGTTGGTCAGCCACTAACCAAGTCTCATCCACCTCTGTTTACAGGTGGGCAAGGTCAGCGTGATTGGTGCAGCAGCAGTTTCCTTCGGCGACTTCGGATGTTTCTGCCCAAGCTAAAAAGGGCGCAGATCACACAAACAAATTGGGTCAGAGAAACACTTCTTCATGGACAACCCTTACTACACGCTGTGCACACGGCACTCCCTCCCTCTAAGCCCTGCCAGGGAAAGGCCCGAGGGCGTCCCTGGCAGGCCACAGTTGCCTAGTGGCGCTGTGTTCTCTTGTTATTGCACAGGAGGGCCAATAGGCCCAAGAACTCTTTCTCATGGACACCCAGTAGCGTGTGTAGGGGTTAGGGTCAGCAAGCCTGGCAGGGACTGAGTGCGGTTGTGCTCACCCTGTCTTCGAAGGCTGGTGCTGGCGTTAGTGAGTGTAGTGTACCGGTGTCTCCTGTCCCGTGTGCTTTTCCTCGTGGGCAGGGGAGTGCGTTAGCTTTTGGCCTTTAAAAGGATGGGCGTTTTGTACGCCCTTAGCACACTTGGCCACCCCCTCCCCTCTAGTAGGTAGGGCTTTTGCCGTCTTCCCCAAGGATAGGCGCCAGCAGGGAAATTGGGCTCCATAGGAGTGGTAATAGTACCTGATTACGACTTTGGGTCCGACGTCAGCGAAGCCCGGTCACCGGGAGCCACGCCGGGGAGTGAATTGAGACACATACAGACATACGTAGCATACTTAGGAGTATGGTAAACCCTGTAAGGAATGGTAGAACCCCATGGGTCTGGACCAGTCAAACGTCCTAACTGTGGGCACGCTTGTCCCCAAGGAGGGTGGACACACCTTGCTTCATAACACCTTGCTTGTCATCCCCCCCATGGAGTAGAAGGCCACCGCTCTTCGTTGCTCCCCAAGGTCATTGCATCACGGCAGTTCCATGCAACACATGGTCAACAAGGCACACACTCGCTGGGTGGCTGCAAGCCTGATAAGCGGCCATCTGGCTCACGCTGGTAACCATAGGCATGGGACTGCAGGGCTCAGAGAGCAGTGATCTGGGCAAAACAGGTGGCCTTCGGCCAGGGAGTGGTTGTCACGGGGGCCGTCCTGCGATGAAATGCGGGGCAACTGTGAGAACTGCACTTGAACACCTATGCAGATATATCTGCACAAGAGTGCCCACCGCCCCTTGGAGGTTAGAAGACCTAGAAGGTTAGGAAACAGTTAAAAGATAGACAACAGGAGGTTAGCTTTTCTTTTCAGGCTTGGAGAGAGTCTCAGCACGGGTTAGTAGCTGTCCCTCGTTGTTCTCAATGAGGTAGGAGCGAACGATGGGGTTGATACTCCCAGCTGGCTGTATAAAGGCGGAAATGGGTTCCCAGGTCGCCTCAGATAGCCCATAGCCATCCCAAAGGGTTAGGAATTTCCAGCCCTGTTTATATATGTGGTGGGCAATACCTGCAACCACATAGTAGCCATCGACTGCCATCTCATCAGTAGTCATCTCTTCGAGTTCCTCTGCTTCCTCTGGGCTGGCAGCGTTCTCTAGGTCGATACGCTCCACCTGACTGTCGCTGAGGCACCACTCATCCGAGGGGAAATCGTCAGGGGAGTGATAGTGCCTCAACTGCTTAGGCGCACATAGCAGTTCACCGCCTAGACGTGGACTGCACTTGACATGGATTCTAGATCCATCTATCCTGATGATACGATAGGGCCCAAAATAAGGGTCCTGTAGGCAGTTGCGGGGGCAGGAGGGTAGGCGTGAATGATGCACCAAAATAACGTCACCAACCTTGAAACTGGTGGGTCGCCCCATTCGATTCGGTCGGCTCCGTTCACGTTCACCGATATGTCTCAGGTTAGTCCCAGCCTGGTTAGCCATAGACTGCTTGTTTTCCAGCCAATCCCCAACGAGGCTCTTGAAGTCCTCAGAAAAGGGGGGTTTGAAGAACCAAGCAGATCATCCTCCAAGAAACAGGTCGTGGGGGGTGAAAACAAATCTTTCGTACGTTCCTGTTTCATCAGGATTATTAGCTTCTTTTCCATCACACGGTTTCGTCTCTCGCAAGGAGGATTAGACGTGTGGGGAAAGGGCACACCCGTGGTTACCTCAACGTTGAGGGCATTCAGCACTCGTTTATACCATCCTGTGTCACTGCGGATGCGTACATCCTCATCAGAGTGCACCTGCTTAGGTGCTCCATATG
Source organism: Eutreptiella sp. 'Long Island Sound 2002' (assembly GCA_964036045.1). Classification (NCBI taxonomy): domain Eukaryota; phylum Euglenozoa; class Euglenophyceae; order Eutreptiales; family Eutreptiaceae; genus Eutreptiella; species Eutreptiella sp. 'Long Island Sound 2002'. The sequence continues at coordinate 48,670,056 of OZ038393.1, forward strand.
GTTCGAACCATTGTTCGACCAACACTTTCACAGTCTGCTCACCTGTGATTTTCGTATTGCAAGGGAACACACGGGTGAAGCGGGAAAGGCCACAGGTGACCACTAGGCAACTATCATAGCCTCCGTAGCGAGGTAGGCGGCGGATGAAATCCACGTAGAGAAGAGAGTTAGTACAATAGGGTATGGGTAAGCTAGAAATCAGTCCCCTATCCCTACTGCTGCTCTGCTTGCTGGCATGACAGCCACAAGCATCAACAATTGTCTGCATACGGGACCTGAGGTCAGTCAGGGTTAGACCAGAGAGGAAACATTCAGGGAAGAAGTCCACTGAGTGATTAGCGCCGGTGTGACCTGAGCTGAGATGGGACCACTGTAGACGCGCATCACGTTGTGCCTCGGGGACGACTTTACGGTCCTCGTAGAGGAGGTTTTGGTCGTTTTGTTACCACTGCTGCCCGTCAATGACACGGGGTTGGAGACCAGTGCTGAGGATCTGGAGAATTTCTTTATACTCTGACTGATAGTCAGTTAGGCTGCAACCCTGGAGGATTCCAGCAGTCCACATGGACAGGTCACGCTGGACATCCATACGCTCGAAAGCCTCTTTGGCGAGTGCCCCAGAGCTCTCACCAATAAGCGCATCGAAGTTTTTACGCGATTTGTAGTCAGACAGTTCATAATTTCTACCAGAGATATGATGGACTGTCAGCCTGAACTGGCTCAGGTAAGTCCACCACCGTTTTAGTTTCGCTTTCTCCGGTGGTGACCCTTCTGAAAGGATTTCACCGGTTCCTGGTCACAGAGCCAGACAATGGGGTTAGATCCCAATAGTCGGGACTGTGATGAGTGCACCAACATACCGGCCAGGAGCTCCTTGTCGTAGGTGCTGTAATTGGAAAGCGCCTGGTTCCCTTTCCAGTTTCAGTGTCCCAGTGGCACAAGGTGTCACTCACCAGAAGGATAGTCGTGCTTCAGGGCGCCATCACGGTCCAGTCCACTGGTACCATAATGGCAGTGGGTTAGTTCAGCTGGGTTCAGCTCCTGCAAGTGGTATATCCTTCCACCCCCCCCTAACTCACTGTCATCAGTGATCAGGACTATGTCGTGCTTAGCGCGGGGTACGCCCAGGCAGTTGGAGGAGGCGATTTTCTTCTTCAACTCCTTGAAACACTCCTCCTCTCTGGCGGTCCAGTACCCGTCAGGGTTAAAGTCTCTCGCGGCGCATCGCAGGAGCTGAGTAGTTCCATGCTGATTGATTTGGGATCTGAGGTTCTGGCACTCGCGCCAGAGGCTGTTTTTCAGGGCAGAGCTCTTCAATTGGCGTGTCGTCCCTTACACATCACTGTTGCTAATGCGGAACGCATAAATGGTGGCACACATGGGGCTCCGGTAGACCTCAGTGTGCAGATAGAGGATTGTAGCGATCAGCCTGTGCAGGTGGTGTGTGAACGGGTAGTTCTGTACAAGGCGGATGTGCATGAACACCTAATTGTAGGCTACCCATTTTGTAAGGCCTATGGCCTGATGGTGGATCCCACAAGGGATCTATTCGTTGATGCGCTGTGTGGTACAATGAACCGCAGGGCCCAGCATTGTTCGTGTACATCACCACAATGTGCCTGCAGGGCCATTGCGGTCAGCAGCAAGAAGCCCAGCAGGACAAAGTCTTATGTAGCACGTCTTATTAATTTGGCGTCTGACAGCGAGGATGATTCGCTGCCACGACAGGCGCCACCTTCGGTTCACACACAGGGCACGACAGTTGCTTCTGTCGTGGCCATGTATGTCACACGTTTTCTACCTGCCATTGCGGCTGTTGCAGCTGTGTCCTGTGCTGCAGCTTTCCTCTGTCTGGATCTAGGTCCAACAGACGGGCAGACAAGGATGCAACAACGTGGGGTACAGCAGACGCATGAACAGAGACGCGACAGGTGCACAGAGTGTGTTCATGCGTGTGTGTGTGCGCAGAGTACAGAAGGCAGTTTGCCTGATCCTGCGTTGGTGCGACAGCAGCACTACTCAGCGGATGAGGGATCAGACCAGGGCGTTAGTGAGGAGGAGTCTGACTCCAGGCTCCCTCGTATAAGAGTCCAGTCGATGAGTGGTGACATACCCCCTGACTCGTTCGCCGCGGGCAGGGGTCACAGCAAACAATACTCAGGGCCCTGGCAGGCCCGAGATAAAGAGCTGGAATGGAACCAACAGCCTACAAAAGCATTGGCAGAGCACTCGCGGAATCTGCGCCATTTTTGCAAATGTGCTTTGCATGACTTGTGTGGACATTGTTGTCAGCAGCCCGCTCTGTCACTTGGGGGGGCGGGGGCGTTGATGCAACGCCTGATCCTCTGTTGGACAGAGCAGCTGGCACCACGTCCCTGCTATCTGAAAAATTGCGTACCCGTTTCTCTGAGCAATGTAGCAAAGTGACTCTTACACCCATGCAGCGCCGTATTAAGCTTCGTAAGCGGGTACCGCAGCATGCGTCGTACATGTATGCAGCCGGGCGACAGATGTTGTTGTCGGGCGTCTGTGATGAAATATTGACATGAGCAGGTCTGCACCATTCCAAGTTTATTGATGCCTTTTTGAGCAGGCAAACAGCACTGTTTCCAAAGTATTGGGATGTTAAGGCCGATGCCCTGATTCAGGATTGGTCATATGGTCCTCAGGACAGGGGAGACCACACTGATTATTTTTTATGGATCCACTGCCCTCATGTTTTACTGCAGCAGACTGTCAATAAAATCTTGCTCGACCAGTCCAGAGGCATTATGTTGCTCCCTGTGCAGAAAGACCAGTCCTGGTTCTGGCAGATGGGGGAGGCAGCAGTGAACTGGTGGGACTTGGATCCCACCATCCCGATATATTGTGATGACAGTGGCATTGTATATAAGCAGCCAGTCAAGTGGACGACTAGGGTTGTCCTGTTTGACGCCATTGGCCTGCGTGATGCTAAATTGCATGACAAATGCTGTGAGGATGATTCTGGCCCAGTAGGCGAAGGCGAACACAGATACTTGGTGTGTGCCCAGGCATGTGGACACTGTGAGCAGTGTTCGCAGGGTGGTCTGCAGCAGGTCTCTGGGGAGGATAACCAAAACTTGCCTGAGTTGAGCAGTGGCACCTCAGATGCAGAGGGTTCTCATGCAGTTTTGCTCAGCAGGGGCAGAAAATAAAGGCGCTTTGCTCGCAAAGGGAAGAGAGAGTTACTGAGGGGAGTGCAGAATATTAAGGCTGAGCGCCTTTCTGTTGTGCGTCCTGAATTTTCTGATTTTCTTCAGTTGGAAGAGAGGTCCCTGCAATCAGTTATTGAATCTGATATGCAAGACCCAAGGTGTGCTGATTATCGGGAGCGCCTGATGGAACGCTTGAAGAAAATTTTTCGAGTTTTCAGACAACATTTTGGATGTAGATCCCTCGCTCAGAGGTAGCCCAGAGGACTCCATAGCAGTTCTACACCAGAGACAGAGTGCACTGCTGCAGCGAGTGGCGCTGTATCGCACTGTGGGAGTAAGGGAGGCAGCCTTCAGGGGGCTGATTGCAAAATTTTTTGAACGGGGCATGTTGCAACGATTCCACTTGGCATGGGCAGCCAGAGCTTTCTGTGTGCCAAAGCCAGGGGTTAAATGGCGGTTAGTCATCGATTACCGCTATTTAAATTCACATATCCATGGGGAGCAGTACCCACTGCCCGTCATCGACGATATTTTTTGAAAACCAGCCAAAAATGCCATCTGGTCCATCTTCAATCTCGAGGATGGGTTTCACCAGATGCATTTGGCTGAAAGCCCCCGCCCCTACACTGCATTTGTGAAGCCATGGGGTTTGTACCAATAGACGGTACTCCTCATCGGGCTCAAAACAGCTCCACAGGCGTATCAGCGAATTGTTTGTCAAGTATTGCAGGATTTTACGAATGCGCATGGCACTAAGCCTTATATAGATGATGTTTGCCATGGGACGCCTGATAGTGAGGATAATCCTGATTTTGATGTGCCGCCTACGGAGGAGTGCTTGGAGAGGCACTTTCGGGAGATTTGGCAGTTTTTTGAGATCATGGAATGTGCATGTCTCATTATCAAGCCTTCCAGGTTTCAGTTATTTGTACGTAGGGTTCGGTTTTGTGGTCAGATATTGATAAAGGGTCGTCGTACTGATGATTCAGCTAAAACTGCAGCCATTGCATGCTGGACCCCAGCGCTGATCCGCACGCCAACACACATGAAGGCCCTTCTTGACTTTGTGCAATGGTATGCAGTTTACATTGACCGTTTTGGTCATCTTTCAGCTCCTTTCACTGATTCACTCAGGGGCCTGTAACTAACAAAGAAGGGAAAAAAACAGATGGCCGCGCCTCTGAGGGCGCAGTTTCCAGCGAGGGACAGGAAGGCCATGACACTGCGCAGGAGATCCGCAGGTTCAAAAATGAAAGCTTTTGGACTGAAAGGATGCGGGCCTGCTTTCATGAGATAGTGTCGCAGCTGAAGTCGGCTGCGGACCTTTTCTTGCCCAGGTTGGACAGGCCGTTTTGGATTCGGTGTGACAGCTCGCAGTATGCAGGTAGGTAGGTAGGTAGGTGCACTCGGTCGTGGAGAGGTGCCCCGTGGCTCCACCTGGCGTCGCCCCTGTGACGAACAGGAAGAGGCTCCGCGCGTGAAGAGGGGAGGGCGGCTTACGTCTCGCTAGACCTGACTGTTGACCCCAACAAAGCGGCCCCGGGCAACACCGGGAGGGCTGATCGCCGCCAGCGTGACGTGCTTGTCTCGCCAGGAGGGTGTGCCCCCGTGCTTGCGCACGTCCCCTCCTTTGGGCTGAACCCTAGGGGTTGACCGGACTTCCTGGCGTATCCCGTTCCCAAGGCATGCATGCATGCTCTTGGTACTAGGGTTCCGAGGCGCTTGGGTGTCGCACGCTCCGCCTCGAGTCTCAAAGCAGCGCAGGCCTTAGGATGCGGCCTTACCCCCGGTCTCCGGATCTCGTTTGGCCGGGTCACCTGCAGTGCACCGGCTGCCTCAGTGCCCGCGCTGTGGGCACTGGGTTTCCTACTGTTGTGCGGCGTTTGTGTTTCGGTCCGGTTCGCGGTTGGGTGTGGGTTTTGTTCACCCCGCCAGTCCTGGCTGGGGTCTTGGGTGGGTGTGTTTCGGCACGGTTTGTGGTGTTGTCCCTCTAGTGTCGGCTGTCTGTGGTGTTCGTGGTTGGGGTTCGGTTTCGGCCTGCTTATGGGACGTGTGTGGTTGCGTGGGCGCCCCGCTTGCCCCCCACCGTTTCCGGTTCTGGCGTGCTGTGTGGGCGTGTGTGCTGGGCCTGGGTCTCGGCTGTGCCCAGCCCTTCCTGGCTGGGTTGTCGGGGTGTGTTTCTTGCGCTTTTTTTTTTTTTGCTTGTTGTCGCTTTTTTTTGTTTTTTTTCGTGGTGTGTGTCTGCTTGTTTTGGTGTCCCTCTTCCCGGTGGGCCGCTGTTCCTGGCTTGGTGTTGCCGGTTTCGGCTGGGTGGTCCCCCTGTGCCTCTTTGGGGGTCCTGTCTTCGGTGCCTTCTGGGGGGGGGTTTGGCCGCCTCTGGTGGTGTTGGCGGGCGGTTCGGTGGCTGTGGGCTGTTTTCGCGCCCCCCCCCCTCCCCCCTCCGGTTTTTTTTTTCTTCGGGGGGGGGTTGCCTGTTCCTCCCTCTGCCTTCCCTGGGCTGGCGCACGCACTGGCCCGCATTCAGTGTTGTCTTCCAGGCTGCTGTTGTCAGTAGCGTTCTCTTTGGCCGTGTTCCGGCCCCATGGGTCGGGTTGGCTATGTACACGGTGGGCTCGGCGCCCCTACTTGCCGGGTTAGGTCCTGGCTCTGCCGGCTGGGCGGCTGCGCCAGGCGGCTACTTGTGGCTCTGGGTTAGGGGGCTGGGGTTGTTCGTGTGCTTTCCCCTCTGCGGTGCCGGTTTTAACCTTCTGGGTGGTCCGCCACCGTTGTTGCCAGGCGCGCTGTGGCCCCGTGTGTGGCCTGCGGTGCTGGTGCGTGGCGTGCTGGTGCGGCGCCTTCCCGGGTGTGCGGTGGCCTGCTTCGGTTAGTCCCCCAGGTTAGGGTCAGTTGTGTCGTTGTCTGCCGCTCTGTGCCGCGTCGCGTCGCGTCGTGCTGTCGTGGCGCGCTGTGGTGCCGTGTGCAGTGGTCTCGCAATGTGCCGCGGTGGGTCAGTGGAGGTCAGCCTGGCCTGTGTCGTGGTGCGGAGTGCGGGCCGGAGTGTGGATGGCTGGTGGCTGGGGGTCGCGGTTACGTTTGGGTGTCTCGCTGGGTCCGTGCTGTGGGGGTTTGGACGTGCCGCTCGGGCTAGTGGGTCGGGTAGGTCGACCGCGTGACGGTCCGTGGGGTTGCCCTCCTTGCCCGCCTTGGTCCCGTGTCCTCTCGGGGTTTCGGTCCCCAGTCCTGGTCGCTGTGGCCGTGCCTGCGTCCTCTTCTGGTGCCTGTGAGGTTGCCCTTGTGGCGGCCAGGGTCGTCGCCTGGCGTCGAGGGCGTGGTGGTGCGCCGTGCGGCGGCGTTCCCTGCGGCTTCCTCTGTGGGTGTGGCCTGTTCTCCCCGTGTATGTGTGCCCTCCATTCCCCGTGTGGTTTCCAGTGGCTGGTGGGTGTGCGCTGGTGTGATCCGTACGGCGTCTGATGCTTGCTTCGGCGGTGTGTGTTGGGGGGTGCGCCCCCGGGAGTCGTGGGGCGTTCAGTGGGGGTGGGGCGGTGCTGGTCCCCCCCTCGTGGTATGCCCTTCCTGGGTGTGGGTCGTGCCGTTTGCCGTGGTGCCCTACTTCTCCGTGCCTTGGTCCCCGCTCTCGCCCCTTCCTGGTTCTTGGGTGGTTTCCTGTCCCCTTGTGGTGTCTCTTCCGGCGTCCTGTCCCTGTGAGTGCCTGCCCTCACTTGGGGCTCCTCCGTGCCTTCTTGCCTGAGTGCCCCTTGGTGTCTCCTGCCCTTCCCTTGCCCTTGTCCTCCCCCTTCCTGGTGTGGTGGTGGCGGGAGGGGCGGGGTGGGGAGGGGGTGCGGCGGCCCAGGCCTGGGGCCGGGTGGCCTGGAGCCACTGGCAGAGCTTTGGGGGGTGTAGGGGGGGCGGAGGCCCTGGACCGCATCGCGGAGGGGGGCCTCCCATGCCGCTTGTGGCATGCTGGCCTCCGGGGCGGCCTCGTTGGGGTTGGCGGGGGTGCGGGTGCGCACCTCCTCGAAGGTATGCACCATGTGCACCCTATCGTGCCTTCCCACTCCCCCGGCTCACTTCACCAGCAGCAGAGCTCCTGCAAAGCGGGGGCAGACCACCAGGTGAGGTGGGCGGGGGCCACGGGGGTTTGGTTTGGTTTGGGTCAAGGCCTGTGCCGGACGCCCTGGCCTACGGTCAGCACTCGCCTTTGTGCCGACACGACTGGGCTAGGCGAATCGCGGTTGTCCGGTCCCAAGGCCTGCCGGACTGTTGACTGCCCCCGTACCCCGTGGTGGCACACACGGGAGGGAGATGCCGCCGTGCCTGTGTGTGTCGCGCGTGCGGGGCAGGTGGGTGGGGCGTGCATCCTGGTGGCGTGCATGCTGGTGGCTGCGCCGCGCCTGGCCCTACCCCCTTGCGCCTGCGTGTGGGGGGGGGGGGGGGCGCGTGTGGGGGGTTGTGTGATGCCTGGTGCTCCAGGCCCCGGCAGGGAGGCCATGGGAGCCTGACGCTGAGCCAGCCGGGGGAGTGTCCGGTCTGGACACGCCGCCTCCCGGTCATTGACATGCTGCCAGCGGCCCCACGACTGCATGAGGCACGGGGGCGCGCTCCCTGGGCGCACGACTGGGGGGGTCCACACCTGCTAACTGCCCTAAGCACTGGTGGTGTTGTCGTGGACTGGACCCTCCGCCCACAGCGTTGAGGGACGGTAGGGGGAGGGGCTCCAGGGCGTGCTGAGCGCTGCCCTGCCCTGGAGCCTGCCCGGGCTCGGGGCCTGGGTGGCGGTGCTACTGCCCGCGTAAACGGGGGGGCCCAGAGGGCACACCACCCGAGTGACCGCTCCGTAAGGAAGGGGGGGGGGGGGGGGCAGGGGTCGGCAGATGGCTGTCTGGCCTCCAGGGGTCGCCCACAACTGAACTGGAGTGCACGGGGCTGTGCTGGCCTGGGCGTCTGTGATGAAGTTGGAGGGGCACACGCACACCTGGAGGTTCCCTGGGCAGGCCGCTCAAGGGATACCCACAGCGGTCAAGCTGTGAGCCCTGCACAGCCTCCACTTTTTGGGCCCTGAGGGCGCCCACTCCGTGCACCGCTCCCGTCGGGTGCGCAGGCGGGGGGGGGGGGGGTAGTGGTGGATGGGTCTACCTGCTCACTTGTTTGGGAGAGGAGGACCACCTGCTGGGTTACCATGCGGGTCCCAGATCCCAACATCGTTCGGCGTCTGCTCCCTGTCCATGTGGGGAGGGACCTTGATCCCCATGTGACGGCCTGCAGTGAGTGCGAGGGTGCGAGGGCATGCCGGGGGGGGGGGGGTGTGCTGGGCCCGCTTTCGGTCTGGCTCCATTTCTGTTGGGGGGGGGTAGGGGCAGCAAAAGGTCTGCTCCCCTGTTTCCTGGTCCCCAAGGGGAACCAGCCCACAGCCTGCACCCTCGCTTTGTGGTGGCTGAAATTTGGGCCGACAGAGGCCACGGGGGGGAGGGGTCCGTGCCTGGGGTCCTGGAGCGCGGGGGGGAGGGTGTGGACCTGCGGTGGTGGCAGGGGTGGCGGTGGCACCTAGTAATTTAACGACCGACTTTTCCCAAATCCACACAATCTATCTGAATGCCTCTAAAATCTACCCAAAAGAAGGTTTTTTCTACTTTTAATGGTGCATTGCCCATCATTTCTCCTTTTGTTGTTGTTTTCACCACAGAAATTGTTCAAAAAATAGCTCTGGCATACAACATACACAAAAGATGACTATCCGGGAAAAAAAAATTCAACATTTCACATTTTCACATATTTACTAGTTGGATAGTGCAAAATTGGCTCAGATTGTCATCACCAAATGATGATTTGCTCATGGTGGTCCTCAAATATCATGTGCGCATAAGATGTTTCCAACCAGGAATCCAATGTGAACATGTTTCCTAGACAAAAATCAACAAATTCTTGAACCATTGTTGAAACTAACTGGCACTTTGCTGTCATTGTTCATCAGACGTAACATCAATGGAAAACCATTCAACCAAAAATTTGCGAAAAATCATCGACAGCAATCACTGTAAACAAAAGCAAATGCAATACATCTTCTCTGTGCCCAATGCAAATTCACGTACCCAGTTCAAATTCAGAATGCACCGAATGATGAAACACTATTAGAAAAATCAACCTTTGCACAATACTTGACAGCACGTGCCTTTGATCATCATTGTGTGCACGAAAAATCAGAAATTTAGTCAGACAGGATGTCAACATGCTGAGCTGCAACAAATGCCCCGAAGTAAGGCAAACCTGGACTACGAACATTGCGGAATTCGTGAACTCCAAGTATTCGGGGGAGCTCTGTGACCTACTGGTTACCAGAAATGGTATCTGCAGCACTGGGCTGGTTCGCTGCACGCTGTCAAATGCAACGTTGGTGCAGGCATGGCAGTGCAAAGACCAGGACTGGCATTGAATGGGAGCTCTGTGACTCACTGGTTTCAACCGATTCATGAACCATTGTTGAAGCTAAGTGGCAAGTTGCTGTAATTGCCGGCGGGGGCTGGGGCTGGAGGACGGGTACGGGCGGGAGGGGGGAACGGGAGGGGGAGGTGGACATGGGGCGGCGGTGGCGCGCTTGGTGGCGTCCGGGGGAGCGGGAGTGGTGGTGGCGGGGGCGGGGGCTGGTGGATGGGTATGGGCGGCGGGGGGAACGGCGAGCCCGGCGGGGCATGTGGGGGGAGGGGGAGGTGGACGTGGGGCGGCGGTGGCGTGCCTGGCGGCGTCGATGGGGAGCGGGAGCGGTGGTGGCGGGGGCTGGGGGTGGGGGTCTTGTATGGCCGGTGGGGGAGGGGTAGGTGGACATGGGGCGGCGGTGGTGCTCGTGGTGGTGCCCGGGGGAGCGGGAGCGGCGGGAGCGGGGTCTTGGGGGGTCATGGTGGCACCTGGGGGAGCGGGAGTGGCGCGAGTGGGTGGTTGAGGCGCGGTGGTGGTGTGGGGAGTGTGGGCGCCGTGGGCGAGTGTCTCGTGCGGGGCGGGAGCGGGAGCGCTGCCGTTTGCGGGACCGGGCCTCATCGCTCGAGTCGGGCCAGTCAGGAGGCGTCGGCGGGTCCTGGGGGGCTTCGCGTGGTGCTGCTTGGTACTGGGGGGGGGGGGTCCCCCGTCGTCCATGGATCCGCCACGTAGGGGTATGGTGGCGGCAGCGCCTGTTGTTACGGGTCGAGCGACTGTCCTTGGCGGGGTTGGGCCCAGGGGGGCCCCTTCGGCGTGGACGTGGTGGCCGGGGGGATATGGATACGGTTCCTGGTACGGGGGGGGTGGCTGGTACGGGGGGGTGGCCCCTGGCGGTAAGTGGGGTATGCCGGTGGAGCGCTCGGTGGCTGCCATCCCATTCGCTGGTGCTGTTCGTGCACAGGAGATTGTGGCCCGGTCGGGTACGGCGGTGGGCAGTGGTAGTGGAGGGGCAGGTGTTAGTAGTGGTGGTGGTGGGGCCGCTGGTGGTGGTGGTGTGGCTAGTGGTGGGGTTGGTGTTGCGTGTATGGCCCATGGACCCCTTGTGGGCTTTCCGGTCCCCCTTGTGGGGGTGGGGGGTTGGGCATCGTGGGCAGTCCCTGGGGCTGCACTGAACTATGTGGTGGGCAAGGGGGGCGGGTTGGGGGCCGGGCTTGACGGTGACGGTGGTCGAGGGGTCCCACATCCCTGGTTTGGTTTGGCCGGCGGTGGTGGTGGTTTGCGGGGGATGGATGACGGGGCGCTTGGTGACGGGGATGCGGACGAGGGCTTGGACGGGGTCGTGTTGGGTGGCCGCCTCTGCGGTGGTGGTGGGTGCCGATGGGAGGGGGGCGTGGGTTGTGGTGGGTGGGGGGTCCTGGCTTGGGTGAGGGTCTGGGTGGGGGTGGTGGCGGTCGGGTTTGTGTCGTTGCGTTTGTGGTGTTGTGTGTGCACGCGTGGGCGCCGGCTTGGGTTTGGGATCGGGTTTGGTGTTGGGGTCCGGTTCCAGGTTGAGGAGGACCTCTGTCCGGAGGTGTGAGGGCGCCGATGTCGGTTTGGGGGTCTTCCCGGTGTGTTGTCGGGGTGCCCGAGTCGCCTGTGTGGGGGTCGGGGGGTCAGTGCGTGCGGCCGCGGCTTTGGCTTTTGCCATGGCTTTGAGAATGAGGGCGGCGGGGAGGGGGGGGTCGGAGGATGAGGTGGAGGAGGTGGACGAGGCTGAGGATGAGGAGGAGGTGGTGGTCGCGGGTTGGGCTGTGATGCGGGCGGGCTTGCGGGCGGCGGCTTCTGCTGCGGCCACGGCGGGGAGGATGGAGGGCATGTCATCAGGCTGTAGGTCGGGGGCGGGCGGCTGGGGGGGGCCGGTCGTGTCCTGGTGGCCCGGCGGGCCGATCTGGTCGGCAGCGGCGGGGGAGGGAGGCGCGGCTCTGTGGCCTTTTCCTTCTGGGCTGTGCTGGGCCCGGGTCCTGCAATGTGGGCGGTTGTGTGGGTTGCCGTCGGGGGGTGGGAACAGTTCGCGTGGGCTGCATTCAGGGGCCGGGGTGGGTGGGCCTGGGTCTTCTGGGGTGTGGGCGGGGGGCGTGGGCGGGCCACTGGGTGGGGTGGGCGTGCCGCGAGGCGCGGGGCTCCTCTCAGCGGGTGTGTGTGGGTTGTCGAGTGTGGGTTGTCGACGTTGATGCCGGTGTCGTGCGTCAGGGCCTGGCCCCAGTCGATGGGGGGGATCCAGGCGTGCTGGCCCTGGGTGTGTTTGCGGGCTCGCCAGAGTACGAGGTCTACGATCGCCTCGTGGAGGCCGCTACCTGAGGTGGTCAGGTCCCGGAGGGCTTTGACGGTGAGCTTGGTCCAGTCGTCTTGTAGGCGGTACCAGCCCAGGGGGGTGGTCGGGGCCCTGTCTTGGAGGGGTGCTCGGAGGAGGTCGGGGTCGCGGACAGTGGCCGGTGTGAGAGGGGGGTGCCCCGAGTCCGGGGGTGGTGGGCTGGTGCGCGTCTACGTCGATGTATGGTTGGCCCTGGTTGGGCTCGGCCGGGCCGGGCGGTGCGGGGTGGCTTCTTGGGTGAGAGATGGGCCTCGGGGCGCTGTGGTGGTGTCTTGGAGGCCTGCGGATGGAGCTTGGGGTCGTGTGCGGGGCGCGGAGCGGGTTAGTGGACGTCTTGGTCATGCACGGCATGGTAATGGATGAGACGCTGCATGTGTTCCCTGGCAGTGGGGTCGGTGAGTTGCTGCGCGTGTGTTAACAGGAGGTGTTTGCGGTGTAACATTTGGGCCGCTGCTCTGCGGACTGCCTCTAGCTGGGGGTTTGCTGCTGCCCCCATGGGGCTTCCCGTGTGTTTGGTGAGGTGTCGGTGCAGGGCCTGTGTCAACGGCCCCCTCTTGGTGGCCTCGTTGACCAGGGGATCCCGGAAGAGGTGTTCCGTGGCCTGGTGTGCGTGGCTGTGTGTTGGCCATCCTTCGTGTTGTCTTAGGGTCTCCGCCGGGGACCAGCCCACTAGCGTGTCCCTGCCTGTATGGAGGGGGCATTTCTTGAAGCGTTCCCAGTCCTCCAGGGTGGTGTGGTCGCACGGGCAACAGGTGTGTGTTCTTCGGGGACGTGGATGTGTTCGCGGGCGAGCCATCTGGCGACCCTCGTGAGGAATGGTAGTTGCTCCCTGAGGAGCTGGATGCGTCGTTTTTGGAGGTGGGCTGGGACGTTTGCTGGGCGCAGCACTCAGTGGTAGAGGGGGATTTGCAGTCTGTCCTGGAGCTCCTGGATGTGCGCCCGGCTGTCTGCGTCGCCGAGCAGGCGGGCGCGATGTTGGATGGGGTTGGGGTAGGAATAGGGGGCGTCCTCTGGTACCCAATCTGGGGTCTGATGGGGCTCGGGTACGGGGGGTATATGTTGGAGGTGTGTGTGGTTGCGGCTGAGGTCTGGGATCTGCAGGGCTGGTAGGTGCGTTGTGCGCTGGTGTACTGCCTGGTTGTCGACCTTACCATTTCTGTATCCGTGTCTGTGGGACTCTTGTTTCACGATGTGGAGTTGCATGTAGGGGGGAAGGCTGCGATGGGCTTTCCAGAGCAGCAGTGCCTGGGTGCCCAGGCTCGTCGCGGTTGCTTTGTGAAGTGGTTGCCTTGCTATGCGGAGGAGCAGGTGTGTGTCGACAGTGGCGTCTACCACGAACCAGACCCCGACGATGTGCGGGGAGTGGGCGGGTAGTTTGGCCGCGATCTCGGTGATGGCGTCAGCCATGGCCCCTAACTCCCCGTGGGAGGAGGCCCCATAGGTGGTGTGGCCCGTGTGGTGGTCCATGTGGTAGTGTCCCCCGGTGTGGGCTAGCTGCAGGGTGGCCTCCCCGGTGATGGGCGTGAGAGCGGATTCGCCTGAGGCGTCGGTGAGGAAGAGCCGGTCCGCCGGTGATGGTTGTGGGAGGCGGCATGGGTTCATGGGCAGGTAGGCGTATATGGCGAGGCCCGTGGCGAGGTGGCCTACTGGGGTTGTGGGCTGCAGGATGGGGGTGGCATACACCCCTATTCCTTTGGAGATGATGTGTTTCGCTTGGGGGGACAGGGCTATGAGTCCCTGCTCCGGCTGTCCTTGTGTGAGGTAGGAGTAGATGTAGACGAGGATGTAGGCTGTGTCTGGGTTGAGGTCGTGGCGTGTGAGGGTTTGTGCTCGGTGCTCCGGTGTGTGGCAGGAGTGGTGGAGCGGATAGTAGGGGTGCTCGTGCTTGCCCGTTCTGCCTGGCTCGTACATGCTGTAACGGATGGCGACCCCTGCCGGGTCGGGGCGGGGCCATGTGGCTGTAGTGGTGAAGAGCCATTTGGGCGCGTGGTCGGGGTTCCATGCTACCGTGGGGTTAGTGTCGGTGCGGTGGAACCATGGGGCTACCCATGCGTAGGCCTGTGGTGGTAGGTGGGTTGTGGGGTGGGTGTGGTGGCGTGCTATGAAGTGTAGTACGGGCCATGGTGTGGTTGGGGCCTCGGGGTCACAGGACCAACATGTGCGTGGCATGCTCTGGAAGTCATGGGGGACCAGTGGTAGGTCTCGGGCGGTCATGTGGTGTTTTGGTATGCGCCATTTTGTTCCGTGATGGATGACGGTGGTCTGCGTGGGTTTGGCTTCATTCGGGGCTAGTAGTAGGGTTAGTGGTGGGACTAAGCCTGTCACCGGGGGGACGGGTTTGTGTTTCGAGCCGGTTGGTGCGTAGGGCGGTGTCGCTGGGATGGGTTGGGGGTGTTGCTTTGTGAAATCCCGGTAGGCTGTGTGCATGTCTTTGCTTCCCGGCAGAGTGTGTCCCGCTGCTCCTGCCGTCTGCGTGAGGTACTGGTGGAAGAGGCGGTATTGAGGCCATTCGGGAAGCTGGAGAAAGGGGGTGTGGTGTGCCCTGCTGTGGTGCAGGACCCCCATTTTGGGGGAGGGTGACGTATACTACGGTGATGGAGGCCCCGACAAGGTCTATGGTGCGGATGGTGCCCTTGGGGTGATGGTGGAGGTCCCCGCAGAGGACCGCTAGAGGCCCTTCCTTTGGGCACATGTGGTTGGTGAGTATGGCGTGGTGTGGGGATAGGAGGAGAAGCTGCAGGTGGTTCCACAGGCGCGTGTTCATGTTGGTGGGCATGCCCGTCTGGTGGAGTACTCAGCGCGGGCATGTGTTGCGGGCCCGTTGTGCGGCTTGGAGGCGGATTGCGGTGACCTCGCGGACCTCCGGTGAGTGGTTGTGGGTCATGCGGTGGAGGAGGAGGGCGGTGTGTCTGGTGTAGGCCGCTTTCACCTCGTCCCCTATGGCGTCCCCATAGTGGGGCCATGCCGCTCGGATGGCGCGGGTGGGTATGGAGGTGGGCCAGCCCCCGTGTGCTGCCCATGCTTTGGTCACGGCGCGTGTGGCTGGCTGGAGGGCGGTGGTGGGGTGTGTCAGGTGGAGTGCTTGGAAGCCTATGGAGGCGTTCAAGACCCCGGTGAGGTAGTACGCCAGGCTCTGGTGGGACAGGGAGAGGGCCTTGGTGGTCGGGGACGCATATCTCAGGAGATGGGCGAGGTGTGATTGCAACTTGGGAGAGAGGGTGGCGTCCTCAGGGTTGGCGGCCTGGATTACCCCCAGGAGGGTGGTGGTTGTCACGACTTGCATGGGGGCCCCTTGTGGCCCTAGGACGGGGGGTGTGGCAGACCCCTTGATCATGGCCACTGACTTTGTGGGATGGACGATGAGGTTGTTGTGGGAGAGGTAGGAGACGGTCACGTCCAGTAAGTCGTTGGCCTGTTGGGTGAACGTTGGCCCGGGGTCCGGGGCATGGGGTTCGTGTGGGGTGTGCGCGACCGTGAGGTTGGTGTCGTCCGCGAAGCCCACCAGGGGGGAGAGGAGCGGGTAGGGTGCGTAGGCCGGGTAATCCTGCTCGATTGCGAGGGCCAGGGGGAGCGTCACTGGAAGGTACAGGAAGGGGCCCTCTGCTCCCCCTCCGGGGACCCCGCTGCCTGGCTCCAGGAAGGAGGTGAGGCCTGCTCCGGTGCGGACCGTGTATTTGCGGGTGCGGATGTAGCCGGAGGCGAAGTTGTAGAAGGGGAGGCCTAGGCGTTTCCACACCGCTTCTAGAAGGAGCCAGGGGGAGTTCAGGAAGGCTCCTTTGACGCCGAGGGAGGCGATGATGAGGTCCACTGGGTCCATGTCTGCGATGGTGTCCTGGAGGATTATGGCCTCGTGTGGGGCCTGGGATGGCCCCCCAGAGGCTTGCTGGTATGTGGAGGTCCAAGTGGGGGCGGATGCGGCGTAGGAGGAAGGTTCCAGACGATTTTGACCTCCGTGACCGCACAGACTATGGGGCGCCAGTTGTCCGGGTTCGCCCAGTCCCCTTTTTTGTAGAGGGGGCGGACAACGTTTGCCCAGTCTCGTGGCAGGGGGGTCTGCCCCGTGACGATGTCCCAGAGGCGGTGGGCGAGGATGCGGAGGAGGTGGGCGGGGAGGTGGTAGTATGCCTCCGCAAGGAGGCCGTCGTAGCCTGGGGTTCTGTGTTGCCGGAGACTGTGGATGGCCTTCCGGACCTCTTGGATGGTGAAGGGGCGTTTTTCCACTTGCCTCCTCTGGGCGTGGTTGAAGATCCGAGGGAGGCGGTCGATTTTGGCCCGGGTGTCTGGATCCAGTGTGTCTTGGGTGGGGGTGTATTGCCGGAGGAAGCTGTCTTGGGTGGCTTGGAGCACTGTGGCTGGGTCGTTGGTGAGGGAGTCGTCCTCCTGCCGGACCGTGGTAATGGTGCGGTGGCCGGTGTCGGTCATGGCGTCGTTGAGGAGGCGGATGGTCTTGTAGGGGAGTTCATGTTGCGCATACCGTTCGTGTTCCTGGGCGATGCGCTGTTGCCTGTGGATGTGCCACCGCTGCAGGTCTGCCCTGATGTGGGCTATCTGTGTCCTGCAGTGGTGTATCTGGCGGCAGGTTTGGCGGGTGTCGGTGTGGAGGAGGGTCGCCAGTTGTTGCTTCGCATGCCAGAGGTCACGGAGCATGTCCCCTAGGGCCGTGGGTGGTTGGTCGTCGTCTGTGTGGGGGTGTTGCTGGAAGCCGCAGGCGACGGCGGCCGTGCGCATGGCCGTGAGTAGGTCGGTGGGGTCTGGTTGGATGTGCGGGGCGCGGTCTATGGCCCTGTGATATTGGGACCAGGCATGCTTGTCATGCAGTGGGGGCATCTTCAGGGGGGGTGGTAGGCCTTGGTCCGCATCCTCTAGGGGGCTGGGGGGATAATTGCGGATGGCAAGGCGGATGTGCAGGGGGCTATGGCCTGTGGGTCCCAGCGGGAGGGGTCCATATCGGGCTTCTGCCCAGATGATGGTGGTGGGGTCGCCATAGCATACGTCAATGCGGGATGGGGCGGCATCTGTTTGGTGGGGGAAGTGGGATGGTTGGCCTTCGAGGTTTGCCGTCAGGTCCACGAGCCCCAGCATTTCGATGGTGTCGCGGACTGCTTGGTCCTGGAGTGTGGCCTGTGCCCCTCCGTCCGCCGGGGTGCAGGCGGAGTTCATGTCGCCGATGATGACTGTGGGGGCGAGCATGGCCATCTGGCGGTACGCCTCGGCCAGGGCTTCGAGGAAGGGTTCCCTGGCTTCGCCGAAGGGGACGTGGGTGTTGATGACGTTGAGTTGCCATCCGTCCCTGACGACCTCATAGACACCTAGCCTCCCTGGGACGCTGAGGTGGTGGACGAGGTGGACGTGGATGCCGGTTTGGGCGTATAGGGGGGTCCCCTCGTGCCAGTAGCTTTTGTACGCTTTCTTCTCCGGGGTATATATGGGGGTGGTTTCTGGGGGGTCGTCGCGTTGTAGGCCTTGTTCCTGGAAGGTGAGGAGGTGGGGGACCCACCGGGGCCCCTGTGCCATCGAAAGCTCCTGGAGGGCGGTTGTTGCGTCCTTGGAGTATGTGACGGTCGGGTGGTTGAGGTTGAGGAGGTTGACGGTGGCCTCGGTTGGGGCGGGCCGGGGCTGTGGAGGCTTGTGCCCTCGGCTCTTGCCCCGTCAGGGAGGGGGGCCGGGGCTCGGGGACTTTTTCCCGGTTGGTGGGCGCTTGGGTAGGCGTGGCGGGGGGAGGCCTTGGCTCCACTCCGGGGGGAGCTCCCCAGTGTATTTGGTGCCTCTGTGGGCCTTGTTCTCTTCGGTGCGGAGTCGGATAGGGTGGGCGCTGGTGAGCTCAAGGGTGTAGCCTTCTGGCTTGTCCGGGGCGCTGCTGCCTTGGTCTAGCTCCTTTTGGCGGTGCCAGATCACCCGGATCTGTGGCCCCCCGTTGTCCCCCGGTTCCTTGAGGCGGTACTGGATCGTGCCCTCACACCAGATCCAGTCACCTGTTTGGTCGTTGCGGAGGGGCTGCTGGACCTTCGCGCCCTTTTCGAATCCTGGGTACGCCTTCGGCAGCAGCGGTGCTGGTGGCGGGAGGGAGGATGATGAGGATGCTTGGTCCGGGTGGGGCGGTGGTAGTGGTGGGAGGGAGGATGACGAGGATGCTTGGTCCGGGTGGGGCGGTGGTAGTGGTGGGAGGGAGGATGACGAGGATGCTTGGTCTGGGTTCGTCGGGTGGGTTGGGTGGGATGCGGGGGGTCGGGATGTCGCTGCTATTCCGGCTTGGTTGGGGGCGGGTGCGCCCCTTTGTCGTCTCGCTCGCTCCGGCGGGACTGGAGGTAGCGGGGCCTGGGGGGGCGTGGGGTTTGAAGAAGCGGTGCGTTGCTTGCTGGCCCGGATCCCTCAGTGGGGGTTCCGCCGGTGTTTGCATTTTCGCTTTCGCGTGGCTGCGCATGATGCCGGCGAGCTTGCGCACGGTCTCCGGGGGATCTGATGGCCACCGCAGTGCGGCCGGGATGTCGTCGAAGGGGTGGTGAAGGTGGTAGTTCCTCATGGCCTTGGCCTGCATGACCCAGGCCTTCGTGAGTTCCGGTGTGTCTGGGCCGTTGGGGGAGCCTTGAGCCCAGTAGAGTGCTGTGTGGAGGGCTTCCCAGGGGGCGCCTTCGCGGCCTGTGAGGGTGGTGGCCCTGAGGAGTCGCTGCCGGCCCTGTGGGGGGTCTTCCGGGTCTATTTCCGGGGTATAGGCCTGGGCCGCTATGAGGACTCCGTGTGCCCAGTGGAGGACCCACCATTGGGCGTCCGCTTTGAGGATGTGGATGGCGGGTTGTTGGGGGGGCGTGTCCAGGCTGTCCCACGATACGATGGCTAGTGCTATCCTGGAGGGGTGGAGGTGTGGGGTGGCCCTGCAGCTTAGGAGTTGATCGATGTGGAAGGGGGTGACGGGATCTTTGGGGCCCTGGGGTGTCGGGGGCATTGCTGGGATGGTTGTGGGGTCCCAGTGGCGTTCGTGGGCGGCGAGGGTGTACAGGGCGGCGGTGATGATTTGGTGGGCTTGCCCCTCCAGGACGATGTGGCGCTCCGTGCCGAATTCTTTTGGTAGGTGGGCTGCGGGGTGGACGGTGATGTGGACTAGCGCGCGTTGATGGGCCCTTTTTCCCCCGTCTGGCGCCTGTGTCCGTTTGTCCCCCGGGATGTGCTGGTGTTGGTGTTTTGGTCGGGGCGGTCCCAGGGCGAGAGATTCTACACCGTGGAGGGGGATGGCGTGTTCCCTGGACCTGTTGGGCAGGATGTATATGCCCGGGTCTCCCGGTACGGTGTTCAGGTACATGTTGCCCGTGATGGTGGGGGCCGGCAGCGGTTGGCGCAGGGGCGAGGTGCATGGGATGGAGCAGGGCGGGTCATGGTGCTCACACCGGGGGTGGTCGATGCCGTACGGGGTGACGTGTTTGGCGAAGGGTCGAACGGCGCGCTGGAGTTTCTGTGGTTGGATGTTGTGGAGGCGTGCCACCGACCGTGTGTCGGAGCGCCCTTCGCTCATCCACACTGTGTCTGCCCGCGACGCCGCTGAGTTCAGGCAGTCTGTGGTGATGCCTGTGATCGTGCGGTTGTGGGTGGCATCTGACACTCTGGCGGGGCGGGCGCTGATGGGCGCTTCTTGTTGGGGCGGTCTGCTGTGTGGAAGGGGGTGGGCCAGGAGGGGGCATGGTGGAGGTTTGGGGTGTTGGAGGTCCCCCCGTGTTGCCCATGTGCACAGGGTGGTCGCGACGGCCCCTGCCGCTTGTATGGTGTGGCGCTCGTCGTGTCGGCGACGGGTGACGAGGACGTTGGGGTCCGTCAGCTCATACACCTGTGTGGTGTGGGGGGGGTGGCGGGTGACGGTGAGCTTGGCGGCGTCGTTCTTGCGGGTGGTGGTGTGGGGGATGATGTAGTGGGTCGCCCATCCGTCCTGGGGGGTGTGTTTCGTCGGGTCTAGCTTGAGTGGGGGGTGGAGCGGCTTCGGTGTTGGGGGCTTGTCTTGTACCTTCGCGTTGGGGCGCCACTTTGGTTTCGACCAGGTATTGTGGGCCCCAGGTTTCCGGGGCCCCTACCTGTGTGGCTGCCGCTGCTGCGGCTTGGAGGAGGGCGGTTGTGTCGGTGTCTAGAGGGGGGGCCCCCGGTTGGGGGGTGGGGGTGTCGTGGTCTTCGTATGCCCACCAAATGGTGTAGCCTCGTTGGATGTTGCGGTGCGGGGTTTGGGTCTGGGCTTGCTGGATGGATAGGGCGGTCTTGATGTCCTCCGCTGCTTGTGGGTTTATGGGTGTGGCGTACGCCCATACTCCCTGGGTGTGTATGCCGTGTGGTGCTTGGCCTACTCCTCGTACCGGGTGTAGGGTGTGGTGGGTGCGCGTGAGCCCTAGGTGTTCTTGGAGGAGGTCCCCCCGGATGTCTGCTGCCAGGTGTGTGTGTGGTCGTTAGAAGCGGGGTAGGTGATGACGATGGCTTGCCATGGGGTGAAGCCTGGATGTACCCTCATAGGTGCCGACGTTGCTTGCGGGAATATGTGGACGGCGTGGGTGGCGGCTGCTGTTTTGGGGTCTCCCTCCGTTGGTGTGATCGTGGCATCGCCTTGGACGGTGAGGAGGAGGTGGTGGCGGTCCGTCGGTAGTGCCCAGGTGGTGGTGGGCTCGGTGATCGAGTGGAGGCGGATGGCCTGGAGCCCCGGTGTGATTTCGTCCCATCGGAGTGTGCCGTTGTGGACCGCCCATTCCCGTGGCACGTCTCGGAATCTGTTTCGGTCCGCGGTGGTGCGGTGTTGTGGGTGGAGCTCGATTGTGGTGATGGGGTGGGTGAGGGACTCTGTGCGGGGTTCGTCTTGTGTGGTTGGTGGTGATGGTCCCTGGGGCATCCCTTCGTCCAGCTGTTGTGGGGCCTTCGCCTCCTGGAGTTCTGCGCTGATGGTGGCGAAGACATCTGGGAGGGTGGGGGAGGCGGGGGGGTGGGGTGCCGGATCGTTCCAGGTGATGTGGTGTTTTTTCGGATTTTCGGGGCTTTGCTGCACGGTGATGGCGGCGGTGGCGTCGTCTTCAGGTGTCCATCGGTGTGGATTGTGGTCGAGGGGGTGGAGGGTGATGGTGTGGCGGTGTTTCCAGCTGTGGAACGCTAGGAGGGCTTGGAGGCCGTGTCTAGTGTCCCCGGGCGGGCGGGGGTAGGTTTCGGCTGCTGCTTCCAGGAAGGCGTCTGTGGTGCCTTTCCAGGTGTCTTCCCAGAGAAGGTCTTCCTCTGTGCCCCACTCGTTGTCTTTCCTTTTCTCCTGCTTCCACCCCTGGAGGGGCGCGTGGTCCTCAGGGAGGTCTCGTTGGATGGACTGGTAGTACTGCTCGGCGTCCATGGGGGCTAGGGTGCTGGCCAGTGTGGCGTAGATGTCCTTTTGGGGGGGGGGGCGGTGGGGGCGTGGCGGCGCGGTCGGGGTCGGGCTCCTCTCGCTGGTGTTCCGCGTTCTGGTCTGCGGCGGACGCGGGGGATATGGAGCGTGGTGGCATGGGGTGGTCGGGCTCCTGCGGTTCTGTGGGTTGCTGGTGGGCTTGTGGGCGCGGGGCCGTGGCTGCCAGTAGGTGTCAGATGGCCGGGAGGACGTCGTAGTCGTCGTCCCAGCAGTGGCCTGCAGCGCCCGTCCTGTCGGGGGAGGCAGGGGGGGCGTGTTGTGGAGCGGTGTACGATACGGGGGGCGACGCGTGCGGGTGGTGGCGTGCTCGCTCTGCCGTTCCGTTCCCCGCCAGCCCTGACCCTTGGCGGGTGGTGGTGATGTTGGTGGTGAGGGTGGTGTGGGTGCCGGAGTGGATGTTTGTGCCGCTGGCGGTGTTGTTGGCGAGGGTGGTATGCACGTTAGCGTAGATGAGGCTGGTGCTGGGTTATGGTTGATGGTGGTTAGTTGGTGGGTCAGCTGTTCCCGCTGTCGTCGTCGCGGGTGGTGTTGGTGCCTCTGATGTCGTGGACACTGATGGCGAGGGTGATGGTTGGTGAGCATGGCGAGGGTGACGTATGGGCGAATGTGGTGTTGCCGGTGGTGTCAATGGTGAGGGTGTTGTTTCTGGTCGTCGGGGCATAACGTTTTTGGGCCAGACGTGGCGGTGGTGGCGAGGGTGCTGTAGATGACAGTTGGTGTGGCCCACGTCGCCTCCGGTGGTGGAGGTGTGATAGCTGCCGTGGTGGCGTTGGCGACGGTGGGGTGCTGCGGGTTGTTGGTGGTGGAGTTGTTCTTTGTTTGTGCCTAGTCCCTGTCCGGCGGTGGTTGTGCTGGTGGTGTTGGTGTTCGTTGAGGCCGTTGGCGACGCCAGGGGTTCCCGGCCTCGCGCGGGGTGATGGTGGCGCTGGTGAGTGTAGGCGGTGCCATGAGGCGGCGGTGCCATTGACGGCCCGGCCGGGTGTGCTGGCAGTGATGCTGACGGTGTGGGTGTGGTGGCGGCAGTTTTGTGGTCGTTAGTTCATCGAGGTTTGTGTCTTTCCGGGTGTTGGCGACACTGATGATGGGTCGGCGTAGGCGCTGCTGGTGGGTGTGGGTCTGGGTGTGGGAGGTTTTTGGGTTTTGGGCGCTATGGGCTGGCTTTCCTGCTGGTGTGATCATCGTCTTCTGGCGAAGGGTGGTGTCGCTGGTGGGGTGTCTGCTGGTGCTGCTGCAGGGTTTGGGTGTAGGTGTGGTTTAGGGTGCGGTGTTGGTGGGTGGCGCGGACGGTGGGTGGCGTGACTGGTGGGTGGCAGCGGTAGTGGGGGTGTCGGTTGTTGGTGGGGTTGCCGTCGTCGGTGTTTCGGTTGGTGCTGGTGATGGTGTCGCTGGTTGTGCAGATGGTGGGGGGTGGGAAGGGGACCCGTACCCTGGTGGTTTGTGAGGGTGTCGTGGCTTTCGGTCGACGGTGTCGCTTTCGGTGGTGTTCTCGAGAGTTGGCCGGGAGTGTTGTAGGTGTTGCTCTGGTTTTTAGTGCCTGGGTTTTGTGGTTCACCGGGCTTTGTCGCTGGTGAGGTGGTGTCGGTGACTGTTCGGCTGGTGCCCTTTGTGCGGGCTGTGTGGTTGTTGCGTCAGGGGTCGGTGGCGTTGGTGACGGTGGTGTGTTGGGGGTTGGTGCCGGTGGTGGCGGTCCGATGGTGAGGGTGCCGGGGATGCTGGGTGGCTCCGCGTTGTTTGGTTTTCTCCTTGCCCTCCCTGGCGGAGGGTGCTGCTGGTGTCGCTGGTGGTCAGGGTGGTGGATGTGGTGGTGTTGCTGTGGTGTTTTGTGCTGCTTGGGTGGTGGGGACCCCTGGTTGATGTTGACGATGCTCCGGGTGATGTCGATGCGGTGGGTGTGATGGTGTGTGGTGTTGCTGTTTCTACCCTTGGCTGGGGGCCTGGTGGTTGGCGCTGGTGGCGTTTGTTCGCCAGCCGTGCTGGCGTCCTTGGTGTTGCCGTCGGTGGGCGCGCCCTAGGTGTTACTCTGTGCCGGGGTCGTGCTGGTGGTGGTAGGGGTGTTGTAGGTGACAGTACCTCGGCTCGTCGTTGGTCGGGTTGGCGGTGGTGTGGATATTGCCGTGGGTGTTGGTGGCGTTGGTGTTGCCGACGGTGAGGGTGTCACGGTGGTGGTTGGCGTGTCTCGTGGTGGTCTGATGGCGTGGGTGATGTTGGTGTTTGCGCTGGGTGCCGCCTGCGTTTGGGTGGTCGGCGGTTCTGGGCGTGCCACTTGTGGCTGGTGTTTGGCTGGCTTGTAGTCCTGGTGGTGCCAGTTGTCTCCGGTGTTGGGATATTCCCTTCGGCTGTCCTTGGGTCTGTAGTAGCAGGTGTTGCTTCGGTTGTGGTCGAGGGTATCGATGCTGCGGGTGCTGCGGATGCTGCGGTGTCGCCGTGCTGCCGCTGTCGATGGTGCTGGTGTTGGTGTTGGTGAGGGCGCTGCCGGGGGAGCTGTGAGTGTTGGTGTTGTAGGGTGTTGTAGGTGATGCCCTGGTGGTGTTCTGACAGCGGAGGCGGGACCTCGCCACTCCTGGCGGAGGTTCCCTTGGGCGTCGCTGGCTGGTGTGTTGGCCCTGGCCCCCTTGGTGTTCTTGTTGCCGATGGTGTCGTACCGGGTGGTGTCGCCGTGGTGGCTGTCGTTGACGCTCCGGGTTGCTGTTGGTGAGGTCGCAGTGTCGGTGGTGCCGTCGGTGATGCCGGTGGTGAGGTCGTTGCGGGCGTTGCTATGGTTTACGGCGTCTCTGATGTTGTTGATGCTGCTGGTGGTTGGTGTGGGTCTGTGTGTGGGTCGTCAGTGGCCTGTGTTCGGGGTTGGGTGTTGGCTGGTTCCTGTGGCTCTGTCTGGGCGGGTGTGCAGTAGGTGGCGTGGGCTGCTGGTGATGCCGTTGGTGAGGGTGGTGCTGCCGGTGGTGTGGGTGCCGCAGGTGACTGCGTCGTGTATGGCGCCCTGTGGTTTGTTTGGTTGGCTCGCAGTATGCAGTTGGTGCTGTGCTGGAGCAGAAACCCTGTGTTTGCCCTGATGAAATGACATGTTCCTGCCCACTGCGCCTGTTTGCTTTTTTTTCGCGAAAATTGCAAGGGGATCCCGGTAAGGGGCAGCGAGCATGGTACATTAGGGAAAAGGTAACTTTTGCGATTGTAGCTACGCTTTACAAGTTTCGTAGCTGGCTGGCGGGACAGCAGGTCACAGTCAAGGTTCTGACAGACCATAAAAGTTCGAAGACTTGGACGAGGGAGGATTTGGATACAGTTTCTGGCCCCATTGGACGTAGAGGACGCTGGCACCAGTTTCTGGCGAAGTTTCAGTTAGAAATTGTTTTTATTCGGGCTGAGGATCAGACTGTGCCAGACGTCCTGAGCAGGTGGGCGCATCCAGCAGCGCATGCAGCGCCGGATGTGTCCATCATGGGCAGTAAAGAGGATGTTGCAGGTTCGGAGGCCGATGAGCGTAAGGAGCGCTTATGGGCAGATTCACAGATGGCACGGGGCATCAGTGCTGAGTTTTGCCAGCAGTATGGTACATGGTACGGACAGTTCAGGCATGCGTTCCCTACGCATGATTATCTGCACGCACGCACTTCCTCAGCCCCATCTATTTGTTGTGCTCTTCACAGGGGCCATCAGGAGGAGCGAATTTCCATATACATTCAGGACAGCAGGCTGCAATAACTGCGAGACAGGTTCGCTGTTCCCTCCCGCACGTGTCGCAGTCAGAAAAAACAGGTAAAGGCCATGTACAGAAATCTCAGGGAGCAGGATTGATGCCATCAGGGGTTGCTCTCTGCTTATGCCTGTGTCTCTGATGCGGTGTGGGCCGACGCGCAGCCTTTTGAAGGGCCGTTGCCCCCTGACCTCACACAGGTGCAGAACTGAACAGTGCCCTCTGAAGTGAGTATGCTCTTTTCAGATTGGACTGCTGAGTACCAGGCAGATCCATATTGGTCTGGGGTTTACGCCGCCCTTCGCCAGGATGACCCAGCGGTTCGACCGCCTGCTGTGCTTGAAAGCTTTGGGCTGTACAAGCGACGTATTCGCTACAAGGGTAAATTTGCAGTCCCAGCTTCCCTGATTCAGCGAGTCATTCCGGCCTGCCACTCATACGTGCATGGTTGCGTGGAGTAGGCTTTACTGTTGGTGGATCGCAAATTTCATTTCCATGGATTGACTAGGGCAGCATTAGAAGAGCTGGTTAAAGAGGTCTGTGGAGCCTGTGCAGTATGTCAGCAAACCAAGCCACGCACAGGGAAACAGCCGGGGAGTGTTGATCATTTTCCTGTGCCTTCTGATGTTTTTAGGAGCCTGTAAATTGATTTTGTTGATCTCTCCCAGACTGAGCAATATGACTACTGTATGGTTGTTGTATGTAGACTGTCAGGCTACGTGTTGGCCATACCAACGACTAAAAGTGGGTTCGACAGTCGTAAAGCGGCTGAGCTTCTTTTGGAGCGTGTGGTGTTTCTTTGGGTCTAGCTGCTCGTATATTTGCTGATAATGGGAGTATCATAACTTCTGAGTTCAGCACACATATGTGTGCGCTGTCTGGTATTGAGCAGCACCAGAGCGTTATTTACCACCCCTCCTCCAATGGGCGGGCGGAAGCGGCGGTGAAAGCAGTTGCGATGGCACTGCGCAAATTTTTGAGTCAGAGATCAGGCAAATGGGTTCAGGCCCTGCCACTGGCGGTATGGGGTCTGAACGATTTACCAGGCCTCATCGCCCCCTACCCTCCGCACCGCATTATTTTAGGAGGGATCCAGTGGGCTTTGGGGATGTGCCGCCGTTCGTGCTGGGGGATGGGGCGGAAGACGCCATTCAATGTTTTTAGCGGGTGGCTGCTGAGCGCAAAGAGGTCTGTGACCGTCTGACAGCAATTCATGATCGCCTCACCAAGGATTGGACAGCCAGGTATAAGCCCCAGAGATTTCAGGAAGATGATAAACTGTGCGTCAAGGTGCGCCCGGATGATCGTCGCTTCGCCAAACTGAAGCACATCTGGCAAGGGCCATACGAGGTTCGTCGGTGGGTGGGAGACGACAGGTACAAGGTCATTACCAATGTAGGGCGAGAGACCAGTGGGTTCCAGATCCTCAGGACTGATCGCCTGACGCCTTATATTCAGGATTTGCAGGGCCGTTCCGTGCCCTGTGGTTATCATTCAGAGAAGCCTAATCAACGCACGGATGATACATATGTAGTCCAACGGGTGGTGGATCATCACTTTGTGGGTCGGGGACGGGGCAGAAAGGTAGTGATCGTTGTGGCATGGAAAGGTTTTTCAGATCGGACAGACCAGGACGCATCTGGGTTTGTTCGTAAGGGGAATGAACGAGTGGAGGAGTCTATCCACGCGCACAGACTGGGCAAGTGGTTCCATCGATGAGACATGTAC
Source organism: Eutreptiella sp. 'Long Island Sound 2002' (assembly GCA_964036045.1). NCBI lineage: Eukaryota > Euglenozoa > Euglenophyceae > Eutreptiales > Eutreptiaceae > Eutreptiella > Eutreptiella sp. 'Long Island Sound 2002'. Next base: position 48,696,773 of record OZ038393.1, read on the forward strand.
ATATTCATGTTGTATGTTGTATGTGCTGTTCCCCCTCTCATCAGTTTGCTTTCCTGTCCTTTGCAGGATGCTGAATCAAGTGGAGCCTCCAGAATGAATTTTGAGTCCAGTCAGTGGTCTGGGGTTTACGCCGCCCTTCGCCAGGATGACCAAGCGGTTCGACCGCCTGCTGTGCTTGAAAGCTTTGGGCTGTACAAGCGACGTAGTCGCTACAAGGGTAAATTTGCAGTCCCAGCTTCCCTGATTCAGCGAGTCATTCTGGCCTCCCACTCATACGTGCATGGTTGCGTGGAGTAGACTTTACTGTTGGTTGATCGCAAATTTCATTTCCATGGATTGACTAGGGCAGCATTAGAAGAGCAGGTTAAAGAGGTCTGTGGAGCCTGTGCAGTATGTCAGCAAACCAAGCCACACACAGGGAAACAGCCGGGGAGTGTTGATCATTTTCCTGTGCCTTCTGATGTTTTTAGCAGCCTGTAAATTGATTTCGTTGATCTCTCCCAGACTGAGCAATATGACTACTGTATGGTTGTTGTATGTAGACTGTCAGGCTACGTGTTGGCCATACCAACGACTAAAAGTGGGTTCGACGGTCGTAAAGCGGCTGAGCTCTTTTTGGAGCGTGTGGTGTTTCTTTGGGTCTAGCTGCTCGTATATTTGCTGATAATGGGAGTATCATAACTTCTGAGTTCAGCACACATCTGTGTGCGCTGTCTGGTATTGAGCAGCACCAGAGCGTTATTTACCACCCCTCCTCCAATGGGCGGGCGGAAGCGGCGGTGAAAGCAGTTGCGATGGCACTGCGCAAATTTTTGAGTCAGAGATCAGGCAAATGGGTTCAGGCCCTGCCACTGGCGGTATGGGGTCTGAACGATTTACCAGGCCTCATCGCCCCCTACCCTCCGCACCGCATTGTTTTAGGAGGGATCCAGTGGGCTTTGGGGATGTGCCGCCGTTCGTGCGGGGGGATGGGGCGGAAGACGCCATTCAATGTTTTTAGCGGGTGGCTGCTGAGCGCAAAGAGGTCTGTGACCGTCTGACAGCAATTCATGATCGCCTCACAAAGGATTGGACAGCCAGGTATAAGCCCCAAAGATTTCAGGAAGATGATGAACTGTGCGTCAAGGTGCGCCCGGATGATCGTCGCTTCGCCAAACTGAAGCACATCTGGCAAGGGCCATACGAGGTTCGTCGTTGGGTGGGAGACGACAGGTACAAGGTCATTACCAATGTAGGGCGAGAAGCCAGTGGGTTCCAGATCCTCAGGACTGATCGCCTGACGCCTTATATTCAGGATTTGCAGGGCCGTTCCGTGCCCTGTGGTTATCATTCAGAGAAGCCTAATCCACGCGCGGATAATACATATGTAGTCCAACAGGTGGTGGATCATCACTTTGTGGGTCGGGGACGGGGCAGAAAGGTAGTGCTCGTTGTGGCATGGAAAGGTCTTTCAGATCGGACAGACCAGGACGCATCTGGGTTTGTTCGTAAGGGGAATGAACGAGTGGAGGAGTATATCCACGCACACAGACTGGGCAAGTGGTTCCATCGATGAGACATGTACATATTCATGTTGTATGTTGTATGTGCTGTTCCCCCCCTCACCAGTTTGCTTTCCTGTCCTTTGCAGGATGCTCAATCAAGTGGAGCCTCCAGAATGAATTTTGAGTCCAGTAAAAGAAGTGAAGCATGTCAGTTAATTCATTTCACTGCCATCGTGCATTGTGTGCTTGCTGTGGGCATTGCAGCCAGCCTGTTTCTCTGCTGAGACGTCGTGCTTTTGCTCTGTGTGTCAGTTGCGGGTCCAGTGTACTTCACGTCAGGGCCAGTGTCCGGCCGTCAATTTCATTTGTTCTTAATCGCGATTTCACAGTGACTGCTGGTGTCAGCCAGGTGGTGTAGGCCAGTTGGTGCCTGTTTTGATGGTTTTGCGACAGTGGGCATGGTCTGCCATTTTGTTTACTCGCTCACCGAGAGGGGGTGGTGCCAGGAGTTTCTGCTCATGCACCATACACACTCGTTCACCTGTCTCGCCACTGTTGGGCAGGGATATTTCGGCAGCGCAACCCAGGTATCAGACAGTTGCTTCCCCACTGGTGCAACAGACTTGGGAGGAGGGTGTAAGTGGCTCGAGGCTTAGGGTGCAGAGGGACAGCAACAGACATCCGTTCGCAGATCGGGAGTACAGCGGAGCGGAGTTACAGACAGGTCGCCAGTGCTGCAGAGATAGAATTATTTACAAATTCCAGAATTTGACTGTTTGATGATCACGAGGTACAATCGCATTCATTTTGTGTAGATAAACACTCTGTCTTGAGATGGAGTCCTGAGTTCGTCAACCGCCTGCATTTCAGGGTTCTTGCAATATGTATTCAATGGAATTACGATCACACATGTCATGATGGTTATGCCTCGACTTTCAGCCGTGTTCATTGCCTTGTTCCTCTCGTGGTTGACATCCTGTGGGGTATTCAAAACACAAGGAATTTTATAACAAAATCGTGGGATTTTCATGATGGTGGATAACGAGATAGACAAAAAGAAGCCGATTTGCTTAAGATTGCCCGGAACGTGCCGAACCTAGAGTGAGTTATATAAACGTGGTCTGTGTGCATAGAGTTATGCGGATGGTTATGACTGACCCACATTTGTGCTAGGACTTCTTAGTTCACATTTAGTTTCTTGATGGATGGCCGTGTTTATTGTCTAATACTATGATTGTTTGTATTCTTTGGAGAGTTGGTATAGCAGTGCTGTTGAATCATTCTGTTGTCACAGAGTGGCGTGTGCACTTTACTAATTTGCATAATTTAGCTCTGAACTAATGTTGTCTACAATGAACCAAAGCTGGGTATATAAAGATGGTCTGCGTGGGGTATGGGGAAGGTTATGTAACTTAGAGTATAAGTTTGCGCTAGCATTTCTTAGTTCAAATTCAGATGGTAGTGTTTCATGTCCCAGACTACAGTTGTTTGTGTTCGTTAAGGAAGCTTTGGTAATCTTTGGATGGTCGGTAGTGTTCTTCAACGATTTGATGTGCCCATTCGTATTTTGTAACCGACATTGAAGCAGCCTATGTTGTAGGCAGCACAAAATGGATGCCACTATTAGGATGCCACTATTAGTCGAACATCTTGGATTGGCAAATGAGAGATCTGTAGGTGCAGACATTTGCCTTCACACTCTGAATGGTTGCTCCAGGTTTGATTGTTGGCTAGACATAGTAGCCAGTATAATCAAGAGGCGCTTTTGAATATTGTGACTATATGGGCATACATGCTTATATTTGTGAGCCCTTTGTTACTTCATGATGCAGTGTGAATAGTGGCAGGTGTTATAGGTTATCATACAATAGCTCTGAGTGTTTGTAGCTAAATTGGCAATGGTATTTAACAGATAGTTATCAAAGTAAAGTGATGTAGAGTTTCTAAATTCTAGTGCCCCGTACCTTTACTTGTTGCTCATGCGCGACAGCGCGCTGGTAGATCGGGCGGCTGGGAAAGGGCACAGGCCGCCACGGACCACTGAACCACCTATATAGAAGTGCGCACCCCCTCCAGGAGCAAGTGGGGTAGATTTTTTCGACATGAAAGGCATCCAAAAATTGCAGCAGACTCCAAATCAAATTCCGCACAAACTGATGTGACCAGAAAATTGTACAAACGCTCAAACAAATCAAATTTTTCAGCAGGCGGCAAATCTGACCAGGCCAGGCCCGCGACATGGTGCAGCTGAAACTCGTGGTATTTGGTGTTTTCAATTGTTGAAACGGTTGAAGTGGTCGATTTGTTGATTCAAATGCCCCTGAACTTGTGGGCCAATCTTTGCCCATGCATTTGGGCCAACGCTTGCCCCTCTGCTTGGGCCAACCTTTGCCCATGCATTTGGGTCAACCTTTGCCCATGCATTTGGGCCAACCTTTGCCCATGTATTTGGGCCAACATCTGCCCATTTGTTTGGGACAACCTTTGCCCATGCATTTGGGCCAACCTTCGCCCATGCATTTGGGCTCACCTTTGCCCATTTGGTGAGGTTTGAGGTTTGAGGTTTGACTTTGCGGGTACTAGACACCTTTCGGCCCCGGGGGGCCACCTGGTCGGGCCAGGTGATATCCTCCCCACCGGGTCGTAGTGGGGGGCCCTCCAAGACGCACCTCCTGCCTGGTGGCGGAGTCCCCCGGGTTCACAGGGCTCAGAGCCCCGTCCCTCCCCAGCTTCCCGTTTCGCCACTCCCCGATCAGTGCATCAATTCGCAGCCGTGGCTGCAGGCGCTTACCCACCGCGTCGTCCCCCTGATGCGTGGTCGCCCGGGTTGCCGGCGCTGCCGGGCCCGTGCTACTGGCTTGTCGCCAGTGGGACCCCCGTGGGCTGGGGCGGAGGCTGTCTAGCCTTGGAGCTGGTGCATGGCGCTATGAGCCACTACTGCCTTGGCAGGTGCAGTGCCCTGGTTGTGTGTCTGCGGCGCTCGCGGCCGGTTCGGGGGGGTCGGGGCCAGTGCCGGGTGTTGTGTCTTCCCTGTTTCCCCCTGCCCGCCCCGCGTTTCCTGCGCTGTGTGTGGCGGGCCGTCCCGTCCGGGTGTCCCTTATCCTCGCTCGCTGGTACGCCATTCCATGCCATCTGTGCGTTCCGCGGGCTCGGTCCGGTCGCCCTTCTGGTTTTCCCCGCGTGTCCTTTGTGTGTGTGTGTGCTCGCGCTCTCGCGGCGTCCGCCCCTCCCCCCCCTCCCCGGGTTGGTGTAGCGTGTGCACCTCGCGCGGTCCCGGTGCCGGGCGCTGGTAGGGCCGTTCCGATCGGTCCGTACCCCTCCGCGTGTCCTGCCTCGGTCCTGTGCTCCTTTTGGCTTGCTTTTGGGGGGGGGGGGGGTCCCGTTTCCCCCTACCTGGCTTGGGGCTGCGCGCTCCCCTTGGGGTGGGGGCGGGCGTGGGGACCGATCAGCAACCCCACCGCGCACGCTCTTGCGAGCTGGCCTTGCGCGCCGGCTTTGCGCACTGTAGGGGCGGCAGGAGCGGGCCCTGGGGGGGCGCGTCTTGCCTGGTCGCGGGGCGTCCGGGGTCGGCAGCTCTTTCACCCCCGACCACTCGTTCTTTCTGGCCTGCGGCCGGGGCCCACTACCCACTGGCTGTGGGTGCGGGGGGTGCAGGCGTGGAGACCCGTCACCAACCCCACAGCGCGCGCTCTTGCGAGCTGGCTTTGTGCACTGTTGGGGCGGCATGAGGGTGCCCGGGGGGGGCGCCTCTTGCCTGGGTGTGGGGTGTCCGGGGTCGGGCGCTCTCCCACCCCCGACCACTTGTCCTTTCGGGCGTGCGGCCGGGGCCCACTACCCACTGGCTGTGGGTGCGGGGAGTGCGGGCGTGGGGACCCGTCAACAACCCCACAGCGCGCGCTCTTGCGAGCACGCTTTGTGCGCTGTGGGGGCCGCTTGTGGGTGCCCAGGGGGGGCGCCTACTAACTGGGTGTGGGGTGTCCGGGGTCGGGCGCTCTCCCACCCCCGACCACTTGTCCTTTCGGGCGTGCGGCCGGGGCCCACTACCCACTGGCTGTGGGTGCGGGGAGTGCGGGCGTGGGGACCTGTCAACAACCCCACAGCGCGCGCTCTTGCGAGCACGCTTTGTGCGCTGTGGGGGCCGCTTGTGGGTGCCCAGGGGGGGCGCCTACTAACTGGGTGTGGGGCGTCCGGGGTTGGGCGCTCTCCCGCCCCTGACCACTCGTCCTTTCGGGCGTGCGGCCTGGGCCCACTAACCACTGGCTATGGGTGCGGGGGGTGCGGGCGTGGGGACCCGTCACCAACCCAATAGCGCGCACTCGTGCGTGCTGGCTGTGCGCGCTGTGGGGGCGGCATGCGGGTGCCCGGGGGGGCGCCTCCTGCCTGGCCGTGGGGCGTCCGGGGTCGGACGCTCTCCCACCCCCGACCACCCGTCTCTTCGGGCGTGCGGCTGGGGCCCACTACCCACTGGCTGTGGGTGCAGGGGGTGCGGGCGTGGGATCCCGTCACCTACTCACAGCGCGCACTCTTGCACGCCAGCTTTGCGCGCTGTGGGGGCACATGGTTGGCCATTTGTTTGGGCCAACCTTTGCCCATGTATTTGCGCCAACCTTTGCCCATGCATTTGGGCCAATCCTTGCCCATTTGTTTGGGCCACTCTTTGCCCATTTTCTTGGGCCAACTTTTGCCCATGCATTTTGGCCAATCTTTGTCAATGCATCTGCGCCAACCCTTGCCCATTTGTTTGGGCCAGCTTTTGCTTATTTTTTTCGGCCAGACCTTGCCCATGCATTTGGGCCAACCTTTGCCCATGCATTTGGGCCAACGCTTGCCAATGTGGTTGGGCCAACCTTTGCCCATTTGTTTGGGCCAACCTTTGTCCACGTATTTTGGCCAACCCTTGCCCATGCATTTGGGCTAGCTTTTGCCCATTTGTTTGTGCCAACCATTGCCCATTTGTTTGTGCCGACCGTTGCCCATTTGTTTGGGCCAAGCCTTGCCCATGTATTTTCAATTGGGCAAACCTTGGCCCATGCATTTGGGCCAGCCCTTGCCCATGCATTTGGGCCAGCCACTGCCCGTGTATTTGGGCCAACATTTGCCTATGCATTTGGGCCAAGTAAGTAAGTAAGTAAGGGCGGCCGCGTCCGCAGCCTCATCTGACATCTCCTGGTTTGTTTTACATGGTTGCCGCCTCTGGCGGGAATGAGAGCTCTCCACCATCAGTTACCCTGGCGACCCCTGTCTCACCTCACGTCCAAGAACTTCAACCAAGTATCCCTGGGGCATGACCGGCGGTAGCTTCCCTTCTGTCGGTGCCCTCACGGTTTCAGCTCCTTCCGGTCAGTCATCGAAGGGTCCTCCGGCCCTTCCCCCCTACCACAGCCTTTATGGCGCCTGGAGGTGAGTTTCCTCTTTGCACTATGCATCCCCTCAATCCCCGGGGTGCTAGAGTAGGCGGGTTTCCTGTGGATAGCCCTCGCCAACAGCGGAGCAATTCTCTCTGTCAGCCACATTCCACCACTCCCCATCCCTCATGGGTTGGAGTACCCACTCGGCTCCCGGATGCACTTGGGTGTCGTCCATCCACGGCTGAAGGCCAGGAGGCGACCCTTTCCACGTTCCCCCTGGTCCCGCTCACGCGTGAACCTACGTGTACTCAGGCCATTGACCCGGGGACCTCAGGGTCAACCCTCACCCCTGCGGACACCTCACGGCTGTCCCGGAGTTCAGGGCATTTTCCCGACTTCCCGTGGTCAGGCTCCCCATGGTTGGCCCGTGGTTCACCACTTCGTGGCGACTAGTTTCCCAATCCCACAGGGCTGCAGCTCTGTTTTCTCCGCCTCCCCACATCGCCACATCCCATCACCGGCCCATTCCCATCGTCCCTTGGACTCCCTACCCCGCCCGGCTGTTGTGCGGCCCCTTCCCATACCTCATCCCGTGTTTATACCCCACCAGGCCACCAGCAGCCCTGTGGCGCGGGCCGACTGGATCCTCATCCATCCAGGGACCCTTTCGTGCGCCTAGCACGGGCCGCTCCCTTCCAGTTCCTGCCCTTTTCCCGCGTGTCGCGTCCTCTGCCCATTCCCCTCGGCTGTTGTGCGGCCCCTTCCCATCCCTCATCCCGTGTTTATACCCCACCGGGCAGCCAGCAACCCTGTGGCGCGGGCCCACTGGATCGTCATCCATCTGGGGACCGTTTCGTGCGCCTAGCACAGGTCGCTCCCCTCCCGCCCCCGCCCCCTTCTTCTGTGCCGCTTGCCATGCCGTCCTGGCCCCCTGGGGCCGTCGTGTGGCTCTAGCCACACGCCCATATCTGTCCCGTCACCTTATCCCTGCATCCCGTTTTTTTCTTGGGACGCCTGCTACCCTCTGTCGCGGGCCCACCGGGTCCGCCGCCTTCCCTGGTCCGGTTCGCGTGCCTAGCACTGGTCGCCCCCTTCTCGCCCCCTTTTGCTTGCGTGGCGTGTTCCCTTCAGGACCTGTGGTCGGTCCTCCTTCCTGGCCCCTGCCGCCCCCACTTGGTCTCTCGTCGTTGTTAATTCTGTTCTTCGGTGCTATGATTTCTTTTTTCGCGGTCCCTCGTCTGCCCTTTTTCTCCGTCCCGTTCCCCCGCCGCCCGCTCGCTTTGTGCCGCACGCCCTCCTGAGGCGTTGTGGGGTTTTGTTCGGTTTTTTTTTCGCCGTGCCTTCTGCCGTGTGGTTCCCTCCTCCTTGCATAAACACACAACAACACTGCACTGCCATTTGTCTCGGCTCCGTTCAGTACACTCGACCTGTCCCATCGCCATCCTGTGGCGCGGCCCTTGGCGGCCCCCTGCCATGCCAGGTGGGCGCCCCTCCCTCGGGTCCCACTCATTTATGCCATCGATGATGTTAATCTTCTTTCTCTCCTCTCCACCCTCCCCTCCCCTCTGTCTCCTGCCCTCCCTCTTACTGTTGTTCTCCTGCTCCCTGTGCTCTCCGCTGGTCGTTCCCGCGCCATGGTTGTATCTCGCGCGCTTTCACGCGCCTCAGGGCCTCCTCCCTGTCCTCCGACCTGTAGGCCAACTTGGGCGCCCTCCCCAGATACCCCTTCGGGTGGACTCCCCCATTGTGCTCCTCCGCTGGCCGCCCCTCCATCAGTTCCCTGATGGTCGGGCGGGGCTGCCGGTACGGTGCAATGGGGGTCATTGGCATGGCGCTTCTCTGAGTGAGACAATGTGCTCTTTTGCGCTCCTGTTAGCCCCCTGTTCCCCCCACCTCCCCCGCTCTGCCCCCTCCGTGTGTCCCTCCTTGGTGTCATGTCTGCCCTCTCTGTTGGTTTTTTTTTGCTGTCCCCGTGGTCGCGCTCTCCGCTGCTGCCGCGCGCCCTGCGTCTGCCCCCTGCTCTTCGCCGTGCGACCCCTGTCTCGCCGCCCCGCGCCCCCTCACTCGCCCGTCTCCCCTCCCATTCACGGTCTCTCAGCTGTTCCTGTCTGTATTGTTCGTCTGCCCTCTCTGTCAGAGCCGCGCTGCCTCTGGTGTGTGCCATCCGCGTGCTCTACGGCTGCCCCTCTCTGTCGTCCCTACCCTTTTCCCTGTTGGCCCTCCCACCCTAGTGCTATTCACTAGGTCCCTGTCTCTCACCTCACTCGGGAAGTCATGTGCTCAGTGTGGGAGGGGGGGGGGCGGGGTGTTTTTGCGGACTGGACTGCTGCCCTGCCCCAGGACTGGCATGACGCTGGCCATCGGGATTCTACGATCGCAATGTTCCTTACTTTGTCCACTCGAGTGAGCAGTAGCCAATCCCGAGGGGCAGGCCTGAAACCCTGGCCCTTGGAGCCACCGCCTCTTCCGAAGGTACACAACCCGCATGCCGATTTCCCTTAGCTGCATTTGCACTGTTGACCAGCGGCGTCTAGCTGAAGAGATTAGCTGCGGTGATTCGGTACGGAGCCATTCCAATCGGATCGGAGCCGCCTGATGGGGGCTTGTCCCGGTTTGGTCACCAAGGGTTCAGTTTTTGGTGCACAACATCGCCGGGCATTCCATGGAGTCGATGGCCACCAAAGGCATTGCGCATTCCGGGTCGGCCGAGGCCAAACCCTCAGAGCAGGGCTCGCATAAGTCCAATGGTACCAATGCAGCACCATCTTGCCAAGCAGAGAGCTTTGGCGCCATGCAGCATGTTAGTGGATAGCCCACACACTGCAGCTGCCAGATGGAAAAGATAACTCCACAGGGGCGACACCGAGACGCGGTCCCGCATCACCGGACTTGAGAACACCAGCGTCGCTACTGGCCCTTCCCAGCAATCTCCCCAAGAATGCGTTCAGCGTATCATCAGCCAGTATCCTGGTACCAGCGTGTCGAAAGATTAGATTGGCCTGTCTGTTCGCCACTCCTGCAAGGCAGATCCCTGGAACCGAGCTTCACCCGAAGGGCACAGCGCCGCTCCACGTTGTCTCGGGCTGTTCTCGTTGATCACGACCTTGTGCTCTGGATCCCCGCCAGCGCTCCTGGCAACGCAGCCCGGCTCCGTACAGCCGCTCGTTGTACTCCACCAGCACTCCAGTACAGTATCCCATTTCACTACTGCATCCTGTCAGGCTTCTCGTTGTGCCAAACATTGCTCGCCGTACCCATGACATGTCCCATGTCCCGCTGCCCGGGCGGTGTGTCCATATCCGCCGGCGCCCCTGTACTCCGCCGCTCCATCAGCCCCCGCCGCGGGCCCTGTGCCCTCCGCTTAGGGTTCTCGTCCTTGTCCGCGATCGCCACATCCCCCTCTACCGCCAGCCGTGTCCCTGCCCTTCCCTGCGCACCTGCACCTCTCCGCTCCCTTCCTCCTCTCCTCGTGTCCGTCACACCCTCCCCTTACCCTCCTCCACCTTCGCCGACTCCACGTGTCCACCTCTCCTGCTGCTCTCCTCGCATCGCGTCTGCCCGCCCCTCGCGCACGCCCCTGGCCCCTGGCCCCTGGCGCTTCTCGGTCCTGCTCCTGCCCAGTCCTACGCGTCGCCCCCGTACCGCCCCTCCCGCTGCAACAGCTCCCGCAGCATCCAAACCCTGGGTTTCTTCCCCTTCTCCTGGGGACAGTCCAGGCTCAACCCCGGGAGCGCCTCTCCCAGCATCCTCCTCCACCGGCCTTCCCTCCATCCCAGGCCCCCTTTCCCTGGGCCTCCCTGCCCTGCCGACCAGGTCGCTGAAGGGGCGAGTCCCCCTCTTCTCCCGCCTTCCCTTTGTCTTCCCCGCTCACTTCAAGTAGCGGACCAGCTCCGCCACTTCCCCGGCCGTCCACCCCGCGACCGCCCCGGGTCCCCTCCGTACCGGGGGCGGCGCGTGCCGCCGCGGCGGTGGCGACTCCGAGTCCCAGTCCGTCGGCGTCGGCTCTGGGCTGGAGCTAGCCGGCAGCGGCGCCTCCTCCGCTTCCCCTGCTCCCTGCTCCTCCCCCCGGCGCCGCTTCCCCCTCTCCTGCCCCGCCTCCCCTTCCTCCTCCCTAGCCCTTTTCCCTGACGGCGACCGCCCCTCCACATCCGTTGAGGTGGTGTCCCCTTCCGGATCTGGGAGGACCCGGTGTGCCCCCCGGGCCACCGCCTTCTCCTCCTCCCTCACCCTGCGCTCCCGCGCCGCCACATCCCTGTCCCTCTCCACCAGCTTTGCCACCCCCCCCCTGATCCATCCCCATGCCCTCTCCTGCATCTCACCCTCTTGCTCCGGCAGGATAGCCGGCTCCCTAAATGGCACCTGTGGGGGGCGACTTGCCCCCTCTCCTCCTCTGGTCGTCCTGCCTCCCTTTCCGCCCTCTCAACCCCCTCCTGCCTTCTCTGAAGGTCCGCCCATGCCCTCTGGAGCTCCTCCACTGCCTGTGCTTCCCCTCCCCGCGGCCTGCTTGTCCCTTCCGTCCTCCCCTCTGCCGCCCTGCCCGCCCCACCCATGACCCTGGCCTCCCTCTCCCTCAGACTCCTCTCTGCTTCCCCTATCCTCTCCCATGCCCTCCTGTGCTCCTCTCCCTTCCCTTCCTGCGCCTTCCACGCTATCCCACCAGCCTGCCGGCGCTGCTGCAGGTGTGCCTGTGGCTGCATGCCCTGGTACGCTGGCGGGGGTGGGTACATCATCCCCATCGCCGGGTAAGGTGGCGGTGGGAATGGTGGGACCATTGGTGGGACGGCTGGCGGGACTACACCTCACACCATCCCACCCCTTTCCCCGGGAACACCGGGGAGCCCACGTACCCATGGTCACCCTTCTTCCCTTTCCCTTTGCCTTTTTTTCCCGCTGCCCCGTGTCCGTTGCTGCCTACCCGGTGGAGTCCCGCCTTCGCGTGTCCCTTCCCCTGGAGCCCTTCTTGTCTCGCTCCTTTCCCCTGCGTACCGTGCCCACTATGCTTGCCCTTGCCGCCTTCTACTTGTCCCGCACACCTGCCCTGCACCGCGCTGCCTGTGCGTCTACCTCGCTGGCTCCCCCTCTCTTGCTCCCCCTCCCGCCTGCCGCGGTGACCCTCAGCCGCTGCGCTGCCCTGTTCTGCCCGCCCTCCCTCTCTCCGCACCCCATCACCGTGCTGCCCGCTGTGCTCCCCTCCCAACCCCTCCAGCCCCCCCTGGCGCCCCAACCCTGTCCTCCCCGGCTCCATCTCCAACCGGTAGATGGTGTCCGGTCCCGGCTCCGGGGGCTGGTGGCGACGGAGCTGGCGCTCCATGTGCGCCAGCGCCTTGTACCGCGCCACCTGCTGGCGGCGCTCCTCCCTCTCCTCCTCCGCCCGTACCGCCGCATTGACCTGTGGGGGCGACCTCTGTGGCGACTGCCTCAACGAGCGTTGGGAATGTGGCCACTGTTGCCCCCGCCAACTCCCTTTTCCCCCCTTCCCTGCCTGGTATCCCTTCGCTTGTCCAGCTCCCGACGTCCCCGCCTGTCCTTTCCCTCCCTTGCTTGTCCGCCCCCTCCCACCGGCGCGTACAATGCTGTCCCCGCTCCCTGCCGCTCCCGCCTCTGGCTGCCCTCGTCCACCCTTGCCCTGCTCCTGCCTCCGCACTTCCGGGAGGATGGACTTCATGGCAGCTGCCGGCACATTGGGCGCCGACGACTGCCCTGGGCCTCCCTCCACCGCTTTCCTCCTTGCCCCCTCCCCCTCATCCTGCGACACCTGGAGGATGTCTGCGACTACCGACTCCTCCTTTCCCATATCCACGCTCGCCCTCACATCGACGATGTTGAACGGGTCCGCCCGCAGCCTAACCACCGCCCTCTTTCCCTGCCCCTCTGCCTGCCCGTCTGCCTCTGCTGCCACCTCCTCTGCCCTGCCTCCACTCGCCTCTGCCTGTCCTCCCCTGTCCCCTCCCTCTCTCGTCCCCGCCGTGGCTGCTGTCCCCCTCTGCTGCCCTGTCGCCCGAGACCCTTCCCGCCTGACCGTCTCCGGACTCTCTGGAGTCGAGGGCGACGACACCTCCGCAGATGTCGCCGATGACGCCGGGGGACTCCGTAATTTCCGCCAGCATCACCCTGCTGCAGTGTATGTCCTCGCTCTGCTACGCCGTAAGTACTCTCGGTAACGCCCTTACCATTCTCCGTCTGATCCTGCTGAGCTCCTGCTGCCCCTGGTTGTGCTGCCTCCTGAAGCTCTGCACCACTTCCTCCAGCACTTCCCTCTTGTTGTCCGTGACGCTGCCATCCTGCAGTCTCACCGCCCGGATTTCCTGTGCTTATCCAGCCTCAGCGAGCTCTCTGATGTACCGTAGCGACTTGTACGGCACCGCTCTTTCCATGTACTGCTCATGCTCCGCCAACACCTTCTGGTATATCCTCTCGTGTTCCGCCTCCACAGCCCTCCTCGCTGTTCTCACCCTCTTCTTTGCCTGTGTCACCTCTGTTTGCCACTCAGCTCCCTCTTCCTGTGCCCTTGCCTTGACCGCCTCGTGCTGCCGTTTCCTCAGGGTGGCTACCCGTCTTTGCAGCTTGGACTGTGCCTGCAATTCCCTCCCCTGCTTGTTAAACCCGCATACCCCCGCTGCGCTCCTCATGGCCCGATGCACGTGGCTCCCCTCCTCATTTCGACGTGCACCCGCTGCCCTCACTGCTGCCGACTCTCGTCCCCTTCCTCTGGCCACTTTACCCTTGGCGGCAGGCTGACGCCTTCTTCGTCCAACCCCTGCTCATCCTCCTCGTCGTCCCCTGGCTCCCCCACCTTCACGTCCACTGTTACCATCATGGGGCAATACCCATTCCTGTCCTGCATTTCTTCCGGCCCGACCATGTACCCCGCCGTCACCCCCTTGACCCACCTTGGGTCCGTGTGCACGGCGTCTATCCGCGACGGTGTGCTGCCTTCTGTTGCCGGGAAGTGTGAGGGGCCTGGCGCCCCACTGTACGACACCCCCTGCAGCCTCATTTCCTCCAGGAACATCCGCACTTTGCCGTCCACCTCCGTCTCCGCGCCTCTCCTCCGGGGATCGTAGTTGAAGTCCCCAACAAGGATGACTGGCCCCCTCTCTAGCGCCCTGATGTACTCCATCCTCAGCTGCGCGTGATACCCCTTGACCCTCCTCCCATGTGGGACATGGCGGTTGATGATGACCACCTGTCCATGCTGCGTCGCCACATCATACACCGCCTTTGGTCTCTTCGTTCCCACCTTCTTGTCCTGTACGACGCTGAGTCCTCTGCGCACCAACAGCGGCACTCCCTGTGCCCACTCCCGCTGGTAATCTCTCCCCTCCTTGTCGTACATCTGCGCGCACACTACGTTGTCCTTGCCCTTCAACCCTATCTGCTGGTACGCAACTACGTCGGGCTCCGCCTCATGCAGCTTCATCTGCTGCCACGCTGCCTTGTCTGCCCGATACAGTGCCGCGGGGTCATTATGGGTGTACAACTTCATGCGTTGCCACCTGCCCTCCCCATCCACGCGCAGTTCCCCGCTGTCTGCCGGGCCTTTTCCTTCCCCTTTGCTCCTTCCTCCCTGCCTTTGTCCGGTGTTTTTCTTCGTCCTCCCCGCCGCCCTCCGCTGCGTTAATTGTCCCATTCGCTTCTTGTTCTTCCTCCCCGTCGACACCTCTTCTCCTTCCAATTCTCCCGCCTCCTGCTCCGGAACCAGCTGCCCGTGTACTTCTATCTCTCTACCTTGCGGACATACCTGCAATCCTTCCACCGGGCACGGCAGTCTCTCCTCATCCCCTTCCCCCTGATCCTCCCATTGCACGATGGCCGCCCTTGTCACATGTCCCGTGCGATCTTGTTGTTCGATCATCTCTTCCACCGTTCCCACATACCTCCTCAACTTCCCACTAACCTTGTGCGGACCATACACGGTCACCCCTTCCTGCACCGCCCCCTGCTCTTCATGGCCCTTTTGTTCCTCCCAGTACCTGACTCCCCCCGTCCGCTTTCTACTTTGCCTCCCTTCCTCTTCCCACTCCTGCTGCCTCTCTGCTTGCAGTAACTGCTCGTCCGCCTCTCACCGCACCAAGCGCCCCTCACAACGGTGGAAGGCAGCCCCCCCCGGGGACGCCCTTCCGCCACCCCCACAGCGAGCAACGCCGGCCCGCAAGGGCGCACGCTGTGGGGCCGGTGCTGGGTCCACACGCCCGCATCGACCGCACCCGGGACACACGGGTCGCGGAACCCTGGCTGCACGCTCCGGAGGACGAGCGGCCGGGGGAGGGGCAGCGCCTGACACCAGGCGCCCCTCACAACGGTGGAAGGCACCCCCCCCGGGGACGCCCTTCCGCCACCCCCACAGCGAGCAACGCCGGCCCGCAAGGGCGCACGCTGTGGGGCCGGTGCTGGGTCCACACGCCCGCATCGACCGCACCCGGGACACACGGGTCGCGGAACCCTGGCTGCGCGCTCCGGAGGACGAGCAGCCGGGGGAGGGACAGCGCCTGACACCAGGCGCCCCTCACAACGGTGGAAGGCAGCCCCCCCCGGGGACGCCCTTCCGCCACCCTCACAGCGAGCAACGCCGGCCCGCAAGGGCGCACGCTGTGGGGCCGGTGCTGGGTCCACACGCCCGCATCGACCGCACCCGGGACACACGGGTCGCGGAACCCTGGCTGCACGCTCCGGAGGACGAGCGGCCGGGGGAGGGGCAGCGCCTGACACCAGGCGCCCCTCACAACGGTGGAAGGCACCCCCCCCGGGGACGCCCTTCCGCCACCCCCACAGCGAGCAACGCCGGCCCGCAAGGGCGCACGCTGTGGGGCTGGTGCTGGGTCCACACGCCCGCATCGACCGCACCCGGGACACACGGGTCGCGGAACCCGGGCTGCGCGCTCCGGAGGACGAGCAGCCGGGGGAGGGACAGCGCCTGACACCAAGCGCCCCTCACAACGGTGGAAGGCACCCCCCCCGGGGACGCCCTTCTGCCGCCCCCACGGCGAGCAACGCCGGCCCGCAAGGGCGCACGCTGTGGGGCCGGTGCTGGGTCCACACGCCCGCATCGACCGCACCCGGGACACACGGGTCGCGGAACCCTGGCTGCACGCTCCGGAGGACGGGCAGCCGGGGGAGTGACAGCGCCTGACACCAGGCGCCCCTCACAACGGTGGAAGGCACCCCCCCCGGGGACGCCCTTCTGCCGCCCCCATAGCGAGCAACGCCAGCCCGCAAGGGCGCACGCTGTGGGGCCGGTGCTGGGTCCACACGCCCGCATCGACCGCACCCGGGACACGCGGGTCGCGGAACCCTAGCTGCACGCTCCGGAGGACGAGCGGCCGGGGGAGGGACAGCGCCTGACACCAGGCGCCCCTCACAACCGCGGAAGGCAGCCCCCCCGGGGACGCCCTTCCGCCACCCCCACAGCGAGCAACGCCGGCCAGCAAGGGCGCACGCTGTGGGGCTGGTGCTGGGTCCACACGCCCACATCAACCGCGCCCGGGACACGCGGGTCGCGGAGCCCTGGCTGCACGCTCCAGAGGACGAGCGGCCGGGGGAGGGACAGCGCCTGACACCAGGCGCCCCTCACAACGGTGGAAGGCACCCCCCCCGGGGACGCCCTTCCGCCACCCCCACAGCGAGCAACGCCAGCCCACAAGGGCGCACGCTGTGGGGCCGGTGCTGGGTCCACACGCCCGCACCGACCGCACCCGGGACACACGGGTCGCGGAACCCTGGCTGCGGGCTCCGGAGGACGAGCGGCCGGGGAAGGGACAGCGCCTGACACCAGGCGCCCCTCACAACGGTGGAAGGCACCCCCCCCGGGGGCGCCTCTCCACCACCCCCACAGCGAGCAACGCCGGCCCGCAAGGGCGCACGCTGTGGGGCCGGTGCTGGGTCCACACGCCCGCACCGACCGCGCCCGGGACACGCGGGTCGCGGAACCCTGGCTGCACGCTCCGGAGGACGAGCGGCCGGGGGAGGGACAGCGCCTGACACCAGGCGCCCCTCACAACGGTGGAAGGCACCCCCCCCGGGGACGCCCTTCCGCCACCCCCACAGCGAGCAACACCGGCCCGCAAGGGCGCACGCTGTGGGGCCGGTGCTGGGTCCACACGCCCGCATCGACCGCCCCCGGGACACGCGGGTCGCGGAACCCTGGCTGCACGCTCCGGAAGACGAGTGGCCGGGGGAGGGACAGCGCCTGACACCAGGCGCCTCTCACGACGGTGGAAGGCACCCCCCCCGGGGACGCCCTTCCGCCACCCCCACAGCGAGCAGCGTCGGCCCGCAAGGGCGCACGCTGTGGGGCCAGTGCTGGGTCCACTGCCCGCATCGACCGCGCCCGGGACACGCGGGTCGCGGAACCTGGCTGCAAGCTCCGGAGGACGAGCGGCCGAGGGAGGGACAGTGCCTGACACCAGACGCCCCTCGCAACGGTGGAAGGCAGCCCCCCCCGGGGACGCCCTTCCGCCACCCCCACGGCGAACAACGCCGGCCCGCAAGGGCGCACGCCGTGGGGCCGGTACTGGGTCCACACGCCCACATCGACCGCGCCCGGGACACGCGGGTCGCGGAACCCTGGCTGCGCGCTCCGGAGGACGAGCGGCCAGGGAAGGGACAGCGCCTGACACCAGGCGCCCCTCACAACGGTGGAAAGCACCCCCCCCGGGGGCGCCCCTCCACCACCCCCACAGCGAGCAGCGTCGGCCCGCGAGGGCGCACGCTGTGGGACCGGTGCTGGGTCCACACGCCCGCATCGACCGCGCCCGGGACACACGGGTCGCGGAACCCTGGCTGCACGCTACGGAGGGCGAGCGCGGCCGGGGGAGGGACAGCGCCTGACACCAGGCGCCCCTCACAACGGTGGAAGGCACCCCCCCGGGGACGCCCTTCCGCCACCCCCACAGCGAGCAACGCCGGCCCGCAAGGGCGCACGCTGTGGGGCCGGTGATGGGTCCACATGCCCGCATCGACCGCACCCGGGACACGCGGGTCGCGGAACCCTGGCTGCACGCTCCGGAGGACGAGCGGCCGGGGAAGGGACGGCGCCTGACACCAGGCGCCCCTCACAACGGTGGAAGGCACCCCCCCCGGGGGCGCCCTCCCGCCACCCCCACAGCGAGCACCGCACCAACGCACCAACGCACCAGCCACGGGACATCCGCACCCCGCCCCCTGCTCTTAGACACAGCGACATAGCAATGGCGGAACCCGCGGCACCACGCAAGACACGCCCCCGATCTCCGACGCTGGACGAAGCACACGAGGTCATCAGGGCGCTGGGACTCAGAGACGGCGAAGAAGACCCCCCACAAGAGGACACGGGCACAGACTCCGACCTGGAGGCATTGCCGGAGCCCCCCGCGGGGGGCGCGCCCGCGGAACCTGCGCCGCCGGCGGGCAGCGTATCCGCGATCTGCCCCGCGTGGAAACGGGGCCATTGCACCGGCGAAGGCTGGTGCCCCAGACAGCACCCCCAGCCCGATGCCGACGACGGAGCGTTGCCCGAGGTGAAACCCGCGGCCGCACGCGCCGCCCTACGCTACGGGGTGACGCAGGGCTGGATCCTGGATGAGACCGCGCGCGGCAGCGTGAACATCCAGGAGGCCGTCGACCGCGTCACCCACGCGGGACAGGCGGCGGTGGCCCTGCACACCCGGGGCCGCCACGGTGGACCCGCAGAGGGGATCATTGTGGATCCCTCGGGAATGGTGCTGGTCCTGGCGGCGGACATGGCCCGAGGGGTGCTCCACGTGTCCCGCGTGCGGCGGGCGTGCCCACAGTGGACCATCCAGGTGTACACCCCCCCGCGGGCGTGGCCCTTTTCCACATGGGCGGTGCTCGCCGTCATGTGGCACCTGGCACCAGAGGACGCCCCCACAGGGACCGCGGAGGACATCGCCCGGGACCTCCACACCTGGCCGGCCGACCAGGAATACCCCTGGCGCAGGCCCCGGGGCGGCCTCCCGGTGGCACCAGCGGCGGAGGGGCTCAGCCTCGCGGCAACCCTCCAACGGCGGCCCGACAAGTATGCACGCCACTTCCTGCAGACGGGCACGGTCCCGGCCGCCCCGCCAGACTCCGAGTGGCGATGGGACGCAGGGGTGGCGCAACCACTGCCGGGCCCCTGGACCCTCCCGTTGTGGTACTTACCAATGGGCACCTTGGCCCACGCCACCCAGGCCGTCAAGGGGGCTTTCCCGCAGCCACCCCTCCCCGGCGTGGCCCTGCTCCGCGGCCTGCAGGCGGGGGCCGCCTGGGTACGGTGGAGGGAAGGGAAGGGGCGCTCGAGCCCCTATTTCCCCATGGTCCAAGGCCAGGCGCTGATTCATGCCGAGGGCATGGGGACCGTGGAATGGGGGGCGATCGTGCCCGGCACGGCGTGCAGGTGGATCACGGCGGCCGCCCCACAGCCCATGCGGTCGCCGCCGGCATGCCACCGCCTCCTACGGATGGTCCCCTCATTGGCCCCCCGGCACGCCTTTACAAGGGACGTGTGGAAAGCCGTACTGAGCCACACCAGGGAGTGGCTGACGAACCCGGGTACGCGGTTCCCGCCGGGACCGGTGCTCGAACAGCTCACGCCCCCACACCCGGGGTCCTCCACGCCCTACACAGGGCGTCGGCCCTCACGAAGCAGCTCAACGACGAAGTGCTGGACCTGGCGCTGGAGCCGCTGCGGGTGCTCTACCCGCAGGCACACATCCCACCCGCGGGCACGTCCAACCGCCTAGGCCGCCTGGGGTTGCAGCGCCGCGTCGAGGCCGCGCACCCAGGAGGCGTGGTGGAACAGTGGCTAACGCTCCGCAATCCGTCCGCCGCGGAGGGCCACTGGTACCTGCACCAGCTCCTCTTCCAGCCACGGGCAGCCCCGGAACACCGCCGGCAGGACCCGTACCACACGCACCCGGAGCGCCGAGGCGCGCAAAACTACCCGCAGCCAATCCCGCCCGCCCTCCCGCCGGGGCAGGGCCCGGAGGCGCTACAGCGGGGCCCCCCGCTCGACACCGCCACCACGGTACAGCAGTGGGGAGGCGACGATGCGAGCGGTGCCGAACCGGACTGCACGAACTGCGGAGCGGTGGCCTGGATGGCAGCCTGCAGGCACCTCACCCGAGATACCACGGGGCTCCGGCAGTACAGACCCGCGGACCGCACGGCGCTGGCGTCCGCGGTCGCGGCCGTCACCATGGGTCCAGTGGCGGCGTGGCCGGCGCAGCTGCTGCCCCACGTCCCCTGCCGCGACACGCGGCCCCGACGGCCGGCCGCGACACACGAGCCGACGGCGCCCCTCACGGCGGAGCAACTATACGTCGTCGCGGCGGCTTTGCTAGCAGACGGCGGGGAGAGCTTCGGCCACCACCACGGCCCGGCGCAAATTGCGGGATGCATACAAGGGCCCCAGCGCGATGCACCAGACCCGTGGCATGCCACACTCCGCGGGCGCACCCGCGTCTGGGGTGCGGGCGATGGCGCACCCCCGCCCGGGCCTAAGCAGGGGGAGGCGCTGGTACTGCAGACGGCAGGATACCAAGCCATCGTACACGGCCACGCCGGAGGGTACCGGTCGCACGTCCTGGCCGGAGGCCGATGGGCGGTCTGGCACAGCACCGCCAGGCAAGGGGCATTCCCGCCCCTGTCCCACGTCGACTGGCGACAGGGGCCCACCCAGGCCTACTACATGTCGGCGGACCCCTGGCCGCTGGCGGTCCTGCTGCACACGGTCAGCGCCCCCAACAAGAGGCAGGAACCAGGGTGGGTCAACCCCCCCGCACTGGTGTGGAGCCCCGACCAGGAGGAGCATCTACGGGCCGCGTGGCAGGGAGACGCCATCAGGGCCACGGACGTCCCGGACCTCCACGCGGGGCCCATCACGCACGCCCGCCCAGCGGCTACCCTGGCGGTGGCCCAACGGGGGCAGCAGAACCCACAGTGGGTGGTCTGCATGTTCAGCCCGGCGGACGCGCACGTCGTCGTCTGCGACCCTGAACGCCTGCCGGGGCCCGAAGCCGTGATCCGCGTGGCAGACTGCACACGCATGATCATCAAGGCGCTGCGGGAGGGCGAACACCACGCCCTCCTGCTCCAGGTCAGGCTGAAGGACAACGCCCGGGCGGCGAGGCCGGGAGTGTGGCCGGCAGCGGCGCACCCCGCCGACCTCGAGCTCCAGCTGGCGGTCCCGACCACGGTGTACCACTGGCTACAGGCCTTCCACGACCTGCGGTGGAGGAGCAAACCCGACCGCCAAATCGGCTCCACGCACTGGCAAAAGTGGCTGCAAGCAGACGTGCAGCGCGACGCCATCCGAGGCCTCGGGCCCGCGCCCGCGACGCGAGCCCTCGATGCGGCCGCCCCGGGCCGCACGCTGGCACCACACACGGTGCCGCTGGCCAACCTGCCCTTCGAACCAGCGGCGGAGGGCGCCATCCGGAAGTCGGTGCAGCTCCCCCCGGCGCGAGGGGCCACGGAGCCGACGAAATGCCCCCTGTGTGCGGACAAGTACTACACCAGCGGGGCGATGCAGGAACACCTGGCGTGGCACGCGGTGCACGCTGCGGCCCCGGCGGACGGCAAGGAGGCGGCGGCCAACATCCTGCAGGGGAGAGCACGGAGGTCCCCGTGGCACGCCCCGTACACCCGGCGCCCCCCGCCCCAGGCAGCCGACCACGCAGATGGAGGTGAGGAGGCACCCGGAGCGGCCCCGGGGGCCGGCGGTGCGGCCCCACCAGGGCCCATGTCCATCCCCGCGGGGCTGGCCCCCCTGGCCCCCCTGACTCCCCCGGTCCCCCGGGCCCCCTTGTGGGCCCCGCTGGGAACAGGCTCAGCGGATGCGGCGCACCCAGATGCCCTGGCGGCACCGGCGAACTCGGCGGCGATGCCGACGCGGGATAGCTGACTCCAGGAGGACACGACGGGCGACGCCCTGTGGCTCCTCCCGTGGAACCTGCGCAACGGCCTCGTGCCGCCAGACCGGTCCCTCCGGGACACACTCCGGCGGCGCAGGGGGCCGGCGGCCTGCATCGACAAGGAGCACCTCATCACCGGCATGCTGCCCCAGGAGGGGGGCTTTGCCATCATGCTCCAGGAAACGGGGATCGCCACCAGGGCGCAGGAGATGCACGTGGCCGCGGCGCTCCGGGACAAGGGGTACACCGCCTACTTCAGCAGCCGGCTGGCGGAGACGGGGGCCACCTCCACCTCGAGAGGGGGGGGCCTCCTCACCGCGGTCAGCAGCAAGTACGTGGCGGAGCACGAGGTGCTCAGCTTCACGGAAATTGTCCCCGGGAAAGCCGCGGCCCTGGAGATCCGCACGGACGGGGGAGGCCTCACCCTCATCAACGTCCACGGGCCGCAAGCAGGTTGCTCCCCGTGGGCGGGACGGGCGGCGTTCTGGGCCGACATACAAATGTATGCCACGGCACGCAGCCTCGGCGGGAGACACCCGGTGATCATCGCCGGTGACACCAACATCTACATGGATGTCCCCGCCAACCCGGCCACGGAGCATTTCCGAGCGGGCTGGGAAGCCTGCGGCTTCCGAAGAGCCGCGGCGGGCGGAGAGGAGGACATGACCCCCACGCTCCACCCGTCCCAGCACAGGGGGGACACTTTCCTGGTCAACGAGCCCCTCCTGCCGTGGTCCCTGCGGGAGAGCGTCTGGGCTCGCGGCATGGCACACCCCCAGGTGGTCGGCTCGGACCACCTCCCGGTCCGCCTGGCCCTGCCGGGCCTCCTCAGCGCAGCGGGGCACGCGGCGATGCCCACCCCCTACAGCCACACGGAAGGCCGCCTCCTCCCGTACGACGCCGAGGCCGCGCCCGTCCAACACTGCCTGTGGGCGGCGGTCACCGCCGCGCAGGATGAACCCTCACTGGCGCCCTGGCTAGGTCCCGCAGAGCAGCACGACTACGGGTCCATGCCCGCGGCTGCGGTGGACAAGGTGTTCGAACACCTCCACGCGACGCATGACGCCCTGGCGCGCGTGGTGGGACGCCGGCAGCCGTCTCCGGCGGGAACGGACCCGGCGGAGGGGGACCCCCCGGAGAGCGGAAAGCAGCTCCAGGCAGCGGTCCTCCGCTATGACACCCTGGCAGCGCGCGCCCCGGCAGCGTACCAGGCGGACGCGGCCAGGCATGGCATCCGGTCCGAGGCGGCGCTCCGGCTCACGGAGGAACTGCAGAGTGTGTCGCCCGGGTTCCGCCCGACCACGCAGGGCCAGCTGCAGGAGGAGCTGGAGAGGCAAGCAGCCGCCCTCGAGGAGGACATTCGCCAGCTCCGCGCCCTCCTGGCGGCAGACCGCAAGCGCGCCATCAAGGAATTCTGGCGCCGCCACGCCCCCGACATCGCCCAGCGGTGGAAAGCCGTGCGGGGAGCCATAGAGGTAGAGGCCCCAGGCCCGTCAGGCCTCTGGAATGTGCGGGTTCCCAACACCCAAACGCTCCTCACGGAGGCCCACGACGTGATGTTCGCAGTTCGCGCCTTCTGGCGAGAACTGTATGACAAACGCCCGGTGGACCTCCCGGGTTTCCAGGCGGTCCTCGGCCGCCACGTCCCCCGGGTCCCTGAGGGAGCCTGGACACAGGTCCAGCAGTACTCCATGCAGGACCTGAAGTCCGCCCTGGACAAGGCCGATGGCAAGGCCCCAGGCCCCAACCACGTGGAGGCCCGCTTCATCAAGGCCCTCCCGGCACCCGTCCAGTGGCTCCTGGTTCACTCCTACCGGGCCATCCTCCGCGGCTCCCCGCCACCGATGCACTGGAGGGACGCGCACATCTGGCTCAGCCCCAAGGTACCGGGCTCTGCCAGACTGGACGACTACAGGCCCATAGCCCTGGGCAAGCTGGATATGAAGCTGCTCACGGGCCCCCTCACCCAGCGCATCACGGAGGTGCTCACACGGCACGGGGTGGTCAGCGACTGGCAGCAGGGGGCCCTCCCTGGCTCCAACACAGGCCCCCCGCTGTTCATGGCGCAGCGGCAGCTCCAGCGGGGAAGGCCCAACTACGTCTTCTCCTTCGACGCCCGCAAGGCCTTCGACACCGCCCCACACGGCGCCCTCCACCTCATCCTGCGCCACCTCTCCGTGCCGCCGGACGTCATTGACCTCCTGCTCTTCCTCCACACGTGCGCCAGGCTGCGCATCGTCACAGCACACGGGCTAACGCAGCCCGTCTACATGCTACGCGGCGTCCGGCAGGGCAACCCCGAGAGCCCCCTGCTGTACGCGCTCCTCCTGGAGCCTCTACTCAGGGCACAGGGGCACCGCCTGCGCCCGCCGGGAGGAGCCGAGCACGGCCTCATCCAGGCCTATATCGACGACTTGCTGGTGGTGGCCCACACGCTGCAGCACTTCGTCGAGGGCGTGGAGGCGGTGGCCGCGTACCTGGGGATGATGGGCATGGAGCTCAACCCCCGCAAGTGCGCCATGGCCACCACGGAGGGGGTCCCGGGCCTGCAGCTACGCCTCTGCCCCCACCTGGAAAACCCGTGGTACTGGGTACCAGCGGCGGACTCCGTCCCCTACCTGGGACTCCAGCTGCAGCCGGACTGGGAGTTCTCCCTGCAGCGCAAGCACCGGCTACGCCTGGCGGCAGTGCACCACTGGTGCCTTAACACCCTCGCGCCACCGAAAGTGGTGCAGGACGTCATCCTGGCGATCCTCGGAGGGGTGACGCAGTACGTCGCCCCTTTCATCGCCGACGACTCCGACACTGCACGCCACCTGGACCACATCACGGTCCAGGTCGCGAAGGACAGGGCACGATACGCCTTCGACGCCTCGCGGGACAGCCTGCAGGATGACCGGACCCTGGGGCTTACACGGGTGCCCACGCGGTGCCAGCAGGCAGCGGTGGCCCTCGTGGGTACACTCGTCCACCACCGCGCAACCTCCGTGCGCGCGGAGGTCACCAAGATGTTCTGGGAGATAGCCGGCGCGCACGGAATATGCCCTGAGGTGCACTACCCCGTCCCGGAGTTCGCAACTCTGGCGGGAGGCGACTGGGTCCAGCGCATACCCCGGGCCCTGGCCGCCCTGGGAGTGGGGATGTACAACCCCATCGAGTGCCCCAGGGCGGCTCATGTCCAACTACAGTCCCCGCCGGGCAAAATCGTCACGCTGCGCACCGCCAAGCTGCGACACCGCGACACGTGCCGCCTGACGGTGCCACACGCAACGCCGTGGCATGGGCACCACGGGCCACGCCACCCCTTCCCCGACAACGACGATCCGTGGCCGACGGCGGTGCGGGAGTGCCTCGACCAATGCGCCGATGAACACCTCCATTATTGCCGCCATGAGCAAGGGCCCACCAACCACCCCGGGTGGCGCGATGCCCTGGCCCACCTCTTCCACACCACCGGCACGCGGGACCCCCGCCTGAGACTCGTCCACCCCACGAGGGCTAAGCAGGACGCCCACACCGGCCCACGGGTGACCCCAGACGGCCTGCACCTCCACGTCGGGGGCTACCGCCGCCGGAACGGCCTGTCCCCCCCCACGCAGGGGGCGGCGTACCACCCGCCGGCGGCCCTCATGTACATCCTCCGCGACGTACTCGCGGAAAGCGAGCACCAAGAGCCCAACGCGGACGTGGCGTGGCCAGAGCCCTTACGCCCCCGGCCCCACGCGCCGATGCCGTTGTGGCTGGTGACCACAGACGACCAGTGCGCCCAAGCGGCGGGACAAGCGCAGCTCCGGGCCGAGTGGGTGATAGTGCAAGTGGGGGCAGGCCAGCCCGAACCCCGTGGACTCCCCCGTGGCACCGCCCTACTGGTGGCTACGGGGGTGCCGCACGACCCACACATGGCGGTGCACGCGCTGGAGGACCGTCCGGAGGATACAGGACACTTGGTGGTACACCAGCGCGGAGGCCCGGCGTGGCTCAAGGAACATGTGACGGCGCTACGGTCCTGGGCAAGCACGGTCGCCGGAGCGGAGATCCGGCTGCACGACCACCCGGCGATCAGCCCAGGCGACACCAGGGCGCTGAGCATGGACCAACTGACCCACAGCCACCCCGACGTCCGGTGGCACTCCACCGACCTCAACGCGGGGTGGCTCAGCCCCACCGGATACTACTGGATCCCGGAGGCCTGGGGACACACCTCCTCTGACGCATCCGGGGGCGGACCCTGCAAACACGCCACCAGCGTCGCTCTCGCCGCCGACCTCACCCGCACGTGGGCGGTGGCCATCTCGGGCACGGTGCCTGACGGAGAGGGCGTGGCCGCCTCCCTCCCCCTACATTACGGTGCACACAGACCATGGGTCCACACGGTGGACGCCGAGGTCATCCACCACCTCCTACGGCACGCAGATCGCGAGCGAACCACGGGGGTCCCCGCGGGCGCGGCGAAGGTGGTCAACCAGATGCCCCTGAGGTGGCTCCGGGACGGCCTGTGCGCGCGGGGGCAACACGCCGGGCACCCGTTCTGGTACGTCTGAGCCACCTCGCACCACAGTGACGCCCTACTGCACAAGGCGGACTGGGCGGCGTCCCAGGACACCGTCCTGCAGAACACGCCCCCGGACCCTGGCCACGCCCAACTCATCGTCGCCGGCCGTGACGGCCATCTCGATCTACGGCCCCCCACGATGCGGGTGCTCGGCGAGGTCGCACAACGGGCGCAGACGGACCATGCGCTGACGCACCGGGGACACACACCTCTGGGCGCGGCCCACGCCACGGCCTACGTCCACGCCCGGGACCTCACCGCGGCGGCCACCAACCGCCGGGCGCTGCGGGCCCGAGACGGCCACACGCCGGTGCAGCGCAGGCTCCGCGTCCGGAAGGAGCGGCTCTCCGGCGTCGCCATCGTCCCGCAGCCGTGCCTTTTCTGCGGCGGCCCGGAAGAGACCCCGGTGCACATGCACGTGGGCTGCACCCACTCGCGGCTCCTCTGGCCCCACTACCGCCAGGCGGTGCACGAGGCGGCCCGCCACCTCCCACCTGGGGACAAGGCCCTGTGGGTGGCCTCGTGGCGCTCCGCAGGCGCCACGTGGACGGAGGTGTTCTGCTCCGGACTGGTGCCCGAGGACGCGGAGGCGCAGCTCCGCGCCATAACCCGATACGACCCGCCGGGAGGGACCTCGGTGGACGACTTCCTCCACCACATGCTCCGGCTAGGGGACTTCGCGTGGGAGCTTCGCAACCACCGGCTGGAGCAACTCCTCCACGACCCCCTAAGCGCGGCGGCCCGGGCGCACCGGTGGCTCACTGCGGCGGAGGGCGACCACCCTCCCCCTCCCCCGCGCCCTGACAAGGACTTCGTAGCCTCCCTCCGTGTTGTGAATGGCACTCTGGAGTGCCCACTCCAAGAGGGCCCCCACCCGTATCAGGACCTGCCGGGGGGGTTCTCGGGGCACCTGCAAGACGCCCTTTTCCCACCGTGGATCATCGGGCGCGGCTCCATGACCGCATGGGAGGCGCGCATCGTGGGAGAGGAGTGGGCGCGGGAGTGGGACCGGTGGTGCGCCGCCACGCGCGCCCCGGAGACCCCTGCGCAACGATACGCCGCCATCCCGCTCCGGGGGTGGGGGCCGGACACCCGGCCGAGACCCACCATGGTCCGAGGGGCGGGACCTGACCACCCGTGGGACGCAGCGACAGGGGAATGGCTGCAGGCGGCCCCGGGGCCGCAAACGGGATGGACTGGGGACGTATCCTCACTCGTCAGGACGCCCGTCCCGCCCCGCATCGTCCTTCACACCGCCAACGTGCTCCGGGCCACGGAGATACGCACGTGGGGACACGCTGCGGCCACCGTCCGGTGGCAACCCCCAGAGGACGGGGCCACCCAGCTCACCGTGGCGCACTTCAAAGCGGGGGGGCCGGTATACAACGACGCCCTGTCCCGGCTGGGCGACACCCAGGGGCCCTTACTCCTCATGCTCCCCACCGGTATCGCAGCCGCGCTGCGCCAGGAACTGGACGGCTGCGAAGGGCTGCGAGTGGGGTGGGAAGCGGTCGCGGACGGCACCCTACTGGCCCTCCTCCACAGGGACACCGCGAACGGGTGCCAATGGGACGCGCTGACGCCCCACCTCACCGGGCGCCACGTGTACATGGCGAGCCCCCCCCAGGGGCACCCCCGCCCGTCGTGGGACGACCTCATCGCCGCCTTCCACGACCACGGGATCCTCCCCGGCGACACGTGGCAGGAGGTCCAGCGGAAGACGCTTGGCAAGGACTACCGGCGCCGCGTCCGCGCCCGCTTGCTGGAGATCCGGGACCCCCTCCGACAGAGGTGGGACGACCTCTGGCTCCGCCATCTCGACCCTTGGTCGCCGCCCTCCCACCTCCCGCACACCTGCCGACTCTGCGGAGAGTGTGACACGGTGTCCTCCGCAGCAGCGACAGGCGCCAACAGGTGCGAGCGGTGCACCCAGGTAGCCGCGTGCCCCTGGCCCGAACCTCCCGCAGGTCCGCGCAGGCGCACAGAGGAGGAGGCCTTGCGCCGGCGCATCGAGGGGGCACACACCCCCTCACACGAACAGGCGGGCCCCGCGGGCGCTGCCCTTCTATGGATCCACGTGCACCTGCGGGACCCCACATCCATTGCGCACCTGTCGCACGTGTTCGCCCCCTAACCCCCACCCGCCGCCGCCCTTTGCAGAGCCCGCAGCACCATGCCACGCCGACGGGGGGATGGGCCGGGGCACGCCAGGGCCCGCCGCAGGGCGCAGGAGGCGGCCGTCCGGGGCCTGGTGGCGGACGCGGTGGCGGAGGCAAAAGGAGCGCACGCTGCCGCACGGTGCGACCTGGAGGGCAGTGCGAGGGCCTTCCTCAACGAGACCGCCCTCCCGGCCGTCCGCGCCCTGAACGGAGCGGGAGCCCCTACGTTGCTCCCGGCAATGCACCGGATCGTGAACGCCGTCCGGCCGGGGCTCATCAGCCCGGAAGCGGCCCTCTACGGGCACTGGATGGAGTGGCGCGAGTCCAATCGGTCGGGCCGGCCCCTGTCCATGGGGGACGCCCTCCGGCTGACGGGAGCGGGGTCTGCCATGTCCCTCCGCAGTAGCGCCCCAGCCCTGCTGCACGCCCTCAGGACGCGCTACCCCGGGGACGCGGCCCCGTACCTGAACCAGGCGCGGGCCACGTACCCGGGGGGAGTGTCCGAGCTGGATGCGGCGCTCCACCTTCTACACCCGCCGGACGAGGACCTGGAGGTGGGCGAGGTCACGGTGTTCGTGGAAGGCGCGGACGAGGCGTCCGCCCGCCCCCGGCCGACCAACCCGGTGTATGACGGCACCGGGCCTACCCCCCCGTACGCCGTCGTCTACGAGGCGTTCCCCAGGGAGCCCACTTGGTGCCCCGCCCTCCCACCGGCGACGCACGCGCCCCGCGGCTGGGCTAACCCAGACCTGTCCCCCCCCTCTCCAGGACCAGGGGTGCCCACCACAGGGGGCAGGTCCTCTGGCAAGAGTGCCCTGGCACCCCCCTCCTCCTCCTCGTCGTCGCGTCCCGCGGGGGCTCGGGGCGGATCCTGGGGATCACCCCCACCCACCTCTATGGGGCCACACCTGTACCCCGCCCCCCCCTCCCGGCGCCCGCGGCGCGGGACGGAGTACACACCTTCCTGCGCACACAGGAGGTCACCGCCGTTACGGGGGTCCATCTGGTGCGGCTGCCCCCGGCACCGCTCGACGACCCCCGGGGGCCCAGGGCCCTGAGCCCCGTCCCAGACTGGGAGCTGTGGCGCGACGCGTGGGCCGCGTGGCTCCCCCGCCTCCCCTCCCAATGCCGGTGGATGGCCGCGGACCCCCGGCCGTGCGGGGCTGACGCCACAGCCGGCCCCCCACCCCCTCCCCCCCCCCCCCCCCGCAGAGCACCACACGGCACTGCCCACGGCACGGCACTGATGCACCAGGAGGTAGTGGGAAGGGCGCGCCTGCCACCACGCATGCCTACCAGAGTGACAGTAATGGCAGACTCCGATGGGTCCCTCGGGCGGGACGACCGCCACCACCGCCGGTCCCGCTCCCGCTCCCCCGTCTCCTCCCCAGAGTGGACGGGGGAGACCCTCGCGGAGCGCGAGGAGCGGAGGCTGGCGGAGGCGGCGGTGGTCGGACCGCCGCCGCCGGCCCGGGAACCTGGGCCAGCCGAGACGGCCGCCCCCGCCGCCCAAGCGGCCAGCCCCGCCGCCCCGCCCCGCCCTGACGCGCAGGAGGCGGAGACCGCGGCGAGCCACGCCGCGGCCCCGGCCGCGGCCCCCGGCACACCGCCGGCAAGGGGGGCAGCCCCGGCGCAGGAGCCGGACGCGTCGCCGAGGGCTGCCGCGGCCGCGCAGGAGAGCAAGCAGGGCGCAAGAGGGGTTGCGACGGGCCCTGCACGGGCCGTGGGCGCCTCGCCGACGGCCGCCGCGGCAGCAGCGAAGACCGAGAAGGATGTGCGAGAGTCTGCGACCGCGGCCACGGGCGCCTCGTCGGCGGCCGCCGCGGCAGCGAAGGAGAGTGCGGAGGGCGCGAGAGGGGCTGCGGCCCCTGGCACGCCGCGCAAGCGGGGGAAGAACCCCGCACGGGCCGCGGACGCCTCGCCGGCGGCCGCCGCAGCAGCAGCAGTGGGCAGGGAGAGCGCGAAGTACCGCGCCCACGCCAACCCCGCCCACACCCACACCAGCCCCCCCAAGCCGTACCCCCCCAAGCCCTTCCCCCCGGGGCGGGAGCGGCACGACCGCCCCCCGAAGCGCGAGCGCTCACCGCCGGGCGTCACGCTGCCGCAACTGCAAAGGCAGCGGGACGCCCGGCGAGTGGTCCAGGAAGGGCGCGGCGGCGAGGGGGAGGGGAGCGGCGGACGGCGTGACAGGCAGGGGGCAGGGGAGGGGTCGGGGCACGGGAAGGGCGCGCGGGAGCGCGGGCAGGAGGCCCAGGTGCAGGGGACGGGGCGAGGGGTGGTGGGAGAGCGAGCGGGCCGGGGCGTGGTGGACGAGAGGCGGGACCCGCGACTCGGGCAGGGGGTCGGGGAGGGGCCAGGGCACGGGAAGGGTGTTCAGGGGCGCGGGCAGGGTACCCAGGCGCAGGGGGCTGGACAAGGGGGGATGGGAGAGCGAGCGGGCCGGGGTGTGGGGGACGAGAGGCGGGACCCGCGACATGGGCACGGGACCGGAAAGGGGCCCAAGGGCAAGGGCAAGGGCAAGGGCAAGGGCCCCAAGGGGCAGGAGGGACGGGGCACGGGAGCCCAGGGGGGAGGGCGGGGTGAGGGGAGGGGGGCAGGGGGCGGGGCACCCCCGCAGCCGGAAGTGCAGCCGGTGAGGTGCATCCCCCCGGGCATCCAACAGATGCCGGCACACCACACCTACCACCACCACCACCACCACCACCACCACCTCTACAACATCGACCCTGACGCCGGCGAGCTCATCCCCCCCCAACCCCCACGACACCAGCACCAGCAAGCCCCCCCCGCGCCGAGGGCGGAGCCGGCGCGGGTGGCCTCGGCGGAGGGGGGACGGGGCGTGGCATCGGCGCCGCAGGTGCAGGAGCAGCGAGGGGGGCCGGCACAGGGGGCGGAGGAGAGCCGGCCGTGGAACGTGGACTGGGGCGCAGTCCCGGACCCGCTGGGGGGGGAGACCCTCCCCCTGGTGGGAGAAGTGTACGGGTGGTTGTGCTGGGCCAACCAGGGGACCTCCAGGAGGTCGCGGAACCGGCCCTTCGATGCCGTGCTCCTCCGGAGGGACGGAGGACACCGAGAGGCACCCCCGGGGGGGTGGGCGGCACCAGAGGACCACGAGAGGGTCCTCAGGTCAGTGATCCGGGCGGCGTGGCCCGACAGGGAGCCGACGTGGCCGGCCTTCCTGGAGGGGGGAGCGGTGCTCCGCATCACGGATGCGGACGCCAACAACTGGCTCCCCCGGGCTTTGCGTAGCGCCCTCGCCCACTGGCGCTACCGCCGGCACAACCCGCCGCCGCCGCAGCCCCAGCCCCCACACAAGCGGCGGCGCAAGTGAAGGCCCAGACGGCGGGCACGGGAGGGGGGGATGGGCCCCCTGACCCACGCCCCCCCCACGGTACGGCACGACGTGCGGGGACGCGCCGCCACCCACGGGAGGGAGTGCGGGGGCGCCAAGCGCGGGGAGGAACCGGCTGCCCCGCAACCTGCTAACCACTGACCGCTAACCATCAGCCACCCCCGGCCGGCCGGCGCCGCGCGACAACAGCCGGGGAGGTGAGGGCCCCGGCGAGGGCCTGCGCGGGCATCCAGCTCTCGGTAGGGGGGGCGGATGACGGGCGCGACCCCCTGGCCGATGGCTGGCCCCCGGGACCAGGGCCGCCATGCCGCCCCCGCCCCCCCCCAACGCGCACGACGGAGCAGGAAGGAGGCCGCGCCCCACATGACCCTCCCGTAACCACAGCCCGCTCCGAGGTGACGGAGGGAGGGTGTCAAGTCAGATGAGGCCCCCAGGGGGGCGGTCCACGGGCCGCCCCTCACCCCCCCCACCACGGGACGGCACTTCAGCCCCGACCGCAAGCGCGCGCCGGAAGGGAGAGCACCGGCGACGCGGAGAGAGCCGGGAAGGAGTACCACAGGCCGCCGCCTGGAACGAGAGCAGGGAGGCCGCGGCGCGACACCCCCCCCCCCCGCCCCCCCGCCGGCCCGCCGGCCGCAGGGGCCCCGGCCCCCACCCCCCGAGGCTGAAGGGACGGACCCCCCCGCCCGAGAGGGGAGCCGGAGTGTGACCCGCCCCGACGCCCCAGCCGCCGGCTCCAATGGGGGCCGCGAAGAGCAAGCGGGCCCGCGCCTGCGCACCGGGACGCCGCGCAGATCGTGCCCAGAGAAGCCGGGTGGGCGCGAACCGGAATGGTATGGGTGGCCACGCCCCCCATGGACAGCACGACGCCAAGGGACGCCCGCTTTGTTGCCTACCCAGGGAAAGCGGCCCCGCAACCCGCTAACCACTGACCGCTGACCCTCACGGCCACCCCCGGCCGGCCAGCGCCGCGCGGCAACGGCCGGGAGATGAGGGGCCCCAGGGAGGGACTGCGTGAGGATCCGGCACTCGGTAGAGGGGGGCGGGGGAAGGGCGCGACCCCCCTGGCCGATGGCTGGCCCCCGGGGCTGGGACCGCCAAGCCGCCCTCCCCCCCCCCCTTTCTGGCCGACAGGGGGCATCGCCGGGGAACCGAAGGACCCCCCCCACTCCCCCCCCCCCCCCCCCCTCCCACACAGGCCCGAGAGCGGGCGGGGTGCCCCCCCCCCCCCCCCCCCCCCCCGCACCCACCCCAGCTGGGGAGCCACAGGCGCGACCCTCCGCCCCCCCAGGGCCGGGGGGGCGCCCCCACCCACAGGAGGAACGGCGACACGGTAAGGGCAGCGGCGGCTGGACCTGCCCCCACGAACCCACACCGGCGTGCCGGAGCACGAAGGAGGCCGCGCCCCACATGACCCTCCCGCGACCACAGCCCACTCCGAGGGGAATGAGGGGGGGTTTGCAGGTCAGCCGGGGCCCCCAGGGGAGCGGTCCACGGGCCGCCCCTCACCCCCCCCCCGCCCCGGGGCGGCACGTCAGCCCCGACCGCACGCGCGCGCCGGAGGGGAGGGCCAGAAAGGGGTACCACAGGCCGCCGCCCGGAACGAGAGCGGGGAGGCCGCAGCGCGACACCCCCCCCGAGGCAAGGGGAATGGACCCCCCCCACCCGAGAGGGGGGCCGGAGTGTGACCCGCCCCCCCGCTCCGGCCGCCGGCCCACAAGGGGGCCGCGAAGAACAAACGGGCCCACGCCTGCGCACCGGGACGCCGCACAGATCGTACCCGGAGAGGCTGGGTGAACACGAACCGGAGAGGTATGGGGGGCCACGCCCCCCATGGACAGCGCAACGCCAGTGACGCCCGCTTTGTTGCCTGCCCAGGGAAGGCAGAGGGACGGAAAGAGGCAGAGCGACCCCCCGCCCTACAGTCAGTCGGCGACCCGGTGGTGCTACTGCCCGCCTCATACCCCAGTGCACGTCAGTCGGCGATCCAACGCACCCCACCCAGCCCCCTCCCCAGTCCCGACCCCGTGCGCGTGGACTGCGCGTGGACGGCGCACAGCCCCACCCTCAGGGCAGGATTCATAGCCGACGACACCCCTCAGTGGCGTAAGAGACTCCCGCGGACGAGGGCACCCCCCCGGGGACGCCCAGCCGCCGCCCCCGCAACCCCAAGCCAAGTAGGGGGGAACCGGGACCGGACCGCCCGCCCCCAAGCACGCCAGACGGAGCACGGGACCGGGGCAGGACACGCGGAGGGGCACGGACCACATGGAACGGCCGTACCAGCGCCCAGTGCCGGGACCACGCGAGATGCGCGCGCCACACCACCCAGCGGGGAGCGGACACCGCGAGAGCGCGAGCGCACACACACGAAAAGGACACGCGGGGACCACCAGAAGGGCAACCAGACCGAGCGCGCGGAACGCACAGACCACCTGGAATGGCGTACCAGCGAGCGAGGGTAAGGGACACCCGGACGGGACGGCCCGCCACACGCAACGCGGGATACGCGGGGCGGGAAGAGGGAAGAAGGGGAAACACAACACCAGGAACCGGCCCGAACCCCCCCGAACCGGCCGCGAGCGCCGCGCACACACAGACGGGACACTGCACCCGCCAAGGCAGTAGTGGCGCACAGCTCCACGCCCCAGCCCCTAGGCTAGGCAGCCACCGCGCCAGCCCAAGGGGGTCCCACTGGCGACAAGCCAGTAGCACGGGCCCGGCGGCGCCGGTGCCCCGGGCGACCACGCATTAGGGGGGCGACGCAGTGGGTAAGCGCCCGCGGCCACGGCTGCGAATTGATGCACTGACCGGGGAGTGGCGAAACGGGGACGCCGGGGAAGGACGGGGCTCCGAGCTCTGTGAACCCGGGGGACTCCGCCACCAGGCAGGAGGTGCGTCTTGGAGGGCCCCCCACTAGGACCCGGTGGGGAGGATATCACCTGGCCCGACCAGGTGGCCCCCCGGGGCCGAAAGGCGTCTAGTACCCGCAAAATCAAACCTCAAACCTCAAACCTCGTCCGCCTCTCTCCTCCGCTTGCCGTCTTCCCTCTCACTACTCTCTCCCGTCCCCTCCCCACTGTTCCTCTCTTCCACCCTGTCCTCAGCAGCATTCCCCTGCCCTCCTCCCTCCGCCTCTCCTTCTTCCACTCCATCTTCTCCCTCCTCTCGTTCTTCCCGCCCGCTTGCTGCCAGCCCCGGCTCCCGGCCTTCCTCTTCCCGCGCTTGGTCTTGCTCTCTTTCGTCTCGCTCCCCCCAACTATCCCCGTCCCCCACTACGAACCTGCTTTGTCCTTCTCTCCCCCTCCGCATCCCCCTCCACCTACTTGGCCTGTCCCCCTCCGGGTCGTCTTCCACCTCCTGGCATTGCTTCCTGGCCCCCTCCGTGAGCCTTCTCGCTCTCTCCAATGCCTCCTTCCTGTGCTCTTCCTCCGTGCCGGGTGTCACTATCCACCTCGGCTGCTCCCCTCCCCTGTTGCTGGCCAACCACTCCAATGCCAACCAGATCTGTTCGCTGATGTCTTCCACTTCTTCTGCCTCCGCACACCTATCCATTTGCGACTCCAACGCCCGCAGGACGGCCTTCTCGCTTACCTCCTGGGTTCTCTCAACCCGCACCTCCTCCACCTCCCCGACCCACCGCATGAGTGGGTGCTCCACCCTTTTCAATGGTGCCGCCGTATATACCACCGCTTGGCGCCTATCCCCCCTGCGTTCCACGACCCACCACATGTGTCCGTCCTGCACCAGGTCTGTGACTCCTTGGTCTGCAGCCCCTGTGGCACTCGCCTGTGGGGACACTACTTGTATTGTGTGTCCTTTGGCCCAACTCCCCGCTGCCCCGTCATAGTCAACCATGGCCATAACCTTGCGCATCCGGTGCATTTCCGTGTCTGGGTCCCATTCTCCTGCCATGCCCCTGCTTCGACGCACTGTCTCCCCAACGTACACTGCCATGGCCAAGACCTGCGTTGTGGGCCCCCACACCTCCACCGTTCTGCTCGTGCTGTCCACACACTCCGCTACCTGCGCATCCCGCTGCATCTGCATCCACAGCACCGCCTGCTTTGGCTCCACCTTCCTCGCGGTGAGCACGTGCGCCTTTGCTTGCCTCTCCCCCGCCTCCTCACCCTCCCCCACTGTTCCGCTCCGACCATCCGCATATCCCACCCACATGTGCTTGACTTGGTGGAAGTACACCAGCGGCGCCCCTTCATCTTCCCCCATCTGCAGCCACATGGGCCCTTGTCTCCCCGGCTGCCGCACTCTGATCCCATGGTATCCTCCCATGGGCTCCTGCAGCCTGTCCAGCCTGCACAGGCACCTGGCCAGCGTGCATTCTGGCCTGCACTTGTCCTCCACCGCCTCCGCTCTGGCACACCAGGTGGTACCTGGCCTTGCTCACCGCCTGCCGTACCTCTTCACCCCTACATCCTTTGATGCGTTGTTCCAGCCCTGGCTGCGCCTCTCCATTTTCTATCAAGACATTCTGCCATGCCGTCGCCTTCCCCCTCAGCCTCTGTGCCCACTTCTGCAGCATCACCTTTCTGTCCCTGCCGTCCCCCAGCATATTCAGCCCCTCCGCCGCGCCCTCCTTCTGGCGCTTCTCCTTTTCTTTCTCTGCCCTGTCCAGCTCTGTCCAGCTCTGCAGCGTCCGTCCCATCCGCCTTTCCCCTCCTCACGTTCCCCTCGGGATGCAGCGGCTCCCTCCACGTGGGATCTGTCATCAACGGGATTTCTGGCTGTCCCTCCCAGTGTCCCATGGTGTACACCTGCACCGCCTGTCCCTCCTGGCCGAGTCCAATCCGGACCTTCATACCCGCCGCCGCCGCTGCGGTGACCACCACGTTAGGCACCAGCACATCGTACTGGTATCTTGCCCCTTGCCCGTGGCGTACCTCGACTTCCACCATCCCCCTGCTTCCCGGCCTGTCATCCGGGAGGATTATGTGGACTTCCTGTCCCTTTCACTGTGCCGCCGCTGGTCCCTTCCTCGCCACGGGGAATATCGTCTTTTTGTCCTCCCGCGTCATCCATTCTCCCCTGCGGTACCTCGCACGTCGAATGGCCCCCACTGCCCACTTCTCGGGCTCCACTCCTCCCGTCTCCTGCACGCATTCTTCCGCCACTCTGGCGAGGGCGGATATCTCAGCGCCTTGCCTCTCACACTCCGGCAGTGACGCTATACTCTCCATGCCGCCTTCCCCCCGGAAACGCGTAATGCCACGTGTCCCCCGTGTGCGGGTGCAAATGGTACGTGCGGTTGGCCATGCACGCTGTTCCTTCGTTTGGCACCATTTTGATGGTCTCTGCCGCCTTCAGTGTCATCTCCTCACTCAACGTATACACCAACTCCTGCCCCCTGTGTCCCTGTGTTGTGGGCGCTGTAGCCAACGCTGCCCTAGTGAACTGTGCACGCACTCAACTCGCATCCTGTCCTCCTCCTGGCAGCTCCCCTCCCCACTCTTTCCTGACCGGGACCCCCTCCTCCTTGTCTGCTTGCCACGTCATATGCCAACCCCACCACCGGTGTCGCCC
The DNA here is from genome assembly GCA_964036045.1 of Eutreptiella sp. 'Long Island Sound 2002'. Taxonomy (NCBI): domain Eukaryota; phylum Euglenozoa; class Euglenophyceae; order Eutreptiales; family Eutreptiaceae; genus Eutreptiella; species Eutreptiella sp. 'Long Island Sound 2002'. The sequence goes on from OZ038393.1 coordinate 48,734,097, forward strand.
CGCCGCCACCCTGTACCTTCCCCTCCATCCCGGCTCCAGCCACACCGCTCTTTCCGTTCGCATCTGGACCGCTCTCTCCGCCCCCCACCCGGTCCCCACATCCTCCCCGTGCTGTAGCTGCAACAACGCCTCTCCCCCCCCTCTGAATCACACATCCACCCCCCCTGCCTGCCTCCTTCGCCACTCACCTTTCCCCGTACCCTCTGGTACCTCCACATACTCGATCTCCCGCACTTGCACTCCGAGTTGACCTTCCCATCCTGCCCGTAGCTTCCTGTCTCGCGCTGTACCCGCCCTCACTCCCCTCCTCTCTCTCCCGGGACCCTCTTGTCCCTGTTGCCACAACCTCTCACTCCTTCCCTTCGACCTGTATTTGATGCACATCCTGCCACACTTGCTCCTCCGTCCGCCCTCTTCCCCCCCGCCCCCTTCTCCGGACCCTCTTCTGCCAACTCCTCCTCCATTGCCATTTCCGCCTCGCCTGTCGACTCTGCCCCGTCCTCGTCTTCTGCCTCCGCCACTGCCTCTGCTTCCTCCTCTTTCGGGGGCCACACGCAGCTCGTAGTGTCCCCCTCCTCTTCTGCACCACAGTAACGCCACCGGCGTTCGCTTTCCTTCACCCACCTCTGCCATCTTCCGATATACCCCCCGGGGTCCCCACTCCTGGTACATTGCTACTCTGCATCCCTTGCTCTGCGCCCACCTCCCAACTTCACATGCTCCTCGCCATATCTCCCCCCTGCGTACCTTGTCCAGGTACTGATCCCAAGTCCGCACTCCTGCATCTCCCATGACCCTCCGCGCCCAGCCCGACTCTTGGGGCCGCGCCATATCCCCTTCCGTGAGTGCCCTGCGCACCCCTTGTGCCGCTGCTTGCCCACCTGCTCCGTCCACCGCGCTGGGTGCCCAATATAGGCACTTGCCCTCCCCTGGTATGACCCCCGGCGGCACGCTCCAGAGGACGGGCGGCCGGGTGAGGGACAGCGCCTGACACCAGGTGCCCCTCACAACGGTGGCAGGCCATCCCCCCAAGGGGCCGGCCCCCCGACATCCCCGCGGCACGCAGCCTCCACAGGGCATGCAGGCCAAGGGGACAGTGTTGGGCCCCCACACCCACACAGCCGCGCCTGCAGCACGTGGGTGGCGGACCCCAACAGCCCGTCCAGTGGGCGGGCAGTCGGGGGAGGGACAGCGCCTGACCTCAGACGCCCCTCACAATGGTTGAAGGCACCCCCCCCCGGGGACGCCCTTCCGCCACCCCCACAGCGAGCAACGCCGGCCCGCAAGGGCGCACGCTGTGGGGCCGGTGCTGGGTCCCCACGCCCGCACCGACCGCACCCGGGACACACAGGTCGCGGAACCCTGGCTGCCCGCTCCAGAGGACGGGCGGCCGGGGGAGGGACAGCGCCTGACACCAGACGCCCCTCACAACAGTGGCAGGCCAGCCCCGCCGGGGACGGCCCCCCACCACCCCCGCGGCGCGCAGCACCCACAGGGCATGCAGGCCAAGGGGACAGTGTCGGGCCCCCACACCCACACACCCGCGCTCACAGCTCGTGGGTGGCGGACCCCAACAGCCCGCCCAGTGGGCGGGCAGTCGGGGGAGGGACAGCGCCTGACCTCAGACGCGCCTCACAATGGTGGAAGGCACCTCCCCCGGGGACGCCTTTCCGCCAACCCCACAGCGAGCAACGCCAGCCCGCAAGGGCGCACGCTGTGGGGCCGGTGCTGGGTCCCCACCCCCGCACCGACCGCACCCAGGACACACGGGTCGCGGAACCTGCGCCGCCCGCTCCAGAGGACGGGTGGCCGGGGGAGGGACAGCGCCTGACACCAGACGCCCCTCACAACGGTGGCAGGCCAGCCCCCCTGGGGACGGCGCCCAACCACCCCCGCGGCACGCAGCCCCCACAGGGCATGCAGGCCAAGGGGACAGTGTTGGGCCCCCACACCCACACATCCGAGCCCACAGCACGTGGGTGGCGGACCCCAACAGCCCGCTAGTGGGCGAGCAGTCGGGGGAGGGACAGCGCCTGACCTCAGACACCCCTCACAATGGTGGAAGGCAACCCCCCCCGGGGACGCCCTTCCGCCAGCCCCACAGGGAGCAACGCCGGCCTGCAAGGGTGCATGCTGTGGGGCCGGTGCTGGGTCCCCACGCCCGCACCGACCGCGCCCGGGACACACGGGTCGCGGAACCCCGGCTACCCGCTCGAGAGGTCCCGCATCCGGGGGAGGGTCAGCGCCTGACACCAGACGCCCCTCACAATGGTGGAAGGAACCCCCTCCGGGGAACCCCTCTCCGCCACCCCCACAGCGAGCAACGCCGGCCCGCAGGGGCGCACGCTGTGGGGCTGGTGCTGGGTCCCCACGCCCGCACCAACCGCACCCGGGACACACGGGTCGCGGTACCCTGGCTGCCCGCTCCAGAGGACGGGCTGCCGGGGGAGGGACAGCGCCTGACACCAGACGCCCCTCACAACAGAGGGAGGCCACCCCCACCGGGGACGGCCCCCCGCCACCCCCGCGGCTCGCAGCCCCCACAGGGCATACGCCACGGACCCGCCCCAAGGGGGGCGCACAGCCCCAAGCCAGGTAGGGGGGAACCGGGACCGGGCCGCCCCCCCCCAAGCACGCAAGACGGAGCAAGGGACCGGGGGAGGACACGCGGAGGAGCACGGACCACGTGGAACGGCCCTACCAGCGCCCAGTGCCGGGACCGCGCGAGGTGCGCACGCCACACCACCCAGGGCGGGGGTAAGCGGACGCCGCGGGAACGTGAGCGCGCACACACACAAAGGGCACCCGGGGACTACCAGAAGGGCAACCGGAGCGAGCCCCCGGAATGCACAGACCGCGTGGAATGGCGTACCAGCGAGCGAGGGTCAGGGACACCCGGACAGGACGGCCCGCCACACGCAGCGCGGGACACGCGGGGCGGGAAGGGGGAAACGGAGGAAACACAACACCAGATACCGGCCCGAGCCCCCCGAACCGGCCAGAAGCGCCGCACAGACGGGGCACTGCACCCGCCAAGGCAGTAGTGGCGCACTGCACCACGCCGTAACCCCTAGGCTAGGCAGCCTCCTCGCCAGCCCAAGGGGGTCCCACTGGCGACAAGCCAGTAGCACGGGCCCGGCAGTTCGGGCGCCCCGGGCGACCACGCATTAGGGGGGCGACGCAGTGGGTAAGCGCCCGCAGCCACGGCTGCGAATTGATGCACTGACCGGGGAGTGGCAAAACAGGGAAGCCGGGGAGGGACGGGGCTCCGAGCCCTGTGAACCCGGGGGACTCCGCCACCAGGCAGGAGATGCGTCTTGGAGGGCCCTCCACTAGGACCCGCCGGGGAGGATATCACCTGGCCCGACCAGGTGGCCCCCCGGGGCCGAAAGGCGTCTGGTACCCGCAAAATCAAACCGTAAACCTGAAACCCCCCCGGAAACGCGTAATGCCACGGGTTCCCCTGTGTGCGGGTGCACATGGTACGTGCGGTTGGCCATGGATGCCGCCCCTCGTCCAGCACCATTTTGATGGCCTCTGCCGCCTTGAGTGTCATCTCCTCACTGAACGTATACACCAACTCCTGCCCCCTGTGTCCCTGTGTTGTGGGCGCTGGAGCCAACGCTGCCCTACTGAACTGTGCGCGCACTCCACTCGCATCCTGTCCTCCTCCTGGCAGCTCCCCTTCCCACTCTTTCCCGACCGGGACCCCCTCTCCCTTGTCTGCTTGCCACGTCATATGCCAACCCCACCACCGGTGTCGCCTTGCCGCCACCCTGTACCTTCCCCTCGATCCCGGCTCCGACCACACCGCTCTTTCAGTTCGCATCTGGACCGCTCTCTCCGCCCCCCACCCGGTCGCCACATACTCTCTGTGCTGTAGCTGCAACACCGCCTCTCCTTCCCCTGTGACCCACACATCCAACCCCCCTGCCTGCCTCCTTCGCCACTCACCTTTCCGCGTACCCTCTGGCACCTCCACATACTCGATCTCGTGCACTTGCACTCTGAGTTGACCTTCCCATCCTGCCCGTAGCTTCCTGTCCCGCGCTGTACCCGCCCCCACTCTCCTCCTCTCCCTCCGGGGACCCTCTTGTCCCTGGTACCACCACCTCTCACTCCTCCCCTGGACCTGTATTTGATGCACATCCTGCCACACTTGCTCCTCCGTCCGCCCTCTCCCCCCCCCCCCTTCTCCGGACCCTCTTCTGCCAACTCCTCCTCAATTGCCATTTCCGCCTCGCCTGTCGCTTCTGCCCCATCCTCGTCTTCTGCCTCCGCCACTGCCTCTGCTTCCTCCTCTTTCGGGGACCACACGCAGCTCGTAGTGTCCCCCTCGTCTTCTGCTCCACAGTAGTGCCGCCGCCATTCGCTTTCCTTCACCCACCTCTGCCATCTTCCGATATACCCCCTCCGGGGTCCCCACTCCTGGTACATTGCTACTCTGCATCCCTTGCTCTGCGCCCACCTCCCAACCTCACATGCTCCTCCCCATATCTCCCCTCTGCGCACCTTGTCCAGGTACTGATCCCACGTCCACATTCCTGCATCTCTCATGACCCTCCGCGCCCAGCCCCAATCTAGGGGACACGCCATATCCCCTTCCGTGAGTGCCCTGCGCACCCCTTGTGCCGCTGCTTGCCCACCTGCTCCGTCCACTGCGCTGAGTGCCCAATATAGGCACTTGCCGTCCCCTGGTATGACCTGTCGCCTCGCCCTTTCCGGCATTTCTTCAGGCCATTCCTGTCTTTCTTGTGCACTGTCCAGCACCCTTTGCACCGCTGCCGCTACTTCCGCTGCATGACTCCTTCGACCCCTGACACCCCACAGGACCGCATAAGTTCTTCACTTGGTCCACAGGATTCCCACATCCGGCGGGGTTCCTTCCCCATACTCCACCAATTCTCTGTACCCGTCCCCACTTTTTGTCTCCCTGTGAACCGCCACTTTGTATCCCCCCTCCGCTGCCCATGCTTCCAGCTCCGGTGGCCCTCCCATCCTTCTCCCCTGTCTAGTCTGCTGTATGTACTTCTGCCACGACACTTCCTCCCTTGGTAGGCACTCTTCCATTTCTCCCATATTGTGTCTACTCTCCACCCTGGTAACCACTCCTTGCCTTATCTGCTGTACCTCTTCCTCAGTATTCGGCCTGCCCTCCAGCGCACACAACATTTCCCACAACGTGTTGACATCCTTCCTGTACATGTGCTCTATGAGCACCCCTTCCCCTGTCTTTTCTCGCGCCCCCTCCAATGCCTCCTCCCGCCTCTTCCATGCCCATGCCGCCTTGCGTTGCTGCTCCACTTCGTTCCCCTCCGTACTCACCACACTCCCTGCTCCACACGTCGACGGCCGACTCTCGCCCGACGCGACACTGTGTCCTCTTTCGCTTCCCACGCCCACCCTAACCTGTGTTCCCCCGCCCGAGCCTTCTCTTTCCACCTGTCTTGCGGTACTTCCTTTCTCCGGCTCGTCGTGCTCCCACACGACCTCATACACCCTCTTCTGCCTCCACAAGATTCCTACTTGCACTCCATTCTCCCCTCCATACTCCTGTATCTTCCTGTAGCCCTCTCCATCCTTCGTCTCCCTGTACACTTTCACTCTGTATCCACTCTTCACCGCCCATGCCTCAACCTCCGGCGGTCGTTACATCCTTCTCCCTTGTACAAGCTTCTGTACGTGCTCATGCCATCCCTTTTTTCCCTGCGGCAGGGGCTCCTGCATCTCCCCTGCCTGCAACCTCTCGTCGACTGCAGTGACTACCCTTTCTCGCATTATCACTTGCCTCTGCGCTTGTGCCTTGGCCTCCTTCGATAAGACTCATCGCTCTCCACAAGGAGTCCATTCCGTCGCCCTCCATACTCTGTGTCACCACTCCTGCATGAATTCGGTCTTGTTCTCCTTCGAACGCCCTTTCACTCCCGGTCCATGCGCAAGCCGTTCTTCTCTTTTGTGTCTCACTCCCCGCGCTCTCCACTGACTCCCTGCTCCTCTTGCTGGTCTCCTCTTCCGTCACGTACATTTTGTGTCCCCTGTGTACACACGTGTATGCCTCTCCTCCACTGCCCCTTTTGGTTCCCTTCCGCGTCCGCCACCAGCCACCCTCCCCCCTTGCACACCTGGCTTCAAGCGTAAAAAACATTCCCGGCGTCCGGGGGTGCTTGTGTTCTTCAATTGCCCCTCTATGACCTGTTGCAGGAGTTCCACCGCCCCAACCCCGGTACGATGCTTGTCTTCAATTGTGCCCTTCGAGCGCTGCTAGTGAGAATCGAACCCACGACTACGGCTCGCGTAACAGGGCGTCTAGCCGCTGGGGTACCCCTCAGCTGACTCCCTTCCCCACTGCTTCGCCTTTCTTCTTTCTTCTTTTTCGCCCCCTCTTTGTTCTGTCCCCTGAGTCCCCCCTTTCTGCGTCTTGGCGCTGCCCCTCCCCCCTCCCCCCCTCCCTCCATCCCTTCCCTCTGCCGCAACCCCGTCCCGGTCTCTGTGGTCGCCTTGTCTTCTTGCCTCCGCCGCCTCCTCCCCTTGATGCTGCCCCGTACACTCCATACCTTCTCCTGGCGTTCCAGGCCCCTGCTTCCGCCCTGGATTTTCCACTCTGGGTAGTCGCTTCCCGGATACTCCAGTCCAGGCTCCGTGCGTTCGTTCTATCCTCCTCCCTCATCCTTGCCTGTTCTTGTGCATATTCTCCTCGACTGCCCTCCTGCTACTTCTTGCCACCGCCGCCGTCATGTCCTCCTTGCGCTCATTTGCGTCCCCTTGTCTCTTACCTCAGCCCTCGCCCGTGCCCCAAATGCTCCAGTCGGATTCCCATGCGATTGTCCACTTCTCTGTCCTCTCTTCCTCCTCCGCTTCCCGACTCTTGTTCTTCATGATCTCCCTCTCCACCATTCCTTGCTCCTGTGCACGTGCTCCTCGCCGCCGCTGCTTCTTCCTCCTTATGCAGCCCCGGACGCTCCAATCCAGGGCTGCTCCCACCCCGGACGCTCCAGTCCAGGGCCTCCACCACTCTGTTGTTCTTGTCCATGCGCCCATCTTCCCGGAATGTCCCAGTCCAAGTTTCATGCGCTTGCCCGTTACTCCTGCGTCTCCTTCCCCTCCCTTCTGCCGACTCTTTTTCTTCCTGTCCTCTGTTTCCACCTTGCTTGCTCTTGCGCATGTTCTCCTTGCCCTTTTTTGCCGCCGCCGCGGCCCCTTCATCTTTCAGCCCCGGCCGCGGACGCTCCAGTCCATGGCCTCTGCCCCTCGGGTGTGTTGCTTCCCCGGGCATTCTCGCCCGAGTTCCAGCCTGCGTTTGTCCGCTCTTTCTTCCTCTCCTTCCCCTCCTTTCTCCTGGCTCTTGTCCTTCTTCCTTGTCTTCCCCCTTCACCGCTCCTTGCACTTGCCTCTTCTTGCCGCCGCCGCTCCCTCCTCCGTACGCAGCCCCGGCCACTCCAATCCGCATCTACCCCGGACGTTCTAGTCCAGGGCCTCCATCATCCGGTTGTCCCAGTCCGTGTGCATTTCTTCCCCGGATGTTTCAGTCCGGGTTCCATGTGCTCATCCGCCTCTCCTTCTTCTCCTTCTCCTCCCTCTTCCCGCCTCTTGTTCTTCTTGTCCTCTCTCTCCACTGTTCCTGGCTGTTGCTCATGTTCTCCTTGCCGGTTCTTGCCGCCGCCGCCTCCTCCACCTCACGGAGCCCTGGACTCTCCAATCCAGGGCTGCCTCGCCCCCGGATGTTCCTGTCCGGGTGCGTCGTGTCCGCTTTTGTTCTTGTCCGGTTTCCGCGTGTTTGGCCGTTCTCCCTGATCTCCTTCTCCTCCCGCTTCCCGATTCTTGCTCTTCGCGTCTTTCCTCATCTGCTCCTTGCCCTCATTCATGGTCTCCTCGCCGCTTCTCTCCGTCGCCTTTTCCTCCTCCTTTGGCTGCCCCGGACGTTCCAATCCCGGGCCGCTTCTTCCCCGGACGTTCCAGTCCAGGGCCTCCACCCCCGGATGTTCCAGTCGGAGCGCGTCGCTTCCCCGGATGTTCCAGTCCGGGTTCCATGTGCTTGTCCACCTCTCCTCCTTCTCCATTTCCTCCCTCTTCCCACCTCTTGTTCTTCTTGTCCTGTTTCTCCCCCGTTCCTGGCTTTTGTTCTTGCTCTCCTTGCCGTTTCTTGCCGCCGCCGCTTCTTCTTCCTCCTGGAGCCCCGGTTGCTCCAATCCAAGGCCGCCTCGCCCCCGGATCTTGCAGTCCGGTTGCACTGATTCCCCGGTTGTTCCCGTCTGGGTTCCACGTGTTTGGCCCCTTTTCTTTCTGCTCCTTCTCCTCCCGCTCCCCGACTCTCGTTCGTCGTGTCCTTCCTCATCTGGTCCTTGCTCTTGTTCATGTGCTCCTCGCCGCTTCTCTCCGCCGCCGTGTCCTCCTCCTTCTGTAGCCCCGGACGTTCCAATCCCGGGCCGCTTCTTCCCCGGACCCCCCAGTCCAGGGCCTCCGCCCCCCGGATGTTCCATTCCGGGCTCCATGTGGTTGTCCGCCTCTCCTTCTCCTCCCTCTTCCCGCCTCCTGTTCTTCTCGTCCTCTCTCTCCACCGTTCCTGGCTCTTGTTCATGCACTGCCGTTTCTTGCCGCCGCCGCTGCCTCTTCCTCTTGGAGCCCCGGACGCTCCCATCCAGGGCCGCCCCACCCCCGGATGATCCAGTCCGGGTGCGTTGCTTCCCCCGTTGTTCCCATCCGGGTTCCATGTGTTTGGCCGCTTCTCCTTCTTCTCTTTCTCATCCTGCTTCGCGTTCCCTGTTCTTCGTGTTCTTCCTCATTTGTTCCTTGCTCTTGCTCATGTTTCTCTCTCCTTTTCTCTCCGTTGCCACTCCCTCTCCTTTTGTTGCCCCGGACGTTCCAATCCGTTCCAGTCCAGGGCCTCCGCCCCCCGGATGTTCCAGTCTGGGTGCGCTGCGTCCCCGGATGTTCCAGTCCGGGTTCCATATGCCTTTGTCCGCTTGCCGCTTCGCCCCGGATGTTCCAGTCCTGGGGGTTCCGTTGCCTCGGATGCTCCAGTCCGTGGCACCGGGTTCATCCCCGGACGATCCAGTCCGGGGGCTTGGCCCGTGCTCCAGTCCGCCCCGGATGCTCCAATCCGGGGCGTCATATTATCTTACTCTCTCCGTTGCCTCGGATGCTCCAGTCCGTGGCACCAGGTTGAACCCCAGACGATCCAGTCCGGGGGCTAGGGCCGTGCTCCCATCCGCCCGGGACGCTCCAATCCGGGGCGTCATATTATCGTACTCTCTTTGCTGTCTCTAGCGTTTGCGTGTGGCGCCACGGTTTTTTTTTCCGCGCGCCCCTCGTCGCTGATCCTCCCCCGCTCTTCCCCGCTCCGCTTTGCGTTCCCTCCCGCCCTCTCCTCTCCCCCTCCCCCCTTTCTCTCTTCCCTCCCCTCCGCCCCTGTCTCCCTCCGTCCCGTGTCTCCCTTCCCTCGGCTCCCTTTCCCTCCCTTTGTTGTGGCTTTGCTGGGGCACGCACTGAAGCTCCTAGTTTCTACGCGCGCATGTTGCTATGTTTTTGGGCAGGCACACCCGTACATTTCTTTCTTTCCTGCTTTCTCTTTGTTCTCGTGCATTGCATTCCTCTTCGTTACCGTGTCCGGTCTTGTCCCCTTATTCCCCTCTCCTTTCCCTTGCTGCTAGCCCTTTGTGTTGCTTTGGGGCGCTCCTTGCGTCCTCTCCTCTACGCTCAGGCGTTGCCCCCCGTCCCCTTCCCCCGGTTCCACACAGTTTGTGTTTGCTTGGGGCACACACGCGAGCTCCTCCTCCTACGCATGCACTTTGCCACCTTCTCTTTCTCGCCCCCTTGCCTTCAGCCTTTGTTTTCTTGTACCCGGCTCGGCGTCCTTATGCACTCATGACGCACCATTTGTTGTGTTGTACTCCTTGTACTTGGCGACGCCCAGGAGTAGGCGTGTGATATTAATGCATCTCCATGTCATGCTACTTCGATGCCATTCCATGCCATGTGTATGCGTGAGTTTTTATTGCATTCGTGACACATGCTATTTATGTGTTTGTTTGTGTTGTACTCCTTGTACTTGGCGACGTCCAAGAGTAGGCGTGTGTTCTTAATGCATCCTTGTCCATGCTATTTACGTGCCTTTTATTTGTTGGGTTTTGTACTCCCTGCACTTGGCGACGCCCAAAAGTAGGCGTGTGTTCTTATTGCATCCATGTCCACGCTATTTACATGCCTTTTATTTGTTGGGTTTTGTACTCCTTGCACTTGGCGACGCCCAAGAGTAGGCGTGACGTCTTAATGCTACCTTGCCATACTCTATTTATTGTTGTGTTATAGGACTCCTTGTATTTGGCAACGCGCAAGAGCAAGCGTGTGGTCTTATGCATTCATGCTGCTTTTTTTTTGGTTTGTGTACTCCTTGTATTTGGCGACGCCCACGAGTAGGCGTGATGTCTTAATGCACCCATGTCACTTGATATTTATGTGTTGGTTTGTGTACTCCTATATCTTAATGAATTCATGACACATGTGTTGCTTTGTGGTCCCTTTGTACTTGGCGTCGCCCTTGTGGTTGTGTGTGTTGTTTTCCCTTTTCCCTTGTGTTCCTTTTGTGTGGTGTTGGAGCATGCATTCAAGCACTATTCCCCTACGTGCGGGCACTTTGCTGTTGTTTTGGAGCGTGCATAAGCCTGCTTCCCTGAATTGTCTCGTTGTTCATGTTTTGCTGTTGTGTGCTGAAATTTATTTTTTGCCGACCTCGCCCAACAGTGGCGCAAAATTGTGGAGGGGCTTCTCAGGTCGGCAAATTCGATTTTTCCTCTCTGTTTCTTGTTTTCTGCGCGCGAGACTGGGTTGCCGTTTTTCTCGTAGTGTCTCGTTGCTCCAGGTTTGATTGTTGGCTAGACATAGTAGCCAGTACAATCAAGAGGCGCTTTTGAATACCATCAAGATATTTTGACTATATGGGCATAGATGCTTATATATCTGAAGCCTTTGTTACTCCATGATGCAGTGTGGATAGTGGCAGGTGTTATAGGTTATCATACAATAGCTCTGAGTGTTTGTAGCTAAATTGGCAATGGTATTTAACAGATAGTGATCAAAGTAAAGTGATGTAGATTTTCTGAATTCTAGTACCCCGTACCTTTACTTGTTGCTCATGCGCGACAGCGCGCTGGTACATCGGGCGGCTGGGAAAGGGCCCTGGCCGCCACAGATCACTGAACCACCATATAGAAGTGTGCGGCCCCTTCTGGAGCAAGTGGGCTAGACTTTTTCCACATGAAAGGCATCGAAAAATTGCAGCAGACTTGGAATCAAATTCCCACAAACTGATGTGAACAGAAAATTGTACAAGCGCTCAAACAAATCGAATTTTTCAGCAGGCGGCAAATCCGACCAGGCCAGGCCCGCGACATGGTGCAGCCGAAACTCGTGGTATTTGGTGTTTTCAATTGTTGAAATGTTTGAAGTGGTTGATTTGTTATTTCAAATGCCCCCGAACTTGTGGGCCAACCTCTGCCCATGCATTTGGGGCAACGCTTGCCCATGTATTTGGGCCAACCTCTGCCAATTTGTTTGGGCCAACCTTTGCCCATGCATTTGGGCCGACCTTTGCCATGTTTTTAGGCCAACATCTGCCCATATGTTTGGCCCAACTTTTGCCCATGCATTTGGGCCAACCTTTGCCCATGCATTTGGGCCAACCTTTGCCCATGCATTTGGTCTTACCTTTGGCCATTTGTTTGGGCCAACCTTTGCCCATGTACTTGCGCCAAGCTTTGACCATGCATTTGGGCCAACCTCTGCCCCTTTGTTTGGGCCAACCTTTGCCCATGCATTTGGGCCAACCTTTGCCCATGCATTTTGGCCAGTCTGTGCCCATGCATTTGGGCCAACCTCTGCCCGTTTGTTTGGGCCAACCTTTGCCCATTTGTTTTGGACAGACCTTGCCCATGCATTTGGGCCACCCTTTGCCCATGCATTTGGGCCAACCCTTGCCCATGTGTTTGGGCACACCTTTGCCCATTTGTTTGGGCCAACCTTTGTCCATGTATTTTCAATTGGGCCAACCTTGGCCCATGCGTTTGGGCCAGCTTTTGCCCAGGCATTTGGGCCAACTGGTGCCCGTGCATTTGGGCCAACGTTTGCCTATGCATTTGGGCCAACCGTTGCCCGTGTATTTGGGCCAACTTCTACCCATGCATTTGGGCCAACTTTTGCCCATTGGTTTGGGCCAACCTTTGCGGATGTAACACGCAATAGTTGTTGTTGGTTTTTGTTATTTTTGTATGTTGTGCAATTTTGGCGCATGTTTTATTGTTGTGCACATGTTGTGGCCTCTTTGTAGTTGTAGTGCACTTGCGATACAATAGTTTCTTTGTTACAATATGGCAACATGCAACAAACATATGCCGCGAGGTGGTGCATATCCAATGGCAAACAGAGGGGGAACGTGGGAATGAATTTTTTTTCCAGTGTGCGATATGGAATGTTGTCTACCAGAACAAGTGGCAAAGGAATGTATGAAGGAATTGAGGGGAGAGGGAAGAATGAGATGGAAACACGGAAATGTGGTTGCAAATTCTTCCTCCAATGCCCTGAAATTGTGATGAATGGTATGATGGAACTAGTGACACGTTGTTTGCACAGAAGAAAGATTATAAATTTGTACTAGCCTTGTGTGTTTTGCTTGTAGAACGTGTGTTTGTTTGCGATGTGTCAAGGCACATGGCAATGGTGGCATGGACCGTTGTACCATGAGTTTTTGGGGGCAATATGGGAGGGTATTTACCAGAGCGATTGCCGAAGGAATGTGTGAAGGATTTGAGGGAGGAGGGAACAATGGAATGGAAAGATTTGCCGAGTAGAGTCTTATAAATTGTAGTGAATGGTATGACGGAACCAGTGACACGTTGTTTCGAAGGAATTTCCTTAAAGAAAAAGTAAAACTTCCACCAGCTTAGCGTAATTTGCGTGTAGCGGCGTAGATGGAACGTGTGATTGTCTGAGATGTGTCAAGGCACATGGCAATGGTACCATGGAATTTGTAGATAGGATGGTGTGGGGCCCTCATGGATGACCAAGAGATAGTAAGAATTTGGAGCGTAGATGAATGACACACGTGTGCACGGCTCTCAATATGGTATCATGGGCAATGACGTCTGTTCGGTGTTGCATATTTGAGGTTTGAAGTTTGGTTTTGCGGGTACTAGACGCCTTTCGGCCCCGGGGGGCCACCTGGTCGTGCCAGGTGATATCTACCCCACCGGGTCCTAGTGGGGGGCCCTCCAAGACGCACCGCCTGCCTGGTGGTGGAGTCCCCCGGGTTCACAGGGCTCGGAGCCCCGTCCCTCCCCGGCTTCCCTGTTTCGCCACTCCCCGGTCAGTGCATCAATTCGCAGCCGTGGCAGCGGGCGCTTACCCACTGCGTCGCCCCCCTAATGCGTGGTCGCCCGGGGCGCCTGCGCTGCCGGGCCCATGCTACTGGATTGTCGCCGGTGGGACCCCCGTGGGCTTGCGCCGTGGCTGCCTAGCCTAGGGGTTGCCGCGTGGCGCAGTGCGCCACTACTGCCTTGGGGGGTGCAGTGCCCCGTCCGTGTGTGCGCGGCGCTCGCGGCCGGTTCGGGGGGCTCGGGCCGGTGCCTGGTGTTGTTTCTCCCCCGTTTCCCCCTTCCCGCCGCGCGTGTTTCGCGCTCTGTGTGGCGGGCTGTCCCGTCCGGGTGTCCCTTACCCTCGCCCGCTGGTACGCCATTTCACGTGGTCTGTGCGTTCCGCGAGCTCGGTCTGGTTGCCCTTCCGGTAGTCCCCGCGTGCCCTTTGTGTGTGTGTGCGGTCGCGCTCTCGCCGTGTCCGCTTCCCCCGCCCCCTGGGTGGTGTGGCGTGCGCACCTCGCGCAGTCCCGGCGCTGGGCGCTGGTAGGACCGTTCTGATCGGTCCGTGCCCCTCCGCGTGTGCTGCCCCGGTCCCTTGATTCGTCTGGCGTGCCTGGGGGGGGGGGGGGCCGGTCCTGGTTCTCCCCTACCTGGCTTTGGGGTTGTGCGCCCCCCGTGGGGTGGGTCCCTGCATCCAGGGCGCACCTGTGCCGGGGAGTGGCGTGAGGCTGGGGGGAGGGGGGGCGGCCTGTGCGCCGCGCCCCCCTTGGTGCGGCCGGGGCGGGCCAGTGGGGCGGGGGGTCACTCTGCCTCGTTCCGTCCCTCTGCCTTCCCTGGGGCGGCAACTAAACGGGTGTCACTGGCGTCGTTCTGGTCATGGAGGGCGTGGCCCCCATACCGCTCCGGTTCATGCTTGCCTGCCTTCTCCGGGCACGGTCCGTGCGGCGTCCTGGCGCATTGGCGCGGGTTCGCGTGCTCCTAGCTGTTCCTGTGGGAGCCGGTTCCTGGGGCGGGGGGGGGGGGCGTGCTCCGGCCCTTCTCACGGGCGCCGCGGTTCCGCCGGGGGAAGGGGGGACCAACCCCTCTGCCTCGGGGGGGTGGGGGCCGGCGCCCCTGCGGCTTGCGGGCCGGCGGGGGGGGCTCGGGGGGGGGGGGGTCGCGCCGCGGCCCCCCTACTCCCCCTCTGGGGGGCGGCCCGCCGCTCCCTACCCTGCTCCTTATCTCGTTGTCGGCGCATCCCCCCCCCATGTGCGCGCTCGGTCGGGGCCGCGGGGCCGCCCCGTGCACTGGGCGCTGCCTCCCTGGCGAGGGGGGGGGGGGGAGGAGGGGCGGCCTGTGGACTGCTCCCCCGGAAGCCCCTTCAGACCCGTAACCTCCCTCTGCCCTCCCCGAGTGGCCAACATTGTGGGTTCCACGATGCTCTGGTCTTCGGGGGCGCGGCCCCCATACTGTTCCGGTGCGCGGCCGCGTGCCGCCCCCGGGCGTGGTCCACGCGCCGCTCCGGCGCGCTGGTGTGGGCTCGCCCATCAGCCGCGACCCCTGCGGGAGCAGGCGGCTGGGGGCGCTGGGGCGCGCGGTGTGCAGGTCCAGCTGCGTCCCCCCCCCCGTGTTGCGGTCCCTTCTAGGGGAGGGGGGGCGTCCCTTCGGCTCCGGAGGGGTGGAGGGCCGGCGCTCCTGCGGCCCTCAAGCCGGGGCGGGAGCGGGGGGGGGGGGGAAGGGGGCTGCTCCGCCGCCCCCCGCCCCCTCGCCCCGCCGGGCGTCATCCTGCCATCCATCCCCCCGGGGTATACTCGTGCTGTGGGCGTCGCCGCGCTGCCGTGGGCGTCGGGCGCGGCCCGGTCGGCCGCCAACGGGTCTGTGCGGCGGGAGGGGGGAGAGGAGGGGGGGGGGGATCTCCTCACCCCGGTTCGCGCCCCCGCGTTCCCCAAGCCGGCCTCTGAAGGGGCCACTCCGTTTGCACTGTCCTGGGCGCCGCCGGTGCGCTGTCGGTCGGTAGCGGGTAGGGCGGGAGCGTGAGGGCGGTTCACCGGGGGCGCTCGCCGCGGCCGCGGTGCCCCCCCCCCCCTTGGTGCGGCGGCCTCCCCGGGGGGGTGCGGGGCCGCTGCCTCTCTGGTCTGCCGCTGTCCCCTCTCGGGCCTGAGGGGGGGAGGGGCCAACGGCTGCAGGGAGGGCGGCCTGGCGGTTCCGGCGCCGGGGGGCCAGCTGTTGGCTGGGGGGTCGCACTCTTCCCCCGCCCCTCTCTACCTTGTGAGAGCTGGACCCTCGTGCAGGCCCTCGCCGGGGTCCCTGCTCCCCTCGCCGTCGTCGCGCGGCGCTGGCTGGCTGCAGGCAGCCGTGAGAGCCAGCGGTCAGCGGTTGGTGGGCTGCGAAGCAGTGGGTTCCCCCCCGCGCTCGTTGTCTCCGCCCTCCCTCCCACGGGAGGTGGCGCGCGTCCCTCCGTCGCGCCGTATTGTGGGGGGGGCGTGGGTCGGGGGACCCGGCTCCGCCCGGGGGGGCGTCCCACGACACTGTCCCCCCCCACTCTCTGTCGTCCGTGGTCCGGGCCGTCACGTGCGCCACCGCTTGTGTGGGGCCTGGGGCTGCGGTGGTGGCGGTTTTGCCGGCGATAGCGCCGGTGGCTCAGGGCGTTGCTCAAGGCCCGGGGGAGCCAGTTGGTGGCGTCTGCATCCGTGATGTGGAGCACCGCCCCCCCCTCCAGGAAGGCCGGCCACGTCGGCCCCCTGTCGGGCCACACCGCCCGGATCACTGACCGGAGGACCCTCTCGTGGTCTTCTGGGGACGCCCACCCCCGGGGGGGTACCTCCCAGTTCCCTCTGTCCCCCTGGAGGAGCAGGGCATCGAAAGGCCGGTTCCTCATCCCCCTGGTGGTCCCCGAGCAGGCCCAGCTCAACCACCCGTACACCTCCACCACCAGGGGGAGGACCTCATCCCCCAGAGGGTCCGGGACCGTGCCCAAGTCCCGGTCCCAGGGCCGGGCCCCCCCCACCCCTCGCGCTGGCTCCCCCTGCGGCCCCCGTGCCTGCGGCGCCGGCGCCGCGTCCCGCCCCCCCCCCGCCGAGGCCATCCGCGCCGGCTCCGCCCTCGGCGCGGGGGGGTTGGGGGGGGGATGAGTTCTCTGGTGTCGGGGTCGATGTTGTAGAGGTGGGCCCGGTCGTCGTGGTGGTGGTGGGTGTGGCGCGCCGGCATTTGTTGGATGCCGGGGGGGATGCACCGCACCGGCTGCACTTCCGGCTGCGGGGGCACCCCGCCCCCAACCCCCCTCCCTTCGTTCCGCCCTCCCCCCCGGGCTCCCATGCCCTATCCTGCCTGTCCCCGGGGGTCCACGACGCCCTTGCCCTTGCCCTTGGGTCCCTTGCCGGCCCCCACGCCCCTGTCCCCCTGCCCGTGCCGTGGGTCTCGCCCCCTGTCAGCCACGCCCTGGCCTGCACTGCCAGCGCCCGTGCCCTTCCCGTGCCCATGCCCTTGCCCTTGGCCGCGCCTGTGCTCGCCCACCGTCCCTCGCTCAGCTCCATGCGTCCCGTGGCCGCCCGCCTGGGAGCCCTGCCCGCGACCCTGCTCGCCTTGCCCGTGCCCTGGCCCTTCTCGGCTCCCTGCCCTGTGTCGCGCCGTCCGCTGCTTGCGCCCTGCCCCCCTCAACTGCTGCTGGCCTCGGCGCCCCGTCCGTGTTTGCGCCCTTGCTCCTTGCCGCGTGTGCCCTAGCCCGCCCCCTGCGCGTGCCCCTGGGCACTTCCCCTGTCGCCTCCTGTCCCCCGCCTCGCGCTGCCGTCGCCGGCACGCTGCCCTGCCTGCGCGCTGTCCCCTCCTTCCTGGATGACGCGCCGGGCGTCCCACTGCCTCTGCAGCTGCGGCAGCGTGACGGGGGGACCACCGACCCAAAACCGGCAACACAAAGCCGGGAACAGCGGCCCACCGGGAAAAGGGACACCGAAAAAAAAAAAAAAGGAGAGCCACCAGCCCAGCCCGAAAGAGAGGGGCTGGGGGGACAGGAACCACAAGGCCCGGGACAGGGAAAAAAAAAGAAGAAAAAAAAACAAAAAAAAAGAAAGCGCAAAAACCACACCCTGACAACCCAGCCAAGAAGGGCTCGGCGCAGCCGAGACCTGGGCCCAGCACACGCACCCACACCGCACACCGGAACTGGAAAAGGCTGGAGGCAAGCGGGGCGCCCACGAAACCACACACGTCCCATAAGCAGGCCGACACCGAACCCCAACCATGAACACCACAAACAGCCGACACTAGAGGGACAACACCACAAACCGTGCCCAAACACACCCACCCAAGACTCCAGCCAGGACTGGCGGGGTTAACAAAACCCACACCCAACCGCCAACCGGACCCAAACACAAACGCCGCACAACAGTAGGAAACCCAGTGCCCACGGCCCGGGCACTGACGCAGCCCGTGCCATGCAGGTGAGCCGGCCAAATGAGATCCGGAGACCGGGGGTAAGGCTGCATCCTAAGGCCTGCGCTGCTTTGGGACTCGAGGCGGAGCGTGCGACACCCAAGCGCCTCGGAACCCTAGTACCAAGAACGTGCATGCATACCTTGGGAACGGGATACGCCAGGAAGTCCGGTGAACCTCTAGGGTTCCGCTGAAAGGAGGGGACGTGCGCAAGCCTCCCGGCGAGACAAGCACGTCACGCTGGCGGCGATCAGCCCTCCCGGTGTTGCCCGGGGCCTCTCTGTTGGGGGACAACAGTCAGGTCTAGCGGGATCTAAGCAGCCTCCCCTCCTCACGCGCGGAGCCTCTTCCTCTTTTTCCACAGGGGCGACGCCAGGGGGAACCATGGGGCGCTTCTTCACGACTGAGTGCACCTACCTACGTACCTACCTGCGGCAGCGTGACGCCCGGCGGCGAACGCTCGGGCGCCGGGGGGCGGACGTGCCGTGTCCGCCCCTTGGGGAACGGCTTGGGGGGGAACAGCTTTGGGGGGCTGGTGTGGGTGTGGGTGGGGTTCGTGTCGGCACGGTACTTCGCGCCCTCCCTGCCCACTGCTGCTGCTGCGGCGGCCGCCGGCGAGGCGCCCTTGGTCTGCGCGGGGCCCGTCTTCCATGTTTGTGGCGTGCTGGGGGCCGCGGCGTGTCCGGCTGAGGCCCTGGCGCGGCTCGCCGGGGCCGCGGTCGCAACCCCTCGCGCACCCACCCCGCTCCCCTCTGCGGCTGCGGCACTCCTCGGCCCGACCGGCACTTCCGCCTCCGCCAGCCTCCGCTCCTCGCGCTCCGCGGGGGTCTCCCCCGCACACTCCGGGGAGACGGGGGAGCGGGAGCGGACCGGCGGTGGTGGCGGCCGTCCTGCTGGGGGGAGCCATCGGAGTCTGACATCACTGTTATTCTGGTAGGCATGCGTGGTGGCAGGTCTGCCTTTTGCCAATGCATTTGGGCAAACCCTTGCCCATGTGTTTGGGCCAACATTTGCCCATTTTTTCGGGCCAACTTTTGTCCACGTATTTGGGCCAACCTTTGCCCATGCATTTGGGCTAACCTTTGCCCATTTCATTGGGCCAACCTTTGCCCTTTTGTTTGTGCCAACCATTGCCCGATTGTTCGGGCCAAGTCTTGCCCATATATTTCCAATTGGGCCAACTTTGGCCCATGCAATTGGGCCAGCCTTTGCCCATGCATTTGGGCCAACCGTTGCCCGTGTATTTGGGCCAACGTTTGCCTATGCATTTGGGCCAACCGTTGCCCGTGTATTTGGGCCAATTTCTACCCATGCATTTGGGCCAAGCTTTGCCCATTGGTTTGGGCCAACCTTTGCGGATGTGACACGCAATAGTTGTTGTTGGTTTTTGTTCTTTTTGTTTGTTGTGCTACTTTGGCGCATGTTTTATTGTTGTGCACATGTTGTGGCCTCTTTGTAGTTGTAGTGCACTTGCGATACACTAGTTCCTTTGTTACAATATGGCAACATGCAACAAACATATGCCGCAAGGTGGTGCATATCCAATGGCAAACAGAGGGGGAACGTGGGAATGAATTTTTCTTCCAGTGTGCAATATGGAATGTTGTCTACCAGAACAAGTGGCAAAGGAATGTATGAAGGAATTGAGGGAAGAGGGAAGAATGAGATGGAAACACGGAAATGTGGTTGCAAATTCTTCCTCCAATGCCCTGAAATTGTAGTCAATGGTATGATGGAACTAGTGACACGTTGTTTGCACAGAAGAAAGATTATAATTTTGTACTAGCCTTGTGTGTTTTGCTTGTAGAACGTGTGTTTGTTTGAGATGTGTCAAGGCACATGGCAATGGTGGCATGGACCGTTGTACCATGAGTTTTGTCGGGGCAATATGGAAGGGTATTTACCAGAACGATTGCCGAAGGAATGTACGAAGGATTTGAGGGAGGAGGGAACAATGAAATGGAAAGATTTGCCGAGTAGAGTCTTGAAATTGTCCTGAATGGTATGGCGGAACCAGTGACACGTTGTTTCGAAGGAATTTCCTTAAAGAAATATGAAAAAGTTCCACCAGCTTAGCGTACGCGTGTAGCGGCGTAGATGGAACATGTGATTGTCTGAGATCTGTCAGGGCACATGGCAATGGTACCATGGAGATTGTAGATAGGATGGTGTGGGGCCCTCATGGATGACCAAGAGATTGTAAGAATTTGGAGAGTAGATGAATGACACACGTGTGCACGGCTCTCAATATCGTATCATGGGCAATGACGTCTGTTCGGTGTTGCATATTTGTTGTGCCCATGTGATGTTAATTGTAATACAAAGGGAAACCATGGGCAATATGGTTGGGGGCAATATGAAAGGTCATTATGAGAACAATTGCCCAGAACATGAGGGTCCAGGAGAAGGGAACAATACAATGCAAACACCGAATCGTGGTTGCAACTGCTCTGTCTAATACAATGAAATTGTAATGAATGGTTTTGCCCTTGCCCATGAATTTGGGCCAGCCCTTGCCCCTGCATTTGGGCCAACCTTTGCTTAATTGTTTAGGCCAACCCTTGCGCATGTATTTGGGCCAACCCTTGCCCATGCATTTGGGCCAACCTTTGCCCATTGGTTTGGGCCGATCCTTGCACATGCCCATATACTTGGGCCAACCCTTGCCCATGTATTTGGGCCACGCCTTGCCCATGCATTTGGGCCATTTGAAAAAAAGATGGGGAGACCTCAACTTCTGCATCAAATCCGGGAAGCCCTTGCAGGACAGAGGCGGCCGTGTGCAGAAGTACGTGCATATGTAGAATGCGAAGCCCCGCGATGCCTCGGGGTGACACGCAACGTCTCTCCTGCGCCACATTTGCGATGGGTGGTGCACAATGTGCTCATGGCCGACATACCTTTTGATGATGAGGTGGAGGTTTTTGAGAAAGGTGTGTGAGTTGCAGCACGGGGCACATAGGATTTTATGACGTCCAAAAATCCCAAAACCTGCAACATAAAAAAAAACACCCATTCAAGTAGTTAGCATGCTGTAAATTGTGTTTGGGCGATCTGTGTCCCCATACAACATGTCATTTTGCATCTAGCACCCCCAAAATAGGGGTGGGGAGGTCTTCAACTGCTTGGCTGAGGCCAAAAAACACAATTTTTCACCAAAATAAGGCCATTTTTTGCCGTTTTTTCCATGAAACATGGCAAATTTTGGTGCACACGCATGCTGCAAATTGCGTTTTTGTGATCTATGTGCCCCTGTTACCTGCTTGTCAGCACCCAGCACCCTCAAAATAGGGGGAGGAGGTCTTCAACTGCTTATCTGAAGCTAAAAGAAATCAATTTGATTCCCGGACTTTCCTTGTCCTTTGCCACCTTTTTCACCAGATTTTCCACCAGATTTTCCACCAGCATCGGTCCATCTTGAGCCACTGGGATCTCTGCCTTGCTGCGAGTAATCTTTTGGTGTCCAGTCTCTGTTCTTTCCTTTGGACTGCCCTTTACCCTTTCCGCTTCCATGCTGGTCAGCATCTCGTGCTCCATCCTGCTGGGGATTTTTGGGAGAATTTTCTTTCCATCCATTTTTAACTGACCGGGAGGCCCAGGACACCGTACACACAACATCACGCACAGAGCGTGCACACCGGTGAACAGGAGCCCGGAGGCCCAGGACAACGTACACGCAACACCACACACAGGGCGTGCACACCGGTGAACAGGAGCCGGGAGGCCCAGGACGCCGTACACGCGACACCACACGCAAGGCGTGCACACCGGTGAACAGGAGCCGGGAGGCCCAGGACACCGTACACACGACACCACACGCAGGGCGTGCACACCGGTGAACAGGAGCCGGGAGGCCCAGGACGCCGTACACGCAACACCACACGAAGAGCGTGCACACCGGTGAACAGGAGCCGGGAGGCCCAGGACGCCGTACACGCAACGCCACACGCAGAGCGTGCGCACCGGTGAACAGGAGCCGGGAGGCCCAGGACACCGTACACGCAACACCACGCACAGAGCGTGCACACCGGTGAACAGGAGCCGGGAGGCCCAGGACACCGTACACGCAATACCACACACAGAACGTGCACACCGGTGAACAGGAGCCGGGAGGCCCAGGACGCCGTACACTCGACACCACACGCAGGGCGTGCACACCGGTGAACAGGAGCCGGGAGGCCCAGGACGCCGTACACGCGACACCACACGCAGGGCGTGCACACCGGTGAACAGGAGCCGGGAGGCCCAGGACACCGTACACACGACACCACACACGGAGCGTGCACACCGGTGAACAGGAGCCAAGCGGTGCGGCACACCACACGAGCAACCCGCCCCCAAAACGAACCCAGCCCACGCCGCCCTGCAGGAAAGAAACACTATGTCAGACCGCCAAGACCAACCGACCGACCAAGGCCAACCCAGCGGGTACGAAGAGGGTGGGCAGGCAGGGCAGGCCGGCGAAGAGGGACAGAGGGACAAGGCGGGGAAAACGAGAAGAGGGGTCCGAACCCCCCACCCCCCCAACGTGCACACACCCCACTGCCGCGCGCCGGGCCTCAGCCGGGCACCAACAGGGCCCGCCATGGAGCCAAACGGGCCCGCCAGAGACAGGGTGTGTCCCCGCGCCTGCGCAGCAGCACGCCCGGGCAAGGAGCGCGCGCCACACACAGGCCAAGCAGGGCACACACGCAGCACCGCACGCCAGCACGCACCACGGCACAAAAACACGACACCACCACGGCAAACACCCACACCCGACGGCGAACGAGCCGCCAAGAACAAGTCCAAGCCCCGCAGTCCCCACAGCGCGACAGCCGCCGTCCGGATGGACGTGTGTGCGCCCGGCAGTGAACCCAGCCCCTGCCGGCTACGAAACAGCCGCCGTCCGGATGGACGTGTGTGCGCCCGGCGGTGAACCCACCCCCTGCCGGCTACGAAACAGCCGCCGTCCGGACGGACGTGTGTGCACCCGGCAGTGAACCCAGCCCCTGCCGGCTACGAAACAGCCGCCGTCCGGAGGGACGTGTGTGCGCCCGGCAGTGAACCCAGCCCCTGCCGGCTACGGAGCAGCCGCCGTCCGGAGGGACGCGTGAGCACCTGGCGCCACCTGCCGGACGGGCTACCGGACCACCGGGCCCGCGCCACCCGGAGGGGTGAGTGCTCAGTTATCGCAAACCACACGCCCAATGGTACCACACCCAACACCACCAGCAAGGACACACCATCACCACCACCAAGCACGCCCACCCGCCACCACACACCCAGGGCCCGTCATCAGGGCCACCCGCCGACACCACAACCACCAAGCAGTCCAGCCACAACCACCACCGGTACCCGCCACCGGCCGCCCACAACATCACCAACAACACCCTCCCCCCCGGCAGCACCCGCGACGCCGTCGCCAAGCACACCACCATCCGCCCCCACACCACACCTGCCAAACCCCCACACTTCACGCAACCCACACCGGAAACCGCCCACACCACCGTCCCACCCTTACCATCATCAGCACCGTCACCATCGACGTTGCCAGCGGCACCACCATCACGCCCGACTGCACCACGCGAACGACACGCCCACAACCAACACCCAACCCCAAACACCCACACCGACACCACCCACACCGACCAGACCCCACAACACCCACGCAACGCACACACCGGCCACGCCCCACCAGACAACACAAACCACCACACGCACGGCAACAGCGCACCCGACGCCCGCAGACCCCCCGCAACCCGCGCCACGTACACACCAACACGCACACCCGCACCCGGCCACGCCCATCAAGCGCCCGGCGCACCGACCACCACACGCACAGGCAACCGCCCAACGCCGGCACCGACTCCGCGGGCAGACAGGCAGACAAACCACCCCGTCGGCATCACCAACAGCACCATCGCCCAAGCCACCACCTGCGGCACCAACGCCACCATCGCCCGTTGCACCAACGGCAAACCCCCCTCCGGCCCCCCACCACCCGTGCCCAACGCGTCACCTACGGCACACACCGGCCTCACCGTCACCCAGTGTATCGCCTACGCCACCCTCGCCATCGGCACCACAGACGACACCACCGCTCACAGCACCCCCGGCAACACCCTACGTAGGGACAGTACCAGCGGCGCCACCAGCCGGCACACCACCTGCAGCACCCACATCAACATCGCCACCACCCATGACATCACCCACAGCGCCTTCACCATCGACGTCACCGGCAGCACCCTCACCGCCGGCACCACCAGTCGCGCCACCACCCACTGCACCACTTACAGCGGCCACCGGAGCCGCAGGCCCCCCCAGCGCCCGCCCCGTCACCTATGACACCAACAATGTCACCAACCCCGTCGCCGCCCGGCGCGTCACCCGAAGCACCCACGTCAACAACACAGACCCGTTTCGACGCCTACAGCACCCCCCCGTAGGCTTCACCAGCATCACATCCACCTATTGCATCGCTTACGGTGCCCCAGCCCAACCCACTGCGCCTCCGGCGCACACATACCCGACACCCACACAAACCAACCATGCCCACACTGCCCACCACCCCATCAGCCCACGCCACGAACACACCCACACGCACGCCCACGCCCGGCCACGCCACCCAGACACTAACCAGGAGCCGCAGCCACCCACGCAAGCGCCACGCCACCACTGCCGCCAACCACCCGCCGTCAGCCCCCCCCGGACCGGCGCCCTGGGAACCGGGAGCCGACACCGGCACACACCCACACCCACGCACAGCACCCCAGCCACCCCCCCCCCCAAAAAAAAAAAACACAAAGCCAAACAAGCCAGCGAAAAGAGAGGAGTAAGGGACAGGCAGAGGAAGGGACCACGGGGGGAGCAGAGGGCAAACACGCAAGCCCACACACGCGCCCCCCCCCCCCCAGCCAACCCGACCCCGCATGTCCCGCACCCTCCCAGGAACCGCAAAGCCCAAGACCACCCCCCAGGCACCACCACAACAGACCACCATGAGGAGCCGCCGAGGACGACACACGACACACCGCCGCCAAACACACGGTCGACACCGACACAAGCCCCACCCCCACAACCCGCCGCACCCACCGCTGCGGCGCCCCAACACACAATGGTGCCCCCATGGATGCGGTACACCCCAAAAACCCCCTTCAGCCAGCCGACCAGAGGCCACCACGGGACGCACCAAGGGGACGCCGCGGAATACCCACCCACAGTGCGGCCCCGACACCCGCTACCCGCCGGCAACCTACCACGGGCCCACCCAACACCCGAGCAAATAGCCCCCCCCCCACCTTGGAAACGATACACCCCAGCCACACACCGCCACTCACCACCCGCGGGCACCGCACCGGGGCCACAACACGCCCAAGCAGCCGCGACCCACCGACCCGCGGACCCCGCAAACGCAATACCCCACACCACCGGGCCCACCCAACGGCGGGCCGACACCCCCAAGCACCACACGACCACACCCCCCTGGTTGCGACACTCCAGTCCCGCACACCCCGCCCCAGGGGACCCCAGGCCCTATGCCACACAGACCCCGCACAGGCCACGTACTGAAACACACCAGGAGAACGATCAAGGGACCACGCGGGGCTGCCCCACACCGCCAGAGGACAGACCACAGGCGACAGCCCACCCCACCAGACCTGGACACGGTGCCCCCCCCCCCCAACGGGAAGGCCACCACACAGCACAACACCACCATACCGCACCGCACCCCCCTCCCCCACCCGGGGGCACGGGACACCACAGCCCACCAACACAGGAACGAAGCCACGCCCCGCCGACTCCGCACCCCACCCCACCGGCACCACCCCTGGAAACCCCGCACACCTCGCGCCAGCTCAACACCCACCACCGGCCACAACCCGAACCGCACACAGGGGCAACACCACCGGCCAGGACAGCCACCAGCGTGCAGCCACACACCACAGCCACGCCAAACGGCGCGCCTCCCCCGGCGCACGACCCCACACCGGCCGCTGCACGTGCCCCGAACACCAACATCACACGCCCACCGTGCCATGAAGCAGCACCCCAGCACGTGAACACGCACGATGACCCCATGGCCCTGGACATCGACAGCCTGCTTGAACTGGAACTCCAACACACGGAGGACACAGAGCATCATATGGACATCTCCCCGCCGGAGCTCGAGCCCACAGCAAGCAGCCCCGCGGACCCCAACCCGCAAAAAGCCCCCCCGCGCCCCCCCCCCCCCGCGAAAGGGCGCCCTGGACGCACCTGTCCAACGCCCTGCGGCGCCACCACCCCACCCACGAAGCCAGCAACGGGCCCGCCGAGTACCGGGCGTCACTCGAGCACGACCTGCCCGACGTCACGGGGCCGGGACTCCACGGGTACACCACCCCCCCCCCCCCCCTCCAGGCACCCCCACACAAGAATGGGAGGACGAGTACGCCGTCGACGTCACCGACATGACGGCATACATGGAAAGCGTGGAGGACCCGGAGCAAGACACCGTCCTCAGCATCCTCGCCTACCACAGCTGGAGATGGGGCCACCAGGTCACCCTCACCGACCGCAGGACGGGCCCCACCAGTGGTCCCCAGAGCAAACGGCGAAGTGGGACATCGTCCTCCAACTCACCCCCGAGGGCTTCTACACCCTCACGCACAGCAGATTACCCAACGCCGCACCCAATGCACAGGCGCTGCCGCTGGCCCAGCCCCAGGAGGACGACGCAGACGCACCCCCACCGGAGGAATGTCATTCGGATCCCCCCACAGCCACCACCGAACGCATGCCGCACCGGCTCACCAAGCGTCACCTCCCCCACGACTACCATGCCACCAACGACTCGCGGGGACGCCGCACACTGCCCCTGCAGTGGGCATCACCCGAAGGCACCTTCACGTGGGGGGAAATCCTCCGCGGCGCCGTGGCGCTCACGTACCTATAGCTCCGGGACGCGGAGACGCACGCGCAGCCCCCCGGCACACACCTCCTCCTCACCCTGGAGGGAGAGGCCGCCGTCGAAAACGTCCACACAGCGGAAGGAGAGGACTACGTGGCGGCGAACGCAGACACCGCAGTATGGCTACACGCTCACGAGCACACCACACCCCCCACTGTAGTACCGGGGTCACACCCCTGGCACGTGGTCATCGTGCGACTGCCCACAGGAGCAGACACAGGAAGCGCCCAACAGGGATGGGCGGACAGGTGGGCACACGTGTGCGACTCCCTGCACGAAGGGCTGCACAGACCCTCCCTCACCAGTCACACCCTCGAGCCGGCCCCCACCACGGCCGAATCCCACACCAGGGCGCCCCCCCCCACCGGAGTCTGGGCCTACACGCGCACCCTCCACCGCGAGGCAGCGGAAGCCCTCAAGACCGCCATCTCCAACCACCAGGGCCTCGTGCACACCCTCCACGATAACACACAAAAGGGCTACACCCTATGGTGGCACCACCCCGCACCAGAAGGGGGCCTGCAACCACCGGCAGACCAGCCTGGCATCGGCCCGGACCTCACGGCGATCGCCCGCGCCGTCGCCGCCATGGCCCAGCAAGTTGGGGCGACACCCCAATGGGCACCGTCCATCATCAAGGAAACGGCAGCACGCCAGAACCCAGCTTTCGCACACTTCCGGGGACGCCCCATTCATCCCACCCTACCGGACCTCGACCTCCCTGCCCACGATGCGTGGACAGTCCACATCCTCGTGCCCCACGACACCGCGCCCAAAACAGGGGACGCGACGGCACGCATCACCAAACAACTCCCCAATACCGCACTCCACTACAACATACCAACGCCCAACGTCATCGTCACCCACAACACGGGTTTCGACCACTACTACCTCCAGGCCACGCATGAGCGCTCCCCCATCACCGTATACACCTTCACCACCTACCCTGGCCTCCAGCCAACGCAAGACCACCCGCGCCCGGCATGGAAGCATCCCCTACACGTCGCCCCGACCCCACGCAAAAGGCCCTCCCACCACGCGCCCCCTCCCGCCGACAGCACCGCCCTCCACACCGCCCGCAGAGGGGCCGCGGCACAACACCAAAGCCACCTGCTCCCACGCATTAACGCTGGACCCGGCACCATCACCGAGGCCACCCACAAAAGCACCTTGAACCTACTGGCTCGCAAGCTACGCCCCAAAATGGCACTGGAGGACACGCTCTGGATATACTATGGCGAAGGCCGCACGGCACGGGTGGCGGACCTCCGCAACATCATCCCCCGCCACATCCAGCGAGCAGTAGGGCCCTTCTCCGTGTACGCGGTACCACACCCCATAACAGCCCCATGCACCCACTGCACCCCTCGGTGCGCACTACCATGCGCAGGCGCTCTGCAGCAACCCCTGCCCACCCCTACCTACAGGGGGGGCATATACCTCGGCACGGTAACCGGGGACCCACACCCCTACCTCCCGCCCGCAGCGGACCGCCACCACGCCATACCACTACACCTTGTCGAGCACCTGGCGGTGGGACCATCCCCCTTCCAGAAGCGCCCCCCCCACACCCCATCAGACGGACGCCCGCCAGATGAGCCGACACACGCCACACCTGGACCCAAACGCGCCATCGCACTCCTCACCCTAAAGGCGGAAGCTGCCATCCCCCGAGACCTGGAGGGGGAAAACCACCTCATGGTGGAAGGGCTGACAGAACACGTCCTGATCGCAGCCATGTACGCCACGGCGTCCGCATCCCGCCTCTGGGAGGACCGCCCCTCCCCACCTCTAGCCCAAGCAGCGCAGGACGCCCCCGACACGGGCTCACCGCCGAGGACATCCACCAAATCCTCAACATGCGAGCACCCCCGAAGACCCACCCTGCGGTCCGCCCCATCCAGCTCGTCAGCTGGGACGCCATGGACGCCCCCCCGACCACCACGGAGGTCCACATCCTCAAACACCGGGGCACCTGGTGGACGGTGGAATGGGACGACCACGGCAAGGTCAGACGGGCAACAGCACACGCCCCCGACGGCGAAGTCCCGCCCCCACCACGCGGAGGAGACCGCTTGCGACTCGCCGCACGCGTCCCCCACGCCCCAGAGGCAGCCTGGGAAGCGCTGCACTACGCCGTCTACTGGGCGCAGGGGGCGCCAGAAGGCCCCCTCCCCCCGGAACGCACCCCAGCGTGGACACGCCACGCCACCCGCTACACGGCCCACATGCGGCGCCACGGGGCAGGCACCGGGCACCGGCTCCTCACCTGGCCCACGGACCCGCCCGACGCCCTGCAGGAGGCCGAGGAAGTGCTTGGCCTCATGACCAAGCAAGTTTTCCAGCTGACGGACCCCGTCCCCACGTCCAAGCCCGACGTCCCAGCCGCCTGCGAACACCCCGTGTTTGCACCGGGCCACGCACCCGTACAGCGGCCCCAGGGCGCACCTCCCCAACAGGGACAACCCGCTGCCCGGCACCGCCAAGGTGCGCAGAAGCGCAAGGCCCCCACACAGGCCAAACCCGCGCCAAAGCCAAGGGCCAAGCCGAAGAGCTGGACCAAAGAGGAAGCCGCTGCCCTGTATCCCGAATACGCCATCAACACCCGGGTGCAGCTGCCCTTCGAGTACCCCACGGCCGCGGGCCCCTCCAAGTGGATATGGGCCGCAGGGGAGGTCAAGCACCGGTACCGCGTCACCGGGGACCACCAGGGGTTCAAGATCCACGTCAAGTGGGACCCGGCCACCCCCAACGACAAGAAGCTGGGGCGCACCATCGAACTCTGGCGAGACCAAGCCGGTCGTGAGATGGTCCCCATGCAGCTGTGCACCCCCGACACGGAGCACCTCACCGGCACCGAGTACACGGGCGAAGTCCACAACGCATGGGCCCTACCCCAGCCCCAGAAGCGGAACCGCAGGGCACCTGCAGCTCAGGGCGTCATCGACCTCCTCGACGCCTGACGGAGCCAGGGCCGGACACGGCCCGCCCCCCCAACTACCGGTCCCCAGAAACCGGCGCCTGCAGAAGCCCACGCCCGCATCAACATCCTCAACGAGCCCGCGGTCACCTACGACCCCACCAAGGCCGCCACACTGCAAGCCATGCCCGGGCCGCACCCCCAAGGCGCAGACCTCCTGGGATTCCTGGAGCAAGCCCTCCGCAAAGCAGACCAACCCGAACCAGCACCGATCCTGGACCCAGAGGGGAACAAATATCACGCCCACTGGGAACGGGGGGTATCCCTCTACCACAAGACGTCGGTCACGGTACATGCCCACCCCGACCTCGGAGTGGATGGTCGCCTCGGGGCGTACGACTGCGTGGGGTCCGGATGGCAGCTAAACGTGCTACTCACGCACGTCCCGTTCGGGGAGGAGACCAAGGACTTCCTGGACACCCTGAGCCTGGCGTACCGCCGACTCTCCCTCCTGGCACCCACCATCATCATAGGCGACCTAAACGGCGCCCCCACCGACGACGACCGCACCGGCCCACCCACAGCCACCGACACAGCTGTCCGGGACGCCATGCACCAACTGGGCCTCACCGACCTCACGACAGGACTCACCGGCACACCCTCCCATTAACCCCACCAAGCCGGCACCCACCCATCCCGCATCGACACGTGCTACGGGGACCCAACCACGGTGCGCGTCCACGAAGCAGCCTACGGGGACCTCCCGCCCACAGGCACGGGCCACCGGCCCCTCTACATTGAT
Source organism: Eutreptiella sp. 'Long Island Sound 2002' (assembly GCA_964036045.1). Classification (NCBI taxonomy): domain Eukaryota; phylum Euglenozoa; class Euglenophyceae; order Eutreptiales; family Eutreptiaceae; genus Eutreptiella; species Eutreptiella sp. 'Long Island Sound 2002'. The sequence continues at coordinate 48,764,501 of OZ038393.1, forward strand.
TTCATCATCCCCAACCTACCCCCACCCGCAGCCACCCTGCCAGACGACACACTCCCACCCACACTGCAGTTCCCGGCCGAGGACGACCACGGCGCCTGGCACAGGTATAACAGGGCCCTACACGCCATCCTACGCCGCCCGGGTGCACCGACACTCACCACCGCCATGCGCCGGGCGGCACAAGCATGCGGCATGGAGCGTGACACCAACCACACGGGGGCACCACCAGACCTCACCCTCCAGCAACTCATCCATGACATTTGGACCACGAAAGGGGAACTCGCCACCCTGCTACACCCCGGCACACCGGAGGCACGAGACCGGGACGCCCACCTCCGTGCGCTCCTCACCACCCGCCGCCACCAACTCCAGGAATGGCACGCCCACCGCATAGCGGCAGCAGCCCAGGAACGCGAAAGATACGGCAGAAACGACACGCCGTACAAGTCCCTACGGTACGTCAGCCGCATCCTGGAGGACACGGGGCGCCGTACCATCCACGCGGTACGCACCCCCGATGGAGGCCTCACCAATGACCCCGACGCCGTCCTCCAGGCAGTCCTGGACAGCTTCCAGGCACAACACGGGGACGCCCTCCCCGAGCTCGACCCCCACACCAGAAACACCATCCGCGAGCATGTGCCCAGGGTCTTCAACCGGGAACAGCGGCGCGCCATCGAACACGACCCCTTCAGCATCTCAGAACTGCAACGCGCCCTAGACCGCCTGAAGAAGGGGGTCGTGCCCGGCGTCGACGGTTTGCCGGCCGAAGCGTACCAACGTCTCACCCTGCCCATCAAACGCCGCCTGGCAGCCCGCCTGTGGGACATCGTCACGGGCGCCACGCCCATCCCCCCTGAGTGGGCCAACCTGGTCCACCCCCTCTACAAAAAGGGGGACTGGGCGCAGCCGGGGAACTGGCGGCCCATAGTCTGCGCCACCACCGAGGTCAAGCTGGTGTGGACGCTCATCCTAGGCCGCATCGCGCCAGCGGTCTTCGCCCACGTGCCCGCCAGCATGTGGGGGGCCATGGCCGGCAGGTCCCCCCACGAGGCCATCTTCCTCCAGGACACCGCACTGGACATGAACCCCTACGAGATGATCATCGCCTCCCTCGATGTCCAAGGCGCGTTCCCCCACGCCACACACCGGCTCCTCATGGAGGTATGGGATGCCATGGGCCTCCCATTCCTATCCTTCATGACCGGGTACATCCAGACCCGACTCTACGCCGTCATCACGGCCGCGGGCCTCACCCCCTGGACTGGCACAGACAGCGGGGTCCCCCAGGGAGGCGCCGAAGGCCCCTTCCTCTACCTCCTCGTCACCCCGCCACTGGCATTCGAGCTAGCACGGGTATACCCGGGGTACGCCCCATACCCGCTACGGTCCCCCCTCATCAACTTCGCAGATGACAACCTCCTCACTACGGCCACCCGCCACCGCGACCCTGAGAACGCAGGGCTACCAACAACCACCGAACAAGCGTCCGCCATTCTCCAACTCACCACAACCTACCTGGACGCCCACCAGCTCCTAGTGCACCCCCGCAAATCGGTCGGGCTGGCCGACGCCAAGACCCCCACCCCCCACATCCGGAAAGGCGAACCCCTACACCTGGAAGACACCACAGTCCACCTGGGAGTCACACAGGCCACGCAGCACCACCACATCACACTCCCAAGCAAGCTAGAAGAGCGCCTCGCCCGGCTCCCCGAAATTGCCAGGGGGGACCTCCTGTCTACGCAGGGCCTGGCGTACTTCATGGAAGCAGTGCTCAACGCGGCCATCGGGTACCAAGCCCTGCACCTCCCACGCCCCCAAGACGCACTACGCCACGCTCGACAGCAAGTGACGAAGGCATGGGCGCAACACGGAGGCTGGCCCACGTCTTTCCCCAAGGAGGCCATGATGGCCCACTGGCGCTACTACGGAGACAATACGGGCGCCCTGGTCGACATGGCCTATGCCAAACACGCAGCACACCTCCTACACAGGGTAACACACAACCACCAACCAGAAGTTCGCGAGGCGGCGGCCATACGCATAAAAGAAGCGCAAATGGCCCGCAACACCTGCCCCCGGTGGATACTGGCACAACACGGCGTCTCCACCCCCGTGGGCACTGGCATCTGGGCCCAGCTACAACTCCTCCTACCGCACCCACACACGCCATCCTGACAAACCACCACTGCGATCAACAGGGGCCACTCGTGGCCACACACACCGACATCCACCGACACCCGGCAGGCGAGGTGGACACCCTGCGCCTCGTAGGGGCCACCATCACCATAGTGTATATCACCCCAACACAGATGAAGATCATGGCCCAATGCGACGCCCACCATGCCCCGTTCCTTTCCGACCCACAATGGCCAGCACGCCACGTCTTCCAAGCGTACCTCCGCGCATGTGCTACGAAGGCAGGGCGCGACATGCCGGGGCCCAAGGACATCGACACGGCGTACACAGCCTTCCAGCGCCAGCACCCCCGGCCCCGCCTGAGCGAGCACGAGACCCCCAACGACAGCGGCACGACGCAGGGGGAGCCCACCCCGTCAGCCGAAGGCTGGACACCACCCACCATCCTGCTGCTAGCACCAAAGGGCCACAAACATGCTACCCGCACCGTCCAGCGACACCATGCCCCCTGGTCCATCCCCAAACACAATGCACCGGAGACCGATGTACCACCAGTCAGACACAGTGACCAGGGCATACCACGCACGTGCTGGCACTGCGGCCCGGCAGCCCTCGACACTCCGTGGCCCCTGCTGCACCTCATCTCCACCCACTACCGCACCCCCACCGCCGCCGCCACCGCCGACCAGCAGGCGTGGCTCTCCCCCTGGTTTCACACAGTACCCCCAGACCACCCGGCGCACGTAGCCTGGATCCGGACACCCATGGCGACATGGACGTTCACCAACGAGCGGGCAGACCCGGACAGCATAGCCATGGAGTACGACCGCTGCGACCCAGACCGCGCAGGACCTCAGGAGGCACCCATGCGCCCCCTACAGCACAAATGCCCCACCCTCCGCCGCGACAAAGACGACAAGGAGCGGCGACAGACCATCACGTGCCAGAAGTTCCACCCCAATACGGGATACCTCTTCCACCTGATGTACGCGTATATCACCCAGGGACGCCCAGACAGGGGCCTCCCCCGCCTCACCCCACGAGCCCAGGCCATCATCACCCAGGGAATAGGCGTCTATGCAGCGCCACTACTGCAACCCACGCAAATCACCGCCAGAACCACCCAGGGGAACCCCATCTACGTCTATCACCCCACAGCAATCGCCCGCCTACCCATACCCAGCGACACCGACATCATCTACTTCACTGACGCATCCGGCACCCAGCAACGCACCCCCACGGTCGGTTGCGCCTCCGTGCGCGTCACCCGGCACGCGGACGTCCTCCACGTGGAACACCACACCGGGACCACCATCTTTGGGGCGTCCTCCCACGGCGAACTGCGCACCATGGCAGACGCCGTCACCGCCACACCGCCACCCACGACGGTCCGGCCCCGCAACATCTGGGTAGTCGTGGACGCCACGGTCGACATCCACCTCACCAGGCGCCTTGCGGACCTGCCCCTCCACGAAGCACTCGAGTCCGGCCTCACCACACAAGCGTTGGGACTATGGATGGCCTTCAAGGGCATGCACCCCCAGGACGCCCTACACATCATCAAGCAGGAGTCACACCGCTACGCATACGGCAATGGACGCGCAGACACGCAGGCCAAACACCAGAACACCAACCACACCCCAGGGCTCGAACGCGTGCGACTGGACACCCCACACGACAGCCACCTGCAGCACCTGCCCTCCATACCCCTGGCCATACAGCCCCCCCAATGGATGCCCGAGGACACGCCGTACACGGATCGAGACAAGCAGTACCACTACCCCACACCCATCCAGCAACTGGCCACCACACTGGGCCACCCAGCGAACACCGAACTCTTCCGACGCCTCGAAAACTCCGTCCACACCCCCCTCTACTACTCCGCCCTACGCCCGGATAGCCTCCCGGCACACCTACAAAAGCCCAGATTCCAACTCGCCCTCGAACAACTTCCCCTCCTCACCCGATACCACCGATGGTATACGCGCCGCTCGATCCACGTCCCCGCAGGACACACCAAATGCATCTGCAGCCACGCGGAAGAAGAAACATGGGACCACTTCAAGGCGTGCCCCCTGTACAGAGGACTGGACACCCTTACAGACTGGAACCCAACCCACACCATCGCACAGCACGCCGGATGGCTGGCGCAGTCCCCGGCAACCCAGCAACTCACCACCGTCCTCAAGCAGACATAGGTGCTCGAGGCAGTCCGCAGGGGACTCGTCCCCACTGCCGTCTACACCTTACTACGCACCCACGTGGAGGACCCCCAGGCCACGGCGGCGCACATGCAGCGGACGGCCGTTGCCAAGACGGCGGAGCAGCTCACATACCGCACCCACAAATACCTGCAGCATGCGGCAACCCTGCCCCCAACAGACCAATCCCACCTCCTCAAACTCCTGTTCTACCAACCATGAGAACCTACCCCGTGACGTACCAACACCGAACCCCCACCACGTCTACACACCGTCCACCGAGCACAGCACTGGCACAGCACACACGGGCGCCACAGGCACCGCACACGCTCCCACCAGCATGCGCGCGCCACCAGCCCCCATCCCCCCACGCCGCCGTCCGTCCACAGGTACCACCAACCACCAGCCACCGCATGCCCCCTCTGCGTTCGCCAGCGGCTACCACAGACAGCCCTGCCCTGCAACCCAGACCACTGGGTCTGCCTGGGAGCCGCGCACCGCCTCACCCACTGCCCCCACTGCGGGGACCTCAACCCCCGCCACCGCGAACGGCCCGCGGCCCCAGCCGCACCCCCCCCCGCCAGCCACCCCAGCTTTTTCGGGTACCTCACCGACACTCTCCGGGACCAACTGGGAGGGTACTACGTGGCGGACGCCGCGGACCACGCATGGGCCATAGCCGTGGCCGCGGGCAACACACCCCTGCCCCCCCACAGCCCACCCCTACGCCACAGCGGAGGCGGCTTGAACGTGGCGGCCCGCCACATCCTCCTCGCCCTATACCTCCACCACCGAGACCTACACCTCCCAGACCCACAACTCCCGGCTCCCCAAGCAGCAGCCCTGACGCCGGAAGCGTGGGCCGACACGGCACCAGAGGAGATAGCAGCCTACCTCCGAACCACGTGCCGCCGGTTCGGAAACGCCCTCGGCCGACGGAAGGGAACACCCTACCCCCTCAGCGCACTCCTCTACCCGGCACACCACCCCCACCTTGCACAACAGACGCCCCCGGAGGGCTGGGCGTCTTTTCGGGACGCCCACCTGGCCGCCCCCGACGAGGCCACCGCCACGCGGATGGGCCTCACGGACCAGGAGGCCTACGTCAGAGGCCTCAAGACGAGACTCCAAGAGGCACACCGCTGGCGCGCCCGCTCCCCGTCGCCCCCACGGGGACAGGGGGGTTCACCCGCCCCCGACACCCACCAGGCCAAGAAGACCAAGGGGCACCGGCACCAGGGGGCCCGCCAACGCGCCCGCCAGCAGGGCGCGACGCCCCGACCAAGGCCCGGGTCCAGCCACACCGCACCGCCCCACGCCCAGACTGCCGGGGCACACCAACAACACCACCACCACCAACGCCCACCACCACCACCGTACCGCAGCACCCAAACCCTGCAGCCCAGTCAGCCACCACCACCCACACATGTCCACACCATGCCAGGACCGGCGTACGCGCAGAGCCAGGGGACATGGCACCACCAACACCACCACCGCGCCCCCGTCCCCCCCAGCCCCTACCCCCTAATGCCCCCAAGCTACAGCGACCCCCACCAGCTACATCCCCACCACGCCCCAGCACAACCAGGCCCCGCGAACCACCCACCCCACATAGCGCACATCACCGCACCACACCATCACGTGTTCCACCACCACCAGCCCCTGCCACCACACCCACCAACGCCGGGGTACCACACACAACCGGCACACCCTCCACACCACCACCACGCGGTCCAGCACCACCCGCCGCCCCCGCTACACGGGCCCACGACATACGAGCCACGGTACACCCCCATGGACCCGCGAGGAGCCGCGCACGCACACCAGCAACACCAGGGCCTAGTAGGAGCGCCCCACCACCACCAACAGCCCCCCCACCCACACCCCATACCAGCGAGCACCATCCACCAGCAGCCACCGATCACATACGGACCACAGCCCCACCCGGGGGCTCATGCGGTCGCCTCCCACCCGCACCCCGGCACCGCAACCAGTCAACAACCGCAAGGGCCACACGGCGCACACACACAACACCCACACGACCCACAGGGACGCCCGGACCCCCACCCGGCACAACACCCACCCCCGCCCCCCCCACCCCACCACCAGGAGCAGCCCCCCCACCCACACCCCATACCAGCGAGCACCATCCACCAGCAGCCACCCATTACATACGGACCACAGCCCCACCCGGACGCTCATGCGGCCGCCTCCCACCTACACCCCGGCACCAAAACCAGTCAAGAACCGCAAGGGCCACACGGCGCACACACGCAACACCCACACGACCCACAGGGACGCCCAGACCCCCAGCCAGCGCAACACCCACCCCCGCCCCCCCCACCACCAACAGCGCAACCCCCGCACCACCCCCCCCCCGCCCCCCCCCCCGAGACCAGGCCACGGACACAACACGCGGCAGCCAGCACCAGCCAATCGACGTCGATGCCCCCGCCGACACAGGCCACCGCGAATCCCCCCTCCCGCGACCGCCACAAGAGACCCCATCACCGGACCCCACGCGCGACAACGACGACCACCCCCCCCAACCCACACCACCCCCCCCCCCACACCCCACACCACCAGTCGCCGCACCGGCCGAACACTACGCCCTACACAACCCCGCAGCGGTACGGCAGCACCTCCGGGGACTCGGGGAACAGGACGTCGTGCTGTACCTCCGCACTTCCGGCACCAGCACCCCCATCCGGGCGGCCACCCTGGTCCAGGCGGCCACCTGGGGGGAAGGCGTCAGAGACTTCCTCTTCGACGCCTTCCTCCACGTCGCCCGACACGAGCGCCCCCCACGCGCCACCCCAGACGGCGAGAGCCCGCCCCCCACGGGGAGCCGGATCTGGGTGCCCCCCATCGACTGGGGGCGACACCTGGTCGGACACCCCGTGCCTGAGCGGGACAGTACCAGGGGCCGCACCCGCTACCGGGAGCCCAACATGGCCCACCCCCCACCCGACGCCACCCCCGACAGCACCAAAGAGTGGGAGCGGGAAACATGGGTAGCCCGGATGGCCTCCCTAAGCAACTTCCGGCACCACGTCCCGGGGGACATCCCCACCCCCGACGAGCAGCAGCCAGCCCCCTCCACGTACATGACCCTCATGTACAATCTGCACTACACCCTCTCCACCACCACCTACGACGCACCCACAGACCACTGGGTGGTACACGGCACCGACTCCCTCCTCCCCGCCGACTACACCCCCCCCCCCCACACAACCCAGGCCCCGACACGTACGCCAGGGGGGACGACCTGGACGACCCCCACATCTGGGGCACGTGGGAACCCGCATCCCTGGACACGCTGCTCTCCATCCGCAGCGGCTGCCAGGGCGTTGGTAGGGCAATGTATTGCCTCGCCAAGTGGACCCAACGGACCTGGGGGAACTCCACGGACCGATGGGTGTGGGTGTCACGCTGCGCCCCCAGCAGAGGGAAGCCCCCCGAAACCGCGAGGGACCCACCCCCCCACGCCCCACCACCCCACAACTATGCCCGTACATGGTGGCAGCCCGCCTCATGGCGCTGCTATGGCCGGGCCCCCACACCCCCACCCAAAACTACCCCCACCTCACAGAGGAGGACATGCCCGGCATCCAGCGATGCTTCTTCCGGACCCTCGACTACCTCCAGCAAACACACCCCCACGTCCTGGAGCAGAGATGGCCACCCCCCGGGTAACCCACGTGCCCGCGCGGCCGGGACAAAGCCGCCACGCCAGCACCAGCACGCACGGATCACCAGGGAAAACGCGCGCACACGCCCGATGCCCGAACCTGCACCCTCGTTCTCGCTACTTACAGGACCCAGCATCATACGCCCGCCCCCGAGGCCCGGGACCCTCCGCCGTCTCCCGCGGCCCTCTTCTCCGCCTCCGACTCCACAACCTCCACCACCACGACCACCTCATCCACCACCACCACCACGTCCTCGTCCAGCACTCCACCCCCCAGGCCGCGGGGGACACCTCCCAAACGGGCCTCCAAACCCGCCCCCACCGCGAGCAGCCCCGCCGCCGCCAAAGCCCACGCCCCGGCGAAGCCCACGCCCACGACCCAGCCGAAGCCCAAGACCGCCGCCAAACTGCGACCCGCAGCCAAGCCCAAACCCAAGCCCAAACCCGGCGCCACGACGGCAACGCGAGCCCGGCCCCCCGAGGATGTCCTCTACGACATCCGGCCCCAGCCGTCCCAGGCCCGAAGGCAGCAGCGCCCAGCGCGGCGCCCCCCCACCGTCACCGACGCCACCGCCACCACCTTCATGGCGGAGCGCGCTGCAGCCGAAGCGCGACGCGCCTCATCCCACCACCTCCCAAAGCCCGCACCCCAGGCCCACGGACCGCCCCCGACCAAGCCGGAACAACGCCAAGGTCCACCAGCAGCGCCCCCGCCCCCCTACCGGCCCCCGATGACAGTCCACATGCAACGCATGCCCCACTACTGCCGCCGCCGCGAATCCCCGCCCAACCCCGAGGCGGAGACCGTACGCGCCCACCCGCGGGTCCACATCCGCGTGCACCCCCACTCCCCACGCACCCCCACGGAACAGGACTACGAGGAATCCCCCAGGCCCGCGGCCGCCGCCGGTCCCCACGACCCCGTCACACCCACCCACGCCCACTCCTCCGCCCACGACCGCAGGCCCGCCCAGGAACAGTGGTGGCAGCGCTGGACCCACACGCAGCTCTGGGAGCTGCGGAAGTGGGCCCGGGGAGAGCCCTCCCTCGAGGGCCTGGTCCATCGGCCCCGCAAGGGGTCGGTGGAGAACGGCCGCCTCGGACCGGCGGGGGGGTGGATGCCGCAGGCCGCATGGGAAGCCATGCTGGCCGATGCGCTCCACCCCCTGGGAGTCCAGCCCCGCAACCTCCCCGCGCCCCAGGACCACCGGTACGTCCTCAGGCGCCTGCGGGAGACCCTCCAGGAAACGCGGCGAGACGGCATCCGCCTGTGGGACATCACCCAAAGCCCAGCCCCGCACGCACACACCCCCTCACCACCCCACAAGCGTCGGCGCACCGACACCGGCGACACCCACAGCACCCCAGGAGCCCTGCGCGCCACACAACACGACGCGCCAGACCACCCGGCCAGCGGCGCCGCCATCTAACCCCGTTACCCAGCACACCACCACCACGGGGCGCCACGCCAGGCCCCGCCCAGAAGTCACCAAACGAACCGGACGCCGAAGGAAGCCAACGCACACGACAACGAGCACCACTACGCCCAAAGGCGCCGAACCCAGACTCGATCCCGTGGGCTCCTCCCCACCCTCAGCACGACACACACGTCACTGACGTCACTCCTCCGCCGTGCCCCCTCCCACGCCACTGCCCCGCCCCCCCCCCCTCCCGCCACACGTCCCCACGCCGCCCAGCACCCAGCCCCACACACTGCGCCACAGCATCGCCTCACAGTAGACCGCCGTCCTGTGGTCCCGCCCCCCCCAACACCGCTCCCGGGGCCGCACCCGGCCCACGTCGTGTTCACCCGCACGTCGCGGGCCGCGGACATCCTCCCGCTCCTCGCCGCCACCCCTCCCGGGCATCGCATACTGCTTGCCGCCAACCCCTCGTTCCTCAGTGAGGTCCCCATCGAGCACGCCGACGCCCTGCACGTGCGCCCGCTGCTGCCCAACCTGCACGCTGCGTACGCCCCCAGCACGCCCGTCGACCCCTCCGTGTGGGACTCCCAGTGAGGCCACCCGCCAACGGCCGGCCCGCACGCACCACCCCGCACTCGCCTCGGGCACACGACCCCGTGGACGCCGCTACCCACACGCCCGGCCCCGCGCAACCGCCTCACCTATGATTTTATGAAGCAGGCTCATCCCAAAATTTATTTTGGCTGATTTTTGACGAAAAATGTGACATTTTGGCGGAGAGAGGCTGCCAAAACTGGTCCATGTGCATTCCTTTGCTCCTGTGACGCGTTTTTGTTGCATCGGGCACCCTTGAAATAGGGGGGGGGGTCTTGGAAGTCCCCGCCAGGGCGAAAAAACCTGTTTCGGGCCAAAAAATGGCAAATTTTGGCACATTTTTGACAAAAAATGGCAGATGGCTTGGTGGATGTTGCTATGTTTTGGAAATCGTCAAGTGGTTCCACGGAACACCTTTGATTGATCCGCAGCCTCTCGGAACAAGATAGAATGTGTTTTCCGACGGAAAAATGGCAAAAAAAGGCCAAATTGTGGCTTTTTGGGAGGTAATTGACCGTTTACGAGACTTGGGAGCAGTTCCGAGCGGGGTATCGTGATTGAAAAGGTGCGGGTGGTTGGTATCTTCGATTGTACGCGCAAAAAGCGCTTCGTAATCGCGTATTTTCAGATTTCTGAGCCAAAAATTGCTCTCGGCGAGTGAAAATGCGCGCGCGGCGACAGTTTCTGTTGGTTTTTTGGCATCCGCTGCGACAATAATTTTGGGATCTGGCGACTTCATAAAATCATAGGTGTAACCGAGCCAGAACTCAAGCACAAATCAAACCCGAGCCACACCCCAAAACCGCTAACCCTTGACTCCTAACCAAACCCGCCGAGGGAACAACGTAACCACAGCCCACACCCACAGCCCACACAGCCGCCTAACCAGCCAGCACCAGAAGCAAAGAGACACCTCACCAAACCCACCCTGACCCAAGCCTAACCGAGCAGAAGCCCCAACACAAATCAAACCCGAGCCACATCCCGAAACCGTCAACCCTTGACTCCAAACCAGGCCCGCTGAGGGAAATACGTAGACACAGCCCACAGCCACAGCCCAGACAGCCGCCTAACCAGCCAGCACCAGAAGCACAGAGACACCTAACCAAACCCACCCTGACCCATACCCGTGTACATCAGGACACGTGAGCCGCACCCCTGGGGCGCGACCGCCGCCACAGCACCGACGACACACGCCAGAGGACACAACGCTATAGCACCGCCGCACCAGCTGCCCATGCCTGTGCCTGCAGTGTACGCGCGCCCCTGCTTTCCTCTTTTTTGTTTTTTCTTTTTCTTTTTTTTTTTTTCCAAAAAAAAAAAAAAAAACAAAAACAAAAAAAAAAAAACAGAAAAAAAAAACGAAAATTAGGGGGGGAAGAAGAGGGACACAACCACCCATGGCACACGCGCACCGCACACAGCACGCACACCGGTGAACAGGAGCCCAGTGGCCGGGGACACCGCACATGCAACACAACACACCGAGCGAGCACACCGGTGAACAGGAGCCAGCTGGCCCAGGACACCGCAGACACACCACAGCAAACCGCGCGGGCACACCGGTGAACAGGAGCCCAACGGCCCAGGACACTGCACACACGTAGGGCGGCCGAGGGACAGGAAAGAACCAATACCCCATGGGTCGGACGCACTGGGGCGACCCAGCCGACCCACCGGGCCAGTGGCAGGAGCGGTACTCCAAGGCCACTGGTCCGAGCCCGGCCAGGCTGCATCGGGGACCATGGCAAACGTCACCCGGAGCCATGGAAGCAACCGGTGACAGGCGAGCCGGTACACAGTCCAGGAGGGGGTCACCTGCCAAGCAGAGTGGCCCCGCAACTCAAGCCACAAGGGTGAGGCGGTCGTACCGTAGACAAGCGGGAGCAATACCCCTTGTGGTGAGAGATACTCCACACGGCTGGGCAGCCCCCCAGAGCTGCCGCCCAAAGGAGGGGGCATGTGGCCCTACCCATGGACCGGGTGGCCGCGACAATTCCTTCCCAAGCACATGCGGGAGCGGCTCAAGAGGCACCTGACATAGGGCAGTGGGAGGGACAGGACGTCCCCTTGGTAAGACCTTCTTCCTGCAATGTCAAAGGAGGCATCCCGAGCTCCCGAAGATACCTACCTACCTACCTGAATTGTTTTGAGATCTGAGGGCGTCCACCTGTGATCTGCGGTCGTGTGAGTCGCCGCTCGACCTTCTTTTCCAAGGGCAATTCAAACAGAGCATCCCTTCTCACCACTGGCGTTGACCTTGCCTTCGAAGCCATGTGCATCCTGGGACTTCTGGCGTTCTAAGTTTGCATACTTTTCTAGTTGGTCCCAGATCTGCTCGACTCCATACGAGAAGATCCACGGTCGTACCTTCAAAACTGTTCCCTTATACTTCACTTTTCCATCCACCATGCTGCAGAAAAACTCCGACTGTTCAAAATCCTGGAAACCAACTCTCCATCTGCCCTCACGAATAGTGATGCCTCCAATCCAGTAGCACTGATAGAGTGTAGCAACTCACGAACTGCCATATTTCCCATAGTTTCTTGTAATCCTCGGAATTCAACCCAGTTGCCCAGGACTTTTTGGTCCGCCTGAGAGTCCCTGATCTTCTGCTTGGTCTCCGGCGTGAGCTTGCTCAGGAGGATCTTCTTCATTTCGCCTTCAGAAAGTCCTTCTCCAGAGTTCTCCGCCTCTTGCACCAAAAACTCCCAATCTTGCCTTGCAATTTGAATTTCTTCCAGAAACAAGTTCTTGATCGCCCTGAAGTTCTCCAGACGGTTCCCGTAATGATCTTCAGGAAGTCGAGAGCCTTCCTTCTTGAGACTTCGAGACAGCTCTTCATAAGTCAGGGGATCTCCTTGATTTTGTCTTTCCACATAGAGATTATATGTACTTTCTCTGAGCTTGCCAGTCAAACAGTCCATCAACCCAAGGATCCAGAGTTCCTTGTCCAGTTTCTCCGTCTGCAGCCACACCATGAACTGCCTCTCGAAGGACGCCCAGTAATTTGGGTGCCCTGAGAACTTCGGTTGCTTCATTACTGATCCTCTCAGCCTCATGTGCAAAGGATTCAGCAAGTGGTTCAGGTTGAAATTTGTGGCTGTGCCAACCGGATTGACGAACACTTAGTTGACTGCGGCGCCTCCCATTGCCTGTCCCTGTGCAATTGCAGCCGCCAGCAACGCCTGGTCCACAGTAGGCTGCACGAACGGCGTTGGTTGTGCTTGATGCAGCCTCATCTCCTTCAATTTCTTCTGCTTTTCTTTGATCTTGGCTTCGTTTTCTTTCTGCTGCCGGTCCTTCTTCTTCAAAGCCATTGATCACTCCTTCACGGTGGTCCTTGCTTCTCCATCAATCTCTCCGACAGTACCAACAGACAATACAGACCTCTCCGACGAAGATTCTCCTCCTTCGGTACCCAGATTTAACCCAATAGGACTTCGAAATTCAGTAGGGGGGATACCAGAAATTCCAGTAAAAGCTGGATGTGAACCAGTAAAAGCTGGGGGTGCTGGAGAATGTGAAACGCCGTAAGGCGTGGATGTAGGTGCAGCTGAGGAGGTAGGTGCTGGGTGGCTTGCCATCGTAGGCGCTGGTCCAGTGAGCCCAGTAGTGCTCAGATTTTGTACCAGATCTGTAAGCTTCTCCAGCTTCTGTTCCATCTCCTTCCACTTGCTGTCATCATCCCTCTTTTTCTCCTTGGTGGCCTTCTTCAGCTCCTTCACCCTGTTTTCCAGCGACGAAATCTGTCGTCGACAGGAGCAGTCCTTGGCGCTTTCGCCACAGGAAGGACATCTCGTCCCCTTTCCTTTGCTTCTCACCTCGTCGACCAAAGTGTCAACACTGAAGGTGGAGCTGGGAAGCTTGGACAGTTGCTCCCTGGAGAGGTGCGAATGTGTCGAATCACACCTCATTTCGTCGACCTCGTCGTCGTTCGGACCCCAGGCGCCCAACTGACCAGCGTGCGGATGCACATTCTGGCGTCTCTCCTCGGCAATGATGGCCATCTGCACCATCACGGCGACCTGGTGGTCGGACTGGTCAATCAGCTCCTCCCAGTCCTCTTGCTCCTGCAATTGGGCGTCGAATCTCGACCGGCCGCTGTCCCTGAGGAACTGGCACGACGCCCTGAACCAGTCCCTCAGGCGGCCGCCTCTGCCAGCAGCCAATTCTGCCTGTGCAGGAATTCCTCATTCCAAATCTGCTGGAAGTGGTTTTCCCAGTAATCACCACTAATTCGAGTGTCAGACTGCTCTCCTTCGCTGCTGCTGTCTTCAAGATCAGGCAAAGCGTGAGAGGAGGAACCAGATTCACTCGAGGAGGGAGATTCTCGACCGGGTTTAAGGTTGGGTGGGGCGTTCATACAACAATCAGCACAGGTATGAACTCCAGGCCAATGTCTATGGCCACAGTAAGGGCACTCTGAAGGTTGATCCTCGGCTTGCTGGGGAGATGCCACGAATGTAACCTCAGGGGGAACACGCAGTGACCCAGAACGAGTAATAGCCCCGCTAAAGTCCGACGATCTCAGAGCATCAGTGGAGATTCAAGAAGCAGAGTCATGATTTCCTCTGCTACCATGTAACCGCTGCATAGTGGTTGATCTTTGTTGTAACTGCGAAGCCTGTAGCCTTGATGCCCCAGGGGCCGTAACGCCCGACACTGCCCCTGATATCTCCGAACCCACATAACCCTCTTCGGACCCATATCCAGCCTCTGGGAGCGACATATGCGAAGCACTTGTAAGTCCTTTGAACTCCATGGTGGTATATGAAGAGTACGAAAACCCGGTCTACAAAAATGGAGCAGACATAGAAACTCAATGCGCATTCATCGCACATAATGACACAACGTGAAATCATTCGGAATAATTTAAATAAATCCGATTGGGAAATCACGAAAGACAAATGCGACTCGACGCGCGCTCACAGGCGACATCTGGCGGCGAACGGAAAAAATGAAATGAAGCGGAAAATTTACTGCACTAATGTACATCTGAGAATCATTGAAATTCTGATCACATCAGTGTATAATTGAGTGCTGTCACTGCTGCCGTTACACCACCATGCCACAGCACAGCACAGCACAGCAGAGCAGAGCACAGCACAGCACAGCAGAGCAGAGCACAGCAGAGCAGAGCACAGCACAGCAGAGCACAGCACAGCAGAGCACAGCACAGCAGAGCAGAGCACAGCACAGCACAGCACAGCGCAGCACAGCACAGCATGCATTGAGGGGTCGGGGGGGGGGGGCAGTGATGACGTGGGTTGGAGGGTGGAATGTAGTGCGCAATGTGGTCCCACTGTCTCTCTCTCTCTCAGAGATGCACAGCTGTGAGGCGGCAGCGGTGAGTCACGCAGCAGACGTCAGGCAGGAGTAGGTCGAGGAGATCGGATGAGATGCAAATGAGGTATGCTGAGATCGAGTCAGATCAGATGTCAGGACTGGGAGCTGCAATTGTGCGCAAGAGACAGTTTGGGTGCTGACACTCCAACGTGGTATGAGGTCGTCAATTTCTGCACCCTGTGAAGTCCGCAGCCCGTACTCTGATTTCTACTCTGTGTACTATGGGAGCTGCAATTCTGCACAAGAGACAGTTTGGGTGCTGACATTCCAACATGGTATGAGGTTGTCAATTTCTGCACCCTGTGAAGTCCGCAGCCTGTACTCTGATGTGTACTCTGTGTACTCTGATGCTCCAATTGTCCTAAGAAGGAGAGGAGGGGAAGGGGGCCCGGTGCTGTTCCAGACGTCTTTCCTGTTTGTCCGCGTCTCCCGGAAGAACCGCCAGAAAGAGTTTCTGATATCCCTTGCTTGTTGTTGATATTGAAAACCTTGATTGCTTTTCAAAAGATGTTTCCCCAAAACTGCAAAAAGGTAAAGTCCACGGACAAGGAACACCACAAACAGGATCAAAGTCAAAATTGTGATAGTATTCTTCCAAATCAAAGCATTGCAAGCAAAGAGGCGCTGCATATAGACAAGTGAGGAATCATATATGCAACTCAAATGCGTGACCTTTTGAACCGACCCTGAGAAGAAGTGCAGCACAAAAGCTCAGCAACAAGTTCATCATGTCCACGCCAAGCGTCAGGACCTGGCCCATCAGAACTGTCCAAGTGCAAATGGGCAGCATGGCCCACCCAATGAGTGAACCACCTTACCGAGCTCCACATCATCTCAGTGGCGCATCTGGGTCCCAAGGAGATCCAGAACGCAGAAGGGCGGAAGAGAATAAAGGGCTTACCACCGAGGCCTTAGCAGCACACGGTGGAGACAGCTTCAGTCACCTCCACAGACGTGTAGCTGCCTCAATATCCAGATCCAATTGTCCAGCTTCATCCTCAACTGCCATTGAAGGACCTGAGGAGTATGAGGAGCTGAAGAAGAAGATGGATGAGTACATCCTACATGCAGAGTACTACAAATCCATCTGTGGGGAAGATGGAGAGGAGCCATTGGCTGTACATGGATCCAGACCACGTACAGACCTAGGGTCCTACGCGCACTCCGGTCCTCCGTCCACTGCATCCCTGCCAAGACGACTAAGACCTGAGTATCCAAGACGATGTTGTCCAACCCCAAGGGCTCCCGAAGTGGGTCCGACCCGAGTGGAAGGACGACATCACCCAAGGCCAACCTACGGTGCCCTGGATGATACGGCCGAGCTGTTGGCCAAACTCCTGTCTGGATCAGAAGATCCAGATGTGACGGCCCTATCGGAGGCCATTAAGGCTAAACTGGGTATTGCAGAACCCTTACCCAAGCCAGAGTTGCCCTCTCTCTCTCCAGGACTGAGTACCCTGGCCGAAGATCTCAAGAGATCAAGGGTCTCAAGGCTGTTGCCTAAGGTCACCTGCCCCAGCCCCCTTCACCCCCGTGCCACGACAGTGCCTATGGCTGATCTACAGGACGTGCCTGTCACAGAGATTGAGAGAAGAGGCCTGTCAGCCCTGGCACCTCTTGCCGGCGTGTCGCCTTCAGGCCTAACTCCGGGGGGTGGGAAGAGGGGCAGACCAATTGCCCAGGCCAACATCCAGCTGGAATTGCCGGAGTTCGACCCCAAAAGTCTGCCAGAATGGGCAGAAGAATTTGCAGAATTCCTTTTGTTGACTGGCCAATCCCATGTGGATGTGGCCACCAAATGTTCACTGCTAAAACGCTCATGCAAAAAGAAGTTTTTGCAAAAACAGGTGAAACAGATTGTGAAAACCTGTTCTACCTGGGCAGAGGTACTCCTGAGGTTGGAGAAAACATTCCCAGTCTATTAGACTGACCTCAGCGTACGCACACAGATCGAAGAGCTACCTATGCTCCCTGAGTTCCCATCCGCTGCGCGAATTTCTGAGTACGTGTGCGACTTGGAGTACTTATTTTCGAGGATGAACGTGGGCTCCTACGGAGCCACTGAGCCCCACCTGTGGCTCATGAGTAAGATCCCCCAGCGTACGTGGGATGATTGCCGCTCCACCTCTGAGAGGAAGAGCAGGACCCACTCGTACGATGAACTGGTGGATCTCTTGATTGAGCTAGCTCTTGAGAGAGAGAATGACCCCCACATGGAGAAATTCCTCAAGAAGCATTTGGGACAAGGTGGTACCCCTACCCCCGAACGTGGCGAAGGGAAGGGGCATAAAAATCCAACTAACACCAACCAGGGAGGTGGTAAAGGGAGGGGCAACCTACGTGCCATGAACGAGGTTCAACCTGATGCAGGCACACCCCCCCTGTTGTACTGCCGACCTGTCAATGACAAGGGGGAACCTTGTCATGCCTCTGACTGCGATCTCTGCAGTGGCTGTATGCTGCAGATGAAACGTCAGCAGCATACCAAAGATGGGAAAACTGTGACCCATCAGGACCATTTCAGGTGTACCATCACCTGTGGTTACTGTGGCAAACGTCGTCACTACGAGGACGAATGCCACATCAAGAAACGCGAGAGTGACAAACTCAAGCGTCAGGAGGCCGAGCGCCAGAAGACCCAGACGCCCGCCAGACATCCCCCAAACGGGGATAAAGGAGGTAAAGGAGGTGGCAAGGGGGGTGGCAAAACTGGACCCCCTAACCCCCAGAGGCGCTCATCAGCGCCCGTTGCTACACCCACTCCTGCTGCTACACCCGCTCCCGCCGCAGGTGACCCTAGGAAACGCCCCCAAGGGGATAACGCTACCCCTGAGGGGAATAATTCCAAGAAGAGGCGCTTGGTCCTCATGGCTGCAGGCGTGGATGTGAAATTCTCTGATGAGGAATAGGGGGGCGGCTCCGAAGAGGAGGACTTGGTTTTCTGGATCCTCGTGAAAATCGGGGATCGGGTTTTTCGAGCGGTGCTTGATACCGGTGCAACACTTTCCATAGTGGCCCGGCGCCTGCTTAAGATCCTCAGGAAAACTAAGATCGTGGCCATAAGAGTAGGGGATGGGCGTACCATCCATTCTTTGGGGGGGGTCGATGTGACTATATGTCTGGGCGACGAAAACGTGACCCAACACTGCAGAGTGTTGGACACTGACGCCTTTGACATCGTCATTGGCACCGATTTTCTACGAAGAAACCCCCAGGTAAAAATGCTGTCCCTACAGCGTCCCTATTCTTTGCACTGCGACTTTGGCAGTGGGCTATTCTCCGTTCTTTTGGAGCTGTCAGGAGGAAAAGAGTCTGGGCTGCGCTACGCAGACAAGACGAACTATCGTTCTGAAAACTACCAACTGGCCCGTCACGTTCTTGAAGATGGACTGGCGGCCCTTCAGGTAAACCTGGATGAGATCCAGGTGGAATTGTTTGCGAGCAAACAACAGCACATCATGCAATTGTACTGCTCGAAACAACTGAACAATGCTTTCCGTTTCTTCTGGAAAGCAATGGGCCTAGTGTATGCTAACCCACCCTTCTCCCTGCTCGCGAAGGTTCTAACCAAGATCGCTTATGAGGGAGGAAGCGTTGTTATGTGCACCCCGGACTGGGGTTGCTCTGGTGAACATGCTTACTGGCGCCGTATGCTAGACCGAATGACCGTGGGAAGAGTGCAACTCCCCGACGGCCCCATCTATGTGCCTGAGGACTCAGACACAGCTATGCAGGCCCCTGAGTGGGCCAGTTTCCTGTCCATCACCGATGAATCTCTCAATCCTGTACCCCTGTGTGACCTAGACCAGGTGCTACTAAAAGAGGTCATGGCCAAAAATTGTGGCTTGACCCTTTATGATCTCAAAAATCGATCCCCTGAGCACCTATCTGCCACACTTACAGGGTGTGAGTCTCCTGATGACTATCTGGAACTAGCAGCTGTGAAAGAGGATGCTGACGACCAACTGTCTGAGATCGCGAGCACTATACCCTCTGTTGATCCCAGCTGTGTTGACCTAAAACATAGTGCTTTCCTAGCCCAACTGTTGCTAAAGGAGGTAGATCTAGAGTCAACCTCTGAACCTGCTTCCCCTGTTGGGAAGCCAGTGCTACACATGCAGCCTATGCACACACGTGAACCCGTGGCCCGGAGTGCTGATGCTCTGGCGCGGCCTGCTGCTAATAACATGCCATTGTCTGAGCATGACACTCAAGAGCACCGGCGGCTGTTGTACCTGAAGGCCGAAGGTATTGAACGCCGAGAGCGGCTGCAATACCTCAGACAGTCCTGGAAATACTCCATCTGGTCTGAGGAGGACGATGAGTCCTATACGCTGCCTGATCCTGAGATACCTCTAGTGTATTCTCTACACTATGGGCAGCAACGTCCCACTGAGTGGGACGATGGTACTGTGCCTGCCGAAACTGCTGATCGGCATAAAAAGAAAGAACATGGAAAAAGCAACCTCCATGCTGAGGAGGATTTCCTTCAGAAACTCGAGAGTCTTAACCTTGACCCCCGCCTGAAGAAACTGCTGATAACCTATAAGGAGCCGTTCGGCGCCTTGCCGCCTCCCCTTTCTTGTAAAAAACTGGTCCAGATGGACCTGAAATTGAAACCAGAAATTGAAAAGACGCGAGTGAGGCGTCGTCCCTATCCCGCTCCACAGGAACAGGTCGAAGAAATCGAGCGCCAGATCCAAGAATGCATTGATGCTGGCCTCGTTGAAGAGTATAAACACGGGGACTATCCCCATCACTGCAGTCCCTGTTTCCTTGTTGCTAAACCAGGGTCGACTGCCCTACGTATTGTTGTAGACTATGGTGAGGTCAACAAGAAAGCCCAGAACCACTCAGGGAGTATTCCTAACATGGAAAACACCCTGGAGCGTATTGCCAAATGCAGGTATAAGACCAAAATGGACAAACGCTCTGGTTTCTGGCAGGTGGACCTAACCGCCGCAGCTCAGGAGCTGTTGGCCTTTATAACCCCTGAGGGTCGTGTTTTCAAGTGGGAGGTTATGCCTTTCGGGGTGGCTAATGCCCCAGCGCTCTTCCAGGAGCTTATGAACAAAATTTTGTACATACTGAGGCGCAGGCCTCTAGTACAAGAGTTGATTTCTCGGGGGGCAGAAATGGAGGCTCACATCGACGACGTGAGTTTGGGTACTAATACCAAAGAGGACCATGTCCTTCTCCTCCGTGAATGTTTCACTGTCTGTCAAGAAAACCATCTCTGAATCAAACTCGAAAAATGTGAGTTTATGAAAGAGGAGATGGAGTATTTGGGTTTCGACGTGGGGTATGGCTGGTGGAAACCAGCCGCGTCTAAGATGCAGCCCCTACAGGACATGCAGATTCGCGATGACCCTAAGAAGGGTCTACACGATGTGAGGAGTTTTGTGGGCGCCTGTAATTTCTATCGGCGTCACATCCACAATTTTACTTACTCCTCTGCACCCCTCCCTGACCTGATCAAGAAAGCTACTCCCTGGAGGTGGACCTCCAGAGAGAAAGAGTGTTTCCAGGAGTTGAAGAAGAAGATTGCCTCCTCCAACTGCCTGGGAGTACCCCGCCCTGAGGGCGAGATAGTCCTGATCACTGATGCCAGTGATGTAGGTAGGGGAGGTACAATCTACCAATGGCAGGAGCTTAGCCCCGCTGAACTAACCCACTGCCATTATCGTACTACTGGACTGAACCGTGATGGTTCGTTGAAACATGACTATCCTACCAGTGAGTGGCGACTGGTGCCTCTGGGACACTGGAATTGGAAATGGAACCAAGCGCGTTCCAACTACAGCACCTATGACCAGGAACTCCTGGCCGGTATGTTGGTGCTATCGTCACAATCCCGACTCCTGGGATCTAACCCTATTGTCTGGCTGTGTGACCAGAAGCCTGTGAAGTCCTTTCAGAAGGGCCCACCACCAGAAAAAGCAAAGCTAAGACGGTGGTGGACTTACCTGAGCCAGTTCAGGCTGACAGTGCATCATATGCCCGGGATTAAGAATGAACTGTCTGACTATATATTGCGCAACAACTTCGATGCGCTTATTGGTGAGAGCTCTGAGGCGCTCGCCAAAGAGGCTTCAAGCATATGGATGTCCAGCTTGACCTGTCCATGCGCACTGCTGGAATCCTGGAGGGTTGGAGTCTAACCGACTATCAGTCAGAGTATGAAGAAATTCTTCAAACCCTCAGCACCGGTCTCGAACCCCGTGTCATTGACGGGCACCAGTGGTATAAAACCAATCAGTACCTCTTCTACGAGGACCGAATTGTGGTGCCCGAGGCACGACTGGATGGGTGCCTACAGTGGTCCCATCTCAGTTCTGGTCACACTGGCGCTAATCGCTCAGTGGACTTCTTGCGTGAGGGTTTCTACTCTAGTCTAACCCTGACTGAACTGAGGTCGCGTATGCAGACCATTGTGGATGCTTGTGGCTGTCATGCCAGCAAGCAGAGCGAGAGTAGGGATAGGGGCCTGATCTCCAGCTTACCCATACCCTATTGTGCTAACTCTCTTCTCTACGTGGATTTCATCCACGGCCTACCACGCTTTGGCGGCTATGATAGTTGCCTCGTGGTCACCTGTGGTCTATCTCGCTTCACCCGTGTGTTCCCTTGCAATAAGAAAACCACAGGTGAGCAGACTGTGAAAATGTTGGTCGAACAATGGTTCGAACCCTATGGAGCACCTAAGCAAGTGCACTCTGATGAAGATGTACGCATCCGCAGTGACACTGGGTGGTACAAACGAGTGCTAAATGCCCTCAACGTGGAGGTAACCACAGATGTGCCCTATACCCACACGTCTAATCCTCTCTGTGAGAGACAGAACCGTGTGGTGGAGCAAAACGTAAGAATCCTGATGAAACAGGAGCGCACCAAGGACTGGGTACGCCTAGTGCCCTGGGCAGTGCTGTCCATGAACTCACAGCGGAGCTCTTCTACGGGTTTCACCCCCCACGAACTGTTCCATGGAGGACGACCTGCTTGGTTCTTCAAAACTCCCTTTCCTGAGGAATTCAAGAGCCCTGTGGGAGATTGGCTGGAACACAAGCAGTCTCTGGCTAACCAGGCTGGTACTAACCTGAGGCACATTCGTGACCGTGAAGAGAGCCGACGGAACCGCCTACGGCGACCTGCCAGCTTCGAGGTTGGTGATCTTGTTTTGGTACACCATTCACGCCTACCCTCCTGGCCATGTAACTGCCTACAGGACCGTTACTTTGGACCCTATCGTATCATCAGGATAGATGGATCCAGGATCCATGTCAGGTGCAGTCCACGTCTAGGTGGTGAACTGCTGTGTGCACCTAAGCAGTTGAGGCACTATCACTCCCCTGACGACTTGTCTTGGGATGAGTGGCGCCTCAGCGACAGTGAGATTGAACGTATAGACCTAGAGAACGCTGCCAGTCCAGAGGAGGCAGACGAACTCGAAGAGATGACTGCCGATGAGATGGCAGTCGATGGTTACTACGTGGTTGCAGGTATTGCTCGCCACGAGTATAAACAGGGCTGGAAATTCCTTACCCTGTGGGATGGCTATGGGTTGTCTGAGGCGACCTGGGAACCTATGTCAGCCTTCATACAACCAGATGGGAGTATCAACCCCATCTTCCGCACTTACCTCGTTGAGAACAACGAGGGGCAGCTCCTAACCCGTGCTGAGACTATGTCCCAGCGTAAGAAGCGAATCTAATCTCCCTGTGTCAGTCTGTGCCCTGCAGACCCATGCCTATGGTTTCCAGCGTGAGCCAGGTGGCCGCTTATCATGATTGCAGCCACCCATCGAGTGTGTGCCTTGTTGACCATGTGTTGCATGGGTACTGCCCTAATGTAATGACCTTGGAGAGCCAACGAAGAACGGTGGCTTACTACACCAGGGGGGAATGACAAGCAAGGTGTTATGAGGCAAGGTGTGTCTTTCTTCCTTGAGGACAAGCGAGCCCACACCCTAACTGGTCCAGACCCATGGGGTTCTACCCTTCCTTACAGGGTTTACCATACGCCTAAGTGTGCTACGTATGTCTGTGTGTGTCTCACTACTCTCCCCAGCGTGGCTCCCGGAGACCGGGCTTTGCTGACGTCGGACCGAAGGTCCTAATCAGGTACTATTACCACTCCTATGGCGCCCAATTTCTGTGCTGGCACCTATCCTTGGGGTAAGACGGCAAAAGCCCTACTTAGTAGAGGGGAGGGGTGGCCGAGTGTGCTAAGGGCATACAAAACGCCCATTTTTGTTACAGGCCAAAAGTTCAAGCACTCCCCTGCCCAGGAGGAAAAGCACGCGGGACAGAAGACACCACTACACTACACTCACTAACGCCAGCACCGGCCTTCGAAGGCAGGGTGAGCACTCATCACTTGCACTCAACTCCTGCCAGGCCTGCTGACCCTAAC
Source organism: Eutreptiella sp. 'Long Island Sound 2002' (assembly GCA_964036045.1). Classification (NCBI taxonomy): domain Eukaryota; phylum Euglenozoa; class Euglenophyceae; order Eutreptiales; family Eutreptiaceae; genus Eutreptiella; species Eutreptiella sp. 'Long Island Sound 2002'. The sequence goes on from OZ038393.1 coordinate 48,788,314, forward strand.
CCCTACACGCGCTACTGGGTGCTGCTGTCGAAGATCACTCAGGCCCTAGTGGCCCTCCTGTGAAGAGTACAAGAGAACACAGCGCTTATAAGCAGCTGTGGCCTAACAGGGGACGCCACAACGCGTTTCCCCTGCTAGGGCTTGGAGGGAAGGGGTGCTCTCGTTGCGTGCACAGCGCAGATGTCGTTCAAGTCGAACTGCCCTCGCGAGTACTGGCTGAGGCACAGTGATTTGATTTGTGATCAGCGCCCCTGTTTTGCTGGGGCAGAAAAATGGATAGCCGCCGAAGGCAGGTGCTGCGTGCACCAATCACCCTTAACCTCTCCCACCTGTACAACAGAGGCAAATGAAGGGGTGTTTGCGGCGGAGGAACCAAGCCACACTCCAGGTATTATACCCTTCTCAGTGTGACCTTTAATATACTGTCCGCAAACACGCTGACGGATCAGCTCCCCTGTCAAGCAAGCAAGCTTTAAGAGACTCCTCAGGTTCTCTTACAGAACGTACGGAGGAGCCTCTGGGTAACCTAAACAAGGTTTACCGTGCGCAATTTGCGTGGCCTACCCTTTAATGCATCATGTGCACGCAGGGAAGGGAGGCTGAACCACTGACTCAACCAGGAGGTGAGCTTCTCCTGGGCTAACCTACCTTACTCACCATGCATCGTGTAAATGCTGAATTCAAACGAACACGAAACAAGCCTAAGCGTTTTAAGCAACCCTACTTTAACGCCACGGCCACACACGAACAAACGCTTTCTTTACTTACCTGTGAAGAAGAAAACAAGGGTAAATTTGGGGTCAGGGAAAGCGTCACAGCGTGTGAATGCCTCGATTAGGCACATGCATCGCGACCACAGCGCATATTCTAACCCTACGTGCGCGCTGCGCGCTCCATTCGCATCGCATACCTTTCATTCCTGTTTTTACCTGTGCAGAGCACGAGAGAAGAACACCCGACCCCCCAACGAGCACAGCGTTGACAACCCTAACGTTTTAACGAAACAACCAACACGAACGCAATGCGTGAGTGTGAGGTGACACTGACATACCTGAGAGATGGGTTGGTGACCTGCGCTGTGGTGTGGGCTGAATTTGAATACTTGACTCTGAAGTTTATAAAAATTTTGATGCAACTGTGCAAAATTTTCCTTTAGAAGTTTAAAAACTACGGCTCATACCTTCTCCTCCAAAAGCTGTTTACGCTTGCCCCGTCTAAAGATCCTGCGAGGTTTGTCGATTGGGATTTTGGATTTCGGATTTTGAGAAACAAAGAGGCACAGGAGTGCAGTCGAGTTCCCAAGAAACAAACCACAACAAGTGGTAGCCAGCTAGGTGGCGGGGAGGATCAATCTTCGAGATTAATCTTCGACGCCGCAACGCCGTCAACTTGATTTGAACTTCGATCTACAATGGAGCGGCCCTTCGACGACGCAGCTATGCTGCATTTCATCAGAGACAGTTTGTTTCGAAGTGATTCACCCTTGCATCACGAATTTTCGACCTCGTTAGAGAAGTTCATCGCAGAGCGCATCGCTAGTCGAGAAAGCCAGTGGTTTCCATGTCTCTCTCGTGATCTTCACAGCTGTTTGCAGAAGCTTGCAGATACTGAAGCCAAAGTTATCGAATTGGAACACCGCATCGATGTATTGCAGGCAACAGCAGCAAGTGCTACCGCAGCAACTGAACAACGCGTCGATGTATTGCAGGCAACAGCAGCAAGTGCTACAGCAGCAACAGGCCAGAGCATCGATACCTTGCAGTCCTCGACAGAAAATGCAACTCAAGCTGCTGCAAATGAGCTTCGACGCGTAGAACATGAATTCTCGCAATGTTACGCTCTTCTCAACGAATTTGTACGAACTTCGAGTGCACCACCTCCGAACAACATCCAGTTTCCGCAACCACAACAACAACAGTTTCCGCAACCACTGTCTTCTTCGAATTCGAACCAACCTCACCCCCCACAACAACCACTCCTACAGCGGCCTACCTTCGAACCACTACCCAAGTTCGTAGTTCAACGTGCTCCTTCGCAGGAGAGTTTGGGACGCTGCGTCGAGCGCCTGAACAAACTGGTCAAGAGGTTCACGGGTAAACCTGGATGTGGAGAATTTCGAACATGGAAAGAAGATTTACTACGAGCCTTCACTTTGTCGGACATCACCTCACCCGTCGATCAGGCAGCAACGATGTCATTCCTTCTCGATGGTGATGCCGCTGAGTACTATCATAGCCTGACGAAAGTTGTACAGGACGACTGGTTCGAGCTCATGCGTGTGTTAGGCCAGCGTTTCGACTGCATATCCCATGAGCCAGTGTATTTGTCGAGAATGTTGAGCTTGAAAGAGAGCGAGTTTCCCCGACATGCAGATTATGTTCAAGAATTTCGTACATGCGTTATCAAGTCGAAGGTCAACACGAATGAACTCCAGATGGGTTACCTCGTCAGCTCTCGATTTGTTGGAGGGTTGTCGAATGACGCTGTACGCCGGCAGTACATCGTTGAAGTCCGTTCGAGATGGCGTTCTAATAATCTATTTGGATTTGATACCTTGGTAGAGACCATCGCGGAAGCCTACATTGCGGCTGGGTATCAACTGGAAGAAGTACAGAACGCATCGAGAACGACATCAGATCACACCCTGGGTCCTGCAGTGTCGAGACCCCTGCCCATCATGGTACCACCTACTTCGACTTCCACGTTTCCATCGAACCCTATGCCAACACCACACGTCACCCCGTTACCGACCCCAGCTGCGGCGCCCACGGCTTCGACCGTGGCAGAGCTGATGAATCTCGATGCAATTGCCAAGCTTCGAGAAGAGTTGCATGCCTACATTGGTGAACGGTTCGGACGTCAACATGGCGGACGCCAAGATGGTCGAGAAAGCAGACGTTGCTACAATTGTGGCGAACAAGGACACTTGGCCCGCGACTGTCCAAAAGGTCGACCGCCATCCCGAGGACGAGAACGTTGGGAATCACGGTCGAACACACCGAAACGAGATCAAAGACGAGACAGCAAGGGACGGTTTCGATCCCGCTCCAAGAGCAGAGAAAGGCCTACAACGGCCTAGAAAACGATTCCGAAGACCTGGTGGCGGACGTCCTTGAGAAGAGCTGAACACCACCACCAGCACCAATAAACCCGAAAAGAATTCGACGCTTGGAAGTGTCACTGTCAAAGGAACCGAACCTGAGCATGCGTCTCTGTTCACGGTTCGAGGGCGCATTTGCGCATGTCGTGAAGACTCCTTTGACTCCAGCGTGGAACTGTTGGTCGACTGTGGAGCGACCAGTGACTTTATGTCGATGCAAACAGCAAAGAGGGCGCGACTTCCCCTCTATAAACTGAGAAACCCCGGACATATCTTGACAGCAGGAGGTGTCCAAGTCGAAGTACGGTACTGGACGCGAGCTTATGTTCGAGTTGGAGAGCTTGTATTTCGTCATCACTTCAAGATCTTGGAGATTTTGCCGGATGTAGTGCTTGGAGTACCATGGCTTCGAAGCTACAATCCAACTGTCAACTGGAAGGAGCGATACGCCGATATCCAACATGGTTCGATTTCGTACCGGTTGTCTTTTGGCGAATCACGACACTCCACCCAGCTGCAGTTTCAAGCAGCTTCGAAGCTGGACCTTCTTTCGATACTTTCATCCAGTTCCTCGAAAGCGAGTCCGGTTGGGAATCCTACCTCACATGCCAACGAACACCCTGACCTACACTCGTCGACACACGCTCAGCGCAGTACTGACACGTACGATGAGTCCGAAACGGAAGATGGTATCACCGATGAGGAGTGCAGCGATATGCAGATTGAGTACATTTCGTTGCCGAAACTCAAAAGAGAGATCCGTCGATCTGATTTCACGGGAGATCAAGTATTTCTGTGTTGCATGCCTCGACCAGCAGTGCCGGTCGATGAAATGTATAAGATGCAAGCCAGTGATGGCAATGATGACGGGCTTGACCCTGTTTGACGCAAACTACCGAGTTGATTACACAAGTGGGCGTACCTCTACCACCGGGAGAAAGCGGAATATGGAGACCTACCTCCGCATCGACCTGGAAGAGACCATCGAATACGCCTCGATTCAGAAGACAATCCACCGTGGGTACACCCTTACAAAATGGATCCGAGCCAACTAGATGAACTTCAACGACAATTGGACAAGTTGCAGCGATCTGGTCGCATCAGACCATCCTCGAGTCCATACGGAGCGGGTTGCCTACTGGTGAAGAAAGCGAATGGTTAATGGCGTATGTGCGTCGACTACCGAGCGTTGAATACACGAACTGTACGAGATCGATATCCTTTGCCATCGATCCAATCCATCTTGAGTACACTGGGGGGTTCCACCGTATTCTCAAAGATTGACCTTGTTAGTGGGTTCCACCAGATCCGCATTCAAGACGAAGATATCGAGAAAACCGCCTTCAATACACAATTTGGCGCCTTCCAGTGGGTTGTTATGCCCTTTGGCCTCTGCAATGCGCCATCGACGTTCCAACGCGTCGTGAATGATGTCCTTCGAGACCACTTGGGGATCTTTTTATGGGTGTACATTGACGACATCCTCGTCTTCTCGAAGGATGCGGACGAACACCAACGACACCTCGACCTGGTACATGAACTACTCCGTAAGCACCAGCTCTTCCCCTGCATCGATAAATCCACATTCTTTCAGCGTCGAGTGCCCTTCTGCGGATACATCATCAACCAAGATGGAGTACACATGGACCCCGAAAAGATCAAGGTCATTCGAGGTTGGCCTCCACCAACTACGGTCCATGAAGTTCGACAGTTCATTGGATTGTGTGGATTTTATCAGCAGTTTGTCGAAGGGTTCCAAGCTGTCGCAGCCCCTCTGACTGCAATGTTTAAGGCAGACTTCGAGTGGGAATGGACAGCCGTCCACCAAGCTTCCTTCGACAAGCTGAAGCAGGCGATGATCAGCGCGACACATCTCAGTGCTATCGACCCCCTACAGCCGTATCACCTGTACACAGACGCTTCGAAAGACTGCGTGGGTGCTACGCTGGCACAACGATGTGCGCATGGGCAGTACAAGGGACATCTTCCACCTATTGCCTTCATGTCGCGGAAAATGCAGCCTGCCGAAACTCGATACCGGATTCGGGAACAGGAGTTGTTGGCCATCGTATTAGCTTTGAAACAATGGTTTCACCTACTTCGAGGACCGCAGCAGGTGCACGTGCACACTGACCACGAAAGTCTTCGATATCCCAAGACCTGTCCTCGACCGCTGACACCACGGCAAGCACGATGGTCCCTATTCCTCAAGGAATACAACCTGACGTTGTGGTACGTGCCGGGCCTCGAGAACCCTGCGGCAGACGCCTGCTCCCGTCTAACTTCGCGGCAGTTGATGGATATCGAAAATGCCACACGTACACGAGCTTTCGCAATTCCCCTGGTCGAAGATTGGGCTTCACCGGAAGGAGAACCTGTCGATGAGTTCCTACATGTACTCGAAGACTCATTCTCTCATGACGAGGTGTGGCCCCAGCCGTACGACCACCTGTACGTTTCACTACGAAGCGGACGCTCCGTAGGGAAGGAACGTGACGCAGATGAGCTTGCGGAACCAGCCCTCCAATTCGACACCGAACCCGCCGTCGAGCCGGAGGACCTGGAGCCGCGACCGTCGAGCGCGACAACTGCGGAGCCGGAGGACCTGAGACTGGATCCAGCACCATCGGACGAGATCATGGCTGACAATTCACACCAACCAAACATTCATCTCGATGAGGCTGGCAATGAGCCAGACACGTCTACTGACACCGACGACCTCCCCGATGTAAGCATGGATCGCCCCCTTCGAGTCACCTTTGGCAATGAACTTCGATACGCACCGACCATGGCGGAACTGATTCGCTGTCGACGTCACCGTGACGGCACGTTGCAATCGGTTCCCTTGCCGAAGGTTGGGTCGAACACGCCGTACCGTTCGAGTCTTAAGGGTACACACCGCCGAGTACATCGACATTATCAGTGCAAAGACTTGACTTCGACAGCTGTGTGGGCGACAGCCTATCCGGAGGACCCCCGGACGAAACACATCTACGAAGTCGCGATTCCAAGCCTTGCGGCACGACACCAGCTTCGAGATGCCAAGTTGTCCTTCGATGATGGCAAATTCTTCCATTTGTCGACGATGGGCAAACGTGTGCTTGTCCCACGAACGCTGGTTACGTGGATTGTGGCTATGTATCACGAGTCGGAGTTCTATGGCCACTCAGGAGTCCTTCGAACCATGGCCCTGATTAAGCGCGACTACGTATGTTCACACCTACGACACTATGTCGAGCGATACATACTAAGTTGCGATGTCTGTCAAGCGGCGAAATCAAGACGAGTCGACACCGCCAGAGTCCCAAGACCCTTGCCGGTGCCCGACACCAAATGGCACAGTGTGTCCATCGATTGGGTTTCGGGATTTCGGCCGACCACAAGGAGCCATGATGCCATCATGACTGTAGTCGACCGATTCTCCAAGCGTGGAATGTTCATCCCTTGTCGCAAGGATATGACAGCCGACGACCTCATCTATGTGTTCCTACGTGGGGTTATTCGATTGCAAGGATGCCCTCGACAAATTGTTTCTGACCGAGACAAGCTGTTCGAGTCTCAGGCGTGGAAGGACTTGGCCCAGCGCTTCAAGATTGAGATGCATCAAACAGTGGCCAACCGCCCTCGAGGCAATGGCCTGGCGGAGCGTAGCAATCAGTCCATCCTCCAGCGCCTGCGTACACACGGCATCTTCGGCAACAACGAGTGGGATGTCGACCTCCTGTTCGCTGAAATCCAGTTCAACAACCTGACATCGAATAGTCTTCGACTATCCCCGTTCGAGATAGATGAAGGACGAACACCCCATTTTCCATTGGATTTTCCCCGAATGACTTCTCATACACATGAACCATCGACCGTGAATGATTACATGCAACGAGCGGAACGTACCTTCGATTCTGTGCGTGCAATGCTTGCCGAGGAACATCGACGCCAGATGCATGTGGTCCTGCAAATGGACCGACACGTTCGAGTGCCTGAAGTCGGTGAACGATGGTGGGTGTTGGTGCCTGAATATCGACATAAAGGGAAACTCGATGTTGTCTGGTGCAGCCCTTACAAAATACTCGAGGTACTAAACAAGGGCGAGAATGTCCAACTGGACATCCCTGCCCCCTTCAATGGGTTGCGAGTTTTCAATTGGGACACCATAAAAACCTACGTCCATCGAGAGGGACAGCCGGTGTGGGAGTTTCCGATGCCCCCTGTCAAAACTGGAGAATCTCCTCGACTTGTCAAGATTGTGGCTAGACATCGAGTCGGATCTAAAAAGCGCCGCACATTCCTGTACCGTTGTGAATGCGATGACGACACATGGTCTTGGGTGTCGAGCAAGGCTCTAGAGGAGGATCCTGTGTACCTTGAGTTCCTTCGACTCCACCCTGAGTAACTGAGTAACACCCTTACTCTTCTCTGCAGCGTGGTTTTTCGAAAAACTCATGCGAGGTTCCGGGTCGAACACCGGTGCCTCCGCCTATGGTACTACATCCTGGACGCCCCGAGCTCCCTCTCGACCTCCGCCTTCTCGAGCGACACCGTCGAACGTCATCGATGTTGACGCGATCAAACCCCCAGCGAGGACGACTTCAACTGGCCGCTGCTTGTCGGTAGCATCAGCGCCAACTCGTCCGAATCGACCTCTCGATCCATTCGAACCGCCGCACTACAGCCAGTCGGCATATGCTGGGAGCTCGAAAGGAAAAGGAGGCCCGTCGAAAGGAGGCAAGGGAGGTGTGTTCCCTCGCGGGAAATTTGCGGGAATAGCGCCGAGTGGACGAACCATCGTAACAGGAGGCGCCGAAGGCTTGGAAGTGCTCGAGATAGCCCTGGCCAGCTTGCCTGTTCTGGAACCGACGAAGGGAGGGACTCCACCCGACATGCCGCCAGAACTCTGTAAGCTGTACGGGCCCCCTCCCCCGGTCGATGCAGAATACTTTCGAGAGCGGTGCTCAAGCCCTGACTGGTTCGATTCTGATGATGAAGATCTTGCTTGCTACACTGGGTACGACGACTGATCTTCCTTCTTCTGTTCAGCGCCCGGATGGGTCGACAGTTCTTGGACATCGAGGCCAAACACCTGGACATCGAGGTCATCCAGAGAAGATCCAGGTACCGGAGAGCCGAAAGTCAAAGACGACTGGGTGGACCAATCCTGGCATTCGGATGCCCCGAAAACACAAGCTTCTACTCGAACGAATCAATCCGACTCCTACTACTACCACGACGCCGACTCCTATTACCACGACGATGACTACAACTACGACGCTGAACCCTGGCCACTCAACTCCGACGACGAAGCAGAATATCGTTACGAAACCGCGCGGTCGACAGCACCACCCAGCTACGATTCTGTGCCGGTGCCAGAGTCGAAATGGCAGCCCTACAACATGCCGCAGTACAATCATGAAATCGAGACCATCGACGAACTTCGACACTTGGGAACGCTCGGATTGAAGCCACCCTATCGATTTGGGACACATGAGGATGATCCGATGAAGACAGAGTACACTAAGCTCGAACCATCGGTACTCACTATTGCGTCGAGTACCATGGCTGGTCTTCGAAAGCCGCACACGTTCCTGAGCGAGAAACACTATGAAGTCGTGTCAAACGCAAATGCCGCCATTGTCGAGTTGGGCAAGACCATCTGCATCGACAGTTGGGGTCGAACCGCACCATTCCCGTACAAATTGGCTCGAAGTGCCCCTGACACGTCTTTCGATGAGCGTGGAAACCTTGGTGGTAAGCCGGGATACCAATGGTACACGAAAATCGAAGTGGTCTGTCAAAACGTTCGAGCGGCCCTCATGAAATGGCGACATTATGATGAAGAGCTCGATTTGGGGTTCTGACAAGACCTCACCGAACATACCCTGCCGAGTCAAATTGCTCGACTCAACCGCATGCATCGAGAGATCTGGGGTATCGACGACCTGATAAACGTTGCCGATGGAATCGACTTGATCTTCAAGTATCGACGCTTCTGGACCCACAAAAGGATGAGACGAGAAGCTCCCGTTGCCGTTTCGATCATGGGAGTTATCCGCGATCTTCAAAAGGTTTGCCAGGCGAACGACTGGCTCTTCGAGGATCGAGCCCCCTTTCTTGCGTACAAAGTCGATTTGCTTCTTCGCCGACACCAACTGCGCGGCCTTCGAGGCACCTCTCGACTTGGGTATAAGCGATATGGGTGCGCTCCACATCGAACACAGGACCTTGCGGTCCAGCTCCAGGAGTACTTTCGACTCGGAGAACAGATCGAACCCTATGCGTACAACGCCGTCGCACCAGGCGCCCCCATCGACCTTGTCCAGTTGGCGACGATCTACCAGACTGGACCCGGACGACTCGGGTACCACGACTTCGATAGGGCAATCCGACGAGTTGCTGCCCTCCACTCATCGAATGAAGAGTATGCCAATCTTTTCCCTTTCGTGGATGCCCCCGATTTGCTTCGACGCCTGGGTACCTCGACATACCTCATGTCCCCCTTCGAGGCCGGATACCAAGATGGACGACGTTGGCGTCGAGCGGTCAAGTTTTGAAGGGACGTCTATGCTGATGAACGGGAGGAGATCGAGAAAACCGACTCGCCTGCGAGCGACCCGTTCCACCCGGACCCCTCGATCACCGGTTCTTGTCGATGGAGTCGAATGCCTATCAGCACCACTTCGACATCCCATTCTTCAAGTACCTCACGCCGATCCACGAAGACTTTAAGGCTGCACATCGACGCAAGGTCAGCTGCCGAGACCAAGTCCTCGAAGCGGTCATTGTTGACACGGCTTCGAGCCTTGTGACTGCAGAAGCGGTTTGATTCGCTCTGCAGAGTTCCCTCGCTGACGGCCACTATGTCCATCAACACCTCGGTCGACTCCAAGAAGAAGGTTCCCGAACCGACACGCTTGAGATCGTCGACCAATATGCCCTCGGCACTGAAAAGGACGACATCAGCGCCGTCATTGTCGTACGACGACTTTCGATTGCCGACACGCCGTGGTGGCGAGTCGATACGCGAACTGGTCAGTTCTACCACAGCATGGCCGCTGGTACTGGTTCGAAGGAAACCTATCGGTGGTCTACTGGTGGACATGACGGATACTCCTTCGAGGTCACCAATCGGGCCGATCTGTGGAGTGAGGACGTTTGGAAACCGTCGAGCCTCTGGGACTTCTATTTGACCAGGGCACAAACACTGGGACCTGGACAATTTCGAGCGCTTGCCCGTGAACATGTCTTCGTATTCCAGTACAAGTGCCCCATCCACGACCGATCTGGTGATCCCAACCTTCGATTGCTGAACCATCGATCTGGTATCCTGATTCAGAAGCGTGCCCTCGACAGTGATATCCGTCGACACTATACGGGTCATGACACCTTCAAGTTCATGGCTGGCGTCGGGACACTGAAGGACGTGCATGAACTATGTCGACTTCCCGTGAATCGTTCGTACACGTTTACATGGGGCACGGACTGCTGATTCGACATGTCTGTGCTGATTCGACAGTCCGGATGCCAGGTAATGGCTTATTCGACAGTCTGGATGCCACTAATGGTATCGACTGCCTTCATATGTCCTGTCGAGCTGACAGATGTATAGGCCTGTTGGTCTGCTGAGCATCCAGCTTCGATGTTATGGTATGTTATGGTTCGACGTGCCCACAGCCTTGCTGCGGGTACAGCGCCCGTGCAGTGTGCCTGGCGAGGTTGTCTTCTGCAGCTTCCGCCGAAAGCCGCAGCCGTGGCAGAGTCAAACACGGCGTTTGGATGAGGCGCTGACGACGGGTGTCCCATGACTGCACCTCGGTGTGTGATTTCGACCAGAATTGGTCCACTGTTTCGACCAGGATTGGTCCACTGTTATGCTTCTGTAGCCAACACATGTCGAGGCCCAAAAAATTTTTTCTTCTCTCTGGGCCTGCTCTGATTCGACATTGTGACGCCCGCCCAGGTGAGTGAGACCTCTTCGAGGTCTCAACGGGGGGGTAGTGTTATGGCTTCGAACAGCAGCAGCGCAACAGCGCAGCGCAACAGCGCGCAAATCTCAAGTCGCAGTGGCAATCGCGCTGACAGTCTGTGAATAATAAAGAAGCATCGAATGCCAACTGTGAATGAGCGCTGTAAGATACTTCGATCTTTGAACAGGGTTTATGTCTTCGAGATTGTGTTATTATTGGTGCCCCGTCTAAAGATCCTGCGAGGTTTGTCGATTGGGATTTTGGATTTCCGATTTTGAGAAACAAAGAGGCACAGGAGTGCAGTCGAGTTCCCAAGAAACAAACCACAACACACTCCCTGCTCGTTACATTTTTTTTTCTCCAGCTCCTGGAGGTTTGTGTCCTCCATTGGAAGTATTGCTCCGGGCTGGCCCTTGGTCAGGACGTATACTAAAACGCTGTTTATAAAGCGATAGCCGTCCGCATTAGAGCGTTCGACTGTACCCTAGTGGGCAAGCATATGTGCTCTAGTGAGGGAGTCCTGGGTTCAAACCCCACTACCCCCAAAACTTTTTCCAACAGTTTCCGTCACACGCCGGCGACTTTTGAGGAATGCCCCTTCGAAGGGACATCATTCACGGTACATTACACTGTTTTTCAAGGGTACCTACAGTGTGATAGGCTTCTATGAAGTGATGAGGATGTTTTTGGTAAGTTTAATGCATTTTCTGAGGTAATTTTGGGAATATTTGAGCTTTTTCCTTGGTCCTACTAGCTTAGCTAACTAGTACTCCAGGGGGGAGTAAGAAAAAGTCACTGCCATGTCTTTCTTGGAGAGTTTGATCCAGGCTAAGCCCCCCTTGAAACCCTTTTGCTGATGCTAAGACAAACTTAAGTGTTTTTGTCTCTCTTTTGTTGCCTAAAGTACACTTTCTCAAAGTAACTAGGGTTGTGACCCTAGCCCCCCATGAAGTTCACCCCTACCACTCAACTGAGCGGAGGTACCTTCCTTCATGGAGGGTATACCGAAATAAAACAGGCATTTCGTGCTTTAGGCCTTGGAGGTTAAGCCTAGTCGTCTCCCACCCCAAGACCCCTATACTCAATTGTTTCTACCACTTATTGTGGTCCTACTTTGTAACTGTTTCTGAATTCAGTTGCTTGGCGTAGTCATTTTCTGTGTGGTCCTGACATCTATGCCCCTCAGTCCTAACCAGCACCATTTCACACAAAAGAGTGCACATGAAGTGCCTAATGCAACCTCTGAGGCAAGAGTCAGACCAACTTTCATAGAAAATCTTTTGTATTAGCTATTTGTGATTGAATCTTTGTGTATAAACCTGCTTTGTCTGTCTGCAGCCCTTCTGTGTTACACTGGATTCCAAAACCAATCATTGATTCGATCCATATCCTGTTCTTGCTCTACTTGCTGCTTTGGTTTGGGTTTTCAACTACAAAACCTGCAGGAATACATCAAACGATCTAGGGCATAATTCAAGGACATCTTTCTAAGAGCATCTTGAGGTCGTAGTCGATCCTTCAAGTCACCCAAGGCGAGTCAATCGTTTTCTCGTTGTATAGCCTCGACCAGAGTCGGGTCCAGATCCTCCCAGGGGATGGAGGTAAGACCTCCGTCCACCACGCTGAGCATACTCCCCTATCCGGGTTTCCCAATAGGCGTCTTACGCCCCAGAGGCACGTAGATGGCCTCATCAGGTAACCGAACAGAGCTGATAGTCAGCCTGTCCAGGAGGTTTCGCCAGTACTGGTTGCCCTCATGGGCTCCCCAATCGGGGGAACACAGGACCATACGGGAACGTTCCAAGGCCACCTTGGTCAGGACCTTCCCCAGTTCACTGAACCTGGGGTTCCCGTAGGCCATCCAGAAAGAGGGCCAGTAAAATTTGTAGCTGCAGTTCTTCCCCTTGCTGCAGTAAAGGTCCAGTACATGCTGCTTGTCACTGGCCAACAACTCCAGACTCAGGTCTTCTCTAGAGTAACCCAACTCCTTCAGACCTTGGTCTAGGACTTCCTCCAATAGTTGATAGTCCTCAGTTTTGGAGGCCGCCATCATGTTCGAGGGCTTCTCCTTCAATAGCCTCAGGTAACTCGAGGTATGTTCCGACTGCTCCGGTGGCACAGACTCTCTGCCACTGCCGTGGTCCACGTAGAGGAGGTAGGGCGCTTGCAGCGTCAGGGATTGTATCTGGGAGTGCTGCACAAAGAAGTCAGTCCCCAATACAAAGTCGAAGGCCTCAGTTTCCATCACATAGAACCGATGGGCGATAGTCCTGAAGCCCATAGGTACCTCCAACTCACGGTCCCCGCAGCTGTGCACCACATGTCGATCCCCCATTCGTATAGCCGCGGTGGTCATGGTGTTCTTCAGGCTCCCACAAGGTAAAGTTTTCTTGGCCACTATAGATATGGTGGCGCCAGTATCCAATACCCCCAGGTATTCGCGTCCCCCTAGTCGGATACGTACCCAAAACACCAGGTCCTGGGTGCCACCGGAGCGTCCCCATCAGAACTCCGTGGGACAGGTCACCTCGAACCCCTTGCTCCGCAATTTGCGGGACATCCTCATGAAACGGCTCCTCTTCTTAGCGTTGCCGTCATCACCACCTTCATGCTCACGCTTGGCTCCTTGTCCTTGCTGGGCCTTCGTTTGTGAGCGTGTGGTAGGACCAGACTGCCCTCCAGAGGGCTCGGAGTTCCCCCCTGGATAAGGGTTGGGGTTGCTTCCGTTCTTGCCCTGGTTCTTGTTGTCCTTGTCTGGCTGGTGGTTGGCGCCTCCTCCTCGTCCACCTTGACTCTTGTCTTGCCCTTGTCCTCGTTTTTTGAACTTGCCCTCGCCGGAGTCGTTGCTTTTGCCTTTGCCTCCACCTTTGCCTGAGCCTTTGCCAGGATCCTCACCCTCAAGCTTCGCCGATAGGCGTTGCTTATGGTAGCACTCATCCTCGTAGTGCTTCCTCTTCCCACAGAAGGCACACGTGATGGTGCACCTGTAATGATCCGGCAGCTTCGCTTTGGCGCCGGTGTTCTTCTCCCGCTGCTTCCCCTGGACTACGAAGCAGTTTTGCTGCTCGCAGTCAGGGGCGTGCTGCAGGTGGCCCTGCTCGTCTCTGGCATCACACGAGAAGAGCTCCTTGACGTTCTCCATGATACGGGCGTGGGCGTGTTTGGGGGTAGTCCCCTGCCCAGGTCTGGATCCTTGGTACCCTTTGCCATGGCCTCCACAGCCTCCTCCTCCAGGACAGTAGTTGCTCAGGTGCTGGTCGCTATCTTTCTCCAGTGCCAGCTCCAGAAGTAGTACGCATAGATCCTCGTAGCGGAGGGATCTAGCCTTGCGCTCTGCGGTTGAACAGCACTCGTCCCACAGCTCTCGAGGGAGCTTAGCCACCAACCAGAAGAGCAGGTCGTCGCTGCTGTAGGAAACAGGCGTCAATCGTCCAGCCCAGTGATCCAGGTCAGCCAACAGCTCAGAGACCCTGCAAGGTTTGGGGTTGTTGGGCAGCACGGGCGGGTTCTGGATTTCGGCCCTGATGGAGAGGTCGGTTTGGTAGGTCGGGTACTGCCTCTCCAAGGCAACCAACACATCGGCAAAGGTGGCGGAGTTAGTCACGGTCTGTCTGACCTGCTTCTCCAGGTACTTGGTCTTGCAGCACTGCAGGAGCAGATCGCACTTCACCCGTCCACTAGCGTGGGTTTGGCCCGTCAATCGGAGAAACCGGCCAAATTTCTCAGCGAACTCGCTGAGGTCCTTGCCTGTGAACCCAGGCAGGTTCACCACGATCTTGGAGGTGGCAATAGCCTTAGCCTCCTGAGACCTGCGTCCCTCAGGGCGTCGGGTCTTCCTTTTCTTCTTCTTCTTTTTCCCACTTGGGTTCTCGGGGTCCTCCGGGTCGTTGTCCTCCGAGGGCGAAGCAGAAGTCATAGACGGCGGCACATCATCGGAGGGGTCTCCGCCTAGATCACTGGAGCAATAAAGCTCCACGTCCACCATTGCCCTAAAGGCTGTCAGCCCCAGCCGGTCCAGCTTGGCTCTCGTAGAATTCGTCACGAGGCTGTAGGGTGGCTGGGCCGTTCTCGGTACGAAAGGGCTTCTCGGTATCCCTCCAGGGGTTGGCATCGGTCGGATCCTCAGGCTCCCCAGAGTGTTTGTCAGCCCTGCCACCAGGTGGTTGGCCTGTATTCGATGGGGTGACACTCCCACCGTGGTAGGTGACGCTTGGGGCGGTATCATCAGGGGCTCCAGTTTCTCTCGGATCTCTTGAGCGAGGTCGCCCACAATTTTAGAGGTGGCTCCTCGGAGCACCTTGTTGATCTCCGACTGCGTCAGGGACCTGTTGGAGGATCTCCCCGATCCTCTACTCCTGGCTCCAAGAGACTCAGGTCCTCTCTCCAACCCACTCAAGGTTGCATACCCAGGAACATCCACATAGGCTGCCGTAGCGGGTAGAGGAATGGTGATAGTCAGCCGCATACCATCGCGGCGCAGAACTGGAGGCCACCGGCTCACTGGCAGTAGTTGCCTCAGGAAACGCAGTGGTAGGTGGGCCCAAGCGATAGGCAGGGTAGGTAGGCATACCAGTAAAGCCTGTGCCCTCAGCCATAGGCGGGTTTGTTATGGGTGTGGATGTTGCAGCGGCTTGGTCTGGAATTGGGAATGTGGTGGTTACAGGAGAGGGTGATGCGTGGAGGCCAGAAGCGCTTGGTGCGCCCTCGAAGGTAGGATCATTCGTCGGGCTGTGCCCTTGGTCTACTCCTTCGTCTGCTTCATCTCCAGCATCCTTCTCTCTCTCTCTCTCTTTCTCTTCACAGGTTGAGTGTCCACCTCCTCGACTGAGAGGGCCCGGAAGGCCGACTGGAGTCCTTCCAACGAATCATCCGCCACGTCCACTGGCCCATGTAAGGGCTCCGAAGGTACAGCACTAGGTCCAGGTCCAAGTTCACCAGGTGTTGGCATTGCTGGTGCCTCAGGCGCTGTCTTCAGTTCGGTGTCCTCTTTCTTCGTGTCCATCTTCGTTCGCCCTTCTGCTTATATATGACTGATCTCAGCGCACTGGTTGTACGGCACGGGGTTGCTGCCAGTACGCAGAGACAGTCTGCCTCTTGCTACCAGAAGGTTTTATAGTGATTTCAACACTGTGTTTGTGCCTCTCCTGCTGCTTGCTGCTGCTTGTGTAGGGTTTCCTGCTGCTTGTTTTTGTTGAGTAAAATGTTTTAGTTGCTGAAGTTCAATCAATCCAGGATAGCCGAAGCCAGAGAAAAGCAAGTAGAAGAGGATCAGGATCAAACCATGAAGGGCTGCAGTGTAAACAGTGAAAGATGAAAGAGTATTCACAGAAACGGCAACTCAAGGCACATCTGATTGCATATTCACAAAGATAGCTGAAATGTTTTGGGAAAAGAGTCGGAAAACTGCCTCATGGTCACTCAGTCTCCATAGTGCCATCTCAGGAGATGTGCACTCTTTGTTTTGGGTCCCATATGTGCTGAGGTGGCGGGGCATGTGGCGATGAGGTCACTGCCATGTCACATGGGATCTTCCTACTTAGCCAGGCTGACCGGGAATTGAACCCAGGACCTCTCAAAAAGAGGTGCCCAGCCCCCTAGGGTGCATACCACTAGGACAGCTAAGAATTCATGAGAAAACATAGATAAATTTGTAGGCTCTGCCCTGGATAGGTCAGTTCTCAGTCGACTCAGGAAAAGATGAATTGCCTGACATTGATAGGGGATTAAGGGGTCCACCCCATATCCTGATTTAGTGTTTGGTTCCATAGGTCAAAATGTGTTATCACCACTTTTGGTGGGGCCAATACTAAGATAGATATGCCTGTGTGCTCAGTGCATCTCTCATACAACTGGAGTATGCCTCAAAGCACTTTTTCTTACTAAAATTGCAGTGAAGGGCGTAGGGACGTTGCAAGGACAGCAACTTCACCCGGGGGTTGAAGCGCAGAAAATCAGTGCCAATGACAATGTCAAAGGCATCGGTGTCAAGCACTTTGCAGTGCTGCGTCACCTCCTCACCGCCTAGACATACAGTCACATCAACCCTCCCCAGGGAGTGGATGGTCCGACCATCCCCTACTCTTGTGGCCACTGTTTTGGTTTTCCGGATCTTGGCTTTTTTTAGCAATCTGCGGGCCACGAATGAGAGTGTGGCGCCCGTGTCCAAGACCTCTTTGTAAACCTGATCACCTATTTTGACGGTGATCCAGAAAACCAAATCTTCTGCCTCGGAGCCGCCCCCCTATTCCCCTTCAGGGAATTTCACTTCAAAGCCCGCCGCCTGCAGGCACTTGGAGTGCCATTTGAGGCGGCGCTTCTTGGCTGTCTCGTTTCCCTTGTCAGCGCCACCGGCGCTGGGGGTGGAGGGTACGGTTCGCTTTTCCCCAGGCTGCTCACCCTTGGGAGTGGGGCCTGGTTTTCCACCTGTGGGGGGTGCGGAGTTCCTTCGCCCTCTTCCAGGGTTACCACCACCGGGCGTTCCCCCAGGGGTACGACCTCCCCCCTCCTTACCGGCGTTCCTACGCCGTTCTTCCTCGGCCTTCTTTAGCTTCTCGGACTCGCGGCGTTTTATGTGGCACTCATCCTCGTAGTGCCTCCTCTTCCCGCAGTAGCCACACGTGATAGTGCAGCGGAAGTGGTCCTCGTGTTTGACCTCCTGACCATCCCTGGTCTTCTGCTTCCGCTGCAACTGGAGCATACAAGAGCTGCGTCCATCGCAGTCAGGGGCGTGACATGGTCCCCCCTTGTGGTCCGTAGGCTGGCAAAAGAACGGATTGCAGGCTCCCTTGCCTTTAGCGGCTGGGGGTCTCCTTCATATGCTTCAGTTGCCCTCCCTTACCCTTCCCAGGGTTGGAGTGGGGTTGTGGGGACCTCCCTCCTTGAAGCCTTTCAGCAGGGGCCTCCCTCCGCAGATGTTTGCGCAGGTATTTATCCATGTGAGAGTCGTTTTCTCTCTCCATGGCGAGTTCGATCAGAAAATCGACCAACTCATCGTAGGAATGAATCCGGGATTTCCTGTCGGACGTCTTCTTACAATTCTCCCAAGTCCTGGGACGAATTTTACCCACGAGCCACAGATGAGGCTCTGTAGGCCCGTATGAAGAGGGGTTCATCCTCCCCATTAGCTCCCCCAGCTGCGCCACGAACTCAGAAATACAGGCAGCTGTGGGGAACTCAGGAAGTGGGGGTAGTTCCTCTATCTCCGTACGGACACTCAGGTCTGTTTCGTAGACTGGCTACATTTGTTCCAGTCTTTTAAGGAAGTCTCCCCAACTGGAGCTCTTCCAGATGGCAGCTTTCACCTGCCGCTAAAGAAGCTTTTTCTTGCACGACTTCTTGATGAGGGTGCACTTGGTCTTGACATCAGCATGTTGCTGTCTGGTGAGGGGTAGAAACTCCGAAAACTCTTCGGCCCATTCGGGCAAGTTTTTCGGATCGAACTCAGGGAGCTCGATCTGAAGGTTCGCTGTGGCGATGCCCTTCGTTCCCCGACCTGCTACACCAGTGTCACCTTTTCCACCTGAGGGGGGTGAGGGGTAGACAGTGGCAAGTGGCGCCAGTGCAGCCAGACCATAGCCCTCCATCTCAGCCTCAGTAGAATCCCGAATAGTGCATACAGGAACAGTCCTCACACGAGGATGGAAAGGGCTTGGACAAGTAACCAAGGGGGTGCTGCGGATCCCTCTACAGCTTTGCACACCCCGGGTCAGGAGTTCAACACCCGGGGACATGGTCGAGCGGGGCTTCTTCAGTTCAGACAGCCCCAGTTTAGCCTTGAGTGCTGCAGACAGTGCAGCCAAATCAGAATCTTCATTCCTAGCCCCCAGAACCCGGGAAAGGAGCTCCATGGTCTCATCAAAACCGAGTTTAGGGGCAGCCATACGTGAAGGTAAACCTCTTTCCACGCGCACTGGCTCGGGGCAGACTCCACAAGCCGAAGGTGGTCTTGGCCTCGAAGGTAACGTCGGGGTAGGCTCTGTAGATATTGAGTCCTCCTCCCATTCCGAGGAGTCATTTGACGTCCTGGCGGATATTTCCCCATAAGGTGCTTCGAACCCCTCACCCCACGTGGTGCCGAACATGGGATACGCCTTCATCAGTTCTTTCTCCTTCTCCTTCCTTCCCGCTTTTCTCCAGGCTTTCACTTTGGCGGTGGTGACCTTCTCCATCGCGGCCTGGGCTTCCTTAGCGGCCAAAGAATCAGGATCAGGGGCATCCTCAGAAGGAGGTAAGGAAGATACGACAGACAGGAGGGCAGCCGCCATCGGATCCCTTCCTTCGAGGCTTCTGAGGCGTTCCTGGGTTAACACAGGCGACTCAGGGGCTTCTCTCATATATTTTTCTTCCGCCCCTCTTGCTTGGTGCTCTCCGCGCCAGCCAGCAGTGTCCACAACGACTGTATCATCTCTTCCGCTCAGGGACATTGCCCTGGAAGGTCCTGCTACAGGCCCCGCCGTTGGCGGGAAGCTGAGTGGCAGGGTCCTGGCGCTCAGTGTAATTGATGGACGTGACATTGCTCAATACGCTGTCGATTTCTTGTGCTTTAGCTTGGCGAGGGTGTAAGCCTCTGCTACCAGAAAGAGTTTCTGATATCCCTTGCTTGTTGTTGATATTGAAAACCCTTGATTGCTTTTCAAAAGATGTTTCCCCAAAACTTCCCCAAAAGGTAAAGTCCACGAACAAGGAACACCACAAACAGGATCAAAGTCAGAATTGTGATAGTATTCTTCCAAATCAAAGCATTGTAAGCAAAGGGGGGCTGCATATAGACAAGTGAGGAATCATATATGCAACTCAAATGGTTTTATAAACAAAGCAAATGATTTTATGTGAAAACTGGCATGCCTCAGGCCTCCAAGATAGCACCAAGCACTTCATGTGCACTCTTTTGGATGAAATGGAGTTGGTTAGGAATCTGGGGCATAGGAGTTAGGCCAGACACAGGATATGGCTTGGCCAAGTAAGTGAATTCAGAAACAGTTACAAAGTAGAACCACAATGAGTAGTAGAAACTTTTGAGTATAGGGGTTCTGAGGTGGGAGACCACCAGGCTTCACCTACAAGGCCCAAGGCATGAAGTGCCTACTTTATTTCGGTATAACCTCCATGACGGATGATACCTCCGCTCCTTTGAGTGGTAGGGGTTAAATTCATGGGGGTGCTAGGGTTATAACCCTAGTTGCTGAGAAAGTGTACCTAAAGCTTCATAAAAGCAACAAAAATGTTTAAGTGTTAGTCTCAGCACTTCTTTAAGCAAAAAGGGGGGCTGTAGCCTGGATCAAGTACCCTAAGAAAGACATGGTAGTGACTTTTTCTTACTCTGCCTCTCCCAGTGTGCCGTTGATTCCTAGTCGTGGCAATGGGTATCCTTTGGAGAGAAGAACATTTGAGGCAAATTAATTGCACAACATGCAGATTGCACTGTGCTGCACAATGCTAGAGCAGAGCAGAGCAGACCAGTGGACCCCGTGGTGTGCAGCAGCTGGGGGTGCTTGCACCTCCTGCTGCTGCACAAGATGAACAGTGGGGGCAAAGCGCCCTAGCCCCCCCCCCCTCCCGGTTTGCAAATGTAAACCGTTGCTGCTGCATGTCATGAACACTGAGGCTGAATGTGTTGTCCCAACCCCCCCCTCGAATGCCAAATGTAACGTTCCATTGAGGAACCCCCCCTACCGCTGCACAAGCCCCCCCCCTAGTGGCAGAAATTGAGCCCCCCTTGTGGAATGCGAGCTAGCTTGGAAACATGTGCGTTCCACCATGCCAGAAGGTACAATCGCTGTTGTCTGGCAATAAGCAATGTTGGAAAGGTGCTGAAATGGGTACGGACGTTCGAAAGGAGCTGAAGAATTTGTAATCACAGCGGACATAAACGAGGATGTGCACATCTGGAGACGGGGCCTCCAAGGGTTAGCAGACTTTTGACCACCCATTGCTCTCTTTCCCTCCTGCAATCATCATCCCCAACTGTGATGCATGCATGTCATTTCTGCACAGGTTTCCAACGAACCCTCGGTGCAGACAATGTGGACAATGCAGACAATGTGAACGTGCAGACAATGGGGAGATTCAATTTCGAATGGATTTTTTCCCTGGTTTTTGTCATCTTTATCTATGCTCTCTATTTTTTCTTTGTTTTTCTATTTTTTTCAACATGCACTGCCACTACCGTCTGATCTACCATTTGAGCAGCGATATGCAAGGCTGTTTTTTCAGCCACAATCGTTTTAGGCGAAAGGTGGCCGACAGCACAGGTCGCGCGTGACGCGATGTAATTTTCATTGCTTTGTTCACGTGCATCTGCGAGATGTGTTGTGTAGTTTTTAGCAATCTCAGCTCTCATTTCGATCTTGGCAATTCATTGCACATTACACTCTCGTGTGTTGTTCAGCCTGATTCTGATGAGCCTGTATTGTGCTATGCTTGCATAATCAGTTGTCCTCCGTCAATCCTGCTGGTCAGCGTTGACTTCCAACGCCACAGTATAAAACCAATTTGCTATTGACGTCGCTTTTGACCTCTATTGGCGAATATGTCGAGTTACTATTCACGCAACGGATATGGCAATGGTAAAGGCAATGAAAGGGCAAAGGAAAGGGCGGACAAGGTGGCCCATCATGGCAATGGCGTGATTCATCATGGAAGGATGCCTACTATGACAAGAATGCCTACTATGACAAGAACACGAACAAGCAAGTTTCCGCCCATGATATTGACTTCTCCCTATGCCACCATTGTGGCTCTCCTCAACACCGCTCTGATAAGTGCAAGGCCCGTAGAAAATTGTTCGGTATTCGTGACCTTGCATATGAGGCACGTGGCCTCATACAACGCGAACATGAACACTGTCCTTTCGCTGCGGTGGCGGGGATATCCCATTTCAAGTTGAACGCACCTAAGAACACGAAGCATGCCGCTCTATTGGCCAGTCTTCCGGCAACCACCTCGCCGGAGACGCTTGAAGACCTACGCAAAAAATTACCCAATTGCACTATTGTGTATCCTTACCCATCACCGCGTTCTAACATCCTGTATGTCGTTTGCCTTTGTTTTTTCAATGATTCTACTCATCTAGATGATGCCTTGAAGAGTTTGAAGAAGGGCAAAATTGGGGACTTTGGCATTGTGGCTAACAAAGCGTCGACAAAAGATGTCAAGCGTATCGTTAAAGGCCTTGACCCGGGTGCACAACGCAAATCTCGTCTGAAACTCCGACATGATGATTCTAGCAATTCAAGTGATTCGGACTCAACAACCTCATCTAGTGGTTCCTGATCATCATCTGATTCTACCTCCACGAGCGACATCGATAGCACAAGTGAAGATGATACTTCACGGAGCCGAAAAAATAAGAGAAGGAAAAAGAAGACGACGAAGATGAGCAAAAGGAAAGAGAAGAAGAAGGAAGTTGAGTCACGAAAGAAAGCCAAACATCACCATGATGTAGATTCAAAAGACATTTGTGTTGATGAAGACAAAGACAATATTGAATTGGAAAATGTTGAAACCTTGGATGTGAGTGACGGTATGGATGAGGATAAGGAGCCGCCAAGGCAACCACAAACACATGGTGCCCGTACCCGTGCCAAAAAAGCGAAAGACACAACTGTTGATGTTGATGCCGCGGGCAAGGACATTGGACAAGATGGACCATCTTGCGATGGACATGACACCAACCCATCCTTGCGCTACGCGAAGCAGCTCGTTGCCGCCGCTGAACGCCGCTGGAAACCCAACCGTGATGTTGATGAGCAATGGCGCGATGCCGTTACCAAGGATATTACCGATCAAAAGGCCAAGCTCCACCAACTCACCCAAAGGTTTGACACCTACGCCAATATGGTTGATGCTATGGAGGATAATATTGTCGACAGTATGGCCAAACCTTTGAGAAAGGGTGGAAAATGTGGAAAAGGCAACGCCTCCCTGGACGTACCCGACACACAAGGCCACAATTCACGAGCCGCACAAGTAGATGAGCTGGGACCGTCACAAAGAACTCGCTCCGGGCTCTCACGAAGGTCGGTGCATCCTTATGCGCATCAGGAACACGATTATTGACATCGTTTGTGCATGCCCTCAGGTAGTGTAGGTGCTTTGGGGATTGTAGCGTATGGGTTTGACCATTTTGTGAATGATCTCCGTGCGAGTACACTCCCTTTCCGTAATGACATGGCCACCGAAATTAAGAAATGTGAAGCGTCCGTTGTTGACATGGAACGTACCCTTGTACAAGATACTCTAAATAGACAATGTCCTAAGATCTCTGCCCATTGGTTCCATAAAAATGTGCCCCAACGCCATTTTCTTTTCCCTGTTCATGAATCCATCCCCATGTCACATGTGAACAACGCGCTTTTGCGACGTTTTCGGTCCATGCTATTTCACCACGCCCTTTTACTTAAAGGCTGGAGTTTGTACGCTGCCAAGCGGGGAACATCCTCATGGTTCCAGGCAACGGGGCCCCTGATTAAGGAGTCTTTGGACTCTTGGGAAGACTATGAATACCTGGTGTTTGGGCCTTTACGAGCCGTCGCACTTGGCGTCAATTTGCTACAAAATGGCCCATGTCTTCGATGCTACGTTTGGCAGCTGCATGCAGGTTGGTACTACCGCTTGTGTCAGTGCTTTTCGCTTGTACTGCTCCCCACTTTTTGTGGACGCCCCGTAAGACACTACATCTATTACACGTGCACACAGCGTCAATGCCCTCATTCGTGTCCTGCATGATGATAGCCCGAACGCCATTTGTGCTGAGTCTCGACTACCAACGCTATGGTATTCCACCACACCTTGCCGTGTACTATTCATAGTTGCGGCGTCGTGTACGGCTTTTTGGCATTGGTGTGTGCGACAAGCATCTATTTTCCATTGTGGCGCTATTGCCTGTGTGGAGAAGTTTGATTTGTTCTACCCAACCATGGTGGGCCAAACGGACCATCAGGTACGCATCATTCTTGTTGAAAATCAACCTGCGAAAACGTTGTGGCCCATACTGTCTCCTGATGCCCACACTTTTCTTGCACACACCTTGAAAGCCCGGTATGACAGTGCATACCATCCATCATTGTTGCGTAATTGTGAGCGCATGAATATCTCACTGTTGCGTGCCGATTGGAAAGACATGTGGAAACATGAGTGCGACCTCCGTGCACGTGCACTTGATGGTTTTGGGAACTGGGACGCCGTCGGCCATTCCTTCGACCGAATGGGAAAAATGTTGGGTTGTTGCACGGCCACCTGGGTTCAACACATTTGCTACCTGATCGCCGCCACGTATAGTCCCTGTAGCGTTTTTCGTCGTGGACCATGCGTGTACATACTACTTTGTATGGAACTGGGAGCCATATACATTGGTTGTGTAGGGGCCATCCAATATTTTCACCGGCATCGCAAACGAAAGTAGAATACCTACGACTCGGGGCACCAGGGGAGGCGTGTTTTTGAGCGTGCTAAGGAACACTTTCGAGAGGTACGTAGGTAGGTGCACTCGGTCGTGGAGAGGTTCCCCGCGTGAAGGGGGGTGGCGGCTTGCATCCTGCTAGACCTGACTGGTGGCCCCCAACTTAGCGGCCCCGGGCAACAACGGGAGGGCTGATCGCCGGCAGAGTGACGTGCTTGTCTCGCTGGGAGGGTGTGCCCCCGTGCTTGCGCACGTCCCCTCCTCGGGGCGGAACCCTACAGGTGAACCGGACTCTCTGGCGTATCCCGTTCCCAAGGCCTGCATGCATGTTCTTGGCACTGGGGTTCCGAGGCGCTTGGGTGTCGCACGCTCCGCCTCGAGTCCCAAAGCAGCGCAGGCCTTAGGATGCAGCCTTACCCCCGGGCTCCGGATCTCGTTTGGCCGGGTCACCTGCATGGCACGGGCTGCCTCAGTGCCCGGGCTATGGACACTGGGTTTCCTACTGTTGTTTGGCGCTTGTGTTTGGGTCGGGGTTGTCTCTGGGCTCGGGTTTCGACTGACCCCGCCACTCGTGGCTGGGCTGAAGGGGTGTGTGCGTGTTTGCGTGCGCGCTCCGCTCGTACCCCGTCATTCCTGGCTGGGCTGTGCGGTGTGGGTGTGTGTGCTTGGGCTCGGGTTTCGGCTGCGCCCCGCAACTCCTTGCTTGGGTGTTGGGTTCTGTGTATGCTTGTGTGCCCGCTCCGCTTGTACCCCGCCACTCTTGGCTGGGGTGTGCGGTGTCCATGTGCGTGTTCGGGCTCGGTTTTCGGCTCCGCCCCGCCACTCCTGGCTGAGGTGTCGGGGTGTGCCTGTTTGTCTGCGCCCTCCGCTTGTACCCGACCACTCTTGGCTGGGGTGTGCGGTGTTGGTGTGTGTGCTTGGGCTCGGGTTTTTGTTGCGCCCCGCCACTCCTGGCTTGCATGTGCGGCGTGGGTGTGTGTGCTTGGGCTCGGGTTTCGCTGCGCCCCGCCACTCCTGGTTGGGGTTTTTGGGTGTGTGTGTGCTTGTTTGCCCCCCCCGCTTGTACCCCGCCACTCCTGGCTGGCGTGTGCGGTGTGCTTGTGTGTGTTCGGGCTCGGTTTTCGGCTCCGCCCCGCCAGTCCTGGCTGGGGTGTTGGGGTTAGTGTTTGGAATGAGAACAAATATTCGCGAAAAAAGTGAAACGAGACAAAATAATCGCTTTCTGTTGACAGCCAATAAAAAGGCCTGGTTCGAAAGCAAAGGGTTGCAACCACCCAAAAGGTGCTCTGTCTGTCGCGACCAACTCAAACTCAAACATCTCCAGCAGACACCCACACCACCGAAGGTGATTATATATCAACACGCCCCAGCCCACCTCAAATCACCATCTCCAGCAAAACACAGGCCCACAACGCCTTCTCCATCACCATCTACACCACCGCAAATATCCCTTGACACTCCAAAAATTTCACCCGCTTCATACTCCTTTCCACCTCTACCACGCCCATGTGCTCAGCAAAATATCAAAGAAGATGCCGACAGCCAGGAATCCACGAAGAACACTCTATGGGCTGACGAAATGAGCCACAGCACGGTATGCTCTGCATCATCAATTCTCACTCTACCAAACAGCTTAGATGAATCCATTTCGATGGCAAATTCCATCCTAAACCCGGACACCAACCCAGTAAACCATTTCCTTGCAAAAGAAGTTTTCACTCAATGCTGCTCTGAGGAACTCATAAGCCCCAATGTCAAGCTTAAGCACACGTCTTTCATATTTATACAAACTTTCCTAAAGTCTTACAAAGCCAAACTCAAATACCAACCTTCATGTTCCTCCTCAATGCACTCTGATCCACCAGACTTGCAATCGACTTCCTCGAATGCGTCTGAATGACCTCACGTATCTGCATCCTTTGTTCCTCTGATCAGCAACCAGAACAACGATGAAGATGAGCATAAAGAAGAAGAGTACACTTTAAATTCAGGAGTCACTTTGTTGCACCTTGCACTGGAAGACTTCGGAATGAACTCAACTTCTACCTGCTCTCTGCATTGCTTTGTTGCTATGCTGACGCTCATTTGATCCTTTTATGAGCCCTGTTTCTTCAGGAGCCAAATTTCACGGTCCAGCTTTGTCAATTATCATTCAATTTTATTTTTCAGTTTCTGGTGAAGAGGACAGATCAAGTACAGATCAACAGATCATGCAGTGGTGGGACTGTAAAAGCGATCCTGTCACAATCTATTTCAGTCATTTTCAGCTCCTTTTTCAAACTGTTTGCTCACCTGTTGATAGCCCCAAAAATGTGACTGCCATTTGTCACTCTCCCTAGGCTATTGGTGCCTCTCTCGGCAGTGCTTTGCACCCAGGGAAATTCACAGTGGCATGATCGATTTGTATGGGTTTCATACTTGCGGCTGTCCTTCGAGGAACCTCGCATGGTGAGCAGTTTGTGATGTTATTTTGGGCGGGAAACCGCCATGTCTCAAAACAATAATCGCTCATTTCATATGAGACGAGAACCGAAAATCGCTCCTTTCATGAAAAACAGCCTGTTTTTCGAGAAAATGAGAAATTGGCATCCAAATCAGTCACACTGCGATGCTTCAGGCTCAACAATCAGCTCCCTCAAGCACTCCTTGTGTTTTTGACAGTATGGTGTTGGGGTATTTGCATTCTTGTATTTCCTATAGGCTTTTGGATGGTTGTTGTTATTGCCTAGAGCTTTTAAAAAGTACACAAGGCCCTGGCCTGATACAACATCTGCAGGAGGACAGGCAGAGGTAAGCGTTGATAGTTGCAGATGCATTGCGCCTGTAGGATTTGCGATTATTTGGGTTTCATGTTTTCGATATTTGCTGTGATTGATTGTTGTTATATGTTTGTATGTGTTTATCATTATCGATTACTGTCAATTCAGGGTTTGTTTGTATAGCATGATTTGCTATTATGCGCGCTCTGTTGCATGGTAGCATCGTCACGTCGAGGTTCTGCGAGTATGGGATTGCCATCCAAGGAGTCGAAGTCGTTTGTTCTAGCGCCGTTTGTTCAAGCGTCGCAGGCGTTAGTGCTTCCCTGCTTCCAGCGAGATCTTACAGCGAGATGTTAAGAACACGACGACCAGTCTCACTTCTCTGTTTTATCTCTTGAAGATGCGTCGACAGCAAGCTGAGAACGCTTCACCGTACTCACTCCGAAGTTGCTGCGACCTGATGTGCCTGGTTTTGTTTTTCGCTGCCACTGTCGTGTTTGTATTCACGTGATTTTTGGCGTGTTCGCTCTGCTCTTTTTGACCCCTGACGCGTAGAACTGTGCTTTGCGAGATCTTCGTGGAAACGTGCAGCTCAAGTACGCGCCATCTGGGTTTGCCGGTTGTTCGCCGAGGATTTCTTCAACTCCTACACCTTGAACAGCACTGTCAGCAGCAGGTAGTAGTCTTCGTGCAAGTTTTCGTGAGCAGGCTCCTTGAGCAGCAGCGAGTGGAATAGCAGCTCGAGGCGAACGCGGCTTCTCCTTTGTCGCTCGGCGCTCCATCTTCGTGGCGCCAGGCGCTTCAAAGTTTACATGACAACTGATCCTCTTTACGGACTCGATGCTGCTGCCTGGGGACCTTCTAAGAACGAACTTCTGAGACCAAAGTACTGTTGGGAGTGTGTGTCTCTGCGTGCGTGTGTTCGCGCGTGCTTGTAACAGCTAGTGCTTGAATTTACACCTGTGAAAAACGGGTATGGCCCTGAGGCTCCAGAGGACTCCGAAGTGTGCCTTTTTGGCCTGCCTGTGGCACACTGATATGCGCCTTTGCTTCAGTTATCACGGTCTCTGTTGCATGTTCAAGCTCAGGGTTCTGTGCGCTGTTTGGTAATGACAGTTTTGTTTGTTTTTTTCACAGAATGACGTCGACTTATATATATGTGGCTCTGCTAGCCCTTTGTGAGAGCCTTTGTTTCTGTTTGTATATTGGTGTGAAAGGCTGCAATGTCACTCTTCGAGTGGCTCTTCTTCAGTGTGTGGGCTTGTTTGGGAACGCAGACAGAGATGTTTCAGCACTTTGAATGCTCTGTGTTTGTTTGAATGCCTGCTGTTTTTTTGATTTTTTTTGGATGTTTGAAAACTTCTCTTGAATGCAAAACCAGCAGGAGGTTTCAGCCCAACCAGGAAAACAATCATTGGAGATACTGCAGTCTTTTCAAAACCAGCATGGAGGTTTTATATAACGAAACCATTTCTAACTTCGTATGGCCGCATTGACCAAAATGTGTATTCAACGGGTACCATTCATCGTAGGAAGTGCACTCATTGCCGCCTGGAGATAACATCAACAATGCCTGGTTGTTTTTAAGTAACATGAAGTATGTCAAGACATATCGACAAAAATGAAACCAGAAACAAAAATCGCTCATTCCATATGAAACAAAAAAAAATCGTTCATTAAAACGAGAAAAAAAAATTGCTCATCTCAGTAGGGCAAAAAAAGTCTCATTCCAAACACTAGTTGGGGTGTGCGTGTTTCTGTGCGCCCTCCGCTTGTACCCCGCCACTCCCGACCGGGGTGTGCGGTGTGGGTGTGTGTGCTTGGGCTCGGGTTTTGGCTGCGCCCCGCCACTCCTG
The DNA here is from genome assembly GCA_964036045.1 of Eutreptiella sp. 'Long Island Sound 2002'. Lineage (NCBI taxonomy): Eukaryota > Euglenozoa > Euglenophyceae > Eutreptiales > Eutreptiaceae > Eutreptiella > Eutreptiella sp. 'Long Island Sound 2002'. Next base: position 48,817,386 of record OZ038393.1, read on the forward strand.
GTTGAGCTGTGCGGTGTGCGTGTGTGTGCTTGGGCTCGGGTCTCAGCTGCGCCCCGCCACTCCTGGTTGCGATGTTGGGGTGTGTGTGTGCTTCTGTGTGCGCTCTGCTTGTACCCCGCCACTCCTGGCTGGGCTGTGCGGTGTGGATGTGTGGGCCTTGGCTCGGGTTTCGGCTGCTCCCCGCCACTTCCGGCTGGGGCGTGCGGTGTGGGCGTGTGTGCTTGGGCTCGGGTTCCGGCTGCGCCCCGCGACTCTTTGCTGGGGCGTCGGGGTGTGCGTGTTTGTGTGTGCCCTCCGCTTGTACCCCGCCACTCCTGGCTGGGGTGTGCGGTGTGGGCTTGTGTGCTTGGGCTCCGGTTTCGGCTGCGCCCCGCCACTCCTGGCTGGAGTGTGCGGTGTGGGTGTGTGTCCCTGGGCTCGGGTTTCGGCTGCACCCCGCCACTCCTTGCCGGGGTTTTGGGCTGTGTGTGGGCCTGTGTGTGCGCTCTGCTTGTACGCCGCCTATCCTGGCTCGGGTGTGCGGTGTGGGTGTGTGTGCTTGGGCTCAGGTTTCGGCTGCGCCCCGCTATCCTGGCTCGGGTGTTGGGGTTCTGTGTGTGCTTGTGTGCGCCCTCCGCTTGTACCCCGCCACTCCTGGCTGGGGTGTGCGGTGGGGGTGTGTGTGCTTGGGCTCGGGTTTCGGCTGCGCCCCGCCACTCCTGGTTGGGGTGTTGGAATGTGCGTGATTGTGTGCGCGCTTCTCTTGTACCCCGCCACTCTTGGCTGGTGTGTGCGGTGTGGGCGTGTATGCTTGGGCTCGGGTTTCGGCTGCGCCCCGCCACTCCTGGCTAGGGTGTAGGGGTGTGTGTGTGCTTGTGTGTGCGCTCCGCTTGTACCCCGCCACTCCTGGCCGGGGTGTGCGATGTGGGTGTGTGTGCTTGGGCTCGGGTTTCGGCTGCGCCCCGCCACTCCTGGTTGGGGTGTTGGGGTGTCTGTGTGCTTGTGTGTGCGCTCCGCTTGTACCCCGCCACTCATGGCTGCTGTGTGCCGTGTGGGTGTGTGTGCTGGGGCTCCGTTTTCGGCTGCGCCCCGCCACTCCTGGCTCGGGTGTTGTGGTTCTGTGTGTGTTTGTGTGCGCCCTCCGCTTGTACCCCGCCACTCCTGGCGGGGGTGTGCGATGTGGGCGTGTGTGCTTCGGCTCGGGTTTTGGCTGGGCCCCGCCCCCCTTGGCTGGGGTGCTGGGGTGTGTGTGTTCGTGTGCGCGCTCCGCTTGTACCCCGCCACTCCTGGCTGGGGTGTGCATGCTTGGGCTCGGGTTTTGGCTGCACCCTGCCACTCCTGGCTGGGGTGTTGGGGTGTGCGTGTGTGTGTGCGCGCTCCGCTGGTACCCTGCCACTCCTGGCTGGGGTGTGCGTGCTTGGGCTCGGGTTTTGGCTGCGCCCGCCACTCCTGGCTGGGGTGTCCGGGTGTGCGCGTTTGTGTGTGTGCTCCGCTTGTACCCCGCCACTCCTGGCTGGGGTGTGCGTGCTTGGGCTCAGGTTTTGGCTGCGCCCCGCCGCTCCTGGCTGGGCTGTCGGGGTGTGCGTGTTTGTGTGCGCGCTCCGCTTGTACCCCGCCACTCCTGGCTGGGGTGTGCGGTGTGGGTGTGTGTGCTTGGGCTCGGGGTCTGGCTGCGCCCCGCCACTCCTGGCTGGGTTGTTGGGGTGAGAGTGAGCCTGTGTGCTTGGCCCGCTTGTACCCCGCCACTCCTGGCAGCGGTTTGTGGCGCGCGGGTTTGGTGTTGCCTGGCAGCTGTTCTCCTGCCGTTGCGTGTTGTGCTCGCTGCCCGGGTTTGCGTCAACGGGTGGCCGTTGTTGCTTGGCACATGTCCGTATTCCGTGGTTGTGGCCGGCGGCGTGCCTCTCTGGCGTGCCTGGTGGCCCCGCGCTGGTGCGCCGCACCTCGTCCGGTCCGGTCGCTCTCGGTGCTTCAGTCGGCTTTCCCGACGCCCTGTTGCCTTTCCCCAGCCCAGGGGCTTGCGCCCCTGGTTTTACTGGGTGGCTGCGCCGGGCACGCGGAGGCCGGCCGAGAGCCGGGCTAATTCTGCCTGCCGCTGGCCCCCGCCAAGGCGGGGGCGCTGGGCTCGCTCCGCGTCGTACAGTTTGGGGCCCCGCGATGGGGTTGTCCCTGGGGGGTCCCTCCGGCGTCGGTCTTGGGCTGCGTGCGCTGCGGTGGTTTGCGTATGTGGACCTGGTCACTGACGCGTCCGGTTTCTCGTACCGTCCGTCGTTCGACGGGGGACTCGGCCGGTGCACCGGGGCTGTTTCGTGTGGACGCTGACACCTCCCCTTGCGGGTCGGAGGACGCCACGCCCGGGTCCCGTGCGTGTGTGCGTGTGCTTGTCCTTCCTGGGTGGGTCGGGCGGGCCGCCCTCCCGGGCGCGCTCTGGTGCGCCTCACCTTTTCCCCTTGCCGCTTGGTCTTTCTGCTTTGCTGGGCCCCCTCCGGGCTGGAATTTCCCCATTTTGTGGTTCTTTGGTTGCCTCCCCCCCGACCCCCTTTTTTTTCTTCTTGCTTTCCGTTTTCCGCGCCCGGCTTGTGTCTTTCTTTCTCTGGTTTTGGGCCCCTGGTGCCTTGGGCCTTGGCGCCTTGTTTCTCTCTTCTCCTCCCCCCCGCCTTTTGTTTTTTTTCTTTTTTTTTCGTCCCGCGCCCCCATTGTCTCCGGCTTTCTTTGGTTTCCGGCCCCGGGTGCCCTGGACCTTGGCGCCGTGTGCTGTTGGTTGTGTTGGCCTCCCGCTCCCTGGCTCTCCGCGCGCTCTCGCCTCCTTTGTGGTTCTTGCCTTGCTGTTGGCTGCTCCTTGGTGGTTCCTGCCCCCTTCCCCCCCTCCCTGTTGTGTCTCGCTGTTTTTCTTGCTGCCTCTTTGTGCTCGGTTTTTTTTTTCTCATTGCGCCCCCGTGTTGTCTTTGGCATTCTTTGGTCCCCGGCCCCGGGTGCCCTGGGCCTTGGCGCTGTGTGCTGTTTGTTTTGTTGGCCTCCCGCTCCTCGGCTTGCCGTGCGCTCTCCCCTCTTTTTCGGTTTCTTGCCCGCCGTTGGCTTCTCCTTGGTGGTTGCTGCCCCCCCCATCCCCCTTTTTGTGTCCTGCTGTTTTTCTCGCTGCAGCTTTGTGTCTCCGTCTTTTTTTCCCGTTTCGCGCCCCTGTTGTCTCTGGTTTTCTCTGGTTTCCGGCCTCGGGTGCCCTGGGCCTTGGCGCTGTGGCTTAGTTTTGTCGGTCTCCCGCTTCTGGGCTCTCCGTGCGCTCTCGCCTCTTTTGTGTTTCCTGCCTGGCCGTTGGCTGCTTGGTGGTGTTTGCTGCCCCCCCCCCCCCCTTGTGTCTCGCGGTTTTTGTCCCTGCCGTTCGGTGCTTTTTTTTTTGGCGGTTTTCGCCGCCTGCACCCCCCCCCCCCCTGGTGCGTGCGTGGTGCCTTGTGCTGTCTGGTGTTGCCGCGGTGCGCTGCCCTTCTGTTTTGTGTGCTGTGCTGTGGTGCCTCGCCTTGCTGTGCTGTGGGCTGATGCGTGCTGTGCGGTGTTTGTTGGGGTGTTTGTTTCTGTGTCGTGCTGCGCTGTTGGTTGCTGCTGCGTGTTGTGCCGTGTGTTTGGTCGTGCCGTCCGGTTGGGTTGTTCGCGGTGTGGCTTGCTGCCTGGTTTTGGTCTGCGTTGCCGTGTGTCGTGCTGTGCTGTGTGTCCTGGGTGCGGTGCTGCGCCGCGCTGCTACGCGTCGTGCCTCCTGCTGTTGTGTTGTTTTGTGCTGTGTTGTTTTGTTGCGCTTGTTTGGTGTCGCTGTTTGTTGTGCCGTGTCCTCTAGTGCTGCCCGTTGCCTTGGGACCCTGTGCGCCGCTGCGCTGTGTTTTGCGGTGTTCCCCCGCGCTGTGTGCTCTGTGCTGTGAGTGTTTTGTCGTGGCGTGCTGGTGCGCGTTGTTGTTCGCCGCTGTGCTGCGTGCTGTGTGTGTCGTGGGGTGTCGTGCTGTGCGTTCCCTGTCCTCTTCAGGCTGTGCGATGCTGTGTTCCGTTGCGCTCGTGCGCTTGCGTCGTGGTGTTCGTGTGGTGCCTGCTGTTGCTGGCGCCTGGTGCTGTGGTGCGCTGCTGTGTGTTGCGCTGTTTCCTTTGGAGTTCTGTGGTGCGGTGCTGGGTCTGGCGGCCCGTGGTCGTCTGCTGGCTGTGTGTTTCGGTGTCGGTGTCCCTGTCTGGCCGCGTGGCCTGGTTCCCTGTGGCTGGTGTGGTTTGCTGTGGTGCCGTGCTTCCCTGTGTCGTGTTTTTTTGTGCTGTGCTGTCTCGTGGTGTTGTGCTGATGTGTTCTGCTGTCATTTTGCTGTGCTGTTTGTGCTTGCTTTGCCCTCCTGTGGCTTGTCATGCCGTGCTGTGCTGTGTTGTTGGTTGTCTGTGCTGTTTCGTGCCTGGTGGTGGTGTCTGTGTGCTTTGGTGCCCTGTCCCTCCCTGCCAGCACGGTTTTCCGGTTTTGAAAATGAATTAAAATTATACTCTACGCAACCCACACGCGAGCAGCAAGACCATATTTTACTTACTGACTTACGTGCTACCCGTCGGCCTCCGTGGTGTCGTTGTTGAAAGTGCTCCAAACTCTTTGTCCCATTCTTGAAGTTGTAGTTGAACTTGGTGGTCGTGGTCTTGACGGCGCGTAATGTCCGCCTGCAGCAAAGAGGACGCAAAGGCGCTGAGGGGGGAGGACCAGCGGGAGGGAGAGGTACATGGTGAATAAAAGAGGTCGTGAGGAAGCCAGTTCAGGGGCGCGGCGTGCTACGAAATTTTTTTTCGAGTTTTACGCGTTGCTCGCGACGCAGTTTTTTTTACATATTGAAGCCGGTTTGGACCCCCGTGGCCATCTTTTGGTCACTCCGGGTGTGTATCTATGTCCCGGCAAGCCGCCATTGGCTGATATCATACTCTTGCATCCATGTGACCTAACCTGATGTGATAGTGTGATAGGCTTGGCCATTCCAGCTATGAGCGGCCACATTCACAACCGAGGCGCCGCCGGCTGAGATTTATGTATCAGAATATCAGGAATCAACAGGGTTTTTTTATCATAATGTTTCTGTAATTTTTCAGATATCTGTTCGGATTGTCAATGTATCGGCGACTGTCAGTTGGCTGGCAACTTTGCGGTAACCGATTGGTTAACTGTTATTTCCAGATACTTTGGCGGAAACCCCGATGAAGGGTCAGATTTCATCAGTAAAGGGTTCGTTGCTTCCGCAATTTTCATGTTATACACTCGCAAAATTCATCCGATTATTTCAGACATTCAGAATAGGACTTCCGATTTCAAGGTCGCCGCACTTGATATGATGAATTTCGAGTTGTCCTACATTTTTCCCCAATCACGAACCAACCTTCGTTTTGTTGTCTCCTTCATTTTTCGTGGAGATATAGTCGAAACAAAATTGATTCGTGAGGCCACTTTGAAGAATCATATCTCCGGCTCATTGCGAGGAATATCAATTTTGAGAATCGGGTTGAAACTGCCTTGGTCTCAACTTAATTGAGAAAGCATCAAACGCCTTTGATGTATACACATGCCTGGTGTAGCAAGGGATAATGGTCAAGAGGGTAGAAAGTGATCTCTAACTCTTGGACCATGCAACTGAATATTTCTTTGCAACTTTCGAGTGTACCGCATGAGTGTTGGTGTTGCATAGAAAATTTTCTTGGGTTCCTACGTATTTTTCACGTGGAGTTATGTCCATGGAGGGGCATGGCATACCATGGTGGGAGCCACTTTTGGAGGGTATGTGTTATATGGATGGTATGTGCTTCGCTATGCTCACGCCCATGTGATATATCTCCGTTTGTAGGAAGATATGTGGAGTCATACGTGGCAAGGGCTTTGCCCATGTCCCAATGGTGAGCTCCATAGCGCTAAACTAAGGCTACCGCACATATGGTGCATGTGGGAGGGCTTACAGAGCGACCCACAGGCGCCACTATCAATTTTCCCATTTTCATGGTGCGCATCGTGAGGAGGTTCAAAGGTGTCCCTATGCGTCCATGTGGGGATCCAAGTGGTAATATTGTTAGCAACTGGTCCCAGGCAATTGTGTTTTGAATCATATGTTGATACCATGGGTGAGCGAAGTTATATACTATTGTGATTACTTGGAATTCGGCAATATTTGCATGTTCTTGACCTCATTTTATGCTCATTTTTGTTTTTTATGTGCTCAACTGGTCAGCAAACCGTAAAGTGCCTAGAGATCCGTGAACTATGGTATGTTGCTTATATGTTGGCAAATGCTTTGGTGTTGCACCTCACCACATGCCGGATCACGTGGTCACTTTGGCGTGGCACATGAGGCCTCACAAAATTAGGTCTCCAATTCGTGAGTTGACTTGTGAAGCATGGCATGTATATATCTGGAGGGGTTTGGGGACCAATGTTGGGATATTCTTCGGCATGGACCTTTGGTCTCTATCACCCTTGTATATTACCTTCAGGGTTGACATATGCATGGAGCATTTGAATACTTGCCGTATGCATGTTTGAGTATATAATTGTATTTTGGGCACTATGGTGTGACTTGCCTAATTTTGCTATGTTGTGAGGTCATCTGCATGGGGCAATTCTCCAAGCCCAATCAACCCCAAGTCCAACCAAGGTTATGTCAGGGTAGGGCAGGGTCCTGAGTGCCATTCTAGGCCATGACACGCCACCTCCCTTATTGAGCTTGGATTTAGAGGCTTGGGAGAGAACACATTTTTGGGGTTTGTGTAGTGACTTTTGACACATGGCATTTAGCCATCTTATTTGACTTGGTTCAGGGCATCATGTTGGCGAGTCAAGGGAAGGTCCTGAGTCCAGGGAATGAGGGATCTATGGCTGTGATTGTGTATGTCTCCATCTTTCCCCAATGTTGCTTGATTTGTGTTCATATGCCAATTTCAGGGCTTCTTTTTCCATTATTCTATCGGTGCAATTCTATGTACATGCCCAACGCCCGTGTCTTCGTGTGCACCGTGAGACGACCGGCGTGTTGAAAGGAGTTGTTAAGTGTCAACGCGGGACCTCAAACACCCTTGGAAGCCCTCAGTGTGGATTTGGACTTGAGCTTTTTTACTTGGGAGTTGGGTATTGCAAGGGATTAGGATTTGTATGAAGGAGCCGTATTTTACTATTTTTTGTGGGAAATTGTGCAGGACAAGGCAAGATCATGCAGAACCTGGTGAGAAGCAAGACCATAGAAGTGACGGGAAATGGTGGAAGGGGTACAGCAGGGGCCGGTCCCTGTAGGGACCTTCTTTATGGTAGCAGAGGAGTACCTGCCCCCTACCGCCGCACCGGGGACTTCGGCCCTCATGAGCCCTGCCCAAGGACGCCCCGGGTGCAGATCGTCGAGTCCGTGGAGTCGACGCCGGACTGGGAAGTCCGAGAAGAGCGACGATGCTCAGAACGGAGAGCCCTTGCAGGACATGGGCTAGACATGGAGGACCTGGCCTCCATGTGTGAAAGGCAATGCCGCAAGGCTTGCAATCTCTGCTCCGTTGCGGAGGAGTTGGAGGAGACTGGTAGCAACGGCAGGGCCCGGCGTTACCGGAAGCGCGTGTCCCCAAAACCCGCGGCGAAAGCCAGGGCGATGGAGACGGATCCCAGCCCGGTCAGGCTGCGGTCAGCTGCATATTCCGAGAGCATTCTGATGGCTATCGGACCGCTTTCCGTTCGGAGTCGGAGGAGATGGCCATACCGCCCACACAAGGGCGCACACGGCCCCCGAACCCAGCCTGGAGCATGACGCCGAGGCGTTGGAGAGGCCTACCAGAGCCAGAACGGCGCGTGTGGTCCGGCAAACGGAACCAACGCGGGGTAAAAAAGGGTGACACACCCATGGCGGAGGAGTCCGAGGCGTCGGGAACCGTGGGAAGCGCCAGATCGGGTGGAAAGCACGTTGAGTGCCACTGCTAGCACGTATCCTTCCTCATTGGCAAGTACCCAACAATGAGGATGGACGCCATCGTGCAGCAGCTCGACCGCCTGGACAACCAGAAGGACGGCCTAGAGGAGGACATCGCGGGGATCCTGGATCACCAGTCGGCAGCGGAGAGAGACATGGCGGAGCTGCGAGCGGAGCAGGACCGGTACCGGGAGAAGCTGGAGATGGCCCTGCAGAAGCAGCAGCAAGTGGTGGACAGCCTCCTCCACCTGGTGGAGGACATGTCGGGATGCCTGAAAAGGCTAGAGGAGTTACAACCCCTCGCCTCGGGTCCGGACCTCCCGGCAAGGCCGGCAACGGCAGAGCTGGTGGAGCGGGTTAAGACCCTCAGGAGCGCCATGGATAAACCCATGGGCGGCCCTGCAGAGGCACCATACGCGCCTCCGCGTGTTGACCCGGGTGCGCTGCCATTTGTTCCCATGTTCAGCGAATCCATAATGCTCGGGGAGCATACGGCACCGGCTTGGTCCATGTGGGAAGAGCACGCAACCACGGACCCGAGGAGCCTGACAATACAGATGTCCCATGCCGCCCAGGATCCACCGACCACTACGTCTGCCCATGCAGTTTATACGGAAGAAGAGATCCAGATCCAGACCATGCAGGGGCGAAACATGCGAAGGGCCGACGGACATGGTCGAGGCCATCCACGCGGAAACCTGTGGGTGAAGGACCCCACTACAGGGATATGGACAGCCGGTGGAGCAAGTCCTTCCCGCATCCCAAACCCCATGGGTTCAGGCCCAACTGGACCGCACTCCATGGAGGAGAGGGATGTACGGGGAGTGTACTCACACCCCCCGGCCACAGGTGGTATCCGTCTTGGTGGAGTGGTGGCTGTCGACGTCGGAGACGCCATCGGGATTGACGACCTCAGGGGAATCAAAATCCCCTATTACGATGGCAACCCCTCCAACCTGAATGACTTCATCCTGGATTGGGAGGACTTTGCCGAGGAGGTCGTCGGCGAGATGAAGGGAGCGCCAAGGGACAAGTGGGTCTGTTTGACATTCCCACACAGACTGGCGCAGGACCTGAAGGAGGAGCTCAGGGATCAGATCCGCGAGGGATTGATCCAGACGGAGCAGGCCTGCCTCCAGTGGCTGGAGGACGAGGAGCGAGTGGACGCCCCCAACCAGAAGTTGAAGGATTTGTGGTCCATTCCGCTGCCGCTGGAGCGCGGAGAGTTGAGGTCCGGGAATAGAATCGGTACATGCGTAAGTACCGAAGAAGCCTCAAGCTGGTGGAGGACTGGAACAAGTCCAGCGAGATCCGACACCTGCTGAAGGATGTCCTCCCCGGCCACTGGAAGAGGAGAGTGGAGGACGAGGAAAGGAAGAGAGCAAAGGAGAGCGTGGCCGTACGGATGATGTCATCGGAGGACACCCACGCCGGAATAATGGAGTTTTTCCGGCGAAACCTCGGCTAGCCCAGCCGAATGTTGGGGTTGAAGAACGCTGTCTACGTGGAGGTATTCGGCGACACCATGGGGCAAAGGCTGATGCGCGTCAATAACGTGGAGTGGAGGCGCGGAGAGCCGCTGAGGATGCAGGTCGTCTTTGCCCGCATGAGCCTCGCCGAGATCGTGAAGTACATCACGGTGGAGCTGAAGCTCAACGCCAAGAACGAGGCCCACGTGCAGGATCAACAGGGCCATGGACACCAAGGTCATTGGGAAGATCGCCAACACCGAGAAGTTCAGGAGGACACGGTCGGCACCGCGGAGGAAGGGGATGGAAGCGGCCAAGATCTCTGGACCGCAACCATCCGAGAAGATCATGAAGAATGCCCACTTCTTTGTGTTCGTAGCGCACAATATGAAGGAGCATGGGCAGGACAGGTCCAGGTGGAACCGCCTGGACCCAATGACCAAGAACCGCAAGGAACTGCGGAGGATCTGGAACCCGCCGCTCTCGTTCCGCGAGTACAGATCACAGCACGACGGTCTCTGGGTCTGTTACGGCAAGGGGAACAACCATGCACATGACCACCAGCATTGCAAGGTATATGAGGAAGACAAGAAGACCTACTTCGCCGCCCATCCCGACAAGACGCCCAAGGAGCAACCAACTGCCGATTGGAAGGCAAAGGGCGGAGACGGTGGAAAAGGCCAAGGAAAGGGCCAGGGTAAAGGCGGAGGAAAAGGCTATGGTGGAGGATCCGGCCCAGACCGATGCGTGAGGTCGATCAAGGAGGTTGCTGAGGACATGTTGAGGACGCTGGAGGAACTCAAAGCCCAGCAACGTGGCTGACAAAGTCTGAGCGGATCGCAGCAGGAGGGAGCTGCGGCAGGCCACGTCTAGAGGAGCCCCCACGGGAGTGGGATCCCGGAGGTTTCTCCTCCGAAAATCAGTGGAATCCGAGAGAAAGAGAGGCACATCGGGTGCCGAAGAAGGCTCCAGAAGAGCCAGAACCACTGAGCTTCGTCGCTCCCAACCCCTGGAGCCCCCTGCCAAGGGAAGCGTATGTGGGCAAGGGACGTGGCAAGAAAGAAGGAGCGACCACGGAGAGCCCCGTGGACGGGCAGGACCAGCCCAGGTTCTACACCATCCGTGACCATACCCTCGAAGTCCTGATGCACCCGGATGTGCTAGAGTTGCATGCCGTGAGAGTCGTCCATACACCGCAGGGTGACGAGCGGCAGTTGCACTTGAAGGTGCGTGTACGGTGCGGACAAGAGGAGTTGGTGGTGGATGTTTTGGTGGATACGGGTGCCCAGGTGAGCCTGGTCCGGAGAGGGTTGTTCAAGGAGGAATCCCTGCAGCGCAGCCGTAGACCGGTACGCCTAAAGGTGGCCAATGGAGGGATTTTGGGTGGTGGCACCCATGGGGCCACTATCAGTATGGAATTCTGGGAGCATGAGCGCTTGAACCGCCCTGATTTGGCGAAGAGAAGCACTCTATCCGGGAACTTCTATGTGGCCGACATTACAGATTGGGATATTATCATGGGGTATGACTTCATTGTGGGAAACACCATTGGAGCCCTTCCCCATCGTGCAACGCTGGTCCGGGAGGATAATGAATGCCTTAGGTGGCTGTCGACGGACTATGCATGCGGATCATCCCAATGGAATGCTGAGCAAGAGGATCAGATCGTCCCAGCGGTGCAAGCTGTGGGTGCCAAGTCCAGAGGAGACCGCGGAGTTCAACTCACCAAGTATGGAATGGCGCCGCAGGTGTATGCCAGGATGATCCAGACGCTGGGAGCCAAAGCGCCCGAGACGGATGTCTTCGCTTCCCGGGATGCCCCACTTTTGAGGAAGTGTAGGAGGCATTGGCATCGAGGAGACTCAGCCTGGCACAGGCATTGGGGTTTGAAGGAGTGGGGGCCCATGTATTGGCATGGCTCCCTGGAAAATACCAGACGTACGGTGGAGAAGATCGTCGCGGATAGGGCGAAGGGGATCCTGGTCATAACCGGCATAGGATCCAAACCATGTCCGCTGGAAGGTCTCAAATCGACGCTGGATTCCATCACCCTGAACGAGATGTCATTCGGGCCAGAGGAGGAGTTGTTCATCGACGCCAAGGGTTTATCAATGCCCTCCCCGGGTCAAGTGTGGGCTACCAAGGCTTTCCTGGTGGATGGGGCGCAAGCCCAGCCCACAGGTGATGAAGCATTCATCCGTAGGGTTGAGGCGGTGCCCATGCAGGTCATGTTTGAGCCCAAGGACGGGACGGATCACCCAATGGATGGCATTGATGTCCTGTCCCACGCCGAGATTGACCACGTCGTCAACTACATGCGGATGGGGTTGCACCACCGTGTGGCAGCCAACAAGGGGCGGGCCATGGTCACATCTCCGCATTGGTGGGATGACAAGATGTTGGTCACCGGCAAAAACGAGGAAGATGGGTTCGTGGCGAGGGTCATGGATCACATCGCAGACCAATATGATGGTCCGGTTGGGTCGGACCCGCCGACATGGGATTTTCCAAGAATCGGGGCCGGTAGCGACAAGAACCAGGCAGATGCCGCAAATTTCCGAAGATTATCGGTTGGAAGAGCTCCCCACGACAATGAAGACGGCATATCGGACGAGGAGAAGTCGGACTCGGACCCAGAAGAGGCCTATACCGCAGTGCGGTCGGTTGTATCAATACCGAAGCAAGCGGCCGAAGGCCCCATGCATCCTACATATCATATCCACTGCTACACATGCGTAGATGAGAAAACCAAGCCAAGTATGTTGCGAAGGAGGGCACCAAAGGGACAACACCGCACGCAAAAAAGAACGACGAACCACCACGCACGTCAAAAGGCACGCCCACAAACACAAACCACAACCCTATATCCCCCATATTCCTCCATAGGCTCCGACCACCGTGAGATACACGACGAGGAAAAAATAAAAAAACAACAAAAGCGCAAAAGGTATGGGGCGGCCACGGACAATGGGGAAACAATGAAAAGGCGAACAAGCGATGCCCACGAACCACGGGGAAACAATGGTATGGCGAGCAAGTATGTTAAGAATGCGAAGGAGGGCGCCAAAGGGACGGACCGCACACGAAAACACAAACGTACACAAGGCCGTAAGAAGCAAGAAGACGTAGACAAGACAAAGGAGAAAAATGGTATGAAACCCCACACCCGCCCCACCGACAAACAAGCACACGCTTTCTCTATAGGGGACGACAACAAGAAGCTGCACAAGGTATGACAGATTGTTACGGAAAAAAAACACAAAGGCGCCTTCCACGGCCTCTCTATAGGGGAAACGCAAGGCAAAGAGGTGTGTTATCGAAGACGCTACAGAAAAAAGAAAAAAAAAAGGAGGAGACACAAGGCACAACACGCAAAAACAACCAAAAGACCTGCACACGCTCCTTCTCTACAGGGGAAGAAAACACGGTGGGACAAAAAGAGAGGGGTACGTACTACGCATCACGCATGCCACGCATTTCTGCTACGCGTCTACGGGACCTCTTCTTCTGCTTTCTGAACCATGCTGACGACCGACGACGAGAACCAACCAAGGTATGACACGCCCCACCAACCACACACCGCAAGGACACACACGCACACGCACGGCAGCCACACCGCGCACGACCCCCCTCAAACGCCACCCACACCAACACGAAGGGCCACACAGCGCACACACACACACCAAGGCCAAGGAGAAGGGCACCCAGGGCCCCCACCACAACCAGTGGACTCCAGCCAGGAGTGGCGGGGAACCACGCCCACGGCCAACGGCCAGGAGAGGAAAGGGGCGGGGGCACCAAACCGCAGACCACCGGCACACCACACACACGCAACCACACACACCAGCACACGCGGAAGACACACCCACCGCACCACCACACCACACCACAAACAACGCAGACACCACAAACACGCGACACACAACACAGCACAGTCACCGCGCACACCCACACACACCACAAACACACACAACAAAGGACACCCCCACCAGTGAAACACACCACCACAACCGGCGGGCCCCAGCCAGGAGTGGCGGGGAGCCGCACACCACCACCAGCAGCAAAACCCAGCAAGGAGTGGCGGGGAGTAGCACACAGGAACCTCCGCCAGGAGTGGCGAGGGACCAACCAAACCACACACCAGCCACAACCCCACCACACACCACCGCCGCCAGCGGACCCCAGCCAGGAGTGGCAGGGAACCGCGCCGGGGGCCCTCAGCCAGGAGGGGCGAGGACCGCCCACCACCACCGGCAGCGAAACCCAGCCAGGAGTGGCGGGGAGTAGCACACAGGAACCTCCGCCAGGAGTGGCGAGGGACCAACCACACCACACACCAGCCACAACCCTCCCAACACACCACCGCCGCACACAACCCACCACACTCCACACACCACACACCACAAACCACCACCGGCAGCGAAACCCAGCCAGGAGTGGCGGGGAGTAGCACACAGGAACCTCCGCCAGGGGTGGCGAGGGACCAACCACACCACTCACCAGCCACAACCCCACCACACACCACCGCCGCCAGCGGACCCAAGCCAGGAGTGGCGGGGAACCGCGCCCGGGATGCTCAGCCATGAGTGGCGAGGACCGCCCACCACCACCGGCAGCAAAACCAAGCCAGGATTGGCGGGGACTAGCACACAGGAACCTCCGCCAGGAGTGGCGAGGGACCAACCACACCACACACAATCCACAACCCCACCAACACACCTCCGCCGCACACCACACAACACACACCACACACCACACACCACGCACCACCGCCGCCAGCGAACCCCAGCCAGGAGTGGCGAGGACCGCCCACCACCACCGGCAGCGAAACCCAGCCAGGAGTGGCGGGGAGTAGCACACAGGAGTCTCCGCCAGGAGTGGCGAGGGACCAACCACACCACACACCAGCCACAACCCTACCAGACACCACCGCCGCCAGCGGACCCCAGCCAGGAGTGGCGGGGAACCGCGCCCAGGGCCCTCAGCCAGGAGTGGCGAGGACCGCCCACCACCACCGGCAGCGAAGCCCAGCCAGGAGTGGCGGGGAGTAGCACACATGAACCTTCCCCAGGAGTGGCGAGGGACCAACCACACCACACACCAGCCACAACCCCACCAACACACCACCGCCGCACACCACACACCACACACCACACACCACACACCACACACCAGCGCCGACAGCGAAACCCAGCCAGGAGTGGCGGGGAACCGCGCCCAGGACCCTCCGCCAGGAGTGGCGAGGACCGCCCATCACCACCGGCAGCGAAGCCCAGCCAGGAGTGGCGGGGAGTAGCACAAAGGAACCTCCGCCAGGAGTGGCGAGGGACCAACCACACCACACACCAGCCACAACCCCACTAACATAACACCGCCGCACACCACACACCACACACCACACACCACACACCTCACACCACTGCCGCCAGCGGACCCCAGCCAGGAGTGGCGGGGAACTGCACCCGGGACCCTCAGCCAGGAGTGGCGAGGAGCGCCCACCACCGCCGACAGCGAAACCCAGCCAGGAGTGGCGGGGAACCGCACCCGGGACCCTCGGCCAGGAATGGGCAGGGACGCCCACCACCACCGGCAGCGGAACCCAGCCAGGAGTGGCGGGGAGTAGCACACAGGAACCTCCGCCAGGAGTGGCGAGGGACCAACCACATCACACACCAGCCACCACCCCACCAACACACCACCGCCGCACACCACACACCACAAACCACACACCACACACCACACACCACCGCCGCCAGCGGACCCCAGCCAACGAGAGACCAGCCACGGCACACGGCGACTACACCCACACCCACACCAGCAGCAAGCCCCAGCCGGCCCCAACCACACACCCACACACGCATACACACACACCAACACGCACGGAAGGCACACCCACACCCACGCCGCCACCAACGCAGGACACACACACCAACACAGACACCACGCGCGCACGCACCGCGCCGCGAACACACACACCGACGGTGAACCACAATCAGGGGAGGTGGGGACACGCACACAAGCAACACGGCCAGGAAAAGCGAAAAACGCCCCCCACCACCACCACCCCTACCGGGAGAGACGGGAAACCCACCACCGCAAACCACACAGCGAAATTCGGGGGCGGGACGAAAAGGGCCCACAGAAGACGCAGGCGAGGGACCCAACCTCAGGGGTTTGGGGGCCCCCCCTGGTGACCGTATCGGCCCCACCTGAGCACACGCAATAAGGTGGGATACGCCCAGGACCGTTGGTCAGCGGCCCGCGGTGGCACCGGCCTGGGGAGGTGACCAATGGGCCTGACCAAGAGCACTCCCCACGGCACGTACTGCGGTTCGGGCCCAGCGAGGGGCTGCGGGTAGGGCACGCCGTTGATCGGGGCAGGCAAGAGACACGCCTATCCCGCAAGGACTCCCCCGCGACCCACAGTGTACCCAACCCCGGTGTGCAGAACGGCTGGAGTACCTGGCTACGGAGCAGGTCCATTTGTACCGAGCGGGTACAAATGGACGGCCCGTACAACAGAGTTACATCCTGACGGGGAGTGCAAGCATCGGCCCCCCCAAGGGGAAACACCAGGGGAAGGGACCCGAGCAGACGGAAAGGAACCCCCCCCACCCACCACAGCCGGGAAGGCCCGGGCACGACACCAAAGGAACACCGCCCCAAGCGACGCGGAAAAGGGACAGAGGGATGAGGGCACGCAAAGGGGGCGGCGGGGGGACACACCACCAACAGACCCCAGCCAGAGAGGGCTGGGAGCCACACAGCCGAGACAGGAGAGGGGCCATGACACACAGCCCCCACACCCACACAGAGCCGCCAAACCAAGCCCAGAAAGGCGGGGACAGGCACCGAAACGCACCACCAACACACCGCACACACGCCCGCGCATGCACACAACACACACCACCACAACCGCCACCGACACGAGCCCAACAAACGCACACCACAGACCAAAGCGCAAGCACCGCCCGCACCACAAACACAACACTGGCAAACCCAAAGAACAACAACCCAGCAACCCCCCACCAGGGGAGCTGCAGGGCCGCCAGAAACACCGCTAGGACACAAAGGTGGACCCACCAAGCCCTCAGCCAGGAGAGGCGAGCGGCCACACCCAGCAACACCAAACGGACCACGCCCAACCCCAGGACCAGGCACTACGACACCCACACCAGCACCGCCACCAACACCCCAACCGGACGCGACAACACCCCCACCAGCGGAAACACCCGGAACCAACGGAGACACCGTCGGCAACACCAGTGACCCCAGCCCCCAGCACAACACCTAGAACACCCTCACCAACAACGCACAGACACATAAAGCCACCCAACACTGACCAACGACCGCACCCGGCCGGTCCGGTCCCCCACCGACCCGCACCCAGAATCACCGCCACCAGCATCCACACCATCGGAAACACCAACACCACCAACAATCAAGCCAGCACAACACCCTCACCAACACCATCACCGCCGGCACCATCGCCTACGAAACCTACGCACACCAACACCGGTTCCAGCACCTACATCACCCAAGCCAACGGCATCAAACACACCAACGCCGGCATCACCCCACCATCAGCGTCGCCACCGGCTACCTCCGCCACCGGAGGGAACCAAAGCCACCACAGCCGGTGAGCCAACAAACCACCAAGCCCCGGCCAGGGGAGGCGAGGGCACACGCCCAGAACCATCAACAACAACACCCTCGCCACCAAAACAACCACAGGGCGCCAACCACCACGCAGTCACCAACGGCACCCACACCACTGGCGCCAGCAACACCACCCTCACCGACGACACCACCCGGGGCATCGCCTGCACCACCTACACCAACAGCATCACCAGCAGCCCACACCACCTACTGCACACCCTCCCAGACAGAGCCACAGAAACCAGCCACCACCCACCCCCGAACACAGGCCGAGGACCACCGACACACAGACCCACACCAACCACCAGCAGCATCAGCAACATCAGAGACGTCGTCAACCAAAGCAACGCCGCAACAACCTCGCCACCGGCATCACCGACACCGCCACCGACAGTGCGACCTCAGCAACAACAACCCAGGGCGTCAACGGCAGCCGCCACGGCGACACCACCCGGTACAACACCATCGACATCAACGACACCAAGGGGGCCAACACGCGGGCCAACGACGCCCATGGGAACCTCCGCCAGAAGTGGCGAGGTCCCAACCCCACCGTCACAACACCACCATCCACCATCGCATCACGTACAGCGCCCTCGCCTTGCACATCACCCACAGCTCCGCTGGCGGCGCCCTCGCCAACACCGTCACCAGCACCGCAGACAGCGGCAACACAGCGCCACCGCCAACCACCCACAGCATCAACCTCCCCAACACCGGAAACAACCGGCACCACCCCACCAGGACAACAAACGGACCAACCACCAGCCACGAGTGGCACGCCCGGAACCGCCGATCACCCAAACGCAGGCCGCGCCCAGCACAAACACCAACAACACCCACGCCAACAGACCACCACGAGACACGCCAACCACCAAGTATCACCTAAGGCACCCTGACCATCGGCAACACCAACGCCACCAACACCCACGGCACTATCCACACCACCACCAACCCCACCAACGACGGGCCAAGGTGCCGTCACCTACAACACCCCTACCACCACCACCACGACCCCGGCATCAAGTAACACTTAGGGCACCCCCACCATCGGCGTCACCGAGGACGCCAGCACAGCTGGCGAACGTACGCCACCGAGCCCTCAGCCAGGGGTGGCGAGCGCCCACACCCAGCAACACCCAACCAACCACGCCAAAACCCAGGACCAGAAACTGCGACACCCACACCTGCACCGCAACCAACACTCAAACCGAACGCCACAACACCCTGGCCAGCGGAAACACCCCAAACCAACGGAGACGCCGTCGGCAACACCAGCAACCCCGGCACCCAGCACGACGCCTGAGACACGCTCGCCAACAACGAACCAACACAAGAAAGCACCCAACGACCATGTTACACCCAAGGCGTTACAACCGCGCCACCCACCAACCCGCACCCAGAACCACCACCAGCAGGATCCACACCAACGGAAACGCCAACACCACCAACAATCAAGCCAACACAACACCCTCACCATCACCATCGACGGCGGCACCGCCGTCCTCACCATCACACACCGACCAACACCGGATACAACGCCTAGATCACCCAAGCCAACAGCATCAAACACACCATCGCCAGCATCACCCCACCATCAGCGTCGCCACCGGCAACCTCTGCCACCAGAGGAAACCAAAGCCACCACAGACGGTGAACCAGCAAACCACCAACCCCCGGCCAGAGGAGGCGAAGACGCACGCCCAGAACCATCAACAACAACACCCCCGCCACCAAACCAACCACAGGGCGCCATCCACCACGCAGTCACCAGCCGCACCCACACCACCGGTGGCACACCCTTACCAACGGCATCACCAGCAGCCCACGCCACCTACTGCACACACGCCCAGACAGAGCAACAGGAACCAGCCAACGCCCAACCCCGAACACAGGCCACTGACGACCCACGCACAGACCCACACCAACCACCAGCAGCATCAACAACAGCAGATACGCCGTAAACCATAGCAACGCCCGCAACGACCTCACCGACGGCATCACCGACGGCACCACCGACAGTGCGACCTCACCAACAGCAACCCGGAGCGTCAACAACAGCCACCACGGCGACACCACCCGGTACAACACCATCGGCAACAAGGACACCAAGGGGGCCAGGGCCAACACACCAGCCAGCGACGCCCAAGGGAACCTCTGCCAGGAGTGGCGAGGTCCCGCCTCCGCCGTCAGAACACCACCAGGGCATCACCTACAACACCCTACAACACCAACACTCACAGCTCCCCCGGCGGCGCCCTCACCAACACCAACACCAGCACCACCGACAGCGGCAGCACGGCGACACCGCAGCATCCGCAGCGCCCGCAGCATCGACACCCTCGACCACAACCGAAGCAACACCTGCTACTACAGACCCAAGGACAGCCGAAGAAAATATCCCAACACCAGAGACAACCGGCACCACCAGGACCACAAGCCAGCCAAACACCAGCCACGACTGGCCCGCCCGAAACCGCCGACCACCCAAACGCAGGCGGCACCCAGCGCCAACACCAACACCACCCACGCCATCAGACCACCACGAGACACGCCAACCACCACCGTAACACCCTCACCGTCGGCAACACCAACGCCACCAACACCGACGGCAATATTCACCCCACCGCCAACCCCATCAACGACGAGCCGAGGTACCGTCACCTACAACACCCCTACCACCACCACCACGACCCCGGCACAGAGTAACACCTAGGGCGCCCATATCGACGGCAACACCAAGGACGCCGGCACGGCTGGCGAACAAACGCCACCAGCGCCACCGACCAGGCCCTGAGCCAAGGGTAGAAACAGCAACACCACACACCATCACACCCACCGCATCGACATCACCCGGAGCATCGTCAACATCAACCAGGGGTCCCCACCACCCAAGCAGCACAAAACACCACAGCAACACCACCACATCCACCACCCTCACCACCAGCGACACCAGCAGCACCCTCCGCCAGGGAGGGCGAGGAGAAAACCCAACAACGCGGAGCCACCCAGCATCCCGAGCACCCTCACCATCGGACCGCCACCACCGGCACCAACCCCAAACACACCACCGTCACCAACCCCACCGACCCCTGACGCAACAACCAGACAGCCCGCACAAACGGCACCAGCCGAACAGTCACCGACACCACCTCACCAGCGACAAAGCCCGGTGAACCACAAAACGCAGGCACCCAATACCAGAGCAACGCCGACAACACTCCCGGCCAACTATCGAGAACACCACCGAAAGCGACACCGTCGACCAAAAGCCACGACACCCTCACAAACCACCAGGGTACGGGTCCCCTTCAGACCCCCCACCATCTGCACAACCAGCGACACCATCACCAGCACCAACCGAAACACCGACGACGGCAACCCCACCAACAACCGACACCCCCACTACTGCTGCCACCCACTAGCCACGCCACCCACCGTCCGTGCCACCCACCAACGCCGCACCCTAAACCACACCTACACCCAAAACTTGCAGCAGCAGCAGCAGACACCCCACAAGCGACACCACCCTTCACCGGAAGACGATGATCAACACCAGCAGGAAAGCCAGCCCATAGCGCCCAAAACCCAAAACCCTCCCACACCCAGACCCACACCCACCAGCAGCGCCTACGCCGACCGGTCATCAGTGTTGCCGACACCCGGAAAGACACACACCTCGATGAACTAACGACCACAACACTGCCGCCACCGCACCCACACCGTCAGCATCACTGCCAGCACACCCGGCCGGGTTGTCAATGGCACCGCCACCCATGGCACCGCCTACACTCACCAGCGCCACCATCACCCCGCGCGAGGCCGGGAACCCCTGGCGTCGCCAACGGCCTCAACGAATCCCAACACCACCAACACCACCAACGCCGGACGGGGACTACCCACAAACCAAGAACAGCTCCACCACCAACAACCAATACACCACCCGCGGCACCCCACCGTCGCCAACGCCACCACGGCACCTATCACAACTCCACCACCGGCCACACCACCCGTCATCTACAGCACCCTCGCCACCACCGCCACGTCCGGCCCAAAAAAAAAACGTTACACCCCAACGACCAGAAGCAATACCCTCACCATCGACACCACCGGCAACACCACATACGCCCATACGTCACCCTCGCCATGCTCACCAACCAACACCCTCGCCATCAGTGTCCACGACATCAGAGGCACCACCACCACCGGCGACGACAACAGCGGCAACAGCTGACCGACCAACTAACCACCATCAACCATAGCCGGGCACCAGCCTCATCTACGCTAACGCCCATACCACCCTCGCCAACAACGGCGCCAGCAGCACAAACATCCACTCCGGCACCCACACCACCCTCACCACCAACATCACCACCACCCCCAAAGGGTCAGGGCTCGCGGGGAACGAAACGGCAGAGCAAGCGCGCCACCACCCGCACGCGTCGCCCACCCTATGGTACACCGCTCCACAACACGCCCCCCCCGCTTCTACCGACAGGACGTGCGCTGCAGCCCACTGCTGGGACAACGACTACGACGTCCTCTCGGCCATCCGATACCTACTGGCAGCCACGGCCCCGCGCCCACAGGCCCACCAGCAACCCACGGAACCGCAGGAGCCCGACCACCCCATGCCACCGCGCTCCATATCCCACGCGTCCACCGCAGACCAGAACGCGGAACACCAGCGAGAGGAGCTCGACCCCGACCGCGCCGCCACGCCCCCACCGCCCCCCCCCCCCAAAGGACATCCACGCCACACTGGCCAGCACCCTAGCCCCCATGGACGCCGAGCAGTACTACCAGTCCATCCAACGAGACCTCCCTGAGGACCACGCGACCCTCCAGGGGTGGAAGCAGGAGAAAAAGAACGACAACGAGTGGGGCACAGAGGAAGACCTTCTCTGAGAAGACACCTGGAAAGGCACCACAGACGCCTTCCTGGAAGCAGCAGCCGAAACCTACCCCCGCCCGCCCAGGGGCAACAAGACACGGCCTCCACGCCCTCCTAGCGTTCCACAGCTTGAAACACCGCCACACCATCACCCTCGACCCCCTCGACCACAATCCACACCGATGGACACCTGAAGACGACGCCACCGCCGCCATCACCGTGCAGCAAAGCCCCGAGAACCCAGAAGAATACCACATCACCTGGAACGATCCGGCACCCCACCCCCCCGCCTCCCCCACCCTCCCAGATGGCTTCGCCACCATCAGCGCAGAACTCCAGGAGGCGAAAGCCCCACAACAACTGGACGAAGAGATGCCCCAGGCACCATCACCACCAACCAAACAAGACGAACCCCGCACAGAGCCCCTCACCCACCCCATCACAACAATGGAGCTCCCCCCACAACACCGCACCACCCCGGACCGAAACGGGTTTCGAGACCTGCCACGGGAATGGGCGGTCCACAACAGCACAATCCGATGGGACGAAATCACACCGGGGCTCCCGGCCATCCGCCTCCACTCGATCACTGAGCCCACCAACACCTGGGCACTACCGACGGACCGCCACCACCTCCTCCTCACCATCCAAGGCGATGCCACGATCACACCCACAGAGGGAGACCCCGTAACAGCAGCCCCCGCCCACGCCGTCCACATACCCCCGCAAGAATCGTCGGCACCTATGACGGTACATCCAGGCCCCACCCCATGGCAAGCCATCGTCATCACCTACCCCGCCCCCAACGACCACACACACACCTGGCAGCAACAGTGGGAGGACATCCGGGGGGACCTCCTCCAAGAACACCTAGGGCTCACGCGCACCCGGCACACACTACACCCGATACGAGGAGTAGGCCAAGCACCACACGGCATACACGCCCCGGGAGTATGGGCGTACGCCACACCCATAAACCCACAAGCAGCGGAGGACATCAAGACCGCCCTATCAATCCAGCAAGCCCAGACCCAAACCCTGCACCGCAACACCCAACGAGGCTACATCATTTGGTGGGCATACCAAGACCACGACCCCCTCACCCCCAAACCGGGGCCCCCCCCTCTAGACACCAACACAACCGCCCTCTCCCAAGCTGCAGCAGCGGCAGCCACACAGGTAGGGGCCCCGGAAACCTGGGGCCCACAGTACCTGGTCGAAACCAAAGTGGCGCCCCACGCGAAGGCCCAAGACAAGCCCCCAACACCGAAGCCGCTCCACCCCCCACTCAAGCTAAACCCGACGAAACACACCCCCGGGGACGAATGGGCGACCCACTACATCATCCCCCACACCATCACCCGCAAGAACGACGCCGCCAAGATCACCGTCACCCGCCACCTCCCCCACACCACACAGGTGTATGAGCTGACGGCCCCTAACGTCCTCGTCACCCGTCGACGACACGACGAGCGATACACCATACAGGCTGAAGGGGCCGCCGCGACCACCCTGTACACATGGGCAACACGGGGGGACCTCCCACACCCCACCCTCCACCACGCCCCCTCCTGGCCCACCCCCTTCCACACAGCAGACCGCCCCAACAAGAAGCCCAATCACACAGGTATGCACACCCCCGCCCAGGAGGCCCAGCACCGACACGATGCGAGGCGCAAGGCCCGCACCCTCCACGACGACCACACCATCCCCCGCATCAGCGCCCCCCCCGCCAGAGTGTCAGATGCCACCCACAACCGCACGATCACCAGAGGCGTTGCGGGCAGACGCCGTGTGGATCAGCGAAGGGCGCTCCCACACACGGGCGGTGGCGCGCCTCCACAACATCCAACCCCACAAACTCCAGCGCGCCGTTGGACCCTTCGCCGTACACGTCACCCCGTACCGCATCGACCAACCCCGGTGTGAGCACCATGACCCGCCCTGCCCCACCCCATGCACCTCGCCCCTGCGCCAACCGCTGCCGGCCCCCACCATCACGGGCAACATGTACCTGGGCATCGTACCGGGAGACCCGGGCATATACATCCTGCCCAACAGGTCCAGGGAACACGCCATCCCCCTCCACGGTGTAGAATCCCTCGCCCTGGGACCGCCCCCACCAAAACACCAACACCAGCACATCCCGGGGGACAAACGGACACAGGCGCCAGACGGGGGAAAAAAGGCCCACCAACGCGCCCTAGCCCACATCACCGTCCACCCCGCAGCCCACTTACCAAAGGACTTCAGCACGGAGCGCCACATCGTCCTGGAGGGGCAAGCCCACCACATCATCACCGCCGCCCTGTACACCCTCGCCGCCCACGAACGCCACTGGGACCCCACAACCATCCCAGCAATGACCCCACCACCCCAGGGCCCCAAAGATCCCGTCACCCCCTTCCACATCGATCAACTCCTAAGCCGCAGGGCCACCCCACACCTCCAAGCCTCCAGGATAGCAGTAGCCATCGCATCGTGGGACACCCTGGACACGCCCCCCCAACAACCCGCCATCCACATCCTCAAAGCGGACGCCCAATGGTCGGTCCTCCACTGGGCACACGGAGTCCTCATGGCGGCCCAGGCCTATACCCCAGAAATAGACCTGGAAGACCCCCCACGGGGCCGGCAGCGACTCCTCCAGGCCACCACCCTCACAGGCCGCGAGGGCGCCCCCTGGGAAGCCCTCCACGCAGCTCTCTACTGGGCTCAAGGTTCCCCTAACGGCCCAGACACACCAGAACCCACGGAGGCCTGGGTCATGCAGGCCAAGGCCATGAGGAACTACCACCTTCACCACCCCTTCGACGACAGCCCGGCCGCACTGCCATGGCCATCAGATCCCCCGGAGACCGTGCGCAAGCTCGCCGACATCGTGCGCAGCCACGCGAAAGCGAAAATGCAAACTCCGGCGGAACCCCCACTGAGGGATCCGGGCCAGCAAGCAACGCACCCCTTCTTCAAACCCCACGACCCCCAGCCCCGCTACCTCCAGTCCCGCCCAAGCGAGCGAGAAGACAAAGGGGCGCACCCGCCCCCAACCAAGCCGGAAAAGCAGCGACCTCCCGACCCCCCGCATCCCACCCGACCCACCCGGCGAACCCACACCAAGCATCCTCGTCATCCTCCCTCCCACCACTACCACCGCCCCACCCGGACCAAGCATCCTCGTCATCCTCCCTCCCACCACTACCACCGCCCCACCCGGACCAGGCATCCTCATCATCCTCCCTCCCGCCACCAGCACCGCCCCCGCCCAAGGCGTACCCAGGATTCGAAAAGGGGGCAAAGGTCCAGCAGCCCTTCCGCAACGACCACACAGGTGACTGGATCTGGTGTGAAGGCACGATCCAGTACCGCCTCAAGGAACGGGGGGACAACGGGGGGCCACAGATCCGGGTGAACTGGCACCGCCAAAAGGAGCTAGACCAAGGCAGCAGCGCCCCGGACAAGCCAGTAAGCTACACCCTGGAGCTCACCAGCGCCCACCCCATCCGGCTCCGCACCGAAGAGAACAAGGCCCACACAGGCACCAAATACACTGGGGAGCTCCCCCCGGAGTGGAGCCAAGGCCTCCCCCCGCCGCGCCTACCCAAGCGCCCACCAACCGGCAAAAAGTCCCCGAGCCCCAGTCCCCCTCCCTGACGGGGCAAGGGCCGAGGGCACAAGCCTCCACAGCCCCGGCCCGCCCCCATCGAGGCCACCGTCAACCTCCTCGACCTCAACCACCCGGCCGTCACATACTCCAAGGACGCCACAACCACCCTCCAGGAGCTCCGGATGGCACAGGGGCCGGGTTGGGTCTCCCACCTCCTCACCTTCCAGGAACAAGGCCTACAACGCGACGACCCCCCGAAAACCACCCCCATATATACCCCGGACCAGAAAGCGTACAAATGCTACTGGCGCAAGGGGACCCCCCTATACGCCCGAACCGGCATCCACGTCCACCTCGTCCACCACCTCAGCGTCCCAGGGAGGCTAGGTGTCTATGAGGTCGTCGGGGACGGATGGCAACTCAACGTCATCAACACCCACGTCCCCTTCGGCGAAGCACCGAAGCCTTCCTCCAAGCCCTGGCCGAGGCGTACCGCCAGATGGCCATGCTCGCCCCCACAGTCATCATCGGCGACATGAACGCCGCCCCCAGCCCGGCAGACCGAGGGGGACAGGCCACACCCCAGGACCAAGCAGTCCGCGACACCATCGAAATGCTGGGGCTCGTGGGCCTGACGGCCAACCTCGAAGGCCAACCATCGCACTTCCCCCACCAAACAGATGCCGCCCCATCCCACATCGACGTCTGCTATGGCGACCCCACCACCATCATCCGGGCAGAGGCATGATATGGACCCCTCCCGCTGGGACCCACAGGCGATAGCCCCCTGCACATGCGCCTCACCATCCCCAACCTTCCCCCCAGCCCCCCAGAGGATGCGGACCAAGGCCTACCACCCCCCCTGAAGATGCCCCCACTGCATGACAAGCATGCCTGGTTCCAATATCACAGGGCCATAGACCGCGCCCGGCGGATCCAACCAGACCCCACCGACCTACTCACGGCCATGCGCACGGCCGCCGTTGCCTGCGGCTTCCAGCAACACCCCCACACAGACGACGACCAACCACCCACAGCCCTAGGGGACATGCTCCATGACCTCTGGCATGCGAAGCAACAACTGGCGACCCTCCTCCACACCGACACCCCCCAAACCGGCCGCCAGATACACCACTGCAGGACACAGATAGCCCACATCAGGGCAGACCTGCAGCGGTGGCACATCCACAGGCAACAGCGCATCGCCCAGGAACACGAACGGTATGCGCAACATGAACTCCCCTACAAGGCCATCCGCCACCTCAACGACGCCATGACCGACACCGGCCACCGCACCATCACCACGGTCTGGCAGGAGGACAGCTCCCTCACCAACGACCCAGCCACAGTGCTCCAAGCCACCCAAGACGGCTTCCTCGGGCAACACACCCCCACTCAAGACACACTGGACCCAGACACCCAGGCCAAAATCAACCGCCTCCCTCGGGTCTTCAACCACGCCCAGAGGAGGCAACTGGAAAAACGCCCCTTCACCATCCACGAAGTCCAGAAGGCCATCTACAGTCTCCGGCAACACAAAACCCCAGGCTACGACGGCCTCCCTGCAGAGGCTTACTACCACCTCCCCGCCCACCTCCTCCGCATCCTCGCCCACCGCTTCTGGGACATCGTCACGGGGCAGACCCCCCTGCCAGCAGACTGGGCAAAGGTTGTCCGCCCCCTCTACAAAAAAGGGGACTGGGCGAACCCGGACAACTGGCGCCCCATAGTCTGTGAGGTCACGGAGGTCAAAATCGTCTGGACCATCCTCCTACGCCGCATCTGCCACCACCTGGACCCCCACATACCGGCAAGCCTCTCGGGGGCCATCCCAGGCCGGTCCCCACACGAGGCCATCTTCCTCCAGGACACCATCGCAGACATGGACCCGGTGGACCTCATCATCGCCTCCCTCGACGTCAAAGGAGCCTTCCCGAACACCCCCTGGCTCCTTCTAGAAGCGGTGTGGAAACGCCTAGGCCTCCCCTTCTACAACTTTGCCTCCGGCTACATCCGCACCCGCAAATACACGGTCCGCACCGGAGCAGGCCTCACCCCCTTCCTGGAGCCAGGCAGCGGGGTCCCCCAAGGGGGAGCAGAGGGCCCCTTCCTGTACCTTCTACTGACGGTCCCCCTGGCCCTCGCAATCGAGCAGGATTAACCGGCCTACGCACCCTACCCCCTCCTCTCCCCCCTGGTGGGCTTCGCGGACGACACCAACCTCACGGTCGCGCACACCCCACACGAACCCCATGCCCCAGACCCCGGGCCACCGGTCACCCAACAGGCCAATGACTTACTGGACGTGACCATCTCCTACCTCTCCCACAACAACCACATCATCCACCCCACGAAGTGAGTGGCCATGATCAAGGGGTCTGCCACACCCCCCACCCTAGGGCCACAAGGGCCCCCCATGCAAGTCGTGACAACCACCACCCACCTGGGGGTAATCCAGGCCGCCAACCCTGGGGACGCCACCCTCCCCCCCAAGTTGCAATCACACCTCGCCCATCTCCCCAGATATGCGTCCCAGACCACCAAGGCCCTCTTCCTTGCCCACCAGAGCCTGGCGTACTACCTCACCGGGGTCTTGAACGCCTCCAAAGGCTTCCAAGCACTCCACCTGACACACCCCACCACGGCCCTCCAGCCGGCCACACGCGCCGTGACCAAGGCATGGGCAGCACACAGGGGCTGGCCCATCTCCATACCCAACCGCGCCATCCGAGCGGCATGGCCCCACTATGGGGACGCCATAGGGGACGAGGTGAAAGCGGCCTACACCAGACACACCGCCCTCCTCCTCCACCGCATGACCCACAACCACTCACCGGAGGTCCGCGAGGTCACCGCAATCCGCCTCCAAGCCGCACAACGGGCCCGCAACACATGCCCGCGCTGGGTACTCAACCAGACGGGCATGCGCACCAACATGAACACGCGCCTGTGGAACCACCTGCAGCTTCTTCTCCCATCCGCACACCACGCCATACTCACCAACCACACGTGCCCAGAGGAAGGGCCTCTAGCCTTCCTCTGCGGGGACCTCCACCATCACCCCAAGGGCACCATCCGCACCATAGTACTTGTCGGGGCCTCCATCACCGTAGTATACATCACCCTCCCCCAAATGCGGGTCCTGCACCACAGCGGGGCACACCACACCCCCTTTCTACAGCTTCCCGAATGGTTTCAATACCGCCTCTTCCACCAGTACCTCACGCAGACAGCACGAGCAGCGGGACACACTCTGCCGGGAAGCAAAGACATGCACACAGCCTACCGAGAATTCACAAAGCAACACCCCCGACCCATCCCAGCGACACCGCCCTACGCACCCACCGGCTCGAAACACGAAACTGTCCCCCCTGTGACGGGCCCAGTCCCACCACTAACCCTACTACTGGCCCCAAATAAAGCCAAACCCACGCAGACCACCGTCATCCACCACGGGGCAAAATGGCGCATACCGAAACACCACATGACCGCCCGAGACCTACCACGGATCCCCCATGACTCCAAGAGCATGCCACGCACATGTTGGGCCTGTGACCCCGAGGCACCAACCACACCATGGCCGGTACTACACCTCATAGCACGCCACCACACCCACCCCACAACCCACCTACCACCACAGTCCTACGCATGGGTAGCCCCATGGTTCCACCGCACCGACACTAACCCCACGGGAGCATGGAACCCCGACCACGCGCCCAAATGGCTCTTCACCACTACACCAACATGGCCCCGCCCGAACCCGGCAGGGGTCGCCATCCGTTACAGCATGTACGAGCCAGGCAGAACGGGCAAGCACGAGCACCCCTACTATCCGCTCCACCACTCCTGCCACACACCGGAGCACCGAACACAACCCTCACATGCCACGACCTAAACCCAGACACAGCCTACATCCTCCACTACTTCTACTCCTACCTCACACAAGGACAGCCGGAGCAGGGACTCATAGCCCTGTCCCCCCAAGCGAAACACATCATCTCCAAAGGAATAGGGGTGTACGCCACCCCCATCCTGCAGCCCACAACCCCAGTAGCCCACCTCGCCACGGGCCTCGCCATATACGCCTACCTGCCCATGAACCCATGCCGCCTCCCACAACCATCACCGGCGGACCGGCTCTTCTTCACCGACGCCTCAGGCGAGTCCGCCCTCAGGCCCATCACCGGGGGGGCCACCCTGCAGCTAACCCACACCGGGGGACAGTACCACATGAACCACCACACGGGCCACACCACCTATGGGGCCCCCTCCCACGGGGAGCTAGGGGCCATGGCCGACGCCATCACCGAGATCGCGGCTCAACTACCCGCCCACTCCTCGCACATCGTCTGGGTCTGGTTTGTGGTAGACGCCACTGTCGACACACACCTGCTCCTCCGCATAGCAAGGCAACCACTTCACAAACCACCGCGACGAGCCTCGGTACCAAGGCACTGCTGCTCTGGAAAGCCCTTCGCAGCCTTCCCCCCTACGTCCAACTCCACATCGTGAAACAAGAGTCCCACAGACACCAATACGGAAATGGTAAGGTCGACAACCAGGCAGTACACCAGCGCACAACGCACCTACCAGCCCTCCAGATCCCTGACCTCGGCCGCAACCACACACACCTCCAACACATACCCCCCGTACCCGAGCCCCATCAGACCCCAGACTGGGTACCAGAGGACGCCCCCTATTCCTCCCACGACAGAGCATACCACTACCCCAACCTCATCCAACATCTCGCCCGGGTGCTCGGCGACGCAGACAGCCGAGCGCACATCCAGGAGCTCAAGGACAGACTGCAAAGCCCCCTCTACCACTCAGCGCTGCGCCCAGCAAACGTCCCAGCCCATCTCCAAAAACGACGCATCCAGCTCCTCAGGTAGCAACTACCATTCCTCACCAGGGTCGCCAGATGGCTCGCCCACAAACACATCCACGTCCCCGAAGAACACACCCGTTGTCCGTGCAACCACACCACCCCGGAGGACTGGGAACACTTCAGGAAATGCCCCCTCCATACAGGCAGGGACACGCTA
Organism: Eutreptiella sp. 'Long Island Sound 2002'; assembly: GCA_964036045.1. Lineage (NCBI taxonomy): Eukaryota > Euglenozoa > Euglenophyceae > Eutreptiales > Eutreptiaceae > Eutreptiella > Eutreptiella sp. 'Long Island Sound 2002'. The sequence goes on from OZ038393.1 coordinate 48,847,955, forward strand.
GTGGGCTGGTCCCCGGCGGAAACCCTACGACAACACGAAGGATGGCCAACACACAGCCACGCACACCAGGTCACCAAACACCTCTTCCGGGATCCCCTGGTCAACGAAGCCACCATGAGAGGGGCGGTGACACAGGCCCTGCACCGACACCTCACCAAACACACGGAAAGCCCCATGGAGGCAGCAGCACACCTCCAGCTAGAGGCAGTCCGCAGAGCAGCGGCCCAAATGGTACACCGCAAACACCTCCTGTTAGCACACGCGGAGCAACTCACCGACCCCACTGCCAGGGAACACATGCAGCATCTCATCCATTACCATGCCGTGCATGACCCAGACGTCCACTAACCCGCCCCGCGCGCCGCACGCGCCCCCCATCTCCATCCGCAGGCCTCAAAGACACCACCACAGCGCCCCGAGGCCCATCTCTCACCCAAGAAGCCACCCGGCACCGCCCAGCCCGGCCGAGCCAAACCAGGGCCAACCATACATCGACGTAGACGCGCAAGACCCCGGCAGCCCATCCAGGCCGGCCCCCCCGGACCCGGGGCATCCTCCCCTCAAACCGGCCACCATCCGCGACCCCGACCTCCTCCGAGCAACCCTCCAAGAAAGGGCCCCGACCACCCCCCTGGGCTGGTACCGCCCACAAGACGACTGGACCAAGCTCACCGTCAAAGCCCTCCGGGACCTGACCACCCCAGGCAGCGGCCTCGACGAGGCCATCGTAGACCTCGTACTCTGGCGAGCCCGCAAACAAACCCGGGGCCAGCACGTCTGGATCCCCCCCATCGAGTGGGGCCAGGCCCTGACGCACGACACCGGCATCAACGTCACGCGTCAAGGGACCGTACGCCTACGACGGGCCCCAGCGGAGACGGACCACCCAGCGGACCCGAACCGCCCGGAGCAGTGGGAACAGGCCACCGCACCAACCCGCGACACCGCCCTCCGCGCCGCCGGCCTCCGCACCCCAGACAACGACCTCCCCCCCCCCCACCTACAGACAGTGACCAACCCCCGCCTGAGGTCTGGGTTACAGTCCTCGAGCGCGGGCATTACTACGTGATAGCCGCTACGGCTACGTCCCACGGCCCATAATGGCTCATCAAAGGAACAGACACCACGTTCGCCCCAGGGACCGCCCCACCAGGGGCAGTAGGGGACCCCACCACCCAGCACAGGGTCCTCAGGGGCGTCCTCCAGCCAGGGGACAAGCCCCCAGCCCGCGCCCTGGCCCAAATCACCTCAGGGAAGGCGGGCTACCACCTCTGATTGGCCATGTCCTGCCTGACCCAGTGCATCCAGCGCCGCTGGCCACCTACGGGGACCGTGCCCTGGGTTTGGGCCATCCCCACCGCCCACACACAAGTCGAGGCGGGCCCGGACACACGACCAAACCCCCCCTCCCAGACTGCAGCAATCCCTCATTTGGGGGTACCACGCCATCCACAGGGTCCTCAGCCGCGCGGGTCTTAGCCCAAAGCTAGCATACCCCCTTCCGACGACTGACCAAGAGGTCCACCGGATACGCAAGCTCATCTGGGAAATCCTTGCCGCGGCAGCAGAAGACGGCAAGCTTCTCCTCCAAACCGCCAGGCCTACAACTGACCACGCAAGCGCCCCGGGGCGAGCGGACACATACACCGACACAACACACCCCACCGCACAATCCCTGCCCATGCCCCTCCCCTCTCGCTGCTCAGCCGGAGACCCACACACGCCCACCATCGCGCGCACCCCCGGGCCCCGCGACACGGGCCTCCCCCACCCGCCCGAACACTAGCACACGCCCGCCACACACCCACCCGCCGGACGCCCCTCACCACCCCCCACACTCGACAACCCACACACACCCGCCGAGAGCAACCCCTGCGCCCCACGGCACGCCCAACCCACCCAGTGGCCCGCCGGCGCTCCCCGCACACTCCCCAGAAGACCCAGGCCCACCCCCCCCGGCCCCTGAATGCAGCCCACGCGAACTGTTCCCCCCCGCGGACGCCAACCCACACAACCTCGCACATTGCAGGACCAGGGCCCAGCCAAGCCCAGAAGGAGAAGGCCACAGCCCCGCGCCTCCCTCCCCCGCCGCTGCCGACCAGATCGGCCCGCCGGGCCACCAGGTCACGACCGGGCCCCCCCAGCCGCCCGCCCCCAACCTACAGCCCGAGGACATGCCCTTCATCCTCCCCGCTGTGGCCGCAGCAGAAGCCGCCGCCCGCAAGCCCGTCCGCATCACAGCCCAACCCGCGTCCACCACCTCCACCTCATCCTCAACCTCGTCCACCTCCTCCACCTCATCCTCCGACCCCCCCCTCCCCGCCGCCCTCATCTTCAAGGCCACGGCAAAAGCCAAAGCCGCCGCCGCACGCACCGACCCCCCGACCCCCACACAGGCGACTCGGGCACCCCGGCAACAAACCGGGGAGACCCCCGAACCGACATCGGGCCCTCACACCTCCGGACAGAGGTCCTCCTCAACCTGGACCCAGACCCCAACACCAAACCCGACCCCAAACCCAAGCTGCCGCCCACGCGAGCACACACAAGACCACAAACGCAACGACACAAACCCAACCGACACCACCCCCACCCGGACCCTCACCCAAGCCAGGACCCCCCAGCCACCACAACCCACGCCCCCCTCCCACCGGCACCCACCATGACCGCAGAGGCGGCCACCCAACACGACCCCGTCCAAGCCCTCGTCCGCATCCCCGTCCCCAAGAGCCCCGTCATCCATCCCCCGCAAACCACCACCACCGCCGGCCAAACCAACCCAGGGACTTGGGACCCCTCGACCACCATCACCGTCAAGCCCGGCCCCCAACCCGCCCCCCTTGCCCACCACATAGTGCAGTCCCAGGGACTGCCCACGATGCCCAACCCCCCACCCCCACAAGGGGGACCGGAAAACCCAAAAGGGGTCCATGGGCCATACCCGCAACACCAACCCCACCACTACCCACACCACCACCACCAGCGGCCCCACCACCACCACTACCAACACCACCCCAACCACTACCACTGCCCACCGCCCTACCCCACCGGGCCACAACCCCCCGTGCACGAACAGCACCAGCGAAATGGATGGCAGCCTCCGAGCGCTTCACCCGCATACCCCACCTACCGCCAGGGGCCAGCCCCCCCGTACCAGCCACCCCCTCCGTACCAGGAACCGTATCCGTATCCCCCCGGCCACAAGGTCCACGCCGAAGGGGCCCCCTGGGCCCAATCCCGCCAAGGACAGTCGCTCGACCCATACCACCAGCCGCTGCCGCCACCACACCCCTACGTGGCGGATCCATGGACGAAGGGGGACCTCCCCCCCCCTCCCCAGTACCAGGCAGCACCACGCGAAGCCCCCCAGGACCCGCCGACGCCTCCTGACTGGCCTGACTCGAGCGATGAGGCCCGGTCCCGCAAACGGCGGCGCTCCCGCTCCCCCCCCGCACAACACACTCGCCCACGGCGCCCAGACTCCCCACACCACCTACGCGCCTCAACCACCCACTCGCGCCGCCCCCGCTCGCCCAGGTGCTACCACAACCCCCCAAGACCCCGCTCCCGCCGCTCCCGCTCCCCCGGGCACCACCACGAGCACCACCGCCGCCCCATGTCAACCTCCCCCTCCCCCCTCCGGCCATACAAGACCCCCACCCCCAGCCCCCGCCACCACCGCTCCCGCTCCCCCCGACACCGCCAGGCACGCCACCGCCGCCCCGCGTCAACCTCCCCCTCCCCCCACAGGCCCCGCCAGGCTCCCTGTTGCCCCCGCCGCCCATACGCATCCACCACCCCCAGCCCCCGCCACCACCACTCCCGCTCCCCCGAACGCCACCATACGCGCCACCGCCACCCCATGTCCACCTCCCCCTCCCGTTCCCCCCTCCGCCCGCACCCGTCCTCCACCCCCAGCCCCCGCCACCGCCGCTCCCGCTCCCCCAGGCACCGCCACCCCCGCCACCACCGCAGGTCCACGTCCTCCCCCCGCCCCCCCAGGACCCCGGGCACGGACCCCTCCCCCCCCCAGGCCCCCGCCCACCTCGCCTGGTGGTCCTGCGCCCGCTTTGCAGGAGCTCCGCCGCTGGGTGAAGTGGGCCGGGGGAGCGGGAAGGCACGATGGGGTGCACATGGTGCATACCTTCGAGAAGGTGCGCACCCGCACCCCCGCCAACCCAAACGAGGCCGCCCCGGAGGCCAGCATGCCACAAGCGGCATGGGAGGACCTCCTACGCGATGGGGTCCAGGGCCTCCGCCCCCCCTACACCCCCCAAGCCCTCCGCCAGTGGCTCCAGGCCACCCACCCCCAGGCCTGGGCCACCGGCGCCCCCTCCCCAGCCCGCCCCTCCCGCCACCACACCAGGGGGGGGGAGGACAAGGGCAAGCGAAGGGCAGGAGAAACCAAGGGGCACTCAGGCAAGAAGGCACGGAGGGGCCCCAAGTGAGGGCAGGCACTCGCAGGGACGGGACGCCTGAAGAAACACCACATGGGGGCAGGAAACCACCCAAGAACCAGGAAGGGGCGGAAGCGGGGACCAAGGCACGGAGGAAAAGGGCACCACGGCAAACGCCACGACCCACACCCAGGAAGGGCATACCACGACGGGGGGACCAGCAACGCCCCGCCCCCACCGAACGCCCCACGACTCCCGGGGGCGTACCCCCCAACACACACCACCGAGACAGGCATCAGACGCCGTGCAGATCACACCAGCGCACACCCACCAGCCACCGGAAACCACACGGGGAATGGAGGGCACACCTACACGGGGAGAACGGGCCACACCCACAGAGGAAGCCGCAGGGAACACCGCCGCACGGCGCACCACCACGCCCTCACCGCCAGACGACGACCCCGGCCGCCACAAGGGCCACCGCACAGGCACCGGAGGAGGATGCAGGCACGGCCACAGCGACCAGGACTGGGGAGCGAAACCCCCAGAGGACACGGGACCAAGGCACAGGCCCCCAGGGGGGGCAACCCCACGGACCGTCATGCGGTCGACCTACCCGACCCACCAGCCCGAGCGGCACGTCAAAGCCCCCACAGCACGGACCCAGCGAGACACCCACACCTAACCGCACCCCCCAGCCACCAGCCAGCCACACTCCGGCCCGCACTCCGCACCACGACACAGGCCAGGCTGACCTCCACTGACCCACCGCGGCACAGCGCCAGACCACTGCACACCGCACCACAGCGCGCCACGGTACAACGCGTCACAGCACGACGCGACGCGACGCGGCACAGAGCGGCACACAACGACACAACTGACCCCAACCTGAGGGACTAACCGAAGCAAGCCACCGCACACCCTGGAAGGCGCCGCACCAGCACGCCACGCACCAGCACCGCAGGCCACACACGGGGCCACAGCGCACCTGGCAACAACCGTGGCGGACCACCCAGAAGGTTAAAACCGGCACCGCAGAAGGGGAAATGACACGAACAACCCCAGCCCCCTAACTCAGAGCCACAAGCAGCCGCCTGGAGCAGCCGCCCAGCCGGCAGAGCCAGGACCTAACCGGGCAAGAAGGGGCGCCGAGCCCACCGTGTACATAGCCCACCCGACCCATGGGGCCGGAACACGGCCAAAGAGAACGCAACTGGCAACAGCAGCCCGGAGGACAACACTGAATGCAGACCAGTGCGTGCGCCAGCCCAGGGAAGGCAGAGGGAGGAACAGGCAAACCCCCCCCCCCAAAAAAAAGACAAAACAACAGAGGGGGGAGGGGGGGGGGGGCGAAAACAGCCCACAGCCACCGAACCGCCCGCCAACACCACCAGAGGCGGCGAAGCCCCCCCCAGAAGGCACTGAAGACAGCACCCCCAAAGAGGCACAGGGGGACCACCCAGCCAAAACCGGCAACACCAAGCCAGGAACAGCGGCCCACGGGGAAAAGGGACACCGAAACAAGCAGACACACTCCACGAAAAAAAAGGGGGGCCAGCAACCTGGTCCGAAAGAAAGGGGATGGGGGGACAGGGACGACAAGGCCCGGGACAGGGACAGCCAGCAAAAAAAAAAAGCGCAAAAAACACACCCCGACAACCCAGCCAAGAAGAGCTGGGCACAGCAAAGACCCGGGCCCAGCACACACGCCCACACCGCACGTCAGAACCGGAAACGGCGGGGGGCAAGCGGGGCGCCCACGCAACCACACACGTCCCATAAGCAGGCAGAAACCGAACCCCAACCACGAACACCACAGACAGCCGACACTAGAGGGACAAGACCACAAACCGTGCCCAAACACACCCACCCAAGACCCCAGCCAGGACTGGCGGGGTTAACAAAACCCACACCCAACCGCAAACCGGACCAAAACACAAACGCCGCACAACAGTAGGAAGCCCAGTGCCCACAGCCCGGGCACTGAGGTAGCCCGTGCCATGCAGGTGACCCGGCCAAACGAGATCCGGAGACCGGGGGTAAGGCTGCATCCTAAGGTCTGCGCTGCTTTGGGACTTGAGGCGGAGCGTGCGACACCAAAGCGCCTCGGAACCCTAGTACCAAGAACATGCAAGCATGCCTTGGGAACGGGATACGCCAGGAAGTCCGGTGAACCCCTAGGGTTCCGCCCAAAGGAGGGGACGTGCGCAAGCACGGGGGCACACCCTCCTGGCGAGACAAGCACGTCACGCTGGCGGCGATCAGCTCCCCCGGTGTTGCCCGGGGCCGCTTTGTTGGGGGCCAACAGTCAGGTCTAGCGGGATGTAAGCCGCCTCCCCTCTTCACGCGCGGAGCCTCTTCCTGTTCGTCACAGGGGCGACGCCAGGGGGAACCATGGGGCGCCTCTCCACGACCGAGTGCACCTACCTACCTACCTACCTGGCATTGACGTCCTGTCCCACGCCAAGATTGACCACGTCGTCAACTACATGCGGATGGGGATGCACGACCGTGTGGCAGCCAAAAAGGGGCGGGCCATGGTCACATCTCCGCATTGGTGGGATGACAAGATGTTGGTCACCGGCAAGTACGAGAAGGATGAGTTCGTGGCGAGGGTCATGGATCACATTGCGGACCAATATGATGGTCTGGTTGGGTCGGACCCGCCGACATGGGATTTTCCAAGAATGGGGGCCGGTAGCGACAAGAACCAGGCTGGTGCCGCAAATTTCCGAGGATTATCGGTGGGAAGAGCTCCCCACGACAATGAAGACGGCATATCGGACGAGGAGAAGTCCGTCTCGGACCCGGAAGAGGCCCATACCGCAGTGCGGTCGGTTGTATCAATACCGAAGCAAGCAGCTGAAGAGGCCCAGGAGAACCCGAAGGTCGCCGAGCTGAAGGAGAGGCTGATCCATGCCTATCCGCGGCTATTCAGTGGCATCGCCAACAAGAACCCCCCAGATCATGGGAGGTTTGGCACAGCGAGAATCAAGCTGAAGCCGAACCCCAAGATCTATCGTCATCGGGAATACCAACTTCAGGGCAATCGGGCCGAGGCCGTGAAGAAGTTGTTGGCCGAGTTTATTGAGCGGGGCTGGATGGAACCCTCCGACAGTGAGTGTGCCAGCCCAGCCTATATCGTGCTCAAAAAAGAGAAGGGCGAGTGGAGGTTGGTGGTTGATTACAGAGGTTTGAACGAGCAAACCGAGCACGACTCGTACTCGCTTCCCCTGATCGACACCATCCTCCGAAAACAACAAAAAAAGCGGATATTCACGGCGTTAGACCTGAAACACGGCTATCACCAGATGCCGCTACACCCGGACTCCAGGCCCTGCACAGCGATGTTGACGCCGCTGGGGCCCATGCAGTGGAAAGTGGTGCCTATGGGCGCCAAGAATGGCAACCCCGCTTTCCAGCGCATGATGGCGGACCTACTCGGTCCTGTCCGGGACTGTGCCGACCCCTTTGTGGATGACATCATCATCGGGTCCGGCACGGAGGACATGACTGAGGACGAGCTCATCGAAGCGCATGAGAAGGATCTGCGCCGAGTGCTCAGCGAGCTGGACAAGCACAACATGGTGTGCAAGCCCACCAAAGCCTCGCACTTCGTGAAGGAAGTGGAGTTTGCGGGTCACGTGGTTGGTCACGGGCAACGCCGTCCCATGCCTGGGAAGCTGGCGTCCCTGCACCACTGGGAGAAGCCCCAGACCATCAGCGAACTCCGGTCCTTCATGGGGTTCTGCAATTACTATTCGGGCTATGTCCGGATGTCTGCAGAACTGTCGGGGATGCTGCACAGGATGTTGCAGGTGGGCAAGTTCGATGGCTGGAAGGGGAGCAAGAAGAAGCTTGCATGGACCCCTGAGGCCGATAATGCGTTCAGCCGCCTGAAGGAGCGACTCCTGGGGCAGATGGGGGGATACCTGGTGGACCCAGACAAGGGATTCGTGCTACGGACGGACGCCTCGGACTATGCTGTAGGGGCAGTCCTCGAGCAGGTAGTGGGTGTCGGGTCGCACGCACCCGTGGCGTTTTGGAGCCGGATCCTGGCCGAGGGCCAACATCGAACCTGGACCGCGAGGGAGAAGGAGACATACGCCATTGTTTGTGCGCTCAGGAAGTGGTCTGGCCACGTCGGATTACAACCGGTGGGGGTATGCACGGACCATCAGTCCTTGCAGAGCTGGCACAAGGAGCACATTGACACCCCCTCGGGACCGGCGGCAAGGAGGGCCTGATTGCACGAGACGTTCGCCAAGTTCGACTTCAGCGTCGTGTATGTCCCGGGGAAGGACAACACTGTGGCAGATTGCCTCAGTCGATGGGCCTACCCCGCGGGCAAGGCGTGGATGGACATATCCAGCCATGGGGACGCCGAGGACACCAAGGAGGCCAAGCGCATCATCGAGATGGAGAAGGCCATGGAGCAAAGGGGGTCAAGTGCTTTGTGGTGATGGCGAACCGTACAGACCTGGCCAAGTTCCGAGGCGCCTGAGTCCAAGCTATTCGTGAGGAAACCCTCGAGCAATGGATGGTGGCCCCCGTAGAGCTAGTCAGGTCGGTGCTCACAGAAGACTGGTCGGATGACAATGCGGCATCCGACCACTGGAGCAGGTACTGGAATGCTGTGAGCGCCCCGTCGGATGACGAATGGCCTGAGGGGTTGACCGAGGATGGGGATAAACTGTTCCTCAAGGACAAGCTATTGGTCCCTGAGAACCGAATGCAAGCGCTCATTGACCACTGGCATAACGCCCAGCTCATGCATCCTGGTCAGGACAAGATGCAGCAGGACCTGGAGTGGCGCTTCAAGTTCCCACCGGGGTACTACGCCATACTGGACAAGTACTGCAGCGACTGCGCCGTGTGTCGGGCCACGAAGAGCTCCAAACACTCCACGGCTGGCAACCCGCTGTATACAGCTATACCGGAGGCCCCTATGCGGTCCGTGGCCATAGATGTATTCGCCATGCTTGAGGTCACCGTGGAAGGAGAGACCTACGACTATGTTATCCTGGCGGTGGATAGGCACAGCGGGTATATCGTGGCGGTCCCTGGCAAGAAGTCCAAGAAGAAGGACAAGAAGGACAAGCATGGAGTGGGGCTGCAGGCCAATACTGTCGCCAACGCTATGATCAGACATCGGCTGATTTTTGATGTCCCAGCTGTCATCTGCAGCGATCGGGGCAGTCAATTTGTGGGGACGTGGTTCAAGACGATGTGCAAGCACATGGGGATTCGGCACGCCAAGACCGTGGCGTACCACAGACGGTCGAATGGCCGGGCTGAGGTGGCCGGGCGGCAGATGTTCGAAAGGTTCTGCCAGCTGCACATTGACGAACCGGGCCGTCATGTTTCCGTTCCTTTTCAGCTATCCGTTCTGATTGTCAATGTATCGGCGACTGTCAGTTGGCTCGCGATTTTGCGGTAACCGATTGGTTAACTGTTATTTCCGGATATTTTGGCGGAAACCCCGATGAAGGGTCAGATTTCATCAGTAAAGGGTTCGTTGCTTTCGCAATTCTCATGTTATACACTCGCAAAATTCATCCGAATTTTTCAGACATTCAGAATCGGATTTTCGATTCCGAGGTCGCCGCACTTGATATGATGAATTTCGAGTGGTCCTACGTTTTTCCCCAATCACGAATCAACCTTCGTTTTGTTGTCTCCTTCATTTTTTATGGAGATATAGTCGAAACAAAATTGATTCTTGAGGCTACTTTGAAGAATCATATCTCCAGCTCATTGCGAGGAATATCAATTTTGAGAATTGGGTTGGAATCGCCTTGGTCTCAACTTAATTTGGTGAGCATCAAACGCGTTTGATGTATACACATGCCTGGTGTAGCAAGGGATAATGGTCAAGAGGGTAGAAAGTGATTTATAACTCTTCGACCATGCAACCGAATATTTTATTGCAACTTTCGAGTGTACGGCATGAGTGTTGGTGTTGCATAGAAACTTACCTTCGGTTCCTACGTATTTTTAACGTGGAGTTATGTCCATGGAGGTGCATGGCATACCATGGTGGGAGCCACTTTTTAAGGGTATGTGTTATATGGATGGTATGTTCTTCGCTATGCTCACGCGCATGTTATATATCTCCGTTTGTAGGAAGATATGTGGAGTCATACGTGGCAAGGGCTTTGCCCATGTCCCAATGGTGAGCTCCATAGCGCTAGACTAAGTATAGCGCACATATAGTGCATGTGGGCGGGCTTACAGAGCGACCCACAGGCGCCACTATCAATTTACCCATTTTCATGGTGCGCATTGTGAGGAGGTTCAAAGGTGCCCCTATGCGTCCATGTGGGGATCCAAGTGGGGGGATTGTTAGAACATGGTCCCAAGCAATTGTGTTTTGAATCATATGTTGATACCATGGGTGAGCGAAGTTATATACTATTGTGATTACTTGGAATTTGGCAATATTTGCATGTTTTGGACCTCATTTTAGGCTCATTTTTGTATTTCATGTGCTCAACTGGTCGGCAAACAGTAAAGTGCCTAGAGATCTGTGAACTATGGTATGTTGCTTATATGTTGGCATATGCTTGGGTGTTGCACCTCACCATATCCCGGATCACTCGGTCACTTTGGCGTGGCACATGAGGCCTCACAAACTTGGGTCTCGAATTCGTGAGTTGACTTGTGAAGCATGGCATGTATATATCCGGAGGGGTTTGGGAGCCAATGTGGGGATATTCTTGGGCATTGACCTTTGGTCTCTATCACCCTTGTATATTACGTTCCGGTTTGACACATGCATGGAGCATTTGAATACTTGTCATATGCATTTTTGAGTATATAATTGTATTTTGGGCACTATGGTGTGACTTGCCTAATTTTGCTATGTTGTGAGGTCATCTGCATGGGGCAATTCTCCAAGCCCAATCGACTCCAAGTCCAATCAAGGCTATGTCAGGGTAGGTCATGGTCCTGAGTGCCATTCTAGGCCATGACACGCCACCCCCCCTTTTGGGCTTGGATTGAGAGGCTTGGGAGGGAACACATTTTTGGGGTTTGTGTAGTGACTTTTGACACATGGCATTTAGCCATCTTATTTGACTTGGTTCAGGGCATCATGTTGGCGAGTCAAGGGAAGGTCCTGAGTCCAGGGAATGAGGGGTCTATGGCTGTGATTGTGTATGTCTCCATCTTTCTTCAATGTTGCTTGATTTGTGTTCATATGCCAATTTCAGGGCTTCTTTTTCCATTATTCTATCGGTGCAATTCTATGTACATGCCCAACGCCCGTGTCTCCGTGTGCACCGTGAGACGACTGGCGTGTTGAAAGGAGTTGTTGAGTGTCAACGCGGGACCTCAAACACCCCTGAAAGCCCTCAGTGTGGATTTGGACTTGAGCTATTGTACTTGGGAGTTGGGTATTGCAAGGGATCAGGATTTGTGTGAAGGGGCCGTATTTTACTATTTTTTCTGGGAAATTGTGCAGGACAAGGCAAGATCATGCAGAGCCTGGTGAGAAGCAAGACCATAGGAGTGACGGGAAATGGTGGAAGGGGTACAGCAGGGGCCGGTCCTGGTAGGGACCTTCTCTAGTAGACGGGGTATTAGACGACGGCAAGGACGGCGTTATGTTTGTGTTAGCGTTACGGCGCTTACGGCGCTTTTTATCTGTTTATTTCAGGTCAAAATTTTCGACGTCGTGTTTTGACGCGTTTTGCCGCGTGCTTTTTGCCCGAAGCTTTTTTTATGCTATTTGGTTTTTTTTTCAGCTATGTAGAAAATTTTTTCGTTGTGTTTTTCTTTTCCCTTCATTTCTTTTCTGGCGCTGAGGATCAGCGCGCGCGACCTAGGCAGACAACACAACACACCAAATGTGGAAAACAAATGTGGAAAAGGCAACGCCCCCTTCGACGTACCCGACACACACGGCCGCAATTCACGAGCCGCACAAGTGGATGAGCCCGGACCGTCAGGTAGGTAGGTAGGTAGGTGCACTCTGTCGTGGAGAGGCGCACCATGGTTACCCCTGGCGTCGCCCCTGTGACGAACAGGAAGAGGTTCCGCGCATGAAGAGGGGAGGCGGCTTACATCCCGCTAGACCTGACTGGTGGCCCCCAACATAGCGGCCCCGTGCAACACCGGGAGGGCTGATCGCCGCCAGCGTGACGTGCTTGTCTCGCCGGGGGGGTGTGCCCTCGTGCTTGCGCACGTCCCCTCCTTTGGGCGGAATCCTAGAGGTTCACCGGACTTCCTGGCGTATCCCGTTCCCAAAGCATGCATGCATGTTCTTGGTACTGGGGTTCCGAGGCGCTTGGGTGTCGCACCCTCCGCCTCGAGTCCCAAAGCAGTGCAGGCCTTAGGATGCAGCCTTACCCCCGGTCTTCAGATCTCGTTTGGTCGGGTCACCTGCATGGCACAGGCTGCCTCAGTGCCCGGGCTATGGACACTGGGTTTCCTACTGTTGTGTGGTGTTTGTGTTTGGGTCCGGGTTGTGTTTGGGCTCGGGTTTCGGCTCGGCCCCGCCACTCGTTGCAGGGGTGAAGGGGTGTGTCTGTGTTTGTGTGCTCGCTCCGCTTGTATCCGGCCACTCCTGGCTGGGCTGTGCGGTGTGGGTTTGTGTGCTTGGGCTCGGGTGTCGGCTCTGCCCCGCCACTCCTGGCTGGGGTGTTGGGGTTCTTTGTGTGCTTGTGTGTGCACTCCGCTTGTACCCCGCCACTCCTGGCTGGGCTGTGCGGTGTGGGTGTGTGTGCTTGGGCTCGGGTTTCGGCTGCGCCCCGCCACTCCTGGCTGGGGTGTTGGGGTTCTGTATGTTCTTGTGTGCGCGCTCTGGTTGTACCCCGCCACTCCTGGCTGGGGTGTGCGTTGTGGGTGTGTGTGCTTGGGCTCGGGTTGTGGCTGCGCCGCGCCACTCCTGGCTGGGGTGTCGGGGTGTGCGTGTTGGTGTGCGCGTTCCGCTTGTAGCCCGCCACTCCTGGCTGGGGTGTGCGGTGTGGGCGTGTGTGCTTGGGCTCAGGTTTCTGCGCCCCGCCACTCCTGGCTGGGGTGCGCGGTGTCGGTCTGTGTGCTTGGGCTCGGGTTTCAGCGGCGCCCCGCCACTCCTGGTTGGGGTGTTAGGGTGTGTGTGTGCCTGTGTGTGCGCTGCGCTTGTACCCAGCCACTCCTGCCTGGGGTGTGCGGTGTGGGTGTGTGTGCTTGGGCTCGGGTTTCAGCTGCTCCTCGCCACTTCCGGCTGGGGTGTTGGGGTTCTGTGTGTGCCTGTGTGCGCGCTCCGCTTGTACCTCGCCACTCCTGGTTGGGGTTATAGCGTAGAGCACCCAGTGTTCCCAAGTGGTCTCCCACCTCAGTACTAACTAAGATTGTGGCTAACAAAGCGTCCTCAAAAGATGTCAAGCGTATCCTTAAAGGCCTTGACCCGGGTGCACAACGCAAATTTCGTGTGAAACTCCCACATGATGATTCTAGCGATTCAAGTGATTCGGACTCAACAACCTCCTCTAGTGGTTCCTCATCATCATCCGATTCTACCTCCACGAGCGACATCGATAGCACAAGTGAAGATGATACTTCACGTAGCCGGAAAAATAAGAGAAGGAAAAAGAAGACGACGAAGATGAGCAAAAGGAAAGAGAAGAAGAAGGAAGTTGAGTCACGAAAGAAAGCCAAACATCACCATGATGTAGATTCAAAAGACATTTGTGTTGATGAAGACAAAGACAATATTGAATTGGAAAACGTTGAAACCTTGCATGTGAGTGACGGTATGGATGAGGATAAGGAGCCGCCAAGGCAACCACAAACACATGGTGCCCGTACCCGTGCCAAAGAAGCGAAAGAAACAACTGTTGATGTTGATGCCGCGGGCAACGACATTGGACAAGATGGACCATCTTGCGATGGACATGAGGCCAACCCATCCTTGTGCTACGCGAAGCAGCTCGTTGCCGCCGCTGAACGCTGCTGGAAGTCGAACCGTGATGTTGATGAGCAATGACGCGATGCGGTTACCAAAGATGTTACCGATCAAAAGGCCAAGCTCCACAAACTCACCCAAAGGTTTGACACCTAGGCCAATAAGGTTGATGCTATGGAGGATAATATTGTCGACCGTATGGCTAAACATTTGGGAAAGGGTGGAAAATGTGGAAAAGGCAACGCCGCCTTGGACGTACCCGACACACAAGGCCGCAATTCACGAGCCGCACAAGTAGATGAGCCCGGACCGTCACAAAGAACTCGCTCCGGGCTCTCAGGAAGGTCGGCGCATCCTTATGCGCATCAGGAACACGACTATTGACATCGTTGGTGCATGCCCGCAGGTAGTGTAGGTGCTTTGGGGATTGTAGCATATGGGTTTGACCATTTTGTGAATGATCTCCGTGCAAGTACACTCCCTTTCCGTAATGACATGGCGACGAAATTAAGAAATGTGAAGTGTCCATTGTTGACATGGAACGTACCCCTGTACAAGATACTCTAAATAGACAATGTCCCAAGATCTCTGCCCATTGGTTCCATAAAAATGTGCCCCAACGCCATTTTATTTTCCCTGTTCATGAATCCATCCCCATGTCACACGTGAACAACGCGCTTTTGCGATGTTTTTGGTCCATGCTATTTCACCACGCCCTTTTACTTAAAGGCTGGAGTTTGTACGCTGCCAAGCGGGGAACATCCTCATGGTTCCAGGCAACGGGGCCCCTGATTAAGGAGTTTTCGGACTCTTGGGAAGACTATGAATACCTGGTGTTGGGCCTTTACGAGCCATCGCACTTGGCGTCCATTTCCTACAAAATGGCCCATGTCTTCGATGCTACGTTTGGCACCTGCATGCAGGTTGGTACTACCGCTTGTGTCAGCGCTTTTCGCTTGTACTGCTCCCCACTTTTTGTGGACGCCCCGTACGACACTACATCTACTACACGTGCACACAGCGTCAATGCCCTCTTTTGTGTCATGCATGATGATAGCCCGAACGCCATTTATGCTGAGTCTCGACTACCGACCCTATGGTATTCCACCACACCTTGCCGTGTACTATTCATAGTTGCGGCGTCGTGTACGGCTTTTTGGCATAGGTGTGTGCAACAAGCATCTATTTTCCATGGTGGCGCTATTGCCTGTGTGGAGAAGTTTGATTTGTTCTACCCCACCATGGTGGGCCCAACAGACCAGGAAGGTACGCATCGTTTTTGTTGAAAATCAACCTGCGAAAACGTTGTGGCCCATACTGTCTCCTGATGCCCACACTTTTCTTGCCCAGGCCTTGAAAACCCGGTATGACAGTGCATACCATCCATCATTGTTGCGTATTTGTGAGCGCATGAATACCTCACTGGTGCGTGCTGATTGGAAAAACATGTGGAAACATGAGTGCGACCTCGGTGCACGAGCGCTTGATGGTGTTAGCAACTGGGACGCCGTCGGCCATTCCTTTGACTGAATCGGAAAAATGTTGGGTTGTTGCCCGGCCACCTGGGTTCAACGCGTTTGCTACCTGATGCCCGCCACGTATAGTCCCTGTAGCGTTTTTCATCGTGGACCATGCGTGTACATACTATTTTGTATGGAACTGGGAGCCATATACATTGGTTGTGTAGGGGCCATCCTATATTTTTACCGGCATCGCAAACGAAAGTGGAATACCTACGACTCAGGGCACCAGGGGAGGCGTGGTTTTGAGCGTGCTAAGGAACACCTTGGGATATTACTGTGGGCCCTAAACAATTTTTCTAGAGGGAAATATAAACGGTGGAGTATGGCCCAAATGTATGCTCTGATGGCATCCATTGGGGCACACAATTGGGTCCTGGTCCCTGTGGCGATGGCCATGCCTTTGGATTGTATGCTACGTGAAACCCGTCAGCTCAGGGCCGTGCCTCGTAATGTGAACACCATGTGTCCTTCCCGTAGCTCACCCAAATACTTGCAACTTTTGAAGGGAGGCCTGGCACCTGCGGCCCATTTTCCTACAGAGCTGACTTCTTTGGTACGCAATGAGGTTATGAAACAACGATCTACGCTTAGCGCCAAGGAGGCACTCAATTTGGCTGCCGTATCAGAGAAGCGAGTTGGTGTACGCCTGTGGCGCCAATTATTTGATAAGGTCAGAACACGACTCAGCAGAGAGTGCGCCTACCAGAAGGTATCTCTTTTCAAGGAGATCCCCATACGCCTGCCGGGATCCTGCCGACAGTTGTGCGGTCCCTTTGTAGATATGACGAAATCTGTCATCAGCAGGAGCCCTGTACCATGCTGCCTCAAGCAGTACTATATGAACAGAGTCACCGTCAAGCCACGACGCACTGTGACTGTAGGCGCACTACTGTATCGCCTACGGTATACATACACACCAGCCACCTTACAACACGCAATGAATGCTACCTGCCCGTGCGCCCAATACCCCAGTATCTGCCGACCTGCCCCATTAAACCATGTTGTGATTCGTGCAACGGACCTGGGGTAGTTGATCTTTTTCCTGACATGCTCCGACGCAGGACTCTGGCCCAATGCATGCAAAATGCCACGTTGCCTACACCCCATGTGTTTTCCAATGTGTCCATGACACAATGACGCGTTCCCGTGGGGGGCCGGCCACGGGACGCTGCGGTGGACACGCGCAAGTGAGCAGGCAGGCAAAGCACTACGCTCACAGGGGCATCAATGCGCTCATGTCATGTGACAAAGCGTTTCAGGATCCTTGCCACTCTGCAACAAGGGAATGAAAGTATGTACAGCAACACATCAGGATATGTACACATGGGGTTAAGACTGGACTGGGGTAAGGGCATCACAGGACAATAGACACTCAGTCTTAACTTGCATCCCAATCCCAGGTCCGACCCTCTCAGTGGCTGGTGGGGGCGGGGGCTCAAACACAACCCATGCCCTGCTCAGTCCGGACCCTGAAACCCTGCCAATGGGGGAGGTGTCCCGCCCAGCCACAGGCGAGTTCCCGGAAACCAAGGAAGTCCAAGGCTAACGGACAGTGGCTCCCTCTGCTCCACCAACAGCAGGTCCCAACTTTCCTCTGAGCAAGAGATATGGCCCCGCCATTATCCCACAGGAGTTGGTAGCTGAAAATGGGCTGTTTCAGCCCAAACTGGAATTAGCTCAAAAATCTCCAAAATTGACCTCTCGTCCGGACCCCCCAGAGGTAGGGACGAGGCAATTGACCCTATGTCCTTCGAGTATGAACTCCCTGGAGCCCTCACCCAACCTGGTTCCCTCTGAGGTCCTGGCATCAGGGCAACATGTGTTCGTCAAGTGGGGTCATGATGCCAAAATCACCAAAATTGGCGTCATTCCCACGCGTGGCTCGCCCGGCCAGGGCTACGCCAATGACTCACAGAGTAGGAGGCAGGACCTAGGACTTATATCTGAGTGTACAACTTGAAATTAGGTCCGGGGTTTCTATGGGTATAGAGAAATGGGGCCGCCAATTGACCACACGGGGGGGGGTGAAATTGGGGTCCCAAAATGGGGTCGTTTTGGCTGCTCGAAATGAGCCAAAATTTGGGGTGCTCCCAATAGTATATCTCCATGCCGGCTTGGAGATCGGATCTGCCATTCCATACGCGATCTACCGGGAGTCCAACCAAGACTCCCATGCACTTGGCTTTTGAAGATCTCCATGCCACTCGGCGTGGTGACGATCCCAATTGGGTCCACAAATGCCAAAATGGTAAAATTGCCCACACTTACTTTGGGCTAGCGCCTTAACGAAGGTCGCTCCGCTTCGCCCACGTGGTGTGTGACCCATGGGCACCATTCTGCATAACACCCATGTCATATATGGTCCTTTGGTGCATGCGTCCGGCGTGCACGGGTGGGCTCAACATAGTGCACGGCGGGCAGCAAAAGTGGAAAATTGCTCAAAAGACCAGAAATGCGCACACTCATGGTTGGGGCAAATGAGGCACATGCCCGACTTGGACCGCTGTGTGCCATAGGATTGGTATCAAGTCATGTGTGTTCAACATATCTTTTGGGCGTCGCCCAACTCTTCCGGTTTTGGGAATGGCAGGGTCGCCAAGTGAGCCCATGATTTGGGATAGTCCCAAATCGCCAACATGGCGGCCACGGTATGCCAAGCCAAAGAGGAGTTATACGCCGGGTTCAAGATATGTTGGGCACCAAAGTATGTACCCTCAGAACATACTTGAGTCATGATGTCAATTCAGCGCAACGTTGAGATACACGGTCGCCACTTGACATCATGACGGGCCAAAAACGGCAAAATTGGCACAAAGACACACAAAAGTGCATTGAAAGGTGCACAATTATATTATAATATCTTCGGATTGGATCGTGCAATCAACTAATCCTTCTAAACACAATGACTTGACACCAATGACCTTCGATTCCACATATGTGCTCCACTTGGGGCGCTTTGAAAGGTTACGAGCGCTACTTCCCAAGTGGGCACATGAAAGTATGGAAAATTGTAAAACACACACCTTGCTCCCAACGCATCGCTTCGGGATCACCACACAAGCTTCCCTTCACGAGTGTTAGGCTTGTAATTGATTGTAGGGAGTATGGAGAAGGGGCTTGCACAATATGAGGTCCATTGGCGAGTGCATCGCTCTTAGCCAAACCCGCCAAATGGGCACGCAATACAACACATGGCACATACCACTTATAGCCCAAAAAGGTACCTCCCCCCACGATATGTCATGCCCCTCCAAGGGCATAACTTTGTGTCCATCGCTCATAGGAACTCAAGGAGAGTTCCTATGCAACACCAACACTTGCGCGCTACACTCGAAAGTTATCTTAACGCACGCAATATCATGGCCATAGAGTTACAACGCAAACTCTACCCTCTTGACCATGATCCATTACACTAGCGCGCACGTGTGGAGACGCAAGGCATATGATGCTTCCCAAATTACGTCGGGAGTATTGTGAATACATCCCACGTTTCCTTATTGTCATTCCTCGCAAGCAACACGAGATATGACCTTCACAAGTGGCCTCACGAATCAACTTTGTTTTGCCCATATCTTTAAGACAAATGGAGGGCAGGATAAAAGAAAAGTTGATTCGTGCATAGGGAAGCACGTAGGTCCACTCCAAAGAGGTCAAATCAAGTGCGGGGATGTCGAAGTCGAAAATCCGATTTCGACATCCTGAAAAATTCGGATTAAGGTTGCGAGTGTAGAATGTGAAAATTGCTGAAGCATCCATGCAGTTGCTGAAGACTTTGGAGCCTTCGTGACGGATTGCGTTAAAATTTCCATTAATAACAGTTAAACTGGCGGTTAGGGTAAAGTCGCGATCCAACCGCCAGCAGTCAAAACAGTGAGTATCAGAACGGAAGCGTAAAAATTGACGGAGACAATATGAAAATAAAACCCTGTTGACTCCTGATATTCTGATACACAAATCTCCGCTGGCGGTGCATCGGTTGCCGATGCGGGGCTTTACGGCACGGAACACACTCCCGCCGGGCTCGCACCGGGCATCAACGGGCGCCTTCCGTACATGGGGTTAGTGGACCGGAGACCAGTCTTCCCTTCCGTACATGGGGTTAGTGACCGGAGGCCGGTTGTATGCCGTAACCTAGCCATGGGGTACTGGGTACCGCTTCACCCCCCTCCTTAGAGCAAACCCTGGGGGGGGCTCGATAACACCCAAGCATGGCAGCGGGTACCCAGGACCATATCCTGAAGGGGGGGTGTCACATCCTCACTTCAGGCTGATTCGGAGGTTAGGCTCCAAACTCCACAGTAAGACAGGTATAGTGCTGTAGGGTCTTGTAACCTCAAGTATGGTATCAAGTGTCAAGTTCCGGGTCCTGGCGGCGATTGTTCGGCATCCAAAGGACCCGTTAACCCATACCAGGCGCACCGGGTGCCGGCTGCTACGGTCACCACCACAGTGGCAGTGGCATACACGGCCAACATAGGCGACACACGACGACCGAGGTGGTCCCACAGGTCGAGAGCGACCACAAAGATCCATCAGGCTACCCCAAGCTTCTCAAGGCCCGCCGACTGGGGAGAGTCCCCACGGGTCCTTCCTCGGGCGCACCATGTCCATATCCATACGACGCGAGTCCAGAGTGGTACAGCCGAACTCCTTAAGGGATCTTAAGGGAGCTCCTCCTGAAGGGATCGGGCATCAAGGCCGTCTTTTCCCTCGCCCTATTACCACGAAGGCCATACATGAGGGAGTCCTCATGCAGTGTGGGCGGAGGCGTCGACTCCTCAAACCACCAGTTTCCCAGGCAGACTGACCGAGGTCAGGAGCACCGGAGGCCGCCATCCGACTGCAAGTGCGTCTGCGAATCGGTAGGCTCACACTGGGACTGACAGTGGCGGACCGCTGGGAGTGTAGTCAGGCAACTGGGCTTCCCGCCTGGCGCCATCAGGATCTCCACATCACAGCGAATAGGGCAACACGGTATCACAGGCACTCAAACAGTAGAATCTGTATTCAGGTACTGGTCCAGGCTGGACCAGGCTGTATGAACATGTACACGGCGACTCAAGGCGCCTTTGTATACGATTCGCATCCCTTCGGAGGGGAAAAACAGTCCACACTCCGGTGATGGGCTGAAGACAGCAACATACAGATGCACATATACTGGAGGGCAGAAAAAGTAAACAATAATCGGGTAAACAGGCGTGTAAACACACTCTGGACAGAGTGCCAAACCACGCCCTGGTTAGGATAAGGCATATGCAGGAGGGTGGACAGGGAAACGCCTGAGTTCAGGCCATATATAGTCTGCAGACACACGTCGACTGGTCTGGATCCCGCAAATGCCATGGGACCAGACCACACACCAAAAATCGCAATGCCGATGACAGCGGCATCCATTGCGCAACGTCGTATGGGCTTCAAGGCCCCAAGATCTCAGAAAAATGAAGGTCAGTCGCCCTACCTGGTTTCCCAAGGATTCAGCAGGTGGGGAGTGACGAATAGAATTGAAAGAGAGGGGCCATCCTCCTCTGGATTCAGCAGGGGGGGGTATATGGCCACTCTGATGGCAGGTCACCGGAAGATGAGAGAGAGCAAGCAAGTGAGGGACGATCCGTCGGCCTCACAAGCGCCTCAAAGCACATCAGGGGAGAGCTCAGGGCGCTGATCAGGCACCCCTGGCTGCAATCGCCCGGGTGAGTGCTGCCAAGTCCGAAACGTGGGTCTTGGTCTTGTGCTTGCGGATGTACTCCATGAAGGGAGTATTGACCCGCGGCACGAACAAGGAGACGGGTTGCCAGGTATCGTGGGACGGCCCATAGCCTCGCCAACGAACCTTGAACTCCAGACCTCCGGGTGCCGAGGCTTTCGGACGCTGAGCCAGGATCTTCTCGACTGTATAGTCGTCCTGCTCCGCATAATCGTCGTCTGAGTCAGCCTCATGTGCGGCATAGCTCAGGGACACATGTTGGCCACGGAGGTCGGGCTCCCGCACACGGAGTTGACTCTCGTGGCGCTCCCGGAACTGTCCGTGACCCACCTTGATGCGGTAGGTGTCCTCACCAATCCTGCGGACCACCTCGCCGGGTGTGAACCAGGTCTTGGTGCGGTGGGTGCCCATAGGGCGGGGTCTGATCACCCACACCGGGTCTCCCACCCTGAACTTCTGCGCTGTCGAGCTCGGGGCGGACTTCTGACGCTCAGCATGCTCCTTCTCGAGCTGCTGGCGGATGTCCCGCGCCGTTTGCTCTTGCCGCGCGAAGAATTCCTTGGCATCCATAGCCATGCCATCACCAGACAAGGGAAGTCCCCTACCCAGGGGGTCCCTGCCGAACAGAATCTGGTGAGGGGACAAACCGCCCGGAGTGGGGGTGTCATGATGGGCCTTCAGAGCAGGCCACATCTCCTCAAACCAGTTCCGACGTGGATTGGTGATGTGGATCTTGCGCAGCTTCTCGAACAGCTGCCGTCCAGCCACTTCAGCACGGCCGTTAGACCGGCTGAGATAGGCGACGCTCTTGGCATGACGTATCCCCATGAGGGAACACATAGCCTTGAACCAGCCACCAGTAAACTGGGGCCCTCGGTCACTGCAAATGGTGCGGGGGATGTCAAAGACGGTCAGCCAATGACGAATCATCATGACTGCCACTTCCTTGGCAAGCAACCCCTTTTTGCGTGCCGGAACGGCTACAACGTAGCCGCTGTGGCGGTCCACACAGAGAACCACACAGTCAAAGGTCTCCTTGCCAATGTGCACTTCGGGCATGGAGAAGACGTCCATGGCCACGCTCTCCATGGGCTGGTCAGGAACCGGGGTCCATTGGGGTTCCCCCTTGACGTTCCGGTTATCGGGATTGCAGGCCTGGCAGACCGAGCAACCCTTCCTGACCTTCTTGATGGCGGTGTAGAGAACGATATGGTCGATCTCGAACCGACGCAGCATGTCAAGAGTTTGCTTCTTGACCCCTGGGTGCAGCATGTGGTGGTGCCAAGCTTCACACAGCTCGAGCACCCAGGACTCTGGTACTAGCAGCTTACCATTCCGGTAGAGCTTGCCATCTTCCTCAGTCAGCCCCTTTGGCCACTTCTGCCCGTCATCAGGGTCGGTCACAGCCGCATACTCGGCCGCAAAGGCCTCAGACTTGGCGTAGTCGTCGGTCCAGTCGTCCTGGAGGCAAGACTCCGGGAAGAGGTGCTTGTCGGACTCAGCTCCCTCAGGGGCGAGTACACTGACCGCTCTGCTCACCCTCGACGCGAGGGGGGCATCCGCAGCCATGACGACGAAGCATTTAGCACCCTCCTCCTCCATCAGGCGCTCCATTTCGATGATCCTCTTGGCTTCAGCGGTCTCAGCCTCATCGCCATGGGCAGAGATATCCGTCCTGCCCATGCTGGCGGGATAGGCCCACCTACTGAGACAGTCCGCCACGGTGTTATCCTTTCCAGGAATATACACAACCGTGAGGTCGAACTTGGCCAAGGTTTCATGCCATCTTGCCCGTCGGGAGGCGGGACCTGAGGGGGTGTCCACGTGCACCTTGTGCCACGACTGCAGACTCTGATGGTCGGTGCAGACGGTGACGGGATGGAGGGCTATGTACCCAGCCCATTTCCTGAGAGCCATGACGATGGCATACGCCTCCTTTTCACGGGGCGTCCACGTCCGTCTCTGGCCTTCCGCCAGGACTCGGCTCCAGAAGGCCACGGGCACGTGCCTCCCGTCGTCAAGCACTTGTTCCAACACAGCGCCAACAGCGTACTCCGAAGCGTCGGTGCGCAGGACGAACCCTCGGTCGGGATCCACGAGGTGCGGACCCACTGCGGATAGCAGCGCCTGCTTCATCCCCTCAAAGGCACGGTCAGACTCAGCTGTCCAGACCAGAGCCTTGTTGGACCCCTTTTTGGTCTCCTCTCGGTTGCCCTTGAGCATGGTCGTCATGGGGGCTGCATACTCGGCATACATTTTGATATACCCCGAGTAGTAGTTGCAGAACCCCAGATACGCCCGTAGCTCAGAGACCGTCTTGGGCTTCCCCCAGTGCTCAAACGCAGCCACCTTGCCAGGTATGGGCTTTCGCTGCCCTTTCCTGACTACGTGGCCAGCGGAGACCACCTCCCTTACCGCAATGGTGGCGTTGTCACTGCTGCCCGTGAGTTTGTGCCGAACCAGAAGGTCCAGCACTCGAGTCACGTCCCTCTCATGTGCCTCCAGGAGCTCCTCGTAGCTCATACTGGGGTCCCTGGACGCGATGATCACGTCGTCCACGAAGGGGTCCGCACAGTCACGCACCGGCTCAAGCAGTTTCTCCAGCATCCTCTGAAAAGCCGCATTGCCGTTGGTAACGCCCATGGGCATCACCTTCCACTGGAGAGGTCCAAGTGGGGTGCTCATGGCTGTGCAGGCACGGGACTCCTCGGCAAGAGGCATCTGATGATAACCATGTTTCAGGTCAATCACCGTGAAGATCCTCCGCCGGTGTTGCTTTTGCAGCATGTCCTCAATGAGGGGCAGCGTATAGCTGTCGTGCTGCGTTTGGGTGTTCAGGCCGCGGTAGTCGACCACGAGCCGCCACTCACCGGCAACCTTCTTGGGGACGACGAAGCAGGGAGAGGCCCACTCGGAGTGGCACGGCTCAAGCCAGCCTCTCTGGATGAAGTCACGGAGGATCTTCTCCATGGCCTCTTTCCTCTCGCCCCTCAGGGCAAACTCCCGGTGCCGGTACACACGGGGGTCCTGCTTCAGTCGTATCTTGGCCTCGCCATACGGTCCACGCACCGGTGGGGGAAACACAGGCTTACCGCTGAAGAAGGTATCACCATACTTCTGCTTCAGCCTGGCCCTCAATGCCTGAATCTTGGGGCAATCGTCGGACTCCGCCTTGGTCTTTCCAGGCACTTGAACCACGGAGCTTACTTGAGGGGTAGCTACTCCGCTCGTCTTCAGCTCAGGCGGTCTTCCCAGGTGGCCCAAGGGGCCATCTCTGGTCTTGCCTCGGAATAGATCGCCGTAGGTGTGTGGGTTACCGCCAGGCGGCTCGTCTTGGCTGGACATGTGATCCAGCACCCTCTGTACGAAGGTATTCCCGTCATAGGAACCGGAGACGATTGAGTCCACTTCCCACCAGGCTTTGTCCTGGCCTTTGCCCTCACGCTGGTTTCCCCAGTCGTGAAAGGGCTGATCCATATACCCCTGAACCAGATCCCATTCCTCTTCAGTGAGGGGGTCTTCCGAATCCGATTCTTCGATGTCAACAGGGGGAACCGCAAAGCATTGCCGCCAGGGCTCTGCTATGATGCGGTTGACACACACGAAGTCGGTGGCACCGGCCTGATCAAGGCCCCCATCCACATAGTGGAATTCTGTTGGCCATCTCTGGGGTGGCATGGGCTGTCCCTTAGCGTCCTGATAGACACTCTCTCCAGCCGGTAGGACGACCTTGTTTAAGGTCATGTTGGTCAATGAGGGTACCCAATGTCGGCTACTTTCCTCCTCGGTGCATCCCATAGGAACAACCAGCACTGCCTTGGAGCGGTCCTTGCGAATCTTCGCTATCGCTCTTGGAGTGTCCCAACGGGGGCAATGGATCCACATCAATCCCTGATGCGGACCCCAGTGCTTCTTCCACGCGGAGTCCTGTGCGCTCCAGTACTTCTCACACACCCGCAGATGGGCGGAGGTTCCTGAAGAGAACGCATCCAGGGCCAGATCCGAAGCTCCCAAGTCCGCGACAACTCGGCTCGCCACTTCCGGCCTTACGCCGTACTCCTGGTTTGCAGGACCAGTTGGCTCAGTGTCCAGCGCGGCCACTTCGAGCTGATTGCGTTCGGGGTGGATCCATTGGCATTCCACATGGTGCTCAGGTGACGAAAGCCACGAGAGTTGGTCGTCCTGGTACAGGGTCATGGAGGCCTGGGCCGGGAGGACGCCGGAGTCCGTCTCCATCATGAAGTCGTACCCAACGATCATGTCCCAGTCCATCTCGGCCTCGTAGAAGCAACCGTGCAGGAGGATTTCCTTGCCGAGGTCTTGGCGGCTCAGCTCACGATGGTTCACGAACTGCAGCCCGATGGCCGCTTCCTTCGTGCCTCCGACCATGTACTGGCCGTTCGCCACCTTCAGCCTGACAGGTTTCCGACTGTCGGTCAGACATTCTGGTGGAAGTAGGCCAGCCTTGACCAAGCTGACTTGAGCTCCCGTGTCGCCCAACACGTCGAAAACCTTTTCCACTTCCCCGCATAAGGCACGGACCTTAAGATGCAACTGCCGCTCGCGACCGACACGGCGCACGGCGTGCAAACTCAGGATCTCCGGCCGTTCCAGAAGCTCAACAAGCAACTGGTGCAGGTCGTGGACAATGGGCTCAGGCTGCCCATCTGCAGCATCCAGCTGCGGTCCGGGTGATCCTCCGATACTCTCGCATAGATCCTGTAGTACATCAAACACATTCTTGTTCAGGACGGACGGGTGCAAGGGTTCGTGCCTTCACTTGCCCTCACCCCGCCTCCGCGACTGGGTGCCGGACCGGGCCTTCCGCCCGCGGCAGTCCCCTTGTGCTTATCGACTCCCGACTGGGATGGTTCGGCGCTTCCCACGTCACAATCCTGCGACCGCCCTAGCTGGGGCCCTTGGCTGCAGGGGCTCCGCTAGGGGGCGTCGGTTGTGGAGGAAGGGGTGTTCTCCTCCGCGTCAACCTCGTTGACGCCCTTCTTCCTTCCCCCTTTTTTACCCTTGTTCTTGTCCTTGTCCTTGTTCTGGTCATTCTGGTTGTTCTCCTTGTTCTTGTTGTCCGACCTGGAGACCCAGTTCCTCTTGATCTCCTGGATCTCCTTGGCCAACTCGGTCCCCTGCGACACCAGCTTGGAGAGCTCGTCCCTGTCCACCTCCACCTTGGCTTCCCGGATACCCGCGGGCGCACGCTTCTTCGACCCGTGCGCCTTCTTGTAAGCCTCCGTGTCGGCCTTGTGGACGGGGCATGTTCGGTGGTCATGGTTGAAGCCTCGCTTCCTCCCATAGCACACGAAACAGCCCTGAGGGTGAGCTCGTATGAACTCCCCAAAGGACAGCGGAGGGTCGCCAATGCGGCGAGGGTCCCTCTTCTTCTGCTTCGTCCAACCCTGCTGCAGGGGCTTCCAGTTTCCCGGCTTGCTCCCCGCGCTCAGGTTCTTGGCCACGAAGGCACAAACGGCCACCTCGGCGGGCTCATCGTCGTTGTCATCGTCGACGAGAGTCTCACTGCCGCCGGCTCCCGCTGGGTCCATGGCAGCCTCCCCGCCAGGTCCCTCGCCAACGTAGTTGACGTCGCGGTCGCCGGGCCTCAACCCGCGGGTGTGGTGGAGGTTTCGGTACTCCTTGAGTAGTTCCTCGCCAACCAACTCATGGATCTCGTCGCAGCTCATCCGCGCCGGGATGGCCTGCAGACGGATGGTCTGGCCGCTCAACTCACACTCGTCAAGGCGCCACATCGCGGTCTTCTCGCGATCGCCCGAGACAGTGATGAGAAGAGCGTTCCGCAGGGAGTGCCGTTTGACATCCCGGGCCACGTTCTTCTTCGCCCAAGCCACCACGTTCGTATGATACCCTTTGGGGAGCATCATCTTGACCGTGTGGTTGGACTTGGCCCGCTTGGATTCCTCCTTGGTGACCCTCTTGATCCATGCTTCCGGCAGCATGGAGAGCAGGCGAGCCTGCTCGTCACCCTCGTTCCAATCCTCCACGTTGCGGCGGTGGAGGGTGTATTTCCCTCGGAAGTCCCGCCAATCCCGCAGGCGGATCTCCGGACCATCATGCTCAAGCTTGATGGACTTCCACCGCTTGGCAGCCACCTGCGGAGCGTCCACCCGCTCCTGCTCGTTGAGCCACTTCTTGGCTTCCTTGAGGGTCTTGATTTTCCCCTCCTTGGTCGCCATGAAGTATAGCTCTCCGAGCACTTCCGGCAGGCGGTACCTGAACCGTCTGAAGACATATCTCTCCGCATCCGCGTGAGGCATGTCTTCAGTGACGGTCAGCCCCCAATCGTCCAGCTTCTGCAAGAAGCGGTCGAGGTTGAGGGGGTTGCCGTCGTACATGGGGGGCTTGATGTCCTTCAAGTCTTCCCACACGGCGGTGTCCGCGGCCTTAGAGACCATGAACGCCGGCCGCGAGGTCGACCGAGGTTCCCATCGGCCTCGCCCACGGACTCCCACGGCCGCCACGTCCATCTCCTCCATGGAATCCCTGTGGCTACGCCGCGGTTCCTCCATGTACGCTGAACCTAGATGTTCACGCCGTACTGCTTCCATGTACGCATCCTCATCACGGCGCTGGCGGCTGCGTTCAGCGGCCTCCCGTCGTACACCACGCGGCGGGCTGATGTCGAACTCCTCCAGGTCCAGATCCAGGTCCTCACCTTCACCGACATCCCATTCCACGTCTCCTCCGGGGACCTCATCCCTGAATCCACCATAACGTCCACCAGCCATTGGGATTGGCTCCAGGGCTGGTGCGGGGCGCCGGGGGCGTACCGGTGTCCGCGGTGGAGCACGGCGGTTCCTTGCCACTCTGCAACAAGGGAACGAAAGTATGTACAGCAACACATCAGAATATGTACACATGGGGTTAAGACTGGACTGGGGTAAGGGCATCACAGGACAATAGACACTCAGTCCTAACTTGCATCCCAATCCCAGGTCCGACCCTCTCAGTGGCCGGTGGGGGCGGGGGCTCAAACACAACCCATGCCCTGCTCAGTCTGGACCCTGAAACCCTGCCAATGGGGGAGGTGTCCCGCCCAGCCACAGGCGAGTTCCCGGAAACAAAGGAAGTCCAAGGCTAACCGAATGTGGCTCCCTATGCTCCCTTAACAGCAGGTCCTAACTCCCTCTCTGAACCAGAGATATGGCCCCGCCATTATCCCACAGGAGTTGGTAGCTGAAAATGGGCTGTTTCAGCCCAGACTGGAATTAGCTCAAAAATCTCCAAAATTGACCTCTCGTCCGGACCCGCCAGAGGTAGGGACGAGGCAACTGACCCTATGCCCTTTGAGTATGAACTCCCTGGAGCCCTCACCCAACCTGGTTCCCTCTGAGGTCCTGGCATCAGGGCAATATGTGTTCGTCAAGTGGGGTCATGATGCCAAAATCACCAAAATTGGCGTCATTCCCACGCGTGGCTCGCCCGGCCAGGGCTACGCTGAGTGTACAACTTGGAATTAGGTCCGGGCTTAATATGGGTAGAGAAATAGGGCCGCCAATTGACCGCACGGAAGGGGGAAATTGGGGTCCCAAAATGGGGTCATTTTGGCTGCTCGAAATGAGCCAAAATTCGGGGTGCTCCATATGATATATCTCCACGCCGGCTTGGAGATCAAATCCACCATTCCATACGCTCTCCACCGGGAGTTCAACTGAGACTCCCATGCCCTTGGCTTATAAAGATCTCCATGCCACTCGGCGTGGTGACGATCCCAATTGGGTCCACAAATGCCAAAATGGTAAAATTGCCCACACTTACTTTGGGCTAGCGCCTTAACGAAGGTCGCTCCGCTTCGCCCACGTGGTGTGTGACCCATGGGCACCATTCTGCATAACACCCATGTCATATATGGTCCATTGGTCCATGCGTCCGGCGTGCACGGGTGGGCTCAACATAGTGCACGGCGGGCAGCAAAAGTGGAAAATTGCTCAAAATGACCAAAAATGCGCACACTCATGGTTGGGGCAAATGAGGCACATGCCCGACTTGGACCGGAGTGTGCCATAGGATTGGTGACAAGTCATGTGTGTTCTACATATCTTTTGGGCGTCGCCCAACTCCTCCAGTTTTGGGAATGGCAGGGTCGCCAAGTGAGCCCATGATTTGGGATAGTCCCAAATCGCCAACATGGCGGCCACGGTATGCCAAGCCAAAGAGGAGTTATACGCCGGGTTCAAGATATGTTGGGCACCGAAGTATGTACCCCCATTACATACTTGGGTCATGATGTCAATTCAGCGCAACGTTGAGATACACGGTCGCCACTTGACATCATGACGGGCCAAGAACGGCAAAATTGGCACAAAGACACACAAAAGTGCATTGAAAGGTGCACAATTATATTATAATATCTTCGGATTGGATCGTGCAATCAACTAATCCTTCTAAACACAATGACTTGACACCAATGACCTTCGATTCCACATATGTGCTCCAATTGGGGCGCTTTGAAAGGTTACAAGCGCTACTTCCCAAGTGGGCACATGAAAATATGGAAAATTCTAAAACACACACCTTGCTCCCAACGCATCGCTTCGGGATCACCACACAAGCTTCCCTTCACGAAGGTTAGGCTTGTAATTGATCGTAGGGAGTATGGAGAAGGGGCTTGCACAATATGAGGTCCATTGGCGAGTGCATCGCTCTTAGCCAAACCCGCCAAATGGGCACGCAATACAACACATGGCACATACCACTTATAGCCCAAAAAGGTAGCTCCCCCCACGATATGTCATGCCCCTCCAAGGGCATAACTTTGTGTCCATCGCTCAGAGGAACTCAAGGAGAGTTCCTATGCAACACCAACACTTGCGCGCTACACTCGAAAGTTATCTTAACGCACGCAATATCATGGCCATAGAGTTACAATGCAAACTCCACCCTCTTGACCATGATCCATTACACTAGCGCGCACGTGTGGAGACGCAAGGCATATGATGCTTCCCAAATTACGTCGGGAGTATTGTGAATACATCCCACGTTTCCTTATTGTCATTCCTCGCAAGCAACACGAGATATGACCTTCACAAGTGGCCTCACGAATCAACTTTGTTTTGCCCATATCTTTAAGACAAATGGAGGGCAGGATAAAAGAAAGATTGATTCGTGCATAGGGAAGCACGTAGGTCCACTCGAAAGAGGTCAAATCAAGTGCGGAGATGTCGAAGTCGAAAATCCGATTTCGACATCCTGAAAAATTCGGATTAAGGTTGCGAGTGTAGAATGTGAAAATTGCGGAAGCATCCATGCAGTTGCTGAAGACTTTGGAGCCTTCGTGACGGATTGCGTTAAAATTTCCATTAATAACAGTTAAACTGGCGGTTACGGTAAAGTCGCGATCCAACCGCCAGCAGTCAAAACAGTGAGTATCAGAACGGAAGCGTAAAAATTGACGGAGACAATATGAAAATAAAACCCTGTTGATTCCTGATATTCTGATACACAAATCTCCGCTGGCGGTGCATCGGTTGCCGATGCGGGGCTTTACGGCAAAGAACACGCTCCCGCCGGGCTCGCACCGGGCGTCAACGGGCGCCTTCCGTACATGGGGTTAGTGGACCGGAGACCGGTCTTCCCTTCCGTACATGGGGTTAGTGACCGGAGGCCGGTTGTATGCCGTAACCTAGCCATGGGGTTCTGGGTACCGCTTCAACAACATCAATTTTGTCGCGTGCTTTGCCCCAGCTAGGTTCACAGCTTTGGCTGGCCATGAGACATGCATTTTGGGAGCAGGGCAAAACCATGTACAGGTCACTAGAGGCACAAACTGATGTACGCATACACCCACACACTGTACACAACGTCCGAGGCACGCACCCCTGGCTTTTCTGGGGGCCTTTAGACAAAAATGTGGGTGTACCGATAGCCCACTGTGGCGTGCTACGTGCACAGTTGTTCAAACAGCACATCGTACACAGTCCACGTTACGCCTGTGTGCAAACGTATGACGACCCTGCCCTGGTCGAGTCTTTTGTTCTGTCCCACATTGTTGAAAGTGCATATGCGCAGGGATGGGGTGTGTATGTCCGGCGGAACTGGGGCAAACGATGTGCCCCATACTGCATGTTGTACTTGAAGCATAACTCCTGTGAGGCCATTGGTTACATCAAGGTGCGCCCTATTATATCACATGCGGGCCACCCCCTGCAGGGCCTCGGTACCCGGATGAGCCGGGCCCTGAGTGTACTAGTGGATCAGCCGGCATCCATGCCTGAAAACAGTGAGGCCTTCACTATGCCTGATGTATTGCAACATATTCGCCACGTTCATGACAGCATGTTAAACCGACATGGCGACAGGAGTTTGTGGGAATTGGGGGAACTCGATCTTGAGGACATATTTCTGAATGTTGACAACGGACTCCTGTTGGAGTCGTTTGATTATATGATTGAACGACTGGATCATTTTGCCCCCCCTGGGAATGGACGCTACCCCAGCAGGTGTAAGTCAGTTCGTTTCGTGTCTATCTCCACAATTGACAAGAACTTTGACTGCTTACACCGGGCACACGGTATGGATACATACCATTATATCCCTGTTGCTACGCTACGTGATTTTGTTGATTTCGAGCTCAGGTTTAACAACCTGTTCTGCGCAGGGGGTTCTGTTATGTCGCAACACCGGGGTGTGCCTATGGGGGGCAAACTATCCAGCCAACTCTCATCCCTATTTTTGATGTGCAAGGAAATGCACAACACACGCCTCTCTCTGTGTGGTGATAGCGTCTTTCACAGACGCTACAAGGATAACATCTACGTGTGTGGGCCACCAGGATCTGTGTTTCCTTTCATACAGTAATGGTGTGACAGCCTGAGCGAACTGTATACTATGCCTGTGCAGGTTGAAGGTTTCGGCTACCAAATGGATGTACTTGAGAGCACCATCTATGTTACTGGGAATGGCCTGAGCATACAGGTGCGGTATAAGACGCTGGATCAGGCGACACGGAACTCAAAACCATTCAGAAGGTGGCCCGATCCCTGGTCACTCAACTGCAGAAGTGTGATGACGTCTCTAATACCTCGCTGCGCGTCTAAATGTCCGCTCTGGGCGTTATCACCTTCTGATGTGGCTGCTAATGTACGTTCTGTATGTTTGGAACTGGATTTTAAGACCATTCGCAACGTTATACCTAAGTAGTAAGAAAAAGTCACTGCCATGTCTTTCTTGGAGGGCTGGATCCAGGCCAAGCCCCCCTTAAAACCCTTTTGTTGATGCTAAGACTAACTTAAGTATTTTCATCTCTCTTTTGATGCCTAAAGTACACTTTCTCAAGGTAACTAGGGTTGTAACCCTAGCCCCCCGTAAGGTTCACCCCTACCACTCAACTGAGCGGAGGTACCTTCCTTCATGGAGGATATACCGAAATAAAATAGGCATTTCATGCTTTAGGCCTTGGAGGTTAAACCTAGTGGTCTCCAGCCCGAAGACCCCTATACTCAATTGTTTCTACCACTTATTGTGGTTCTACGTTTGTACTGTTTCTGAATTCAGTTGCTTGGCCAAGTCATTTTCTGTGTTGGCCTGACATCTATGCCCCACATTCCTAACCAGCACCATTTCACCCGAAAAAGTGCACATGAAGTGCTTTATGCTATCTTGGAGGCTAGAGTCAGTCCAGTTTTCATATAAAATCTTTTGTATTATCCATTTGTGATTGAATCTTTGTGTTTATACCTGCTTTGTCTATCTGCAGCCCTTCTGTGTTACACTGGATTTCAAAACTATTCATTGATTCGATTCACATCCTGTTCTTGCTCTACTTGCTGCTTTGGTTTGGGTTTTCAACTACAAAACCTGCAGGATTTCATCAAACTTTCTAGGGCACTAATCAAGGACATCTTTCCGGTAGCAGAGATAGTCCCTTGTGACCTTTTGAACCGACCCTGAGAAGGAGTGCAGCACACAAAGCTCAACAACAAGTTCATCATGTCCACGCCAAGCGTCAGGACCTGGCCCATAAGAACTGTCCAAGTACAAATGGGCAGCATGGCCCACCCTATGAGTGAACCACCTTACCGAGCTCCACATCTCAGTGTCGCATCTGGGTCTCAAGGAGATCCAGATCGCAGAAGGCCGGAAGAAAATACAATCCTTACCACCGAGGCCTTAGCGGCCCACGGTAGAGACAGCCTGCATCATCTCCACAGGCACATAGCAGCCTCAGTCTCCCTATCCGCCTGTCCGGCATCATCCACAACAGCGATTGGAGGCCCTGAGGAATACGAGGAACTGAGGAAGAAAATGGATGAATACATCCTCCATGAGGAGTACTACAAATCCATTCGTGGAGAAGACGGGAAGGAGCCATTGGCAGTACACGGATGCAGACCACATACAGACCTAGGGTCGTACACGCACTCTGGCCCGCCGTCCGACAAAGCCGAGACAGCATCCCTGCCAAGACGACCGCGACCCGAGTATCCAAGAGCATGTTGTCCAACCCCGAGGGCTCCCGAAGTAGGCCCGACTCGAGTTGAGGGACAACATCATCCAAGGCCAACCTACAGTGCCCTGGATCATACGGCCGAACTGCTGGCCAAACTTCTGTCTGGATCAGAAGATCCAGATGTGACGGCCCTATCGGAGGCCATTAAGGCGAAACTGGGTATTGCAGAACCCTTACCCAAGCCAGAGTTGTCCTCCCCCTCCCCCGGACTGAGTACCCTGGCCGATGATCTTAAGAGATCAAGGGTCTCAAGGCTCTTGCCTAAAGTCACCTGCCCCAGCCCCTTTCACCCCCGTGCCAGGACAGTCCCTATCGCTGAACTACAGGACGTGCCTGTGACAGAGACTGAGAAAAGAGGGCTGTCAGCCCTGGCACCTCTTGCCAGCGTATCACCTTCTGGCCTAACTCCGGGGGGTGGGAAGACGGGCAGACCTATTGCCCAGGTGAGCATCCAGCTGGAACTGCCTGAGTTTGACCCCAAAAATCTGCCCGAATGGGCAGAAGAATTTGCTGAGTTTCTTTTGCTGACTGGCCACTCCCATGTGGATGTGGCCACCAAATGCTCACTGTTGAAACGCTCATGCAAAAACAAATTTTTGCAAAAACAGGTGAAACGGATTGTAAAAAACCTGTTGCACCTGGGCAGAGGTATCCCAGAGGTTGAAGAAAATGTTTTTGAGGTCTATGAGACTGACCTCAGTGTGCGCAGACAGATAGAGGAGCTACCTTTGCTCCCTGAGTTTCCTTCCGCTGCGCCAATCTCTGAATACGTGTGCGACTTGGAGTATCTGTTTTCGAGGATGAACGTCGGCTCCTACGGAGCCACTGAGCCCCACCTGTGGCTCATGAGTAAGATCCCCCAACGTACGTGGGATGATGGCCGCTCTACCTCTGAGAGGAAGAGTCGGACCCACTCGTACGATGAACTGGTGGACCTCCTGATTGAGCTAGCTCTTGAGAGGGAGAATGACTCCCACATGGAGAAATTTCTCAAGAAGCACTTGGGTCGAGGGGGTAACCCTACCCCCGAACGTGGCGAAGGGAAAGGGCCTAAAAATCCCACTAACGCCAACCAGGGAGGTGGTAAAGGAAGGGGTAACCTACGTGCCATGAATGAGGTTAAACCTAAGGCGGGTACACCCCCTCTGTTCTACTGCAAACCTGTCAATGACAAGGGGGGGCCTTGTCATGCCCCTGACTGCGATCAACGCAGTAGCTGTATGCTGCAGATGAAACGACAGCAGCATACCAAGGATGGGAAACCTGTGACCCATCAGGATCATTTCAGGTGTACCATCACCTGTGGCTATTGTGGCAAATGTCGTCACTACGAAGACGAATGTCACATAAAGAAACGAGAGAGTGATAAACTCAAGCGTCAGGAGGCCGAACGCCAGAAGACCCACACACCCACCAAAAAGCCTCAGAATGGGGATAAAGGTGGTAAAGGAGGTGGCATAAGGGGTGGCAAAAATGGACCCCCCAACCCCCAGAGGCGCTCATCAGCGCCCGTTGCTACACCCTCTCCTGCTGCTACACCCCCTCCTGCCGCAGGTGATCCAAGGAAGCGCCCCCAGGGGAATAACGCTACCCCTGAGGGGAATAACTCCAAGAAGAGGCGCTTGGCCTGGATGGCCAGGTCCCTCATAGCTGCAGGGGTGGATGTCAAGTTCCCTGATGAGGAGTAGGGGGGCGGCTCCGAAGAGGAGGACTTGGTTTTCTGGATCCTCGTGAAAATCAGGGATGGAGTTTTTCAAGCGGTGCTTGACACCGGTGCAACACTTTCCATAGTGGCCCGGCGCCTGCTAAAGACTTCGTAGAAAACTAAGACCGTGGCCATAAAAGTAGGGGATGGGCGTACCATTCCTTTCTTGGGGGGGGTCGATGTGACTCTATGCCTGGGCGACGAAACCGTGACCCAACACTGCAGAGTGCTGGACACCGACGCCTTTGACATCGTAATTGGTACAGACTTCCTACGAAGAAACCCCCAGGTAAAAATGCTGTCTCTCCAGCGCCCCTATTCTTTGCACTGCGACTTTGGCAGTGGGCTGTTCTCCGTACCTTTGGAGCTGTCAGGACAAAATGAGTCTGGGCTGCGCTACGCATCCAAGACTACCTATCGTACTGAAAACTACCAATTCGCCCGTCACGTTCTTGAAAATGGACTGGCGGCCCTTCAGGTAAACCTGGATGAGATCCAGGTGGAATTGTTTGCGAGCCAACAACAGCACATCATGCAGTTGTACTGCTCAAAACAATTGAACAATGCTTTCCGTTTCTTCTGGAAAGCAATGGGCCTAGCGTATGCTAACCCTCCCTTCTCCCTGCTCGCGAAGGTTCTAACCGAAATCGCTTATGAGGGAGGAAGGGTTGTCATGTGCACCCCTGACTGGGGCTGCTCTGGTGAACATGCTTACTGGCGCCGTATGCTAGATCGAATGACCGTGGGAAGAGTGCAACTCTCCGACGGCCCCATCAATGTGCCTGAGGACTCAGACACAGCTATGCAGGCCCCTGAGTGGGCCAGCTTCCTGTCCATGGTCGATTGATCTCTCAATGCTGTACCCCTGTGTGACCTAGAGCAGGTGCTACTGAAGGAGGTCATGGCCGGAAATCGTGGCCTGACCCTTTCTGATCCCAAAGATCGATCTCCTGAGCACCTATCTGCCACACTTACAGGGTGTGAGTCTCCCGATTACTATCTGGAACCTGCAGCTGTAAAGGAGGATGCTGACGACCAGCTGTCTGAGATCGCCAGCACTATCCCTCCTGTTGATCCCAGCTGTGTTGACCTAAAACACAGTGCCTTCCTAGCCCAGCTGTTGCTAGAGGAGGTAGATCTAGAGTCAACCCCTGAGCCCGCTTCCCCTGTTGGGAAGCCAGTGCTACACATGCAGGCTATGCACACAGGTGAACCCGTGGCCCGGAGTGCTGATGCTCTGGCGCGACCTGCTTCTAATAACATGCCATTGTCTGAGCATGACACTCAGGAACTCTGGCGGCTGTTGTACCTGAAGGCCGAAGGTATTGATCGCCAAGAGCGGCTGCAAAACCTCAGACAGACCTGGAAATCCTCCATCTGGTCTGAGGAGGACGATGATTCCTATACGCTGCCTGATCCTGAGATACCGCTAGTGTATTCTCTGCACTATGGGCGGCAATGTCCCCCTGAGTGGGACGATGGTTCTGTGCCTGCCGAAACTGCTGATCGGCAGAAAAAGAAAGAACATGGAAGGAGCAACCTCCATGCTGAGGAGGATTTCCTGCAGAAACTTGAGAGTCTTAACCTTGACCCCCGACTGAAGAAACTGCTGATAACCTATGACGAGGTGTTCGGCGCCTTGCCGCCTCCTCTCTCTTGTAAAAAACTGGTCCAGATGGACCTGAAACTGAAACCTGAATTTGAAAAGACCCGAGTGAGGCGCCGTCCCTATCCCGCTCCATAGGAACAGGTTGAAGAAATCGAGCGCCAGATCCAGGATTGTATTGATGCTGGCCTCGTTGAAGAATATAAGAAGGGGGACTACCAACATCACTGCAGTCCCTGTTTCCTGGTTGCCAAACCAGTATCAACTGCGCTACCGCTGGTTGTTGACTATGGTGAGGTCAACAAGAAGACCCGGAACCACTCAGGGAGTCTTCCTAACATGCAAAATACCCTGGAGCGTATTGCCAAATGCAGGTACAAGACCAAAACAGACAAACGCTCTGGTTTTCGGCATGTGGACCTAACCGCCGCAGCTCAGGAGCTGCTGGCTTTTATAACCCCTAAGGGCCGTGTCTTTAAGTGGAAGGTTATGCCTTTCGGGGTGGCTAATGCCCCAGCGCTGTTTTAGGAGCTAATGAACAAAATTTTGTACATACTAAGGCGCAGGCCTCTAGTACAAGAGTTGATTTCTCGGGGTGCAGAAATGGAGGCTCACATCGACGACGTGAGTTTGGGTACTAATACTCAAGAGGACCATGTCCTTCTCCTCCGTGATTTTTTCATTGTTTGTCAAGAACACCATCTCCGAATCAAACTCGAAAAATGTGAGTTTATGAAAGAGGAGATGGAATATTTGGGTTTCGACGTGGGGTATGGTTGGTGGAAACCAGCCGCGTCTAAGATGCAGCCCCTACAGGACATGCAATTTTGCGATGACCCTAAGAAGGGTCTACACGACGTGAGGAGTTTTGTGGGCGCCTGGAATTTCTATCGGCGTCACATCCACAATTTTACTTACTCCTCTGCCCCCCTCACTGACCTAATCAAGAAAACTACTCCCTGGAGGTGGACCGCCAGAGAGGAAGAGTGTTTCCAGGAGTTGAAGAAGAAGATTGCCTCCTCCAACTGCCTGGGAGTACCCCGCCCTAAGGGCGAGATAGTCCTGATCACTGATGCCAGTGATGTAGGGGGGGGTGGTACGATCTACCAATGGCAGGAGCTTAACGCCGCTGAACTAACCCACTGCCATTATCGTACTAGTGGACTGAACCGTGATGGTTCGTTGAAACATGACTATCCTACCAGTGAGTGGCGACTGGTGCCACTGGGACACTGGAATTGGAAACCGAACCAAGCGCATCCCAGGTACAGCACCTATGACCAGGAACTCCTGGCCGGTATGTTGGTGCTTTCGTCACAATCCAGACTCCTGGGATCTAGCCCTATTGTCTGGCTGTGTGACCAGGAGCCTGTGAAGTCTTTTCAGAAGGGCCCACCACCAGAGAAAGCTAAGCTAAAGCGGTGGTGGACTTACCTGAGCCAGTTCAGGCTGACAGTGCATCATGTCCCCGGAAAAAAGAATGAACTGTCTGACTATATATCGCGCAACAACTTCGATGCGCTTATAGGTGAGAGCTCTGAGGCGCTCGCCAGAGAGGCTTTCCAGCGTATGGATGTCCAGCTTGACCTGTCCATGCGCACTGCTGGAATCCTGGAGGGTTGGAGTCTAACCGACTATCAGTCAGAGTACAAAAAAATTCTCCAAACCCTCAGCACTGGTCTCGAACCCCGTGTCATTGACGGGCACCAGTGGTATAAAAACAATCAGTACCTCTTCTACGAGGACCCAATTGTGGTGCCTGAGGGACGACTGGATGGGTGCCTACAGTGGTCCCATCTCACTTCTGGTCACACTGGCGCTAATCGCTCAGTTGACTTCTTCCGTGAGTGTTTCTACTCTAGTCTAACCCTGACTGAGCGGAGAGCGCGTATGCAGACCATTGTGGATGCTTGTGGCTGTCATGCCAGCAAGCAGAGCAACAGTAGGGATAGGGGCCTGATCTCCAGCTTACCCATACCCTATTGTGCTAACTCTCTTCTCTACGTGGATTTCATCCACGGCCTACCACGCTTCGGCGGCTATGATAGTTGCCTAGTGGTCACCTGTGGCCTATCTCGCTTCACCCGTGTGTTCCCTTGCAATAAGAAAATCACAGGTGAGCAGACTGTGAAACTGTTGGTCGAACAATGGTTGGAACCCTATGGGGCACCTAAGCAGGTGCACTCTGATGAGGATGTACACATCCGCAGTGACACTGGGTGGTACAAACGAGTGCTAAATGACCTCAACGTGGAGGTAACCACAGGTGTGCCCTATACCCACATGTCTAACCCTCTCTGTGAGAGACAGAACCGTGTGGTGGAGCAAAACTTCAGAATCCTGATGAAACAGGAGCGCACCAAGGACTGGGTACGCCTAGTGCCCTGGGCAGTGCTGACCATGAACTCACAGTGGAGCTCTTCCACGGGTTTCACCCCCCACGAACTGTTCCATGGAGGACAACCTGCTTGGTTCTTCAAAACCCCCTTTCCTGAGGACTTCAAGAGCCCTGTGGGAGATTGGCTGGAACACAAGCAGTCTCTGGCTAACCAGGCTGGGACTAACCTGAGACACATTCGTGACCGTGAACTGAGCCGACGGAACCGCCTGCGGCGACCTGCCAGCTTCAAGGTTGGTGACCTTGTTTTGGTTCACTATTCACGCCTACCCTCCTGGCCACGTAACTGCCTACAGGACCCGTATTTTTGACCCTATGGTATCATCAGGATAGATGGATCCAGGATCCATGTCAGGTGCAGTCCACGTCTAGGTGGTGAACTGCTGTGTGCACCTAAACAGTTGAGGCACTATCACTCCCCTGACGATTTGTCTTGGGATGAGTGGCGCCTCAGCGACAGTGAGGTTGAATGTATAGACCTAGAGAACGCTGCCAGTCCAGAGGAGGCAGAAGAACTCGAAGAGATGACTGCCGATGAGATGGCAGTCGATGGTTACTACGTGGTTGCAGGTATTGCTCGCCACGAGTATAAACAGGGCTGGAAATTTCTAACCCTGTGGGATGGCTATGGGGTATCTGAGGCGACCTGGGAACCTATGTCAGCTTTCATACAACCAGATGGGAGTGTCAACCCCATCTTCCGCACCTACCTCGTTGAGAACAACGAGGAGCAGCTCCTAACCCGTGCTGAGACTATGTCCCAGCGTAAAAAGCGAAACTAATTTCCCTGTGTCAGGTGCAATGAGCACTCT
The DNA here is from genome assembly GCA_964036045.1 of Eutreptiella sp. 'Long Island Sound 2002'. Classification (NCBI taxonomy): domain Eukaryota; phylum Euglenozoa; class Euglenophyceae; order Eutreptiales; family Eutreptiaceae; genus Eutreptiella; species Eutreptiella sp. 'Long Island Sound 2002'. Next base: position 48,888,461 of record OZ038393.1, read on the forward strand.
TCTGCAGACCTGCCTGTGTATTGGTGTAAGAGCAGTTGTCACAGTTCCCCCGCATTGCATCGCAGGACAGGACCGTTAGCCCCCCGTGACAACCACTCCCTGGCCGAAGGCCATTGGTTTTTCACAGACTACTGCTTACTGAGCACTGCACTGACCCTGTCTGTGCCCTGCAGACCCATGCCTATGGTTTCCAGCGTGGGCCAGGTGGCCGCTTATCAGGATTGCAGCCACCCAGCGAGTGTATGCCTTGTTGACCATGTGTTGCATGGGGACTGCCCTGATGTAATGACCTTGGGGAGCCAATGAAGAACGGTGGCTTACTACACCAGGGGGGAATGACAAGCAAGGTGTTATGAGGCAAGGTGTGTCTTCCCTCCTTGGGGATAAGCGAGCCCATAGTTAGGACCCCTGACTGGTCCAGAGCCATGGGGTTCTACCCCTCCTTACAGGGTTTCCCATACCCCTATGTGTGCTACGTATGTCTGTGTGTGTCTCACTTCTCTCCCCGGCGTGGCTCCCGGAGACCGGGCTTCGCTGACGTCGGACCGAAGGTCCTAATCAGGTACTATTACCACTCCCATGGCGCCCAATTTCTGTGCTGACGCCTATCCTTGGGGGAAGACGGCAAAAGCCCTACCTACTAGAGCGGAGGGGTGGCCAAGTCTGCTAAGGGCATACAAAACGCCCATTTTTGCGAAGGGCCAAAAGCTAACGCACTCCCCTGCCCACGAGGAAAAGCACGCGGGACAGGAGACACCACTACACTGCACTCACTAACGCCAGCACCCGCATTCAAAGGCAGGGTGAGCATTCATCACCTGCACTCAACTCCTGCCAGGCCTGCTGACCCTAACCCCCACACACGCTACTTGGTGTTGCTGTCAATGAAATCTCGGGTCCTAATGACCCTCCTGTGAAGAAGACAAGAGAACACAGCGCTGCTAAGCAACTGTGGCCTAACAGGGACGTCACAACACGTTTCCCTGCTAGAGCTTGGAGAAAAGGGGTGCTCTTGTTGCGTGCACAGCGCAGATGTCAATGTGGGGACACCCTGGCACCCGGGACACATGGACCGGGTGGCCGCGACAATGCCTTCCCAAGCACATGCGGGAGCGGCTCAAGAGGCACCTGACATAGGGCAGTGGGAGGGACAGGACGTCCCCTTGGTAAGACCTTCTTCCTGCCTTGTCAAAGGAGGCATCCCGAGCTCCCGAAGATACCTACCGACCTACCTACCTTGGAGAAAAGGTGTGCTCTTGTAGCGTGCACAGCGCGGATGTCGATGGAGTCAAACTGCCCACGCCACTCCTGGCTGAGGCGCAGTCAATTGATTGTGTGATCAGCGCCCCTGTTTGGCTGGGGCAGAAAAATGGGATACCCGCCGAAGGCAGCTGCTGCGTGCACCAATCACCCTGAACCTCTCCCACCTGTACAACAGTGGCCAATGGACTGGGTTCAAGACTGAGGAACCAAGACACACTCCACGTATTATACACTTCTTAGTGTGCCCTATAGTACACTGTTCCTGAACCCAGTTGCAAGCAAGCAAGCTTTAGAACTTCGCCCGTTCCCTTATGGAACGTAGGGCGAAGCCCTGGGTAACCCTGCAAGGGTTCATACCGCGTGCACGGCGCCTGGCCTACTGTCAAATCCCTTTAATGCATCGTGTGCACGCATGCAGGGAAGGGAGGCAGAAACATGACCACACTGACCCAACCAGGAGGTGAGCTCCTCCTGGGCTTACCTACCTTACTCACCATGCATCGTGTGAATGCCGAAGTGAAGTGAACGCAAAACAACCCTATTGCGAGTTATAAACAAGCCTAAGCGTTTTAAGCAACCCTACTTTAACGCTACGGCTACACACGAGCAAACACTTTCTTTTCTCACCTGTGAAGAGAGAACAAGGATGAATTGGGGTACACGGAAAAGCGTCACAGCGTGTGAATGCCTCAATTAGGCACATGCATCGCGAGCACAGCGCATATTCTAACCCTACGTGCGCGCTTCGCGCTCCATTCGCATCGCATACCTTTCATTCCTGTTTTGACCTGTGCAGAGCAAAGGAGATGAGCGCCCGAACCCCAAACGAACACAGCGTTGACAACCCTAACGTTTTAACGAAGCAACCAACATGAACGCAATGCATGCGTGTGAGATGACACTGGCATACCTGAGAGGTGGGTTGTCCACCTGCTCTGTGGTGTGGGTTGAGTTTGAATACTTTTCCCTAAAGTTTATAAAAATTTAGATGCAACTGTGCAAAAATTCCCTTGAGAACTTTAAAAACTACGGCTCATACCTTCTTTTTCAAAAGCCATTTACGCTTGCGCGTCCTTGTTTTTGAAGTCCGCTTCCTTTGCGCTTGTCTGCGACTTTGAATTTTGGTGTAGAAATGATGATTTCTCGCGTGATTTCGTCAATTTTTAGCAATTTGACTTGTTAAATCGCTACCATTTTTCGCTAAACCGCAGGAATCACTCCCTGTTGGCTACATTTTCTATTTTCTTTCAGCTCCTGGAGATTGGTGTCCTCCATTGGGAGTATTGCTCCGCCCTGGCCCTTGGTCAGGACGTTTACTAGAACGCTTTTTATACAGCGATCGCCGTCCGCAGTAGAGCGTTCGACTGTACCCTAGTGGGCAAGCATATGTGCTCTAGGGAGGGAGTCCTGGGTTCAAACCCCACCACCCCCAAATTTTTACCAAAAGTTTTCGTCGCACGCCGGCGACTTTTGAGGAATGTCCCATCGAAGGGACATCATTCACGGTACATTACATTGTTTTTCGAGGGTACCTACAGTGTGATAGGCTTCTATGAACTGATGAGGATGTTTCTGGTAAGTTTAATGCATTTTCTGAGGTTATTTTTGGAATGTTTGAGCCTTTTCCCTTGGTCCTACTAGCGTAGCTAACTAGTACTCCAGGGGGGAGTAAGGGAAAGTCACTGCCTTGTCTTTCTTGGAGGGCTGGATCCAGGCCAAGCCCCCCTTAAAACCCTTTTGTTGATGCTAAGACTAACTTAAGTATTTTTATCTCTCTTTTGATGCCTAAAGTACACTTTCTCAAGGTAACTAGGGTTGTAACCCTACGCCCCCATGAAGTTCACCCCTACCACTCAACTGAGCGGAGGTACCTTCCTTCATGGAGGATATACCGAAATAAAATAGGCATTTCATGCTTTAGGCCTTGGAGGTTAAATCTAGTGGTCTCCCACCCCAAGACCCCTATACTCAATTGTTTCTACCACTTATTGTGGTTCTACTTTTTACCTGTTTCTGAATTCAGTTGCTTGGCCAAGTCATTTTCTGTGTTGGCCTGACATCTATGCCCCACATTCCTAACCAGCACCATTTCACCCAAAGGAGTGCACATGAAGTGCTTGATGCTATCTTAGAGGCTAGAGTCAGTCCAGTTTTCAAGTAAAATCTTTTGTATTATCCATTTGTGATTGAATCTTTGTGTTTATACCTGCTTTGTCTATCTGCAGCCCTTCTGTGTTACACTGGATTTCAAAACTATTCATTGACAGGGCATTGGACATTGGACAGGGCAAACGGGCGCCACACCGGTGCCTGTACAGTCCTTGCATCCCTCCTCACATCCAACGGCGCTCTCACGTTTCCAGCGTCTGGTGTACACCCATCTGCATACCCCATGTCACGCAATGTCTGGTGGATTCTCCGTTCACGCTGTTGCAGAGCCCTTGCGACTGTCGTTATCCGTGCTGCCAGTTCCTCAATGGCTGGATGTCCTGCCCAATACGTGGGCCTCTGTTTCAGTTGAAGTACTGCCATTGCAGTACAGTTTTGCGACCGGTCACTTTCGTCTGGGTGTGTCGTGTATTGTGCCCGGTACCAGTTGTCTATCCACAGCACGCAACACGACGAAAGCACCAGTGACCAAGTTGCTTTAAGTGCTGCTGCTGCCTGTTCGTCCACTGTGTCTGCGGCAGCGTCTGCTTGCCCGAGTCGTACTTTTGTTCGTCTTTCTGTTTGCGTCAGGTACCCTGTTGTGTTTCCCGGTTTTTTCCTGTTTGGTACTGCCCGTTGACGCATCAACAGGTACAGGTTCCAGCCCTCCTGTTGCAAAATGCGCACCCAGCGCTTGTCCTCCTGTCGTTTAGCTGCTGGTAAACTGTGGCGCGTTCTTTTGTTGAACCTGAGTCGCTGTGCAAATGTTAACACCAGTTGCGCCGCCAGGTCGTTCCGTTTCAGTCCTTTCCATAGGTCACCTGCTGTTTGGTATGCTGGTTCTGCCGCGCATGCCTCTCGTAGTGCTGCTGCTCCTTTGCTTACTTCTGCAATCATGCGTTGCTCTACGGATTTTCTGGCTCGAAGTGGCATTTTGCGTCTTTCTCTGTGGAATTATATTTGCGCACATATGTTGGTTATCGTTTCGCACAGCGACCTTTAAAAAAAATGTATTAGAAAACATCTGGCCTTTTCCTGTCGTCATTCTGGTGCGTGTGCTGTCGCCGCAAATTGGATTTGGTGTCTGCGTGCGCTCCGTTCCCAGTAACCGCAAACTGTTTTCGCAACCACAATTTCCTGTTCTGCGTCCGTCTTTAAACCCAGTTGGAAAAAAAAACCATGTCTATCGGTCAACGAAGGCTACGCCGCTATTAAAACCGGACACGTCTACCATCGAGTGGCTGTTGGAAAAAAGCAAATCATTCCCCTGATCCCCTGAAAAATATGACGAAGGTTACCGATGTATAATCGACTGTCACAGGTGGTAGACGTGAAGGGGAATGTAAATACCGGCGTAGCCTAGCTTGATCGCTTTTTCATTTTCTTCTGTCATTTAAGTGCGCGAGGCCTCGCGCACTGATTGTTTCCGGGGAAACAATGTTCTATACCGTGTTGAATCTGATCAACATGGTGTCTACACACATATACACCGGAAAAATCAAACGTGTTTGTCCGTCTCGTACTGTACCTGCAATTGTACGCGTCACATCCAGTCTGAAAATTCAATACATAACGTGACCTGAGTGCGCGAGGCCTCGCGCACTCAGGTTGCTTAAATTTGTATTTTATTTTCACTTTACAGTACATGTGTTTCCCCTAACATGGGAAGTCCGACAGCCATACACTTCCAATGCTCCCTGGTCAACACAATCCTAATTTTAATACCGTGTGGGAGCTGCGTATTTCCGCAAAAGCCAGTCCTTACGGGTTGTTACGTTTCGTGATAAACTCTGCTTTCGCTATCTTGAGTGCGCGAGGCCTCGCGCACTCAGAACGCCAGAGAAATGTAAAAAACGTCACATTGAGGAACACGGAGTTGCACAACACGAAAAAAGCAATTTATTTCACTACGTCTAAAATCACGTTCATGAAACATCCAAAAAAATAGTTTTTTTGCCCTGTTGCGAACCGGTCCTTTTTTGCGCGTTCGGCGCGCAAAACAGGGTGCAGTTTGCGTGGGCTAAGATTGATTTGATCCACATCCTGTTCTTGCTCTACTTGCTGCTTTGGTTTGGGTTTTCAACTTCAAAACCTGCAGGATTTCATCAAAACATCTAGGGCACTAATCAAGGACATCTTTCTTAAGTTCTGGCATGCGCTCCATCGCCAAGGGGTGATTGTGGCGATTCAGGATTTACACTCTGCATGGCAGGTGGGCTGTACATGGCATCGACATATCGCCCTTGACGTTACAGAGATGTATGAACCTCTGAAACACCATGCAACCTTCCACTGAAGACCGGGTGAGGGCCCTGAGGCCCTGAGGGATCACCCATGCACAAACACCCGGACACAGGACGATTCCGTTTGTCGATGTCTACACCTGAGTTACTCCTGTCCTTGACTGAACTGTTTTGGATTTTGTACCCATTGTTTTTGCGGTGGGTTGGTGGGATGACAATGGGGACATTCGATTTTGAATGGATTTTTACCCTGGTTTTTGTCATCTTTATCTATGCTCTCTATTTTTTCTTTTGTTTTTCTACTTTTTCATTGTATTTTCTCGGTTTCCTTGCAGTTTGTGTTTTTCAACATGCACTGCCACTAGCGTCTGATCTACCATTTGAGCAGCGATATGCAAGGCTGTTTTTTCAGCCACACTCGTTTTAGGCGAAAGGTGGCCGACAGCACAGGTCGCGCGTGACACGATGTAATTTCCATTGCTTTGTTCACGTGCATCAGCGAGATGTGTAGTGTAGTTTTTAGCCATCTCAGCTCTCATTTCGATCTTGGCGATTCATTGCACATTACACTCTCGTGTGTTGTTCAGCCTAATTCTGATGAGCCTTTATTGTGCTATGCTTGCATAATCAGTAGTGTTGTAGTGCTAGTGCCCTTCAAACAGCGCTTCAACTTTGTCCCCTTCGGAATCTCGCAGCACGGCTGAGAATCTCACAGCCCATGATGCTGTTCTTCTACTCCCACACCCACGTGAGCAGGCCTTAGTGGTATTTTGAAACTCGTCCATGCCCAAGCACAACGAGCTATCGCAAGTGGCATAGACACCACCGTTCCAAGAATCGATGTTCATCACCTCAATGTCCTTCCATTGGACAGCGACAGACCCATCCTTCGCAAAGCTTGGGAACCCCGTAGACATTGCAATGCCCCGCTCATCCATCTCCACATATCGTGCCAAATAATCCTCATCGTCAAGTGGCAGACTGATAAGAAACCCAGTTCTTATTCCATTGCAGATGTGTTTCTTACTGAGGCAGCTGCATGGGCTGCTTTTCATAGCATTCCAAGTTCTGATAGTGCATCAGAGGCCCCTTTGTATCCAGACTCCAACCACAAAGCTACAGGCACAAAAACGTCCCTGCGCTCAGCTGCAGAGGTGAATACCCAGCCACGGACAGCACAAAGCTGTGAAGCCTTGTACATCAACAAGAAACGTTTCGAGGTGCCCGTGGGGTACACTAGTAACCTGCGTCAGGACCAACAGAAATGTGATGAGTTCTGGAAGGTCATTGTACATGACAGGCACAAGTCTGCGGAGATCCGCCTTTCACCTGCGAACCAGGCACGTGCAGAGGCCTTTGAGAAATTGACGGGCGAGAATTTTTCCAGAGAGCAGCGTGTCTTTCTGCGGGTGTGTGGTCAGTACATGGAAGAAGAATGACAGTGATCCCCACTGTTTGCCTCTCCACACAAGCAGTGTGTCGTGGTTGCTGAGTGGGGACCGCTTTTCAGACGCAGAGTGATCCAGCCAGGTTTTTTCTGCTCATTTCTTCTGCAATGCATAGTGCCACCCACCTTTCTGTACGTTACTGCAGTGTCTGACAGCCATAGTCATCAACTCCTGAGACATTTGCATCCCACCACATCCGTTCCTGCATTGTATGCTCATTTTCTCGAGCTTTGGCAGTCTGCCCAGTCAGTCCCAAGTTTCAGATTCCTTGCTCAGATTTTGTGCACAGGGAGGTTTTTTCACGGTTTTTGTTGTGCATTTCTTGTGCAGTGCATTGTGCCACCCATGTGCCTATGCTGTAGTGTCTGCCAGCCGCAGAGGCGCGCAAAGGGCTTCGAGAAATTGACGGGCCAGAAGTTTTCCAGACAGCAGCGTGTCTTTCTGCGGGTGTGTGGCAGGGTTGATAAAGACGGCGTATATATACGCGTAACGTATATATACGCGTACTGTATCGCGAGAATACAATACAGTACGCGTCTGCTGGGGGGGCCACCGACTGGCTCCAGACGCCCGTGCCGCCGCAGAGAATGAGGTTAAAAAATAACGAAACGCGAGATTTTCATGTTTCTGCAGGCTGCCGACATTTTGCATGCACCAAAATTTTAACTGTTGATCCCCGACATATTGCTTTAAAGTAGTTGTTACATAAAAACCGAGTTGCAATTTAAGACGTGTTTTTCAGAACCAATAGCACCGCTGTGTCCCCGCTGCCATTGCGTGTCTTGCGGTATGCTTGTTGTCGTTTGAAAACACTTGCGCGCCGAGAAAAACCCGTCGCGAACTTTGCGTGCAGAGATGTAGAATGCCACAAACATCATCTGCGTGCAGTGAAGGAAACGCTACGAGCAGCATACAAGAGTCAGAAGGTATCCAAAAAAACCACACCAAAGCCAACTGTCTCGCTCAGAACGCCGACGCAGATGACACAGGTTCTGATGAGTGCGATGAATGGGATGAATGGAACCACGTGTTTGCAGAGCAATGGCAGAGACACCAGTACGAGTCGTATTGTTGTGAAGCCGGTTCGGACCCCCGTGGCCATCTTTGGGTCACTTGGGGGGTGTATCTATGTGCTGGCAAGCCGCCATTGGCTGATATCATACTCTCTCATCCACCTGACCTAACCTAATATGATAGTGTGATAGGCTTGGCCATTCCAGCTATGAGCGGCCACATTCACAACCGAGGCACCGCCGGCTGAGATTTATATATCAGAATATCAGGAATCAACAGGGTTTTTTTATCATAATGTTTCCGTAATTTTTCAGCTATCCGTTCTGATTGTCAATGTATCGGCGACTGGCTGTTGGTTTGCAATTTTATGGTAACCGATTGGTTAACTGTTTCTTCCAGATATTTTAGCGGAAACCCCGATGAAGGGTTAAAGTTCATCAGAAAAGGGTTCGTTGCTTCCGCAATTTTCATGTTATACACTCGCAAAATTAATCCGATTTTTTCAGACATTCAGAATCGGATTTTCGATTTCCAGGTTGCCGCACTTGATATGATGAATTTCGAGTGGTCCTACGTTCTTCCCCAATCACGAATCAACCTGCCTTTTGTTGTCTCCTTCATTTTTCTTGGAGATATAGGCGAAGCAAAATTGATTCGTGAGGCCACTTTGAAACATCATATCTCTGGCTCACTGCGAGGAGTTTCAATTTTGAGATATGGGCTGCAATCGCCTCGATCTCAACTTAATTTGGCGGGCATCAAACGCCTTGGAAATGTACTCATGCCTGGTGTAGCAAGGGATAATGGTCAAGAGGGTAGAAAGTGATTTAAAACTCTTGGACCATGATACCCAATATTTCAATATGGGTTCGGAGTGAACCGCATGAGTGTTGGTGTTGCATAGAAAACTTCCTTGGGTTCGTACGTATTTTTAACGTGGAGTTATGTCCATGGAGGGGCATGGCATACCATGGTGGGAGCCACCTTTTGAGGGTATGTGTTATATGGATGGTATGTGCTTTGCTATCCTCACGTCCATGTTATATATCTCTCTTTGTAGGAAGATATGTGGAGTCATACGTGGCAAGGGCTTCGCCCATGTCCTAAAAATGTGCTCCATAGCGCTAGACTAAGTCTACCGCACATATAGTGCATGTTGGAAGGCTTACAGAGCGACCCACAAGCGCCACTATCAATTTTCCCATTGTCATGGTGCGTGTCGGGAGGAGGTTCGAAGGTGTCCCTATGCGTCCATGTGGGGATCCAAGTGGGGGGATTGTTTGCAAATAATCCCAAGCGATTGTGTTTTGAACCATATGTTGATACCATGGGTGAGCAAAGTTATATACTATTGTGATCATCTTGCATTTGGTGATTCACGCCGAACAATCGTTGCTGCAGTCAAACCCGAATGCATGTGTCTGCACCATGAATGGACAGAATGTACTTATTGCTCTGTCGTCGTACGTGCCTGTAATCGGAATGATGCAATCATCATGAACCAGACGGCAGTTGCTAATGGTCTGTTTAGTACCTACCACAAGGCTGTGATTCGGTTCGATTTGCAAAATGATGAACACATGTGCATTTACACAGTCAAACGATGCGAACTTATCGCCTACCTGTGTGTCCTGAAGTGCAGCGAGGTGATTTCGAAAGGTGAGAGGTGAAGACGACGTCCTCCCTTTAGCCTTGGACCTGTTACGTGCAGGTACTGCAACAGAGACGTAAGTGCCCCGTCTGTCAATTTATGGTTGTTGTAGATGTACTGCCGTGTATCAAAACCACGTGCATCCTGTGTAAAGTAAGTAAGTAAGTAAGGGCGGCCGCGTCTGCAGCCTCATCTGACATCTCCTTGTTTGTTTTACATGGTGGCCGCCTCTGGCGGGAAGGAGAGCTCTCCACCATCAGTTCCCCTGGCGACCCCTGTCTCAGCTCACGGCCGAGAACTTCAACCAGGTTCCCTTGGGGCATGACCGGCGGTAGGCTCCCTTCAGTCGCTGCCCTCACGGTTTCAGCTCCTTCCGGTCACCCTTTGAAGGATCCCCCGGCCTTCCCCCCCTAGCACAGCCTATTGGGCGCCTGCAGGCGGGTTTCCTGTGGCTAGCCCTCGCCGACAGCGGAGCATTCCTCTCTGTCAGCCACATTCCACTACTCCCCATCCCTCACTGGTTGGAGTACCCACTCGGCTCCCGGATGCACTTGGGTGTCGTCCATCCACAGCTGGAGGCCAGGGGGCGACCCTTTCCACGTTCCCCCTGGTCCCGCTCACGCGTGAACCTACGTGTACTCAGGCCATTGACCTGGGGATCTCAAGGTCAACCCTCACCCCTGCGGACACCTCACGGCCGTCCCGGAGTTCAGGGCATTTTCCCGACTTCCCGTGGTCAGGTTCCCCATGGTTGGCCCATGGTTCACCACTCCATGGCGACTGGTTTCCCAATCCCATGGGGCTGTTGCTTGGCGCTTTTGGTCTCCCTGCCCATCCCATGTCCCATTCCCCTTTGCCTCATCCCGGCACCGGCCCGTTCCCAGCGTCCCATGGACTCCCTACCCCGTGGGGCAGTTGTGCGGCCCTAGCCACACGCCCTTCCCCGCCCCGTCCCCTTGTCCCATCATCCCGTGTTTATACCCCACTGGGTCGCCAGCAACCCTGCGGCGCGGGCCCACTGAATTCTCTTCCATCCGGGGACCGCTTCGTGCGCCTAGCACAGGTCGCTCCCTTCCCGCCCCCGTCCCTTTCCCCTGTGCCGCGGCCCCGGCCTAATCCCCTGGGCTGTTGTGCGGCCCCATCCCATCCCTCATCCCGTGTTTATACCCCACCGGGCCGCCAGCAACCCTGTGGCGCGGGCCCACTGGAACCTCATCCATCCGGAGAACGTTTCGTGCGCCTAGCACGGGTTGCTCCCTTCCCGCCCTTTTCCCTTTTGCCGCGGCCCCGGCCTAATCCCCTGGGCTGTTCTGTGGCCCCATCCCATCCCTCATCCCGTGTTTATACCCCACCGGGCCGCCAGCAACCCTGTGGCGCGGGCCCACTGGATGCTCATCCATCCGGGGACCGTTTTGTGCGCCTAGCACAGGTCGCTCCGCTCCCGCCCCCGCCCCTCACTCCTGTGCCGCCTCCCATGCTGTCCTTGTCCCCTGGGGCCGTCGCGTGGCCCTAGCCACACGTCCTTTTCTGTCCCGTCTGCTTGTGGTGCTGCGGGGTTTTCTTTTTTTCGCCGCGCTTTTTTCCGCGTGGTTCCCTCCTCCTTGCATGCACGCACAACAACACTGCATCGCCATCTGTCTGGGTTCCGTTCTGTGCTCTCGTCCAGTCCCACCGCCATCCTGTGGGTCGGCCCTTGGCGATCCCCACCCATGCCAGGTGAGCGCCCCTCCCTCCCGACCCAGCAATTTAGCCCGCGTTGTTGTACGTGTATCTTCTTTCTCTCCTCTCCACCCTCCCCTCCCCTCTGTCTCCTGCCCGCCCTCTTAGTGTTGTTGTCCTGCTCCGTGTGCTCGCCGCTGGTCATCCCCGCGCCATGGTTGTATCTCGCGCGCCCTCACGCGCCTCTGGGCTTCTGCCCTGTCTTCCGACCCGTAAATCAACCTGGGCGGCCACTCCAGACACCCCTTCGGGGCGACTCCCCCGTCATCCTCTCCCGCCGGCCGCCCCTCCATCAGTTCCCTGATGGTCGGGCGGGGCGGCCGGTACGGCTCAATGCGGGTCATCGGCATGGTGCTTCTCTATGAGAGACACTGTGTTTCTTTGTGCCCTTGTTAGCCCCCTGTTCCCCCCACCTCCCGCGCCCTGCCCCCTCTATGTGCCCCTCCTGTGTGTCCGCCTGTTCTGCTGTTGTTTTTTTTTCTTGTTCGCGCTCCCCGCTGCTCCCGCGCGCCCTGCTTGTGCCCCCTGCTCTTCTCCGTGCTACCCCTGTCCCGCTGCACTGCGCCCCCTGTCTCGCCTGTCTCCCCTCACATTCCTTTTCTCGCTGTCGTCCCTGTCTGTACGTCTGCCCTCCCTGTCTGAGGCGCGCTGTCACTCGTGTGTGCCACCCGCGTGCTCTACCCCTGCCCCTCCCCCTCGCCCCTAACCTTTTCCCTGGGGTCTCCCCCACCCTAGTGCTCCCCCGGTCCCCGTCTCTCACCCCACCCTGGTTGCCTTGTGCCCTGTGTGTGGGGGAGGGGTGTATCTGCGGACTGGACTGTGGCCCTGCCCGAGGACTGGCATGGCCGTTGGTTTCCTACGCACCATGAGCCACCGCATGCGCCGAAGGAACACAGAGAGATCATCAGGGAGACGCTTGTCGAATTCCCTTCGCTGCATTTGCACTGTGGAGCCCAGCCGCATAGACCAGCTGCGGACCAGCGCCCCCATTCGGACCCGGCGCGGTCACCAAGGGTTCACACTTCGTTGCACCTCGCAGGTGTCGCATGGTGCCGGCGGCCGCCAAGGCCTGGCGTGGTCAACCCCTCAGAGCAGGGCGTGCGTAAGTCCAATGTTTTCAATGCAGAACCATCCTGTCATGCAGCAAGCTTTGCCGCCATGTAACAAGTAGGCAGATAGCCTGCACACTCCGGCTGCCAGTCCACAGGGGCGCCACCGAGACGTGGCTCCACTGCACCGGACTCGAGTACACGTGCACTCCCACCTGCCCATCCCAGCAATCTCTCTGATCACACCATCAGCCAAGACCCTGGCACCAACGTGTCGGAATATTGGATGCATCTGCCCGTTCACCTCTCCTGCAAGTCAGAGCCCTGGCACCGTGCTTCAGCCGAAGGGCACAGCACTGCTCAACGCCACCGCCTGCCGTTCTCGCCAGTCACGACCTTGCGCTCTGCTCCGTCACTGTACCACATTCTGATACTGCATCCTGTCTGCTTCTCGTCCTGCCCCACAGTGCTCGCCGTACCCACGATACGTCTCGCGTCCCGCTGCCCGATTGCTCCCTCCGCACTCGCCTGCGCCCCCGTATTCCGCCGCCCCATCTCCCCTCTCCCCCGCCGCTGGCCCTGTGCTCCCCGCTTGGGGTTCTCGTCCGCGTCCGCCATCACCACATCCCCCTCCACTTTCAGCCGTGTCCCTGCCGTCCCCTGCGCACCTGCACCTCTCTGCTCCCTTCCTCCTCTCCTCGTGTCTGTCACCTCCCCTCCTCACCCACCTCCACCTTCGCCAACCCCCTGCGTCCGCCTCCTCGCATCCCATCTGCCCGTCCCTCCGCAGACCCCTGGCTCCCGGCCCCTAGCGCTTCCCGTTCCTGCTCCTGCCCGGCCCTACGCGTCGCCACCGTACCGCCCCTCCCGCTGCACTAGCTCTCGCAGCACCTGGACCCTGGGCTTCTTCCCCTTCTCCCGGGGACAGTCCAGGCGCACCCCCGGGAGCGCCGCTCCCAGCATCCTCCTCCACCGCCCCTCATCCATCTCCGGCCCCCTTTCCCTGGGCCTCCCTGCCCTGCCGACCAGGTCACTGAAGGCACAGGGCCCCCTCTTCTCCCGTCTTCCCCTTGTCTTCCCCCCCACTTCACTTAGCAGGCCAGCTCCGCCACTTCCCCCTCCGTCAACCCCGCGACCGTCCGGGGTCCCCTCCGCACTGGCGGCGGCGCATACCGCCGCGGCGGCGGGGACTCCGAGTCCCAGTCAGTGGGCGTCGGCTCTGGACTGGGGGTGGCCAGCCGCGGCGCCCCCACCGCCTCCCCTGGCTCTCGCTCCTCCCCCCTGCGCCACTTCCCCCTTTTCTGCCCCGCCACGTGCCTCCTATGCGGCGGCCCGGAGGAGACCCCGGTGCACATGCACGTGGGGTGCTCCCACTCACGGCTCCTCTGTCCCCACTACCGCCAGGCGGTACACGAGGCGGCCCGCCACCTCCCACCCGGGGACAAAGCCCTGTGGGTGGCCTCGTGGCGCTCCGCAGGCGCCACATGGACGGAAGTCTTCTGCTCCGGACTGGAACCCGAGGACGCGGAGGCGCAGCTCCGCGCCATAGCCCGCTACGACCCGCCGGGAGGGACCTCTGTGGACGATTTCCTCCACCACATGCTCCGGCTGGGGGACTTCGCATGGGAGCTTCGCAACCACCGGCTGGAGAAACTCCTCCGGGAGCCCCTAAGCGCGGCGGCCCAGGCACACCGATGGCTCACTGCGGCGGAGGGCTACCACCCTCCCCCTCCCCCGCGCCCTGACAAGGACTTCGTAGCCTCCCTCCGTGTCGTGAAGGGCACTCTGGAGTGCCCGCCCCAAGAGGGCCCCCACCCGTTCCAGGACCTGCCGGAGGGGTTCCCGAAGCACCTACAAGGCGCCCTCTTCCCACCGTGGATCATCGGGCGCGGCTCCATGACCGCGTGGGAGGCGCGCATCGTGGGTGAGGAATGGGCGCGCGAGTGGAGCCGGTGGTGCGCCGCCACGCGCGCCCCGGAGGCCCCTGCGCAACGATACGCCGCCATCCCGCTCGAGGGATGGGGGCCGGACACCCGGCCGAGACCCAGCGTGATCCGCGGGGCGGGACCTGACCACCGGTTGGACGCGGCGACGGAGAATGGCTGCAATTGGCCCCGGGGCCGCAAACAGGATGGACTGGGGACGTGTCCTCACTGGTCAGGACGCCTATCCCCCCCCGCATGGCAGACTGCTGGCCCTCCTCCACCGAGACGCCGTGAACGGGAACCAATGGGATGCGCTGACGCCCCACCTCACCGGGCGCCATGTGTACATGGCAACCCCGCCCCAGGGGCACCCCCGCCCGGCGTGCGACGACCTCATTGCCGCCTTCCAGGACCACGGGATTCTCCCCGACGACACGTGGCGGGAGGTCCAGCGGAAGAAGCTCGGCAGGGACTACCGGCGCCGCGTCCGCGCCCGCCTGCTGGGGATCCGGAAACCCCTCCGACAGAGGTGGGACGACCTCTGGCTCCGCCATCTCGACCCTTGGTCGCCGCCCTCCCACCTCCCACACACCTGCCGGCTCTGCGGAAAATGTGACACCGTGTTCACCGCGGCGTCGACAGGCGCCAACAGCTGCGCGCGGTGCGCCCAGGTGGCCGCGTGCCCCTGGCCCGAACCTCCTGCGGGCCCGCGCAGGCGCACAGAGGAGGAGGCCCTGCACCGGCGCATCGAGGGGGCACACGCCCCCTCACACGAATGCGCGGGCCCCGCGGCCGCTGCCCTTCTGTGGATCCACGTGCACTTGCGGGGCCCCACATCCGTTGCGCACCTGTCGCACGTGTTCGCGCCCTGATCCCCACCCGGCGCCGCCCTTTGCAGAGCCCGCAGTACCATGCCACGCAGACGGGGGGATGGGCCGGGACATGCCAGGGCCCGCCACAAAGCGCAGCAGCCGGCCGTCCGGGGCCTGGTGGCGGACGCGGTGGCGGAGGCGCACGAGGCGCAGGGCGTGACCTGACAGGCAGTGCGAGGGCTTTCCTCAACGAGACCGCCCTCCCGGCCGTCCGCGCCCTGAACGGAGCGGGGGCCCCTACGCTGCTCCCTGCGATGCACCGGATCGTGAACGCCGTCCAGCCGGGGCTCATCAGCCCAGAGGCGGCCCTCTACGGGCACTGGATGGAGTGGCATGAGTCCAACCGGTCGGGCCGGCCCCTGTCCATGGGGGATACCCTGCAGCTGACGGGAGCGGGGTCCGCCATGTCCCTCCGCAGCAGCGCCCCAGCCCTGCTGCACGCCCTCAGGACGCGCTACCCCGGGGACGCGGCCCCGTACCTGAACCAGGCACGGGCCACATACCCGGGGGGAGTGTCCGAGCCGGATGCGACGCTCCACCTTCTACACCCACCGGACGAGGACCTGGAGGTGGGCGAGATCGCAGTGTTCGCTGAAGGCGCGGACGGGGCGCCCGCCCGCCCCCGACGAGCTAACCCGGTGTACGACAGCACCAGGCCTACCCCCCCTGTACGCCATTGTATGCGAGGCGTTCCCCAGGGAACCCACTTGGTGCCCCGCCCTCCCGCCGGCGACGCACACGCCCCGCGGCTGGGCTAACCCAGACCTGTCCCCCCCCCTCTCCAGAACCAGGGGTGCCCACCACAGGGGGCAGGTCCTCTGGCAAGAGTGCCCTGGCACCCCCCTGCTCCTCCTCGTCGTCGCGACCCGCGGGGACCCGGAGCGGGTCCTGGGGATCACCCCCACCCACCTCTATGGGGCAGCACCCGTACCCCGCCCCCCCCTCCCGGCGCCCGCGGCGCGGGACGGAGTACACACCTTCCTGCGAACACAGGAGGTCACCGCCGTTACGGGGGTCCACCTAGTGCGGCTCCCCCCGACACCACCAGACGACCCCCGGGGGCCCAGGGCCCTGGGCCCCGCCCCAGACTGGGGGCTGTGGCGCGACGCGTGGGCCGCGTGGCTCCCCCGCCTCCCCTCCCAATGCCGATGGATGGCCGCCGGCCCCCGCCCGTGCGGGGCTGACGCCACAGCCGGCCCCCGACCCCCTCACCCCCTTCCCCCCGCAGAGCACCGCACGGCACTGCCCACGACACGGCACTGATGCACCAGGAGGTAGTGGGAAGGCTGCGCCTGCCACCACGCATTCCTACCAGGATAACAGTGATGGCAGACTCCGATGGCTCCCCCCAGCGGGACAACCGCCACCACCGCCGGTCCCGCTCCAGCTCCCCCGTCTCTCCGGAGTGGATGGGGGAGACCCCCGCGGAGCGCGAGGAGCGGAGGCTGACGGAGGCGGCGGTGCTGGTCAGGCCGCCGCCGCCGGCCCCGGAGCCTGAGCCACCCGAAGTGACCGCCCCCTGCCGCCCGAGCAGCAAGCCCTGCCGCCCCGTCCCAGGAGGGGGCCCCAGACGCGCGGGAAGCGGAGACCGCAGCCCCAGCAAGCCACGCCGCGGCCCCAATCGCGGCCCCCGGCACGCCGCCGACACGGGGGGTAGCCCCGGCGCAGGAACGGGGCGCATCGCCGAGGGCTGCCACAGCCGCAGAGGAGAGCGGGGAGGGCGCGCGAGGGGTTGGGACCGCGGCCCCGGCGAGCCGCGCCACCGCCTCGGCCGGCCACAACGCAGCCCCCAGCACGCCGCAAAAGCGGGGGAAGGACCCCGCACGGGCCACGGGCGCCTCGCCGGCGGCCGCCGCAGCAGCAGCAGTGGGCAGGGAGAGCGCGAAGTACCGCGCCCACGCCAACCCCACCCACACCCACACCAGTCCCCCCAAGGCCGTTCCCCCCCAAGCCCTTCCCCCCGGGGCGGGCGCGGCACGTCCGGCCCCCGGCGCCCGAGCGCTCGCCGGCGGGCGTCACGCTGCCGCAGCTGCAAAGACAGCGGGACGCCCGGCGCGTGATCCAGGAAGGAGGGGACGGCGCACAGGCAGAGCTGCGTGCCAGCCACGGGAGCGCGGAGCGGGGGACAGGAGGCGACAGGGGAAGTGCCGGGGAGCGTGCGGAAGGAGCAGGCCAGGGCACGCGCGGCAGGGAGCAAGGGCGCAGCAGCGGAGGAGGACAGAGCGCAGGCAGCGGACGGCGCGACTCAGGGCAGGGGGCCGGGAAGGGACCAGGGCACGGGAAGGGCGCGCAGGGGCGCGGGCAGGGCGCCCAGGTGCAGGGAGCGGGGCGAGGGACGGTGGGCGAGCAGGCGGGCCAGGGGGTGGAAGACAGGGGGCGGGACCCGCGGCACGGGCAGGGGGCCAGAAAGGGGCCGAAGGGCAAGGGCAAGGGCGTTGCGGGCCCCAAGGGACAGACGGGACGGGGCATGGGAGCCCGGGGGGGAGGGCGGGCCGAAGGGAGGGGGGCAGGGAGCGGGGCACCCCCGCAGCCGGACGTGCAGCCGGTGAGGTGCATCCCCCCCGGCATCCAACAGATGCCGGCGCACCACACCCACAACCACCACCACCACCACCACCACCTCTACAACATTGACCCTGACGCCGGCGAGCTCGTCCCCCCCCAACCCCCACGACCCCAGCACCAGCCAGCCCCCCCCCGCACCGGGAGCGAAGCTGGCGCGGATGGCCTCGGCGGGGGTGGGGGCGGGGCGCGGCATCGGCGCCGCAAGCACAGGGGCAGCGGGGGAGGCCGGCGCGAGGGGCAGAGGGGGCCCGGCCCTGGGACCGGGACTGGAGCACGGTCCCGGACCCTCTGGGAGAGCAGGCCCTCCCCCTGGTGGGGGAGGTGTACAGGTGGTTGTGCTGGGCCAACCAGGGGACCTCCAGGGGGTTGAGGAACCGGCCCTTTGATGCTGTGCTCCTCCGGAGGGACGGAGGAAACCAAGAGGTACCCCCGGGGGGCTGGGCAGCCCCAGAGGACCATAAGAGGGTCCTCAGGTCAGTGATCCGGGCGGCGTGGCCCGACAGGGAGCCGACGTGGCCGGTCTTCCTGGAAGGGGGAGCCGTGCTCCGCATCACAGATGCGGACGCCAACAACTGGCTCCCCCGGGCCTTGCGCAGCGCCCTCGCCCGCTGGCGCTACCGCCGGCGCAACCCGCCGCCGCCACAGCCCCAGCCCCCACACAAGCGGCGACACAGGTGACGGCCCAGACGGCAGACGCGAGAAAGTGGGGGGGGGAGCTGGGCCCCCCGACCCACGCCCCCCCCACGGTACGGCGTGACGAAGGAGCGCGCGCCACCTCCCTCGGGAGGGAGGGCGGAGACAACGAGCGCGGGGGGGAACCTGCTGCCCCGCAGCCCGCTAACCGCTGACCGCTAACCCTCACGGCCGCCCCCGGCCGACCAGCGCCGCGCGGCGACGGCAGGGGGGATGAGGGGCCCCAGCGAGGGCCTGCACAAGGGTCCGGCTCTAGGTAGAGGGGGGCGGGGGAAGGGTGCGACCCCCCAGCCGATGGCTGGCCCCCGGGGCCGGGACCGCCATGCCGCCCCCCCCCCGGACGTCAGGAGGCGGCGCCAGAGGACGAGAGGGCCCCCCCCACTCCCCCCCCCCCCCCTTGCACTCAGGCCCAAGAGCGGACGGAGGCAGACCGAAGAAGGGGCAGCCCCGCACCCCCCCCGAAGAGGCCGCTGCACCCGGGGTGTGGGGGCACCATGGCCAGGCAGGCGCCCGCACGCCCTGCCCGCTGCCGGCCGACGGCGGACCGGCAGCGCCCAGGACGGCGCAAGCGGAGCGGCCCTATCAGAGGCCGGCCCGGGAAAGATGGGGGCACGAACCAGGGCGGGGGGGTTCCCCCCCCCTCCCCCCCCCTCCCCCCGGTGCACTGACCCGTCGTTGGCCGACCGGACCGCGCCCGACGCCCGCGGCCGCCCGGCAACCCCCATGGCACGAGTATACCCCGGAGGGGCACGCCGGAGACAACAGACGGCAGGCCGACGCCCGACGGGGCAGTGGGGCGAGGGGGCGGCCCCCCCACCCCCCCCACCCCCCGCTCCCCCCCCCCAGCTTGGGAGCCACAGGAGCGGCCCTCCGCCCCCCCGGAGCCGAGGGGACGCGCCCCCCCCCCAGAAGGGACCGCGACGCGGGGGGGGGGATGCGGCTGGACCTGCACACCGCGCGCCCCAGCGCCCCCAGCCGCCTGCTCCCGCGGGGGTCGCGGCCGCAGGGCGAGCCCGGACCAGCGTGCTGGAGCAACGCGCGCACCAAGCTTGGGGGCGGCGCACGGCGGCGCACCAGAACTGTATGGAGGCCGCGCCCCACATGACCCGCCCGTGACCACAGCCCACTCAGGGAGGGCAGAGGGGGGGTTCAGGTCTGCAGGGGCCCCCGGGGGAGCGGTCCACGGGCCGCCCCTCATCCCCCCCCACCCCGGGGCGGCACCGCAACCCCGACCAAACGCACACGCCGGAGGGGAGTGCGCCAACGACACGAGGGGGGCCAGGAAGGAGTACTGCAGGCCGCCACCCAGAAGGGGAGCAGGGAGGCCGCGGCGCGACCCCCCCCCCCGCCCCCCCCACCGGCCCGCAAGCCGCGGGGGCCCCGGCCTCCACCCCCCGAGGCAGGGGGGATGGCCCCCCCCCCCCCTGCCCGAGAGAGGAGCCGGAGCGCGACCCGCCTCCCCGCCCCAGCCGCCGGCTCCCACAGGGGCCGCAGAGAACAAGCGAGCCCGCGCCAACGCGCCAGGACGCCGCACAGATTGCGCCCAGAGAAGGCGGGCGAGCACAAACCGGAGTGGTATGGGAAGCCACGCCCCCCCATGGACAGCACGACGCCAGTGACAGCCGCTTTGTTGCCTGCGCAGGGAAGGCAGAGGGACGGAACGAGGCAGAGCGACCCCCCGCCCTACAGGCCCCCCCCGGCCGCACAAACGGGGGGTACGGCGCACGCCTTCCCCCCCCCCAGCCCGCCCCCCCGCACACGAACGCCACGGACCCGCCCCGCGGCGCGCAGCCCCCACAGGACGTGCAGGCCGAGGGGACAGAGAAGGGCCCCCACATCCGCACGCCCGCGCCCACAACACGTGGATAGCGGACCCCAACAGCCCGCCCAGTGGGCGGGCAGTTCGGGAGAGGGGGAGCGCCTGACCCCAGACGCCCCTCGCAACAGTAGAAGGCACCTCCCCCGGGGACGCCCTACCGCCACCCCCACAACCCGGAGCCAAGTAGGGGGGAACCGGGACCGGACCGCCCCCCCCCCAGGACGCCAGACGGAGCAAGGGACCGGGGCAGGACACGCGGAGGGGCACGGACCACGTGGAACGGCCCTACCAGCGCCCAGAGCCGGGACCGCGCGAGGTGCGCCCGCCACACCACCCAGGAGGGGGGGGAGCGGACGCCGCGGGAGCGCGAGCGCACACACACATAATGGGCACGCGGGGACTACCAGAAGGGCAACCGGACCGAGCGCGCGGAACGCACAGACCGCGGGAATGGCGTACCAGCGAGCGAGGGGGAGGGACATCCGAACGTGACGGCCCGCCACACGCAGCGCGGAACACGCGGGGCGGGAAGGGGGAAACGAGAGAGACACAACACCAGGAACCGGCCCGAACCCCTGGAGCCGGCCGCGAGCGCCGCGCACACACGGACGGGGCACTGCACCCGCCAAGGCAGTAGTGGCGCACAGCAAAACACCCCAACCCCTAGGCTAGGCACCCTCCGCGCCAGCCCAAGGGGGTCCCACTGGCGACAAGCCAGTAGCACAGGCCCGGCAGCGCCGGCGCCTCGGGCTACCACGCATTAGGGGGGCAACGCAGTGGGTAAGCGCCCGCAGCCACGGCAGCGAATTGATGCACTGACCGGGGAGTGGCGAAACGGGGAAGCTGTGGAAGGACGGGGCTCCGAGCCCTGTGAACCCGGGGGACTCCACCACCAGGCAGGAGGTGCGTCTTGGAGGGCTTCCCACTAGGACCCGGTGGGGTGGATATCACCTGGACCGACCAGGTGGCCCCCCGGGGCCGAAAGGCGTCTAGTACCCGCAAAATCAAACCTCAAACCTCAAACCTTTCCTGCCCCGCCTCCTCGTCCTCCTCCCTGGCCCTTTTCCCTGACGGCGACCGCCCCTCCACATCCGTGGAGGGGGTGTCCCCTTCCGGATCTGGGAGTACCTGGTGGGCCCCTCGGGCCACCGCCTCCTCCTCCTCCCACCCCCTGCGCTCCCTCGCCGCCACCTCCCTGTCCCTTTCCGCCAGCCTCATCGCCTCCCCCCTGATCCGCCTCCATGCCCTCTCCTGCATCTCTCCCTCTTGCTCCGGTGGGATAGCCGGCTGTCGGAACGGCACCAGTGGGGTACCCTCCCGCCCCCTTCTCTCCTCTTGTCGTCCTCCCTCCCTTTCCGCCCTCTCATCCCCCTCCTGCCCTCTCCGAAGGTCCGCCCACGTCATCTGTAGCTCCTGCACTGCCTGTGCTTCCCCTCCCTGCGGCCTGTCGGTCCCTTCCGTCCTCCCCTCCTCCGCCCCGCCCACCTCACCCTTGACCCTGGCCTCCCTCTCCCGCAGGCTCCTCTCTGCCTTCCCTGACCTCTCCCATGCCCTCCTGCGCTCTTCTCCCTTCCCTTCCTGCGCCCCCCACGCTGTCCCACCGGCCTGCTGGTGCTGCTGCATGTGCGCCTGTGGCTGCATGCCAGGGTACGCCGGCAGGGGCGGGTACACCATTCCCATCGCCAGGTATGGCGGCAGCAGATTGGTGGCATGATCGGTGGGACGGCTGGCGGGACTACACCTCCCCACCATCCCAATCCCTTCCCTGGGAACAACGGCGAGCCCATGTACCAAAGGCCACTCTCCTTCCCCTGCCCCTTGCCTTGTCGCCCCATCGCCCCGCGTCCCTTGCCGCCTACTCCGTGGAGTCCGGCCCTCCCCTGTCCCTTCCCCTGTAGCCCTTGTTGCCTCGCTCCTTTCCCCTGCTTGCCCTTGCCGCCTTCTACCTGTCCCGCACCACTGCCCTGCACCGCTGCGCTGCTCTGCTCCGCCTGCCCTCCCCTCATCCCCGTCCTCCCCGGCTCCATCTCCAACTGGTAGATGGTGTCCGGTCCCTGCTCCGGGGGCTGGCGGCGACGGCGCTGGTGCTCCAGGTGCGCCAGCGCCTCGTACCGCGCCGCCTGCTGGCGGCGCACCTCCCCCTCCTCCTCCGCCCTCACCGCCGCACTGATCCGTGGGGGCGACCTCGGCGGCGACTGCCTGAACGAGCGTTGGGGCTGCGGCCACTGTCGCCCCCGTCCACTCCCTTTTCCCCCCTTTCCTGCCAGGTGTCTCTTTGCGTGCACAGCCCCCGACGTCCCTGCCTGCCCTTTCTCTCCCTTGCCCGTCTGCCCTCTCCCTCCGGCGCTTAAGTTGGTGTCCCCGCTCCCTGCCGCTCCCGCCTCTAGCTGCCCTCGGCCGCCCTTGCCTTCCTCCTGCCTCCGCACCCCCCGGAGGATGGACTTCATGGCAACCGCCGGCACATTGGGCGCCGAAGGCTGTCCTGGGCCTCCCTCAACCGCCATCCTCCCCGCCCCATCCCCCTCATCCTCCGACACCTCGAGGATGTCGGCGACTACCGACTCCCTCTGACTCCTCCACTCCCTCCTCCTCATATCCATGCCCGCCCTCACATCTACGACGTTGAACGGGTCCGCCCGTGGCCCTTCCGCCGCCCTTTGCCCCTGCCCCTCCCCTTGCCCCTCAGCCCCTGCCGCCACCCCCTCTGCCCTGCCCCTCCCCGCCTCCGCCTGTCCTCTCTTGTCCCCTCCCTCTCCCTTCCCCACCACAGCTCCTTCCCCCCTCCGCCGCCCTGTCGCCCCAGGCCCTTCCCTCCTGACCGTCTCGGGGCTCTCAGAAGACGAGGGCGACGACAAGTCCGCAGACGTGGCCGAGGACGCCGGCGAGGGGGGCTGCGGGGCTGCGCCTGCCTGCATGCGGGCCACCTCTGCCCTCACTGCCGGTGGCTGGTCAGGCGGTGGCGGGTCAGGCTTGTGGGACATTGCGCTGCACATGGGATCGAGCCTGAGCCCTGCGCCCTGTCGCCGCTTCCCCCGTCAACCACGCCCTTTACCCCCGCTGTTCGCGCGCCCTACGTGTGTGGAGCTCTGGGTACACCAGCGGCTCCTCTTCCACATCTTCTCCCCCGAGATCTGAGGACTTCGCCTGGTGGCCATCGGCCTAGTTCTGGTCTGCACTGTCGTCTTCCTCGTCCACCCTTCGCTTTCCCCTCGTCATATCACCCTGTTCCGCTCCCCCCTGGCCGGCTTCTTGCTCCGCCCTATGACTCAGTGTGCCCAGTCCCGGACGCTCCAGTCCATGCTACCGGCGCCTCTGCTGCCCCTTTCCCTCCGGTCCCCTTACAGACGCCCCCCTGCGCGGTGAAATCGTACACCCGTCCTGCCCTCATATCTGCCAGATTCTCCTTCGTCTGCGTGCCATCGGGCGGTCCCTCTGCTCTTCTCCCTCTCTGTCCTCCATTCCCGTGTCTCCCCCTGACCGCCTTGGCCGCCAATCTGGCCGACTCCGTACTTCCATCTCCGTGATTTTTTGGGTTGTACCTGACCAACGCCATCAACATCCGTTTGGTGACTGGATCACGCATGTCTTCCGCCCGCGCGTCCAACTGCGTCTCTCTGCACGCCATGCGCTACCCGAGATGTTTCACCATACGCCGCAACAGCCTGTCTGCCATGGCCTCCGGTGCCACTGTATGCTCCTGGGGTGCCCGCCACAGCCGTTTCACTATCACCATGTGCCACAGTCCCTTGCAGTGCCCTTCTTTCCCCAGCTCTCTCTCCACCGCGCTTCTGCCTCTTGCACCCTTCTTGAGCAACGGGACGTCCTGATCCCGAACCAGTGGTTCTTCGATCCCCTTATACTGTTCACACCGCATGAAGTGCTCGTATGTTTCTTGCCCTTGGCCACAGTTGCATTTCATGTACTCCTCCAGGAGGTCCATCCCCTTATGTCTGTACCACCTCATGATTGTTTCCCGCACTGGCACCTGCCCCGTGATTGCCTGCAGCCTTCTGGTCTGCAGCCTTTTGGGCAGCTATTCCAGCCTCAGCACATTGCGGTAGTGCACCCGCTGTCCCACCTTGCCCTCCAAGTACTCGTTCAGCTCTACCACCTCCGGCCCCCCTCAAACTTGAGCTAGCATGTGCACTGGCTGTGGATACACCCTTAGCTCCTGCTTGCCTCTGTCCTCCTCCACCACCCACCTGGCCTTCTCGTCTTCCCCCACCCTTGGAGGTATGTGCACCACGTGGAGGTGCTCCTTTCTCTCTGGCACCCTCCACTCTGTTTCCTGCTCCTTATCCACTGCTTGCGCCGCCCCATCCGCCTCATGATTCCCCAATCCCGCTCTGTGTGACTCCTGTTTCACCAGGTGTATGACCAGGGGCACTTTCTTCATCTCCAGCCCGTGCCATATTGCGTACACCTGTGACGCCAGTCCCGTGCCCAGGTCCTCATGCAGTGGCCTGCTGGCCAGCCTCCTGAGGGAGGCCATGTCCGCCTCCGCGTCCACCACCATCCACACTTCCCGTACGTCCTCCCCTATCTCTCCAACCACGTCCGCCACCGCCTGCACCTCTCCATGGGAGGCTGCTCCGTACACCATCTTTTCCACCACACTCTCCGTCACCTGTCCCACCCCCTTGACCCTTACCGCCGCTGCCCCTGCCATGGGCAGGTGTCCTTCCAGCCCGGACCCGTCCAGAAATAGCACCACCCTCTCCTCCGTGGGCTCCGGTATGCGCACCACCTCCCTCGGGTAGTGGCAGTACACTCTGTGCCTCCCGATGCCATACTCTCGTACCCCATCCTCGATGCTCAGTTCTCTCACGCCTCTGTACGCTGCCCATTTATTGTGAGTCCTGGCCCTCCAGCCCTTCGTCACCACCACCCCGTGACACCATGACCTTTCCCCCTTCGCCCTGCCCTGCTCCGGGTATGCCTGTACCAGAACCAAGTACCATACCCTGTCTGCTGGCAACCCGTGGACCGTCAGTCTGATCCTCCTCGCACTCTCTCCACACTTGTGGCCCACGGGCACTATGGGTGCCTCCTCGTCGGGCCTCCCCGTGTCTGTCATCCGGAAACTCACCGCCACTGCATCATCCTCTTCTTGTAGTCCCCACACTGTGTCCCATCCCAACTGGACCCCTGTTCTCTCCCCTCCTTTTCCTCTCCCCACCAGACCTCGACGTCCCCCTGGGCCTCCTCATCCTCCTGCACCTCCTTGGGCAGCCGCAGCACCGGCCCCCACCACTGCCCCCTGGCTTCTGTAGTGCGCATGGTCGCGTTCGGGAACGCCCATGCCGTCATTCGTAGGACTGGCCACGAGATTTGCCCCGTCTCCTTGGTGCACCTCCAGCACTGGTCCCCCTGTCCTGCCCCTTCTGGGATGTTGTCTTTCCGGAACATATCTGCATGGACATCATACCACTGCCCGGTCGCACTCTGTACCTTCCCCCTCGGCCCTTTGAGTCCCAGCGGCGCACACAACAGTATGCCTGGTCTGACCTTGTCCCTCTCCCCCCTGTCCAGCACCGTTCTCTCTTGCTGCGCCCCCTCTCCCGTCCCGCATCTTGGCTTACTCTTCTGGATCCCCCACAGTGCTACCCACTGGTTCCACATCTTGCGCATCCTCCTGCTCCACCTTGTGCGGTCCTCTTGTCCACGTGCTCTCCTCATCATCCACCTGTATACACCCCATTCCACCGCCCTGGTGTCCCGATAGAACTCCGCATGGTGCAGCCCCGCCATCTTGTATTCCTTCAAATCCTTCCTGCGCACGTGCAGCACCTCCATGCTCACTCCTTCCTTCCTGATCCACCGTACTGTCCCATGCGCCGCCTCCCCCGAAGTCCGTGTGCAGAACCAGGATTAGTCCCCGCCTACCGCACATCCTGTTGGTTGCCAGCATGTGCTCTTCCCCCGGCAACACTGCCTGTAGGGCGCGCCACATGCGTTCCTTCTTCCCCGCCGCCAACCGCCTTCGCCGGTGCCACACAAAGCGCGGGCACATGGTCTCCTCCTTCTGCACCTCTGCGACCGTGTGATAGCACACCCGTCTCACCACCTCTTCCTGATCGTGGCACATCCTGCTCAGGGTCCTCGCCGTGTGTGCCATGTACGCCTCCCCCGCCGTGGGCATCCCTTCTCCATAGTATGCCGTCGGCGACCGCAACACGCACCACGGCACCTCTGTCGGTATCCCCTCATACCCTCTGATGAGCCTCCGCACTTCTCCCTCCCCCTCCTCCAGCTGCTCCCTCCAGTACGGGAGGTGCATCCCCTGCTACCCTACCGCCGCATTGAGCACCGCCCGCAGGTAGCACAGGGTCGTCTGCACTGACGGGGGGTGATGCCGCAGGACCACCAGCATCGCCCTGAACCCCCTGACTAATTTGTCCGGTAGCCTGACTCCCCTCGCCTCCATGGCCTGCAAATCCCCCAGCACCACCGCTTCCTCTGCCCTCTCCAGCCATGCCACTCCGTCTCCTACATCCAGCGCCATGCCTTCCTCTCCACCCCTCCTCAGAACCGCCGACTTCTCCGCGCTCCAGACAAGGTGGTTATCCCTCCCGTACCTCTGCATCAGGTCCTGCACCACCTGTTGGGCCTTTTCATCCCGCGTCATGGGTACCGCATCATCCACATACGCCTGCGCCGGCAACGTGTGTGGTGCCCTCGCCAGTTGTGGATATTCCCAAGCTATCCAACTCATCAGGGGGAGCATAGCCAGCAAGTACAGGAATGGGCCCTCCACCCCGCCTTGTGGCACACCGCTGCCTGGGGTTTCTCCACTCGGTACACCCCTTCCCCGTGGCGACCGTGTACCTCCTTGAGCGCAGGTACTTTTCCACAAAGTCACCATATGGGAGTCCTAGCTGCCGCCACACGTCCTCTATGAGCCTATGCGGCGTGTTGGGGAACGCCCCCTTCACGTCCACAGATGCCATGAACGCCTCTAGGTCCTCATCATCGAGGTACATATCGTACAAGAAGCTTGCTTCCTGTGTGGACCTACCCGGCACAGACCCCCACATGCTGTCCGATATGACCCCCGCTGCATACAGCCGCCGCTGTATCCTCCCGAAGATGACCATCCAGACCAGCTTGGCCTCTGTGACGGCACAGCATATTGGTCTCCAGTTCCCCGGCCTGAGGTGATCCCCCTTCTTGTACAGGGGCCGCATCTTGCCGCCCCATTCCCTTGGGGGCTTGCCTGTGCGCAACACCTCTGTGACCCTCCCCGCTAGACCATCCAGCTCCGGCGCCTCTAGGTGCTGGTATGGCTCCGCCACCAGCTGGTCCACTCCCGGGCTCTTTTTCCCCTTGAGAGCCTCCACTGCCTCCTTAATTTCCCCTAGCGTCACCCTGCGGCGGTGTATGTCCTCGCTCTGCTCCGCCGTGAACACCCGCGGTAATGCCCTTACCATTCTCCGTGTGATCCCGCTGAGCTCCTTCTGCCCCTGGTTGTGCTGCCTCCTAAAACTCTGCGCCACCTCCTCCAGCACTTCCTTTTTGTTGCCCGTGACCCTGCCACACTGCAGTCTTACCGCCCGGATTTCCTGTGGTTATCCAGCCTGAGCGAGCTCTCTGATGTACCGTAGCAACTTGTACGGCACCGCCCTTTCCATGTACCGCTCATGCTCCGCCACCACTTTCTGGTATATCCTCTCGTGTTCCTCCTCCACAGCCTTCCTCGCTGTTCGCACCCTCTTCGTCGCCTGTGTCACCTCCGTTTGCCACTCTGCCCCCTCTTCCCGCGCCCTTGCCTCGACCTCCTCGTGCTGCCGTTTCCTAAGGGTGGCCACAAGCCTTTGCAGCTTGGGCTGTGCCTGCGACTCCCCCCCTTGCTTGGTAAACCTGCATATCCGCGCTGCCCTCCTCATGGCTTGATGCACGTGGTTCTCCTGCCTCATTTCGGCGTGTACCTGCTGCCCCCACTGTTGCCACCTCTCGTCCCCCTCCTCCGGCCACTTCACCATTGGCGGCAGGCTGACGCCTTCCTCGTCCGACCCCTGCTCATCCTCCTGTTCGTCCCCGGGCTCCCCCACCTTCACGTCCACTGTCACCATCATGGGGCAATGCCCCTTCCTGTCCTGCATTTCTTCTGGCCCCACCATGTATCCCGCCGTCACCCCCTTGACCCATCTGGGGTCCGCGTACAGCGCGTCTATCCGCGATGGCGCGCTGCCTTCTGGTGCCGGGTAGTGTGAGGGGCCCAGCGCTCCACTGTACGACACATCCTGCAGCCTCATTTCCTCCACAAACTTCCGCACCTCGCGGTCCACCTCCGTCTCCACGCCCCTCCTCCGGGGATGGTAGTTGAAGTCTCCAACCACGATGACTGGCCCCCTCTCCAGCGCCCTGATGTACTCCATCCTCAGCTGCGCCACATACTCCTTGACCGTCCTCCCATGTGGGACATGGCAGTTGATGATGACTACCTGTCCATGCTCCGTCGCTACATCATACACCGCGCTTCATCCCCTCGCTCCCACCTTCTTGCCCTGCAAGACGCCGAGCCCTGTGCGCACCAACGGCGGTACCCCCTGCGCCCACTCCCGCTGGTACTCTCTCCCCTCCTTGTCGTACATCTGCGCGCACACGACGTTGTCCTTCCCCTGCAACCTTATCTCCTGGTACGCCACCACGTCGGGGTCCGCCTCATGCAGTTTCAACTGCTGCCACGCTGCCTTGTCTGCCCGATACAATGCCGCGGGGTCATTATGGGTGTACAACTTCATGCGTTGCCACTTGCCCTCCCCATCCACTCGCAGATCCCTGTTGTCTGCCCTGCCGTTTCCTTCCCCTTTGCTCCTTCCTCCCTGTCTTCGTCTGGCGTCTTTCTTCATCCTCCTGGCCGCCCCATGCTTCATTAATTGTCACTTTCTCTTCTTGTTCTTCCCCCCCGTCGACACCTCTTCTCCTTCCAATTCTCTCGCCTCCTGCTCAGGAACCAGTTGCCCGTGTATTTCCATCTCCCTACCTTGCGGGCATACCTGCAACCCTTCCACCGGGTACGGCAGTCTCTCCTCATCCCCCTCCCCCTGATCCTCCCACTGCACGATGGCTGCCCTCGTCACATGTCCCTTGCGATCTTGTTGTTCGATCATCTCCTCCACTGTTCCCACATACCTCCTCCACTTCCCACTCCCCTTGTGCGGACCATACACTGGCATCCCTTCCCGCACCGCCCCCTGCTCTTCACGGCCCTTTTGTTCCTCCCCGTACCTGACTCCCCTCGTCCGTTTCCTTCTTGGCCTCCCTTCCCCTTCCCCCTCCTGCTGCCGCTCTGCTTGCACATCCTGCTCGTCCGCCTCTCTCCCCCGCTTGCCGCCATCCCTCTCACTTCCCTCTCTTGTCCCCTCCCCACTGCTCCCCTCCTCCACCCTGTATCCAACAGCACTCTCCTGCCCTCCTACCTCCGCTTCTTCTCTTCAACCCCTTCTTCTCCCTCGTCTCTGTCTTCCCGCCCGCCTGCTGCCAGCCCCGGCTCCCGGCCTTCCACTCCCCGCGCTTGGTCCTGCTCCCTTTCGTCTCGCTCCTCCTCACCATCCCCATCCCCCACTATGATCCGCATTTGTCCCCCTCTCCCCCTCCGCATCCCCCTCCACCTACTTGGCCTCTCCCCCCCCTCATCGTCTTCCACCTCCAGGCCCTGCTTCCTGGCCCCCTCCGTGAGGTTTCTCCCTCTCTCCAATGCCTCCTTCCTGTGCCCGTCCTCCGTTCCGGGAACCACTATCCACCTCGGCTGCTCCCCTCCCCTGCTGCTGGCCATCCACTCCAATGCCAACCGGATCTGTTCCCTGATATCTTCCACTTCTTCCGCGTCCTCACACCTATCCATTTGCGACTTCAACGCCCGTAGGACGGCTATCTTGTGTACCTCCTCCGTTCTTTCAATCCGCACCTATTCCACCTCCCTGACCCACCGCATGAGCGGATGCTCCACCCTTTTCCACGGCGCCGCCGTATACACCACCGCTTGGCGCCTATCCCCCCTGGGTTCCACGACCCACCACATGTGTCCGTCCTGCACCAGGTCCGTGACCCCTTGGTCTGCAGCCCCTGTGGCACTCGCCTGTGGGGACACTACTTGTATTGTGTGCCCTTTGGCCCTCCTCCCCGCCGCCTCGTCATAGTCAACCATGGCCATAACCTTGCGCATCCGGTGCATTTCTGTGTCTGGGTCCCATTCTCCTGCCATGCCTCTGCGTCGACGCACTGTGTGGTGGTCGCTGAGTGGGGACCGTTTTTAACAAGCAGAGTGATCCAGCCAGGTTTTTTCTGCTCATTTCTTCTGCAATGCAAAGTGCCACCCACCTTTCTGTACGTTACTGCAGTGTCTGACAGCCATAGTCATCAACTTTTGAGACATTTGCATCCCACCACATCCGTTCCTGCACTGTATGCTCATTTTCTGGAGCTTTGGCAGTCTGCCCAGTCAGTCCCAAGTTCCAGATTCCTTGCTCAGATTTTGTTCACAGGGAGGTTTTTTGGCGGTTTTTGTTGTGCATTTCTTGTGCAGTGCATTGTGCCACCCGAATGCCTATGCTGTAGTGTCTGCCAGCCGCAGAGGCGCGCAAAGGGCTTCGAGAAATTGACGGGCCAGAAGGTTTCCAGACAGCAGCGTGTCTTTCTGCGGGTGTGTGGCAGGGTTGGAAAAGACGGCGTATATATACGCGTAACGTATATATACACGTACTGTATTGCGAGAATACAATACAGTACACGTCTGCTGCGGGGGCCACCGACTGCCGCAGAGAATGAGGTTAAAAACTAACAAAACGCGAGATTTTCATGTTTCTGCAGGCTGCCGACATTTTGCATGCACCAAAATTTTAACTGTTGATCCAACACATATTGCTTTAAAGTAGTTGTGACATAAAAACGACTTGCAATTTAAGACGTGTTTTTCAGAACCACCGCTGTGTCCCCGCTGCCATTGCGCGTCTTGCGGTATGCTTGTCGTCGTTTGAAAACACTTGCGCGCCGAAAAAAAGCCGTCGCGAACTTTGCGTGCAGAGATGTAGAATGCCACAAACAACATCTGCGTGCAGTGAAGGAAACGCTACGAGCAGCATACAAGAGTCAGAAGGTATCCAAACTAACCACACCAAAGCCAACTGTCTCGCTCAGAACGCCGACGCAGATGAGACACGTTCCGATGAGTGCGATGAATGGGATGAATGGGACCACGTGTTTGCAGAGCAATGGCAGAGACACCAGTACGAGTCGTATTGTTGTGAAGCCGGTTCGGACCCCCGTGGCCATCTTTGGGTCACTTGGGGTGTGTATCTATGTGCCGGCAAGCCGCCATTAGCTGATATCATACTCTCTCATCCACCTGACCTAACGTGATGTGATAGTGTGATAGGCTTGGACATTCAAGCTATGAGCGGCCACATCCACAACCGAGGCACCGCCGGCTGAGATTTATATATCAGAATATCAGGAATCAACAGGGTTTTTTTATCATAATGTTTCCGTAATTTTTCAGCTATCCGTTCTGATTGTCAATGTATCGGCGACTGGCGGTTGGTTTGCAATTTTGCGGTAACCGATTGGTGAACTGTTATTTCCAGATATTTTAGCGGAAACCCCGATGAAGGGTTAAATTTCATCAGAAGAGGGTTCGTTGCTTCCGCAATTTTCATGTTATACACTCGCAAAATTAATCCCATTTTTTCAGACATTCAGAATCGGATTTTATATTTCGAGGTCGCCGCACTTGATATGATGAATTTCGAGTGGTCCTACATTCTTTCCCAATCACGAATCAACCTTTCTCTTGTTGTCTCCTTCATTTTTCTTGGAGATATAGGCGAAAAAAAATTGATTCGTGAGGCCACTTTGAAACATCATATCTCTGGCTCACTGCGAGGAGTTTCAATTTTGAGATATGGGCTGGAATCGCCTTGATCTCAACTGAATTGGGGTAGCATCAAAATCCTCTGATTTGTACTCATGCCCGGTTCAGCAAGGGATAATGGTCAAGAGGGTAGAAAGTGATTTATAACTCTTGGACCATGATACCCAATATTTTAATATGGGTTCGGAGTGAACCGCATGAGTGTTGGTGTTGCATAGAAACTCTTCTTGGGTTCCTACGTATTTTTAACGTGAAGCTATGTCCATGGAGGGGCATGGCATACCATGGTGGGAGCCACCTTTTGAGGGTATGTGTTGTATGGATGGTATGTGCTTCGCTATGCTCACGTCCATGTTAAATATCTCCCTTTGTAGGAAGATATGTGGAGTCATACGTGGCAAGGGCTTCGCTCATGTCCTAATAATGTGCTCCATAGCGCTAGACTAAGTCTACCGCACATATGGTGCATGCGGGAAGGCTTACAGAGCGACCCACAAGCGCCACTATCAATTTTCCCATTTTCATGGTGCGTGTCGGGAGGAGGTTCCAAGGTGTCCCTATGCGTCCATGTGGGGATCCAAGTGGGGGGACTGTTTGCAAATGGTCCTGAGCGATTGTGTTTTGAACCATATGTTGATACCATGGGTGAGCGAAATTATATACTATTGTGATCATCTTGAATTTGGCTTTATTTGCATGTTTTTGACCTCATTTTATGCTCATTTTCTTATTTTATGTGCTCAACTGGTCGGCTAACAGTAAAGTGCCTAGAGCACCATGAACTATGGTATGTTGCTTATATGTTGGCATATGCCTCGGTGTTGCACCTCACCATATGCGGGATCACGTGGTCACTTTGGCGTGGCACACGAGGCCTCACAAGATTAGGTCTCAAATTCGTGAGTTGAATTGTGAAGCATGGCATGTATATATCCGGAGGGGTTTGGGAGCCAATGTTGGGATACTCTTGGGCATGGACCTTTGGTCTACATCACCCTTGTATATTACTCTCCGGTTTGACACATGCATGGAGCATT
Source organism: Eutreptiella sp. 'Long Island Sound 2002' (assembly GCA_964036045.1). Lineage (NCBI taxonomy): Eukaryota > Euglenozoa > Euglenophyceae > Eutreptiales > Eutreptiaceae > Eutreptiella > Eutreptiella sp. 'Long Island Sound 2002'. The sequence goes on from OZ038393.1 coordinate 48,921,779, forward strand.
TGAATACTTGCCGTATGCATTTTTGAGTGTATAATTGAATTATGGGCACTATGGTGTGATTTGCCTAATTTTGCTATGTTGTGAGGTCATCTTCATGGGGCAATTCTCCAAGCCCAATCGACTCCAAGTCCAACCAAGGTTATGTCAGGGTAGGGGAAGGTCCTGAGTGCCACACTAGGCCATGACACGCCACCTCCCCTACTGGGCTAGGGTTTAGAGGCTTGGGAGTGAACACATTTTTGGGGTTTGTGTAGTGGCTTTTGACACATGGCACTTAGCCGTCTCATTTGACTTGGTTCAGGGCATCATGTTGGCGAGTCAAGGGAAGGACCTGAGTCCAGGGAATGAGGGGTCTATGGCTGTGATTGTGTAGGATTCCATCTTTCCCCAATCTTGCTTGATTTGTGTTCATATGTTAATTTCAGGGCTTCTTTTCTTCTTTATTCTATTGGTGCAATTCCATGTACATCCCCAACGCCCGTGTCTCCGTGTGCACCGTGAGACGACCGGCGTGTTGAAGGGAGTTGTTGAGTGTCAACGCGGGACCTCAAACGCCCTTGGAAGCCCACAGTGTAGATTATTTGCATTGGAGCTATTGTACTTGGGAGTTGGTTATTGCAAGGGATCAGGATTTGTGTGAAGGAGCCATATTTTACTATTTTTTGTGGGAAATTGCGCAGGATGGGGCAAGATCATGCAGAACCTGGTGAGAAGCAAGACCATAGGAGTGACAGGAAATGGTGGAAGGGGTACAGCAGGGGCCGGTCCTGGTAGGGACCTTCTTTATGGTAGCAGAGGAGTGAAGCGGTACCCAGAAACTATGGCCCATGGCCCGGAGGCCTGTGAGCCGTCACACCCGTTATGGCCCATGGCCCGGAGGCCTGTGAGCCGTCACACCCGTGCAGAAGCCGTTGACACCGGCTGTCACCGGATATCCCTGTTCTCTAACCCGCGTAATCTGGAATCCGATTTCTAACCATTAAATCGATGTGGAATTACCATAATTTTACTGTCTTGGTTGATTTGCGGTTAGAAATCGGTGAAATACCCGATTTCTACCGCAATTTTTAATTGTTGTGAAGTCGCCGCCTGACGTCGCCCGTTCCGTGCACTGCATTAGATGATTCTGTAGAACAATTTTTTCCGAAGTCAAGACTGAAACACTCTTCGAGTGATCCGCAATCTTTTCCTTGATAAAACGCATCGCCTCCCAGAATTTTCCCAGAAAATCTGGGCGGCCGAAGGCGCTTTGAACCCCCAAGTGAAACAACAAGGGTTACGGGCGTTCAAGCGCCCAAGGACGAACTAACGTGCCTCATAGGCACTGTGTATGAGGTTTTGTCCCCCATAGTCATAGGATGAGGCCAAAGGATCCCAACTCCATAGGCCCAAAGGGTTATTTATTTTGAGTGTTTTCCAAGAAATGGGCAATCTCACGTACTTGGCGTCCAGGTACGTGTAGAAGTATGTTGAGTTGGCGTTTTCTCCCTCTTTGCTTGCCTCTACATCCGGGGCATATCACTTGTCTTCCCCGGATAGTACATATATGATCTCCATATATATATTGGCAATATATTTTGCGTGCATGCTAAAATTCGGCTTTCCGAAGTGAGGTCGATTTTCGACCAAAGCACTTGCATGCGTGTTAAGGGACCAAGGTTACTCTAGAGTATAGGCATACTTTGATTCTAGGCCACTAGGTGGGGTGTAGAAGGCGAGGGTAGGGTTGTATGCCATATTTGGTGTCATATCACGTCCCCATTTGGCGGATGCACCATTCCAAGACTAACCCGTCAATGGACCCCATATCGCACGAAGCCCTTCATGGTACTCCCAACCAACACTCGCAAGCCTAACCTTCCTGAAGGGAAGCTTGTGGAGCGCTCCCGAAGCGATGCGTTGCGAGCAAGGTGTGTTTTTTGCAATATTCCATGTTTGCATGTGCCCACTTGGAAGGCAGCGCGCGCGGCCTTCCAAAGCGCCCCAAGTGGAGCACATATGTGGAATCTAAGGTCATTGGTGTCGAGTCATTGCGTTTAGAAGGATTGGTCGATTACTCAATCCAAGCCGAAGATATTATAATATATTTGTGTAGTTTTCAGGGCACTTTTGCGTGTTTTTTCGCCAACTTTGCTGTTTTTTGCCCGTCATGATGTCAAGTGGCGACCGTGTATCTCAACGTTGCGCTCAATTGACATCATGACCCAAGTATGTTGTGAGGGTACATACTTCAGTGCCCAACATATCTTGAACCCGGCGAACAACTCCTCTTGGGCTTGGCATACCGTGGCCGCCATGTTGGCGATTTGGGACGATCCCGAATCATGGGCTCACTTGGCGACCCTGCCATTCCCAAAACCGGAGGGGTTTGGGCGACGTTCAAAAGATATGTTGGATGCATATGACTTGATACCAATCCTATGGCACACTGCGGTCCAAGTCGGGCATGTGCCTCATTTGCCCCACCCAAGAGTGTGCGCATTTTCGGCCATTTTGAGCATTTTTCCACATTTTCCGTCCGCCGTGCACCATGTTCAGCCCCCCGTGCACGCTGGACGCATGGACCAACGGACCATATATGACATGGGTGTTATGGATATTGGTCACCATGGTTCGCACACCACGTGGGCGAAGCGGGGCAACCTTCGTCAAGGTGCCAGCCCAAAGTGAGTGTGGACGATTTCGCCATTTTGGCAATTGTGGACCCAATTTGGATTGTCACCACGCCGAGTGGCATGGAGATCTTTGAGTGCCAAATGCATGGAAGTCTTCGTCGGACTCCCGGTGGATCGCATATGTAATGGCAGCTCCCATCTCCAAGCCGGCGTGGAGATATACCATTGGGAGTACCCAGAATTTTGGCTCATTTTGAGTAGCCAAAATGACCCCCTTTTGGGACCCCAATTTCACCCCCCCCCGTGTGGTCAATTTGCGGCCCCATGTCTGTATGCCCATGAGAAGTCCGGACTCAATTCCAAGTTGTGCACTCAGATATGGGTCCTAGGTCCTGCCTCCTATCGTGGGAGCCATTGGCCTTGCCCTGGCCGGGCGAATCACCTGTGGGAATAACGCCAATTTTGGTGATTTTGGCATCATGACCCCACTTGATGAACCCGTGGTGCCCTGATGCCGGAACCTCAGAGGGAACCAGGTTAGGTGAGGGCTCCAATAAGTTGGTACTCGAAGGGCATAGGGTCAGTTGCCTCGTCCCTACCTCTGGCGGGTCCCGATGAGGTGTCAATTTTCGAGTTTTCGGAGCTGACATCAGTTTGGGCTGAAACAGCCCATTTTCAGCTACCAACTCCTAGGGGATAATGGCGGGGCCTCATCTCCCGCTCAGAGGGGAGTTGTGACCTGCTGTGAAGAGAGCAAGGGGAGCCACAGTCGGTTGGCTTTGGAGCAGCTTGGTTCCCGGGAACTCGCCTGTGGCTGGGCGGGACACCCTACCCCATTGGCAGGGTTTCAGGGTCCGGACTGAGCAGGGCATGGGTTGTGTTTGAGGCCCCGCCCCTGCCAGCCACTGAGAGGGTCAGACCTGGGATTGGGACATGAGTTGGGACTGAGTGTCTATTGTCCTGTGGTGCCCTTATCCCAGTCCAGTCTTAATCCCATGTGTACATATCCTGATGTGTTGCTGTACATAATTTCGTTCCCTTGTTTCAGAGTGGCAAGGATCCTGAAACGCTTTGTCACATGACACGAGCGTGATGATACCCCTGTGAGCGCAGTGCTTTGCCTGCCTGCTTGCTTGTGCGTGTCCACCGCAGCGTCCCGTGGCCAGGCCCCCCCACGGGAACGGGTCAAAAGCGTCTCACCTCCGTGGGGTTACCAATCCCTCGCGTGCCACTTGGGGCCACCTGAACCCCGAGCACCAGGGGCTTCGCAGCGCCGCCCGGCAACAGCGCTGAGTCCGTGAAGGAGGAGCAGCGACCGGAACTCCAACATCAGCGAGTTTCTTCGGCCGACCAGCAAGGCTGCACTCCCAGCTACATCAACCGCCTCAACAGCCACCCCCAGGACCAGTCCATCGAGGGGAACGATGGTGAATTGGCAGGAGGCGGGCAAGACGTGGCCGCAGCCCCACCCCCATGCGGTGCGCCTACTGCGTGGGTTGGTGTGGGGGCAGCACTACCGCCAATGCAATCCCCAGTGCGAAGGCGGCATGCCCGGGGGCTTCGGACTCCGCGAGGATATTGGCCCCGACCGCCTGCAGGCAGTGGAAGACTGGCTGCGGGTGGAAGGGTATGCCTACCGCTTCCGCCAGAAGCGCTGGAGTGTCTGGACCCGCCCAGACAGGCCCGGCGAAGGGCTGCGCCCCGACGGGACTGAGGAGGACGAGAACCCCAACGAGTACACGTCGGGTGCCACCATCAACGTCTCCATGTGGGACATGATCGGAAGGAATTTCCCGGAGCCGGGGACCGAGCGCACGCTGCAGGGCAGCAGCAGCGGGGCGTCTCCTTGGAAGGAGAAGCGGTCCGCCGGGTACAGGAAGCGGGACAAGAAGTGGCGGCAGTACCAGGAATCCCTGGCCGCCGAAGCAGCCCAGGCCGCGAAAGGCGGAACCCCAGCCCCCAGCCCCCAACGGGCCAGTGGCGGTCACCACCCCGGCCACACCACCCTTGGCAACTTCCTTGAAGTCGCCAAGCATGCCAAGGCCAAGCCCCGTCAGCTGCACCTGAGGAAGTCAGGCCCCAGCAGCGACGTGGACTCGGCCCACCGCAGGAGGATGCCGGCCATCCAGGCCGGCTCCAGCAGCAGTGTCGCTGCTGACCAATGGGACGTGGCGCGCGCCTGCGAGCGCGCCTGTGGGGTGCCCTGCAACCTTCGGGTTGCCCGGCAACGGGCCACGCAGCAGAACGCTGCCGTGGAGGGCGCCGTCGGCATCGCCCAGGAGGAGGCCACAGATTGGGGCAGAGGCATGGCCTTCAACGCCTCGACCGTGGGGGCCATTGCGGCCGGACTCACGGCCGCAGCCGCCCAGGAGGCGGCGACTGCCCGGGTCAGGGGTGAGGTGGCGGCAGCCGCCGAGGAAGCCCGCCTGACCCAGGAGGCCATTGCCTGCAAGGAGGCCAAGGTGAAGGCACTGGAAGAGGCGCTTGCCCAAGAGAGGGCAAAGAAGGAGGCGGAGGAAAGGGCCCACGCCGAGGCGACGGCCAAGGCCCAGGCGGACGCCGCCAGCAAGGACGCCATCGAGGCCGCGTGACGGAAGGTCGCTGAGGAGAGGGCCAAGACGGAGGCGGAGCTGGCTGCGTTGGAAGCAGAGAAGGCTCGGCTGCAGCAGGCCCGGAAAGCTGAGGCTGCTCACGCCCGGGAGGAGGCCGAAAGGCGAGCTGCTGCAGCCGACGCCGCCGCAATGGAGGAGGCAGAGGCCAAGCTCCAGCGCGAGACTCCCCCGGGAGGATCCCGAGTGGAGACCCTTCGAAAGCTCTGCGAAGGGGACGCCTCCTCCAAGATGACGCTGGATCCGGAGGAGGTCGACACGGGCAGCAGTGGGGACAGTGGCCCCACCGCCTACCGACAGAGGAAGGGTAAGGGGAAGACCCCCAAGAGGTCACGGAGGTCAGCGGGCGGACACCCCCACGACTCCGATCCCTTCTTCACCGCCAGCAACGGGGATGGACGAGGCCGCTGACATCGCCGAGGAGTGGCTGGCGGAAGAGGCGGAGACGTCCCCATGGAGCCGGAGGGTGAGGGTGAGGATCTCCCTCCTCCCTACCGGAGCTCGGAGTCCACCGAGTGCGAGACCGAGACGCCTAGGTGGGACGACCTGGACGAGGAGAAAGACATGGACTTTGGTTACACGAAGAAGCCCCCATCCTCGGACCCACCGAGGCGACCCGGCGGAGACCCACCGGGACCCCCTGGGGGAGGGCCATCAGAACCCCCTGGAGGACGCCCACCAGGTGGACCCCCCGGAGGCGGACCTCCGGGAGGGGGAGGACCCCCTGGACCGGGCGGACCCGGCGGAGGCCCTCCTGGAGGACCCCCTGGGGACCCCAACGACCCACCAGGGAACGGTGACCCGGATGCCACCTGGCGGTGGATTGTCCACCTCCGCAGGAGGGTCTAGTCCCTCGAGCGCGAGGTAGACACGGGCAAGGGCGATATGATCCGCATCGCCAGGGTCGCCGCGGGCGCACAGAAGGAGCTGGACATCGCCAAGACGGAGAAGGTCAAGATCGCCAAGGTCGCCACCGCCGCCCAGAGGGAGCTCGACATCGCCAGGGGCGAGACCAGGCTGCTGAACAAGGTCATCAACGGCCTGCAGCAGAGGTTGGACCAGCTGGAAGGCCGTGGGAGCGTCGGCAGCGACCACCCACCCCTGGAGTCTGGCTCGTCGGACGACGGCTGGGGACCTGGACCAGGTCCAGGCAGAGCCCACGTTCCCGGCGGAGCCCCCAGAAGTCGCCCCAGCGCCAGTGCCCCCTCTCTCAGCGCCCCCTCTCACCACAGCGCGGGCCGCCGCAACCAGCGCGTGCCGCCCGGCAGTGGCAGTGAGGAGTGGCGTGATGAGTGGCTCAGTGCGGAGTACCACAACCGCCGTGCTCCACCGCGGACACCGGTACGCCCCCGACGCCCCGTACCAGCCCCAGAGCCAATCCCAGTGGCTGGCAGACGTTATGGTGGACTCAGGGATGAGGTCCCCGGAGGGGACGTGGAGTGGGATGTCGGCGGAGGTGAGGAAGACCTGGAGGACTTCGGCATTACCCCGCCGCATGGTGTACGACGGGAGGCCGCTGAATGCAGCCGCCAGCGCCGTGATGAGGAGGCATACATGGAAGGAGTACAGCGTGAACATCTAGGTTCAGCGCACATGGAGGAACCACGGCGTAGCCACACGGATACCATGGAGGAGATGGAAGTGGCGGCCGTGGGAGTCCGTGGGGGACGCCGATGGGAACCTCGGTCGACCCCGCGGCCGGCGGTCATGGTCTCTAAGGCCGCGGATGCCGCCGTGTGGGAAGACCTGGAGGACATCAAGCCCCCCATGTACGATGGCAACCCCCTCAACCTCGACCGCTTCTTGGAGAAGCTGGACGATTAGGGGGTGACCGTCACTGAAGACATGGATCCCGCAGATGCGGAGAGATATGTCTTCAAACAGTTCAGGTACCGCCTGCCGGAAGTGCTCCAAGAGCTATACTTCGTGGCGACCAAGGAGCGGAAAACCAAGACCCTCAAGGAAGCCAAGACGTGGCTCAACGAGCAGGAGCGGGTGGATGCTCCCCAGGTGGCTGCCAAGCGGTGGAAGTCCATCAAGCTTCAGCATGATGGTCGGGAGATCCGCCTACGAGATTGGCGGGACTTCCGGGGGAAATACACCCTCTTCCGCCGCAACGTGGAGGACTGGAATGAGGGTGACGAGCAGGCCCACCTGCTCTCCATGCTGCCGGAAGCATGGATCAAGAGAGTCACCAAGGAGGAAGCCAAGAGGGCCAAGTCTAACCACACGGTCAAGATGATGCTCCCCAAGGAGTATCATACGAACGTGGTGGCTTGGACAAGGAAGAAAGTGGTCCGGGATGTCAAACGGCACTCCCTGCGGAACGCCCTCCTCATCACCGTCACGGGCGATCGCGAGAAGCCCGCGATGTGGCGCCTTGATGAGTGTGACGTGAGCGGCCAGACCATCCGTCTGCAGGCCATCCCGGCGCGGATGAGCTGCGACGAGATCCTGGAGTGGGTTGGAGAGGAGGTGCTCAAGGAGTACCGAAACCTCCACCACACCCGCGGGTTGAGGCCCGGCGACCGTGACGTCAACTACGTTGGCGAGGGGCCTGGCGGGGAAGCTGCCATGGACCCAGCGGGAGCCGATGGCGATGTGACTCTCGACAACAATGACGACGACGATGAGCCCGCCGAGATGGCCGTTTGTGCCTTCGTGGCCAGCAACTTGAACGCGGGGAGCAACCGGGGAAGCTGGAAGCCCCTGCAGAAGGGTTCAAAGAAGAAGGAGAAGAAGGACCCCCGCCGCATTGGCGACCCTGCACTGTCCTTTGGGGGGTTCATACGAGCTCTGCCTCAGGGCTGTTTCGTGTATTAATATATAGGAGGAACAAAGAGTTCAACCATGACCACCGGACATGCCCCATCCACAAGGCCGACACGGAGGCCTACAAGAAAGTGCACGGGTCGAAGAAGCGTGCAGCCGCGGGTATCCGGGTGACCAAGGTGGAGGTGGACAAGGACCAGCTCTCCAAGCTGATGTCGGTGGGGACCGAGTTGGCCAAGGAGATCCAGGAGATCAAGAGGATCTGGGTCCCCAGGTCGGACGACAAGAACAAGGAGAACAAAGAGAACGACAAGAACAAGGACAAGGGAAAGAAGGGTAGGAGAGGGGGAAAGAAGAAGGGTGTCAACGAGGTTGATGCGGAGGAGAGTACCTCTACTACCACCACAACCGACGCCCCTTAGCGAAGCCCCTGCAGCCAAGGGCCCCAGCTAGGGCGGTCGCAGGATGGTGTCGTGGGAAGCGCCAGACCATCCCAGTCGGGAGACAGTGAGCACAAAGGGACCGCCGCGGGCGGAAGGCCCGGTCCGGCACCCAAAGCGAAAGACAGTCGCGGTGGCGGGGTGAGGGCAAGTGAAGGCACGAACCCTTGCACCCGTCCATCCTTCGCGACCAAGAATGTATTTGATGTGCTTCAAGATCCATCCGAGAGTATCGGAGGATCACCCGGACCGCAGGTGGATGCTGCAGATGGGCAGCCTGAGCCCATTGTCCACGACCTGCACCAGTCGCTTGTTGAGCTTCTGGAACGGCCGGAGATCCTGAGCTTGCACGCCGTGCGCCGAGTGGGGCGTGAGCGGCAGTTGCACCTTAAGGTCCGTGCCTTATGCGGGGAAGTGGAGAAGGTCTTTGACGTGTTGGTCGACACGGGAGCTCAGGTCAGCTTGGTCAAGGCTGGCCTACTTCCGCCAGAGTGTTTGACCGACAGTCGGAAGCCTGTCAGGCTGAAGGTGGCGAACGGCCAGTACATGGTCGGAGGCACGAAGGAAGCGGCCATTGGGCTGCAGTTCATGAACCACCGTGAGCTGAGCCGCCCGGACCTCGGCAAGGAAATCCTCCTGCAAGGTCGCTTCTACGAGGCCGAGATGGACTGGGACATGATCGTTGGGTACGACTTCATGATGGAGACGGACTCCGGCGTTCTCCCGGCCCAGGCCTCCATGACCCTGTACCAGGATGACCAGCTCTCGTGGCTTTCGTCACCTGAGCACCATGTGGAGTGCCAATGGATCCACCCGGAACGCAATCAGCTCGAAGTAGCCGCGCTGGGCACTGAGCCAACTGGGCCAGCAAACCAGGAGTAGGGCGTAATGCCGGAAGTGGCGAGGCGAGTGGTTGCAGACCTGGGAGCTTCGGATCAGGCCCTGGATGCGTTCTCTTCAGGAACCTCCGCCCATCTTCGGGTTTGTGAGAAGTACTGGAGCGCCCAGGACTCCGCGTGGAAGAAGCACTGGGGTCCGCATCAGGGTTTGATGTGGATCCATTGCCCCTGATGGGACATTCCAAGGGCGATACCGAAGATTCGCAAGGACCACTCCAAGGCAGTGCTGGTTGTTCCTATGGGATGCACCGAGGAGGAAAGCACCCGAGATCGGGTGGTCTCATTGACCAACATGACCTTAAACAAGGTCGTCCTACCGGCTGGAGAGAGTGTCTATCAGGACGCTAGGGGACAGCCCATGCCACCCCAGAGATGGCCAACGGAATTCCACTATGTGGATTGGGGCCTTGAACAGGCCGACACCACGGACTTCGTGTGTGTCAACCACATCGTAGCGGAGCCATGGCGGCAATGCTTTGCGGTTTCCCCTGTTGACATCGGAGAATCAGAGGACCCCCTCACTGAAGAGGAGTTGGATCTGGTTCAGGGGTATATGGATCAGGCCTTTCACAACTGGGGAAACCAGCGTGAGGGCAAGAGCCAGGACAAAGCCTGGTGGGAAGTTGATTCCATTGTCTCCGTTTCCTATGATGGGAATACCTTCGTAAAGAGGGTGCTGGACCACATGTCCAGCCAGGACGACCCAATTGGCGGCAACCCACCCACCTACGGCGACCTGTTCCGAGGCAAGACCAGAGATGGCCCTTTGGGCCACCTGGGAAGACCACCTGAGCCGAAGCCGAGTGGGGTTGCTACCCCTCAAGTAAGCTCAGTGGTCCAGGTGCCCGGAAAAGCCAAGGCGGAGTCCAATGAGTGCTTCAAGATCCAGGCATTGAGGGCCAGGCTGAAGCAGAAGTATGGGGACACCTTCTTCAGCGGAAAACCTGTGTTTCCCCCACCGGTCCGTGGACCGTATGGCGAGGCCAAGATAGGACTGAAGCAGGACCCCCGTGTGTATCGACACCAGGAGTTCGCCCTGAGGGGCGAGAGCAAGGAGGCCATGGAGAAGATCCTCCGTGATTTCATCCAGAGAGGCTGGCTTGAGCTGTGGCACTCCGAGTGGGCCTCTCCATGCTTCGTTGTCCCCAAGAAGGTGGCCAGTGAGTGGCGGCTCGTGGTCGACTACCGCGGCCTAAACGCCCAAACGCAGCATGACAGCTATACGCTGCCCCTCATTGAGGACATGCTGCAAAAACAACACCAGCGGAGGGTCTTCACGGTGATTGACCTGGAACATGGTTATCATCAGATGCCTCTCGCCAAGGAGTCCCGTGCCTGCACAGCCATGAGCACCCCACTTGGACCTCTCCAGTGGAAGGTGATGCCCATGGGCGTTACCAACGGCAATGCGGCTTTTCAGCAGATGCTGGAGAACCTGCTTGAGCCGGTGCGTGACTGTGGGGACCCCTTCGTGGACGACGTGATCATGGCATCCGGGGACCCCAGTATGAGCTATGAGGAGCTCCTGGAGGCACACGAGAGGGACGTCACCAGAGTGCTGGACCTTCTGGTTCGGCACAAACTCACCGGCAGCAGTGACAGAGGCAACCATTGCGGTAAGCGAGGTGGTCTTCGCTGGCCACGTAGTTGAGAACGGGCAGAGGAAGCCCATACCTGGCAAGGTGGCTGCGATCGAGCACTGGGGGAAGCCCAAAACGGTCTCTGAGCTGCCTGCATACTTGGGGTTCTGCAACTACTACTCGGGGTATATCAAGATGTATGCCGAGTATGCAGCCCCCATGACAACCATGCTCAAGGGCAACCGAGAGGAGACCAAGAAGGGGTCCAAGAAGGCTCTGGTCTGGAATGCTGAGTCCGACCGTGCCTTTCAGGGGATGAAACAGGTGCTGCTATCCGCAGTGGGTCTGCACCTCGTGGATCCTGACCGAGGGTTCGTCCTGCGCATTGATGCTTCCGACTACGCCGTTGGGGCTGTGTTGGAGCAAGTGCTTGACGATGGGAGGCACGTGCCAGTGGCCTTCTGGAGCCCAGTCCTGGCGGAAATCCAGAGACGGACGTGGACGCCCCGAGAAAAGGAGGTGTATGCCATCGTCATGGCTCTCAGGAAATGGGCTGGGTACATAGCCCTCCATCCCGTCACCGTCTGCACCGACCATCAGAGTCTGCAGTCGTGGCACAAAGAGCACGTGGACACCCCCTCTGGTCCCGCCTCCCGACGGGCAAGATGGCATGAGACCTTAGCCAAGTTTGACCTCACGGTTTTGTATGTTCCTGGTAAGGACAACACTGTGGCGGACTGTCTCAGTAGGTGGGCCTATCCCGCCAGCAAGGGCATGACGGACGTGTCTGCCCATGGCAATGAGGCTGAGACCGCTGAAGCCAAGAGGATCATAGAAATGGAGCGCCTGATGGAGGAGGAGGGTGTTAAATGCTTCGTCGTCATGGCTGCGCATGCCCCCCTCGGAACGAGGATGGGCAGAGCTGTCAGAGTACTCGCCCCTGACAGAGCTGAGTCCGACAAGCACCTCTTTCCTGAATCTTGCCTCCAGGACGACTGGACCGACGACTACGCCAAGTCTGAGGCCTTTGAGGCCAAATATAGGGCTGTTACCGACCCTGATGACGGGCAGAAGTGGCCCAAGGGGCTGACTGAGGAGGATGGCAAGCTCTACCGGAATGGTAAGCTGCTGGTCCCAGAGTCCCGAGTGTTTGAGCTGTGTGAGGCTTGGCAACACCACATGATGCACCCAGGGGTCAAGAAGCAAGCCTTGGACATGCAGCGCCGGTTTGAGATCGACCAGATCGGTCTCTACACCGCCATCAAGAAGGTCAGGAAGGGTTGCTCCGTCTGTCAGGCCTGCAATCCAGGTAACCGGAACGTCAAGGGGAAAGCCCAATGGACTCCGGTGCCTGACCAGCCCATGGAGAGCGTGGCCATGGACGTCTTCTCCATGCCCGCAGTTCACATTGGCAAGGAGACCTTTGACTGTGTGGTTCTCTGTGTGGATCGCCACAGCGGCTACATAGTAGCCGTTCCGGCACGCAAAAAGGGGTTGCTTGCCAAGGAAGTGGCAGTCATGATGATTCGTCATTGGCTGACCGTCTTTGACATCCTCCGCACCATTTGCAGTGACCGAGGGCCCCAGTTTACTGATGGCTGGGTCCAGGCCATGTGTTCCCTCATAGGAATACGTCATGCCAAGAGCGTCGCCTATCTCAGCCGGTCCAATGGCCGGGCTGAAGTGGCTGACAGGCAGCTGTTCGAGAAGCTGCACAAGATTCACATCACCAATCCACGTCGGAACTGGTTTGAGGAGATGTGGCCCGCTCTGAAAGCCCATCATGACACCCCCAGTCCGGGTGGTTTGTCCCCTCACCAGATTCTGTTCGGCAGGGACCCCCTTGGTCGGGGACTTCCCTTGTCAGGTGATGGCATGGCCATGGACGCCAGAGAATTCTTCGCGCGGCAAGAGGCAACGGCGCGGGACATCCGCCAGCTGCTCGAGAGGGAGCATGCTGAGCGCCAGAAGTCCGCCCCGAGCTCGACAGCGCAAACGTTCACGGTGGGAGACCCGGTTTGGGTGATCAGACCCCGCCCCATGGGCACCCATGGCACCAAAACCTGGTTCACACCCGAAGATGTGGTCCGCAGGATTGGTGAGGACCCCTACTGCATCAATGTGGGTCGCGGACAGTTCCAGGAGCGCCACGAGAGTCAACTCCGTGTGCGGGAACCCGACCTCCGTGGCCAACATGTGTCCCTGGACTATGCCGCACATGAGACTGATTCAGACGACAACTATGCTGAGCAGGACAACTATACCGTCCAGAAAATCCTGGCCCAGCGTCCGAACACCTCGGCACCCGGAGGCCTGGAGTTCAAGGTTCGTTGGCGAGGCTATGGGCTGTCCCACGACACCTGGGAACCCGTCTCCTCGTTCGTGCCGCGGATTCATACCCCCTTCATGGACTACATCCGCAAGCACAAGACCTAGACTCACGTCTCGGACTTGGCAACACTCACCGGGGCGATTGCAGCCAGGGGCACCTGATCTTCGCCCTGAGCTCTCCCCTGATGCAGTTTGAGCACTTGTTTGGTCGACGGATCGTCCCTCACTTGCTTGCTCTCTTCCATCTTCCGGTGACCTGCCATCAGAGTGGCCATATACCCCCCCCTGCTGAATCCAGGGGAGGATGGCCCCTCTCTTCCAATTCTATTCGTCACTCTGCGCCTGCTGAATCCTTGGGGGACCAGGCAGGACGACTGACCTTGACATTTCCTGAGCTCTTAGGGCCTTGAAGCCCATACGACGTTGTGCAACAGATGCCGCTGTCATCGGCATTGCAATCTTTGGGTGTGTGATCTCGTCCCATGGCACTTGCGGGATCCAGACCAGTCTACGTGTGTCTGCAGACTGTATATGGCCTGAACTCAGGCGTTTTCCTGTCCACCATCCTGCATATGCCTTATCCTAACCGGGGCGTGGTTTGGCGCTCTATCCAGAGTGTGTTTACACGCCTATTTGCCCCGTTTATTGCTTATTTTTCTGCCCCCCAGGATATGTGCATTTGTATGTTGCGTATTATCAGCCCATCACCGAAATATGGACTGTTTCTTCCCCCCCGAAGGGATGCGAATCGGAATACGAAGGCGCCCTGAATCGCCGTGTACATGCTCTTACATAAGGTCCAGCCTGGACCAGTACCTAAGTAAAGATTCTTCTGTTTGAGTGCCCGTGATACCGTGTGCCCTAGTGGCTGTGATGTGCTGAGATCCTGATGGCGCCAGGCGGGAAGCCCAGTTGCCTGACTACACTCCCAGCGGTCCGCCACTGTCAGTCCCAGTGTGAGCCTACCGACTTGCAGACGCACTTGCAGTCGGGTGGCAACCTCCGGTGTCCTGACCTCGGTCAGTCTGCCTGGGAAACTGGTGTTTGAGGAGTCGACGCCTCCGCCCAGACTGCATGAGGACTCCCTCATGCATGGCCTTCGTGGTAATGGGGCGAGGGAAAAGACGGCCTTGATGCCCGATCCCTTATGGAGGAGCTCGTTCGGCTTTACCACTCTGGACTCGCGTCGTGGATATGGACATGGTGCGCCCAAGGAAGGACCCGTGGGGAATCTCCCCCAGACTGCGGCCTTGGAAAGCCTGGGGTAGCCTGATGGATCTTTGTGGTCGCTTCGACCTGTGGGACCACCTCGGTCGTCGTGTGACGCCTATGTTGGCCGTGTATGCCACTGCAACTGTGGTAGTGACCGTCGCAGCCGGCACCCGATGCGCCTCGTATGGGTTAACGGGTGATTTGGATGCCCGCCATCGCCGCCAGGACCCGGGACTTGATACTTGATACTATACTTGCAGTTACTAACAGCTACAGCACCGTACCTGTCTTACTGTCGGATTGTACTGGGCAGCCTAACCCGCAAATCGGCCTGAATTAAGGATGTGACACCCCCCCCTTCTGGGGATGGTCCTAGGTACCCGCTGCCATGCTTGGGTGTTATCGAGCCCCCCCCAGGGTTTGCTCTAAGGAGGGGGGTGAAGCGGTACCCAGAACCTATGGCCCATGGCCCGGAGGCCTGTGAGCCGTCACACCCGTTATGGCCCATGGCCCGGAGGCCTGTGAGCCGTCACACCCGTGCGGAAGCCGTTGACACCGGCTGTCAGCGGATATCCCTGTTCTCTAACCCGCGTAATCTGGAATCCGATTTCTAACCATTAAATCGATGTGGAATTACCATAATTTTACTGTCTTGGTTGATTTGCGGTTAGAAATCGGTGAAATACCCGATTTCTACCGCGATTTCTAATTGTTGTGAAGTCGCCGCCTGACGTCGCCTGTTCCGTGCACTGCATTAGATGATTCTGTAAAACGATTTTTTCGGAAGTCAAGACTGAAACACTCTTCGAGTGATCCGCAATTTTTTCCTTGATAAAACGCATCGCGTCCCAGATTTTTCCCAGAAAATGTGGGCGGCCGAAGGCGCTTTGAACCCCCAAGTGAAACAACAAGGGTTACGGGCGTTCAAGCGCCCAAGGACGTACTAATGTGCCTCATAGGCACTGTGTATGAGGTTTTGCCCCCCATAGTCATAGGATGAGGCCAAAGGATCCCAACTCCATAGGCCCAAAGGGTATTTATTTTGAGTGTTTTCCAAGAAATGGGCAATCTTACGTACTTGGCGTCCAAGTACGTGTAGAAGTATGTTGAGTTGGAGTTTTCTCCCTCTTTGCTTGCCTCTACATCCGGGGCATATCACTTGTCTTCCCCGGATAGTACATATATGATCTCCATATATATATTGGCAATACATTTTGCGTGCATGCTAAAATTCGGCTTTCCGAAGTGAGGTCGATTTTCGACCAAAGCACTTGCATGCGTGTTAAGGGACCAAAGTTACTCTAGAGTATAGGCATACTTTGATTCTAGGCCACTAGGTGGGGTGTAGAAGGCGAGGGTAGGGTTGTATGCCATATTTGGTGTCATATCACGTCCCCATTTGGCGGATGCACCATTCCAAGACTAACCCGCCAATGGACCCCATATCGCACGGAGCCCTTCATTGTACTCCCAACCAACACTCGCAAGCCTAACCTTCGTGAAGGGACGCTTGTTCTGGTTCGAAGCAATGCGTTTTTTGCAATATTCCATGTTTGCATGTGCCCACTTGGAAGGCAGCGCGCGCGGCCTTCCAAAGCGCCCCAAGTGGAGCACATATGTGGAATCCAAGGTCATCGGTGTCGAGTCATTGTGTTTAGAAGGATTGGTCGATTACTCAATCCAAGCCGAAGATACTATAATATATTTGTGTAGTTTTCAGGGCACTTTTGCGTGTTTTTTCGCCAACTTTGCTGTTTTTTGCCCGTCATGATGTCAAGTGGCGACCGTGTATCTCAACGTTGCGCTCAATTGACATCATGACCCAGGTATGCTATGAGGGTACATACTTCGGTGCCAAACATATCTTGGACCCGGCGAACAACTCCTCTTGGGCTTGGAATACCTTGGCCGCCATGTTGGCAATTTGGGACGATCCCAAATCATGGGCTCACCTGGCGACCCTGCCATTCCCGAAACCAGAGGGGCTTGGGCGACGCCCGAAAGATATGTTGGATGCATATGACTTGATACCAATCCTATGGCACACTGCTGTCCAAGTCGGGCATGTGCCTCATTTGCCCCACCCATGAGTGTGCCCATTTTTGGCCATTTTGAGCAATTTTCCGCATTTTCTGTCCGCCGTGCACCATGTTCAGCCCCCTTGTGCACGCCAGACGCATGGACCAATGGACCATATATGACATGGGTGTTATGGATATTGGTCACCATGGTTCGCACACCACGTGGGCGAAGCGGAGCAACCTTCGTCAAGGTGCTAGCCCAAAGTGAGTGTGGACGATTTTGCCATTTTTGCAATTGTGGACCCGATTTGGATTGTCACCACGCCGAGTGGCATGGAGATCTTTGAGAGCCAAGTACATGGGAGTCTTCGTTCGACTCCAGGTGGATTGCATATGGAATGACAGATCAGATCTCCAAGCCGCGCTGGAGATATACCATTGCGAGTACCCCGAATTTTGGCTCATTTTGAGCAGCCAAAATGACCCCCTTTTGGGACCCCAATTTCACCCCCCCGTGTGGTCAATTTGCGGCCCCATATCTCTATGCCCATGAGAAGTCCGGACTCAATTCCAAGTTGTGCACTCAGATATTGGTCCCAGGTCCTGTTTTCTATCCTGTGAGCCATTGGCCTTGCCCTGGCCGGGCGAATCACCCGTGGGAATGACGCCAATTTTGGTGATTTTGGCATCATGACCCCACTTGATGAACCCGTGATGCCCTGATGCTGGGACCTCAGAGGGAACCAGGTTGGGTGAGGGCTCCAATGAGTTGGTACTCGAAGGGCATAGGGTCAGTTGCTTCGTCCCTGCCTCTGGCAGGTCCGGACAAGGGGTCAATTTTGGAGTTTTTGGAGCTGACATCAGTTTGGGCTGAAGCAGCCCATTTTCAGCTACCAAACCCCCAGGGGATAATGGCGGGGCCTTATCTCCGGCCCAGATGGGAGTTGTGACCTGCCGTTAAGGGAGCATAGGGGGCCACTGTCGGTTGGCCTTGGAGCCTCTTGGTTCCCGGGAACTCGCCTGTGGCTGGGCGGGACACCCTCCCCATTGGCAGGGTTTCAGGGTCCGGACTGAGCAGGGCATGGGTTGTGTTTGAGGCCCCGCCCCTGCCAGCCACTGAGAGGGTCGGACCTGGGATTGGGACATGAGTTGGGACTGAGTGTCTATTGTCCTGTGATGCCCTTACCCCAGTCCAGTCTTAACCCCATGTGTACCTATCCTGATGTGTTGCTGTACATACTTTCGTTCCCTTGTTTCAGAGTGGCAAGGATCCTGAAACGCTTTGTCACATGACACGAGCGTGATGATGCCCCTGTGAGCGCAGTGCTTTGCCTGCCTGCTTGCTTGTGCGTGTCCACCGCAGCGTCCCGTGGCCAGGCCCCCCCACGGGAACGTGTCAGGAGTACCTGCCCCCTACCACCGCAGGGGGGACTTGGGCCCTCATGAGCCCTGCCCAAGGACGCCCCCGGTGCAGATCGTGGAGTCCGTGGAGTCGACGCCGGACTTGGAAGCCCGAGAAGAGCAAGGTTGCTCAGAACGGAGAGCCCTTGCAGGACATGGCTAGACATGGAGGACCTGGCCTCCATGTGTGAAAGGCAATGCCGCAAGGCTTGCAATCTCCGCTCCGCTGCAGAGGAGTTGCAGGAGACTGGCAGCAACGGCAGAGCCCGGCGTTACCGGAAGCGCGGGTCCCGAAAACCCGCGGAGGAAGCCAGGGCAATGGAGACCAACCCCAGCCCGGTCAGGCTGTGGTCAGCTGCAGATTCCGAGGGGCATTCCGATGGCTATCGGACCGCTTTCCCTTCGGAGTTGGAGGAGATGGCCATACCGCCCACAAGGGCGCAGACGGCTACCGAACCCAGCCTGGAGCATGACGCCGAGGCGTTGGAGAGGCCTACCAGAGCCAGAACGGCGCCTATGGCCCGGCACACGCAGCCAACGCAGGATAGCATGGGCAACACACCCATGGCGGAGGGGTCCGAGGCGCCGGGAACCGTGGGATGCGCCGGATCAGGTGGAAAGCATGTTGAGTGCCACTGCGAGCACGTATCCTTCCTCCTCGGCAAGTTCCCAGACATGGGGATGGACGCCATCGTGCAGCACCTCGACCGCCTCGACAACCAGAAGGACGGCCTAGAGGAGGACATCGCGGGGATCCTGGATGACCAGTCGGAAGCGGAGAGAGACATGGCGGAGCTGCGAGCGGAGCGGGACCGGCACCGGGAGAAGCTGGAGATGGCCCTGCAGAAGCAGCAGCGAGTGGTGGACAGCCTCCTCCACCTGGTGGAGGACATGTCGGGACGCCTGAAAAGGCTAGAGGAGTTACAACCCCTCGCCTCGGGTCCGGAGCTCCCGTCAAGGCCGGCAACGGCAGAGCTGGTGGAGCGGGTTAAGACCCTCAGGAGCGCCATGGATAAACCCATGGGCGGCCCTGCAGAGGCACCAGATGCGCCTCCACGTGTTGAGCCGGGTGCGCTGCCGTTTGTTCCCATGTTCAGCGAATCCATAATGCTCGGGGAGCATACGGCACCGGCTGGGTCCATGCGGGAAGAGCACGCAACCACGGACCCGAGGAGCCTGACGGTACAGATGTCCCATGCTGCCCAGGATCCACCGACCGCTATGACCACCCATGCAGTTTATGCAGAGAGGAGATCCAGACCATGCAGGGGCGAACCATGGGAGAGGCGGACGGACATGGTCGAGCCATCCAGGCGGAAACCTGTGGGTGAAGGACCCAACGACGGGGTTATGGACAGCCGGTGAAGCAAGTCCTTCCCGCATCCCAAACCCCATGGTTTCAGGCCCAACTGGACCGCACTCCATCGAGGAGAGGGATGTACGGGGAGTGTACTCACACCTGCCGGCCACAGGTGGTATCCGTCTCGGTGGAGTGATGGCTGCGGACGTCGGAGACGCAATCAGGATTGACGACCTCAGGGGAATCAAAATCCCCTACTACGATGGCAACCCCTCCAACCTGGATGACTTCATTCTGGATTGGGAGGACTTCGCCCAGGAGGTCGTCGGCAAAATGAAGGGAGCGCCAAGGGACAAGTGGGTATGTCGGACATTCCCACACAGGCTGGCGCAGGACCTGAAGGAGGAGCTCAGGGATCAGATCCGCCAGGGATTGATCCAGACGGGGCAGGCCTGCCTCCAGTGGCTGGAGGACGAGGAGCGAGTGGACGCCCCCAACCAGAAGTTGGAGGATTTGTGGTCCATTTCGCTGCCGCTGGAGCGCGGGGAATTGAGGGTCCGGGAATGGAATCGGTACATCCGCGAGTACCGAAGAAGCCTCAAGCTGGTGGGGGACTGGAATGAGGCCAGGGAGATCCGACACCTGCTGAAGGACGTCCTCCCCGGCCACTGGAAGAGAAGGGTGGAGGCTGAGGAGAAGAAGAGAGCAAAGAAGCGCGTGGCCGTACGGATCATGGCATCGGAGGACACCCACGCCGGAATAATGGAGTTTTTTCGGCGAAACCTCGGCGACCCTAGCCGAATGTTGGGGTTGAAGAACGCCGTCTACATGGAGGTATTCGGCGACACCATGGGGCAAAGGCTGATGCGCCTCAACAACGCGGAGTGGAGGCGCGGAGAGCCGCTGAGGATGCAGGTCATCTTCGCCCGCATGAGCCTGGACGAGATCCTGAAGTACATCACGGTGGAGCTGAAGCTCAACGCCAAGAAGGAGGCCCACGTGCAGGATCGACAGGGCCATTGACATCGAGGTCATCGGGAAGATCGCCAACACCGAGAGGTCAAGGAGGACACGGTCGGCACCGCGGAGGAAGGGAGTGAAAGCGGCCAAAATCTCTGGACCGCGAGCACCCGAGAGGATCAGGAAGAAGCCCACTTCTTCGCGTTCGTAGCGCACAATATGAAGGAGCATGGGCAGGACAGGTCCAGGTGGAACCGCCTGGACCCAAGGACCAAGAACCGCAGGGAACCGCGGAGGATCGGGAGCCCGCCGCTCTTGTTCCGCGAGTACAGATCACAGCACGACGGTTGCTGGGTCTGCTACGGCAAGGGGAACAACCATGCACATGACCACCGGCATTGCAAGGTATATGAGGAGGACAAGAAGACCTACTTCGCCGCCCATCCCGACCAGAAGCCAAAGGAGCAACGAATTGCCGATCGGAAGGCAAAGGGCGGAGACGGTGGAAAAGGCCAAGGAAAGGGCCAAGGGAAAGGCGGAGGAAAAGGCTATGGTGGAGGACCGGGCCCAGACCGACGCGTGAGGTCCATCGAGGAGGTTGCTGAGGACATGTTGAGGATGTTGGACGAACTCAAAGCCCAGCAACGTGGTGGACAAAGTCTGAGCGGATCGCAGCAGGAGGGAGCTGTGGCAGGCCACGTCTAGAGGAGCCCCCTGGGGAGTGGGACCTCGGAGGTCCTTCCTCCGAAAATCAGTGGAATCCTAGAGAAAGCGAAGGCACATCTGGTGCCAAAGAAGGCTCCAGAAGAGCCAAAACCACTGCGTTTCGTCACTCTCAACCCCTGGAGCCCCCTGCCAAGGGAATTGTATGTGGGCAAGGGACGTGGCAAGAAAGAAGGAGCGACCACGGAGAGCCCCGTGGACGGGCAGGACCAGCCCAAGATCTACACCATCCGTGACCATACCCTCGAAGTCCTGATGCACCCGGATGTGCTAGAGTTGCATGCTGTGAGAGTCGTCGATACACCGTAGGGTGACAAGCGGCAGTTGCACTTGAAGGTGCGTGTACGGTACGGACAAGAGGAATTGGTGGTGGATGTGTTGGTGGATACGGGTGCCCAGGTGAGCCTGGTCCGGAGAGGGTTGTTCAAGGAGGAGTCCCTGCAGCCCAGCCGTAGACCGGTACGCCTGAAGGTGGCCATTCGAGAGATTATGGGTGGTGGCACCCATGAGGCCACTATCTGTATGGAATTCTGCGAGCATGAGCGCTTGAACCGCCCTGATTTGGCGAAGAGAAGCACTCTATCCGGGAACTTCTATGTGGCCGACATTACAGATTGGGATATGATCATGGGGTATGACTTCATGGTGGGAAACGCCATTGGACCCCTTCCCCATCGTGCAACGCTGGTCCGGGAGGATAATGAATGCCTTACATGGCTGTCCACGGACTATGCATGCGGATCATCCCAATGAAATGCTGAGGAGGAGGATCAGATCGTCCAAGCGGTGCAAGCTGTGGGTGCCAAGTCCAGAGGAGACCGCGGAGTTCAGCTCACGGAGTATGGAATGGCGCCGCAGGTGTATGCCGGAATGATTCAGACGCTGGGAGCCGAAGCGCCCGAGACGGACGTCTTCGCTTCCCGGGATGCCCCACTTTTGAGGAAATGTAGGAGGCATTGGCATCGAGGAGACTCAGCCTGGCACAGGCATCCGGGTTTGAAGGAGTGGGGGCCCATGTATTGGCATGGCTCCCTGAAAAATACCAGACGTACGGTGGAAAAGATTGTCGCGGATAGGGCAAAGGGGATCCTGGTCATAACCGGCATAGGATCCAACCCATGTCCGCTGGAAGGTCTCAAGTCGACGATGGATTCCATCACCCTGAACGAAATGTCATTCGGGCCAGAGGAGGAGTTGTTCATCGACGCCAAGGGTTTATCAATGCCCTGCCCGGGTCAAGCGTGGGGTACCAAGGCTTTCCTGGTGGATGGGGCGCAAGCCCAGCCCACGGGTGATGAAGCATTCATCCGTAGGGTTCAGGCGGTGCCCATGCGAATCATGTTTGAGCCCAAGGAGGGGATGGATCACCCGATGGATGGCATCGACGTCCTGTCCCACGCCGAGATGGACCACGTCGTCAACTACATGCGGATGGGGATGCACGACCGTGTGGCAGCCAAGAAGAGGCGGGCCGTGGTCACATCTCCGCATTGGTGGGATGACAAGATGTTGGTCACCGGCAAGTACGAGAAGGATGAGTTCGTGGCGAGGGTCATGCATCACATCGCGGACCAATATGATGGTCCGGTTGGGTCGGACCCGCCGACGTGGGATTTTCCAAGAATGGGGGCCGGTAGCGACAAGAACCAGGCCGATGCCGCAAATTCCCAAAGATTATCGGTGGGAAGTGCACCCCACGACAATGAAGACGGCATATCGGACGAGGAGAAGTCGGACTCGGTCGGTTGTATCGATACCAAAGCAAGCGGCTGAAGAGGCCCAGGAGAACCCGAAGGTCGCTGAGCTGAAGGAGAGGCTGATAAATGCCTATCCGCGGCTATTCAGTGGCGTCGCCAACAAGAACCCTCCAGATCGTGGGAGGTTTGGCACTGCGAGGATCAAGCTGAAGCCGAACCCCAAGATCTATCGTCATCGGGAGTACCAACTTCAGGGCGATCGGGCCGAGGCCGTGAAGAAGTTGTTGGCCGAGTTTATTAGGCGGGGCTGGATCGAACCCTCCGACAGTGAGTGGGCCAGCCCAGCCTTTATCGTGCCCAAGAAAGAGAAGGGCAAGTGGAGGTTGGTGGTTGATTACAGAGGTTTAAACGAGCAAACCGAGCACGACTCGTACTCGCTTCCTCTGATCGACACCATCCTCCAAAAACAACAAAAAAAGCGGATCTTCACGGTGTTAGACCTGAAACACGGCTATCACCAGATGCCGCTACACCCGGACTCCAGGCCCTGCACGGCGATGTCGGCGCCGCTGGGGCCCATGCAGTGGAAAGTGGTGCCTATGGGCACCAAGAATGGCAACCCCGCTTTCCAGCGCATGATGGAGGACCTACTCGGTCCTGTCCGGGACTGTGCCGACCCCTTTGTGGATGACATCATCATCGGGTCCGGCACGGAAGACATGACTGAGGACGAGCTCATTGAAGCGCATGAGAAGGATCTGCGCCGAATGCTCAGCGAGTTGGACAAGCACAACATGGTGTGCAAGCCCACCAAGGTCTCACTTTTCGTGAAGGAAGTGGAGTTTGCGGGTCACGTGGTTGGTCACGGGCAACGCCGTCCCATGCCTGGGAAGCTGGCTTCCCTGCACCACTGGGACAAGCCCCAGACCATCAGCGAACTCTGATCCTTCATGGGGTTCTGCAATTACTATTCGGGCTATGTCCGGATGTATGCAGAACTGTCGGGGCCGCTGCACAAGATGCAGAAAGATGTCCTTGATTAATGCCCTAGATATTTTGATGAAATCCTGCAGGTTTTGAAGTTGAAAACCCAAACCAAAGCAGCAAGTAGAGCAGGAACAGGATGTGGATCGAGTCAATGAATAATTTTGGAATCCAGTGTAACAGGGAAGGGCTGCAGATAGACAATACAAAGATTCAATCACAAATGGATGATACAAAAGATTTTACATGAAAACTGGACTGACTCCGGCCTCCAAGATAACCTCAGGCACTTCATGTGCACTCTTTTGGGTGAAATGGTGCTGGTTAGGATTGTGGGGCATAGATGTCAGGCCAACACAGAAAATGACTTGGCCAAGAAACTGAATTCAGAAACATTTAAAAAGTAGAACAACAATAAGTGGTAGAAACAATTGAGTATAGGGGTCTTGGGGTGGGAGACTACTAGGCTTAACCTCCAAGGCCTAAAGCATGAAATGCCCATTTTATTTCGGTATATCCTCCATGAAGGAAGGTACCTCCGCTCAGTTGAGTGGTACGGTTGAACTTCATGAGGAGCTAGGGTCACAACCCTAGTTACTTTGAAAAAGTGTACTTTTGGCTTCAAAAGAGTGATAAAAACACTTAAGTTTGTCTTAGCATCAACAAAAGGGTTTCAAAGTGAGCTTGGCCTGGATCAAGCCCTCCAAGAAAGACATGGCAGTGACTTTTTCTTACTCCCCCCTGGAGTACTAGTTAGCTAAGCTAGTAGGACCAAGGAAAAAGGCTCAAATATTCCCAAACTTACCTCAGACAATGCATTAAACTTACCAAAAACATCCTCATCAGTTCATAGAAGCCTATCACACTGTAGGTACCCTCGAAAAACAGTGTAATGTACCGTGAATGATGTCCCTTCGATGGGGCATTCCTCAAAAGTCGCCGGCGTGCGACGAAAACCTTCGGTACAAATTTGGGGGTAGTGGGGTTTGAACCCAGGACTCCATCCCTAGAGGACATGTGCTTGCCCACTAGGGTACAGTCGACCGCTCCAATGCCGACGGCTATCGCTGTATAAACAGCGTTTTGGTAAACGTCCTGACCAAGGGCCAGGGCGGAGCAATACTCCCAATGGAGGACACAAATCTCCAGGAGCTGAAAAAAATAGAAAATGTAACCAACAGGGAGTAATTCCTGCGGTTTAGCGAAAGGGGTAGCTATTTAACAAGTCAAATCGCTAAAAATTGACGAAATCACGCGAGAAATCGTCATTTTTACACCAAACACAAAGTCGCAGACAAGCACAAAGGAACCGGACTTCAAAAACAAGGTTGCGCAAGCGTAAACGGCTCTTGAAAAAGAAGGTATGAGCCGTAGTTTTTAAAGTTCTAAAGGAAATTTTTGCACAGTTGCATCAAAATTTTTATAAACCTTAGGGAAAAGTATTCAAACTGAACCCACACCACAGAGCAAGTGGACAACCAACCTCTCAGGTATGCCACTGTCATCTCACACGCATGCATTGCGTTTGTGTTGGTTGCTTCGTTAAAACGCTAGGGTTGTCAACGCTGTGTTCGTTGGGGGTTCGGGCGCTCATCTCCTTTGCTCTGCACAGGTCAAAACAGGAATGAAAGGTATGCGATGCGAATGGAGCGCGCAGCGCGCACATAGGATTAGAATATGCGCTGTGCTCACGATGCAAGTGCCTAATTGAGGCATTCAGACGCTGTGACGCTTTCCCTGTATCCCAATTCATCCTTGTTCTCTCTTCACAGGTAAGAAAGGAAAGTGTTTGCCCCTGTGTAGCCGTAGCGTCTATGTAGGGTTGCTTAAAACGCTTGGGCTTGTTTCTAACTTGCAATAGGGTTGTTTTGCGTTCGCTTCACTTCGGCATTCACACGACGCATGGTGAGTAAGGTAGGTAAGCCCAGGAGGAGCTCAACTCCTGGTTGAGTCAATGTGGTCATGGTTCCGCCTCCCTTCCCTGCATGCGTGCACACGATGCCTTAAAGGGTAGGCCACGCGAAATGCGCATGGTACACCTTGTTTAGGTTACCCAGGGGCTCCTCGGTACGTTCTGTAAGAGATCCTGAGGAGTCTCCTAACGCTTGCTTGCTTGACAGGGCTTGTTTGAGGACAGTGTATTATAGGTCAGACTGAGAAGCGTATAATACGTGGAGTGTGGCTTGGTTCCGCAACCGCAAACACCCCTTCATTGGCCTCTGTTGTACAGGTGGGAGAGGTTCAGGGTGATTGGTGCACGCAGCAGCTGCCTTCGGCGGTTATCCCATTTTTCTGCCCCAGCTAAACAGGGGCGCTGATCACACAATCAATTGACTGCGCCTAAGCCAGGAGTGGCGTGGGCAGTTCGACTCCATGGACATCCGCGCTTTGCACGCAACAAGAGAACCCCTTCTTTCCAATCCCTAGCAGGGAAACATGTTGTGACGTCCCTGTTAGGCCACAGCTGCTTAGCAGGGCTGTGTTCTCTTGTCTTCTTCACAGGGGGGTCATTAGGACCCGAGGCTCCATTGACAGCAACACCAAGTAGCGTGTGTAGGGGTTAGGGTCAGCAGGCCTGGTAGGAGTTGAGTGCAGGTGATGAGTGCTCACCCTGGCTTTGAAGGCCCGTGCTGGCGTTAGTGAGTGTAGTGTAGTGGTGTCTCCTGTCCCGCGTGCTTTTCCTCGTGGGCAGGGGAGTGCGTTAGCTTTTGGCCCTTAGCAAAAATGGGCGTTTTGTATGCCCTTAGCACACTTGGCCAACCCTCCCATCTAGTAGGTGGGGCCTTTGCCGTCTTCCCCCAAGGATAGGCGCCAGCACAGAAATTGGGCGCCATAGGAGTGGTAACAGTACCTGATTAGGACCTTCGGTCCGACGTCAGCGAAGCCCGGTCTCCGGGAGCCACGCCGGGGAGAGAAGTGAGACACACACAGACATACGTAGCACACATAGGGGTATGGTAAACCCTGTAAGGAAGGGTAGAACCCCATGGGTCTGGACCAGTCAGGGGTCCTAACTGTGGGCTCGCTTGTCCCCAAGGAGGGAAGACACACCTTGCCTCATAACACCTTGATTGTCATTCCCCCCTGGTGTAGTAAGCCACCGTTCTTCGGTGGCTCCCCAAGGTCATTACATCAGGGCAGTCCCCATGCAACACATGGTCAACAAGGCATACACTCGCTGGGTGGCTGCAATCCTGATAAGCGGCCACCTGGCCCACGCTGGAAACCATAGGCATCAGTCTGCAGGGCACAGACAGGGTCAGTGCAGTGCTCAGTAAGCAGTAGTCTGTGAAAAACCAATGGCCTTCGGCCAGGGAGTGGTTGTCACGGGGGGCTAACGGTCCTGTTCTGCGATTCAATGCGAGGCAACTGTGACAACTGCTCTTACACCCATACACAGGCACGTCTGCAGAAGAGTGTTCACTGCACCTGTCAGTAGACTGACACAGGGAAATTAGTTTCGCTTTTTACGCTGGGACATAGTCTCAGCACGGGTTAGGAGCTGCCCCTCGGTGTTCTCAACGAGGTAGGTGCGGAAGATGGGGTTGATACTCCCGTCTGGTTGTATGAAGGCTGACATAGGTTCCCAGGTCGCCTCAGATAACCCATAGCCATCCCACAGGGTTAGGAATTTCCAGCCCTGTTTATACTCGTGGCGAGCAATACCTGCAACCACGTAGTAACCATCGACTGCCATCTCATCGGCAGTCATCTCTTCGAGTTCGTCTGCCTCCTCTGGACTGGCAGCGTTCTCTAGGTCTATACGCTTGACCTCACTGTCGCTGAGGCGCCACTCATCCCAAGACAAATCATCAGGGGAGTGATAGTGCCTCAACTGTTTAGGTGCACACAGCAGTTCACCACCTAGACGTGGACTGCACCTGACATGAATCCTGGATCCATCTATCCTGATGATACGATAGGGTCCAAAATAAGGGTCCTGTAGGCAGTTACGTGGCCAGGAGGGTAGGCGTGAATGGTGTACCAAAACAAGGTCACCAACCTTGAAGCTGGCAGGTCGCCGTAGGCGGTTCTGTCGGCTCAGTTCACGGTCACGAATGTGTCTCAGGTTAGTCCCAGTCTGGTTAGCCAGAGACTGCTTGTGTTCCAGCCAATCTCCCACACGGCTCTTGAAGTCTTCAGGAAAGGGAGTTTTGAAGAACCAAGCACGTCGTCCTCCATGGAACAGTTCCTGGGGGGTGAATCCCGTAGAGGAGCTCCGCTGTGAGTTCATGGTCAGCACTGCCCAGGGCATTAGGCGTACCCAGTCCTTGGTACGCTCCTGTTTCATCAGGATTCTTAGGTTTTGCTCCACCACACGGTTCTGTCTCTCACAAAGAGGGTTAGACGTGTGGGTATAGGGCACACCTGTGGTTACCTCCACGTTGAGGGCATTTAGCACTCGTTTGTACCACCCAGTGTCACTGCGGATGTGTACATCCTCATCAGAGTGCACCTGCTTAGGTGCTCCATAGGGTTCGAACCATTGTTCGACCAACATTTTCACAGTCTGCTCACCTGTGATTTTCTTATTGCAAGGGAACACACGGGTGAAGCGGGATAGGCCACAGGTGACCACTAGGCAACTATCACAGCTGCCGAAGCGTTGTAGGCCGTGGATGAAATCCACGTAGAGAGGAGAGTTAGCACAATAGGGTATGGGTAAGCTGGAGATCAGGCCCCTATCCCTACTGTCGCTCTGCTTGCTGGTATGACAGCCACAAGCATCCACAATGGTCTGCATACGCGACCTCAGTTCAGTCAGGGTTAGACTAGAGTAGAAACACTCACGGAAGAAGTCCACTGAGCGATTAGCACCAGTGTGACCAGAACTGAGATGGGATCACTGTAGGCACCCATCCAGTCGTGCCTAAGGCACCACAATTCGGTCCTCGTAGAAGAGGTACTGATTGTTTTTATACCACTGGTGCCCGTCAATGACACGGGGTTTGAGACCAGTGCTGAGGGTTTGGAGAATTTCTTTATACTCTGACTGATAGTCGGTTAGACTCCAACCTTCCAGGATTCCAGCAGTGCGCATGGACAGGTTAAGCTCGACATCCATACGCTGGAAAGCCTCTCTGGCGAGCGCCTCAGAGCTCTCTCCTATAAGCGCATCGACGTTGTTGCGCGATATATGGTCAGACAGTTCATTCTTCATTCCAAGGATATGATGCACTGTCAGCCTGAACTGGCTCAGGTAAGTCCACCACCGTTTTAGCTTTGCTTTCTCTGGTGGTGGGCCCTTCTGAAAAGACTTCACAGGCTCCTGTTCACATAGCCAGACAATAGGGTTAGATCCCAGGAGTCGGGATTGTGACAAAAGCACCAACTTACCGGCCAGGAGTTCCTGCTCACAGATGCTGTAATTGGAACGCGCTTGGTTCCATTTCCAATTCCAGTGTCCCAGTGGCACCAGTCGCCACTCACTGGTAGGATAGTCATGTTTCAACGAACCAGCACGGTTCAGTCCATTAGTACGATAATGGTAGTGGGTTAGTTCAGCGGGGTTAAGCTCCTGCCATTGGTAGATCGTACCACCCCCCCTACATCACTGGCATCAGTGATCAGGACTATCTCGCCCTCAGGGCGGGGTACTCCCAGGCAGTTGGAGGAGGCAATCTTCTTCTTCAACTCCTGGAAACACTCTTCCTTTCTGGCGGTCCACCTCCAGGGAATAGTTTTCTTGATTAGGTCAGTGAGGGGGGCAGAGGAGTAAGTAAAATTGTTGATGTGACGCCGATAGAAATTACAGGCGCCCACAAAACTCCTCACGTCGTGTAGACCCTTCTTAGGGTCATCGTGAATCTGCATGTCCTGTGGGGGCTGCATGTTAGACACGGCTGGTTTCCACCAACCATACCCCACGTCGAAACCCAAATATTCCATCTCCTCTTTCATAAACTCACATTTTTCGAGTTTCATTCGGAGATGGTTTTCTTGACAGACAATGAAAATTTCACGGAGGAGAAGGACATGGTCCTCTTTGGTATTAGTACCCAAACTCACGTCGTGGATGTGAGCCTCCATTTCTGCACCCCGAGAAATCAACTCCGGTCCTAGAGGCCTGCGCCTCAGTATGTACAACATTTTGTTCATTAGCTCCTGGAAGAGCGCTGGGGCATTAGCCAGCCCGAAAGGCATAACCTTCCACTTAAAGACACGGCCCTTAGGGGTTATAAAAGCCAGCAGCTCCTGAGCTGCGGCGGTTAGGTCCACCTGCCAGAAACCAGAGCGTTTGTCCATTTTGGTCTTGTACCTGAATTTGGCAATACGCTCCAGGGTATTTTCCATGTTAGGAATACTCCCTGAGTGGGCCAGTTTCCTGTCCATCGTCGATGGATCTCTCAATCCTGTACCCCTGTG
This sequence comes from Eutreptiella sp. 'Long Island Sound 2002', assembly GCA_964036045.1. Classification (NCBI taxonomy): domain Eukaryota; phylum Euglenozoa; class Euglenophyceae; order Eutreptiales; family Eutreptiaceae; genus Eutreptiella; species Eutreptiella sp. 'Long Island Sound 2002'. The sequence continues at coordinate 48,951,689 of OZ038393.1, forward strand.
TGACCTAGACCAGGTGCTACTGAAAGAGGTCATGGCCGAAAATCGTGGCCTGACCCTTTCTGATCTCAAAAATCGCTCTCCTGAGCACCTATCTGCCACACTTACAGGGTGTGACTCTCCTGATGACTATCTGGAACCTGCAGCTGTAAAGGAGTATGCTGACAACCAGCTGTCTGAGATCGCCAGCAGTATCCCTCCTGTTGATCCCAGCTGTGTTGACCTAAAACACAGTGCCTTCCTCGCCCAGCTGTTGCTAGAGGAGGTAGATCTAGAGTCCACCCCTGAACCTGCTTCCCCTGTTGGGAAGCCAGTGCTACACATGCAGCCTATGCACACAGGTGAACCCGTGGCCCGGAGTGCTGATGCTCTGGCGCGGCCTGCTGCTAATAACATGCCATTGTCTGAGCATGACACTCAGGAACTCCGGCGGCTTTTGTACCTGAAGGCCGAACAGGCCGCACAAATGGATAATACAAAAGATTTTACATGAAATCTGGACTGACTCTGGCCTCCAAGATAACATCAGGCACTTCATGTGCACTCGTTTGGGTGAAATGGTGCTGGTTAGCATTGTGGAGCATAGATGTCAGGCCAACACAGAAAATGACTTGGCCAAGAAACTGAATTCAGAAGAAGTTAAAAAGTAGAACCACAATAAGTGGTAAAAACAATTGAGTATAGGGCTCTTGGGGTGGGAGACCACTAGGCTTAACCTCCAAGGCCTAAAGCATGAAATGCCTATTGTTTTTCGGTATATCCTCCATGAAGGAAGGTACCTCCGCTCAGTTGAGTGGTAGCGGTGAACTTCATGGCGGGGCTAGGGTCACAACCCTAGTTACTTTGAAAAAGTGTACTTTGGGCTTCAAAAGAGTGATAAAAATACTTAAGTTAGTCTCAGCATCAACAAAAGGGTTTTAAGGGGAGCTTGGCCTGGATCAAGCCCTCCAAGAAAGACATGGCAGTGACTTTTTCTTACTGATGCTGCAGTTGGGCAAGTTCGATGGCCGGAAGGGGAGCAAGAAGAAGCTTTCCTGGACCCCTGAGGCCGAGGATGCGTTCAGCCGCCTGAAGGAGCGACTCCTGGGGCAGCTGGGGCTATTCCTGGTGGACCCGGACAAGGGATTCGTGCTACCGACGGACGCCTCGGACTATGCCGTAGGGGCAGTCCTCGAGCAGGTCCGGGACGACGGGTCGCACGTACCCGTGGCGTTTTGGAGCCGGATCCTGGCCGAGGGCCAACGTCGAACCTGGACCGCGAGGGAGAAGGAGACGTACGCCATTGTTTGTGCGCTCAGGAAGTGGTCTGGCCACATCGGATTGCAATCGGTGGTGGTTTGTACGGACCATCAGTCCTTACAGAGCTGGTACAAGGAGCACGTCGACACCCCCTCGGGACAGGCGGCAAGGAGCGCCCGATGGCATGAGACGTTCGCCAACTTCGACCTCAGCGTCGTATACGTCCGGGGGAAGGACAACACTGTGGCAGATTGCCTCAGTGGATGCGCCTACCCCGCAGGCAAGGCTTGGATGGACATAACCAGCCATGGGGACGCCGAGGAGACCAGGGAGACCAAGCGCATCATCGAGATGGAGAAGGCCATGGAGCAAGAGGGGGTCAAGTGCTTTGTGGTGATGGCAAACCGTACAGACCTGGCCAAGTACCGGGGCGCCCGAGTCCAAGCTATTCGAGAGGAAACCCTCGGGCAATGGATGGTGGCCCCCGTAGAGCTAGTCAGGTCGGTGCTATCAGAAGACTGGTCGGATGACTATGCGGCATCCGACTACTGGAGCAAGTATTGGAATGCCGTAAGCGCCCCGTCGGACGACGAATGGCCTGAGGGCTTGACCGAAGATGGGGATAAATTATTCCTCAAGGACAGGCCATTGGTGCCTGAGAACCGAATGGAGGAGCTCATTGATCACTGGCGTAACGCCCAGCTCATACATCCTGGTCGGGACAAGATGCAGCGAGACCTGGTGTGGCGCTTCAAGTTTCCACCGGGGTACTACGCCATCCTGGACAAGTACTGCAGCGACTGCGCTGTGTGTCGGGCCACGAAAAGCCCCCACCATTCCACAGCGGGCGACCCGGTGTATACGGTTATACCGAAGGCCCCTATGCGGTCCGTGGCCATGGATGTTTTCGCCATGCTTGAGGTCACCGTGGAAGGAGAGACCTACGACTGTGTCATCCTGGCGGTGGATAGGCACAGCGGGTATATCGTGGCTGTCCCTGGCAAGAAGTCCAAGAAGAAGGACAAGAGGGACAAGCATGGTGTGGGTCTGCAGGCCAAGACCGTCGCCAACGCCATGATCAGGCATTGGCTGACAATTTTTGATGTCCCAGCGGTCATCTGCAGCGATCGGGGCAGTCAATTTGTGGGGACGTGGTTCAAGAGGATGTGCAAGCACATGGGCATTCGGCACGCCAAGACCGTGGCGTACCACAGCCGTGTAAGTGCGGCTACCCTCCATCCGCGCAGATCTGAGGTCAATTCAGGTCAATGTACCCCCATTCAGTCAGATTCAACTCATTTCCGGACATTTACATATGGGAAGGCTACCCAAATTTTTACCCGAACAGTTCCTGTATATTATGGACACGCCGGATTCAATTCTGGGAGTCCGTTGCGGCTGAAATGGTCGCGTTCCGATGATTTAGTGGAATCGCCGGCGCGCGTGCGCAAATCAAATCAGGCAAATATTTTTTCGCAATTGGATTTTTTTTAAATTATACAGGAAGAATATTCCGGAATTATATGTATCATATTATCCGCCTACATTTTCTTGTAAACTGGGATTTTTTGCAAGTTCGTATCTTCATCTTCATCGTCTTCACTGTCGTGCTTGTACCTCATGGACCCCAAGGGCAAGGCCCCAGCACCGACCCCTCCATACTGCCAAGATGCACAGAAGGGATACCTGCCCTCTGTTCCCTTTCCCCATGCCGGCCCTGAGCCCTCCGGCCATGCTCCGCGGAGATTTCTCAAAGGGAATAGCTTAGATGGTAGCAGAGCAGCCTTCAGCCTCAAGACTAGCTATAGTGCTATAGGTATGGAGTACGAGTCCGACCCACCGGACAGTGATGACGAGAGCATCTGCGATCTACATGATCCAGATGGCTCAGAGGGCGGCGTAGAATGTTGCATAGTTGTGACATTCTCCAAAGAGTTAGGGATTCCTTGCCAGAATCCTGACTGCCCCAGGTACATACCCATTCCTCACCTCAGCTCAGTCCCCGATCCCAGTCAAGAATCCGGGCCCCCAAAGCGGTCCTTCACCGGGCGCTGGTCCCAGCGGAGTGTACGGCTCCTTGGGTGGAGACTCATCGAGTCAGGAGGACAACATTCATCTCCCATCCAAGGAAAGCATGCATGTGCATCGAGATCCGCCGATGGCAAGTGGACCAGGAGAGATGCCCGCCAGAATGACACCTACGCCTGCGGAAATCGACCTGCTGCTGCAGAATGTCATCGAGCAGGCCGTCTCAGCCAAGTTGGACACTCAGATCCAGGAGTCCCAGGAACGCTGGAGGATCAAATTCCAGAAGATCGAAAGCCTACAGCGACTGGATTTGTATGACCAATGGTGCCTGCAAATTCATCATTGCTACTGCAGGTTTCACCGAGAACATCCGCCGGTGCCAGTCAAGTACACCGCCAAGACCATGGAGGTCGATGTGGTGTCGCTGGAGTCGGCGTTGGAACAAGCCTTTCTCAAGGTGGCGCAGGAGGAATCTCAAGAACTGCCTGCAGCGACCACCATCGTGAGTTGGCTGAACGAGCAGGAAGACGTGGTAAGGAGGCCAGAATCAATTGGATCGCGGTCTGAAACTCGCCTCCCATGTGTCCTGTGCCCACCACTGCTCGTGTCGGAAAGAAATCGCCGCCCTCGCTGCTGAGAATCAGGCGATTAAAATTAATCAGGAAAAACTCTTCCACTTTTTTTCGATGGGAAGATCTTTCGCTCACCCCTCCCCTCATTTGCCAGATCCGCCAGTCAGATCTACCTGTTCTGTAGCCGATGAAGCGACTGAAGTTTTTTCACTCGCGCCCACCACAGATTCCAGAGCGGAAGAACAAAAGAAAAAAGGTGAAAAATTAAAAGAAAGAGTTTTTGAGAGTAAAAATCCTCAGCGTGTTTCAGAAGCGAGGACCAAAAAGAAAACAGAAGTTTTGGCCGAGAAAAGAGCCACTGATCCCATGATTGCGGCTCAGGTCTTGCTCGCCCAGAGTCTTCCGGGCCCCGCCGGCGTCTCAGGTGCTGCCCAGGTCAAACCCATCCTGGCGGGTGGTGGCAACATTGAGGACATAATTAACCCTGTGAGGGCGAAATTGAGACCCATTGCAAAACAACCAAAATACAGTGGCAACCCTCGGCGGTGGGCTGTTTTTAAAAGAGAATTTTCTCTGTGGGTTGGCAAGAACAAGCTTCGAGACGACGAGAAGCTTGATGCTCTTCTCGAGTGTTTAGAGGGTCCCATTCGTGATACGTGGATTAAATCCTACACTGATAGGGCTGATTCCTCTAACCCACTCACCTACAGTGAATTGTTTGCTCTGCTTGAGGGACGAGGAAGTAGGTTGCCTGAAGACCATTACCGAACCCTCCTCACCTCTTTCCCGAACGTTCCCAAACTCATTCTCCACGAGGTTCAGAACAAGCGACTCCGCTTTGAAAATCTGGTGAATGAGGCTGAGAGTGCTGGGGAACATCTGTCCGATGGCGAATTGAAGGCCATCATCTTCGCGAAAATGCCTGCAGGCACTGCTGCATCGCTGAGGCAGGAGCAGTCCAACGAGAAGGTGAAATCCTGGTGGACTGAAGTCACAGGATTCCCTAAGGGCTCAGGTCGTTTTCAGGTCAGAGATGCCCTTAAAAAGTGCTCGCCCACTAATATTTCCAAGTGTAAGGAAAAGGACGGTGCTTGGGGATTGAAATTCGCGGAAAAAGAGGACAGAGATATTTTCAATGAAGTGGTGAACCGAGGCGTCTCCTTTGGAGGAACTCGGCTCGTGGCAAAGCCGTGGGTTTTCAGCTTCACGCCCACTGAATTGTGGGAGGAGTTGGAAAAATTGGCGGATGCCAATCGTCACCAATTCCATGAAGGATTGAGCCGAAATCCCCCCTCTAAAGGTGGGAATCTGAAGAATGTAAATAACACGTAGTCGAAAGACTGTGCCATTTGTTTGTCCTTCGGTCACACCAACCGTGCCAATTCGCATTCCACTGAGAATCATTGGTGGAATAAGACCGATGCAGAAAGAGGGGCACAAGAAGCCAGCAAGGATCCGCCCAAAGCCCCTGTCAAGAAGGTGGATGAAAATCGCCAATCGACGCCCAGCGGAAAAGGTAAAGGCAGTAAAGGCCAGCAGACTTCTGGAGGCAAGGAAAACCAGGGCGAATCCAGCCAAGGACCCTCTCCAGAAAATTTTAAAAGTGGAAATGGTAAGTCCAATTCTGCCAAGGGTAAGGGTGGAAAAGGCAATTTTTGCAAGGGAAAGGGCCAATCCAGTGCCCATTCTCGGGACATTCCAAGGGAATGAGCGCTCGTAAGGGCAAGGGGACCTCCTAGGGCACGAAAGGTGGACGAGGGAAAGGATCATCTGGTCAGCGGAACTCTAGTTCAGGTCGTGGTGCATCAGTGCACCAAGTTGCTGGTTCCGACGAGGATTATTATAATAATGTGACGACGGAGGACCAGGATGCCCCCGATGAAGAAGGGAATCTTGGCGAAGAAGGTCTGGGAGACCAGTGGGAGGACGAGGACGGTTCCTGGGAAACCGTGAGACAGGAATACGAGGGAGATTATCAGGAATAAAGGCGCCAAGATTGTGTGGCCACCCCACACACAATCAGGCGTTTCCCTGAATATCCAATCGTGGACATTGGAGCGTTGTCTGTAGGACCACCACCAGTTGAGGCGGATGGAGATAGGAATGTTGTGGAGATCGGTGTTCCCAACAAATACCGAGCTCGTCAATTCATTTGTCGTCTATGGGTTACTGACAAGAAGGGGAACAAACACCTTGCTACGTGTCTTTGTGACAATGGTAGTGAAGTGAATCTTCAGTCAGAAAACTTTTTACCAGACGAATGTGTTGACACTTCACTGCACCCCGCTAACCTGGAAGGTGTTTCAGGTCATGCTCTTCCAGGAGGGAATACAGGTTCGTTTCTGAAGGCGCACATGGTCGCCCAGGATTTATGGGAGGAAGGTAAGGTAGAGGATGTTGTTTTAGAGGATTATTTTTATAGAGCGGCCATCAAATACGACCTTTATTTAGGTCATCCATTTTTAACGAAGAACAAAGTGGCCCCTGTAGGACACAGACGTTGTTTTATTTTGGAATCAGGAGAGCAGGAAGCTCCCAGCTTTCGGTTCTTGCATTCTGCGTACCGAAATGCAAAAGAATTTTTGAGTCGAAGGGTGAACACAGTTTTTGGTGAGGATGAAGGGATTAGTGAGATAAACGTCACTACAGCTTACAGCATCTTGCTACAGGAGCGACGAAGGGACACTCAGCGTCCCAAACTGCGCAATTGGAAGTCTTCCAACTACCGCGTTGTAGATAAGTGGCGTGATTATGTATGTTCCTTTTTTTTGGAGAACGACGATTTTGTGCCCGCCAAGGATGCCTTTTGCAACGAGTTAAACAAGCGTTTCAAGCGCTTAGCTGACGATGCATGGGCAGTAAAGTGGGATAAAAGGCTGTGGATAAACCCCCCTTTTCATTCGTTGGGAGAGGTCGTTCAAAAAATAAAGGAAGATACACAGGCCATCCTTGTCGTACCACTATGGGATTGGAAACCATGGTGGAAGGATGTTTTGGCCATGACAGTCGACTCCATCCGACTCCCACACGACGTCAATCTGTACACCAGGGACAACACTGGTCCCCTGCGACAGCAGCCGTGGCCTTCCGTCGCTTTTCTGGTCGATGGAGGTCTCATCTCTGACGGATGTTGCACATCAGACCATGGGACAGAATCAGGTCTTGACCATGGTACGGATTCAGATTCGAATTTTTCCGATTTTTTGAAAGGAGATGATACGGTGCCGAACCTGGAATCTGGAACGTCTGATTGTAGTCAGAGCCCAATACGATCAGATCCAGCAAGCATCTCCCACCTGGTCAAGGGAAAAAAATTCCGAAAGAAGTTCAAATTCAGGCAATTTTACGAAAAACACAAGTTTGAGGCCTTTTTGGACCCCTTTGTCTGTGAGGATGTGGAAGATGCTCAGCAGGTTCGGGCATCCACGACATACCCGCAAGAGGGAGTCGATCCCTCTCTGTTTCAGTCGTTGAAACAAGGTCTGTTGCCTGCTGGATCGCGAGATCTGGCGAAAATTGCTCTGCGGTGGTGGCTGGTGAACAGGTTGAAAGTCAACTTTGCAATGAGCGAAGGGAAAAGATTTTCGTCGAGCGAAAGGACACCACCCTCTCTGGTAAGCTCGTCAAGAACCCTCCAGTGCGTGGCCAGGACGGAGAGGCGTTCATCGAGCTAAAGGAGGGAGCAAAACCCAAAAAGCAGCGACCTTACGAAAATCATGGCAAGAAGCATGAAATTCTTCGTGACATCATTCAGAGAAATCTGCGAGAATTGGGCTGGTTGGAGGCGTGCATGACCTCTGAGTGGTGTTGTGCGCCCTTCACAGTGCCTAAGCCGCCCCCAGCAGACCATAATACCATTGATGGTTGGCGCATGGTGGTTGATTTTCGTAATTTAAAGGCGGAAACTACCGCTGATTCGCACCCTTTAACCCTCATTGAGGAGGAAATCGTGAAAAGAGCCAAGGGTAAATTATTCTCAGTCCTGGATCTAAGGCATGGCTTCCACCAGATGCTTCTGGCGAAGTCATCCAGACCCCTGACGTGCATGTGCAGTCCGGTGGGTCCTGTTCAGTGGACCGTCATGCCTATGGGGTTGAGGAATGCTCCGAGCTTTTTCCAACGGATGATGGAAGAAGTCCTGTTTTCAGAGCACCCTGAGCTTCGCGAATTCGTTTCCGTGTATATCAACGACATAATCATCGCCACTGTGGGCGATGGTTCAACCGAACAGGAGCTTGTGGACCTGCATGAGAAACACCTGAACATGGTCCTCGTGATTCTGGACAAAAATCAGCTCATCTGCGGTCCCAAGAATGGTAAATTATTCCTGGAAAGTGTCGAATTCTGTGGCAGTTTGCTACAAAATGGGACTCGCCAGCCGAGTCCAGGGAAGCTCCTTGCAATTCAGAAGTGGAAGCGCCCTGAGACCATTTCGGCCCTCCGTGGATTCCTTGGCTGTTGCAACTTTTACCATACTTTCGTCAAGGATTATGCCAGGTACGCCGCCCCCCTTACTGAATTACTCAAGGTTGGTAGGGAGGCTGGTCGTGCGGGCTCGAAGGTGCGAGTGCAGTGGACTGACGAGTGCGATGAGGCATTTGTGCAATCAAAAGCCGCCCTTTGCGAAGTCGCCACTTTGCACATTCCCAAACTCGATCGCCCTTTCGACCTTAGGACTGATGCTAGTAAGTATGCGGTTGGGGCAGTGTTAGAACAGCAGGATTTAGAACCTGCGGCTCATTATCCGCTTGCATTCTGGTCGAGGAAGCTTTCTCCCAGACAAATGCAGTGGTCCCCCCGTGAGCAGGAGACCTACGCCATCATCTGTGCCTTAAAAAAATATCAATCGTGGATAGGCACAAACAGAGTTGAAATTCTGACGGATCATCGCTCTCTTGAGTATTGGTCGACAGAACATGTCAACACTATGTCAGGTCCTGCTGGACGGCGTGCTAGATGGCACGAGTTTTGGAGTCTTTTCGATCTGCATGTGGCTTACCTTCCAGGCAAGTACAACACTGTCGCTGACGCTTTAAGCAGATGGGCATATCCTGCGTCCCTCACAATGGTGGAAGGCACCCCCCCCGGGAACGCCCTTCCGCCACCCCCACAGCGAGCAACGCCGGCCCGCAAGGGCGCACGCTGTGGGGCCGGTGCTGGGTCCCCACGCCCGCATCGACGGCACCCGGGACACACGGGTCGCGGAACCCAGGCTGCCCGCTCCAGAGGACGGGCGGCCAAGGGAGGGACAGAGCCTGACACCAGGCGCCCCTCACAACGGTGGCAGGCCAACCCCCCCGGGGACGCCCTTCCGCCACCCCCACAGCGAGCAACGCCGGCCCGCAAGGGCGCACGCTGTGGGGCCGGTACTGGGTCCCCACGCCCGCACCGAACGCACCCGGGACACACGGGACGCGGCACCCTGGCTGCCCGCTCCAGAGGACGGGCGGCCGGGGGAGGGACAACGCCTGACACCAGGCGCCCCTCACAATGGTGGAAGGCACCCCCCCAGGGGACGCCCTTCCGCCACCCCCACAGCGAGCAACGCCAGCCCGCAAGGGCGCACGCTGTGGGGCCGGTGCTGGGTCCCCACGCCCGCACCGACCGCACCCGGGACACACGGGACGCGGGACCCTGGCTGCCCGCTCCAGAGGACGGGCGGCCGGGGGAGGGACAGCGCCTGACACCAGGCGCCCCTCACAACGGTGGGAAAGAACCCCCCCCGGGGACGCCCTTCCGCCACCCCCACAGCGAGCAACGCCGGACCGCAAGGGCGCACGCTGTGGGGCCGGTGCTGGGTCCCCACGCCCACAGCGACCGCAGCCGGGACACATGGGACGCCGAACCCTAGCTGCCCGCTCCAGAGGACAGGCGGCCGGGGGAGGGACAGCGCCTGACACCAGGCGCCCCTCACAACGGTGGAAAGCACCCCCCCCGGGGACGCCCTTCCGCCACCCCCACAGCAGGCAACGCCAGCCCGCAAGGGCGCACGCTGTGGGGCCGGTGCTGGGTCCCCACGCCCGCACCGACCGCACCCGGGACACACGGGACGCGGAACCCTGGCTGCCCGCTCCAGAGGACGGGCGGCCGGGGGAGGGACAGCGCCTGACACCAGGCGCCCCTCACAATGGTGGAAGGCACCCCCCCCCGGGGACGCCCTTCCGCCACCCCCACAGCGAGCAACGCGGGCCCGCAAGGGCGCACGCTATGGGGCCGGTGCTGGGTCCCCACACCCGCACCGACCGCACGCGGGACACACGGGACGTGGAACCCTGGCTGCCCGCTCCAGAGGACGGGCGGCCGGGAGAGGGACAGCGCCTGACACCAGGCGCCCCTCACAACGGTGGAAAGCACCCCCCCCTGGGACGCCCTTCCGCCACCCCCACAGCGAACAACGCCGGCCCGCAAGGGCGCACGCTGTGGGGCCGGTCCTGGGTCCCCACGCCCGCACCGACCGCACCCGGGACACACGGGACGGGGAACCCTGGCTGCCCGCTCCAGAGGACGGGCGGCCGGGGGAGGGACAACGCCTGACACCAGGCGCCCCTCACAATGGTGGAAGGCACCCCCCCAGGGGACGCCCTTCCGCCACCCCCACAGCGAGCAACACCGGCCCGCAAGGGCGCACGCTGTGGGGCCGGTGCTGGGTCCCCACGCCCGCACCGACCGCACCCGGGACACACGGGACGCGGGACCCTGGCTGCCCGCTCCAGAGGACGGGCGGCCCGGGGAGGGACAGCGCCTGACACCAGGAGCCCCTCACAACGGTGGGAAAGAACCCCCCCCGGGGACGCCCTTCCGCCACCCCCACAGCGAGCAACGCCGGACCGCAAGGGCGCACGCTGTGGGGCCGGTGCTGGGTCCCCACGCCCACAGCGACCGCACCCGGGACACATGGGACGTGGAACCCTAGCTGCCCGCTCCAGAGGACAGGCGGCCAGGGGAGGGACAGCGCCTGACACCAGGCGCCCCTCACAACGGTGGAAAGCACCCCCCCCGGGGACGCCCCTCCGCCATCCCCACAGCGAGCAACGCCAGCCCGCAAGGGCGCACGCTGTGGGGCTGGTGCTGGGTCCCCACGCCCGCATTGACCGCACCCGGGACACACGGGACGCGGAACCCTGGCTGCCCGCTCCGGAGGACGGGCGGCCGGGGGAGGGACAGCGCCTGACACCAGGCACCCCTTACAATGGTGGAAGGCACCCCCCCCGGGGACGCCCCCACAGCGAGCAACGCGGGCCCGCAAGGGAGCACGCTATGGGGCCGGTGCTGGGTCCCCACACCCGCACCGACCGCACCCGGGACACACGGGACGTGGAACCCTGGCTGCCCGCTCCAGAGGACGGGCGGCCGGGGAAGAGACAGCGCCTGACACCAGGCGCCCCTCACAACGGTGGAAAGCACCCCCCCCGGGGGCGCCTTTCCACCACCTCCACAGCGAGCAACGCCAGCCCGCAAGGGCGCACGCTGTGGGGCCGGTGCTGGGTCCCCACGCCCGCACCGACCGCACCCGGGACACACGGGACGCGGAACCCTGGCTGTCCGCTCCAGAGGACGGGCGGCCGGGGGAGGGGCAGCGCCTGACACCAGGCGCCCCTCACAATGGTGGAAGGCATCCCCCCCGGGGACGCCCTTCCGCCACCCCCACAGCGAGCAACGCCGGCCCGCAAGGGCGCACGCTGTGGGGCCGGTGCTGGGTCCCCACGCACGCACCGACCGCACCCGGGACACACGGGACGCGGAACCCTGGCTGCCCGCTCCAGAGGACGGGCGGCCGGGGAAGGGACAGCGCCTGACACCAGGCGCCCCTCACAACAGTGGAAAGCACCCCCCCCGGGGACGCCCTTCCGCCACCCCCACAGCGAGCAACGCCAGCCTGCAAGGGCGCACGCTGTGGGGCCGGTGCTGGGTCCCCACGCCCGCACCGACCGCACCCGGGACACACGGGACGCGGAACCCTGGCTGCCCGCTCCAGAGGACGGGAGGCCGGGGGAGGGACAGCGCCTGACACCAGGCGCCCCTCACAACGATGGAAAGCACCCCCCCCGGGGGCGCCCTTCCGCCACCCCCACAGCAAGCAACGCGGGCCCGCAAGGGCGCACGCTGTGGGGCCGGTGCTGGGTCCCCACGCCCGCACCGACCGCACCCGGGACACACGGGACGCGGAACCCTGGCTGCCCGCTCCAAAGGACGAGCGGCCGGGGGAGGGACAGCGCCTGACACCAGGCGCCCCTCACAACGGTGGCAGGCCAACCCCCCCGGGGACGGCCCCCGACCAACCCCGCGGCATGCAGCCCCCACAGGGAACGCAGGCCAAGGGGACAGTGTTGGGCCCCCACACCCACACAACGGCGCCCGCAGCACGTGGGTGGCGGATCCCAACAGCCCGCCCAGTGGGTGGGCAGTCGGGGGAGGGACAGCGCCTGACCTCAGACGCCCCTCACAATGGTGGAAGGCACCCCCCCAGGGGATGCCCTTCCGCCACCCCAACAGCGAGCAACGCCGGCCCGCAAGGGTGCACGCTGTGGGGCCGATGCTGGGTCCCCACGCCCGCACCGACCGCACCCGGGACACACGGGACGCGGAACCCTGGCTGCCCGCTCCAGAGGACGGGCGGCCGGGGGAGGGACAACGCCTGACACCAGGCGCCCCTCACAATGGTGGAAGGCACCCCCCCAGGGGACGCCCTTCCGCCACCCCCACAGCGAGCAACGCCGGCCCGCAAGGGCGCACGCTGTGGGGCCGGTGCTGGGTCCCCACGCCCGCACCGACCGCACCCGGGACCCACGGGACGCGGGACCCTGGCTGCCCGCTCCAGAGGACGGGCGGCCCGGGGAGGGACAGCGCCTGACACCAGGCGCCTCTCACAACGGTGGGAAAGAACCCCCCCCGGGGACGCCCTTCCGCCACCCCCACAGCGAGCAACGCCGGACCGCAAGGGCGCACGCTGTGGGGCCGGTGCTGGGTCCCCACGCCCACAGCGACCGCACCCGAGACACATGGGACGCCGAACCCTAGCTGCCCGCTCCAGAGGACAGGCGGCCGGGGGAGGGACAGCGCCTGACACCAGGCGCCCCTCACAATGGTGGAAAGCACCCCCCCCGGGGACGCCCTTCCGCCATCCCCACAGCGAGCAACGCCAGCCCGCAAGGGCGCACGCTGTGGGGCCGGTGCTGGGTCCCCACGCCCGCATTGACCGCACCCGGGACACACGGGACGCGGAACCCTGGCTGCCCGCTCCGGAGGACGGGCGGCCGGGGGAGGGACAGCGCCTGACACCAGGCACCCCTTACAATGGTGGAAGGCACCCCCCCCGGGGACGCCCCCACAGCGAGCAACGCGGGCCCGCAAGGGCGCACGCTGTGGGGCCGGTGCTGGGTCCCCACACCCGCACCGACCGCACCCGGGACACACGGGACGTGGAACCCTGGCTGCCCGCTCCAGAGGACGGGCGGCCGGGGAAGGGACAGCGCCTGACACCAGGCGCCCCTCACAACGGTGGAAAGCACCCCCCCCGGGGGCGCCTTTCCGCCACCCCCACAGCGAGCAACGCCAGCCCGCAAGGGCGCACGCTGTGGGGCCGGTGCTGGGTCCCCACGCCCGCACCGACCGCACCCGGGACACACGGGACGCGGAACCCTGGCTGTCCGCTCCAGAGGACGGGCGGCCGGGGGAGGGGCAGCGCCTGACACCAGGCGCCCCTCACAATGGTGGAAGGCACCCCCCCCCGGGGACGCCCCTCCGCCACCCCCACAGCGAGCAACGCCGGCCCGCAAGGGCGCACGCTGTGGGGCCGGTGCTGGGTCCCCACGCCCGCACCGACCGCACCCGGGACACACGGGACGCGGAACCCTGGCTGCCCGCTCCAGAGGACGGGCGGCCGGGGAAGGGACAGCGCCTGACACCAGGCGCCCCTCACAACAGTGGAAAGCACCCCCCCCGGGGACGCCCTTCCGCCACCCCCACAGCGAGCAACGCCAGCCTGCAAGGACGCACGCTGTGGGGCCGGTGCTGGGTCCCCACGCCCGCACCGACCGCACCCGGGACACATGGGACGCGGAACCCTGGCTGCCCGCTCCAGAGGACGGGAGGCCGGGGGAGGGACAGCGCCTGACACCAGGCGCCCCTCACAACGATGGAAAGCACCCCCCCCGGGGGCGCCCTTCCGCCACCCCCACAGCAAGCAACGCGGGCCCGCAAGGGCGCACGCTGTGGGGCCGGTGCTGGGTCCCCACGCCCGCACCGACCGCACCCGGGACACACGGGACGCGGGACCCTGGCTGCCCGCTCCAGAGGACGAGCGGCCGGGGGAGGGACAGCGCCTGACACCAGGCGCCCCTCACAACGGTGGCAGGCCAACCCCCCCGGGGACGGCCCCCCACCAACCCCGCGGCATGCAGCCCCCACAGGGCACGCAGGCCAAGGGGACAGTGTTGGGCCCCCACACCCACACAACGGCGCCCGCAGCACGTGGGTGGCGGATCCCAACAGCCCGCCGAGTGGGTGGGCAGTCGGGGGAGGGACAGCGCCTGACCTCAGACGCCCCTCACAATGGTGGAAGGCAACCCCCCAGGGGATGCCCTTCCGCCACCCCAACAGCGAGCAACGCCGGCCCGCAAGGGTGCACCCTGTGGGGCCGATGCTGGGTCCCCACGCCCGCACCAACCGCACCCGGGACACACGGGACGCGGAACCCTGGCTGCCCGCTCCAGAGGACAGGCGGCCGGGGGAGGGACAGCGCCTGACACCAGGCGCCCCTCACAACGCTGGCGGGCCACCCCGCCCAGGGATGGCCCCACACCACCCCCGCGGCACGCAGCCCCCACAGGGCATGCAGGCCAAGGGAACGGTGCTGGGCCCCGCACCCACACACCCGCGCCCACAGCGAATGGGTGGCGGACCCCAACAGCCCGCCCAATGGGCGGGCAATCGGGGGAGGGACAGCGCCTGACCTCAGACGCCCCTCACAACGGCGGAAGGCATCCCCCCCCGGGGACGCCCCTCCGCCACCCCCACAGCGAGCAACGCCGGCCCGCAAGGGCGCACGCTGTGGGGCAGGTGCTGGGTCCCCACGCCCGCACCGACCGCACCCGGGACACACGGGCCGCGGAACCCTAGCTGCCCGCTCCAGAGGACGGGCGGCCAAGGGAGGGACAGCGCCTGACACCAGGCGCCCCTCGCAACGGTGGCAGGCCACCCCCCCGGGGACGGCCCCCCACCACCCCCGCGGCATGCAGCCCCCGCAGGACATGCAGGCCGAGGGGACAGTGTTGGGCCCCCACACCCACACACCCGCGCCCACAGCACGTGGGTGGCGGACCCCAACAGCCCGCCCAGCGGGCGGGCAGTCGGGGAAGGGACGGCGCCTGGCCTCAGACGCCCCCCGCAATGGTGGAAGGCACCCCCCCCGGGGACGCCCTCCCGCCACCCCCACAGCGAGTAACGCAAGGGCGCACGCTGTGGGGCCGGTGCTGGGTCCCCACACCCGCACCGACCGCACCCGGGACACACGGGTCGCGGAACCCTGGCTGCCCGCTCCAGAGGACGGGCAGTCGGGGGAGGGACAGCGCCTGAATTCAGACGCCCCTCACCATGGTGGAAGGCGCCCCCCCTCGGGGACGCTCTTCCGCCAACCCCACGGCGAGCAACGCCGGCCCGCAAGGGCACACGCTGTGGGGCCGGTGCTGGGCCCCCACACCCGCACCGACCGCGCCCGGGACGCGTGGGTCACGGAACCCTGGCTGCCCGCTCCAGAGGACGGGCGGCCGGGAGAGGGACAGCGCCTGACACCAGACGCCCCTCGCAATGCTGGAAAGCGCCCCCCCCCGGGGACGCCCATCCGCCAACCCCACAACGAGCAACGCACCAACGCACCAACGCACCAGCCACGGGACATCCGCACCCCACCCCCTGCTCTTAGGCACAGCGACGCAACAATGGCGGAACCCGCGGCCCCACGCAAGACACGCCCCCGATCTCCGACGCTGGACGAAGCACACGAGGTCATCAGGGCGCTGGGACTCAGAGACGGCGAAGGAGACCCCCCACAAGGGGACGCGGGCACGGACTCCGACCTGGAGGCAGTACCGAAGCCCCCCACGGGAGGCGCGCCCGCGGAACCTGCGCCGCCAGCGGGCAGCGTGCCCGCGCTCTGCCCCTCGTGGAAACAGGGCCACTGCAGCGGCGAAGGCTGGTGCCCCAAACAGCACCTGCAGCCCGGCCCCGATGACGGAGCGCTGCCCGAGGTGAAACCCGCGGCCACACGCGCCGCCCTACGCTACGGGGTGCCGCAGGGCTGGATCCTGGATGAGACTGCGCGCGGCAGCGTGAACATCCAGGAGGCCGTGGACCGAGTCACCCACGCGGGAAAGGCGGCAGTGGCCTTGCACACCCGGGGCCGCCACGGCGGACCCGCAGAGGGGATCATTGTGGAACCCTCGGGAATCGTGCTGGTCCTGGCGGGGGACATGGTCCGAGGGGTGCTCCACGCGTCCCGCGTGCGGCGGGCGTGCCCACAGTGGACCATCCAGGTGTACACCCCCCCGCGGGCGTGGCCTTTCTCCACGTGGGCGGTGCTCGCCGTCATGTGGCACCTGGCACCAGAGGACGCCCCCACAGGGACCGCGGAGGACATCGCCCAGGACCTCCACACCTGGCCGGCCGACCAGGATTACCCCTGGCGCAGGCCCCGGGGTGGCCTGCCGGTGGCACCCGCGGCAGAGGGGCTCAGCCTCGCGGCAACCCTCCAACGGCACCCCGACAAGCAGGCACGCCACTTCCTGCAAACGGGCACGGTCCCGGCCACCCCGCCAGACTCCGAGTGGCGATGGGACGCAGGGGTGGCGCAACCGCTGCCGGGCTCCTGGACCCTCCCGTTGTGGTATTTGCCCATGGGCACCCTGGCCCACGCCACCCAGGCCGTCAAGGGGGCTTTCCCGCAGCCGCTCCTCCCCGGCGTGGCCCTGCTCCGCAGCCTGCAGGCGGGGGCCGCCTGGGTACGGTGGAAGGAAGGAAAGGGGCGCTCGAGCCCCTTTTTCCCCCTGGTCCAGGGCCAGGCGCTGATCCACGCCGAGGGCATGGGGACCGTGGAATGGGGGGCGATCGTGCCCGGCACGGCGTGCAGGTGGATCACAGCGGCCGCCCCACAGGCCATGTGATCGCCGCCGGCGTGCCACCGCCTCCTACGGATGGTCGCCTCTTTGGCCCCCCAGCACGCCTTTACGAGGGACGTATGGAAGGCCGTACTGAGCCACACCAGGGAGTGGCTAACGAACCCGGGTGCACGGTACCCGCCGGGGCCGGTGCTCGAACAGCTCACGGCCCCCACAGCCGGGGTCCTCCACGCCCTGCACAGGGCGTCGGCTCTCACGGAGCAGCCGAGCGAGGAAGTGCTGGACCTGGCGCTGGAGCCGCTGCGGGTGCTCTACCCGCAAACCCACATCCCACCCGCGGGCACGTCCAACCGCCTAGGCCGCCTGGGGTTGCAGCGCAGCGTCGAGGCCGCGCACCCAGGAGGCGTGGTGGAACAGTGGCTAACGCTCCGCATCCCGTCCACCGCGGAAGGCCACTGGTACCTGCACCAACTCCTCCTCCAACCACGGGCAGCCCCGGAACACCGCCGGCAAAACCCATACCACACGCACCCGGAGCGCCGAGGCGCGCACGACTTCCCGCAGCCAGTCCCGCCCGCCCTCCCGCCAGGGCAGGACCCGGAGGCGCTACAGCAGGGCCCCCCGCTCAGCACCGCCACCACGGTACAACAAAGGGGACGCGACGGCGCGGACGATGCCGAACCGGACGTCACGAACTGCGGAGCGGTGGCCTGGATGACAGCCTGCAGGCACCTCGCCCGAGATACCACGGGGCTCCGGCAGTACAGACCAACGGACCGCACGGCGCTGGTGTCCGCGGTCGCAGCCGTCACCATGGGTCCCGTGGCGGCGTGGCCGGCGCAACTGCTGCTCCACGTCCCCTGCCGCGACACGCAGCCCTGCCGGCCGGCCGCAACACACGCGCCGACGGCACCCCTCACGGCGGAGCAGCTATACGTCGTCGCGGCGGCGTTGCTAGCGGACGGCGGGGGGAGCTTCGTCCACCACCACGGCCCGGCGCAGATTGCGGGAAGCATACAAGGGCCACAGCGCGATGCGCCAGACCCGTGGCATGCCACACTCCGCGGGCGCACCCGCGTCTGGGATGCGGGCGATGGCACACCCCCACCCAGGCCTAAGCAGGGGGAGGCACTGGTGCTGCAGACGGCAGGCTACCAGGCCATCCTACACGGCCGCGCCGGAGGGTACCGGTCGCACTTCCTGGCCGGAGGCCGCTGGACTGTCTGGCAAAGCACCGCCAGGCAAGGGGCATTCCCGCCCCTGCCCCACGTCG